>JBAMCG010000040.1:10782500-13182500 GCA_037075325.1 Drosophila mayaguana
AGACAAAGCTAAGCATCCAGCACACAAACCCAAAATGGCTAAAAAGGCAAAGACGAATGCTGAAACAGAGTTCCTAATGAAGGTGCTACGTATAAAATTTAATTTAAAATTTATTTATTATATTGCTAATTGCTGAAGCTAATTTATGCGCTGTTCTAAGATCGCTAACTTTCATTTTTTTTCTCTCTTCTTCTTGCGAAAATACAAATGATTTTGAAAGGTCAGCTTATGCATAATTTTTTGTTATTTATTTTTTTTATTTTGGCAAATTGCTGAACATAAAATTTACGGGAGTGCCCGACATTTCATACATGTACTCACACACACACACATACGTAGATATAGATGTTTGTATGTACAATTATATTTATGAATTTATAATTAAAGCAGCGAGTATAATCAAGTAACTCGAAAGCGCATTGAAAATATTGAAAACGGACAAGAAGACAAGAGAAATATCCACAGTGATAACCTTGAAAAACAATCTAATTTAGACATTATTATTGCACATATGTTGGCTCACATGCCCACACACACACGCACACATATGTACACATATTCAAGCAACGATTTGAAATATGCAACGATTTGAAATATTTGCAAGATCTTAAATACATACTTGATTTACAGTCTGCATAAACACACACACACACACACAAACGCACACAGTCTTGTTATTTACTGTCAAAAATTGGCCTCTTATAAGTGTAACGATCGAACTGATCAACATTCCATTGGAATGCAAATCGGGCATCAAATGCTGGCAAGATTGCTCGACCGCTTGATACCCTGTAGCAATTTGATTGGCTCGCTTCTTTACTTGTTTAACTCCTCCATTAGATGTCGCATCGTTTAACTGATGCTATTAGGCTAGTGTGAAGAAGATGTTTGTATATTGCACAGCGAATAACGTTAAACACCTATCGTAAATCATGAACGAATTTATTATGTCGTATAAATGATAGCATGAATCTAGTACCAGTAATTAGTAAAGTTTGTATATCAAATATTGTATATGATATGTATCGTATAATTGTTTCAATTAATCGGTATTAGTATTTTATGAATATTATCTTATATCGTATACCGTACATGTGCATTGTTCTCTATATCTCACTCCTTAACTCTGTCCCTCTCTCTCTCTCACCCTCTTCACAATAGCATATCCCCTTTGTTTATCAGTTTCTGCCTACAGGATATTTGCAGTGAATTATTTTACTAAGTAACTGTTAAATGCAAATTTAGTCACCGATCGAGTTTTCGACTACTAATTTTGGTTTTAATTCGTTTGCATTCACGCACATGCACGTATGGAGATATCGAGATTTCGTACATTAAGACAGGTGGGCACGCATCTCAGGTCTTGTTTGTGAGTTTTTCGAATACTTCTTCGTATATTTCGTCATTTGTGAAGAGATAAAAAATAAAGCTTTAATGACATTTGTTCTTCGTGATGCGCTTAGCAACAAATTCAAAACAAAAGATCTAAATCTCCTGTTGTTATACAGCTGAATTGTGTGGAATATGCTCTCAGGGGCTGATCTTAATTTCATTGAGATTGTCAGGCGGCTTGAAGATCTGGAGCAAATGATATTGCCGTCGAGTTCTTATTTTTTAATACGTTGTACTCCGTTTTTTTAGAGTATATATCAAGCAATGTTGACATTCCACAACTGATTTAATAAAACTTTGAGAGTGAAGGAAAGAAAGAGGGGCAGAGGGGGAAAAAGAACGAGAGAAAGCAAGAGTAAAGATATGAGAGAAATAGAAAAAATGGGAGAAAGAGAGGGAGAGATACCGCGAGAGAGAGATAGAGTGAACGAGGCAGAGAGTAAAAGTATGAAAGCGAGATAGAGTGAGACACAGAGAGAAAGAAACGCAAATAGAGAAAGAGAGAGAGAGAGAGAGAGAGAGAGAGTAAGAGAAAGAGAGGAAACATATTTGATGGATCACTTTGTAATATAAATTGCTTGCAAGATATAATCTTCACCCGTCTCAGGTTTCCGCTAAATAATCACATTGTCAAACATGGCTAAATCAACTTCTCTTTTACTTCTGATCAGTAATCGACAGTTATATATTATACTTTAATGGCATCGGATTTTGTTACCTTGAACAAGGCTATTAAACGACAAAGTTAATTAATCCAAATTGGTATTTAGTTCTAATTAATTTATGTCAAGCGCAACTGAATTCCAGAATCTCGAAAGATACAGTTCCATTGTAAGACATCATAGACATTTCTCTGAAACCGGTCCAAGAGCGCTCTATAGGTGAATGGGAAATAGTGCGTCTAGACATCTACTAGCTGCAGCTAAGTGCAACGAGTTCACACTCACCACACATACAATGTGTGTGTGTGTGTGTGTGGGTTTGTTTGTGTCTAAGAAAGATTCGAGCTTGGGCAATCAGGCTGCGTGCGAACCTGTTGCGAATCGCAGCCTGCAATTAAAATGGCAACAGAAACCGCAGCGAACGAAAGTGCTTCTGGCGCTGCTGGTGGCAACTGGTCCAACAGCAGTTGCCAGCTAGCTAGCCAGGTTAGCAAGCTACCAAGCTACCAACTAGCCAATAAGTCGCGTTGCCAGATCGTCAGTTTGTCAGCTCTGACTAGAGGCTGCCAGCCAGCAAGCGATGCTATTGCTGTTGCCGTTATTAGCGAGACACACACACACACACACACACACACACACACAAACAGACACACACGCGTGTGTGTGTTAACCTAAATTGATTTGTGTGTGAATGCTGGAACTGCTAGGTAAGGCAGCCAGACATATAACCAGGCCAATTGAAGCATTCGCTAAACTGGATCAATTCACCAATTCACGAGCCGCAATAAATACAGGTACTTCCTGTTGTCGGTCTGGATCGCCGAATTAGCTTTTGATGTATTCATGTTTATTTTTTCTATTTCTCTTCATTTTCTTCTCTCGATCACTTCGCATTGCTAAACATCAGCTCAGACAAGTATGAGTTTTGTGCTTGTAGTTTTTCTCTCGCAAATCATGTGTCAATTAAAAGATATATCTAGTAGACGATCGTAGAGCCGCACGTCCACACATTTGAGCCGTTTTTCTCTGAGCTTGTGGTCAGAACGGTAAGTACGTGTGAGTACGCCATGGCATTTGGGTCAAAATATTGGTCTTGGTTTTCAACTCGTTTGCGCAAAACTATTTCAATGGATTTCGCAAGCGCGCTTAACGACGATTGCCGTGTGTTAAATCGCGACAAATTTGCCATTTTCCGCAGCGTCGGGGCCAAAGCGCACAAAGCCTCGTAGTCACATCCATTCATTATGTCGCCATTATGAATTATGAATTATGAATTATGATTAGCATTGCTTCAACTCAAGCTTCATGTTATAAATTATAATATCAAGTATACGCATGGATGTACAAATAGATATTTAATATATAGAGTCGGAAAACAGAAAAATATAATTGCACCATTGAGATATTTTCCTATAGATAAAAATATGTCAATCGTTGAAATTTTTCTTTATATAAATATTGTGTTTATACGAAAAGAGTAATACAGCTCTTGACTTTGATAAAATTTATATATGTATGTATTTTTGTACTTTAGCTCAAATCAAAATAGAAAATAGAACCACTTACATTTTCTTAAGGCATTTCAATGATTGCTCATTAGATAAGTATATGAATTCTAAAGCATTAATTAGTCGAACTCATAATTAATATTGTAATATGTACGACAATTAGGTTTGATTTGATTCTGGTTTAGTTCAGTACCATATCATTCTGAGAGATTGCATTCCTACAAAGCTGAACATTTGCATTCCTACAAAGTTGAGTACCTCTTAATTGAACATGGCACTAAGATAGTTATTAGCCAGGCAGCCAGCCAAGCCAGTTGTTGGACGGCTTTTAATTGTAACGGCTTTCAGGGTGCAATAAACGATCCAAATCAACCAATATGGCCAAGCATTTTCATTGATTGGTGACACGTAATGCAAATGACGAAAACACTTCCCAAATATGCGACTTTGATTGGTTTTGGAATTGGATTTGTAGTGAATTGAATTACTTCTGTCGATTCCCCCTTTATCCTTTAGCGAAATTTCACTTTCGGTAAAACTACTTGCAATGCCGCACTAATAATAAATATTTTTAAATTACTGCAAATTACAAGAGTTTCCACGCATTCGGCGCTTGTGTATGCAATTTTCCCATCAAATAATTACAGCAAAGCAGGCGAAGCAAAATTAAAAATAACAAAAAATTGTCTGGCTTTTCATCTGTGCTGTGGGCACAACAACAAAAAAAAGAAAATAATTATACAATAGAAAGAGAAAAAAAAATATCAAAACAAAGTTCAATAGTTTCCGTAAGACTTTGTAAATTGGGAAACATCACGGTTGCTGCAATTCATGAAAATTTCGTAGAGTTTTCCAGGGCCAAGACAATTTGAAGCTTAAATCAAAATTTAGCTGTATTAATTTATGCAGAAATAAACTATAATTAAAATGTTAGTTATAAAAGCGCATTATTTGCATTATTATTTTTAGGTATTTTCGATTACTAATTAAAAATTAACATTAAAGCTAAGAAATGTAACTAAATTTAGTATTTTCATTAGCATTTTAGTATATTTCTTCGATTTGTAATAAAAACACACAAGAAATAAAATGCCATAAATGCCAGATTAATGTAACTAGAAAAATAACCAGATAGTGTGAGAGAGAGATAGAGATAGAGTAAGAGAGCGACAGATTTGAGTGAAAGGTAAATTTACCTACATTTAAGTCGAGCTTAGGATTGTGTTTTTGAGGAGCTGGGGGATCATTTAGCAAAAATGTAAAAAGAAATCACACACTTTCTTGACCAAATCTTATAATTTTGAAGACCAAAAGACACAAAAGATCGTTCATTTCCCTTTCACTTCATGTTCCTTTTCATGTTATACATTCATATTTATTATTATTATTTTTTTACCTAGGTAAGTGTTTGTACCCTACAATTTGAATTTGACGTCGGCATATGGAGTCTGGTAAGGTTGATGTCTGATGTTTCTGTGTTCGCAGCATAGTCGCATCAATAGGAACATGTACAGACACTTAACACACGCCAGGCCAATTAAATGCAGAAATAAAAGCCTAATTCGGCTGAGAGTGAAAAAAGCATCGAAGAATTGTGAAATCTGTTTGGTAGGCTCAGCGCGATGCGATGCGATGTGATGGCAAGTCAAGAGTAGCAACTGTAACAGTAACGGCCAAAGCAACCAATCCAAGCAACAAAATCAACATGAAAATGAAATTAAATGCTCATAAAAAAAGCCAAACGCAATGAGACCGTAACAATTTTCCCCTTCATCCAACCCACCGCTGCATCATTCGCTGCCGTCGTTGCCGCCACCGCAAGCTGTTGCTGCTGCTGTGGCTGCGGCTACAGCTGCGGCTGCTGTTGCCGCTCTTCTGCTTCTATCTCTGTCTTCTTCGCTGTCTTCGCGCCTTCAATTCTGAATGGTGAGCACAGGAAGTCAAACAGAATGTAAGTTTGAGAAGTTGAGTGTGACCAGAGCTGTGTGCGCTCGTGCGGCACAAAATACGCTAAGCAAAGTGTAACTATTCAATTGAAGCGTTTAATTTGAATTTAACCCCAACCCCAATAAAAAAATATTAACAAATAAAAGAGAAAGATGCAAGTGGAAGAACCGCGAATATCGTATATTCAAACACGTTTACTTGTAATGTCAATGCAAACTATTTCGGCTATGGATGTTGTTTGCTTTTGACATTTTCACGTAGCTGTAATTAACTACATATAGTTTGCCAGTTTGTTGCATGCTACGAACATTGACTGTTGCATGGCCGTTGAATGTTGTATGGCAGCATTTTCAGTTTACCCCACTCTCGCTAACACTCTCTCTCACTCTATCTCTCTCGCTCGCTCTCTTCGGGACTAATTGCCATGCGTTGGTATCGCCATTGTGTTTAATTTATTACATTTTCTTTTTTAGTATTTTTCTTTTTAATATTTTTTGGCGCAATTTTGTGCACGTGAATGGAACACCGGCCACCGGCACGGTACACTGCAATTGCCAATCGCATATGATACAGCAAAGCAACAGCAACAACAACAGCAACTTAAAACAATGAGTTGCAATTTGTAAGTGTGCGTGTGTGTGAATGTGTGCCTTCACGATGCGGAAGACAAATGGCCATATTCCAGAAGGTATTTGGTCACCAAGTGAAAGGTATATTTATATATATACACCTATACTCGCACATACATACAGCTTGTTAGCTGGGCAAACTGTGGCAAATTGATTGTCTACCTTGTGGTTAACGCCAAAAGACATCTTCATTAATGATATGTGGTTATGGCCCTGAACTTGAACGCATCAACACATTGTTAACAAAAGGCCGCGCGCAGATGATTAATAAACTAAACAAGCCTACGCCGCCATAAACAAAGCTAAGATATTTACATACACAGCATTCATTATAAACTCGTATATGATTTGACAAGTTCGATGCACGCGACGCGCTAGCAACAGAGTGCAAGAGGGACAGAGCGAGTGAGAGCGAGAGGGAGCAGAGCTCAACAATTCGCGCCAATTAATGGGCCGAAGTAATCCCCGCTCATCGTTAAGTCAAGCGACAGCCGTGACCACTCAAAAGACTGTTATGCACATAACTGTAATCTGGCTACGAGAAAATCCCATTCATAGCAAAACAAGCAAATGAATCAATGAATGAAATCTGTGTATCGTTGACGTAGGCATATTTACATATGTATGTATGTGTGTGCACATGTGTGTATGTATGTATTTGTGTATATATATTCATATTGATCGCACGTCATCATAGTTAATAAGCAACTAGTTTATGGGGCCTGCCGTTTCTAATAGGGCAGACACTGTGTCACATATATATGTATATTCATATACATATATATATATATATATATATATATATATATATATTACTCATCCGCATTTACATGCGTCGTTAGCTTATGTTAAAGCTAAATGCTGCAAGTCTATACAAAAAGTTTGTTGCTTAAGTCTTTCTTGTCTACGCCCTTTGAAAAGTGCATAATAGAAAAGTCTATTTCGAACAGTTACTGTAAGTCTATTATTCTCAAGCCGAAACTTTTACATTTGTTTGTTCAATCCTTGCCTTTATCAAAGTGTTTCACCTGTCGAAATTTAACATTGGATGTTGTAAAATCGTTTCGAAAAAATCAACTATGAAAAGCTTTTGTGAATTTATAGTTCATTTAAGGTATTTGTAATAGATGATAAAATATTAAGGTAATCTTGCAATCGGCATTTAAAGAATCAAATCAAAATTTTCGATTTTAGCGTCTGTTTATGGAATTGAATTAAGGTGGAAAATGAGAATGTGGGAAGCAAATAACTTTAGCAACATATTTTTGAAAATTAATAAAAATTATTCATAACTTTTACAGTAGAAATATATACCTTAAGTATTAACTAATTTGACAGTTAAAATAGTAATATAACAGCCGGGCAGGTTGGTCTACTTAAAGTATATGAAATTTATTGTCCCTGGCGGAAAACCTGTTTTATGTTAAGCCTATTGAAATATTAGATATACATGATTTGTAAAGCTAGTAGACCTTTGGCTGCATAGGATTTCCTTTATAGCCAATGCTAAAAGCCTCTAGATAATCTACATCAAGATAAAGTTATAAAAAATGCATTTCAAGTCAATTTAAGTTCTGAATGGCAGCTCGGGCTTATTTTTTGTTCATGCAATCGGTTCAATGACAACAAAGAAAGAAAATGACTTTACCTATTGAAATATCATGATTTTTAATTGCATAATAACATTTATGCAGCTCACCTGTGTGTGTGTGTCTGAATGAAATGAAAGAAGTGCAGCTTGCGTGTTCCCCTGGCGATGTTGGAATCTAAATTCAGGCATTCAGTGTCATAAGCCTACACATTCCTAAAAAAAACTTTGCCTAGCCACACCCATTTTTATTCGGTTTGAGCCATGTGAGTGAGTGTGCGTGGCAACGAGGTCAATTCATGTCGAATCTACTTCAAATATTTTGGGCAAACAAAATCCTCCAGTTTATAATGAAAAGCACCAAATCTGCTCTGCTTGTCTGTCAAACGAAACGGACGGAAGGTCGTGGCTTTCAATTACCCTACTTATTCATTTATAAAAGCAAAAAGCACAGAAATCAGACATCAGACATCAGCCACAATGAGAGGCGACCCAATGCGGCGTTGCCTGCCCTTCTAATCGCAATGGCAAGCGCGCAGTTTATTTGCATGAGTTGGAGCCGACTGAGAGGCAGTTTCCTGATTACGACTTTATTTTGTAATAACTGTTCCAAAAACTGGTTAAAGCGCCCGAATCCATTCAAATTATGGTGGGTTAGCTAGGTGTATGGGTTTTGTGGAAATGTAACTAACGGGGGAAATGGCGCTTGTGGGGAGTCCATAAAGTGATATATTTATAGAGTTGGAATTGAACTAGTTTTGCTAGTCTATCTGCCTGTACTTCTGTCTGACTATCTCTCTCTGTCATGTATAAATTGGAGTTGATCTAGTCAATCTATATATCTTTCTCTGTATATACACTGGAGCTCGTCTATCCTTCACTTACTGTCCCATTCTAGGATATAGGGATATAGGCTCTCTTCAATGCCAGCATATACATCACTTTAATACTTCCTAAATATGACACAAATATATTGCTGAAATAAATTTTGAATTTGTGACACTAACAAATAAAATCACCGGATCTCAGCCTACATAGGAGTAGGCGAAATACCATAGCTATGTTAAATATTTAGGTTTATAGTTAAATTAGCTATGATAATTATTATAATTATAGTAAAGTCAAAAATAAAAAATAAAAACAAAGCAAAATTTCATAATTGGTCTCTGACATCAGTGGAAAGTTAAGTAGCCGTAATTCCAAATTGAACAATGACACAACACTTACAATAACAAAGGCAACATCAGCAACAGCGACAGCGGCGACATAGTCAAACCACATCAAAGAAATGTATAAAGAAATAAAATCGCACATGTTTCATAACCCCCACTAGTAGCTGGAAAGTCGTAAAGGTTTTGTAAGTTCAGTCCACAAACCTGAAAAGACAATCGACTTCAGGTACAGCCCCAGTCTCTCTCTCTCTCCCACGATCACGAGCCTGGTTGAGGCCTAACAATGGCCAAGCCGCGAAATTCTACAAACATTTTTTGGACAACATTAAATTGGCATTATCTAGGCCCATTAGACCCCACAGTCTGGCTGGCGTGCAGCCAAATGCACATTAGAATTAGGCGGCTAGTAAAAGTGAATGGGTCCAATTGGAATTCGCAATAGAATTAAGGAACATTTAGTCGGGCTTTATCGTAAGCCTCGGCTCACGCTTATTGGCAACGTGACCGAGCAACATTTGTAGAAACTCGAGCATTTGGCAAATGGTATGAGGTGGGCGTGCTTGGTTTTTAAGGGCGTTACAAATGAATCATGCAGCCATCAAATTTTGGAGTGCTACAAGGTTTTTCGACGGAGGCGAAGTGAAAGTTCGCCTAGGCTGTAAAAAAAAGGGGCGACAGGCGCCAAAACATCGCGTGACCTTGCTGTCAAAGAGACAATAATACTAACAGTAAAAGTAATGATAATAATAATAATAATAGCAATTGCAATAGCTCCACTTGAAACAAAAACAACAACAACAGCAACAAAACGAAGTGAAAAACCAGTTAATAAGCAGCAACATGGACTAGGGGCCATTGCGCAATACCCTAGCATTACGAGCACACACAATTAAATTACAACCGCAACCTGCCCAGCCGCCAATTGGCTGGAACGCGAGCGCATTTCACATGGCAACCAAGTTAAGTCGCGCCAAGTGACCATAACCTCAACTACTTTGAGCATATTTTTGGCGCAATTCGCGAAATTCAAATCCAATTCGCATTACACTTTAATAACGCGATTTGCCATCTGCGCGCTCCTGATCTATCAAACAAACTAAGCCTAATGAATACTTAACCCCTGGACGAGATAATTTCGAATAGTGAAGAAAAAAGAGTAACAAAATAGAAACAAAGTGGGATTGACTATCAGATTAACTTTCACTTTGGCAGTTTACAAATCTATTAAGATTTATGGGCGTACCAAAAGCTTGTATGTGTGTATGTATGTACGTATATTGAGGTCCGGCTCGAGTAACGCCTTTTGTATTGTACGCCTGCCTGCCGCAGTTCCGTTCACAAAAAATCACAAAAATGAAAAGTATTTAAAAGTAAGGCACTGAGCCATTGGAGCAGCTCAGCCAGGGGCAGGCCAGCGCATTGAGATACGCTCTCCCAACATTCTCCATTGCTGCATATGAAAATTAAAATGAATGGTGAGTTTTAAGTCAATTCAAAAGTCAAAAAGTAATGGGACAACGCCTAACAAAATAAATTAATCTCATTAGAGCGTAAAAAGCTTATTAAAAATTGCAATATTTGTATTTTAAAATGACTATATTTGCTTTAAGTCTTCAATTATTTTAATTCGTATTTTTGTTTATTTTTTTATAAATGCTCTGTCCACACTTGAAATACTAAATGCAATTTTTGTGTCACTCACAGCACAGTCAATTTGCTTGCATGTCTCTTTTAAGCAGATCCCGTTAGATTTGTACGCGCTCTCTCTGTGTCTCTGTCAACGAAATTGCAAGTTTCTCTTGTATTTACGAACACACATATGGCTTGGCAGCTTGTACTTGCACGCACTAATACATTAGCATATCTATGTATGTATGCATGTATATTCTAAGGCTATTTTGAGTCTAAGAAAAAGAGTCAATCTGGAATCTGTCTGCTCTCTTAAGATTTCCCATAATAGTTGCCTTCCAGTTTCAAAGCTCTACCATAGTTGTTGACTAGCATAGATTTTGTTGTCATTTTGTGTAATTGCACGAAGTCGGTGTTGAGCTAATTAATTTATTGCTCCATTGCCTGAGCGCACACGCTGTTTTAGTGTCGCTAATTATCCAACAGTTGAGTTTTCGGTCTCATTGTGAAAGTGAAGCAAAATCAGTTCCAGATACCAGCCAGCCAGCCGCAATGGCGCGAGTGACTAAATCTGATTGCCAACGCGTGCACTCGCGCAAGCATACTTATGTACATATGTATGCATACATGTGTAAGTACACACACACTCATGCAAAAACATATGTGCAAATGCTGTCAGCTTGTTTCTATAGCCGTTTCTGCACGGCGCTGCGCTATTTTGTTGCCCACCTGATGACAACTAGCAGCGCTAAAGCAGCCAGCTGCAATAGCAACGTTAATCAATTTCAGGCAGTTTGCCAGTATTATACAAATGCATAAATAGAGTTCGTTAATACCGCCAACAACAATATGGCAGCGAGCGGTCACTTGGCTCTGCTTTTGATCATTATGCCCTTACACACATACATACATATGCATATGAACATATGCTTGCATGTTTGTAGTTGTTTTTTTGTTTTTGTTTTTCATTTCGCTTTTTTGCAAATGCTTTTGCACCACTCTCCCAGCTGCAAAGTGAAATGTTATAGAAGCAAACATATTAACATATTTATGGACTTACTAACCTCAGCAAATACTCGTAAATTTCAAGTTGTGGTCTCGAGCTGAGCTAGTCGAAAAATGAAATACAGTTAGCAGGCTGGAAAATGCACATAACTGCTATACAGCACAGAGTTTTGCCACGGGCCAGAGCCTACGAGAAGACAGGTGAAGTGTATTAATGACGTGTAATTAAAAACAAAAAAAAAAAAAAAAAAAGAAAAGGAAAAGTTATCAACAAAGTGTGAAACAGTTTTCTTATAATTACATTTAACCATAGAGCTATGAACTCTTGAATATCAGTGCAATTTACGACCATGTGTATAAACGTAGTCTAATTTCGAGATGATAAATACGTTTGTATAGCTATGAAGCTTAACTGTAGTCTAGGGAACCTACAATGCCAGGTGTCAGCTTACCAATCGCCCACGTTCAGATTACTTTCCCTTTTTTATGCCCAGCTGAGATTAAGAAATCTATGAGAACCAAAGCTACTGTAAATCGAATACATCTATAACCATTCTATACGTATATATGTATATAGCTATATCTGTGTGTCTTTAACTAACCTGATAGAGCAGCTGTTAAAGGTAATTTTCATGGTGGTAATTTACATAATCATAAAATGAACGATTACCTGGGTGTTGCCAACAACAAATGTAGCTCTATTCAAGGTTGCCAACGACGCTGCAACAGATTCGAATCCAAATCCGAATTCCATACAATACAAAAGAATCCAATTCGATTGACCCATAACAGGAAAAAAAATTACCGCACAACCTTCGGTATATCAAAGAAAAACTGTAATACTTACACCTGCAGCTATTATAGCCACATCGAGTATCGGCATAAGGTAATGTTTTTTTTTTTTTTTGCTTTTTGCTCAGTTCAGCTAAAAGTAAATTACAAATAAAAGATCAGCAACTCGACATGAATTAATTATTCGAGCAATATATGTGTATATGTAAAGGCTAATGAATAATCATAATCCGGGTTCGAGTTACGGGGCAAAGTATGAATGAATATTGTATTACTATACAGCTTAGCCGAGGGCTATAAGAGGTATCCAATAAAAAAGGTTAGGCTGATTGTTAAATATATAAAAATAATAATAGATTGTAATGATGATGGCAATGAAAATGATCATGAACAGGAATTAATGAAACGAAAAATATATAATATTATTATTTTAAAATATTTTACTATATATTTTGTATTATTATTGTTGTTATTGTTGTCATCATTATTATCGAAAATGTATTTTTAATAATAATAAGAGTATATAATATTTAATTTATTTTATATTGTTATTATTTTTATTTTATTCATTATCAGTATTACAGAGCAACAAAAATACATCTCATATATAATAATAGTAATATAATTCATACAATATTTATAATAATAAATAACAATAGGTTGTTAGTACAACTAATTGCCAATAATAATATCGTTAACAAAAAAAGCATCAACAAAAGTTAAAAATAGTTTTAATGATAGCAATAAAAATAGCTACTATTAATAGATGCAAGAAAAAAGTGTAGCTACACAGCTTTTAGATGTGTGTAAATAATGTATATATTTGCCGACTCTATGTAGGCCATACAATAATTGTTTACACACACCCACGTTAGCTGGTTACATATAGACATTTTGCCACATTTGGCCAATGCCAAGCGACTGGGGCTTCGAGTTCTTGCCACAAGTGGTTTTCGGGGCCGGAAAAGTCATTAAGAGCATAAAGTTTGGAAGGCGAGGTGACCTTGCATTTATAAAAATTTCACACCATTTCGGCACCAAAGTTCTATGCTAATGCTAATTCACAGCTCTGGCGAATTTTTTCAATACAAATTTAGCAATAATTTAGCTTCCATTCTCTCTTGATATCCAATTGGGAATTTTCAAAGCTCAGTCCAATCATTGCGGTTTCTTTTATGAGACCGAAACAAATGTCGCCAGGCCATAAAAATCGAAGATATTTGGAATGAGAAAATTGAATGTAGATTGAAAATTCCATAATGCAGCAAGACCATTTTCTAACCAAGCACACTTCTAACTGCATATGAATTTATATATATTATAGAGTCTATTTATACAATCACGAAAAGAACAATAAACTCATGTCTCCAAATGGCCAGAGACAATCAGAAATCAGTGAGTTGACAATTGCAAATGGTCAGCAAATGGTCAACTTTAACAAAAATCGTGGGACAAATTGAAAGCAATTTATCTCTTTAAATGGATCAATGCTTCTAAATTGTAGCTTTTGTTTAACTAAATGAATAAATGCATGCACATATATAAATATATATGTATATATACTTATAGTACATTTATTTAGAATGCCCGCAGAGAGTGAGTAAAACACGCTGAGATTTTAGATCCTAACTTAGGATATTATAATGCTTATTGACCTTGTATATCACATTATTGCTATCAATTGTAATTATTATGTATAGAGACTGTGCTCATAGTTTGTTTCTATGCTCGTTCGAGATGCGAAAGGAGTATATCGGCTTTAATGTAATTTCTATGGAGATGTAGAAACCCACATGTATTTTCAATAAATTTAACTTTTCTTGAGCCATCAACGAACAACGTTCAGTCAGTTCCTATTGATTTCTTGGGAAAGTATTAAATTGTCTGAGAAGCATATGGGAATTCTCTGAGTTATTACTCTCTAGCAATTGATTAATGACTGAAAATGCAGTTCACGTACGAAGCTATTCGTATTCGCATTCGTATTTGCATTCTGAATAAAGTTTGCAAATAAAGTTCGTGACCTCAATCATTTGTTTCACTTGAAGTGTAAATTGCATTTATACGATATTGAATGTGTCTCTACGAGAGTGTAGATATTTATGGGTGTCTGCACCTCTATTTTGTTTCAGAACTGCAACAAACAAAAGCCTATGAAATTGGAAGTTTTTAAGCATACAAAGTAAAGCTTCATAAAAATTTCTCCTCTTTGGCAAGAGGCTAGCAATAAACTTGGCTAATTGCACACGCAATGGCAAACGTGTGTGAAATAAGTTGAGATATGTATACTATATAGACATAGATATACTATGCACTCTATATTTATATATATCCACACAAATTAGCGGTTCATATATAAAATTGGTTGCGTTTGAAGTTGCGCATGCGTAAGATCGTATATCGTAGCTATGCGATATGATATATTAGTCGTAAAACAAATGCCAATAAAAATTAAAATCTTAAGCGAGTTTATTTTTTATTAATATTGTTTTTTTTTTTTTAATTTTATTTTTTTTTTTTTTGCTTCTAGTCAGAAAGCAAATACTAGAGTTTTGCACTTAATTAGTTACTGCAAACGGCGCATTGCGTCATCGTTGGAGCTGATTGAACTCTGGCGATTACATAAACCCATAGACACACACACACACACATACATATACAGTTGCACACACAGATACAGACATACATATAGCTGATACAGATACAGTTAGAGATACAGCAACTGTAGCCAATTTGCACTTAATTTAAAACTTAGCTGGGCACGATTTATTATGAAGTACTGCGGCCACGTCAATTTTTTATTTTTATTTTTGTTTTGTTTTTTGTTTTAATTAATTGAAAAACTCCAAGTTCACAATTGAACAAAAAAAATTTTTATTTATTAACAAATTTACCTTTTGTTATTGTTGCTATTGTTACCTGGTTTTCACTTCATTTATTTGGTTTTTGTTTTTGTTTCTTTGTTTGCAGACAAACAACCGGATCAAACATCGGCGGGCTCCTACTGGCAGCAGCACGTGGTCACACCCAGCAGCTCGACGCCCTTCGACTCGCCCTTCTTCTCGGCGACGCATGGCCTTGTGCAGACGCACCCCTCGCTGGCCGGCGGCATACCCGCCTCACGTCCGGTGCCCCTCAGCAGCAATACGTTGGGCAGCGGCGTACCCGCCAGCAATCCGGCTCTGACGGCTGGCAGCGGCTATCTCAATTCGCGCGGCAGTTTGCCCGCCTCGGCGCGTTATCCGCCCAAGATTTCAGGCACTGTCGTTGAACCGAATCCCAAGTCGCCATTTCGTCATCTGGATTTCTCCACCAGCGCCACAGCCGAGCTGCGTCGCAATCCAGCCCTGTCCGCGCCCGATGAGTGTGCGCGTGCGTGTCGCGAAGGCGAACCACCAAGGATCTGCTACTACCACTTCACCCTGGAATACTACACGGTGCTGGGAGCGTAAGTCCTTACATAAGCAATTTATTGAACGCTAAATCCGTAATGTGAGATCTGCATAAGAAACATACATATATAGATAAATGCATTTGAAAGTCTAGTGATCACCTGACGGACCATAAACCAGAAATCCAATCAAGGCTTAAAAATAATGTGAAAAGTAAAAAGCCATAACAGCCAATGTCCGTAGGAGTAGGTGTCTTTCTACCTATAAATATATACGATCACAATAAAAAATTATGAAATCCATGGAAGTTCAGGTTAAGGCAACACACGAACACAACACACAATTAAAATGCTTATTTCTATACAAATTCAGCTCGAATTAAAACACCAGGAAAAAAGCGAATTCACAATATGAAGCAAAAAAATCTGTGAAAAAAAAACGTCTAAACTGTCACTGCACTGCATCGGAGAGCGTGATAGGTGCATAGACATAGAAATAGACATACATAATACTTAATTCCCACGCCATAAGCTGTTGGCTGTTGGCTGTTGACTGTTAGCTGCATTGCCATAATATTGTAGACAAAGAGCCGAGCACGTTGGCTGTACCAGCAGAGCTGACACGCTGAACGATATGCAGGGAGTGCAAAGTATAAACAAACAGCAGCAGCAGCAGACAACAGCGGCAGTAGCTCCGGTTACGGATCTCAGGCAGTTGCCCTAGTGCCTCCGCTTGAAAACCGCAACCCGTAGTGCCAGCCTAGAGCAAAGATAGCTGTCAGCAGTTCGACAACCTCGCCAGCCTCTCTTTGCATTTTGCATAAACTAAGCCAGAGCTGAGTAGGATATGCATGACTAGAAAATACTCGGAAAAGAATTTCATTTTCAATTTGGTAAGGGTATACATAAATTAAATATATGGATCTATATAGCTCAAATATAATATGTATGACTCCTTAGGAGAGCTATAGAACAGAAGAATCTGATGTCTATGTCACCTAATAATTATAAATATTAATGTATAGAAGCTATGTAGCTATGACTGTTTGTATATCTGTCTCGCTCTGTCTGTCTGTCTCTCTATCTGCCTGCAAGGGACGAAGAAGAACTGCCGAAGATCATTCGAGTTGTCTGTATGTGTGCAGCAGTCTTCATTTCGTATTTATACTTGAGTAAAACGAAGCTGCAATGCTTGCAGCAGCAGAGGGTGTTCCCATTGGTCACTTAAAGCTCGACTGCAACGACCCCTACCTGGCACCGGGTTCAACATTTGAGCGCGTCGTAGTGATTGAGTGAAAGTTGCCCTATATAAAGAGCAGCAGCTGCAGCACTTCTTCAGTCGCCCAGGCCTGGTGGGGGTCAGTTGTGCAGTGCAGTAAAGTGAAGTGAAGTGAAGTGAAAAATGTGATCGTTCAGCTAAGTATTAAAGACTTGGAGGAAATACTTAGCAGAAATTCTTCAAGGAAAACACTTAGAAGAAATTCTAAAAGGAAAACACTTAGAAGAAATTCTAAAAGGAATACACTTAGAAGAAATTCTAAAAGGAAAACACTTAGAAGAAATTCTAAAAGGAAAACACTTAGACGAATATAGGAAAACACTTAGAAGAAATTCTAAAAGGAATACACTTAGAAGAAATTCTGAAAGGAAAACACTTAGAAGAAATTCTTGGAGGAAAACACTTAGAAGAAATTCTTGGAGGAATACACTTAGAAGAAATTCTTAGCGGAAAACACTTAGACGAATTTCTTATAGGAAAGCACTTAGAAGAAATTATAAAAGGAATACACTTAGAAGAAATTCTTAGCGGAAAGCACTTAGACGAATTTCTTAGAAGAAATTATAAAAGGAATACACTTAGAAGAAATTCTAAAAGGAAAACACATTCTAAAAGAAAAACACAACACAACAAAAAATTCTTACAGGAAAACGCTTAGAAGAAATTCTTATAGGAAAACACTTAGAAGAAATTATAAAAGGAATACACTTAGAAGAAATTCTAAAAGGAATACACTTAGAAGAAATTCTTAGCGGAAAGCACTTAGACGAATTTCTTAGAAGAAATTCTAAAAGGAAAACACTTAGAGGAAAACACTTAGAATAAATTCTTCTTATTATTTATAATTTCAGATGATACAATTATTATTCTTATATTTTAACTTACTTATATTATTACTTACAGTGCTTGCCAGGTGTGCACGCCGAATGCAACGAATACTGTTTGGAGCCACTGTCAGTGCGTTTTGGCTGATGGCGTTGAGCGCGGAATCTTGACGGCGAATCGAATGATACCCGGTCCCAGTATACAGGTGTGTGAGAACGATAAGGTCGTCATCGATGTGGAGAACCACATGGAGGGCATGGAAGTGACCATTCACTGGCATGGAATCTGGCAGCGTGGCTCACAGTACTACGACGGCGTGCCCTTTGTCACCCAGTGCCCCATTCAGCAGGGCAACACGTTCCGCTATCAGTGGACAGGTAATGCGGGCACCCACTTCTGGCACGCCCACACCGGCCTGCAGAAACTTGATGGTCTCTATGGCAGCGTCATAGTGCGACAGCCGCCGTCCCGTGATCCCAACTCGCATCTGTACGACTTCGACTTGACCACACACATCATGCTCATCAGCGATTGGCTGCACGAGGATGCCGCTGAGCGGTATCCGGGCCGTCTGGCTGTCAACACCGGCCAGGATCCCGAGTCTATGTTGATCAACGGCAAGGGTCAGTTCCGTGACCCGAATACGGGCTTCATGACTAATACGCCTCTTGAGATATTCACGATTACGCCTGGTCGCCGCTATCGATTCCGCATGATCAACGCCTTCGCCTCGGTGTGCCCAGCTCAGGTGACCATCGAGGGCCACAATATGCAGGTGATTGCCACGGACGGCGAGCCAGTGCATCCCGTCAATGTCAACACGATCATCTCCTTCTCAGGTGAGTTCTGCTCAAGCTTGTGTTTACTTTGATAAACTACATATATGTAATTCTATATAGGCGAACGTTACGACTTCATCATCACTGCCGATCAGCCTGTGGGCGCCTACTGGATACAGCTGCGCGGTCTTGGTGAGTGTGGCATACGCCGAGCCCAGCAACTGGGCATCCTACGCTATGCCAGAGGTCCCTACCAGCCTGCCTCGCCGCCACCTACCTACGATGTGGGCATTCCACAGGGTGTGGTAAGTTCCAAAAGCCTCCTATGTCAATGCATTTTTCGATTTTACATAAAAGCAACAGAAGTACAGAGCCACGTAATTCGCAACGTCTTTGCAGGTTTCAGGCCTTGAGTTTGAGTTTTAGACTTTTACTTGTTCAAATGGAAGTTTAAATGTAGACAGAAGGAAGCTTAGCAGACCGCATATAGTATATATACTGGTTAGGATTCAATAAAAAGCTTAGTCCATCTAGTTATGCTGCTTTAGTTCCCTTATCATGTTCATATTCCTTCAGTAAATATGTCATTTCGAAGAGAGCTCGTAAACTACAAAGCCTAGAGATGAAAATCTTCAAATAATATATTGTCTAAGATTAGCATTTCCTTCTAGAAACTTCATATTATATCATAAAAAAATAACAATATATTGTTATATAATATTTTACTTAGGTAGCAGAAATTTGAGACCATAAAAGCTAGATAATGTCAATTCATTATAGAGATTTCATTTATATATGAATAAATTATGATAGCTTCAATTTTTCATTGAAATGAAAATGAATAAGAGATTAATTGTGTTTCTTTAGGCTTTCCATAAAATCAACCTAAATTATTATTATTATTTTTTTATATTTAAAAGTTAAATGGCCATTAAAAGTATTATAGAGCACATAGTATTATAGAGCAGTTAATATTACACATTGCAAAATACAAATAGAGTTTTTCTTCTTCTGAATTTGGTGCCATAAATCGTTTATGTGAATACAGCCCACTTGTCTGAGCTAAATCACATATATAGCATACGATCTATCAATGTAAGTACAATGTATTATATGAAATATAATTCTAATATTTATAGCAATTGTAAATAGTAAAAGCGTTGTAAATATCTGAAATGTGCCGAAAATGCAAAAATGCAACTGAGACACATGATTTGCATAGTTTAATTATTTTCTCTATATCTCTTTCAAAATTCTCTATGCAACAACTCCCCCACACTATGTAAAATACCACCACTCATGCAAACTCGAATGTGGTTCTCCTGCACATGTATATATATAACTGACACCAATCAATAAACCCTTATAAATCGGACGACTGACATTGAACTATAAAAAACAAAATAAATTTCAAAAACAATGACAATCAAAACAAAAGGTCATGAACCCCCTGGACGCGCAATGTAATCGTCAACGCAACGACGCCATCTGCGTGAGTCAATTGAAAAACGCACTCGAAATCGACCGCGGAATCTTGGCTGAGAAACCGGACGTGAAGATCTTCCTGCCATTCCGTTTCTTCGTCTATCGCGCCGAGGATCTCTTCCAGCCGAACACCTACAACCGATTCTTGGGTAAGCCAAGGAATAATCCAATCTTTTGTATCTTATCTTAACTCTCTCTCTCTCTCTCTCCTCAGTGGCTCCCACGGGTGATCATGTAATTTCGCTGATCGACGAGATCTCTTACCTCTCAGCGCCCGCTCCACTGACCTCGCAGTATAATGAAATTAATCCCGAACAGTTCTGCAATGGCGACAACCGTCCCGCCGACTGCGGACCCAACTGCATGTGCACCCACAAGATCGATATACCACTGAATGCCATTGTCGAGGTGGTGCTTGTGGATGAGGGTTAGCCTTTGGGATTGCCCATGTAATCAATATATGAAGTGTTGTTCATTTACCTTATCTAATTGCAGTACAACAACCCAACCTGTCCCATCCATTCCATTTGCATGGTTATGGCTTCAGTGTCATTGGCATTGGCCGTTCGCCCGACTCCACGGTCAAGAAGATCAACTTGAAGCACGCACTAGATCTGGACAGACGCGGACTCCTACACAGGCAGTACAATTTGCCACCCACCAAGGATACCATTGCAGTGCCCAACAATGGTTACGTAGTGCTGCGTTTCAGAGCCGATAATCCCGGTATGACCACAATATATTTCTTATATATCTATAATAGAGATTAACTTAGGTATTTAATATACTTTCTCCTTAGGTTTCTGGCTCTTCCATTGTCACTTCCTGTTCCATATTGTTATCGGCATGAATCTGATACTGCAGGTCGGCACTAATGCCGATCTGCCACCGGTGCCACCTGGCTTCCCCACGTGTGGCGATCACACTCCACCTATACCAATTAATTAAGCCTAGGCCTTAGTTTTGTTGGCGCTAACTAGAGAAATCCGCACAAACAAAAAAAAAAAAAAAAAAAAAACTAAAACTGAAAAAAAACAAAAAACTGAAAGCGAAGAATACCCAACTACACTGAACGAAACAGTTTTGTACAAAGTTCTTTCTTTTTTATTGAAAAGAGACAGCACAACGATTATGTATGTATGTATTTGTTGTAATATATATAGCCCCGACACCCTGATAACAATGATATATGTTACGTATATATATCACCTGTATCACCTGTATGATATTACCTGACTTCCGCAACAGCTTGCCGCCGGGTGCACCCAGCCCCTAAACACCAACGAGAAAAATTGCATCAAGCAACAGATTGCCCCCTGACCTTGCCCCATGCCCGAATGACACACGCACACACACACACACTGATACACACTCACACACACTTATGTAGTACACACAGATGTACTGCAGCAAGACGGTGCACTGATACTGAATGTATAAATCAAATGACGTTTGGAGCAGCCATAAAAATATTCACAGCAAAGTAATTTCAGCAAAATTTTAAGCTTAAATCCGGATTAGATCAGCTACTGTAGTGTGTGTATGTATATGTATGTACTACTTATACATATATATATATATATATATATGTATGTACTCAAATCATGTATGTATATTTAAACTTATGTATATAGGACCAATAAATCACACGCTGGTGCCTACAAAGCCTTTTACGCAAAGCAACAAATTTTAACTGCAGCTGCAGTTTACTTTTTTCTTTGTGTAGATTACACAATACATGTAAAAACAACAACAACTATAAATAATAACTTTTAGTGTACATAAAATGTTTGTAAAGAAGAAAAAGAAAATATTCCAATCTCTCTTTCTGTCTATATATATATATATATTATGCTTAAACTACCTACTTATGTAATGCCTAGGGTCTATTTAATTAAAATACACTCTGATTGGCTTGTCACAGTCATATTTAATAGCTGCAAATTTTGTTCAATCAATCTGCATTTGTAATTGATAACTGTTAAAGTACATCTTGTAAATTTCCCTATTTTATGTATTTGTATAAACTGGCAAATCTAGAAAGATTTCTTTTTAATTTTTGTAAAGCTTGAATGTTACGATACACGGGACGGAAAGACGCCCAATTAACTGCCGTTAAATTTATATTTATTGTTTAAATCAATTTAATAAAATATGAAACAATTAAAATAATTACACCATTTCATTTGATAATGCAAGTATTAAAATCTAGTAATCTTTATATAGAGATCTTGTACCCAGTAGAAATTTATAAATGGAATATGTTGTTGGGAGTAATTGAAAGTAGAGTTCAACTTGTCTGTCTATATATAGGATACCTAAGATTTAATATTCTATCAGAGATATGACCATATACTCTAGATATATAACCAATTTTATTGGATATACACAAATATTTTAATGTTTTTAACTGGGTACAGGGTATTTGCTAGTCGTTACGTTGCGGCTAGAGCACTTTATATATATGTATTTTGGATTGTACAATATATAAAAATTATAAATTTATATTTACATTATATTATTGATATTTATAGTTCTTTCAGCTAGAACGGAGCACAGCTACTACAGTACGCACATCATGAAGAAATTATTATAAAAATGTGTATCTAATCGGAATTCTTCTACAAATTGAATTTATTCCCAGATCTTAAACCCGCTGGATGCGATCTGTGATCGTAAGCGCGCCGATGCGATTTGCGTTTCGAACTTGAAGAATGCGAAAAAAGTCGATAAGAGCGTTTTGGTTGAGCGACCCGATGTGAAAATCTTTTTACCTTTCAGATTTTATGTGTACGATCCGAAAACGTTATTCATACCAAATACGTACAATCGATTTCTGGGTACGTACTCACTGGCCCGATAGGGTCGTCAGCGTGTCTCCATTAACCTCAACCCATACAGCTTTGCTTTTCGACTAACATTGATTTACATATACTACCTTCTCATATATGTTTACGCTCGTGTACTTAAAACTTAACAAATGCTTCCAAATGGGTCGAACAACCTGATCGCTATCAACACACACACAGTTGTGCCTAGCGGTGACCATCTAACCTCTCTGGTCGACGAAATCTCCTACATATCACCACCGTCGCCGCCTCTCTCCCAAATCGATGATATACCGCCCGAGTACTTCTGCAACGGCGACAATCGTCCGCCAAACTGTGGACCCAACTGCGAGTGCACGCATATGGTGGACATACCACTGGGCGCCATTGTGGAGGTCGTACTGGTGGATGAGGTGCAGCAGGCGAACATAAGTCATCCATTTCATTTGCATGGCACGGCATTCTATGTGGTTGGCCTGGGTCGATCGCCCGATAAGTCGATCAAGAAGATAAACTTGAAGCATGCCCTGGAGCTAGATCGCATGGGCATGCTGGAGCGCGACTTCTCAAAGCCGCCGCTCAAGGACACCATCGCTGTGCCCAACAACGGCTACGTGGTGATGCGATTTCGGGCCGACAATCCTGGCTATTGGCTATTCCATTGTCATTTCTTATTCCACATCGTCATCGGCATGAATTTGGTCTTTCACATCGGCACACAAGCCGACCTGCCGCCAGTGCCGCCGCAATTTCCCCGTTGCGGTGATCACGTACCTCCCGTTACCTGGTACTAGCTAACCCAGACGACAGCCAACAGTTAGTGGTTCGCCAACCACAGCGGATACTTTTCAATTTATTTATTAACCAATCGCTTTAACTTAACTTGTAGACGAAATAATTTATAAAACGATTATTAATGTGGGGTGATAACCATACTAGATCTATGTTTGTGTTTATTATATGTTTGTATCTATGTCTATATCTATATATATGTTATAGCCTAAGAGAGGATATGTTCTGTAATGCTCGATGTGACAAACTGTTTGTAGACCACAGCTCGCATCGTTTAACTATCAGCTGAGCCTCATAGTCAAATGCACTAACCCTTCTCGTTCTACAATATAGTCGCCTCGGATGCGGATCATTTGATATCGCTGATCGACGAGGTGTCGTACGTATCGCCACCTTCGCCCATGCTGTCGCAGTACCAGGACATTCCCGAGGACTACTACTGCAATGGAGACAATAGACCCGCCAATTGTGGGGAGAATTGTCAGTGCACGCATAAGATTGATATACCACTGAATGCTATTGTCGAGGTGGTGCTGGTGGATGAGGTGCAACAGATTAACATAAGTCATCCGTTCCATTTGCATGGCACTTCGTTTTACGTGCTCGGTATGGGCCGATCGCCGGATTCACAAATCAAGCGAATGAATCTGAAGCACGCCTTAGACCTGGATCAGCGCGACATGCTTGAGCGACAGTATATAAAGCCGGCTCTCAAGGATACAGTGGCCGTTCCCAATAATGGTTATACGGTTCTGCGATTTCGAGCTGACAATCCCGGGTTCTGGCTGTTCCATTGTCACTTCCAATATCACATCGTCATTGGCATGAATTTGGTCTTTCAAATTGGCACTCCAAAGGATTTACCGCCAGTGCCTCCGAACTTTCCTCGTTGTGGTAACCATATACCTCCCATAACTCCCAGCACTTCATGGTAGCCAGACTTTATACACTCTCATAAGTAGCAACTAAGTGCATTAGACCTTTAAGTATTGTTATTTATCATAATAGATATTAACAAAATTCTACCTTTGTGCTGAAATGCGCTCCAATCTGTTAACCTTAAATAATAAAATTGTAATTAAATTTAAAATGATTACAAAAAAAATGGCAACAACATGAGAACAATGTGTATAAAAGACTTACTGGGAGAATGGGAATATAACCCAGAAAATGCAGACATTGTTGTGATTTAATTTCCTGCTGAAGTTTGTAACTGTTATATGGATTTGAGCAACGCAGTTTATACAGTTATCGATAACCGAAACTACTATCGAAAGTTGTATTCATCGATACGCTTCAGATTAGTAAAATGAGAGGCTGCCCAACAAGCAAAATGATTGTATTTGATTATTTTCTTATTATTACAATTATAGTATAAAAAAGTCATCAAAATACAAATTAAACTGGAAAAGAAACTATTGTCTTTTGATATATTCAATATAGAAAATCAGCGACTGCTATTAACAGGGTGGCAGGACTAAAAAAGTGTGCCCACGCTGCCATATAAACAAAAATACGCAATAACACAGTAGCTTGTAAATTAAAAAAAAAATATAATAAATAAATAGTGGAATTATGGGAAAGTTAGAAGGTGTGTAACTCAAATATAAAATTGAAAAATATATAAACATTATTTACTTTTTTAGATCGCCGCTCAAAGCGTAGCAAACGACAAAAACCAGCCAGGTTTGCGTCGCCTACCGAGTCCCCATCATCGCCGACTCAGGCTAACTCTGTTTCCGAGCCAACTGAGGCGGTAACACCTCAGACAGTCGCACCAACAGCTGTCAAGCCTACAGTGTCAACTACTCCGGCGAGCAGTAGCAAGAGTAATGAAGTGCGTTCGCGTCCTGCTGCCAGCACAAAATCATTGCCCGGTAACGCAACGCCTCCATGCAGTTCCACAAAGAAGCCAAGGAAACGTCGCAACAGCGATACTTCTAGCGATGAAGAACGTTGGCTGAATGCCATCGAAACGGGTAAACTAGAAGACGTCGATGATGAGTTGAAAAAGATAAAGGATCCCAAACTGATGACAGCACGTCAGCGTGCCATGTATGAACGGACACAGGACACCGAGCCGGCACTAGCCGGCTTTGTTGAAGAGCTAATTGCCCTGCCTAGCGGATATAGGGAGAAGGAGAAGCCACAGACGGCCGAAGAGATACAAAAGGCAGCGCTGAAGTCACAGAAACGCAAGCAACAGGCAGACGAGCGTCGGGAGAAGGACAAGCAAAAGACGATGGAACGCCTGCTGAAGAAGCAGGAAAATGGTAAACAGCGGTCGGCAGCACGCAAACTGCAAAACCAAAAGCAGACAACGCCATTGCTTACCTACATGAATACCGTAGATGGAGCCTACATCATAGTGCCACCAGGACAGGACTTCCCAATTCAACCCCAGACCGAAATTAAGCCGCCGCCAGCTAAGCTTTGCGGCGTAACAGGTTGTGGCAAACGCAAAGTCTACAATTGCTCCAAGACGAATATTCCGCTGTGTAGTTTAGCCTGTTATAAGAAGAATCTAGCTGTTGTTTAATTATAGTATTATTAAGAGAGTATATTTTATTGATTCATCAAGAAGTTGTTTATAATTTCCTGCTGTTCCGACTCTATGCGCTGCAAGTATTGATACTCGCTCTTCAGTCGCTCCAGCTCGACAGTTTGCTCCAGGATCTGACTTTGGTACACTTGCTGCTCGGTCTGCCGTTGCTTGGTTATTGTCTTCAGCTGATTTTGTGTGCCAATGGCGCGCAGTTTTTCGCTCTCCACAACTTTTGAGAAATTGTATGCAATTTTATAGAAATCCTCGCAGAGTTTTTTGAAATCTTGCAAATTTCTCGAATATTCCAAGCACTCCTGCCGCAGCTCGATTGTCTCATTGGCAATTGCCGGATCTTGCACTCGCAGTCTATAGATTTCGTCTATATAAAGTCCAGCCTTATTCAGTTCCTCCATATTTGAAACTACTTTTATTGACAATTCAACTACCTTACTATGTTTTGCTATTCGAAACGAGGTTGCCATGGCAACGACCCTCTTCCAGTGCAACCAGAAGCTCATTTATTATTCATGGAATAAGCAGAAGCAAACTAGTTTTCAGTACAGATTAAATATATTTGTATATATATATATTTGATTCTACGATTACAAACATCAACTATAGGAGCTAATACTTTGCGCTCTTGGCTTGGGTTCGGATTTTGATTAAACTGTTTTCGGCGAGAGATAGATGAGCGGATGGGAAATATGTAGAATATAATTGCGATTAATCTCACGATGTTCACAGTGTTCGTTTTGTTTAGTATATATAAGAAATTATGAATTACAGTGGTTGCATTTGTTTCGTTCGGTAAGTTTATATATCGAAGCAGCGATGCCTGCGCTCAGAGGTCAGGAGGAGGCGAACCAACAATGGCTGCAAGCACCGCAATTTTGCCATCAAATCTGTGGGAACTCCAGCTTATACCTAAGTCAAGTGGGATTGTTGCGCTTGTTGGAGCGCAAGCGGGCCAAGCCTGTGCGCTCCTCCTCCTCGTCGCTAGTATACTGATGCATGCTGGTGCCGCTAACGCCTCCCGCACGCACCGAAGATGTTGCCTGCAGCAGCTCCTGATCCGGTGCATTGCGATTCTCATAGAGCAGCACCTGCAGAGTCTCCTCATAGATGCGCGCCTCCGGAAACTCGACTTTCGTATGCTTGCGATCTGTTGTGTAAACTATGGAGGTACAGCAGACCTCCGCTACTTTCTTGCCATGACCATAGAAGGACCAGCAACAAATCTCACTTGGACCGATGACGTCCTTAATAAAGAGTATTCGCTCGTTGAAACGCAACGATAGCTTGTCGAACAGTTCAATATTTTTGAGCAAATTATCATCCGATGTGCTTGTGTACGAGTATTTGTTGTTCTGCCGCTGCACCACCAGAATGACCGCCGGCTTCGACGACGAACTGATCAATAGCTGTTCCTCCTTTTGCGACGTTATCAGGGGTATACGACAGATGGGCTTCGGCTCCTGATGCGTATACAAAGCACGCTCGCATGACATGGCCAGCTCCGTGATGCAGTAATATTTCGCTTCGGCGAGCAGCTCTGCAATCTCCTTGTTCGTCTCTGGCAGCGGTACACTGCCATCTCGCAAAAAGTTTAATATTATACCAAAATGATTGCCACACCGATCAATTAGAATCCAGCCTGAAATATTACTTAAGGATTTAGGCAGATTTTCTACTTGTGAATCCCCATATGCACAAACCTTCTGAATCTGTTAGCACCTCCATGCGCCCACTAAACATGGCGCTTAGCATGGTATCATTGTGTTTAGTTAGCGTGCCAATTGTCGTATAATACAAACGTCCCCCCACATTGAGCTTAACGTATTGAGATGCGTGTCCCTTTAGCAAGACTTTCTGATCGCCGGACATGGCTTCGGGTTCCTTGGCATGAAGTACAAGTTGGTTGCTGGCTGCCTGGTTCAAGTGCACTTTGTCATTAAATGCACGGCCCAGATCATCAATTTCGATGCTGCTGCTCCCAATTGTGCTCGTGCTGCCGCTGCCGCTGTTGTTGCTGTTGCTGCTGTTGGTGTTGGTTGCAGCAGCCGCAGTCACTGCCCCGATGCTTCCGTTTACTGCGTCCACGCCCTTCTGTTTGGAGCCTCTGCAAACGCTTTCTTTTGCGTTGCTTACGCTCGCCGTGAGCGCCAATGGATCAATTTTGGCGAATATTTCACTCTCTTAATGGGAATATTAAATGATTACTAACAGAACTCTTGACACACTCAATACACATATACAAATAAATATATACATATATACCAAATCTGAATGAACTGATGTAAATATTCAAAAATGTACTAATTTAGAACATAGCGCGTTTACTTGTATAAAATACTAAAATTATAGTGCAATACCTGTTTATTAAACACAGCTGATTATTTTCACGACAAGAAAAACATACAGTTTGGCTGGTTTTATATAATATACCTGTTGCTTAGCCGCTATTCTTTGAATAGTACTTCAATTCTAATTTTTGCCGTCGTTCTCGGGTGTAAAACTGACAACACGCAACATGAAACTGTGGGCTGCAGGTTGAATTGGTATTTTGTTTAGTACTAAATTAACTTGCAAACAGCTGTTATCGACGCTTAAAATACCAAAGGCTAAATTGATTTAAGTTCTTGGGATGAACTTCTGAAATACTTTAATATTAGTTTACGGTAACAACAGATAAGAAACGCCAAACAATACACCCCTCAAATTTCTAGAGTCAAGATAGACTGATAGAAATATTCTTAATGTTTTTATTTAGAAAGACTGTTTACGTTTATAGTCAGGAGTTATCGTTCTTACTGGCTTTTATTTTTTTATTAACTCGTCACATTATACATTAATATTATTATAATATTTTCCTTTTTTTTTTTGGTTGCATCGAAAAATTAAAAATGTTGTATTTGTACGTATGTATGTATGCATATGAATATTTAATGAGCTTGATGATTTAATTGTGGTTGATAGTTAATCGTGATTCTGACGATATTAGAAAAGAACAAAATAAAAAGAATATATTTAAGAATAGCTAAAATATGCATACAAATGAATATTGTTTGTGTATACACTTGCATTAAATAATTTGGAAATTTTTACTCAGCTCTAAGAGCTCACTTTGAAATAATGACCAAAACGCAGATGCACCAGCAGCCACCACTATTGAGGCCTCAATTATAGCATTTATGTGGATGATACGACAACAGCAGTCTCAGCGTCCGAGTTTACAATGTTCGTGTTCGAGTTCAGTTCGGCTGCCTCCTTCTGCTGTTCAGAGGAAGCGGATGGTTCTGGGCAGCTGGTAATGGCTTCGGTGGAAATCTTTTCAGTCTCATCCGTTGATTCCAAGTTACCCTCAATCTTCAAGCGTTTCGATTTGCTGCTGTTCTCACACTCATTGGCGTCATCATCGGCGCCGGCATCTGGCGAAGCACTGCGCTTCAGGGCACTCTGTTCCGCAGCGCCATCGATGCCCTGCTTTTTTTGTTGAGCTGCCTCAAGGATGGCGCTCTCTGTTTCAGCTGGATTGAGTGAGCTCTTCAGTTCTTGTAGCTTCTGCTCGAATTTTACAATAACAGCGGTCATATTGTCGCATCCAGTGCCGTCGCCCATCGTGTTTGGTGCCAAGCAGTTATCAAAAAGCTAATCGAAAGATTGGAAAGAAAATCGTTTTAGTTTTATGGATTTGAGAAGTTTCATCAATTTGATGCTCACCTCTTCACAAATTTGAGATAATTTCTTAGAGCCATCTTTCAGGCGCATACGCACAAAGTCGACCACTTCCTCGCTGGACATATAATTCCAGATGCCATCGCAGGCCAGAACCATGAATTCATCTTCTGGAGTAATAATTAGTTTCTTCACATCCGGCAATGCGGATATCATCTGTGCTTCAGCAGGCAGCTCCAGGTTCGTTTTGTAGGCATGATCACCCAAGGCCCGGGAGAGATTTAGCCCCCCATTGACACGACCATCGAGAGTAACGCGACCGCCAGCCTTGTTAATACGAGCGGACTCTTCTTCGTCCTCTGGCTTATGATCCAGACTCATTTCAATGGCCTTGCCATTACGACTGATAACACAACGCGAATCGCCAGCATTGGCCACATACAGATCGCGGCCATGTAACAAGCAAACAACAGCAGTGCAACCGCTATCTTTACCTGGCTCCTCAATCATATTGGCACAGAAGTCTTCGTTCGCCAGTGAATCTTCATCATCCTCGCTCACATTTTCATCCTGTATATGCGAAAGAAAATGCTTAGTTTATTAAATATTATCATTCTAGTTGATTTCACATTTTACCTCATCTTCATCGTCGTCGTCGTCGTCGTCGTCGTCATCGTCATCGTCATCATTATCATTGTTGGCGTTATTATCATCCTCCATATTGTCATCCGATGAACTTTCGGCCGCAGCCACTTCTTGAGCCTTAGTCACAGCATTCTCATCATAGTCGGCATCATCATCGGTGGACTCTTCTTCTTGAGAATCATTGGCTTTTTTCAGTACTTTTTCTGATTCCTTGCTGGTAGACGAGATGTCAGTGGGCTCTGGTTTGGCTTCTGCTGCTGGCTTCTCTACGCTGCCGTTGGACTTTGCCTCGGCGATGTCACTGGAAGCGGACACAATAGCATCTTCCGGTGCGCCGGCCTCTTTATTGTCAACTACAACCGCAGCTTTGGCCTCTGAAGAAGTGACACTGCCATTTTGCTCGATGGGTGCAACGACCGGGCTGCTAGTCGGTGGAGTTTTGCTAGCCACGGGCTCATCCTTAGGATTAATAGTTGTGCTCGAGGAATTGGTGGTTTTGCTAGCACTTGAACTGCTGCTGCTCACTGTCGACTCATCTTCTGGCTCAACTTTGCCCACTCTTGAGCTACTTGGCCCAGCCCCGTCGACTTCGTTGAATGCAGCCACAGCTGCTGCTGAGGTTGAGGAGCCTGGGGGCTTTGCTGTTGGATCCATAAAAGCCTTATTAACCGCTTCGGCAGCAACAGCTGCAGCACGACGACCACGCAGGCTCGATGACAATGCGCCGGTTGCATTCTCCTCCTTCAGCAACGAAAGGTCATGTGTTTGCGGTAAGCCCTTGTATTTCTCAAGAACCTCAGTTAATGGTAAATTGCTCTCCTCATGCAGCTCAGCCAAATTTTCATCCTCGTCCTCATCATCCTCATCCACAATATTGTGTTCGCCAGCTAAAATTTTCAATGTATTTACCACTGTTGGTTCCAGCAGTGTCTTATCAAAGCCCAGAAATGCATCCTTGAGCGCTTGCTCCAGCTGGCCGCTCTTATAGCTGGCTAGGCTCTGAAGGAACTGTGGAAGTTTATCGGCACAATATTGGGCCACCTCGGCACCGCCATGACCATCGTAGACGGCAAAGAACGATGTGTCCGTATCAAAATTCAATATTGAATTATGTGCATCCTAGTATTGGAAATATAAATTGGAATGTGGACAGCACACATAGCAGAGACGGTTCATTCACTCACCTCTTGGCTGTTGCGCCAGCCTTGCATCGAGCTGGCTCCCACGACGAGCATCTCATTGAATTCGTCTGTAGACGCCTTATCCGTCTTTGGATGCGAAAGATAAGCACCCATTTTTCACTTGACAGAATAAGTCCAGCGCTTAAGGAATAACCAATCGAACTGCACGTCGCGCCAGCCGAGTGCCTGCCTACAGTTGCTGTTGTCGAGTTGCGGAAAAATCGATGCTTGGCCAACGCACGCGCGCAGTGTGTACTTTTTTCGCGCCACCGGCAAAAATAAAGCCGGAATCAAAGGTTGTTTGAATTAGTTTATTCTGTGAGAATCACAAATTGTTTAAAAGATTGTTAGATATTGTAGTTATAGTTTGTTTTTCTTGCTAGCACAACTGAGTTTCTTTGCGAATGCTTAATGAAATTTTAAGTTCTGCACGTTCTCTTTGGCGTCTCTGTAAATTTTATCGTGTGTATCCAATGCCGCATTGTTCGCTTATAATTTGCGAAAATATCAAAGAAACTCGTTTGTTATGCTCAAGAATAGTTAAAAAATGGCGTATTTTAACCAACTTACTATTATTAGCAATTAATATTTCACAAAAATTATTCTTTTCACAATATTTTCGTCTATCCGCAAAAAAAAAATCTACACCGAACGACTGTGTGATGAAAAGATGCCATTAAGTTAAAGATGGGATATTTATAAAACTATCGGCTTATTAGCTGAACAGTATTTTGTAAGTCTGGCAACGCCGAAAAGTCAAACTACGATATTTCCATCGGTTTACTTTTATATGCATTTGCCACATCCCAATACTTACTGATAGAGTTACAAAAATAAATCTTTTCCACTTAAATTTTGAACAGAGCGTCGAAATTTTAGACTTAAATAAAACGTAAATCGAAGGCAGTATTACTGCGGCTTCGATGTACTTACTACCACTTTATTCTAAAAGATTGATCGCATACTAGTTTGCGACATTGAATTGTATTTCGAAATATATTAATATTTTGTTTATTTTTTAAGAAATATATATAGAAATATGTGAAATTATTAATAAAAATATGTATAGAATAAATACGATATTTTTGAGTTAACATGAATATACTTGACTGAACATTCAAATAAATAAATGATTAAATTAGATTGTAAATAAAAAATAAGAAATGAATAAGAAAAAAAATAAAATAAAATTGCAGAATAAAATATAATACTCACAGCAATTGTATATAAATTGGAAATTCAGTTGTGGCAAATTTTGTTAGTAATGAAATATTCTTGTCATATTATGCTAAATTATTAAATACGTAATTGCAATCTATTTAATTGAATAGCGAATAGGTTCCAATCCACTTATCTCTATATTCTCTAGCCAGAAACTTAGATAAGTACGACCGAATGGGAGTGAATTGGAATCTAATGGGGCAATCAATCTGGAAATCTGAAGGGCAGAAATTAATATTTATGTATGAGCTCTAAATATTTCAGTCATTACTATAAATAATAGTTCTATGCTTATTCTCTTTCTCTCCCTCCCTCTCTCTCACTCTCTCTCTCTCTCTGTCTGTCTCTCTCTCTCTCTCTCTCTCTCTCTCTCTCTCTCTCTCTCTCTCTCTCTCTCTTTTAGATATGTTTTTAATTTATATTCATTTTTTATAATAATCAAAAGTTATGATTTCGAAAGTTCTTATCAGTTTTAGCACTTACATTTTACTTTATTTAATTACTTAAGTTTATTATATGTTATTTAATATTTAATATTTTCCCTTTTCCTTCTCTTGGGAGCCGTTCGACCCCGCAAAGTATGCTATATTCTCGCTTTAAATTGTTGGGTCAGCTCTATGTACTTGTGCTCATTTCTGTCATAATAAATAATAAATATACATTCCTGATATATAGGCTCTATATTAAGTGATTAGTCACATATGTAGTTCATATTTGGTGGGCGTGGTGAAGCAGTTGCAAAATCTCATTTTTGCTGTGTGTTAATTATATTTAATACATATGTATATTATATATGTCAAGTTAGTTATGGTCAGGTATGAATAGAAATTATGTTATTAATTTATTGTAAAATGTGTGATTTACATTTTATAACAATAATAATAAAAAAAAAATCAGATTTTCGATCTGTGATCGAATAAAAAGTTAATATTGAATTGAAATGTGTATAAAATCAACTTTGGCATCTTGGCCCTTTAATAATTTAAAATTAAAATCGTTTAATATGAATTTATACTGAAATTTCAATCAGTAGAGATTAAAAAATTATGCACTGATATAAATAGCTCGACTAATTAAAATATGCCACAAAATGAGCTAATGAAAGCTCGCTGTAAATACATGCACTCAAACAAGCTCACACACACAGGTTCACGCGCACACACATACAGTCATACACGCGCCCATGTGTGCAAGTTAGACGTCAAGTTTTAAAAGGTTGTCCTTTGCCGGATGCTGTCTAAATAGAAGGGAAATATGAATAGCCGAGCCACGCTCGCTTTTTATAACTTTTTAATTGTTTCGATAATTTTGTTTGCCAATGAATTGTCTGTCCGCAAGAAATCTCTTAAGTGACCCCGGTGATGTTTGAGAAAGAAATGTTTGCTTTACGCTAAATTAATTCTCCATATGTGTTGCGATTAGTCACAGCAAATGATTATGATATGTATGGAATATACATTAACAAGTCGACAATGGATTTTTGTTGTTTTTATCTAATTGGCTTGATAGTGTCAGCTGCAAACTATGAATGTGCCATTGTTAATTTTTCGGAACTTTTAGAGAGTAAACAGATTTAGTAGTTGATTAGATAATTTCCACCATTAATGGATTAGTAAATGTCAGTAATCATTTCGCAATTTCATGGAAAACAACAAAAACAGGTGTCCTTATTCCACTCATCTGGCAACTTTGGCGATCTGCAGCTTAACGACACTTCGGAGCAGTGCATTAAACATGAGCGGCTTTCGGCTAAGTCGACGAGCAAGCAACATGTAGCTGTGTGTATTATGCAAGCCACTGGCCCAAGACCCAAGGCCCAAGGCAGAATATGCGACCGCAACAAAAGAACAGCAAAAGTCATTTGCTCGTCGAACACTATCGGCAAGCGAGGGTGTTGCGCAGCTCATACGCACACACACCGTTACCGTTTACCGTTATCTGCATACCAATACCAACAGCGAGCACTACCCACTGTATTGTTGGCACGCTTCGCTGCGACGCGTCACCCGTTCCGTTAGGTATAAAAGCCAAGGCGACCAAAGGACCTGCGCTCATTCACATCGGTTGAGTTGTGTTGAAACGTTCGTATCACTTGCCAAGCAAAGCTCGGCAACTCAGAGCTACCTGTGGCAGCGGCAGCAGGAAGCGTAAGCGCAGTGCGGTGCAGTTTGAATTAAAAATTTTTTAGCAAAAGTGAGTTTCATTTCGAATTCAATCTCGGTTCTTCGTTAAGCCATATCGCCCGTGAATCCATGTAAGCAATTGTGATCCATTTTGAAATCTTTAAAAAAGGCTTTAATTTTAGTGTATGTGGTTAGATCGCTTAGATATAGATGAAAGATTTACAAAAATATATGAACATATGCATATACCTATATTACATTATCTCATATGCGTTCTAAAGCCTTTCAAAATTCATGAAAACATGTGTTTTAGGAAAATTATATACATACTTACGCATATAAACTTTAGTATCCTATGAAAGACTTTGACTATATAGATCTGGAGTCATTTTCCAAAATGTAAATGTAGTCCCTATAGACTATAGAAGGATATCTGATTACAGAAAGCAAGCGGATCTACTTAAATTGAATTTCGATTAAAACGTTCTATTTCTAATATAAATAATGGTCATATATAAATATGTATGTAACCAGTTGCTATATCAGTGTTTTACCATTGTTCTCATATTGAAAAAAATTAAATAAAGAAGAATGCAGCTTTTTCTTAGCTCCGCAAGATAAATAATCACTATTAATAAATAATTTGCTTCTAAAAAATCCCATATAATCCAAATATATAAATGAAAATCTCTATAGATGCAAAAATTGTGATCGTCATAATTTATTTATATACATATGCACGTGGAGCATATATTTTTGAATATATTTTAAATATATGTATATATTTAATATAAACTATTTCTTAACAAGTACTTTGATTTAGAGATCACTTTGTCCTATTTACTTAGCTGCTTATCTGCTATAATTATAATCTTTAATTTATGAACAACAATTATATAGTGCAAATATGAAATTTTCAATCTCTGTTATATAATTCATTTTGTAAAAGATCCTTAGTTGTTGAGCATACAATTTCAATTCAAATTTACATTTTTGCCTTTATTAAATGTTCTAATTAAAGCTATAGTAATATTTCTATTAGCTTAAGTATCATATTTTCCAAATATATCACTCTACACTGTGCACTCCTTGATAAATATGTATTTATATAAGTACTTTTCAATTGAAAATTTACTAAGATGAGCAAGACGTAAATATTCGAATTCTCGTTAATGAACAGAAAAATATTATTCAGAGGAAATTGCTAAGTTGTATAATTAGTAATCTGCTAAATATGCATTTTTTCTCAGTTTGAAGGGAAGGGAAAGGCGTACATACATACACAGAGGTATTTAGTTGAAGTAATGAAATTACTTATTGTATTGAATATTCTAGCTGGGCTCTTCAGAAAAGTTTACCTTAAGTCGGCGGCCCAGGTAACAATGGGCTCTGCCCCGAAGGCCTAATGAATAAATATTAAGTACAACAAAAAGTGGCTAAAATGCCTGTTGCCTAAATGAGTGGAAGAAGAGTCATTGAGTGAGCTTCATACATAATAAATACTAAATATGCACAAATGTTTTTGGCTGCATTTTGTTTGCTTTTCACTGAGGCTAAGCAGAAAAGTTTGTTGTTGCCCCGGTCGTAGCCTGAGGTGGCAGCATCCTTCAAGCCATCAATCTGTCAATCAATATTCATAAATTGTTAGCCAGTAGCTGCGGGCAGCTTGTTTATGGAGCTAGTTTTCACAGTGCACAGTGCCAACTTTTGCGCAACTCGTGCCCTGCTCGTATCTCGCAACTCGCCCAGCTGCAGGCAGCACGCGACAGCTCCTGCCGATAATAGTCTCTTTCTTGCAATTTTCCTGAACTGAAATGAAGTAAGCAAGGGCTACAGCAAAGGACCATCTCAAGGTGTTAGCTTACCAAATGCAAATTTTCTACATAACACCTTCTATACCCTGCGGCCTGGAGTCAGGTGACAATCGTTCGTTTGCTAAAGTTGGCATTGAGAGAATATCTATTCCAATATTGTCTTTATGTAATTTAAATTCGTTGTGTTTGATTTCAGTTACCATTTAATTACAAATTACTATACAACATTTATTTATTACTATACAACATATTATTTATTTTTGTAGCTATGACAATGCTGATTCTGTGTAAAGCTAAACAGGGTATTAAGTTGTTGCCCACGCGCAACAAAATCACCTTTTGATTGAATCTTGTGTTACGATATCCTGTGCATATTTATTATTTATGGTTTCATATTTGTGCATAAATCGTGAGAGATAGGCGCACAATGAAAATTCGTTAGTTCCATTTACTCGAAATTGAATTGAAATGCAACTGCTTATCGGATAAATGCAGCAGGAATGATGAAGCACACACACACCTACACACCTACACATAAACACACAAATGTAAATTGTTTGTTATTTTCCATTTAACAATGAAATAATAGAGACTGACTGGCATTATGATAGTGCGTAGCACAGCCATTGCCAAAGGGAAATCCATTGAAAAAATGTCGCGGCAAGCCCAAAATCCCATCAAGCTAAACACACAGAGAGAAAGCAAGAGAGAGAGAGAAAGCTAGAGGGAGAGAGAAAGAGAGAAAGAGAGGGAGCAACTGCCTCTTCTGTTTACTTAAGGACATATTTATTTTTATGCACAAAATAACTGGAGGAAGGGTTTGATATTTGTTTTACTAGAATTTCCAATCGCCATCTACTTGGCTCTCCTTACCTGAGCCTTCACCTACATATCCACCTCCACCTCCATCTATACCTCTGCCTGTTCATATATCTGTTTACATATCCACATTAGAAATTGCATCAGCTATCTCTCTGCTGTCCACAAACATGCCTGGTTAAATACATTTAATGATGCCGCGCCCTAAATCTAGCTGCCGTGTGGCCGCCCACATTTTAGCCTGACTGAAAGCAGCTGTCAAAAAATGTTGTTAAGTTAAATGTTAAATGTGTTACACGTCAACGTCAGCGGCCATCGCTGAGGCTGTGTGCTCGAAATATTAATTGAACTTTCAGTTATGAATTACGAATGTGAAAGATGTGCCAAAGATTAAATGCTCTTCCGCTCAAATGTAGTATACATATATTTTAAAGGTGACTATATAAATATAGTTAAGTTTTTGCTTTCAGTAAAATATACATCAAAGTATATTACCTTCTCTTATACTAATACATTATTAATATCGGCATCTGGAGCATTCTGATAAAAAATACATATTTCTTATTGAGCAACAAATATAATACTTCTTTGGAGTATTTAATCTATAACAATAGATTCTATAGCAATACAATAAATACTCCTATTTTTCTAAGGATTTAACCAATTTGACATTTGCTGTATATTATTGTGCATTTTGTACAGAAAGTATAAAGAGCAAAATAAAATAAAAATACAAATTTAGCACCGCCTCCATTACATATCTATATTTTCCCTTATGCTCAACAATATCAAGTATACGTCGTGGTCTAGAATTGTACACTATATATTTTTTTCTAAATAAATATTTATACATAACTACTTCAACTATCTTCATCATATCAAGGATAACTTTCAATAATCATGAAACAAGTATTATGCCCTCTGCTGAAGCACCAAAAAGAAAGAGCAGGTGAATGAGTGGAAGGGGACTTCCCCTCCTCTTTAAGCTGCAGCACTCACCATCATTATCTGTAATCGAGCTTCATTTTGTGTGGGTGGCTCGCTGACTCAGCCAGTCGACTAGCTGGCTGGTGGTTATTTTAAAATTCTATCAAAATAATGTTCATCTTTTGTCTAAGTCTTTTAAAGAAAAACCCGCCAAGTTCAGTCAGCGATGGTTAATTAACTTAATGCCACAATTGCTGCCAAAAGAACAACCAATTTTCAGTCAGCCAAGGGCTCCTTGGCTCCTGCTCGGGCCTCTTGGCCATCTGCTTTCTTGCTGACGCACAAATCAAGCAGAAAAAAAAACCAAAAAGAAAAATAAAAAATTCAAATCAAATTTCGTACGTGTCCGTTTTTTGGGGTTGCTTCGTTTTAGCCTTGATTTTTCCTTGTTAAACGATTGGCCAGGCTATCAAATCAAATACTGCCTACCTTTCCTTTGGCTACCTTTCACCACACGGCGCCCACAGCGATGTATGGGCGTGTCTGTAATAACAGTATTTACGATACACGTAACCATAAATGCTGATTTAAAAAACATTCGCAATAGCTTGATCAGATATATATACGTATATAGATATATATATGTTTGATTGTGGGCAATTAAATGGCATCGCACCTGTACGTGTTGGCCATACCATAACCGTGCCAGACAAACGCGTCAAACTATCCTGACGTGACTAATGACCGATGCGAGGCACCCTAGAAAATTGATAAAAAAAGAGATATATATTTATATATATTTATGAAAATCAGGAGGCACCAAATAGATTTAACTCAATTACTATATGCGTAGCATTTATGGAATTGGGAATTTACAGACTATTCTGTCTGCCTCGCCTCTGTGGCGTTATCAATGGCAGGTGCCTCTTATCAGGAGCTGCGTAACGATAGCAGCATTTACGCATTTACAGCTAAGTGGGCAGCCATTTGGGCATTTTGGGAATCTCGGACAGCTCGGGGCTGTCGAATCAGAGTAAGAGAGAGAGATTCTCTGTTGACCTCAGCTTCAATTGCCAAAATTACGATATTAACAAATTTTCACTAATTGCAATTTAGGGCGAGTTAATACGGTGTTTGTCACCTGGCGACGTCTATTAAAATTTATTTGTTTGCCTTGCTTCAAACTCAATGAAACACATGTATGCGTGCACGCACACAGTCACTCCCACACACGCAGTGTCGGAGCTTCTTTATCTATGTCGCCATTGTTTAACGGTATCCCAATCCACACAATTTGGCGCGCTACTCCTTCCCTTTGCTTCGCTTCCATTCCCCTTCCCCTTCCCCTTTCCCATTCCCGTTCGCCTCTTCGTTATTTTTGGAGACATTGTTTCAGTGAATGTTGAAATTTATTTAGTCAATTGAAATTCGTGTGGCCGGCGAGTGAGAATTTTACTTAATGATTATGAATCGGACTAATGGTCATTGAACTTCATTAGTAGATGATGCTCTACAAATATATATCTTATATACATATATATATTTATATCTCACAAAACTATAATAGTCAAACCAGGCCTTGGCCAATCTAGAGTTATCTAGTTTTAGGTCTTTTAACGCATTTGACTCGACTTTTGTCAATATATACATAAATGTTCTTTTCATTTGTTCTGAAAGTTGTAAGAATTAAAATAGGGTCAATATATTTCTCTGATAATAATATATAAATTTTGAATAATCTCATTTGTAAGGTATATGCAGAACAATTGTAAAAAGTTAGTTATAATATCAGGAAGCTATTATGACTAAAGCCAACTGATTTTTACTGCTCCGTAAAAAGTGAAGTTTGAGTTTTATTCTAAATTCTAATTTATTAAAATTTTAATATATATTTTTGTTTAAATTTGCTAAAAAAATTTTTAAATTTTCTTTATATACCGTGCTTTTAATTTAATATACAAATTTTCCAAATATGGGTCAACTGATAATATCTGTAATTATGAACTCCCAGGACAAAGCAGTAAACCAGAATTTACTGACCAACAGCGGAAACTGACGTAGAAATCTACTTTGAAGGGAATCCCCCAAGATACCGAAGGATATGTGCGTAATTATGGCGCATTAGCGATGGCAATGCAGTTCCCTATTTAGTGCATATGTAGATATAGATATACTATATATAATTGAGGAAAACTGTGAAAAACTGTGAACAACTGTTCAGCTTCAGCTCCCACATTGTGCTGCCTTTGTAACCGCATACACCGAACTTTGGTTTGGACTAGCTGCAAATTAGAGGGCAAGCAGCAAGACTAGTTAGTAACATACTAAAAACGGGACAACAAACCGCTAGGGTGAGGCCTTAGAAACTTGTCCCAAAAGTGCGCAAATTTCAGGGGAGCAGGGGACGTAGCGGCTACTCCTTTGTTACCAAAGCTTTTGGCTGAGGTCAGGGCACGCCCCTAAGAGACTAACTCGCAGAACATGTTGGCGTGAAGCGAGAAAAAAAGAAGGAAAATAGCATATATATTCCCCCAAAGCGTGCCAGACTAAGTGGGAGAGGGAGAGGGAGAACGGGTTGGCATTTTGATCTAAACTGGACACTCGCAATAGCCTGTAATTAATTTGTCTAAGCCAACCCACAGGAAGAAAAATGATAAGTACACAAGCAATAGGCCAAGCTCTAAGCGGACAACTGCAAATTTGTTAAGCCAAACACTAAGCCTAAGCTCACATGACTCAGTTAATATCCATTGCGGAACATGACGTCAAATTGGAAAATGTGTGTACACTATTGCAGCCTTGAATGTATCCTAAAGAATAAACAACGTTATATATAATATGAGATATTATAATATAGTAATATATCTTGTTGCTTTCTAGCTTCCATATATGGAAGAGCATCGACTACTCTGCTAGCCACCTAAAACCTGACTAATTTTCAAGAATTCAATTAAACAACAGTTTTCAATGCGCTTACAATATATTTAGATAATCAGGTCTTTAGATTTAAGTCTGTTCGTTTTACAACCAAGCAGAGCCGGGAGTTGGCTTGTTGTGGCCATTGGCATTCAGCCAGGGTGTCAGGCTAATGCTCTCCAGATTGGGCACATGATTCGTGCCGGCAGTAATGGGGGAGAGTGCGGCATCCTTGATGATCGTCAGGTGATGAGCTGCGCCGGCATTGCCGTTCCGTGTGAACTGTCCGAACTTGGCTGCTTCGTATTCGGTCTTCTGGATCTCGGCGGCGGCAGCATGAGCGGAGCGCTGCAGAGCCGAGGCTGCCTCCGCCTCGCGAGCGGCGGCGATGCGCTGCTGATAGGCAACGGCTGCCTTGGAGGCGGCCAGACGCTGCTGGGCCAGCACCACAGCCGAGGCAGCAGAAGCCGCCTCCGAGCGCTGAATGGCCGCAGCTGCCTCCGACTTCTGGGTCAGGAGTGCGGCATGGGTCTCCTTCTCCATGGCGATGCGCTGCTGGTTCAGCACATTCTCCTTGGCCGCCTGCATTTGCTGCTGGGCGATCAGCACATTGGCCGACGCCTGTTTGGCAGCCGCAATGGCATTGGCCACTTCACTGGGTGACGGGGCAGTCTTCAGCGGAGCATGTCCAGCACTCCAGACGGAACTGCTGCCCGCCAGCTGCCCAGCCCAGCCGCCAGTATTCCAGGCGCTGCCGAACTGTCCGCCACTCGTTGCTGCCCAGGGAATGGATACATCGCCAATGCTACGCTTTGGTAGCGTCTTCTCCTCGGAGGCACTACATCCGGCTGCAACTACCAGAGCCAGCAGGAGAAGAGGCAACATTCTTGCTCCTTGTGAGTTTTGATTGATTGTGAATTGCATTTTGCTATAGATTCGAATGCTGCTCCCTGTCGCCTACTGAAATCCTCTGCTGAGGCATTTACTATTTATAGCATCAACTGTTGCTGCTGCTGCTGCTGCTGCTGCTGCTGCTGATGCTGTTGCTGCTGGGCTAATCACTCACGTAGGCGTTGGCGTCGCCAATTTGGCCTCTATCGTTGTGGTAACTGATTTTATAACTGCCTCAATTTCATGAAGACCAGAAGGAAATGAAAGGCCGCTCTCAATTATCAAAAGCTTAGCTACCGCGATGGCCCATTGCGCTTTTCATCATCGACTTCATTGGCTATCGTAACCCAATTTTAGTTTTGTTTAAACGAAAAATTATAAGAAATTGGGCTGATGATATTGTGGATATATATAAATAAGAAGCAGATATATATACATATATATATTTGTATTTCCCTAGACTAAGACTTAATTCCACATCTGAAACAGGAATAGATTGTTATAACTAGATAGAGAACACCTCAATATACATATATTCGTGTTCCGGATGAGAAGTTGAGTCTGACTAAGTAAACTAAGTAGAAATGGTTGATTGCTGATTGAGAGTCAGTTTAACACTATCAGATTAAGGGAAGAGAATGAATTAAAGTAGCTCTACTCCAGCTTCAGTGAGTTTCCAGTCGGCCAGTCCTAACTAATATAGTCTTACTCAATTTTCAAAAATTGCCTTTGCAGAATGAGTGAATCAGGAGCTTTTCTTAGCCTTTCTAATCGGGCATATACTTATATATATATAATTGAATAATCACACTTGTAGAATGATAGAAAGAGAAGCTATATTCCAATACTCAAATAATGTAGTCCTATTTGATTTTTAATTATCGCCTTTGCAGAACGAGTGAAAGCTCTTCTCATACATACTTCAGGCTATTTCCCATTGAGGCTTTCTCTACTTTTACTCTTACATTAATATCAATTATTACTGCTGAAGAATGAGTTTTATTGTAGGTCAAGGGTATTCCCAATTGCATTCTCTGTACTCTTTCATATTATTGTCTTTTATCAAATCAGCTTTATTTCTCTAACCAGCAGAGTGAATTCAACAGTAGCTCTAATCCCACTGCAGGGTATTTCGTAGTCTGGAATACTCGCCCAGCGCATTCTCATTCACATTCAATTACAGCACTTGACTGAAGGCATTATGTATGACCAGAGTTCTTCGCTGTGTTCATATGGACAGGCATAAATCTATATAAGCAGAGGCGTGGGCGCCGCGTTTTTTGTGCCTTTATTAATGTTATGAAAAAATAAAATTTAATTATAACGCAAGAGCCACGCAGCACAATATACGTGTCCACAGGTAATACACCTGAAAATTGCAGAGCAGGCAGAGGCGTCACTCGATACAAATGATGTAGCTCAGCTCAGCTCAGTTCAGTTCAGCTCTCAGCTCAGCTGTCAAACATTTCACGCTGGCCAACGGCAACGATTGTAATTACCATTAATGCACGTCGTCAGGCTCTCTCCTGGACAAACTCGAATTTTACTTTTACTCGTATTAATGAATACAAATTGAATAAGACAAGCTGATGCCGCAGATGCCGGCTTACAGGTGTTTCAGTGGTGCGCTTGAGACGGGGCATATAACTATATTAAGTTTCTTTATGTTTACTAATTTTAAGTGCAAAAGCCCTGGATGGATTCGTGCTTTACAAATAGGAGTGTGGGGGGGGGGGGGGGGAGAGTAGGGTAGGGTAGGGTAGACTGAGGGGTAGTCAGGAGTTGACAGTTGCCTGAGTATGGAATTGAATAACACAAAATATGATGTTTATGTATTATTTTTATTTTTATGTTTTTTTTTTTTTCAATATATGTATATGTATTTATTTAATAATATAATATGCATAATAATAATGTGTATAAAATATTGTACAGGTATGTATGAACAGAGGAAAAGTAACTCGATTGCAAATCTAATTTCAATATGCAAAAAAATGTTTTAAACTTAAAAAAATAGACTCCATATTCTGCCTTCTCACACCAATTATTCATATACTGTGTCCATAGATCCGCTCAGCTCATCTCATCATCAACAAATATGGTTTTTGTTTCTCCGATATATTGTTGAGATAACCGGAAGAGGCATATCACCTTAGTTATTATGCATTTGATGGCCACACACACACACACACACCCACACCCATACCCAAGATGCTGATTTGCGCACTTGAATTTATTTTATTTCAGAGCGCAAAGCTGTTGGCCAGCATGTCCTCCCCGTCGATGGCACTCCACGGCAAGTCACGGAAATCTTTTATAGGCATTTTATTGCTCACCTTTGTGGCTTGCCTGGTGCAAGGTGTTTGGGCAGCCGATCCGGATACGGCGTATGTCGACAATGAGCTGCACAAGGACAACGGTTAGCTATCAGCCGGATTGGATTTGCCGAATTGAAGTTGAAATTTGTCTTTCGTACCTTTCGCAGAGTTTCCCAGTTTTGCCAAACGTCCGTCGTTCTTTGTGGGCAGTCGATATGGTCGTTCCAGTGGCAATGGCGGCGCCAGCAATGGCATGGGCACCTCGAAGACGCGACGCCTAATCATCGTGCCGCGCAACGATCGATTCTTTCTGGGCTCGCGCTATGGCAAACGCAGCGATGAATACCTCTCGCCCTACGAACAGAACAGCCTGGGTCTGGGCCTGGCCAAGGCCGAGCGGGAGACCAATGAAGCCAGCAATGAGAAATCCAGCAGCAGAGCTCGAACTATGTCCTGCGTCTACACGGGCATCAGCACCTTCTATCGCTGCAGCAATGCCAATTCGTAAGTCCTGAAAAATCAAATATTTGCATTTGCCTCATATTGATTATCCTTTGTAGTGAGGACCTCAACCTGAACATGGGACTGGAGAACAATAGTATAGGCTCGGAGGATGCCAGCAACAATGTTAAGTAAGACATGGCATGGCCTGACGCATTCATTGGCAGACGATTCTCTGGCTAGTTAAATATCCTTGTTATCCATTAGCTTCTCGGCTACTTCCACACACAAACACATTCTTGTATTTTGTTAAATGGTATTAAAATTTTTAACGGGGCTGGAAAAGTTTTAATACCCAACAATAACTGTGTAAATAAGTAAGCATACAATAAAATATGAAAATGCATAAATACATCTGTATCAAATGACATAATAGGTTACTTTACTTAATATCTACATATATATGTATATATGTATATGTATTCCTAATTATATGTATTAACGAATTGTACTTTAATACTTAATACAGTACAGTTCCATTCACTGGGTATAAAGGATCCTTTAGCTTCGCATATGAATAATCTATCGATTATACTGCTATGTACACATATATATACCTACATACGATGTGATTATGTACTGCATATGAATACTTTCCATTATGCATGTATTACTCTCTTTCGCTCCTAACTAACTACTAATAATGTAAACGTTCAATAAAGGCAAACAGATATATACTTAAATACATGTTTAACTCTCTGCAATGATCTGCTGAGATATTCACTTCATTACCTCTCCAACTTCATCTCAGAATACAGTTCGAGAAAAGTGAAGAGGACAATAATAATTAGGCAATTTGAATACCAAACACTCTATAGGAAGTGAGTACATATATGTTAACAGATTAAGGGCAATATTTTTGGAGCTCTCCGTCACATTGACTCTGTAAATATGAATTTAATGACTCTATAAGCTCTACATGTATATGTCAGAGATTAGAGTCTGGAGTCTTACAATTCTTAGAGTTTACATCTATTTCTTGTTTTATATATACATATATGGGTAGTTGCTGTATGGAAAGTTCAATTTTGTTATTATACTTATACTTACTTATACTAGCATAGCATCTAAAAACCGGAAATCCTTAAACACCATATAGAAGTAGATCAATATAAACAGTAACTTTATTAATTCTTACACATTCTTCCCTTAGACCATTTAAATGCTTAAGTGTTGCTTCATCAGAAAAATCTCGGCCATAATAAAGCAATTTCTATTGCTGCTAATGCATTCCTGCGGGCTGACATATTTGTCTTACCTACATATCCATACATATATACACCTGGCAGGGCACAGGCAGAGGTGATGTATATGTTTGTATGCGGCACGTTTGCCGGCGTAAGTAGCACAAGAAATTTAATTATCATAGCCAGGCCCGCACCGATACAAGTAATGAGCGCGAAAAGGCGAAGCACTTACACCTGAAATGTCTTCTTGGGCGAGCGACGAATGCAGCAATGCTAGAAACCAAGTCGGCGTAAAGCAAAAGTTTGCCTTAGCTGGCATTGATTTTAATTGTTGGCAACGGATAGCGGTAACGCCGGAGTACTCCATCTCCACATGAGCACGAGAGGGAGAGTGGGAGAGAGAGGGAGATAGATTTTAAGCTAGCGGCGAAGTGCTTACTAATTGTATTAAGTGGCATTGATAACAATGTCATCTGGGAGCTTCCTTAGCTCTCTCCCCTCCCCCTGACTCCCTTCGTCTCTCTCACTGCCTCCTGCCCGCATCACAACTTTTGGGCAATCAGAACGTGGCAGCGTGGCGATAGCTTCTCATCAAATAACTTCTCATAGCGCACCGCCAGCCCCAATTGCTGCACTGCAGCCAGCTCCTGCAGGTAGCACAAGCGGTCGTACAGTAGGACATTCTCGCAGAGCAGCTGGGGAACGAGAGATACATAGGAATTGAGTTAGTTGATGGCTTGGTTGATGGGTAGACAAATAATAAGTAGGGTACCTGTATGCTGGCCTGCAAACAAGTCAAAGCCTCCGCCAGGCGGGCGCCACGCCCATTGCCATAGAGCTTGCTAATTGCATCAAAGCGGCGCTCGTGTACGGGCCGCCAGTCTAGGCGCAGCCCCGTTTGGCGTGAGTGCAGCTGATATTTCTGCTGAATGCTGGCAAATGTCTGTAGATCTTGGCAGTCAGTCACTGGCTTTCCTGGCCTCCTGACTGTAATCGACTCCTTCTCATCGCAGAGAGCTGCTGCCACAGCGCGCTGAAACATTTGGCAGCCATGCGCCTCATGGGTTTCGGCATCACATTGCCAGCGGGACTTGGTCTGCTGGCAGGCCAAGCGCAAGAATGGTCGATGGAAGCATCGGGCTGGTGCAACAGCTGACATGGCTTCCCTCAAAGCTCTGCTCAGCGGGAAATTGACGAAGGAGTCGCCATCCGCGCCCAGCGCGAGCTTGTGGTAGCAGCAGGGCATAATGTGAAGGCAGCGCACTTGAGGCATTCGCAGGAACAGGAGCATTGCACTGATGCTTAGGTCGGCGCAGGCATGGAGGCCAACGATTGCAGTGGGCGCCTGCTCCAACCCCAGCGCAGCTGCATAATCCTGAATGCGAGCACAGCAGCTGGCGTCGCCTGTGATGAGGAGCTGCTCGTAGCTAATCGAATTAGAATTCGTAGCTCTCTCTCGCGCAGTTTGTACTCTTCGCTCGTCGGCTTCCAGGCCTAGTATCAGGTAATTGTCACTCAACTGGAGCAGCGCCTCGCTCAGGTAGCCCAGCCCAGACCCCAAGTCGATGATGCCCTTTGTGTCTGGACAATGCTCATGTATGTGGACGGCCAACTTATCAATTTCATGCAATTTCTTGATTGACATTTTGCAATTATTTCTCTTGGAGTTTCTTGGTGATTCGCCAGCACCTGGGGCAGCTGCTTGAGCGGGCGTCAAATTTGCAATCTCTTGGCGAAAGCGTAACACCTCCTCGGGGCAGTCCTCCAACTCCTTATGCACAAATGGAAATCTGTTTAGCTGTTCATTCGGTATTTCAAGGAAATAGTTCTTCATATAGCCAGGCATCTCATCGAGTGACTTGAGGCAAGATGTATTCGCCTCGCGATATATCCAGGCATAACGATGCAAAAAGTCCACAGCAGCTCCAAAGTATGCAGCATCAGTGGCGAAGCCGCTCGCCAAAGACATGTCTGAGGAAGAGAAGCAAATCCTATTGGATTGTAATGGAAAGTGCAATCAATTGCCTTACGTTCTAATTGGACAATCGGGCTAATGGGACAGAACTTCTACTTGGACTTAAAGGCCGCTAATTGCAATCATATTATGATCTTACCATTCAGTAAACTTATTCGATTCGAAACCAACGTATTATTTATTAACAATTTATATTTATATATTTAAAAATCAAGTCTCAATAAACAGAAAGCCATTTAACAAAGACAGAATCAACTGTTTTCGCTGGCGAAAACAAAAACTTACATAAGAGAAACACAGTATAGAAAATAGAAATAGAACAACTGTCGCTTATGGATATCTATATATATATATATACAGTCAGATTTATCGATGCAATGCGCAACATTTAGGATATGATCTTCCATTTCAGGTTAGTTTCCTGTTCTAAGTTTTCGTTTGTTGGTCCTAAAATACATTTGCCAACATGTTTGGGATCCTCCTTGAAGTACTTGTCGATAACGGCTCGCAGTTCGTCGAGTGTTACGGACAGCACGCGGGATCGATACTTCACAAACATCTCCTGCGACACGCCGTAGAGGAAGTAGTCGATGCCGATGTTTCCAGGCGCTGTGGGTGAGTCCAGCTGCTGCAGCACACCCAGCTTTGCCTCAAAAAGCGTTTGCTGATCGAGCTTATTGCTCTCCGCCAGCAGCCAATCGTAGGTCTTATCAAAGGCGTCCAGTGTCTTCGTGGAGTGCGGATCCCGATAACTGAAGAACGCAAATATGCCATCTGAGCCTATTTTCGCACCAGCGCCGTAAGCTCCATTCTGTTCCCGCACCACGGGAAGCAGGTACTTGGCCGACACGAGCTTAGCCAGCACGCGCAGCACCGGATGATCTTCATGCAAATAAGGCACTGCGAAGAATGACTTGGCACAGTAGTTGACAGGAATATTCATGACATAGTGCTGGAAACTTGGTTCCAATAGTTTCAGTTCATTGTTCTTCTTCATATCCTTGAGGGTGGGCAGCTTTTGCAGGAAGTTCTGGTAGTGTTCCAGTGCGGTTTTTTGAAAAGCCTCCGAGGTATTGATGGCCACTCGCATATTACTCTTGCTGAACACCTTCGCTCCAATAGACTTTAATCTGTCACGGATCTCCTCTGTACTGCTCTGCTCCACATACTTTTTCATGAAGTCGATGTGATCAACGCCGGACAACAGGGATTTCAGTTTGGCAGCATCGCTGACCAACGCAGCAGCGCTTAACATGGCATACAAGTGACCGGAGCTGGCGATTCCGACTGATATATTGGAAATGTAGTTTTCAATCAGCATCTTCAGGCGCTCCGTGTCGTCTAGTTTGTAGTTGAGGAGCAACTCTTCGCACAGCGCAAACATATCCTTCACATTCTTATCCAGCGCGTGCGTCGTCATCATCAGACCCATCTGATACGACTTGGCGTCCTTCACATTCTCAACGAAGTTCAGCTTAAAATCAATGCCAGCAGTTTTCGAAAGAACGAGCTTGTCGAAGTCACGGAAATTGTGGTTCTTGGTGCCCATATCGTCAATGACGTTACAGAATAGTGGGATGAGCATAAGTTCATCTCGACTCAGGCCCGTAATATTGAACAGGCACTTAAGGTAGGCAATCTCATTGGTGGGCACTTTGCACAGTTGCGTGGGAACATCGACAATTGTTTTCGTCTCTATTGTTGGTAATTTGGGCGGTTCCTTAACATCGTTCAGCGTTAAGCACGGCAAAACATCAGTGCACTCCTTGGCCTTTTGTGAGGCCTCCAGTTTGATGCCATTCGTATATATTTCTTTGCGGCTTTTGGAATCCAGCGCGTTCACTTTCTGTTTTAGCATCTCGGCTTCAGCCTGCTTGAAGTTCTCCTCATACATTTCGTCCGGTGACATTGTCAGCGTAAGCTTATGCGTATTATTTGCGAAGTACTTCTCCATTTTCTGCTGGAGATAGTTTTTATTCTCTTTGAGGCAACAGCGTAACTGGGCTATCATTTCCGACACCCGTAAATTGCTGACAATATCACCATCATGATTCCACAGAGACGTCGAGTTAAACAACAAGGAATTTCCAAAGTGGGGGCTCTGATGCTTCAGCGACAATTCCAAGTTGTGCAGAATGCTCTCAATGTGCTGAGACTCAAAGCCTTCTTCGATGGTTTTGTGCACAGTTTGATCAAAAAGTTCGTTGAACCTTTTAAAGTCTTCAACCCTTAGGTCTTGCAGACCCACAACGAAATATGTATCCCTACAATCCGAGGAAAAGCCCGTACTCTGATTGTAGCCTCCGGAGAAATTCGGCTCAATCAAGCTCTTATAGAATGCCGAGTTGGGGCCACGAATCAATAAGTCGGATAGGACATTCAATTCAAAGGATTCCTGTATATCTGTCGAATCGCACATCAGCAGCGCAATAGCTATCTGGTTCTGTCTATCGAAGGTGGCGCCTAAGTTGTCCAGTCGACTGGGAATGTGTACGTTGCGTGGCTGTGACCAAGGCCTTTGATTTGGTATTCGGCTATAAGAATTATCTATGCGCGAATGCTCAGACAAATATTCACTATCGACAAATTCCAGTGTTTTAAATAAGTCAAATGACCCATAGCAGAACATGCGCGCATTGCTTGGATGATAGTATTTCCGATGGAATTTAACCAAATCCGTGTGCGTCAATTTGGGAATCTCCAGTGGATTGCCGCCAGACACATAGCCATAAGTATGATCCGGCAGCATATTGTTAAGTAGATTTTGTATAAACACCTGCGAATTCTCTGAAAAGGCTCCCTTCATTTCGTTGTAGACGACGCCTTTAATAACCAGTTCAGAGTCACGATTGTTCAATTCCTTGTGCTCCAGACGCCAGCCTTCTTGCAGAAAGTCCAAATAAGCTAAATTTGGTCTATAATATCGTAAATACATTTAATTAATATTGTCAAATTTTCTTTACATACAACTTACCTGAAAACCGCATCCAAGTAAATCTTTTGCAGATTCCTAAAGTCCACCTCGTTCATGGTTGAGAATGGATATAACGTATAGTCCGGTCCAGTCATGGCATTCATGAACGTAGCGACCGAACGATTAAGCATTTTGAAGAATGGATCACGAACTGGAAAGTTTTTGGAGCCACATAACGCGAGATGCTCCAATATATGCGGCAGCCCAGTCGAATCGAATGGAGTGGTACGGAAATTAATGGAAAATACATTATTCGTATCATTCCGATCGATATACCAAAACTCCGTCCCAGTGCCTAAATGCCGCAGCGTACACGAGACCAGCTCAAAGTCGGGTATGTATTCGATGCGTTCACACTGGAAGCCGTGATACACCTGGCCTTCGCTATATTTGTATTTGCGATCCCCCATTATATGGGGCAAATCGCCGTCCAGCGCCAGTTTGGATTCCGCACTGGGACCTGTCTTGCCCTCGTTGAATGTGGCTTGAGTTGACTTGAAGCATTCTCGAGCCGTTTGCACAGGCAGCACTCGGAGGGGGCGCGGTAACGCCTTTAGCCATTGCAGACGTGTGAGCATATTTTATTTTGTTTGTTCGTTCGTATCTGCGAGTCTATAAATGATAAGTACACAATACAAGTTGCAGATGTTATCCAGATCAACACAACACAAGCGACTTTAGTTAAATAAAAACCAACATAAAACACGACACGAGTTTCAGTTACATCAGCCGGCATTCATTGCGTTTTGCATGTATGCATATAAATATGTGTGCCTGTATATATGTATACACATATGCGTGTGGCTGTGTTCGCTTAATTTATATTGTGTGCCTTTCTTTATACGATAAATTTACTTATTTTGACTTATAATCTGATTAAAATTCCAAACACTAAATTTATTTTATGCTTTATACTTTCAGCCTGCATTCAGAATAATAATGCAACTTACCAATTTTAGAAAATACAATCTTTTAAACTTTCGTCATCTGCACACTACATATGAGATTATTATCAGTCAATATTCTTGAGGTCTATCGATAAATGTGCAAAAGGCAAATTGATCTTAGTATTTATAGGTATTTTAATTGAGACTAAAATACTAAATCAGTTCGTTTAAGCGATTTTTAGAGTAAGTTATCGAACTTGTTCTTGCAATAATTTTGAATTATCTAAATGCAGAAAGAATTACATTTAACGGCTAACAAAATAATAATTTATTTACTACGTGTTCACAATTACACAGTGTTCACTTCATGCGTTCTGCAATTTCGAAGCTAATATTTCGCTTTTTGGGCCTAATATACATTTACCAACATGACGGGGCTCTTTTTTAAAGTACTTATCAACGACAGAGCGAACCTCATCTGCAGTTACACTTAAAACGCGAGAACGATACTTGCAATACTCCTCATGCGAGACTCTTAAAATAAAGTAATCCATGCCAACTTCACCAGGCGCTGTTGGCCAATCAAGCAACTGCAGAACGCCCAGCTTGGCCTCGAATAGCATCTGGTGATCCAGCTTATCGATCATTGCTGCCAGCCACTCGTAAGTCTTGTCGAATACATGCAATGTCCTCATAGAGTGCGGATCACGATAGCTGTAAAAATGGAAGAGCCCATCATAGCCAATTCTCGCGCCTGTACCATAAGCTCCATTCTGTTCCCGCACCACGGGCAGCAGATACTTGGCCGACACGAGCTTGGCCAGCACGCGCAGCACCGGATGATCTTCATGCAAGTATGGCACTGCGAAGAATGACTTGGCACAGTAGTTAACAGGAAAATTCATAACATAATGATGAAAGCTCGGCTTGAATAATTTTAATGGACTCTTCTTATTCATATTCTTGAGCGTTGGCAGATTTTTCAGAAAAGTTCGGTAATGTTCCACGGCGGTTGGTTGAAAAGCCTCCGAGGTATTGATGGCCACTCGCATGTTACTTTTGCTAAAAACCTTCGCTCCAATCTCATATAATCTGTCACGAATCTCCTCCGTACTGTTCTGTTGAGTATACCTCTTCATGAAGTCGATGTGATCAATGCCCAGTAAATGGGACTTCAGTTTGGCCGCGTCACTGACCAGGGCAGCGGAGCACAGCATGGCATATGTGTGCCCAGAAACTGCAATACCTACGGATAGCTTGGATATGTAGTTGTCAATGAGCATCTTCAGGCGATCCATGTCGTCAAGCTTGAAGTCGAGAAGCAGCTCTTCGCATAGCGCAAACATATCCTTAACATTCTTGTCCAGGGCGTAGGTCGTCATAAGCAACCCCATTTTATAGGACTTGCCATCCTTAACACTTTCGACAACTTTCAGTTTGAAGTCAAAGCTCGCCGTCTTGGATAGAATCATTTTGTCAAATTCCCGAAAGTCGTGCTTGCTGGTGCCCATATTCTTGAATACACTGCAGAAGAGGGGCACAAGCATCGCATCGTCGTGACTCAAGGCCGTAATATTGAAAAGGCAATTCAGGTAGGTGATATCATTGGTGGGTACCTTGTACAGTTGAGTGGGCACGCTCTCAATGAGTTGCTCCGTCAGCTGCGGCTGTCCCAGTGGTTCCTCAACGTCGTCCAGCGAGAGGCAGGGCAAAACGTTCGTATTTTCCTTAGCTTTCTGAGCCGCTTCCAATTCAAGACCAGTCTGATATATGTTGCTCAATTTTTCTGAGCTGATTTCATTGATTTTTTGTTGTATCAACATCTTTTCGGCTTTCCGGAAGTTCTCACCATACGATTCATCCGGCGACATGGTCAACGTGAGTTTGTGCGAATTGGCGAGAAAATATTGTTCAACTTTTTGCTGTAAATAGTTTTTGTTATCCCTTAGTCTGGCACGCAATCGTCCCATCATTTCCGATATTCTCAGATTGGCAAAGATATCACCGCCATGATTCCACAAAGCCATCGAATTGAATAGGATATTGTTACCATCGTCTGCCCTCTGATGCCTGACATTCAGTTCCAGATTATGCAAAACACTCTCCACATGATTGGGATCGAAGCCTTCGATAATTGCCTTATGGATCGTCTGTTGGAACAGCTCGTGGAATCTGTCAAAGTCTTCAACGCGGACATCCTGCAGGCCCACAGCAAAGTACGTATCTCGGCTGGTGAAGTAGTAGCCCGTATGGCTATTGAAGCCCCCGGAGAAGTTCGGATCAACCAGGCCCTTGTAGAAGGCTGAGTTTGGGCCACGAATCAATAGCTTCGTCATCACATTCAGCTCGAACACCTCCTGCACTGCTGTCCTATCGCACATCAGCAGAGCGCAGCCAATTTGACTTTGCTTCTCCTTGGAAGCGCCCATTTTAACCAGACGACATGGCAAGTGGACACTACGGGGAAAGGACCAGCGAGGATGGAGCGGTATATAGCTGTAGGACGTGTCGATAGAATCATAGTCGCATAGGTATTCCTCATTGAGGACCTCCAGAGTTTTCATCAGGTCGAAGGAGCCGTAACAAAATATGCGTCCATTGCTGGGATGATAATATTTCTGATGGTATTCAACCAATTTGGAATGCGTTAAGTTGGGTATTTCCAGTGGATCTCCGCCGGCTGTGTACTTGTAGGCAAGTTCTGGCAACAAGTTGCTCAAGAGACCTTTTCTAAACAATCGGCTATTCTCTGAAAATATGCCAATCATTTCGTTGTAGACGATGCCTTTGATAATAATCTCTGATTGTCGATCATGCACATGTCTGTGCTCGAGTCGCCAGCCCTCCTGGAGGAAGTCCAAGTAAAGCAGATTTGGCCTGGAATGAGGGGAGAGAGAAGCTGAAGGAACTCCTTATATCAACAAAGTTTCGCAGGATTTACCTGAACATGGAGTCCAAATAAATACGTTGAATATTTCTGAAATCCGTCTCATTTCTGGAGGAGAAGATGTACACGGTTTGGTCTGGCGCAGTCAGCGCATTCATATTGGTGGCAACCGATCGATTCAGCATTTTGAAGAATGGATCACGAACTGGATAGTTCACGGAGCCATTCAAGACCAGGTGTTCCAAGACATGCGCCGCGCCCGTCGAGTCCTCGGGCGGAGTCCGGAAATGAATCGAGAATACATTATTTGTATCGTTGCGATCGATGTACCACAGCTCCAGGCCCGTCTCCTTGTGCCGCAGGATGTGGGACGTCAGCTCGAAGTCCGGGATATACTCGACTCGCTCGCACTGGAATCCATGATAGAACTGGCCTTCCTTGTATTTATAGTCACGCTCCGCGACAACTTGTGGACTTTCTCTAGGGAATGCAGCCTCGGCACAGTATCCACGCACAATATCCTCAACTAGAAAGGACAAATTTCTGGCAACAGCCGTTTCATGCAGAGCTCGACGTAGCGACCGCGGTACTCCATTCAAATATTTAACTGATCTATGCATTGCTCTGAACAAAATATCTACTAACTGAATTCTGATGCACTATATGTATATATTTACTTAAACCGGAAATTAACAATTAATGGAAAATTTTTATTAATCTGTTCGAAAAAGTTCAATAAATTCTAATTCAAAAATTTTATAGGCTACAAGTTGAGAACTAACAGAATTTTTCCACATCTATAGTCAGGAAATGTAGTTTTTTTATTTGATTTGCTTGTGTCTTATTTGATTTTCTAGTCTTCTCAACAGCTCTGATAAATATAAGTCATAAAAATCAAAATACAAATTCTAAATTTGGATCCTTTGTTCCGATCTTATACCTTATATTCGGATATAGGATAAGTGATGGCAGAGTGCATTGGCAGATTTTTCAATAGATGCACCAATTGCATCTATGATGCTCTGATTAGGCCAAGTCCAAGTAAGTTCTTTGAATTCTCATGCTTCCACCGTTTTTATCATTTTATGTTTATTATTTTTAGTTTTGTTTGGGTTTTGCTTAGCTATACTTGTGTGCTTGACTTTGCAAAGAATGTGATTACACTGATGGCACAATTATTAGGTACACTCAGAAAACATATTAGACACATAATTCTGTTACAGACTTTGGGCAGGAAAATTTGAATTTTACAACAAATCTCTGGTCAGAGAAACTTACAGAAACTTGCTAATATTGTAATAATAATATTGTAAAAATAATTAGAAAATAGTTTCCGCAGTCATATTAATCAAATTTGTTTATAAAAATGTGTATTTAAATTATTGAATATTTAAATTTATTTCAAATGATGCGCATTACTTGAGAAAACCAATCGAGTAGCTTTAGATTACAATCATACATCTCACAACTGTTCGACTCTCTGTCTACCTTTTCGGCCAAAGTGTAGTCATATGCCCCTGGGGCAGCTGCATTCAGGGACGTGGAGGGCCTATATATAAATTAGAGTTCATTTTATAGCAACAGCAATTTGTAAAGAAATAATTTATAATAACTTACGCGAAGAGCACGTGCAGGAGCTCTTGTACGACGCTAAAGTCTTTTGAGAACTGAATTGTATTCGCCTCACAAATAGCTTGCAGCATACACTCGTGGCCATTATAGCCATAGCTGGAATTATATACACATAAATACCTATATATATATATATATATATTTATAAATTACGCACCCATTTAACATGTGCTCAATGTATGCATAAATCTGCCAACGCAATTGGCTTGGCTGTTTTTGCAGCAGTCGCAATTCGTTCAAATTACTATTTATGGGAATACTTTGGTGTTTGTATTCCGGCAAATAGGGATTTTGCCTGTATACGCTGGCATTATAGGGCAGAAAGAACTCGGTTTTCAGCACATGACCAGTGACCAAGGATTCATAAGACAAATCTGCCGGAATGCCTATGCCCGCAATAAACTAAGTAAAGAGAGAGGCTCAATTAAATTTGGTTTAACTGAATTATAATTTGAATTCTGATTCTGATTTACCAGATGTCTTGTGGGCGATTGACGTGGAAAGATGAGAAACCGTTTGGTTCGCCCACCTGATACCCAGCTTGGCAGAGCCAGCAGCGCGATGTACCACACAATGCAACGCATAGCGACAGACTAAGTGCAGGTAGCGGAATTTGGCAACTGCAGCCACCTGAGTTGCACCTTAATAATTAGTAAACCTCTAGCACTCTAATTAGAACTATTACTTAGAGCATTCGCCAAACTGTTGAGCTACATTGAATTTAGTCTTTAATTGACACTTCTGAGTTGTGAAAGGCTTTCACGTCAACTAACCCGAGGCATTGAACATTGTTCTTTGCTATGGGAAAAATAATTCTATTTGTAAGCTAACATTAGAAATTTGATTTGAAATTAAATACAAATGGAAAAGAAAGAAAACCATAAATATAAAATTTAATTTAAATTTGCATACTATATTTTGTGATATTTGAAAAGCGTCCTCTAAAAAACCAATATATTTATTATTATTATGAACTAGAAATTACATTTATTGACAATTTACCTTTTTTTAGTCAGAACTAATTAATTTTAGTTTATAAAACAAAACTGATTTCATTCGAATTGGAGTGTTTGCTGATGAGATATAATTCTGTAGACTTACAAAAATCGAACCTATTTAAATACCTTTCTCAATAATAAAATAAAAATGCTATTTATATCTTAAATAATTGATTCGATAATAGCTAAACAGCGCATGACTTAATTTTTATATTTTTAAATAATAATAATATCAAAATAAGAATTTGCAACTTAACTCCTAAATCAAATTTTTTATTTAAAATTATTAAATCAAATACTAAGCTTGAAAATGAAAACTATAAGAATTTCGAAAAAATCTCGCTCCTGTTTTCACTCTAGACCATAGATGAAAGTCCTATTAACAAATCATATTATTATTATACAATAACATATCAGGGTATCAATAGTCTGTTCAACGTAATTTATCATATTTTCGGCATTGAGAAACGAGACCAGTAAATTATGCAAAAAGGCATGCAGTATTTATTGGTATTATGTTCATTATAATTTCATAGATTACTCTCAAAAGATTTACATAAAAAATGTGTAAATAAATGATACGACAAGGATTGGATTCGCTTAATATTGACCTTATATAATGAACATTGTAAATTCATTTAGCGCGGAAGTGTGGGAATACTTAGAATACTTGGGGCGTTCCATTTAAGCGTAGTTACGAATACAAAATCATTAAATTATATAGGTACATAAGATTAGAGACTTACTAAGGAATACTTAAATGACAATTTAAATTAGGCATACGTAATTTCGAAAGCTGCATGTAAGTGAAAACATAAAAAATACATTTACAATTATACCGATCGATTCAGGAATCGACCGACTGTCCAACGCCTTTGTTCTCTCTTAAATTGTTAATTGTATTTTACTTGTGCTTGTGGAACTCCTCCATACAGAGCTTGCAGCTCCAAGAGCCCTCGGGTGGGGTTACCAAAGGCGGCGACAGACAATACATATGGTAGCCGCGATCACAGTCGTCGCAGAAAAGCAGCTGATCATCATTGTCGGAGGTGCCGCAGATCGAGCAATATTTACATTCGATGCACTGCCAGCGGTAGCGCTTCACCGATATTATCATATTGGGCGTGAACTGCAGACACGATGGATGACCAGAACGACCACAGTCGGAGCAAGACACTAGCTCTTCGGGCATATTGGTTTTCTTGTTTTCTCGCTGATCGCCCAAACAGAAGTCACAGTAGGGCGAAGGCTGCGCCACCTCACGCTCCGTGCGTAGCTTGGGCTTTTTGGGACTAGCTAATGGATTAGCTGGTGGCGCATTTACCGTTGCGTATATAGCTGGAGTAGCAGTAGTCGTTGTTGACATGCTAGCCATGCTAGCCATGGTGGCCAAAGGGATTGAGTCATTTGAGGCGCCACCATCATTGAGAGAAGACTTTTCGTACGATGTGGGGAGAGTGGGCGTCATCACCAGGGCCGACTGTGAGGTCTCATCAAGAATGGGAATTGGTGATGCTGAGTTAGAGTGATTTGTGTATAGTCCAGTGGCAGCTGCTGCTGCCGCTGTGCTGGCTGCATGTGCCACAGCCGCGGCAGCCGCTGCAGCTGCAGCCGAAGTATTTGCATTATTGCCAGCACCGCCGCGTCTCCTTCGATCCGGTGTATCGCCTTCAGCTGCATTCCGACGACGATTACCTGCAAGAGATTAAGGCTTTAATTGGCACTTGGCAACACAATTGGGCAACAGGTGCTTCTTACCGCCACCTTTGCGTCCCCGCTTCGGTGTGCCATCCACATTTGCATTCGTACGGCGGGGTCGTGATCCACGCTTGCGTTTTCCTCTACTGCTGTACGACTCATCAAAGTCATTGTCAGAGTCAAAATCGTCTTCATAGTCATCGGCGTGATGGTAATGCGATGAGTCCATGTCCTCATGGAACCAATCTTTCTCGGCATTTGCATGAGAGTCCTTGCTATCATTGTCCCCTGAAGCGCCCATAGAATTGCCATCTGTGGCCGCAATAGCTGCAACAATGTAAAATAAAATAAATATGTGCAGACATACATATGCATGCATGTTGTATGTATTTGTGTGTTTGCCAATCATACGTACATACATACAATGACAATATATATAAATCAGCCCCCAATACGCATTGTAAATATGCTGCAGCTTTTTCTTATGGGGTGGCTACGCGCTGTGTACACACATACAACAATACACACACACCTACATGAATACATTTATATATTTATATGTATATATGTATGTGTATATGCATGTATAGAATGTGCAGCTTCATAAAGCCTCACACATGTTTAGCATTTCTAATTGAACAGTGGGCTAATTTGAATTGAATACAGTTGAAAAATATGAGTTGACATTGAATCAATTAATATTTTATCTGCTAAATTAATTGATGTAGCTAATGAATATATGTAAAACCATACCACAATATTATTTATCAATGTTATAATAATTAAATATAATTAATTGATATATTAAATTTTAGTTTAAATATTTATTTCACTGCCAATTAATTTTAATTAATTGAATTCCTAATTTAACAGCAAATTATTAATTAAAATATCCCTTTTTTGAATTTCTTAAATTTGTTATTATTTGGCGGTTTTAGGACTTTAGCACCACCATGCAGACGTGGTGGTGCGGTTGGTGGATGAGGATGTGACTGAACACAAAGGCAAAAACAATTGTAAGAGATTTATTGATTTTACTACGAGTTTTGTTGGGTGCATGTACGTAAGTGTGACTACATGCATGGGTGTGTGTGATTTCTTTAAGTGTATCTCTTGCATATCCTACCTGCACTCTCCGTCTGATGATGATCGCGTGCATTGACCGTCCCAGGACCAGACGGAGGCACGTGATGGTGCTGATGCTGGTGCTGGTGGGTCAGATGGTGCTCGCGGTACTGGTAGGCGCGGTAGCTATGGTGCGGATTAAGTAAATATTGGCGCTTGGGTTTGCGCCATCGTGCCGAGGGATACGTGTAGATTTGGCCATGTCGAAAGCCGGGCATCCTCTGCTTTCGCTTCATAAAAAGAGCGCAATGCGTCTGTGCGACGCCAGTCTGGGGATCGAGGAACGGCATTCGCAACCGTCGCTCGATGCACAGCCGCGTGTTGAAGTTCTCGCTGTTCTCGAGTATCTCCTTGTAAGCGGTATCATTTAAAAAGCTCTGAATCTTTTCAAAGTTCCCAATGTTTACTACCGCGATTTCGGAAGCCATATTGTTTCCGTCGGCGTTCGTGTAAATGCAACGCGACGCACCCGCTATAAACAATAGCGTATTTAATTACTGCGGAATAAACAAACGAAGAGTGCGCTCAAACAGTGAGGGGTTATGATTTTCGGCAATCCACGCTGATTTAAACACCACAAACACACATTTTTTCTTCGTTTGCTTTCGCAAACAAGTTTTTATGCCACAAAACAAGAGACTCTGCAGGGTTGCCGCGTATATATGCAGTTTCTGCCAGCGATGTGGCAGCGCTGTCAATTGAGTATATTTGAACTGAAAACTTGGTCACACTGCTCGGGGCGTGTTTTGTGTGTTACTGACTCAATAATTTTATTGTATTAGTTTGCTCTCTGTTATTTATTGCCTAATTACGTTTGTTTGTTTTTGTTTGCTGTAATTTTACATTAAAGTAAATCAAGCAATAGCCAGGCAATGGGTGCCTCCAACCGCAGCACTCGAGTCGCCCTGGGCATATCCACAGTGTCGTTTATACTTTTTGTTATTGCCTTTGCTACGCCCTATTGGCTGGTGACCGATGGCCGCCTGGAGAATCCACGCTTCACGAACCTGGGCCTGTGGGAGGTGTGCTTCAACCACTTTCAGGACATACATCGATTCTACGACACCGACTTTACTGGCTGCATGTGGGTCTTCGAGGAGGAATACTACATAATACACGATTTCCTCCTGCCTGGATTCTATATCGCTGTTCAGCTCTTTGCCACGCTCTGCTTTGTGATGTGCCTGCTGGCCCTGCCCCTAACGTTGTCGTTTTTGCGCACATCTCGCGACGACGATCGCTACGTGGTGTTGCTGCTCACGATTGGCACCTGCCAGGTATTGGCATCCATATTCGGTTTCATTGCTGTGGTCATATTTGGAGCCAAGGGCGATTCGCGTGACTGGATGCCTGGCTGGCAACACAACGATATGGGCTGGTCCTTTGCCCTGGCCGTAGTTGGAGGCGTCATGCTGTTGCCCGCAGGCATACTCTATCTAGTGGAAGCACGCCGCGAGCGCTACAAGCGCCTCAACGAGATCAGCAACAGGGAAATAAGCGAATACGGCGATGACTACTATCAGAGTCAGGCAGCAGCTGCAATCTCAGCCGCACCGCCATCAGCGCCCGCGCAACCTTCATATTTCGCTCCAGAGCCCAGTCGTCCGCGTCGCCCACAGCCAGGAGCACGCCTGCCCACAGCTCCAGCCCAAGGCAGCATCCAAACGGACATCTAAGTGCACACGAGTTGTAACTACCAATACGTCTATAAATGAGGTCTACTTCGAATCTCCAAACGAATAGTATATAACATATCCGTCCAACTGTAAAAGCAAGTCTCTAAGCATCATTTGCGCCGTCAGTGTCTTTAGTCTAAGTCGAATTTGCCTCGAATATATATAGTATAATCTATATATATAACATTTTAAATCATTCCATATTTTACACAAAACTTTTTATAAATGTTTTATTATATTATTTTTCTATAATGCAACAATTGTATTTATATATTTTAATAATAAAATGCTTTTACACACAACAAAAAATGCATTTTTAAATAACAAATTATTCATGCATTTATTTCGTGCTCTTGAATATTATCCGTTTAATTGTGCCCTACTCAAGAAGTAACTCAACGGACCCCTTAATAGTTTACAGTTTTATCAATTGAATATATACAAATATTGATATCAATCAATAACTAATGTAAATGTGTTTGTATATAAAATTATTGAGCTTAAACTAAGATCAACCGAAAACTCTATCTTGATCAACAATAATCCAACTTCAATGATTTATCTTCCATTTGATAAAAAAGTTGATCAAGTTGATATATTTATTCCTCTGATAAATCGTCTATGCTTCATTAATATTTATCAAATACAAATTGTACCTTTGCCATATAATGTTATATTGTAAAAGAACCCATTCATTCCTTTATTTTTAACACTGTAAATTTTTGATTGAGCTTTGATAATCCCTTCAGAATAGGCTATATATTGACTAGAGTAGACAGATCGTTGTACTAGTCAAACAGCGGCCTTTCTATAAGTCTGTTTAATCCAGCGCTGATCCGTATTCTCGCCACTTTGCTGTTCGAGTACCAGAAACAGTTCCCGTTGATGTAGCTCATCAGAAAGCTGTTCCCGCAAGAACTGTAACATATCCGCCTCATTACCCAACAGTTCCGGCTGTCGAAGTTTCGAGTCCAAATTGTAGTACGAATCCCCGATGCGACGTACCGCTATCCAATGTCGTCTACGCAATGGCAAAGTAATTACTCCGAACTTATAATCAGATGGAATGTTCAAGATAAAGCCAATAATTGAGTCAAGATCTATAATGGAAGGGTCCCTAAGAGGAATTACAAATGCAGTAGTTACTAGAGCAAACGGAGCTTCACTAGACATTTATATTTACTTTCGTTTATCAAACCAAATAGCTTCACAGTTCCGTTTTTGCAATGCAGTCATTATAACATTAATATCATAATTTCCAAGGCCCAGCACAGAGCGATGTGGATTAATCCATACATTTGGACTCAAATTGTTGCAGATATCATCCAGTTCCCCTTTTGTATAGGATTGATCGCCTTGAAAGAGATTGTTTAGTGCATGTAACGCACATAACTGTCTCATTTGTTTTTCGTGATAAACTGATGGCATAGGTGATTTTTACTGTAATTTTGTTTTAATTATTTACAGTTTATGTTTCTGGACAATTTCTTACTTTGTTGACAATCTGTTTACTAGTTTATGTGTGTGTGTGTATTGTTTAGTATGTTGTACACGTTACGACCTAAGAAACAACATATAATAATAGAAAATATCGAAATATGTTCAAATGAACTTAGATTAATTTCGTTTCACTAAATATATTTCTGTCAATTATTTATATATTCATCAATATTTAATAATAATTAATAATAAGTGCATATCAGTATTTCTTTATTTTATACAAAGTATTTTTTTTGTATTTCAAAATGCCCTAAAATATATTACAAATGTTTCCAGTTGGTCACACTAAACTCACCACAAACTGTCACATGATTTTCACCTGACATTTGCTAGCTTCTGCGAAAAAAGTCTATCGACGCGAATTCCAATTTAAAAGGAACTTATTTACATCAACCCGTCGAGCAGCGTTTAACGAAGCTAGCAAAATGAAAATTTGTGGTCCGAAATGCTCCCTATGCGGATTGATTATCTCCGTTTGGGGCATTGTGCAGTTGGTAAGTGGGTGTGCTGGTGAATTTGGTTTGTTTTGTGGGGGTCATACGGAAGAGTCACAAGACCAAAATATTCACATAATAATCGGTTTTATTTTTGTAGGTGCTCATGGGTCTGTTCTTCTACATACACAGTGTGGCACTAATTGAGGATTTGCCACTAGAAGAGGAGTACAAAACCTTAGATGCATTCTACACGGCAGCGAATGCTGCATACAATCAGGTTGGTGTTTCAATGTCGAGTCATACATGATTGTGTTTATATATGTTTGTGTGTAAATATTATGTACATACATGTTCTTACAACCCCTTGAGAGTTGCGAGGACTTCAGAATGATGGCAAGAAAAAAACTATTGCTACTTTTATCAAGCACGTTATCCGTATATACATTTTGTGTATATACGTGCCCATATATACATACAGACATACATACGTACTTCATGGCATTGTGACTAAATAAATGTTCTCTTTTTTCTAGAATGCCTACAACTGCTGGATAGCGGCGTGCATTTACGTCTTGACTCTGCTGCTCTCAGCGCAACAATTTTACATGAACAGCAGAGTTACTGCCAACTAAAATCTGTGCTTCAACTTCAAAATCAGTGTTGCTTGGCTTGAGTGCGAAGCAACAATTCATAAAAGAAAAGAAACATCAACAACAACAAAATGTAACTTGTGTGCGTGCAATCGGCGTTCCTGCTGATCGCATCTAATCACAATTAGTATTGAAATGTTTTCATGTTGAAGAAATTTGTTTATTTACTGTATAATACCCCCAAAGTTTTTGTTGCTAAAGTTTAAATTGAATTGAATATGATAATATTTAAGTAAAATGTATGTATAAATATGTACGTAATACAATTGTTTTGTTCATAATAATCACACATTCCTTTCTTAGTTCTACTCTCTCTCTCTGTATCGGTCCAAACGAGTAAAGCAAGTGCAACAATATTGTATCATCTAGTTCCGCCGTTAGTTAAAACAATCTCAGAGTCAATCTGTATCCGTATTGTACGTCAGCTAAATCAATTGTAAAAAATGTATTCCCAACTAGATGCCTGTATTAAACAAAGTTATCATCGCTAGCTTTGCGGTATTATTGGGGTATCATCCTATAAATTCGTTCAAATTGTTTAATATCTACGAAATAAATATATATATATTGAACTACATTAACATGTTGCCTATTTGTGTCTCATGGGAGTGACTAAATCTTTGATATCTTCTTGATTGTGCTAACAAAACCAGGAAATAAAATTGGATTGAATTGAAGTACATTTTATTTCTTCTATTAATCTTATTATTCTAATTTTGGAGTCTTTACTAGAAAGTTAAAGATAATCATATATTGAAGAACAAAAATGTATTTATATGTTTGTTTAAGCTAGAAAATGTAGGTGAAATTTCCTTTTTAAAAACTTTCACATAAATTATATTATTTATTATTGTTAACTGTTTGCTGTCTTCTCGGCCTACTTTTCACCCTTGACTAATCGACTCCCAAGGAATTGTGGATATATTACTTTTTAAAGGGCTTATAACATTTCGTTTTTCATAGCCTTTTAGATCGCCTTGGCTTGCACAATTCGCACTTCGAAGAGGTAAGATTTGGTCAATGTACAAAAAAAAAAAAGAGATATAAAAGTTTTTGCCGCTTTTCGGATATTTAATAATATTTATTTATGTATATATGTTAAACATACTTAGGTGTATTTTAATAAACATATATTTATATAAATATATTATTTTTTGTTTGAATGACATATTTTTTTAAATATTAATAAAGTTTCAAGAAATATTCGACAAGGTGTCCTTAACAATCATTGTAACAGTCCTCAAAATACTATAGAGCGCACGTACATCAATACATAAAAGCGATGAAAATGGACTAGAAGCTAGCTAGTTACATACATACATAAGCCATAGATTCTTAATATAACTATATATATATATATATATATATATATATATATATATATATATATATATATTTGCATGTTTTTCCTTTTCAATTTAAATTAACAACAAGAAATACTTTATAAACTAATATGTATATATATATATATATATATATATATATATATATATATATATATATATATATATTTAATATATTTAACTTATTTTGTTGTTTATCCACAATTTACACTTTTGCCAAAGCGAGGGTATTCAGATACGAAATGGAAGGTTATTTAGATTCCGAATGGAGATTTTTTGAGGGTTTTTCTTTAGATTTTTCGATTAGATTCCGAAAGGGTAAGCATATCAAAAGAGTGTATATAGTGGGACTTAGAGAAAAAGAAGCTCAAATACTGATATCTATTTTAAAAGGCGATAGATTTAGTTTTGAAAACTCGACGTCAAGCAACTCGACTTCATTTGATTTTCAGATAGAGATAAATAAGTTCCAATGTTGAGTAATTTATTTTTGAATCATTCGCTCCGGATTACAGCTCGATGATCGTGACGATTTTCGATTGATCGATTCCAGATATGCGCCCGGGGTCCAACCTTCTGCATTGGTATCTGTTTAGAAAGTAAATTTTAATTATCAACAAAATGTCAATATCGATATATGTATATGTATATATATGTATATTTAGTGAAAACATGCAGTTTGAAAAAACATGCGCCATTTAAGGATCATTTACCTAAAACGCGCACGTACCACCAGCCGGCACAGCCCACTTTTAATAGCTCGATAGCTTCGCCTTCTCGCATCGAAACTTCCGAGTGACCCATAGCCGTATAGTCAGCCAGGGCAATGAATTTACTGCCCTGTATCGAAATTTATACAATACACATATATTATTTGTCGTGTGTTGTGGTCTGGTTAGCATTTGCATTCAGTGTAATATGGAAACAGTAAGTAAATAGTTAAGGCAGGCATTTGGAGTGAATCATATAACTCTGTGTGTTAATATAGTACGTAAGCTTTAAGCGGTTGTTAATTTATTATTTATCTATTTGCAATTAACCTTCAAAGAACGAATTTAATATGTCAAATAAATATGTATATTCTTTGAAACATATTTATTTTGAAAATAAATATTCTTAAAAATATATATGAAGTATATATTTCTTATTTTAAATAATAATTGTATAACAACAAAACACAGCTAATCTCTATAAAGCCTACTCAAACGAGCGTGGTCTATGAAATATTAAGGTGAGTCTTATGGGCAGGTGATCTCCTAGCGGTACAGCTCCTATTCATATATATTTGATGAATGAGTCAAGTCAGTCTGAATAACCAAAACCTATGACCTGTAATTCAATTCCTCCAACCGAAGAAATTATGGAAGATTGTACTTTCAATCGTGAAAAGTGATCTACCTCAGCTATATATTTGTTGATTATTGTTGAAACTTTTAATATCCAAAAACAAATATTAACTGCAGACTGTGAAAAGGACATTACTAGCAAGTATAAAATATATATATATATAATAATAAATATACATTGAATTTATGTAGCCATCTAAAACCAACAACTCAGCCTAGACATCTAATGACAATTTGCTTCGGTCGACAACATCTTTGGAAGAAATGAGAGCTTGGCATGCGATTATGAGTTTTACGATGGACAACAAATCGACCTATTACTGGTACAGCACGTGGATAATGGATTAGTCACAGAACACATCTGCTCTTATAGATAACTGACTGACAATTACAAGCATCATTCGAACATAAGGCATGGGCGTGCATCATACTACTTAAGGGGGAAGGGCGCATACCTAGCAGCTACGGCTACAGTACGTATACTTGATGGGCGGATGTGGATGGACCATGGAGCACACCTCAGTGGTCAACGGAAACATAAAATTTGGAGTTGGGTTTGCTGTTCCGCGCAAAGGATGTGGAGGACGCAGCTCCATCGATATTATAGGACGCCCACTGCGTCAGCAGATCCAGAAAGCCCTGTCATACGTTCGCCGATCGATTTATATATGAATGCATATATGCACATGAAACATATATATTTATATACATATATACACACATATATAGATATATGCATTTGTGTTTGTTTTATATTTTTGTAAATTTACATTTGTTTTGTTTTTGGTGTTTGTCATGTAAGTAAAAAGATAAACCCAAAATTATCCAATAAGACTATAAAATTATTATTAGATATATTATGGATACGCAAAATTAAATTAAAATTATAAAATTAATATGATAATTTATAAGAATCGGTGCACCGATATACATATATAAATATTTGATATTCATATATACAAATTTGATAATCGAATTTATAATAATATTTAAATGCCTAGAGATTTCTATTTGATCATTGCATATTTTATAGTTTCTTTAGTAATAATTAATCAATTTGTTATATGTTATTTTGTCGAGTTTTAATGAATAGTTTTGGTTAGCTAATACATATCAAAAATACAGACAGACAGAGTTCGATTTGAAAATACAGCAAGGAAAGTAGGATACTGCATTGAAAAGTCCTATTAGCTTGAAACTTGTTGAGATTTGTAATTTTTGAACTTATTAACCCACAGGAGGAGTCCGCCGAACACCTGATTTCTATAGCGCTAAAGTTCTAATTACCGGTGTGCTGTTGTCCTCGTTCACCGAGATCTCGTCCTCGCTGTTCGAATAGTCCGAGCTCCAGCCACAACCCTCGGGATGATCCCTGTCGGCCATGCCGCCGCTAGAGCTGCCGCAGGCGGCGGCCGCCGGGCCGTTCTCTTCGCTGCTGCAGTTGGAGTTGCGATTGGAGGACTCGGAGGATGCATCGCAGCTGATCGTTCGACCTGGTGTGCCCAGTATTATATTGGGCGTGTCCCACGATGTGGTTTGCTTGAGCCCGCGATGATTTAGGCCATACTGTTTGATCTTCTCGCCCTTCAACTCCTCGAGCTGGTTGAGCAGCACCCGCTTGATCTCGGCCACCCACTTGTTCTTGACGTCCAGCGAAGGCGCCTGCAACGTATGCACCTCCTGACGACCCTGTAGCCAGACCTCGAAGCGCTTCGCATCGCCCCGAACGGACTCCGTCAGACCAATTTGTGACATCTGCAGCAGAGATGATTAGGAAAGATATATACAGGGTATATATTGAACCCACCTTGACGTGATGCTTGAACTGGTAGGTACTCTTGTTGTGACCCGCTTTGGAGGTTTGCTTGCAGAAGAGCAGCGACTTCTGGTAGAGAAAGATGTGCCGCTGCTGTGGCTTGATGCGCAGGCGGATGTCCTTCTTGGACTCGGTCCACACCTGAAACGAGTCCTGCAGCAGCAGCTCGCCCTGCTGTGCCAGATCGGTCTGCGAATCAGAATATATAAACATTAGCTTGAATTGTGAATGACATTGAAGGGCAGGATTTGCATACTGGGAATCCAGTTATAGCCACTTGGTGCATAGAATCGTTGACGCACTTCAGCACAATCAGCATGCAGTCGAGGGCCTTCTGCAGCTCCTTGGTGCAGCTGCCGCTGTCGCTGAAGCGCAGCAGATCCTTCAGCAGCAGCTGGTATTTGGTGATCCGCTGCACGGGCTTCAGCAGGTAGGCGGCCAGCGGCAGCTTGTGGCCCAATCTCTTCTGGCACTCCTGCAGGAATAGGTGGGTGTCGACGAGCGTCTCACGCAGACGGTCCGAGCGCGGTATGTTCTGACAATAGAACGAGTACAGCCGATAGAAGGTGTCACGCTGGAATGGCAGCCATATATATATGAGTCTGGGAATCATAATTATCGTCTAGAGAATTCTCTTTAATCCCTTACCCTTTGCACAAAACACAGTGCCACGAGCTCTGTGGTCGAAATGCAGTTCTCCAGGTCCTTCAGAAAGATCTCGTTGTGAAATGTGTACAGCTCATGCAGATTGCCAAAAAGTATTTCCTCTTTGCCCTGCAGACTGGCCGGAACCAGATGCATTAGCTCGTCTGATTGCATTTGGTCAAAGTAGCCCTGCAAGGAGAAGAAGAACAACAACAACGAATGGAGTTAGATGTAGTATTATAAATGGATTAGAGCTATTGTCTCAAATCAGCTTTACATTATCACAAAATGCATTAATTTTGCTGCTTATGAATTGGCCAAATTTCTGCTCCACATATTGCTCCACATTGGCGTAGCCCTGGGCCACAACAAAATCCTTCAGGAGTTGCTTGTACTTGGACGCCTTGAACTTGGTGTTTCGGAGCTCGGGCAGCTCCTTGACATCGCTGAAGCTCTCCTCAAAGAACTGCCGACAAAAGTTGAGTATTTCATGATATGAACTGTTCCAATCTGTCGATGATTTGGTTAACGCAGTTTCTGTGCGCCTCGGACAGGTGCTTGCGTTATCATCACTGGATTTGAGTTTACTCTGCCAGCTGGAACGGCAAGAGCTGCACAATTGGGCATCCACGGCGGGCACCTGCTTGGGACCCTTCAGGGACTTGGGCGTTGATAGCACCTTGGTGTTGTTCAGCGAGCCAAGAGAGCTCTGAGCGCGCGCCAACGAGGACGAAACAGACATCAGGCTCTTGGGCTCACTGTCCTCAAGATAGGCCAGTATATCCATGTAGTTCTTGCGCTGCAAATAGTCCTTGAACTCGGTATCGTTCTCTATTTCAGAGTAGCTGTTCGACTCCAGATAGTCCTTGACCAGTCGATACTCCAGCGACTCGTCGCAGCTGGACAGCTCGATGAGCTCCTTGAATATGGTGCGTCGCTGATCCTTCAAGCGCTGCAGACTATTAGAGGCAGTGATCGGGTAGGTAGCCGACTCCTGCAGGTATCTATCTCCAAGCTCCAGCTCTCGCTCACTCACGCAGCACTCGCGTTCCTCGCACTCCTTCAGCGAGTTGATAATCTTGATCGTTGACTTGCCATTCAGTATATTGTGGGTGGCAAAGTTGCACAGGTTCGTGCCGAATATATAATTGCCGCCTAGGTTCGGGCTGAAGGACTCGAAACGTGGCCGAAAGTCGGCAGGACGATAGCTTAGCCCGCCGCAGGACGCCTGCGAGTCGAAGAGCGAGCCTTGAAACGACAGCGGCGACTCGCGTGGCTCATCGGCCTCAGCCAAGGGCAAGTTGAAGCGCTTGATCAGAGAATCGCCAAACTTCAGATTGAATCGTCCGACTATATTGCATGCCGTATTCTGCACCCGTCGCAGCCGGAATGAGCTCTGGCCGGGCGGCGTCTTTGGTTTTGAGGCTTTTCTCAGATCGTAGCCTCCGTAGCGCATATCTGTGGCTGTTTCTACGGATTGGATATTGAATTCCGTGGCTTCGTAGATTGCTGTACCGTCGCGCACAAGAGCCAATCGCTAAATGATTGCCAGCAGCTAGGCTGGGGGCGACTGTGGGCCACAGAAGGCTCGAGAATCGGTAACAAATTATTTATGGAATCTTTTTAGTTCAATGGCCCACACACACACGCACACACACATATAGCATAATGGTTTTAATGCACTAATTACAAGCAGGGGCATTCAGGCGCATCAGCTCTGAGCACCCAAGCCAAGAACCCATTCAGCTCAGCAGATACTCGAATTTGTCTCAGTTCGCTGGCCACTGGGCAGTTTCTAAGACTCGGATTTCATGCTGCATGAGTTTAGAGCAGGCTTATACCGTTGCCTCTTTCTCTCAATCTATATCTCTCTATATAGTGCATTTCACATTTACCTTTAGAATCGAGCTCATTTCATTCACATAGATACGCTCCGTCTCCAGCAGCTCAGTGAGCACATGACCTCGTTTAAGTTTCCTCGCCTCAGCATCCTGCAAAATGAGATGAGAGAAGTATGCCAAATCTTAGTCAAATGCATTTTGGATTCAATTACAATCGATGGCTTGACTACCTCATTATTATTATTATTAATCAACATAATAACAACTGTACTTTGGAATCGTAATGTTATGTTAATAAGTATGTAATATAGTTTAATATTTTAGTGTTTAGATTCTGTATCCATTTAAAGTTACTACAAATAAAACTTCGAGCAACAATGACACTTATGGCACTCAATTTGAGGTAAAAACTTTTGTGTTACAAAGTCTTTCGAATAGTTGAATTGTTTTCGCCAAATTATCTATTAGTAACTCAAGTTTTGGAACAGTTTCAAAATGGCTGAGATTTAACTACGTTTTTTTTTTTTATTGCAAAATTTAATAATTTTAATTTGTGATCCTACTACAAATTTTGTGTTTCACTTAAAAAACATAAACACACTTGGATGACATTTTTGACATATATTTTATCGAAGGCTCTTTGATCTATAATAATCTATAGAACAATGTTTTTATATAAGTTTAAGTTTCAGATAAAACGGATTCATGAGTATAAAATTTTAAAAAATACATGAACAATATAAAAATGTGTAAGTATGAAATATCATCTACCAAAATATATAACATCAAATTTTTAGCTATTAAAAATATTAGAAATGAATTCAATAGTTTAAAAATTTATATATGTAATTTAATTAAATTATCTTTATTAATCTCTTTATTAAAAATAAAAAATATATAACTTAAATTATATTTATATACTACATAGAATATTTTTATAGCTATTTATGAACCATTGAAATACTATAATAATAAATAATGGAAAAATATTTAATAATTATAATTTATAAAAAAAAAAAAAACACAAAACAAAAGAAATCAAATCAGTCCAAATATTTTAATAAAATTAATTTTTCATTTTATTTTATTTGTTTATATATTTTATGCGTAAATAGTAAAATTATAGTAATAATTAAGAATATATTATTTAATTAATTAACTATAATATATCAAGTATTTGATATGATTGATTAGTTGACTCACCTGTTGATTTTGCAGGTGTTCGCCGTTGTCGGGACTCGAGCCGGTGTCGCCATTTAACGAAACGCCCGAGTCAATGACACCGTCCATGGATCTGGGTCGTAACTCATGTATACCAGTCTGCAAGAGACAGAGACAAATATGAGTAAGAGATATAAATAAGAAATATAAATAGCATTTAGAATAATCTCTGTTATCTATGAGCTCAGTTCAGGTAATGCTGATTGAGGTAAATGTGTAAATCTGACACAATTTATGAACTTAGCCCTCAACACGCTACCAAAGGCAACAAAACTCGAACAGAAAATATTTTAAAAAGAGCCCAAAAGCACGAAAATTAAAATAGAGACCGGCTAATAGGAGACACAACGGTTGGCATAGATCTTTTGACCAGCCGGCAGCGATTTGGACAAATCTTCGGCAGGTTTTGACAGTTTGCCCAGAGCTGAGACTTTACTAACTAGAAGACGTTTATTTAAATGTGGCAAACGGTTCTTTTTCTGTTTCTGTTGTGCCCAAGTTGGCTGGCTTTCTGTTACCACTTTCGCTGCGCTGGGCTCAGCTCCGGCCGCTCGGCGTTGCGCGGCAGCTCGCTGGGTCAACTCGCTTGACTTTCCATGGGCGCTGCACGCTTTTTTGGTTTCATATACCGAAAACAAAAACAAAAACAAAAACAAAAACAAGAGCTCAACTTAGCCAACTTAGCGTGCGCAACTCTAGTCTAATTACCCAGTTAGTGGTGGACGACGTCGCTGGTTCTAAGCTGTGGGAGGTTTTTAATTACTTCGGCTGCTTTAACCCCAGCGTCTATTAGATAATTGCTGCCTAGCCTTGGCGCTTTCTAAGTTTGCCCAATTGGCCAAGTTAGCTATGGCTCACACTCTGTTTCTGCTTTTAATTGCAGACGCGCAAACTGCTCGACTCGACTGTCAGAATTAACTCGGTTCTTTCATTGTTCATAACAAGGTCTAATGATCTTCACTTTTCAGTTGGCTAACTTTTTTCGCCTTCTTCTCGTATTTATTTTCTTTCATTTTCATTTCAATTTGATTTACTTTCTAAACACTCGAGGAAAATTGAAAGATTAGCAGAAAAGCTTGTGCGTGAAAAACAGGGTTAACTATTTATTTGTATTGGGAATTAAGACATTAAATTCATTTGAGAGAAAAGCATATAGTACATAGAAGCTAAAGCTAAAGCTTTTCTTTATTTCTATAGAGCATACTAATATGATATATTTAATATAATAATCAATATGACAAGAGTTTGGCTGCAATAATATATCTATTTCAATAGAATAAATAGTTCACCAGATCTGCGTACTCAAGGACACATAGATGCTCAGATCAACCCACGAATAGATCTGGTATACACCACAGAGTTTATATATTTCTGATCAGCTCTCATTGCAACATTTCCATTTTAAAATCTTAGCTAATATATAAGCCAAAGTTAATTTGACAATAATGATGATGAGCTCTAATAAATAGTGCGTAGGATCATAAAAAGTGAGAGCCAGCATAATTAATTAACGATGTGTTCATAGAAAATAGAAAAAAAGAAGCGAGAAAAAATCAGACTCTCTTTGACAAGTCAACGCGCATGCGTGACGCGTGGCGAGCCACTTGAGATACGCTGTGGGGTTGGAGCCATGGACAATGCAAAACAGAAGTGACAAAACTCCATATATATCCATTTTTTTGGGAAACAAGTGAAGGTCGCAAAAGTTGGGGCATTGAGTTTAGCCGGGCGTTCAACTAGTTCAGCTCTCAGTTCCAGCTGACACCAATTGGAGCTCGGTTCAAAACGAGGCCAAAAAGCGCAGAAGCAGAGGAATTGAGACTGAGTTGAAGCCATGCACCGTTAGATCATAAAGATTGGAATGGAATTCGTTGGATTGATGAATAAGTCAAATTTGATATTCTCAGCAACAAATGTTGTGATGACTACTTAGCCATGGCTAATAGCTAAGTGGCACGCCGTAAAAGCCATTTAAAGATTCTTGAATTCTTTAAGCCAAAACGCACAGAAAATCCATATAAGTTTCTGTCCGGCTAAGATGGTTCGATACAATAGGGAAAGTGAAAGGTATTAACAGTAAATGCACGCGGGCACGCACCGACCCGAGAGTGAGAGTCAACAAGAGAGTGCGATATGTGGTAGAAGGCTTACGTATTTGGCCATAAGAGCAGGTAAGCTCCAAGGGTTGGAGGGGAGGGTAAGAGTTGGCGCAAATTGTCGCTTCAAGTTGGAGTGAACGAATGGACGGACAGACAGACGGACGGATAGACAGACAGTGCTTGGCAATTATTTAAGTTTAACTAGTTAAACAGTTATGCGACAGACACACACACACATACATACATATATAATATGCCAATAGACTAATGTTAATGAAGACCCAACTATATATATATATATGTCTTTATATGCTCATAGGTATATGGTATATGTAAAACGTCTAGTGTCTTCGTAATTTGTTATGAAACCGCGAAATGAAAACCACAACGAACCAAATCAAATGCTGAATTGTTTGCTGATGTTGTTGCAGTTGTTGTTGTTGTTCGCTAAATATTTTTGTTTTTCTTTTTGCTTTTGTATTTATTAATGAATCGTTGCTTCCTGCCACACGCCAACAAAAATTACACGCCACCTTCACCTTTGATGGGTCTCTCTCTCTCTCCCTCTCTCCCTCTCTATGAGACTTTCGGTTAGGTAATATTCACATACCTTTTGCACATATTCACACCTATTCCTGCACAGGTAGCACATACATATGTATAAATACCCATATATTCCAAATATCTAGTTATTTGCTCTCGCTGCTTCGTGTCATTGGAGCATGCCATGCCAGGGGGGTGTCTGCCATGGCAATTTCCGTATCTTTGGTACGACTGGCACATTGATGGGATGTGAATCTTGATAGAGGCTTTCTCTATAACATATGCAAAAGTGTTACGGTATAGCTAGCGTAGAATACGTATATATTCTCAAGAGATTTGCTAAAGTTTGAGCTATTCACAGTTTCAATTTCAGTCAACTCATTCAAACTCCATTGATATACTTTCTCCTCTCAATCAAACTTTTGTTTTATATAACAAAATATATATGAGTTTGATATACAAACGTGAATGGGGCATAATTTAATATATCATTTCATATATTTGATATTTAAATATTGCCAAGTTTTTTGCATGCAAAACGAAATAGAAATAGTTTTAACTGTTAACAAATGGCAGCAAATAGGAAAAAGAAAACCTATAAATAAATCCCCAGACTAAAAAGCCATTAAAATTCAAACAATATTTGTGAGTCGATAGTTAAAAGGAATATTTAAAAACTAAAACTTTTAGCTACAGAGTTAGTAGTACTAAAAGTAGTAATAGGTAAAATGTCTAATAGTCTATCTATATCTATATCTTATATTTTATATTATAATTTCGTTATCATTTTCTCATGTAAATCGAATTGGGTTTTATTTAATTATTACGTTTATTACTAAAACATTTCCCCAATCGTATCAGCTTTTTCATGTAGCGAATCGATTTGAGGCATTATAAATACTTAGTCTGCTTTGCAGTTTGAAAAGTCACAAATCAGGTTTGAATTAAAATCGTATTTACTACGCATTTTAATGAGGATTATATTTATTTTTATTTTGGCTTTGGATATACAAATTTTTTGGCATTTCCGCTGATAACGCAAGGAAGAGATACTGCTCTAGCAGAAGTGATCGACTAGGAGCTACCCTAAACATCGTCGCGCTAGCAACTAATTCACACTTAATGCATGATTAATTCGACTTCTATATAAAAATGTATAATTTTTGACATACTTTGAAATAATCAATACTAAGTTTAATGCAGCTAAATGGAGAAACTTCGTTAATCTCAAATAAATCAAATTCAATATGAATTTTTGTTAATTCTTAATAATGAGTTAGCTTTTCCCAAATTTATGTATAGCTTAAGCAGAATTCTAAGTTTTTTCAATTTGTTCTATTTTTTACATATTTCATTTATTTTTATTATTTTAGTTTTGTTTTCTATTTGATGCATTATTGTTTTTTTTTTAATATTTTTTTCATTTCATTTTCATTTTTCATTTTTTCATTTTTAATTTCTTTCAATTTATTATATTTATTTTAATTTTTTTTATATATTCTTTTTTTTATTATATTTTATTTATCTTTAGTTTTAAACTTCTTTTGAATTATTCTGTTATTATTATCATTTTATATTATTATTTTTATTTTCGTTTAAGCTTTTATATATTTATAGTTATATAGTTATTCTCTTTTAATGCTATTTATTTAGTATTTCCAGTTTATAATTTTATTTCCAACGTATATATATATATATATATATATATATATATATATATATATATATATATATATATATATATATATATATATATATATATATATATATATATACATACATACATATATATCCTTTTTATAATTCTTCTTTTATTTTGTTTTAATATTTTATATATATTTTTATTTTTAATTTTTAAGTTTTTAATTTTAACTAAATTGCAAACCCGAAAATAGGTCAAAATATTCCAGATTAATTTTCCTAATTAAATGCTAATTCCTTGGTTCAATAGCCCAAAAGGTCACCTCATCCAGTGGGAGCATTTCGCAAGCAGCTGCTAAACGCTCAGTTAGCAGCCAAGTGGGAGTAGGCAAATGTTGACCTAACTCTGGAGGCAGATAGTCAACTGCAACTGCAGCTGCAGCTGCAGCTGTCAAGTCGTGCAATGGATAAGCGCACGGCAGGCGAGCTAATAAACATGTTCGCATGCTTAGCCTAGGAAATGGAAGTCAATGCAGTCCGTAGATATGCAGAGGAGGAGGAGCGGAAGCAGCGCGTCGAGGTACAAGTATTTCGTGGCTTCCGCCTAATTAGAGGCGTATAATTATTGGGTCTGGAATGGCGCGGGAATTCCTACCTTTCGCAGCAGCTTATTGTTACGTGGCAGCAGCTCGCCGCGTCGGCCCGGAATGTGATCCAATTTGGATGCGCTGAAGTCGCCGGCGTAATAGGAGCAATCATCGTCATCGCAGCTGGATATGCTGCAGCAGCAGCCGGCGCCGGCGTTAGCGCTGACCTCGGCTTCAATATCGTAGCACGCATTGTTCCAGAAGACGCCGCCGATGGCATTGCAGCAGTCGCTGGCCAAGCAGCTCGGCTGTTGGCCGGAGCAGGAGCAGCAATCCTGCTCGGACTCGCACAAGGAGCTGGTGTCGCGACTGGAGCCTCCGCAGCCGGAGGATGAGGTGGAGGCGCACGAAGATGGGGCCAGAGCTAGACAGGTTGCTGAAGAACCCATCCGTGAGACTCTGTCGACCTGGTTGTCTTCCCTATCCCCTTCCCCATTGCCGTTGCTGCACACAAAGATCTTGACGCTGTTATTGTTGTTGTGCTTGGAAATGGGTCGAGCAGCAGCAGGAGGCGGCAGCATCAGCGAGTCTGTCTCCATGTAGTCATCGCAGGGATCTATGATGGACTCCTGTACCCAGCTGTCATCGATGCTAATTGTGGTGGTCGAAGTCTTTGGCTCCTCGGCTCCCCGATGCTTCATGCTGTTCAGCTTGCGCTCCTTCTCGATGTTGCACTGCTTCACCTGCACCGCAGCCGCCGTGAGCAGCTCATTCGTGGTCGCCTTGGTCAGGTTCTTCTTGGCAAAGTTCTGCACATCATTGGGATCCACATGAGCTTTGGGCTGAGTCGTTCCAGAGGTGCGCTCGTATTGCTTGTGCTTCTCGGGCAGCTGCATCTCTGGCACCTGGACACAGCTGACACACTTCTCGCTGCGCTGCAGATTCGTTTGCTTTGCGTGCTGCTCCTTGGCGTCGTTCGAGGAGGAGACGCCCGAGTCCGAGCAGCTCTCCAGTGAGAAGCGTTTAGCGCGCTCCACCTGTTTCATCTTCGGACTCTGCTGCTGCAGCTTGTAGCTCGTGCTGCACTCGGCAGCAGCAGCAACAGCCGCAGCAGCAGCACCGGCTTCTCCTCCTCCTCTGGAGCCATCGCTGGCCAGCTGATTGACGATTTGTAGTGGCTGGCGCTTCTTGCGTATGTGCACCCGTTCCAGCTTGGCTCTTGGCTGCTGCTGGGCGGAGGAGCTGCCTGGAGGCGCTGCTGGATTATGGGCATCTCCGGCCTTCTGGAACATCCAGCGGGGCGCGGCGCTGTGATTGTAGGCCATGTCCTGCTGGAAGAGCTGCTTCACGCGACGCTGCAGCTGCGCATTCGCCTCGCTGTTGGGCGATGGCTCGGCGCTTCGCTGCAGCAGCGGCTTTGGGATGCGCGATCTCAACGGACCACGATTGCCGCCTCCTGCTCCTGCGGATGTGGCTGATGGGCCCAGTCGGCGCACGGGCTCCGGCTGACGCAGGCAAGCCGTGCAATCGTCTTCCTCAACCTGGCACTCCCTGCGCTCGATGCGCGCTATGCGATCTGCCCGGGATCTGATGCCGGCAGCGGCGCCGGCACGTGCCAAATCGCGCCGTATGTCACGATAATTCCAGCTCTGCGACTTCTCGCAGTCCGGCGTCACGGTGCTGGTCTCGGTGACGTCCGAGCTGGAGTCGGAGCAGGAGCAGCCCGAGCGGGAGCAGCAGCAGTCATCCAGATTGTCCGAGCGCCTCCGCTGTTCGGGCTGCTTGGCCAGCAGCAGCCAGGACTCGACCGTGGGCGGCGGCAGTGCAGGCACAGGCATAGATTTCCTTGCTGCGTTCACTTGCGGGACGCTGTGCATCTGCGGCGGCTGCCGGCGATAGCCAACAAAGCGCGCCGGATTGTTCAGGTGCGTGGGCGGGGGCGGCGGCTCGTTCGACTTGTGCATCATGGCCTGCTTGCACTGGTGCACATAGTTCACCTTGAGCAGCTCCATGGGTAGCAGTTCGCTGTTCGACATCCGCGAGTCGATGGTGCTGTCCAGGCAGGTGGACTCACCACTGCTGGACGGCTTGCGGTGCGAAGCCTGCGGCACTTTGCCAATGGGCATTTTCCAGGCACGCTTTTCGAAAGTTTCACTTTTTGTTTGTTTATCTCGATCCGGTCAAGATGCAACACATGTAGGTTTGCTTCTTCGTTTGATCAATAGCTTTTTAAACAAATAAATAAAATTGCAACAGATTCATAATTCACATTTCACAAGTCATTTCACAAATACAATCACAGTCCCAATCGCAGTCACAGAGCCGCCCAGCTTTGGGTTATTCTAATGCAAATGCTGATGGTCTCCAATCGCGCAGATCAGTCTTTGTTGCAGCTTTATTGATAGTTAGCAATAAAGAAACGCGGTCAATCACTTGGCGTTTGCCTTTCGGCACTTTGCGCAGCTCTTCATAGTTATGCAAATCTACTGAATTTCTTTGCTGCTAAAACAGAAGCCCGACTCGACACGATTGCGATGCGCGACGTTATTACACTCACGAAAGATCGACTCAAACTGATGCGTGTACGGCACGATCGGCGTCGGTCAAGGCAGCTTGGCATCAGCTTGGTTCGACGCAACATGTTGGGTGTGACTGTAAACGAAACGAGCCCAAGGGCAAGCTGAGCTTCGTATACATGTTTCGTGAAGTTGTAAGCTAGCAACAAAAGCTGAGGCTTCCTAAGCAACATGTTGCGTGAAGTTGTAAGCAATTAATGCAGCTCCAGCTGCGTATGCAATTGGTTTGATGTGCTCAGCCTCTGTCAACAACAAATATCTCCCACAGACTGTATGATCTGGTTGCATTTGCAAACACACACAGGCACACAAATACACGCGCACGCAGCTCGGGCAATGACCACAATTGGATGTTAGAACAAGAAATCTATTTATACATTTGTATCGGCAGCCTACGTATGCTTGTCGCATGTGTAGCTGTAAAAATATGTACATCTGCATGTATGTGTGTTTGTTTTGCGAACTGCCAATCTGTCTTCGAATAACGGCAACAAAATGGAAAAGAAATATACAAAAATTGACCTTTGTTAGCATGCTAGGCTAGCATGCATATGCGTCTGTATGCATGTGTGTATCGATCAATGTATGTGTGTATGCATGTTTGTGTGCTTTTTGTGCATGCGTGAGCAGCGCTTTTCCATATGCTAACGAAGCGCACTGAGGAAAGGATCTAATAAACCGATTGATTATTCGGCATTGCATAACGGCAACTACTAATATATTTTGTCGGAATAAACATTTCGATATATTCATACATTTGTAGTACATGGCTTTAGGCGATGGCTCTTGATATGATGTCTAACTGGCTCAACCCATGAACAGCTTAATTCGTATGTTCGTGCTTATCCGTTTATGGCCCAGAGCATGCAATGGCTTGGCTTGGAGTTGTTGTTGTTGTTGTTGTTGCCGTTGCTGTTGCTGTTGCTATTTTGGGGCGTCACCGGCATTGGCAGCGATCGCCGCTTGTGCAATTACGTGAAACGGAAGACGAGCGCCCACAAAAGGATTACGCATGAGTCGGAGCGGCGCGCTCCAAAATATTACAGCTACTATTATGGCCCAAACAGTCAACCATGTCCAAACTGGGCGGGGGGTTCAATGAAAAGTGAAACGCGACTGGTGGAATCGGTGCAGCAAGAAATCTTTCATTTGACTTTTCATTCATTAAATTAAACAAAACGAAAAAGGAAAGAAAAGAAAAGCAAAGAAAAGGCAGAAAACAGTCAGCGAAATGATCTCATAACAAATAAGTATTGTATACGAAGCAAATGTAATTCCATTAAACTGAATCTGTGCAGCTCTCAGCTCTTGGCTCTTGGCTCAGAGCTCGCATCGTAAGATTAATTTATGATTTCATCGCCGGCGCTGCGGGCAATCATGGCCCAAAAGCAGTCGCGCTTCGGCCATCTCGTCGCAGTGCCGTTGACATTTAAGCCCAACGAAAGGAAAGCCTCAAAAAGAAAAAAAAAAACGACGCCGGGTCGAAAGTGAAAAACCTAATGCGCCGTGCCCTGCTCTAACCAGGCACTTAATCTACAAATGTGCCATGACGATCGCATTTATGCCTGCTAAGAGTACGTTCACAGATCTACCTAGGCTTAAAACAATTTATAATTTGATATGTATCACGAAGGAAAATTGAATTAGATTAATTGAATTGAAGAACACAATGTAATAATTAATTAATTAAAAAGCTACAGAGAATGACTTTCTTTGCTATATAATTTATAATAAACTCAAGATTATTTTAGAAATTCGAAATTAGATAGTAAGAAAAACTCATTTTCTTTTTAATTAATTTAAATTATATATGTTTACTTTTTGATTCATTTCATTTTTCACATTGATAAAGCCAGATTGGGTGCTCGGTATATAGTAGTTCATAATATATTATATAGAGAAATGTATCAAATGCAGTAATGGTGACAAGGCTTAGGTGTTTTATTGATATTCCTTAATTGGCAAATATTTAAAGTCAGGAAATATAGTAATACCCTAACAAATTATTGATAATTCCCTAAAATATTATTATTGTTGACTAAACCTGCCGCAAGGTTGGCTAAAATCACTTTGCCTCGACTACTGCCTTGATCGGCCAGTGAAACGATTTGCGTTCGATTACTGGAGTTGACATTGGTATTACCTAATTGGGCACTGAGCCATGGTGACGATCGTTCTTTTGTTTATTATTGTTAATATGATTGTTGCGATAACATTAATTGCGGCTGCATCTGCTGCTGCTTCAATGAGCAATACGCTCTTGGCCATATACGTAAAGCGAGGCAGCTTTAGTAAAATACTATGATTACTATAATATAATATATTCCTAGTTAATCTGTCATCACGTTACTATGTGGGTATTTGTGTCTGTTCTGAGTTTAATTTATACATTTTCAGCTCAACTTGCTGTGCCTCTTGATTGCCCCCAATTCAGACTTGAATGGAGAAAGAGCCCACATAAACAGACATTATGACGGCTGAGTGTAAAAATTGTGTCAACTTCTGTTTGACCAAAATCGCTTTATTGTTGCCACTAAGCAAAAGCTAATGAAACCCGAAATACGTCAGCCAAACCCAAACCTGCTGCCCGACAATAGAAAAGCAATTCCCGCACAATAGACATTTGCGAAACTTACAAACAAGACCAACCAAAACTTTTATGAGTTGACGTATTTTTTATGCGGACGCCTCTTTTGTTTTCTGCTTTTTTTCTTTTTAGTTTTTATTGATATCAAAAAATTCGACAAATGCTACAAATTAAAGATAATGAAGAAGATGGCTTAAATTTTACTCAACTAATACAAAAGTCTTATGGATTGGAAAATATTTCTGAAATGCGAACTCATTTCCGAGATTGTGTATAAGATTTCATGATTAGGGTAAACACAGTTGAAACTGTATTATGGAATTTCCTTCTACACATTTTACTCTACTAACAAAAAACCTTTATAGATGGACAAATATTCCAGAAGTCTTCACTTTTAAGGAAAAGCAGTCAAAGAAGCAGGGAATTCCATAACTCCAGAAGGTTTCTGAAGGATCGCATCACAATGCAACACAAAGAGCAGGCAAATTTAAGAGGTATATGGAAAATCCGATTTAAGATCTTTCTCGCGGAAATCATTAAAGGGAAAAAACTGAAGGCCATGACAGCAGGGCTCCTGCAGAGCAAAATATTCAAATGAGAGCAACGGGAGATGGACAACGAAAATGATCCATAACTACATTTTTGTTGCTTTCAAATAGGATATGGTCAAGGTAATGCTTGCAAGTATATTATATATACATTTATTCATAAGGTGCAAAAAGAAAAGCCGAATCAGCTTCGATTCTATTCAATTATTTAATGTAGCTGATTACATCATAGAATTCAAAGACTTCTTTAGATGTGATTGCAATCCGCAGTTCACGCTTACTTCGAACTGGAAATTAAAGGCAGGGCAGGCGGTGCTGGGAGGGGGGCTAGCCTTAGAAAGTGGAAGAGAGTGAACGCATTGACCTGGCAGTGCACTGTGTTTTCCCTTCGATTTTGGATACTTTCTGGCTGACACGGCTGCTTACATGTGTTCGTATTTATACATCGGTATTACCGCATTTAATTTCTCGTTTAAAATCAATTAAAATTTCTTTCTTTTCAACAACTTTCGACTCTTTGTCTTCATGTCTCTAACTCGGACTCTGACTGTGGCTCTTACTGTACGCATTTTGGTTTTTGTTTTTGTTTATTTTGTTTTTTATTAATTTCCGCATTGTCTACACAAAACGCTACAATTTCGCTGCAAACAAAAACTCCGAAATCTTCCGAAATGATCAAGATCTGCCTGTAATTATGTACGTATTTCGTATTTATCTTGAGTTCCAAACGAAAAATACAAATTGTTGGAATACTTTTATTGATTCTAAAAGGTAATTGCTTTAAGTATTTTATAAATACACTTTAATAGCTCTGCAAATATAATTATCTGACTTTGGGCTATGAATCAAAATAGTTTTTTTTTTTGTAAAGTAACTTATAACAAAGTTTCATTGTTTTAAAGGCTATAAATAAATTCTTTGTTTAAGCTCTTTTTAGTTATTTAAAAGTCAAATTGGTGCAATTGAAAGAATTTTGTTTTGTACTTGTTCACAAAGGAAAGCTGGAGTACAAAAACACTATGTATTTAAACATTAGTTGAGAGAGTACATATATATGTATATATATTTTCTTAAAAGTATTATACAGTCGCATATCCTTTAATTACTTACAAGTTCTTTTTATTCTACAATCAAATTTGTGTCCTGCCTTAGTCAGCAGTTTAGAGTTAAATTGGCAAATTGCTTAATTTGAGCAGAAAAATAAACAGAATGTAATACAAATTTTGAATGCCAATATTATTATTGACAATTCATTATCCAATTGATAATTGGCAATTGGCAATTGGCAATTCGTTGGCCAAAACAATGCAGTTCTGGTCAGTTAAGTCAGAGCCATGGACAGCGGCTGGTCGTTGATTTTAAACCTAATCAGTAAATACACACATATATATATATATGACATATATATGTATATATATATAATGTAGATATATATAAAATATTTAACATATAAATTTACCACCTACAAATCTGTACATAGCTCGCATATTAACAATTGTCTCGATTCAGTTAGGGATTATTTTCAGAACAGCACGATTTGTGTGTTCTGGCATAAGAACTACGAATTTCAGCTGGCAGGAGACTACGCGAGTATCGTAGGCATTAATATTGATGCATTGGAGGAAAGCTTTGCGCAAAATGTGATAAATGCAGAGGCCAGGAGGCAACAGCTCAAGGAGCTCGGACTGCACTACGATGATCTAGTGCTGAAGCTAACATTGTCCATTGAGAGCTCACAGTGCGAGGTGGGAGTTGATCTAATTATTTCATTTGTTTATTATATATAATATATACATATATTTCAACATTTCACAGACTTTTCTGATCTTTGGCGAATTTATGAACCGCTTTGTGGCCGCCTTCCCGCAGGCCTCCATGTACTCCATTTGGCGCTCGTTGCGCAACAAATTCGTATTTGCTCATGTGGCACAGGAGTGGGATGAGGCGGGATGCTGTGGCAGTTACTTTTTTCAGGGTAAATCACATAATTAATACTCTGCTAATTACATATATAGTATTGTTATTTTGTTAGCATAAATATTATATTATATTTATATATATTTAACTTCATACATTTCCATTAAATTGCAAAAATTCACCTGAATATCCTATGCGATTCCAGATCAGCCCAACATACTTTTCGTCCTGCGCAGCTATGCGAATGCAACAGACTTTGAGTTGAAAACGAATAAATATGTGGGACCCAGAGCAGAGCAGCCCCAGCAGCTCATCTTAATAGATCGCTATGATGCTCGACTGCAGCTGTTTCAGCATAATTTTCCCCTCTTTCCGGACAAACTCAGAGATTTGCAGGGCCGCGAGGTGATCATTGCCTACTTTGACTACAGACCCTACACAGTCATCAAATATGTGAGTTGGAGACTTTAGAGACTGTGAAGCTAATTGAATTGGGAATTATCTAGACCAGTCCGAGCAATGCGCGTGATGTGGGCCTTGCAATGAACTCGAAAATATCTCAAGTCTACATCGATGGCACTGAGACCCAAGTTGTGCTCAGCTTTTGTGCACAATTCAATTGTACGGTGCAGATAGACACATGTAAGTAGATTCAAAGTCTGTATATAGATCTTTCAGAGGTAATGCTCCCTGCCTAGCCGATGCCAATGACTGGGGCAACATCTATCCGAATATGTCGGGCGACGGCGCCTTGGGCATGATTCTCGGCCACAAGGCGGACATTTGCATAGGCGCCATGTATTCGTGGTACGATGACTACACCTATCTGGACCTCTCCATGTACCTGGTGCGCTCGGGCATTACGTGTCTGGTGCCGGCGCCCAAGCGCCTCGCCAGCTGGTACCTGCCCCTGGAGCCGTTTCAGGCCACCCTCTGGGCCGCTGTGCTGCTCTGCCTGAGCATTGAGACGTTCGGCTTGGTGCTGGGCCACAGGAGTGAGTTGGAGCTGTATGCTGGCACCACGCCCATCCGTGGCTGGTGGCTGAGTACGAAGTTTGGCCTCGTGACGACCTTCAAGCTGTTCATCTCGCAGTCGGGCAATAGCCACGCACGCTCCGTAACGGTGCGCGTGCTGCTCTTCGCCTGCTTCCTGAACGACATCATCATCACGAGCATCTATGGCGGCGGCCTGGCCAGCATCCTGACTATACCCAGCCTGGACGAGGCGGCGGACACGATGCAGCGCATGCGCGCCCAGCGGCTGCAGTGGGCGGGCAACTCGGAGGCGTGGGTCTCATCGATTCGCGGTTCGGATGATGTGAGTGGACGAGATTCCTATCCTATCTAACCTCTTCTTAGTTGCTCTCCTCACAAACCCAATTCTAGCCCCTGATCAACGAGCTGCTGGGCAACTTTCGCATCTACAGCGATGACCAATTGATGGAGCTGGCGCAGAGCAAGCGCATGGGATTCACCGTGGAACGTTTGCCCTTTGGTAGCTAAGCGAGCATCTCTCCCCATACGCCCCATTTGCTGCAATTTCCCATATTCCTAGGACATTTTGCTATTGGCGACTATCTGACGGAGCAGTCCATTGAGCACATGGTGATCATGCAGGAGGATCTCTACTACCAGTATACGGTGGCCTTTGTGCCACGGCTCTGGCCGTTGCTGGAGCGCTTCAATGCGCTGGTCTATCGCTGGCACTCGTCCGGCTTCGACAAGTACTGGGAGGACCGCGTCGTGGCCGATAACCTAAATGTCAAGATCCAGCAACAGGTCGTGAGCACCATGCTCTCCAGTGGAAAGGAAGACATCGACATTGAGCCCGTCATGCTGGGCATGTCCAATTTTGCGGGCATCTTACTCGTCTGGGTACTGGGCATCAGCCTAGCCTTGATAGCATTCTCTGTCGAAATGCTCACAGTCAAGTACTCGACGACGTAAACCCGATCTGGAGAATGGTATTGCGTAGTCTGCTATTGCCAAATCTGTTTGCGCAACATTTTGCAATCAACAGATTTCACTTTATGTAGCTCAGCGCAGATGCGAAAGATACTAACATCATACATATATCATCGGGCTGATCTCTTTAATGTTTTCTTTACTTTAGTTTCACTGCAACGATCTCCAGAGATGTCGCCGAGCAAACGACAGGCGGAAGTGGCGTGAAAGTTCTCAGACTCGCTGCGAATTATGCTTTTAGGAAAAACAACACTCAAATATATATATTACCTTTTTACCTCAGCGAGGTTTAATGGCATACCCCATGTACGTGATATCAAATAAATACAAAAAACAAATAAACATGCTCTAGTCGGGAGTAGGTGACTAGGAAATACCCAAACAGCTGTGCTTTATTCTAAGCTCTCAGCATACGGAAATTGTAGATCATCTCTTTATAGATCACCGCAAATGGAATGAATGCCCAATCTTTTATTGTCATCTATAGTCTATATAGTTTTCTATAGTCTATAAATTTATCGATATTTCTCGATTATAAATTAGTGGAAAACATGATATTATTTATAGTATACAATGAATAAATTAAAGCTTGGCAGGCTCTTCCTAGATTACAAGATCGCATCGTTCATACGTATGGAAAGATAGACGGACGAACAGTCAGGCAGAGCTCGATCGACTCAGCATCTTCTTCTGTTCAAGAATATATACACTTCACAGGGTCAACTTCATATACGCTGGCAGATTGGCAGCGTGTTACATGCGCTTACACTACAGCATCATAGCTCAAGTATAGGGTATCTAGATACAAATTATTAGCTGCGTATCTCACAGATACGATTTAGTTACCTCGCACTAGTGCAATGAACTGTTAGTCTGCTAGCCAGAGCAAGAGCCAGAGCCAGAGCCACAGTGGCCGCTCCTGGAGTGTGAAATTTAGTGACCGCCTATGGCCGAGGCCCTGGACATGGCCAGCACATGAGTGTGAGTACATTCGATGGAAATTCTCGGGGAGGCGAGGGGCGAGGCAGAAACGTTAATTGACTGCGCGTTCGGCTTGCGGCACTCTCGGCTGACGTGATCTTTGATTGACATGCAAAACGTGTTGCATGCGTTTTGGTTTCTTGGGTTTTCTTTTAGAAATTGCTGTCGAAAATGTTTGTTAAAGCATTTGGATTTAAACTCGGATTTGAATTCGGCTCGTAGTGAAAGTGAAATGAGCAAATGCTCACAGCAAACCTTACACATCTGTTTTGCTCAAGATTTGATCTTGACTCAGCAATAATTGAGAGATCTTGAAGCAATTGCCGGTAGAAGCTCTTAGAATTGCTCTAAAATTGGACTCATTAGCCACTTTCCCAAATGACAAATTGCCGCTGACTGTTCGCATGGCTATAAAATGCCATTGGTTCTAGCCCACTTCAATCAGTCTAACGAATTCTGTTAGTTGGCTAAGAGCAGAGGAAAACAGTTTCGGAATGTCCTATTTTTTGCTCCTGCTGTTGGCTGCATTTGTTGCCGGCGATTGGTCCTACGACGATGATGGGGGTGAGTCCTTTTGAGACTGTTCCAAGCAGATCCTAGAAGCTTCCCCACACTCTCCCCTTGCAGACGCGTGCAAACAGCCGCCAGAGTACGGCAGCTGCCACTCCCACGTCCGCATGTGGTACTTCAATCACAACACCAGAAAATGCAAACCCTTCGACTATTCCTCCTGCGGCGGCAACTCGAATCGCTTCTTCACCAAGACCGAATGCTTCAGCCACTGCACATCGCAGCGCGCAGCTCGATTCAATCATTGATCGAATTTAAACGACGAACAAGTGGCAATGCCCGAGGCCAAATGATTTGCAGCAGACCAAAACTAAGTTTTTGGGTTAATGCATATTCAGATGTGTGTATTGAATATACATGTATATTAGTAATATTAATATATCTATACATATTGACAAGGTTCAGCTCATTAAGCTGGAAGATTGTCATGCGCAACTAAAAGATACCCTGTACTAAGTTAGAGATTTTATCAATTAATAATTAATTCATGATTTTTAATAGTTTATTTACTACTATTTTTGGATTTTATATTTATTTATTTATTTATATATATATTGTTTATTGTTTGACTTCATTTTTTACTACTAATATTTAATATTTATTATAAACTTACAATTTTTCATATTTACTGTTTGTTAATTAACTTTTTAAAATATTATTATAATTTATTATTCTACTTTTATATTTATTACGAATTCACAATTTTTTATTATCTATTTAATTATTTATTGTATTACATTTATTTAATATATTAAATATATGTTTTTCTAAAATTTTTATTATTATTATTTTATTTTTAATATGAAATAATTTTTTACTATTAGTATTTAATACATGTAGTATTTATATTTATTTTTGCATCATTCTTATAATTATTATTATTTTTTGTTATTATTATTTTGTAAATGTGTTTTTAATTTTGACTATTTATTCAATATTTACTACAAATTTAGTTTTGTTTTTTATTGTTTGTTTTTTTTTTTTTTTTATTACAAAAATGCACTTAGTTTAATTAGAGCAGTAGTTGATTAGCTGCAGCTCCCTATTGCCTACACATTCTCAAATGCAGCATACTCCTTTTACAATCATCAACTGATTGTACAGGGTATCAAAAGTAAATAAAATGCTGAGAAAATGTGGCAAGCGCGTTGACTGGGCTACTGCGGGCCCTCGGCTTGGTTACAAGTTCAGTGCGCTGTATGCAAATGTCTTACCCCCCCCCCCCGCCCCCTCTCCCTCTGCTGCTGCTTTTCTCCCACAATAATTAGTTTATAACATAGCTGTGGCCAGAGGCAGGCAAAAGTGCAACAGCCATGGTGTGAGACAGCTGGTGAAAAGACCCTCGGATGGCAAACATATTTGGCAGCCCGCAGATGCGTGCCACAGAGAGCTGCTGCTTGCCGCTGGCTGCCTCCTGCCACGGACTGCTTGCGGCACTTGCTTAACCTTACGTGCGTTGCTTTGACAATGCCACAGCCATAATAAAAGCAGCAACAAACAAAACACAAAAAACAAAACAAAAAATATATTTCACTTTGCACAACGCGACGCGACGCGATGCGGCGACACATTCAATTGGCAGCGCGTTGTCTAATAATTTTTTAATATCTCACATACTTGCATGAAATATAAAGATATAAATACGTATATACATATATATATGTATGTCTATGTTGAGACGCATAAACAAATGTGAAAGTGAAAGAGCGCATGGCTTATGCACGGGCCTAATAAAATGACGATTAATTATTTAATTATGGAAAAAGCTTCGATTGCAACAAGCGCAGCACCTGGACAAGGCATTCATCAAAGTGTTGGAGGGAAAGAGAAGGGGCATAGACAGAGCTGAGCTAGCCTCTCTGCCCCATCATTCTCCCATTTTGGGCAGAGAGAGACAGACAGTCATTGTTCAATATGACGCATTATTGCATTCGATTTAAGCTGATCAAATAAAAGAGAGAGAGAGAGATGGGGCAGGAGAGAGAGAGAAACAATTAGAAATTGTCTGCACACTTTCGATTGCGGCGTTGTCTAATGGACACCTGTGCAGGAGAAATCGCAGCAGCTAAATCAAAGATGCAAAAAATAAAAGACTTGCCAAGCTCTAACTCTGCACAGCATATATATGTACTTAGATATCAGCCAGATATATAGCCATTAGCCTAGCCCCCATGTTTAGTTGCAGTGCATTTGGGTCTCGCCTCCCCACTCCTATACTACATACAATAAGAACGGGTCGCTGGGGCAATGCATATTTTCTATTTGTGCAAAAAACATGCAGCAGATCAAACGAAACCAACAAACCGAGAGACAATAGACCCAGACACACACAGCACTGCGACAGCCAACGGACATCAATCATGCGGACAGCGAGTAAAGATCGCGGTTGCCACAGGCTGATGTCAGTCCGACTGACTGTCCGTCCGTCCGTCCGTCTGTCTGTTGTCTGTCGAAAACACAAAACACAAAACACAAAACACAAAAAACAAGAAAACAGAAAATTGCATTTTTGCAGGCAGCAAAAACTTTGAGTGCTTCACATTCAAATTGACACCAATTCGAGCCACGCACCCAAGATACGCTGCTGCTGCTTCTTCTCTTTACTATATAGACTTAAAACGAGAGACGCCCGCATACGGAAATTTTCATAAATTACATAATAAAACCCTAATTTTTTGTAAGGTATTGTACGCACGTATTTTAATTAACCAACAAGCGATAGTTGGCCAATGCCGAGGCAAGGCGGGTCGCTTGACCCATAAGTAAGCTTGACCCAGCGCAACTGAAATGTAGTTTAGAATTGTCTAAACATGAGCTATGTTCACACGATGTTACAGATCAAAGCTAAATCGTTGTAGAATGTGTTGCCAACAGTTGGGTTGGGCTGCCACAATGTCGAAATAATTATATAAAAAATCCCATTTATACGCACATTTTGTCATGTAATATGTGTATATGCATAGAGAATATGTGTCATACGTCGTATTGTTTGGCTACCAATACTCGAAATGTAAACATAAATTTTGTTTGATTTCCACTCAACAAATTCTATAATAATCAATAATAACTTAATGATTTTTATGGAAAAATTTCGCTTTTATTTGAAACCCATTTGCCTATTAAATATGTTTCTAATTTTACCCAATTTAAATTCGAATTTCTCAAAAAGCATTCTTAAGGTGCAGTATAAGCTAAAAACCGTATAAATGTACATATAACATTATAACTGCATATTAATAGTCTTAGTGTTAGCTTTAACAGTGTTAGCTTTAACAGTCTTAGCTTTAACACTGTCAGCTTTAACAGTGCTAGCTTTAACACTGTTAGCTTTAACAGTCATAGCTATGAGTTCATTATTTCGTATGTATGTACATATGTAGATCATTTTGTATATAATTGTATATTTTTAATTCTTTATAATAAAGAATAATTATTTATTTTGTCTATATTTTTATTTTTTACTTTTATTTATCTATAATTAATTATATATATTTTTTTCTGATTAATTCTGTCATTATTTTGACATCTTGTTCTCGCTCGATAATTGTTGTAATTCTAAGATCGGATAGAGACTGCAGGGCATCGTAGCCAATGTCGCTCACTCGCTGGCTCGCCTTCTTCAGAGTGCAAAGTGAAAAGTGCTCTGAGGAAATTAGATGCAACGGGAATTTGCACAGTTAGCTGTAATTTGAGCGAGAAAAGCGCTTTGCACTTATGGAAATTGCTTTATCTTTGCTTTTATTCAACTGCGGAATTGCAAATTTCTTTGCTGCATTATTATTATTATTATTCTTTTTTTTTTTGCTGCCCAGCGGAAATGTTTAATATGCAATTCTTAACTTCTGACTTGCTCAAGATATTATCTATCTATAACTCTGGAACTCTGGCTTGTTAGCGCTGGCTAACCACATTGAATGCCATTTTTGCTGGAGTGGCAGTCCATTTGAGATGGGATTGCAGTACTTAGAAGATCGATCCAAATTGAAATTGTATTGGTATTGCAACAATTTGTAGGTAAACGAGTTAAACATGATAAGTAGGCGCATTTACGTATGTAAATGAGAGCAATAATCATATATACAAGATTTGTTGGGTTAAAGGAATTGATATATATTTATTCAACTTATCCAAATGCTTGTGCATCATAACAAATATTGATTCTCCTCTACATGATCTGCTGCGTATGCAAATGCCACCTATCCAAATGCTTCTGTTATCCACACTTTCCGCATGCCACACCCCTAATTTCAATGTAGCACAAGAAAAGCTAGCAATTGCTCATATAAGGTCTACTATATGCTGAGAGATTTATGCAAAAGACAAATTATTCATATGCTAATTCTACTTATTCAAAAGAAAAGTTCATCCTACATTGTTGGCGCACTCTTTGGCCCGCAGTCGAGGGGAAACTCTCGGCTAATGGATTAATGTAAATGTTTCTGGTACCCCCACAGGTCGTTAAGGCAGTTGGACAGTAAATGGTAAACGACACTGAGCGCCCGTCTCAATTATGCCTCGTCTGCACTAATTTGTCTCGGAAGGTAATTATGAAATTTCGGAAGGCCGACGGTCAACAATTTGTGGCTCATACGCTGCTGGCCCAGAGTCGTAGAGTCGTAGAGCCCATTCATGCCATATATACCTATATAGTATAAGTTAGCTCGCCTCCAGCTGTGGGTCGGCGTGGTAATCTACGATTTGCGCGGCCAGCAAAAGTGAAACTTGCGGTTGGCATTTGTCTTATCATAGCATGGCAAAGCGTCTATGACTCTCCAATTCCGTCTCCATCCCCGAGCTCGACTCCGCCGCCGGCTTTGTTTCGCCTGGGGCCTTTGTTGGGTCGCTGCAACAATTGGAGCCGCGTCGCGGGCCTGAATCTCTTTGTACAGCTAGAGATAATCATGAAAAAACAAGAGCATCGTGTGAATTTCGCACAATGAACTTGAAATTTGTACTACAAATCTAAAGCCAGCAAGTAAGAGTGGATGTAAATGGGGCATGCTTGACTTGAGGATGCCCTCTATATGATCAAGATCCAGTCGATCTGGCTTAAAGAATACAGTTTATAAGAATTTTACATCTAGTTTTAGGCAAGCTCAAGCCCAAGTCTGTGTCTATACTTATCCCTATTTTAGTCCATCATACCCTTTACTTGCAACTCTTAATAAGCACTCCCCATGCAAAGAAAACTCCAGCAAAACCAAGAAAATGCGCTCGTCTTTGTTTAATTAAGAATGCAAAAATACGCAACGCATTTTTAGTGGTTCAGTGGTTAATAAACCGCTGCTCTGGCTCGTCATTTTAAATTATTTTCACATTTCTCATTTGCCACTGCCAGATCTTAACTGATTAGGAATCGAGTTGAGTCATTGACTCGGCATTGTTCACAAAAATCAATTAATCGAGTCTAGGTACAATTTTTGTTTGTCATGGACTGCGTGATTGATTGACTGACGCATTGATTGATGCTTAAACTAAAATAGAAGAAAGCTGCTTTAATGTACAGCCATAAATGAGCAAGAAAAGAAAATTGCTTTGCTGTCCTTTTAAAGACATTCCTGAAGTGGGAAAATTTGTGATTGTGAAGGTATTCTCAATTTATTATTCTTTTTTTTTTTAGTTATTTATTTGGCATTAAAAAAAGATTAATAAATATTATTAATCTAAATTATTATCACTCATTTCATATATTTTCTAGATATTATTATTATTAATTTGAGTGGAATGATTTAAATTAAAATACTTCTATCAAATATCACTTAAAAATATAATCAATTTTAAACACAAATCGAATAGAAGCGATTTATATTTAGCAATTTCTATCAGATAAACTTAAGCCACCTTCAGCAATAACTGTTCGTCCAAACTCACCTTATTTTGTTTACGTCGCAGCAGGTGGGGCGCGCCACCTGGCGGCTGCAGCGGCACCGCCGGCTCCGGCGTCACCTGCTGCACAGGACGCGGCGGCTTCAGCGCCAGCTTCTTGAGGCTCGCAATGCGCTTGTCGCACATCAGGGACACATCGTCGATGCGCTGCAGAACCTGCAAATATACGGAATGCAAATGAATTAGTATTAATCCCGTGATTCACTGCAGCAGCAGTAAAAACTTTTTCCAAAACTGTTAAGACTATACAGAATTCCAAAGTCTAGATTTCTCTGCGAGTTCTTACAAAATGTAGTCCCATTTGGAAAGTCGCTCGATCTACATAGAAGTCCAATCGAAGCCACGCTGACAATTGTATTGAACTGAACTAAACTATGGAACCTTAAGTCGACTATTGTCACTCACTCCGACCATGAGCACTAACTGTTCCATTCATAACGAGCCACAGAGTTTTCTAGGCTTCTATGAAAAGAAAACAGACTTTACTCTCAATTTTTGACATCGTCTTCGCATTGTTCGTCTGCATTAAAAAGAGTCTAGTTCTTAGAACGACATCAGCAAAGAGAAAGTGTTAAGTAGCCAAGAAATGGGCGTGCGATCTTAATTCAAAAGGCGGTTAGATAATAGAAAAGGCCGAAGCAGAGCAAAGTAGATGATGCACGGAATTTATAGTAGTTATAGTTGTTTATAGATCAGTTTGGAATTACTTTTTTTCCAGTTGAACGACATTGAATTGAAATATTTACATATTTAAGTTAAGATAAGAGGATATCAAAAAGCAATATTTGTCGGAACTGACTCAGTTTTGGATTGAATGAGAAGAGGGAGAGGAGGGGCAGAGAAAATCGGTAATTGAAAATATTCTAAAGTATCATCATTATAATCTAAACTATACAAATTAAAGCTATGTCTTTAATTTAATTTGTAATATATCATATATGTACATAAATGAATATATATATATATATATATATATATATATATATATATATATATATATATATATATAACTAGTTTATATATACATATATATTCCCACTACTTAGCTGAGAGATATTCCCATTTCCTTTACATTTCATTTGATTATCATCTTATCCCAGACTTCTGCTCTTTGCACAAAATGCATTTGCCCAACGCTTATGGCATAATAATATAATAATATAATAAGTATAGCCCAACCACAATGTGTTTTATAATGTAGGAGAATTTAGCGGTATTCTCACGTGATTTCTCCCTGGCAAAATGCGCTGTAAGAGCACGAGAGTAGAGCGAAGTGCGCTCAACTCAGCTCGGCTGAGTGAGGTATTGCAACAGGTGTCTCAGCTCGGCTCGGGCATCGAACAATTGAATTTGTGCCACGCCAAAAGTGCAACAATTCCGCATACTCTAAGTCTGATGCTCGCTCACGTAGTGAAAGCGAGTATATAGGGTACATTTTGATTTTTGTATGCAGCTGGATGAAGCATATACATAAATTAAATATGACAAAAATTAAAATTATTATAATTCTGTTTATATTATATAAATTGCCTAATATGTAACAGGACTTTTTCCAGTTAATAAATCATTTAAATAAAAATTAATCTAGACTTAAATTTATATATATTATTGCCAATATTGACTTTATTCCTTAAAAAGAATTTAATTGATAATAAATAATTGAATTATTTTTTAAAGATTTCTTCAAAATTCTCTTAAGAATCAAATCAGTCATACAATAAGAATTCGGAGTCCTTTGACTTCATGAAAGGTCTATAAATATTGACAAATAAAGCCAGAGTACAGCATAGAAAATTCCTATAATTAAGTCTAAGGCTAAGCGAATCAGCCGACCTCAGCTTATATAAGCAAATAGCTGCAGCAGCTCTGATGCAGGAGGCACTTGCATAGGCACACGCCTATCAATCGATTGGCAATTGGCTGTTGCATAATTGAATTGCACCTGGAGGACAACGGGCATTTGGCGATGTCATGACCTTTTGACATTTTACATAATGGTCGCCAACAGCGGTTCAATTGCCGCTTTCACTTTTGCTTCCGACGCATCTCAGTTGGAGCTGGAGTTGAGAGACTGCATTGTTGTTGTTGTTGCTGTGGTGTTATTGTCAACCACTGCAGTGGCGCATCTTCAACATGCAGCCTGGGTTTCCATTTTTCCAGTTATGCTGCCTTCTGCAAAAGTCCATTCAAGCCGCACACTTGATCAAATGATACAATGCAGCTGCTGCTGATGCTGCTGCGGCAACTGTTGCTGCAACTATTGCTGCTGCTGCTGCTGCTGCTGCTGCTTCTGCTGCGGCTGCTGTCTATGCGCTAACAACACCAAAAATATTTTGTAATGTACTAAAATGTTATTTATGTGGCCTGTGCTTGCATAAATTGTGGCTGGACATGAAGATTTCAGACATGAAGATTTTCAGGGTTGTCGTGTCAAAATCTTTTGTTAGCTTTATCAAATTTATTGTAGCAAAGACAACTTTAGTGACAAAAGAATTTAGATTGAAAATTATTAAGCAATTTAGGCTTGAATAATATAATATATTATATATATTATTATATAGATAAACAATTTACTAAAATTTTGTTAATATTTATATATGAATATTATAAAAATTAACATATATGTATATTAAATAAATTATATTTAAAGTAATAAATTGAATAAAAATATACAAATTTCTTAATTTTAATTGACTTGTTGAGCTGCCTTCACGCTTTGTACGTGCCTCAGACCTCAAGATGTACTTGACTCGCCCATCGAATTGTCTTAGTCAAAGGTTAGAGAACAATAAGGCTAAAGATTTTATATAAAGTGAAGTAAAGGTATTGTGTTAAACACCTTTTATGCTACAGAACAATGTTGTGCGTGAGGCGGAACAATCGAAATATTGTTTTAAAAAATCATAATTTGCATAATTCAAATTTGACTCAATAGAAAACACTTTCCATTGCTTAGAAATAACTTCCAGTTCAAGCGAGAGCATTTCATCAATGCTGTAGATAGGGAGAGTAGAAGAGACGACAACATTAACAGGAATGGCGAGAAGATTCTTATTGGCAATGCTCAAGTATGAGTATATAAGCAGAGCGAACAAAAAGGTTGCAACTGAATGTAGAATGTTAAATAAGCTTTGAGGGCGGCTTAAAATGTTAAACAGCGACACAAATGTTAACTTCCGAGCAGTGGCATTACATTATTAAAGGACTATTAATTATATATAGTATGTATCTATGTTAATATAAAGCCATACATTATGGCCCCATTCAATGTTAACGATGGCTTCGACAGCTCTAATATGCATACGATTCATATGTGTGTTAGATACATACATACATACATATATAAAAACGAAGATTGCAGGTAAATAAACCAGTTGAAATCTTGAATTCTATGGACTGTGGAGGTGTACATAAAAACTTTGCCTAGCACTTATTGACAATTATTTTGGCCATGGCAAACAACTTTTAAATTCTTACGCTTAGATTTAAATTAAAGTCTAAATGTCTAATATATGTAAAAATATATAAAAAGTTCACAAATAACTGTAAAATTGCCGTTGCCTTTAAAAGATTTAATGCAAGTTAAAAAGCTATACAAATTCTTTAACATTTCCTTCAATTGAAGTACTTAACAGTGCTCTGTAAATGTAAATTATGTAAGTAAATTTGCAGCCAAGGCCAATGCCAATGCATGTAATGTCTGCCCACGATGGAGTGATGGAGCCAGTCTTTTAACAGTGATGCTTATCCAACATCAGATGGAACATGAACTTATACTCGTTCGACATATCAATCCATAAAAGTGATTCGCAATAGCTGTGATGCAACTGAAATTCTTCAGTTAGCACATCGCTCATGATTTAATAGTTAACGTTTATAGATAGTTAAGATAGCTTTTTTGTCGGCATGATGGCCAGCTAGCATGCAATCCACAAGGATATCCAGTTGGCCAACTGGTCAAACGTGACTCCAGCGAGACTGGAATGAAAGCGGTCCAGCGCAGAACTCTGAACTGTGCCAAAGTCATTAAACACACAGACACAGCCACAAATGTGAAAAACGTAAATGCTTTAAGAATATTCCCGAGGCATTGGCCGAAACGGGTCTTGCTTGACCCATTTCGTGCGCTTGCGCCGCGACACACAGATTCACAGATTGCTTTAAATGAATAAATGCCTAGCCAAAAATAAAAACTGGACTCCACCGAAATGGGTCACTATGTTATTGTGGGTCGGGACTGCGGAGCGCATGCCAAGGCATTAATTATAATTCTGAATTGATATTTGCTTGGCGCAGCTAGCTTATAAGATGTGTATAAGCTGGAATTTGGCAAAATGTTACAGTATAAGAGTGACACTACATATGCATGTGCATGCCTGCCACTGTTAAAAGTCTCGGCCTAACACTCAATCGTGCATGCATGCTTACCTAACATATTCTGTTAAGTTATGATTCTGTCGATCGAACATGTTTGATGCTAAAGCTTATGTTGCATCACTAGCTTGTATGAGGGAACATGTTTGAGAGATCAAGTCAGAACACAAAATGTATTAAATGATTAAGAATAATATTGCTAGAGGCTATCGATACTAACTTTGCAGCTGTCATTAATTTCCTAACTGATGAGTATAAATTCAAATTTTGCTTTTAGAACAGCCTATATATGTAGATATGTATATATAGCTGCGATCATAGTAAAAAGTAGTAGTAAAAAGTAGTAGCAAAAAAGTAGTGAACTATTAAGTTTATCACTAAGTTTTATTTTTGCATCAGAAGCACTATTACTATTTACACTTCATTAGAAAAAGATTTCAAAGTCAAAAATTCGGAAATACTTGAAGTTCTCTCAGAGATGTCGCAACGCCTACTTGGAAAATGTTTATGTTTCACTTTGGTTGCGTTCAGAGTTGCCCTCGGCTACTACTCGTCTTGGCTGGGGACAGAAAACCGGTTGATTGATACCATTTGTGGCATTAAATGCACATTATGTTGGTTGCAACATCGAAGAATGCCCCATTCCAATTGCAAACGCTGTTATCTAACTGTACTCGCAGTTGAACATAGCAGAACCAGTCTCTGCCTCTGGAATTATATCACAATCACAATCACAAATGTAAGCAAAGAAACAGAGGGAAAGCAGAGCTGACTGCCCCTGTATATGGGCGTTACACGTTGCTCTGCTAATATATTATCAAATTATTAAGTCAATGTAAGAGATGTGATTTATATGGCAAATCTATTACAGCATGATCGGTTAACATTAAAAAGGAAATACTTTTTTTTTTTTAACTCAAATATTGTGACACATTTGATGGGTGTTAACAAGGTATAAATGAATATTTAAATATATAAGTGAGTATGCAAACACAGAAAAGTTTGCTAATGGAGTTAGTTTGCTTTTGTTTATTATGAAGTGATTTAGTAGACTTGCTAAAATATTTTGATTATAGCCATTTAGATACAAAAAAGAGAATAAATTAATCTCAATGCATTTTTTGAATATTTAAAAATTTAGTTAAATTGTAAGAAAATAAATATATTTAAAATATGTATATATATAATTTAAATTGGTTTTATTAAAATTAAAAATTCACTTTTCTGCCTATGACAAATACTAAGTACCAAACAAAATTATAGAGCAATACTCTAGAGTCTCTCCTGTATTTATAGAGGTACGTTGTGGCTATGTGATGGTGATTGTAGCATTAATTTTATAGCATATATGCATTTATGTATGTATAGATGGTATATTTATATTAATGGTATACTACTGTGATGTCTATGCTTCTGCGTGTCTAGGTTTAAAGTATTTTGAATAAGACAGACTAAACAAATAGATTGAAAAGAATAGTATCCCAGATATGCTGGAGTAATGTAGACTTTACATCAACAAACTAGAGCAAGCGCTATAAAAGCAAATAGAAACATCTCGATTAAAGACAATCTACTAAATTCGGTCTTCAACTGCTCCCAACTGCTTTTTATACAATAAAATATTGAAATTGGGGAAATTTATAAAAGGATTTTTATCCATTTATAATTTTTTAGAATTATTTTGTATATAGAAATAATTTGTACAATATTATTATATATGTATATATATTATTTATAATAAATAATTTATGTAAAATAGTTCACAAAAATAATAATATATTATTTGTAAAAAATAATTTATGCAAGATAATGCACAAAAATCATTATAATAATATACTTTTAAATATTGTATATGACTAACATTACTGTTGAATAAAGCTCTTTTATCTACATTTTGTCACACAATTTAAGAGCAATCAAAATTCTGTTGCACTCACCTGAGATACGAGTGCTTTGGTCTCCGGTGTCGTGCTATCCAGAATGATTTTCTTGAATTCACTTGGACTAGATAATTTGAAATCTGAGGCGGATGCTATGAAGGCCTGTATTTCGTGCAGGCTCTGCTCGGCTAGATCGGCCGACACGGAACACTTCTCGATGCGCTGTGAGGCCAAGAGCTCCACGCCATTGGCACACCACTGATTAGCCTGCGAAAGAGAGAGAGAGAGAGAGAGAGAGAGAGAGTTGGATTAAAGACTATTAGTAATACATGCATTCTGCTCACCTTTTCAACTCTCTCCATTAGTTCGCTGTTCTTGGCCAGAATTTCAAGCCGTTTGGTCAGCCGCATGTTGATGATGTCGCAGACGCGCTGCAGCTCGTCGCACTTTGGCTGGACAATCTCCCAGGGATAGACACCGCGGGAACCAATCAGCTGTTGTCCCGCTTGGATAGCCTCCTCAGCACGCTCGACATCCGCCTTAATTAGTTTACAGAAATCTTCCGTCTCCTGCAGGAGCGTTGCAACGCGTTCCACGCTCTCGCCAATCTCCGTCATGTCCGCCACAGTCTTGAGGTGGCCATCAAAGATGCTCTGCAATGGAAGATCGTGCATTAGTTCAGAGCTTCAGCTTTCAGCGGTTTTCTTTCCCTTTGCCCAACTCACCTGCAGCTCTCGGAAGTCCTGCTCGAACATGCGCAGCAGCAGGCATTGCTCCAGCCGGTTACGATGGGTGCGCCAGAACTCGTCGAAGCGACGCTCAGTTTCCTCCAGTTGGATCAGCAGTCTACGATAATCGCGACAATCATCATAATGTTGGGGTTGTTTAAACTTATATTGTTGGTGATAAATAATTTGCTGACGATGTATTGGCTGCCCTGCACTGGATCTGCACATCGATATTTATGTTTGGTTTTGTTTTGTTTTCATTTATTTTTTATGCACATTTATATTTTCATTTGAGTCAAAAGTATTTGAAATGGAAAATTGAGCGCGCAACAGGGGAGAAGACAAAAGACAAAAGACGGCAACAACTTGATGAGTGTGATGAGCGACATTCCAATGAAAGAGATTGCAACGTGTTTTACGATATTTTACTTTTATTACTAAAGTTTTTTCTGTTAAATTTATCATCTTTTTTTGGTGTGTGCATAGTGAAAGAAATTGTGAATTGTGAAGTTCGAGTGGACTAATGTGAGATCAATTGAATTCGTTTAAAAGTCTCTCTGTGTGAGTGTGCGTGTGTGTGTGTGTGTGTGTGTGTGTGTGGCATCTGTGACAGTCATTAACACTGCTGCCTCAATGGCTCCCCTTTAAAAACCCCTTTTTTAAAACACTAACAGACATTGACTTTAAACGAGAAACATTTAGACATGCATAAATATTGGATTTTTGCACAAAGTTCTTGTAAACATTAAGCGAAACTTTGGGCTGGTTTTTTGTTTGATTTTCATGCAACAACAGCTCTTAACAGTTCTTATTTCCTGTATAACCTATTATCGTACGTATTATGATTAAATAAATATATGCTCTAACAACAAAATCAATTATTTGAATTAAGATAATTGACAAGATAAGGAAATTATTATCATGTAGAGGAATATATCAAGAGAACTATCTAGGGTTCATTTAATGGTTTTGATTTGTTTTAATATAAATGTAATAATAATAGAAGTATTTGATAGACTAGCTGCCAAATCAATAATTATATAAGTAATATTTCGATATATGCATAAATATATTATTATAATTTGTGGGATCATGTCAATATACAAGTAAAGTTAGGCACTATAGCGTTCTCTAATAAAATATCAGTAGCTCAATATTATATATAATATAACATATATTCAATTTAAGATATGAATCATAATATTTAAACTGCGCTGCATCCGCCTGTAATTTTTTATACAAACTTAACGACAAAATTAATGAATCGAATTTAATTTAGCTTTAGTCTGATAATTTGGTAAAGTGTCTGTGGCGCAACACAACCTGATTAAAACTTAGTGAAGTAACAACCTTTGTAACGCTTAGAAATATTCTCTCATATCTACAGATCGTTTGCCAAATAATTCAATTCAATTCAATTCATTTCACATAAAGTAATATATGTTTAATAAATATAGTAGCTAAAAGTTAACAGCTCATGTCCTACTTTAATGCAAGTCTTAAGCTAATGTTTGAACACCTAGAGTAGAATCAATAAAAGTTCTAAGCTATACTCTGGATATATAGGGCTCTTGTAAGAACAAAAACTATCTTTATAATATTTAAAGAATACTAAATAATTTATTTGCTTATTTTTAAATATATTTGAACTAATTAATACAACTACAACCCTGTGAAAAAAAAAAACAAACTAATTTTGACATAAAATAAATGTGACTTGATAAGCAACATTTGTGGAGTATTATGAATGACAGAATGAATGATACATAAATATATAAATATACATATATAGATATTGATATATATATACATATTTATATATAATTGTCCACTAGAGATACGAAATCAATGTGTATAAACAGAGACTGTCTTCAAAAATATTGTTCTTAAAATAAACGTTAATACAAAAACCAGTGCAGAGCTATAAAAACCAAATATATATCAAGGTTAGTAAAGACGTTAAGGCTTTAGTTAAGTTCAAGTTCAAGTCAAAGTTAAAGTTAGATATATAGAGAAACGCGAAATTGAGAATTAGGGACACAGTTAAAAAAGAAGTTCGAGCAATATTACTCCAGAGTTTACTCTATGTAGCAGCGCAATTCAAGAACACCAACTCTACAAACTCTATAAATACCTCTCAATGGCGCTGACATTGCCAGTGCGCTCCGAGAACTCCTTGAGCTCCTCGTTCGATTTGATTTTATCCAGCAGCGTTTCGCCATGCTTGGCAGCAGCCAGTATTTCATCCTAAAAAGAATATAAAATTAGTTATACAGAGCATGGAAGCAAATTGATGTTGAGGTAACCTTTAGACGCGCATAGTCGATGCCCTGATCCTCCAATAGCTTCTTGGTTGCCTCCACGGAGTTGGGAAACTCTGTGTCATGTATGGCTTGTATAAAGACATCCAATTCGGCTGAGACTTGATGCGTGAGGCTTGAGAACTTCTCCAGGGACTGCAAATAAAATAGAAAATATTTAATAAACAATATAAAAACGCGTAATTTACTTCCTGAATACTCACAATCCTCTGCTGAATCCACTCGTGATGTGAATATATTAATGTGCCGCCCATGTCGGGTGTCAATTGGCTTGGGTCCACGAATTCATGTAGATCGCTCAGGGTCGAGCACACAATTAGCCGAAAGCGATATTCGTCTTTGGATGAAAATTTGGAGCTCACCTCCGAGATGGCCTTCTGAAAAAGTCCCGATGGACGCAGCACATAGACCACATGTATAATACCGGGGAAATAGATCTGAAAATACATGAATTTATTAATAATTAAGCAATAATAATTCACTTTTACTGCCTTACCGATATGCGCTGCAAGGCTGTCTTGACTGAGGTCCAGCGATCCTTGCGTCGATCAATAATCAAATGGAAACCCAGATCAGCATCCTGCAGGCTGAAATGTAAATTCAATGAAACGTAAATATATTGAGTTCATTTAAAGTTCTGTCCCACTTACGATGGCACTGAGCTGAGGTACAAAATGAGCTTCTGATAGTCGGCTTCCTCGATCGAATTGAAATTGTTGTTGTCCGGAAAGATGATCAGCGGACAGCCTTCCTGGGAGCGGCCGCCTGTGATCACTGCGTGCTGCGGATGCAGCAGATCCGCCACATCCGCTATGTTGAGCACACTTTCGCCACTCATGGCCGCCGCCGCTTGAGCCGGACTAATGTGCTCCAGCAGCGAGTTGATCTGCTCGGCGGGCTTATGCGAACCGATCGCTTCGGCGGCATAGGCCACGCCCTGTGAATTGACAGAACTCGTCGAGTTGCTGCTGATCGTCGACGTGGTATGCTGCAGCAGTCCTGAACTGCGATTCGTGTGCGCCGGCGAGTTGCTGAGCGACTGAAATATCGCCGTCTGTATGGAAGCTCCACTGCTCACCGATATCTGGGACTCGATCATGTGCTGGCTGATCAGCTGCTGTTGCCGCTGCTGCGTCTGCGATGCGCTCATCACAATTGCCTGGGACTCGGCAAGTGCACTCTCCACATCGTTATCTATCAGCGACAGAAGTATAAAATATTTATATTATTCGATATATTGGGAATCACATTACATAATTATATACTCTATTACATATCATTGTAAATTATGAAATCGCTGCCAAAGCGACAGCTACCAGAGATAAATCAACATCAGTTGCACTGACTGACAGAACGACAGCAGCTAAATGAATTATCATCATTCTCCTATGCCCGCGAATATTACACTGGCCAACAAAGTTTGCACAAGCAGAAGACTGAACCATTCCCAAAGTCTATGGACATTTCCAGGTTTAGCATTTGATCACTTAAAACTGATCAGAGTTTTCGGTTTATTCTATGGAAGCTACGAAAATAGAATTTTTTGGTATTTGTCTCCATAATCTTGATTTATATTTATAATTTATAAGTCTGAAAATTCGAACAAATATTCTTTAAGAATATTTTTTAATTTAAAAACAAAGTCAAAAGTAAATGTAGCCTAAAAATAAATCAAGAGATTGGCGCTGACTAGGAGATACTCGGAAAATAAGTCTGATTGGAATTTAGGGCAATGGGAAGACGATTTGCTGTTTATATAGGCAAAGCGTGATCAGTTCAGCTGTTGCAGCAGATCACCAATATACATACATACTTTATGGTAGCAGCCACGCCTTCCTTCGCCCCCTTAACTACAAGATTATACCCTGAACCCCAGTTTTCAACAGGTGCATAAACTAATCATGCTTAGCCACAAAACTGTTTCTCTTGTCTGTAATCTTTCCCAATCAATAAGTTCTAAGCAAACAAAAATTTTCATTCATTCATTCAAAATTACAACAATTGTTTACACATTGTGCATTGCATATGCAATACTATATATTATAGTAAGTGTAGGCTATATATGTGTGTGAATGTGTATGTATTTATCATATCTATATGTCTATATATATATATATATAGAGAGAGAGAGAGAGAGTTTGTGGTTGTGGCATTTCTTTTTTAGCTTTGACCCATTTTTCAGCTGATCGAAACACTTGCCTCTCCTCGAATCCCACAATTTTTAGCTCTTCCGCATTTTTTAATGCTTACTTTTCCTCATTTATAATATTTTTTTTTTTTTTTTTTGAGCGCGTGCTTTGATAAATATCGTGCGTTTATCGCTTGGTATTCCTGATAATGAGCTTATAACCAGGTGAAAATGAATTATTAAATTTGTATTTATTTTTAAAATTTTGTTTTGTTTTTATCGCAGCTAATTAGAAGGCGTAGCGTGGCTAGACACCAGTGTTTGTATTGCTATCTGTTCCAGCAAATTCTAAAGAGCACATGCTAGGAATATATATATTTCTAATCGTTTAAGGCCAAAAGATTTAGACCTAAGTAATTCATATTATATTCATCGAGCAAATTTCACTTTTCTGCACTTCAACTAAAAATCGTAGTTTAAAATGCAATTTGCAGTAAAAACTTTGCCGCTTTGGGACAAAGCGCTATTAAACGCCATGAAAATTGTATACCAATGGGACAAAAAACATTTAATTTATTCAAGAATGCATTTTACGACGACCTTGCATGTGAACTTGCATCGTATCGCAGCTTGACTCTGCGTGTGTGTATATATTATGACGTATATACCTACGCATATACATATGTATGAAATATGGAGAGTAGCTCCTACGCTAGTAAGGTATTCATATAACACCTTTTAGTCTATGCGAGAGGGAAATACAAATTTCGCATTTAGCAAAGCTCGAGTACTTCAAATGTGTGAATATTAATGAAGAAGATTATTTGGTAATCAAATTAAAGTCAGTTTGGTCAAATTCCAGGCCCAGCCTTTAAATTGAGTAACTCCAGCTTTAAAGCTCACGTTGATACTGTAATGTCTGTTCTACAAAGCCCCCAAAGCTTGGCCCTTGAGAGAGTTCAAAGCCCTGTCTTAACTTACTGAGTTTACCGTTTATGAGAGCTACAGTTTGTTTACAAAGAAGATATACGAGAGTGGTCTGATAAACATGTTAAGAAATTATAATATTGTTATATTTTTACAACTAATGTTCTTATTTTTTTTTTTATTATAATAATATTATAATTTTTATATACATATATCTTTTGTTCCATAACTCTCAGCTATTATTTACATTTTCAATAACTATCACAAATTCTATTTATTTAGTTTAAGTTTTTATTATGCTTACTAATTAATAAACTTATAGTAGATATTGGTCTTTTATTTTATAATAATATTAATTTTTGCTTGTTAATTTCAATCTTTCCTCATCTGTACGTTAAACTTGTTAACTTTTCTAACTACCCTCTTAGTACTTCTGCAATTTTACGCGCCTTCTGGAGCGTTGCAATATAAGCTTGAATATCACATTTTGTAGCAGATGTACACAAGTCTCTTTGGTATGCTCACTTTCAGGTTCCAGGCCAGCCAATATACTCCATTCACCAGTTACATGAAGGAGTATAACAAGGCATGTGAGTTGGAGCATATAAAGTCTGGTTTATAATCTCATTCGTAATTGATAGTTCATTTTTACTCTAATTAAAGCCGTTTTCAGCTAAAACATAACGAGACAAGATGTGATTCACAATAGCTACGCATCCGCTTCATATACACACCATAATCTGCTAAGGTTTGCAGGTTGCCCATTGTGGTAGTAGTCGTACAACAGTTGTGAACCATAGATAATTACGCATACGTGCGCACACTGATTAGGGCACTCATGTTGTTCTTTCCGATTTTTTGCCAATTGGCAATTGCACAACACAGCTGAGTATAGAGAAATGGCGAATAAATGTCGGCTTTAAGCCTCAAGCACATATGCTTAGCACGGCAAGCGAGGCAAGGGGAACTCCGAGACGCACACAATCATATCGCAATTCCACAATGAAAAGAAAATAGAATTATAGTAACTGAAACGTAGCGTATGCTATATGATATGGTATTGCCACTGCGCTATTCAATGAGACTCTGTGGTAGAGGAAGCAGCAGCACTGTGTTGGCCTCGTCATCATTGTCAGCTGCTGCCCCAGCGGAGAGACAGAGAGCGAGAGCTGGAGAGGCGAACGAGAGAGAAAGAGCTTGCGTAAGAGAAATGTAAACACACTCACACAAGATGAATGCAGAGAAAAGCCGAAGCTGATTGCTCCGATAGTCAGAATTCGTAAATTTCTAAAGAGCATCGATGCTCTGCTTGCCGGTCTTTTCGCTCATATGCTTTTTTTTCCACTCCAATCCGATGCGATCTCAGCTGTAGCACATCGAGTGCGGCTGCAGCACATCGTTTGGCATCGTCAAACATCTAATTGGAGCAGCGCGAAAACGAGCCAGTTCATTGTAACACTCAACAACATCTCACACACACACACACACACACACACACACAGATAGAGCTATATGAAAAGTTCTATGCGTGTTTCGCTCGTCTGTTAAGCGTATAACATCTGCCTTCAATGCCATAGCTGATAAGGCTGTAATGTAATACACAGAGTACTTAGTTTCGGAATGAGGGGTGCACTTCCCGATTATAATATATATAATAATAATAATAACAATAAAATATTCTGATATAAGCTGTTATATCATCATTAGAGTTTCAGCTGCAGCTGCTTGCCAATTTCGTTTGCATTCTCTGATAACACACAGAGTAGTTAGTTCGGTAACGATATTGGAATGCTGGATGTACTCCCGATTATAATATATAAAATTTATACTACTCTGTGTGTTATAAATTATATATATATATATATATATATATATATATATATATATATATATATATATATATATATTTTTTTTTTTTTTTTTTTTTTTTAATTTTTTTTTTTATAGCAATTGGGCATACAGTTTTATATTAATTTCATTTAGATTTGCCTCTCATTTTCTTTTCTATTTTCTCTAATAAAAGTACTCTTTCCTTATAGCACCCATAGACATACCTCAGATGCTTTGGTGAAAACCTTTCGAATGCCTGTTTAAGCAATGATTTCAAGATATTTTCGGGTCGTTTCACTTAGCTGAACTTTTACTTTTACCGCGACTTTATTCATCAATATATTCAACTCGAATTAGCAAAACTTTTTGTCTTTGGTGATTTTTCCGTGCAATTTTCGCAGATTTTATTTTTGGCATTTGAAAAAAAAATGCTATATACAAATATACATATGTATATGTATTCACGTTTACGTGAAGACGAAGACGCAATTAGATTTAAAGTTGTATATATTTATTTATAGTTGAATATAAAAGGCATTTCACATTATTCCATAAGAAAAACAAATTCTCTATAAAATTGGTATTACTATTATTGTTGTTTACAATTTATAATAATAAAATAAACTATAATTTGGTTGAAAAACATGCATTTATATTACTTTTCGGTCAAAAACTTACTTTTCATCAAAAACTTTGTATGAAAACTTTTTTGGCTGACAATTTTGGCATGATTAGCTAGGTCATTTCCGCTGGATAAAATATGATTATTATGATACTGAGATTATGAGAAACAACAACTGAGTTTTGGCAACAATAACAGTTTTTCTTTATAGAAGCATGCCAAAAACTTTAAGAGCTATTAGCTTTCATACAACGAACTATTTGCCTAGGGCTTAGTAAACAATTTTTAAGCCTGCTTCTAGTATATATAATTCTTTATACTGTACAAATTCTCCTCATAATACCCATAAATATCAATCAAAATGTATTTAATTACGTCTAAAAGGCTAAGAAGTCTGAAGTCTTTGATAGTAAATAATAAAGGCACTAACAGAAATGAATAATAAATATGAATATAAAGTGAATAATAAATAAATTTAGTAATAAATATCATAACATGTCATAAATATATATGTATTAAATATATATATTTAAAATATAATGTGGTTGTGTATATATTATTTATAAATATTTGCTACGTTAACAAAGAAGTAGATGAAACTGAGAAAATATCAATCTTTAATACTTTCCTTTCATAACCTTTTACTAGATTTTGTCTAAAATATGTTCTATAAGTAAAGGGTTTTAATACTAGGGTATACTATCTTCACTACATTAAACTCTATAAGTTAGAACTTAATCTTTAGACTCGATGTTGTCTATCATATATGTACACATGTATTTTGATTGGCACTCACATTTAAAGATCACCGACTTGACCCATCTAAAAAATACTATATAACGAGTGCTTGTATAATAACAGTTTAAAACTGATTTTATAACACTTGCTACTCATATACTATATAATATACATGATGTATACACAAAACTAATTATAAAGCTGTATATTGAGAAATTGTTAATTGAGTATTGATCAAATGACAATCAAAATATTCGTGACAAATATATGGGCATAAACGTCATAAAATGTTTTGCAATATCTATACATACATATATATAATTATATATATGAGTAATTAGCAATTGCCCGATCCATTATGACTATGTCTGCATTGGGCATTGATCCGCAATAGGTGATAGGTAAAGCGAATACTAATAAATGATGAGTAAACCATTTGGTGTCGATGTAAATAACAATGAAAAGAAACCATTTTGCTGTAAACTTATCAAATATTCAACTTTTGTTATCTGCCCCTTCTACTGTCTCTTGATAATTAGCATATCTGTTTGGCAATGAGGGCGGTTAGGAAGTTACAATGCCCCTATATACTTGATACTTTATATGGCAAGAGTACTTACATATGTGCACATAATATTATGCATGATTTGTATTGAAAGGTCGTTTGTGCACTTTGATCAAATTTAAGAAGTCCATATATACATATATTTAAATTTGAATGCTCATGAATAGCTATAAACTAAATTGGTGGAATATTTACGCATAATATCCATTGTACGCAGAACCAATCACCGATTCTCAAAACTGTCTACTGGATACATATATAAGATAAATGTATGTATGTACATAAATATTTATACATATATTCACATATGATGCTGATGCATATATTCAATTATATATTATGCATTTGCAAGATTAGGTAACACACGCGCGACACATATCATCTGAAAACTGACGCTTACACACGTATCTCGCAGATAAAAAACATTATTTGTATATTTCAACTATGCACCGGGTATATATTTTACACAAAAGAAGAAGAGCTGAACTAATATAAATAACATAACAGAAAAATTTGCATTAACATCAGCTGAGCTGTTATTTAACAGCGGAGAGTAAATCTTTGATCAGTTAACGAAAGTAATACAAATCAAAAGCCAATATTATTATTTAATGTAATCGAATACTTTAAATCTGAACTTTTGAAATAATAAAACCTTTCATTTAAAGGATGTTTGCAGTAAAAACATCGAGTTGTGTTCAAATTCTAACAGTAATAACTAGTTCCACTGTAACTTTTTATGTACATTATTATCGATAACAAGATCAGTAGCAGAGCAGAAAACAGCTGTTGGATGCAAAACTCAATATGCATAATTTAAAAATAACGAATCTAAATAACATTGTTTTATGAATTTTTAAACAAATTTTTTAAATTAAAAAAGTCAACGAAATCTTAAATTGATGATTATATCTTTTAATAAAAATGGACATTTATGTTTTTTTTTAACAGAGTGCATTGTTGATTTATTCTTAAAGTGCGCCATTATTTGAAAAAGGAAAAATACTGACATCTAAAAGTAAATATATCCCAAACATTTAGAATCCATTTAATATATTATAGATTATAGGGAAAATCAATGAGTATATAATCAAAGTAATTTTTGAAACTATTTAACCTATTCATTTTTAAGCCTTTTCCCACAAAGCACAAGAATGAATCAAGGTCACATTATTGCAAGCGTGGGTTTAAAGTGAAGCAACAGGCAAAAACAGTAGAAAAGAACAAGAAAAACAAATGAGAATCGTCAGAGCTAGAGATTAGCAATAAGCGTCGTCTACCCTAAATTAAAATTGAAACCCACTTGCAACGGGTGCACCAAATGCAAACGAGGGTAACACTTGGAGGCATTTAAGTACATAGGTGGGTAGGTGTACAAACATACAAACACTTAACATACGTATGTATGTATGTACGTGTACATTTCATAAGAGCGGCCATTTAAGTGCAGCTAAATGAAAGAAGAATATGCAATATGCCGACGACGCGAAGTAGAACCAATCAGTCTATGCACAAAAAAAAAGGTATTCAATTTCTTGGCAAAACTAAGATATAATTAACATATGGAATATGGGCGTACCCAAGACATTTTTACAACTTGAATATCTTCTTAATACATCCTCCTAAATAAAGACTTATTAAATCAAAATGAATTATATACATATATGTTTTCTGATAGACGTTGTGATGTGCATCACTTTCTATTGCGAAGTATAAGATTTGAAATATTTACAAAAATATATCTAGTAATATATATCTCTTCAATTTAGAATATATTTTTCCTCAATTAACATTAAAAACATCACCTTCAAGGTGATGAAAGTCCCCTACTTGGCAATAAAAGCTTTTTATCAATTCAGCTCAATACATTCACACAAACAAATAAAATTTCTCCGGAATCGCTGTTTGGGCCGTGACATTAAAGGCAAACGAAATGCTATTGCGGCGATTAATACGGAAAATCAATAAATATGTATAGGTCGATGGGTGGAGTAAGGGCGGTAGACGCAGCCTTGATTTGGCAAGAATAAGTAATGATAACTCGAACTAGAACTAAATTACGCTTAGCTCAGTGTGGCGAAAACCTTTCGGAGTACATACCCGACAGTTCCGAGACATCTAGGCAGCTGGATCTGCTCTTGGTGCGCTGCAGCAGTCGCTGCAGTGGCGGCTGCCTTTGTGGACTGCTGCTAGACGGTCCATTGTTGATATCCGAGCCGCTGCCCCACTCCGTGTCGATGGCCTTGGATGCACTGCGTTTGAAATGCTCCAGAAAATGATCGATTTGCTTCTCTATGGAACTGGACGGCGAATTTTCCATTTTCACTCTTACATTGTTGCCCGAACGAAAGATTCACAATTTATCTTTAAAGTGTTTAATTGATGCACTTTAACAAAAATTATTTCAATATCTTTATACAATACATATATAGTTATAGTAATTTATATAATATCATTTTTATTTATTATATATTATACATTATAATTTATGTTGTTTATGATGTTTTTATTTCACGCCTTTAACTATTTTTTTTTTCTTCTATTTTTCTTTTCTCTTTTTTTTTATCTGTACACTAATATTTGCTGTACTTTTTTTTTTTTTTTTTTGAAGGTTCTCTTGGATGACTCAACCTTAACCGTTCTTCCGCGTCGCTCAACCAAGACTGAGAGTCACGGAATAGGCCACAGCCAGAGTTGAGCAAGGATGTGCGTGTGAGTGTGCTCTAACACCCATTCCATAGATAGTGAATGAGAGACCAAAAACGACTGGGAGAGCCGGCAATATTTTGTTCTTTAGGTATCTCATTGACGCCAAAAGCTTCTGCAGTTAGCACGTGTTGTTTGTTTGAATCAAATCAAATCTTTGACATGCGCAGAAATGCGAAACACTTACAGGTTAATGCGTATATCCGCCTGAATGTATATACATAGTTGTCTATATGACTCCTGATTGACAACAGCTGTTCGTCCTCCTTAGAATAATGTTTGTTTATTTTGGATTCCAAAAGAGTGTACTTCCTCGATATTTAACTAAGGAAGGATTGTTGTTAGACTACAGAGCAGATTTTTTATTTAAATAAGATTTATTCCAATTAATTTCTTTACAATATAAATATTTAAAATTCTATTTGGTGTTCATTTGTAAATGAAAAATAAAATTTAAATTGTATTTGATCACATGGACAATGTTATCATAATAAGATTAAATGAAATTTAAATGATTAATATTCAAGACAAAATAACGATGTCTATGTATGTGATTTATTCAAAGAGTAAACTTTTAGTTTTATATCTAAAATTAAATAATAATTTCAACAATAAAAATAGAACAACAAATCATCAATTTTAGCATTATTTAAAAAGTTAAAAATAACCGATTTTGGAATGAAAATATGCTCGATATTTGTTCAAAGTGTTCAATCGATTAGCCGAGTCTAGTGGTTCGATAAAAATGGTTCAGTGAACGGTACTAAACTGGGCCGACACAACTCTACACAATCAATCCATAAACAACAAAAAATTTTGTGTATAAACTTAATCCAGACGCAAAAGTAAATAAAAACAATAAATGCAAAGTTCTTAACATTGGTCAATTACAAATTTATAACTTCCACTGGATTATGGGATATTAGCGCCCTGTACTTCGTGTAAGTTGTTTGGTATGACACATTTGTAACACAAAAAGATGAGTGTGTGCGTGTGTGTATGTGTGTGTGTGGGTGTGTGTAGTGTATGCATGAGAATGGAACTGATTCAGTATATATATCATGTATACATATGTATGCACTTGAACATATGTGCATAGAAAAGTGTACTTTTGTGCATATACATATATGTAAATATAAACAATCGTAATTAAATAGAAATGCGTACAACAGTGCAAATGCATTTGAGTTCTGGTCGCAGTTGCAAAACTTTGCCAAATTGATCAACATTGATTCACTCAGATACTTTGTCACAATTTATTGACTCAGTATATCTTTACTTCTTGATTTTAGCGTAGAAAGCAAAACCAACAACGCATTTAATCAATGTTCTCCAACGGGCTGCCCTGCAACCTGTCGTTTCCGAGCTGCCTAAGTGTACCAAAAGATGGTAATGAGGAGCTCTTGCCATCCAATATGGGCACAAGAGAACCTGTTATTCTTAACGTATATGACATGGTAAGCAGATTTATGGTTGCTATAAATATAGTTAATTAATTTGATCATTTTGTTTGTGTTTGCAGTACTGGATTAATGAATATACCACTTCAATTGGTCTTGGCGTATTTCATTCCGGCGTAGAAGCATTTGGCACTGAGTTTGCATACGGTGGCCATCCGTTTCCTTTTACTGGTGTCTTCGAAATCACACCGCGTGACCACGACGAACTGGGCGAACAATTCCAATTCCGACAGAGCATTCAAATTGGCTGTACCGACTTTACATACGAGGAAGTGCGTCGACTTGTTGAGGAATTAGGCAATCAATTTCGCGGAGATCGTTATCATCTTATGAACAATAATTGTAATCACTTTTCGGGAAACTTGACACAGGTTTGGCACACACTCGTGACTTTCAACGAATCAAATACCCATTTGTAATAATTCTCATTTTTTTCGTCAGATACTTTGCGGCCAAGAGATACCCAGCTGGGTGAACCGTCTAGCACATTTCAGCTCCTGTGTGCCATTTTTACAAAGATGCCTACCAAAGTGAGTAGCTGGCCTAAGATTAGATTTAAATATATTTCATTTGGGCTTTTCGCCTATTTCAGAGAGTGGCTTACGCCGAATGCCTTGCAGCAAAGCATAACAACAATCCAAGAGCGCGAAGACTCGGACAATAGTCCCCTTTGAGACATTACCTGATCTAAAATATATTCATAAAACTTGCAAAGTCCCAAGCGAGCATAACAACTCATCCCTGCTGTCGGAAGACCAACAATATTGTTAAGCTAAATTGAGAGCCGGGTTATCGACACTCATTTCATTAAAGCCAAGAAAGAAAGAAAAGAAAGGAAAAACATTTTCAAATAGAATGCAAAATCATAAATAATGTTAATAGTTTTATATTAGGCTACATGGAAAGCGATTAAATTATTGGCTAACTTGTAACATGTAATTCGACTATTCAGAATTAAGATATTATTAAGTGGCCGATAAGTGTACGTAATCAGAAGGCAGCAGCAACCGTGCCCATGCAACAGCTGCAACATCATTTATAGAATTTTGAATTAATGATCAAACATCGAGAATCCATTTTTAAGGAAATTGCTAAACAAACAAAACAAAACAAAATTAACAAGCAAGGCCAGCATATTATATGTAGTTAAATGATATCAAAGTCGTCATCATTAGTTAATTTGTATACATATTTTATTATTTGAAAATTGAGTTTTATGATTACAATGTCGAAAGCCGCATGTCTATCAAAACACCAAAACGATCTGTTATCAATAAATATGTACTTGACATTCTGATATTTACACATACATTAATACTATTATATTAAAAATTTTTTAAAGAAAATATATTTTAATTCAATAATAACTCTAATACGTAGTTATTCATAGTTGTACGCCTAAGTGAAGATACAAAAAGAAACCCTACGAAATAAGTACATGCATACACACATACATGCACATATACATACATATATTTTCAGAAAACAAATAGTGCCAAAAACAAATGCTGCGAATTCTAAACAAAAATATTATTACTGTTAAACGTTGCCATGCCCAGAATTTGCTTTGCCAAACATCTGGCTGAGCGCAACAAACTAACAGGATAACATATAAATACATACATATAAATAATAATTATGATAAATACATTGTGACAACTATTTACAAAATGGTAGCTACAAAATCTGCACAATTATATTATTTACATTAATTATTAACTTGCTCCATGTGTTTCAAACCAAGCTGGAAACGTTATTGTATAAGCCCATAGATGCAATTTCATCCACGTCGATATCCACATCGCTGCTTAGGACATTGTGCGGGAGTTGATTTCGAAAGATCATAGCCTGGGATCGTATTGAGTTGGCTCCTTGTGCCAGATTTCCGTGGGGATATTGTAACTGATTGGTGTCAGCCATTGCGGGTGCTCGGCTAATGTAATCCCCATCATGCGGCTGCAGATGGAGGGCTTGGGATTGGGATTGGCATTGGGCAGTGGGTTGGCGAAACTCTTGCTGTGTCGCATAGCCCACTGGCAGCCTGACGCTTCCCAAATCACCAGAGTAAACGTTTTGAGCTCGTTGCAGATTTCTTGATCGATTGGGAAGATCATGAAAGTAAGCATCTTTGGGTATTTGCCTCTCAGCTGCACCGTATGGCGCGTATTGGGGTTTCCTCACGTGCGCCGCATACAGAGACGAAGGATTCGGCAATGGCAGTTGGCCAGCGTTTTCAGGATTAGACATGCTATGGAGATTGTTGTTCAAGTGCGGCGCCACCATTTGGGAGTGCGGCAAGTCGTAGCTCAAAGCAACGTCATTATCGAACTGCATGTTGGAATCAATCCTGCCCTGCAGCTGGGCCACCATGTCCTTAACTTGGCCCGTATTCGATTTCTTTAGGTATTTTATTTCGCTGTTCCTAATTTCAATCTTCCCAGCAGCTTCATTGGAGTTTTGCCTCAAATGCGCGCCGCCAGCTGGGTGATGTGGAATGTTGGCTTGGGCAATACTCAAGCCATTGGAGTTATAAAGATTCGCATTGACTGCGTAGTTATCCTCCAAGCAAAGTGGTTGTCTCTTCATGAGATTCGATATGGATTTCTGTATGGATCTTGGGTGTGACTGTTGCGCATGAAACACTACATCTGTGCTGCACGAAGCCGATGGCGATGGAGATGCTGTGCTTTGGACCTGCTCCTTGTACAACAACTTGTCGCCGCAGATTCTGTCTCGATCATTTTGATTGAAGGTTACGTCGTCCTTGTTGTGATCCGCAAAGGTGGCATCTTTCCGAAGTGCTTTGATCACCGTGTTCAACATATTTTCACCGCGACCAATGCAATGGTAATACCTCTGAGCGTCCGGCGGAGTCGTTTCGAACTCCCAACTGTTTGAGTTTTGAGACGGGTTTGACGTTTCGCTTGAGTTGGGATAGCGTCTTTGTACATTTGTGTACTCATCGTAGCTGGGACTATTCGCGTTCTCCTTATTGTCCAGCAGGTGGCATGGATTCTCTGGAGTGTACATGGATGGATTACTTTGCTCTGGCGACAGAGAGCAGAGCTGGCGTTTATTCTCCTGAGCGTTGTCTCGCTCCATGATGAGCGTGGTCTTCTCTAGCAAATCTCCAAGTCGCTCCGATACCTTGAGAAAGTCCTGCTTCAGTTCATTCAATTTCGTTTGCTTCAGCTCCTCCCCAGCTGTCGATAGAGCAGCTGCACTCATCACATCATTTCGGTTCTCTGTCCCTCCCATACTCGAATTCGATTGGGTATCCTCATTTGAGTCGCTCTCCGCCTGTGCATCCTGCGACTGCGAATGGTATACGATATCGACAACCGTTTGATTTTCGTTCTCCAGAATGTCAACACTCTTCGAGTTGGACATTTTGCCGCTCTCGAAATTACACTCAAGCAAGTCCAAGCTGCGACATCGAGACAATGTGCGTTCGACCCTTTGACTTTTGGTTTGATTGTCGTAGGTGGAACGAAATGGCTCCCCGCGGCGCAGGTATTCGTTGAGATAAAGTCGCTTGCTCTCACAGCGAATGCGATCCTCGATCATCGTTCGAGTCAGCTGCTCGATTTGATCGTTCGTCTTGATTGCCAACGCTTGAACTTTATGGCCCAGCCTCTCTTTTGTTTTGTGCACATACTTCTTTAAGCTCTTCCGATTACAGTTCAATTTATTCTCTATATGCCGGAAGAAGGGACCGCAATAGCATGTGTTGCCCACGCTGACTGGGCCCTTGTGTATGTTCCCGGCGAGGTCAAGGAAATACTGTTCGCCTTGCTTCAGCGGCTCTTTGGGTAAGGTTTCCAGTTTGGGCGATGGAAATGAGCGCGGATCCGGAAAATAGTGACAGCCATAGGGCGACCAATTGATTGCCTTATCCACACTATCTTTGTCCTTGTCCTGAGCAGGCGCCGATTTGTCATTATCTTTTGGTTTCTCTCTACGATTACGTATACGCTTTGGAGTGCTTAGAATCTCATTGATTTCACGATAATTCTTTCTGATCGCAATACTTTGAGGGGTATCGCCCTGAGCATTTTTCACATTCAAACGAGCGTCTGCCTCCAGCAGAATCCGAGTTAGCTTTCGTCGACCCATGGCGCAGGTGATGTGCAGTGCAGTGTCCCCGTTCAGGTTCGTCTTATTGGGATCACACAGGGCCGAAAGTAGTATCCGAGTGACGCCGGCATGGCCATAGCGACAGGCTGTATGCAGCGCAGTATCGCCGTACTACGGAAAAGGTTGAAAGCCAATTGATAGATAATAGTTAAATGAGTAATGATAATATAACGTACCTTGTTTTGGACATCGGGATCTGCTCCGGCCATCAGCAGTTCCCTAGAGCTCTGATTGTGACCATTTTGAGCAGCCAAGTGAAGCGCCGTTAAGCCCTCATTGTTAAACATGCTCAGCGTGCTGTTGTGCAGAGCTTCGATCGTGTTTGCTACCCGCGTCTTCAGCCGGCTTTTCTGCTCCTTGTGTTGGGTCTTTGTGGTCGGCGGGGCACAGAGCAATTTAACGCAACGGCTAAATCCTCGACTGGCCGCCTCGTGCAATGGCGTGTTGCCCTGATTCGATTCCCGGGCCAGGCGATCGGCATTGCTCGACAGCAGGATTTGCACTCGTTTGTCATCGCCTGCCGCAACGGCTTCGTGCAATGCCGTCCAGTTTCTGGAGTCATGCTACAAAGTTGAATGAACATAATACACATTTATATCAAGCACCGATACGATTTCATTTCGTACTTACCCCGGAAATGGCATTCGGCAATGCTTCCTGCTTCAAATTGTGATCCATGCTGCATTGTCTAAAGACAAACCCAAATGTAAAAAGACGCTTCAATTGTCAAAAGTCAATTAACCAAGTTTTATTACAAGTTCGCGTTTATATGTACATATATACATATGTATGTATGTAGTGCGTAGTAGAAACTCATTGCGCTGTTCGTGTACGGAATTACATACAAACGGTCATACACGCACGGACCAACTCACACACACTCACTCACAGCATGCCATTGTACGCACAAATTTACATATCTAAGGCTTTTCTTAAAGAGTTCTCTAATAAGATTATTTCATTTTGCTGCTTGGATATGATTTAATTACATTTCTTTTTAATTATTATCACATATGTACATATAAACGTACAACAATATTTTGCTAATTGAGGTTGACCGCTTTGGAGCGAATTAACACACATTCTTACAATTTACAGCTTTATTCGATGTTTGATTTTGATCCGTTAAACGTTACACGTTACTTCTCGAGCGTATATCCTTTTATTTAATTGAAAATGACAAACTTTAATTAACAATTGGCAAAAAGAAACATTTTGAGTACGCCCAGAGTTAATTTGGCTTTAAGCCAGGCCTAAAGGAAAATAGAAGAGAAAATTGAGGCGAATTGCAAAATTGGCAACAGGTTTTGTGTATGGTTGCCACCTAGGAGTTGGACTTATCGAGAGATCTTCAGTATTTTATGTTATCGAAATCAGTTATCATGAAACATTACAAGTGTTTTTAGCATAATTTTATTATTTAAATTAAATTAAAAGTTATTGTGGTTTTTATAGACTGTGTGTAGAGCTTCATAAATTACTGTGATACCTAAACTTATATTTGAAAAGAAGTTAAGTAACGACAAATTTTAATCATGAACTTTAGAGCGCGCTCTGTTAATAACATTTTGGCTAATGTTAAAGTTTTCAGGGTGACCATAAAAAATACTTGTTCCAGTGCTGAGTAATTTTTGTCAATTTTGTGTCGTCTCATCACAAAATAAGTTTTAATTTCTGCGTCGGCAAACTAAAGCAAGTATATTGTTAAAAATAAAATGGCACTGGCAGAAATTTGCAAAATTTCGAATGCTTCATATATGAAGCCAACTGCCTGGTCTTCGAGTGAAGTGGAGGACGAACTAAATGCATACACCAGCAACATTGCAAATCCATACACATTGGCGGCTCCTCCATTCGAGAATGTAAGTCGAAAAAAATGTAATAAACTATTGTTATTAACGAGTATTCATTATTCAGCCGCTTGAGAATTTGAATAAAATCCAAGCAAATGCAGATAAGACCGGCATTAAGATCAACTTTGATCACGGCACCACAACTCTGGGCTTCAAGTACCAAGGCGGCGTCATCTTGGCCGTGGACTCGCGTGCTACTGGTGGCCAATACATTGGATCGCAGTCGATGAAAAAGATTGTAGAAATAAACCAATTCTTGCTTGGCACATTGGCCGGCGGTGCTGCCGACTGCGTGTACTGGGATCGCGTGCTATCCAAGGAATGCCGCCTGCATGAGCTGCGCAACAAGGAGCGCATTTCAGTGGCAGCCGCCAGTAAGATCATGGCCAACATTGCTCACGAGTACAAGGGCATGGGCCTCAGCATGGGCATGATGTTGGCTGGCTATGATAAGCGCGGACCAGGCCTCTACTATGTGGACTCGGAGGGATCACGCACTCCCGGCAATGTCTTTTCAGTTGGTAGCGGTTCGATTTACGCATTTGGTGTTCTTGATTCTGGATATCATTGGGATTTGGAAGATGCTGCAGCACAGGAGCTGGGTCGCCGTGCCATCTACCATGCAACGTTCCGTGATGCTTACTCGGGCGGTATCATTCGTGTATACCACATGACCAAAAATGGTTGGATTAAAATTTCAGAAACAGATTGCATGGAGTTGCACTACAAGTACAAGGAGGAGAAGGAGTCCAAGTAATATTTTATATCTATTATTTGCACAGCAAATAAATAAATGTGAGAAGGGAATAAAAATAAAAATACGAAACTAAAATAATTGTATATTTTATTTGCAATCTAAATTAATTTTATGTTTCCTGCGATTTATCAGCAACTCTTTGGGTCTTAATATTCTGTAGGGTTTCCTTGTGTCGCTCCTCTGCCCGCTTCTGCTTGAAGGTGCGCTTGGTATTCGTCTTGCTTCTGTTAGCCGGCTTGCGCTGCAGCTGGGAGAGTTCATGCCTGATGTCCAGATCTGCGGGCACATGCAGCAGCCGAATCATTCGATTGCGTATTAAAAAGTTATCAAATGCATGGCATTGACCATTTCGATCAATGAAAACTGCATCGGTTAGCTCGCATGTCATGTGGCCGTCGGCAATGCTGATGATCCCCGCCACGGATGTTTCATTTCGTAGATCTATAAGTACAGCACGTCCTTGCAGTATAATAGGCAAGCAATTCAATGTATTTGATATCAAATACTTTTCACGTCCACTAAAATTGTTCATTCTGTCTGCGGTCTGGATAGAGCACCATATCACACTGTGAGAAAATCGAGAGAAATGTTAATGTACCAATAATGAAGACTATTATTTAAACCACAAATGCAAATAAACAGTGTAAACAAAGCTTACGCGAAATGGTGTTAATAAATACTGAGGATCTAGTATTTAAGTATAATTGTTGGTATTCGTTGGCAGTGCCGCAGTATTTATTTTGAGCATGACATATTACAAAAGGATCGTCATCTGTTGAAATTATTTGGTAAATCACTTTTGACGGTGATTATGATTATCACATCATGTGAATTCTCTAAAACATCAAGTTTTATAGTCTAGTTAATATAAAAAACACTGATATCATGACATATTCTCCTCATAATCCTCATAAAAGAGATGAGAGCGAGCACAAAAATAACTAGTTCTAGGAGAGCGAACACAGGGAGGTGGATACACATAGAAGAGGAGCACAGCAGCACACGTCCAATAACCAGCAGGTCAGGAACGCCTGAAGAAATACTTCAGCAGCTCACCTTTATATGGGACAGAATAAAACTAAACCTTCTCACTCGGAGTATAAAGAGTGCTTCTAAGCAAGCTAAAATTAATAAGGCTCAACGGTTGCTGCATACACAAGTACATATATATTGTGTTAGGTACAAACAAACTTAGAGACTATGTTTAAAATTTAAATTGTCTTATTTGCTATAAAATGAGGTTTAGATAGCCGTGCCGCGTTCCAGATTTTGTTTGATTTCTGCTGTATGTTCGCCGTAGAAGCGATCCAACTTCTTGTTGAATTTGGAATTGCGTTCGTTAATGAAGTCCACATCGGCGTCGTCGTTATAAATGCGGCGTCTAGAATATTTCTTTCTGCGATCGATCTGTTGCTCCAGGTCCTTAACCATATTATTGATAGCACTAGGTGTGTCCTTTGTTTGCAAATGGATCGTCGTGTGAGGGCCGCCATAAAATGCGTCGCCCAGCTCAGCCTTCTGTTTCTCATATTTGGCCATATCGCGAGGGGGCATATTCTTAACCAAACGATTGTATTGCCGCGCAGTTTGCGCCTCGTATGTGGAGAACCCCAGGTCGGGATTATCTTTACGTATCTTCTTTTTCTCTATGCGCTCCGCATCGATGGCGGACACTTGCAGCAGCTGCAGACGCTCGTAATCCTTGCCAGCAGCCTTTGCATCGGCGCGTGCTTTCTCATCTGCGAGCAGCCATTCAGCTTGTCGTTTGCGTGCTTCCCAGTTGCTTGGCAGTTTTTTGCGTGCGTCTTCCGCCACGACTTCTTGGTGGTTTTGTGTGCGCGCCTCTTGGCGCTGTTTGTGGAGTTCGAGTAAGCGTGCCTTGCGTTCGGCTAATTTATCCGACGTACCTTTTGCTTTATCCATTGTTTATTTACAATAAATGTATATTTATTATACAAATTCAGGCAACTGTATCTTCTTTGTACTTGTATGAAATTCACAGAATAAACCGACAAGGGATGGCAGCTCTATATTTATCAGCTGATATACTAAAATACCCAATAAATACTACAGATATCGATAGTGTTAGCATATCGATTCTTTGGTATTTTAGTGTCCCACCGGTTAACACGTGCAGTGCTTTTTGTTTATAGTTGCCGCTTAAAGGCATAATATCAATTCGTTAAGTTATAAATTAATTTTGCGATATGAAGTTTTCTTACAAAGTGAGTAATTCACCATCTAAAACGTATATATTGCTCACGTTTATATATTTACAGTTCTCGAATTTGTTGGGCACAATTTATCGCAATGGAAACTTGGTCTTCACGCCTGATGGCAATTCAGTTATCAGTCCTGTGGGCAACCGGATAACGGTATACGATCTCAAGAAGTATGTTCTTGAAATCAATCTTATTATGGCTCCACACTAATATATTTCGATTTTATTATTAATACAGCAACAAGTCTCGCACTTTGTCCTTGGAGTCCTATTACAACTACACAAACATTGCCCTGTCTCCAGATGGCAGCCTGTTGATCGCTGTCAATGAGCAGGGAAATGCACAGCTAATAAGCATGCTCTCCTGCACGGTTATACATCGGCATAAATTCCAAACGGGCGTGCAGTGCATCAACTTCAGTCCTGATGGCAAATACTTCGCGGTCGCACGAGAGAATCTTGTGTTAATCTTTTGCTCTCCGGGTGAAATAACTGGCGAGTACAATCCGTTCGTACTGAAGCGTAGTTTCATTGGGGGCTACGACGATATCACATGGCTAGATTGGTCGTCAGACTCCAAGCTTCTGGCCATCGGCTGTCGCGATTGCTCCACTAAAATATGCGCCGTCAATTATATGCTTAACTTTCGAACGTATAATCTAAGTGGGCATACGGATGCCATCGTCTCGTGCTTTTTCGAATTGAACAGCCTGCACTTGAACACTGTCAGCCGGAATGGACAACTCTGTCTGTGGGAATGTAGCTTAGAGCCATCGGACTTAGTTGAAGTCGATAGAGCTAAGACGGAACCTGCGCCGCCATCTGCAAAGCGAAAAATTCCCAATGCATTTAAGGGATCAGACAGTGAATCCGAAGATGATATCGAAGGCGATTTGGAAAAGAAAACAACAAGGATAAATTTGAATGAAGAAACCGATGACCAGAACGAAGTGAAGGACGTAGGCGTACAGAAGACCCATCCATTCTATTATAAAAAGCTCGGTCGGCATTATTTAGCCAACGAGCCGCGCAAGGAGAAACGCGATGCTATGCTAACGGCGGCCAATTACAATCGGCATACAAAGATATTGGTGGTCGCCTTTAGCACTGGCGCTTTCTACTTGTACGAGTTACCCGACGTCAATATGATTCACTCGTTGAGCATCTCCGACTACCCCATATCGGTGGCCCTCTTCAATAACACTGGCGATTGGGTTGCGCTGGCCTCACGCGAAATCGGCCAACTGCTGGTGTGGGAGTGGCAGAGTGAGCAGTACATCATGAAGCAGCAGGGTCACAGCAGCGAAATGACCTGCATAGCCTACTCGCCAGATGGCCAGTACATTGCCACTGGCGGCGAGGACTCCAAGGTAAAGCTGTGGAACACCCAAAGCAGTTTCTGCTTCGTCACCTTCAGCGAGCACACGAGTGGCGTGACCGGTGTACAGTTTAGCCGTAATAAGAAGTTCCTGGTTAGCAGCTCACTGGACGGCACTGTGCGTGCTTTCGATATAATAAGGTCTGCTCTGATTTGATGAAACTCTTATCAATTTCAACTAATGTAATTTGAATTTTTATTTGTATAGATATCGTAACTTCAGGACATTCACATCGCCAACTCCTGTTCAGTTCGCCTGCGTTGATATTGACTTCTCCGGCGAGCTGGTTGTTGCTGGTGGTCAGGATGTCTTCGAGATATTCTTGTGGTCCATCAAGACGGGCAAACTGTTGGAAGTCATTAGCGGTCACGAGGGCCCAGTGACATCTGTGGCCTTCTCGCCAGTGGCGACTTCTTCGGCACTCATCTCTGGATCTTGGGATAAAACTGTGAAAATTTGGAACTGCCTGGAGAGCAATAGTGAGCACGAAACAATTGATGCTCTCTCTGATGTCACATGCGTTGCATTCTCTCCCAGCGGAGAAGAGGTGAATAGATTAGCTATAAAATATATTTGTATGTAAAAAATTTAATGATTTATGCGCTTATCCAGGTCGCCGTCGCAACGCTTGTTGGCAACATCATGATCTTTGATGTGAAATCAGCTACACAAGTGAACACAATTGAAGGCCGCTATGATTTGGGCGGCGGTCGATTGGAGACGGATATAGTAACTGCTAAGACAAATGCACAGTCGAAGTTGGTAAAGATATCTTAATGGTATAGCAAATGTTGTTACCCAATTCTCTTTCCCAGCTATTTCTCAACAATAGAGTATTCAGCGGATGGAGAATGCATTCTAGCTGCTGGCAAATCTGCCAATATCTGCATATATCACGTGCGTGAGGCATTGTTACTGAAGAAATTTGAAATAACACAAAATCACAGTTTGGATGGCTTAAATGTAAGTAGGGATAAATCATATAAGTCGAACTTCATATTAATTCTCATATTGAATTTCACAGGAGTTCATTAACCGCAAGCATCTGAGTGAGTTTGGCAATATGGCTTTGGTGGAGCAACGTGAGGAGGGCGAAGGCGGCAGCGTGGCAATTCGTTTGCCGGGCGTACGTAAGGGCGACATGTCCTCAAGGCGCTTTCAGCCTGAGGTGCGTGTCTTCTGCGTTCGCTTCTCACCCACGGGACAAGGATTTGCCGCTGCAGGCACCGAAGGACTTTGCATATATGCCCTAGACAAGGGTGAGCAATCGGCTAACTATAGTTATTATTATAATTTGTTGAAATAATTTGTTTTGTTTCATAGGCGTGGTATTCGATCCGTTTGATTTGACGCTGGAAGTGACACCTAAGGCAGTACACGAGGCGCTTAAGAGCCAGGAGTTCACCAAGGCGCTCGTCATGTCCTTGAAACTGAACGAGCCCAATTTAGTGACCTTAGTGCTGGAACGCGTGCCTTACAGGGATAGTAAGTGCTCGTAAATTACCTGAATACTATGCAAAAATGCACAAAAGTTACCTCTGTACACATTTCGACCTTGCCGAAGGAGTTAGGCTCTACAACCTTTGTTGTTTCTTTCATTTTGTATTTTGTATTTTTTTTGCCTTGTTTCGCTTTTCTTTTTAATTTTTATAATCGATAGCCATTTTAGCATTTTTCGCATGTCTAAAAATAAATGCAAGTTGGATTTACCCCTCATATTCAAGGAGCTTATTACCTAACTCCATTCGGATCGAATGTGCAAATTTCTTGTTCTTTTTTGCTGTTAATAAACAGTTTCAAGGTTCTTTCTGCTTTAATATGACCGGTTAGCGTTTGACAGGCGGAACAATTTGTATAGTCAGATTGTTAATAAACCCCTCGGCCACTGACATAGGCCCCACAAATTGAAACATGCTTACAGAAAGAAAAAAACAGCAAGGAAATATGTAAATTGATTGCCATTGGCCTACAGCACGTGGCTGCATATATTGAAACGAAACGATGTCTTCTTTCCTTACAGTTGAGCTACTTTGCACGGATCTGTCGCCCGACATCGCCCAACGTTTGCTGCAACACCTGACGCGCCTCCTGCAGTCCTCGCCCCACATCGAGTTCTATTTACAGTGGAGCTGTTGCCTGCTCGATACCCATGGCAATCGTGACGGCGTCTTCCAACACACGGCTCTGCTCGGCCTACACGAAAGTATTTCGCGTAAATATGAAATGCTCAACAAAATGTAAGTCGTTGGCCCAGGGTTTTTACCTTTTTAACCAACTTGTGAATGCAATTCCAGATGTGACTACAACAAGTACACGATACGAGTGCTGTTGGACAGAGCGGAACAATTAGAAGCAGCGAAAGGAGCAGAGGCAGCAATGGATGAGGATAATGATAGTGATAGTGAATTGATGTTGATAAAGAGTAAAGCGAGCACAGCCGAGGAATGCGACTTTAGCAAAGAGAGCGATGAAGAAGAAGAGTCAGAGGAAGGTAGTGAGGAGTCTGACGGGGTGTAGAATATATAATCTTGTTGTTATATAGATTGTACGAATACGCATATTAAATTGTAATTTTAATGAAATCCTGTTCATTATTTTGTGTTCAAATTGGCTTTATTTATACTTGCTTTACATGCATATTTGATTACTTTTGATTTTAGATATGTTTCAAGCATTGAGGTTAGATCTAATAGAGCATAATAAACAGTTTCGATTCTCTGTATATAAAAAAAAAAACCTCTGCGAAAAAAACTTAACCAATGGAAATTTATGTACACAAATATCATATTTGGATTTACGATAAATAAGTATCTCTGTGAAGATGAATTATTATTATATTTTTTTATATATATATATTTACAGCAATTTTTTGATATACAAAATATATAATTTCCTTTTAATTCGTTAACCTTATCAAATATATTTAACATAGATGTACATACGTATTCCTAGCTTTTATTGAGTGTGCGCTATTTTAACTACAGTTAGATATATTTGTATAAAGCCACAGCTCAAAAGTTTGCGCTAAATTGTTTACTCATCTTATAAGTGGGTAAAAATTCCTAAATAGCATTTTTACTACCTTATTTACATTACGAGTTGTGTGTGTATGAAATATATGTTTCGTGATCCTTAGAGGTTTATCTCAATCAATTTTATTATCTCGTCAAAGCACCAATTCATTTTCTGGCTGATTTTCCTTAAGCATACAAAATATATATCTCTATTTATTATCTAGTTAGTAAATAAAAGTCGATCCAAGGCTAATCAATATCAATCAAATAATATATATATGTATTATATATATATATATATATATATATATATATATATATATATATATATATATATATATATATATATATATATATATATATATATATATATATATGTATATATAGAGTTTCGGTTTATAAAAAGTTATGTTCTATGCATAAAGCGAGCTATATGTAAGCCGATACGGATTTGTTATTATAATTTGTTTGAACTGTTTTTAGCTTAGTTTGTTATTATTTTTTATGAATTACAAAATAGTAATATAATATTTGATAAGTTGATTTGCCAGTTAGCTAGCGCAGTATAACTACAAAGCAAAGTAGTTACTAGTTAAACATACTAACAGAAGTTTAAATAATAAAATAAATATATATACATAAGTATATGTATATATAGATAGATAGAGAGAGAAAGAGAGAGAGTATATGCTGATGAGCAACTGTCAATCGAGTATTCGAGTATGGAAAGGTAGCTTCGTAGATACCATATCATGTCTGAGTGATAGGCTCATATTCATAGATATATTCAAATAGTTAAATATGTGTGTGTGTGTTTATCTCTAGATAAATGTCTAGTTCGCCACTCTAGCACATGGATATTGTAGTGTAAGTCCGCGTTCTGTTTCAGTTTTCTTGAGTTGAGTTTCGATTTTTTAACGGAGTCCAGAAAAGTGTATTCTGGAACTCCCCAAATCCTAGGAGGACTTCATCAATAAGATGGGCCAATAAAGCAGGACAAAGACGAAGAACAGTATGGGGAATACGGCGCGCGAGACCTTATCAATCTCACGCCACATTATCTTCTCGACGCCCGTGTCCGTGTCCGTCCAGGCGACGGACAAAAGGCTTTGGCGACGCGCCGACTTCGGAGGACCGCCATTGCCCTGCAGTGAGGTCTATAGATAATTGTTACGGATTATTACGATTCACATTCGTATATAATTATATAATGGACTTCGATTTGATTATCGATATTAATGTGGCCAAAGGAGCGTGGCATGTGTGCCAAGGCCCCAACTCACCTGGCCCGGCGTTGTCGGCGTTTGTGTGGCCTTTCGTGACCGCACGGCGCCACCCTCCCAGCTCGCCACCGTTGCACATTGACCCTTTTCCATATTGCTAATGCGCTGTGCCGCCACCGAGACACAGACACAGATACAAAGACATGGAACGATAAAAGAAATGTTTTTTATTTATTAAGGCAGAGCCCAGAGCGGCGCTTACCATGGGCAATACCTTTGGTATGCGATTCACCTGGTACTGATACTGCACATCCAGCACTTTGACGACCACGAACTCGGCCAGGGCGGCAAACACAGAGACCATGCATCCGGCCATCCACAGATCCAGCGCCTGTCGCATGCAAAGCAAAGTGGAAGCCATATTAGTTGGCGTCTTGAGCTGGAGGATGAAGGAGCTAGTTAATTGCCTTTACATACGCAACGGGTGGTATATCGGCTCGCAGCCCCGTAAACATTGTCACCAGCGTCAGCATGCAGGTGACCAGCAGTGTGACGCGACCCGGAATGGCATCCAGGCCCAGCCAGAAGCTGAACCAGGACAACATCACGACCAGAGAGGAGGGCGCGAATGTCTGGATCAGATGATGGCCAATCTGACGCTCGAAGCGAAAGTAGACGGTGAGACGAGAGAAGTTGCCCACCTTCTCGGGCATATAGCCATCGCTCTCCTCCAGCTCCAGGGGCTGGCCAAGATTGTACTGCAGCAGCTTCAGTTCCGGATTGAGCGTTACGCCCGAATCCGACCAACGTAACTTTACCTTTTGGTTATTGGACGAAACTTGAAATGAATGAATAGTAAATGAAGGAGATGAATCATTGACTTCGATTGATGGACTCCATTGTTCTGTTCACTTACAACTTTCAATGTAAATGGGGCACACTTGTATGTCCATGGGATACAGCTGGAACTCCATCTGGCAGGCAATGATGGCGTGCATCCGGGCGGCATAGCGCACCGTCTTATTCTTGTAGAGCGTCACCGATGTGAACTTGTGCGTCAGGGTAGCTATTTCTACAATGAGAAGACATCGAAAAGACGTTGCAGAGTTGCGGAACAAAGTGGTTTCGATTAGATCTAGATAGAATTGGCAAAGGCGCTCGTTTGGCTGATATATGTAGTATTGTAGCTACAGAGATGGGTTTACACGCAATATGCTGGGTGGGCGAGTGCATCTTGAAGTAGGATCTATGTTAACTACGTAAGCGAATGACTCGAATGCATATTTCGATAGCTCGAATTGGCGCTGCGGCATGTGAAGACGATTAAATATGTACTGAGAGACAGGAGAGTCTTGCACAGGAGCGCCGGCACGCTGAACACGAATCCTGCTACTCCTGCTAGTCTAGTCTGCGTCTGTTCTTGCAATTAGGCATAATAAGTGCAGCCAACTATTACATATTGAATGAACTGAAAAGTAAATTCAATGTGACGTAAATTTTCTAGATCTTTGTAGACTTTATTAATCCCAATAATAACATTTCTAACGTAAATGTGGCAAAGAACTCATACAACTTAAATAGAAGACATAGAAGACACCCACTCTCTGCTTATGCAAAGGTTTGTTTCGCCTAAGAAAATTTAATTCCTTGAATTTTAATAAACCTCATAAAGAGTTTAATGCAAAGTAACACAAAATATTGTAAAAAGAATAAAGCCGTAAGAAAAAATATTTATATTACTAATATTAATATGTATTATATATTATTATATATACACAATATTTGTTATTAATTTACATATTGTTAATATTTGTATATATATTATATTGTATCAACTATTTTACATAAGCAATATATTCCCATAGCTCTTCTAATAAGTTCAAGTCAAAGTCCTTGCTCGATTTGTTTTTTGCTCTTATTGATAATGCTTGCCATGGATTATTTTTAGTTTTCCCATGTTTACTGTACAGTGTACACAACAAAGTGTGCCCCATTCTTGTTAAACGAAACCAAAGCTGTAAATCGATATTTCTACTTTTCGTGAAAATAGATTAGGACACTAACAATGCTTGACTTTTATAGCTAATAAAATTAGACTTCAATTTTTTAGACTTTGTGACGAAATACGGTATCTATAGAGGTATTTGTATAAGGCAATTAGACAGAGTTCATAAAGTTCATAAAGACAAGGATTACCTATTGAGAACTGATAATTTGCACTATATTACGATAATAGAGGTCTGGTATATAGACTAGGCTAGGATAAAGCATTATCCTTTAAGGCACACATCAAGTTTTTTAAGGTGATCGAAGGTCAACTGGATTTCTGTTTACAATTTCGCCGTGAAGCCTTGTTTAGATCTTATCACACACTTCTACAACTGCAAAATTTTAATAGGGGGGTCTACATTCTTTTTTAGCCAAACACTAGCAACTAATTGGCCATGGCATTGGGAACGCTTTGGTCAGTCCGTTAGCTATTTCCGAAATGCTTTTTTACGGTTTTTCAGCTTGATTTTTCAGTTGCACGCAATGCCAGATAAATGGACTAAAGGCTGACTCTCTATTGTTTAGTATGCATTTTGTTGTTAGTTCTTAGTTGGCTGCATTGAATTAAGTTAATAAATCATTTTATCGACCTCTCGAAATGAAACTGGATTGTATAAAGTCCATTTCATTTATCTTTATCGGAAATAAAGTAAATTAAAGTAAAATAAACTTTATGTGAGTATGGGATGATAATGAATGTTATATTGGCATGTATATAATACAAATATACATATATTATATTTATTTGTATAAAAGATATATAAAGATGTTATTACAAACTTGCAGCAGAGTTAACAGTTTAATGAATTTTAAATTGAATTGTATTCTTAGAAGGTCTACACAAATCTATGTTAATTACTCCCATTGAAATTATAATTATTTAAACAGCTGCTTAATTCATCTTTGTTCACACTTAATTAGTTTTATTAACTATTTTTAACTCATCTTCTTGAGCCCTGACTCTGTTTTGCCCACAAATATTTATATAATTGCAATAGATTTAGTATTATTAGACAATAGAAAGATAAAGCGGCCTTACTACATATTATCAATTGATTTAGGGTATTTAATTTAATAAATTGGGCAATCGTTGTTGTTAGTTATTTATTATAAACTTGATACGCTGTTGGGCAATCCCAGACTAAGCTTAGTCAGTTATGCGTATAAAATAAATTCATATTCTCATATCTATCGGAAAAGACATTCAAAACTCAACTATTCAACTATTCAAGCCTAAACTTAATCAAGATTACAAATTTAAGACCTCTTAAAAGCTGCAAGAGTATTAAATATTCGGCGCGCCGAAATTCGTTTGCTTTTTGTTGAATTTCGATCTATGCATGAGTTGATTTAATGAAAATTTTGTGTTTTTTGAGCTCGACTTGATTACAATGGCCAACACGAAAACACATTCTAGAGTTGATTGTTAGTATACTTAAAGATTTGTCTAGATGAAAGTTTTTAGATTCTTTTTCATCCTTATGGCGTAGTAGAGAAGTCGACGAAATATGTGGACTTCCAAATCCTAGTCGTATGCGTTGTTGTTATTAGTTGAAAAGATTTTTGTTTTTCGTTTTTTGTTTTTTTGTTTTTTTTTTTTTTTTTTTTTTTTGTAATGTTAAAAACAATGGAAATTAAAAGTATAAAAAACACAATATTATTATACACAAATTATGTAAATACATATAGACTAACTCTAGGCTTCAGTGCGATCAAGAGAGACTTATCAGTGCTAGAAAACTTTGTAAATTGTAAATTGTGAATTCGGGTGTCAACAACTCTCACATCAAAAACACCTGACTTAGGGGCAGTAACTCTAGGGAGGAACATGCATATATATATCATCTTGGCTTACCGGCTATTTTTGAATTGAGAAAATACGGATCTGGCTGCCAGAGGTTGTCGAAAAATTCTGGAAGCAAGGTCACATAATCGTCGCCCTCCTCGAATATGTCATCGGAGATTTCCAGTCGTGATTCCATCCATCGCTGATGAATGAACATGTCAACTCTGAAAATGGATATATAATGTCTAGCTGCATTATATGATCATCATTTCGATGGAGATGATGGAGAACATCACTTACCTAAAGTCCATATCCTCTACGTTAATTGAGTTAATATCTACAACAAATATGCTAAAGTCTACTATCACTGGGGAACCCTTCTTCGAGGGCGGGCGCATTTCTGCAAGTAAACAGATACGCATTGAATCAGAGAATAATAACATAATATAATCATATGCAGGCCTTGCCCAATCATCACTCTCACAATCCTTATACAGTCTGTTATTTATCGTATAAGAACACGTAAGAATTTCGGGCAATCGGCCCCACTTCAAGTTCAGGGACAGCGCGTGGGTTGAAGGTCTATTACACAACTGCGAAAATCAATAGAGGTTCAGGCGTTAGGCATTAGACGTTAAGGTTCAACTTAATTTAGTTGGCATTTTATCGTTTCTTTCAAACGAGCTTAAAGGCGTTAAGTTTAACCGCAGTGTTGTGTAGAATAATTTATATTTTATTCATGTTATCCGTAAAATAACAATATAAAATTAGATATTGGAAAAATATCAATATTATTATTATTTTAGCATTTTGTTTTTATTTTTAAATACTATACTTATTGTTATAATTTATTTGTTTAATTTAGAATATGTAAGAATCAAAGCTAGGTCAGCTTATGCTAGATAAAATTTATTTTATTTTATTTATTTTTACAATTATTGTCATAATGATTACTATCACCTGCAGTAGTAGACTTTATAAAGTCTGCTGGAAGGGAAAGTTGTCAAATGGGAGGTGAGGACGTTGGACAGCAAAAGTAATCTTTGATCTAGAGCGCTGTGTGACGTCTTTTGGTACAAGTTTTCTCTGGTCATGGTTACTTTTCAAAGTACCTACAAAATATAGACCCCTTGCTGGTTCTAGTAGCTTTTCCTGCGGAAATTGCAATGGAGCAGAGAGCACACTCTCTTTTCAAAAGATTAAAGTAAGAACCGACCCCACAGAAGTCAAACTAAAGACAATAGTGGCGGAGTTTATCGAAAACGAGTCTGAGATGATGCCCAAAAGGTATATATTAAATTAATAATTAACTAATCTTTCGATACAGAACACAACATTCGTATACCTAGATATTTTTCTTCTTCTATGTATATAAATATAGTATTTAACTGTATAACGGTAAAAATATATAAAGGCATGCAAAATTTAAACTCATCTCCTTTTCTTCTTTTTCTGCTTCACTTTTCTCGCGTTTAATCGATCGCTATAATTTCCGTTTTTTTTTCTGTTTTGTTCACTGTTGACGTCAAGGCGCGACATACATTGCTATTATATACATACATACATACATACATACATACATACATACATACATACATACACTACATATATGTACATAAGTAGTAATTACAGAAGTTAAGCGAATATGCACCGGCTGAAGACAAAAACGGGGCTATACGAAAAGGCCCTGAAATTGGCTGTGTCACGATAAATGCCACACGCAACGCTTTTAGCAATGGCAAAATGCGAAGAGAAAGAGAAATGAATCACAAAATGTTTGTTCCGTGCATTGTGAGCCGAAGATTTAATATGCTAACAAATATAATCAATACAAGATTTATATTTATTTACTGGATATATAATAAATATAATATTGGAGTAATCGAATTTGTATAAATTTAGTAAATAAATATATATAACGCACCTAAAAATATTATATTTTAATTACCATCATATATGAGATCTATGAATGTAAGTTTAAAACTAATGCAAATACATAGTACCTGGTTAATAAGCGAAACATATAAAATACCTTAAAAAGAGCATTTAAAAATCTGGCAATCCAAATAAAAGCGCAGTAAATACAGCCACGAAAAAAAAATAAATAAATAAAAAAATTAAAAATTAAAAACCATGTCCAACCCATTAAAATGGCTTTAAATGACTTAATTTACAGGGTATTACAATATATTGCCAACTTACCCTTGACATAATTAGGGGGAAGAACCACTCGCGGCTTCGTTGTATAGTTGTAGTTCACGTGGGCGTCCGTGGCCTCACTAATCCTGAAAAGTGGCCAAAAATACAAATCGGATATGAAATGGCAACTACTCAAAGAATATAAATGTAAATGCATATGCAACTATATATACAACTATATGCATCGCTGTTGGCCCTAATGGAGCACTTTGGGTACTACTATTATAAACTTTGTCAATTTAAGTCCAAACTGAAAATTAACTTGCATACATTCGTGTCTGAGCCTGTCTGGCTGTAAATACAGGTGCTTTTCAGCTTACTGCTATTTCACCTGACAGCCCCTAGCTAAACTTTAAGTTGACTAATATTCGTGCTGCAGCACCATTTGCAATGATTCAATTGACCTTGGTGTGTGTTTGTGAGTGTATTGTGTTTTCCTTTCTTTTTTTTTTATTTTATTTTTCATTTTGTCAAATGGCTTGCCAATACTCGAAAATACCGTGCAAAGGTTATATTCAATAAAAAATTGCATATATTATATGTAATCTCCTCCTCAACTTTGTCACATGCCTAAAATATTTCAGTTAATGCTTTGAATGCTTTGCGCAAGATCAACATATAATGGAAATTTAACGTATTTCCTCTAAGTATTTCAGTATTTAAGTATTTTTATTTAAGTATTTAAGTGATTCCTCCAAGTTTTCCTCTATTTGTTTTGGTCTAAGAATTTCTTAAAAGTGATTCCTCCAAAAATTTCTTCTAAGTGTATTCTTCGAAGAATTCCTTCTAAGTGTATTTCCCTATGAATTTCCTCTAAGTGTTTTCTCTAAGAATTTCATCTAAGTGTTTTCCTCTAAGAATTTCAAGTATTTCCTCCAAGTCGTTTATACTTAATACTGAACGATCACATTTTTCACTTCACTTCACTGAACGATTGACCCCCACCAGGCCTGGGCGACTGAAGAAATGATGCAGCTGCTGCCCTTTATATAGGGAGCCTTTCACTCAACCACTAAGACGCGCTCAAATGTTGAACCCGGTGCCAGGTAGGGGTCGTTGCAGTCGAGCTTTAGGTGACCAATGGGAACACCCTCTGCTGCTGCAGAGAATACTCGAGAATACTTCGTTTTACTCAAGTATAAATACGAAATGAAGACTGCTGCACACATATAGACAACTCGAATGATCTTTGGCAGTTCTTCTTCGTCCCTTGCTTTTCTTAGGCAGATAGAGAGACTGACAGGGAGACAGACAGGGAGACAGATATACAGTCAGACATACGACAGATATATAAGCAAACAAACACGCATGGTTAAATCGGATTACCTCATCACGCTGCTCAAGAATATGTATATGTCATATATATATATATATATATATATATATATATATATATGCTTGTCAAGGCTACATGTTGATATGCGAAATAACTTATTTGCATTAATATTTATAATTATTATTAGTTTCTTCTGTTCTGTAGTTTTCTTAAGGACTTGGACTTCTGCATAGTTGTCCTTTTTTATTTGTTTTTTTTTTTTTTTCATTTTTTAATATACTATTTGTCTGCTCATTATAATAAATAACAACAAATTGGCAACAATTGCATTTCAGAATCATATGCTTGGTGGATATACATATATGTAATTATTATAATTATCTTTCTGTAAACCTTCTAATATAAATATTATCTTAATTTCCATATGTGATAAGTCTGTCGAGTGCAATTTTTCAATTAAGTCCATAAAATATATTTAAGATTACACATATTTACATGTGATATACTATTCAAATATTATATCTAGGCGTTAAAGCCTAGGTTACGGAACGTAATCACTTGAATAATTTATAACAATTTAAATATTGTAGAAGATATTTGTTATGTTTCAATCCAAATATATAATATATATATTAACCTATACAAATAAGTAAGTAAAGCTTAGCTTTTCATTTACAACACTAAGAACTGATATTCCTTCAATTCCAGGTAAATTTCTATCATACAGAGACTTTTACAAATTTAATTGATTTTAGAATTCAAGAATGAATCAAATATTAAAGCCCCAAATGAATTACGTATAAGAAAAACTGTTTACCATACCTATACTGGCATACAGTATGCAATATATGATAATCGGGATAATTATTTAATTCTGTATTGAAATTGGAACTCACCACATCAATATGAAAGTCAATCCAAGCGATATGAATGCCTTTGTGTTGTATTTGCCCAGCATGATGTTGACGACGAAACAGAAAATTAAACCAAACCTCAAATCATCTCACTTTACATCGACGTGGGAGTTTCATAATTCGCTTTATGAAATCTGCAACACGATAACGTAATCGAAATTGAATTATAATTTAATTCTCAATTTAAATGAGTTCAATTGAAAAGAAAAAAGAAAAGACGTAAAACTCCGAGTTGATTTCAAAGGATTCGAGCGAGCACTAGTTTGATTGAGTACTAAATATATAATTAGGATATATATTATCACGATGTTATCGCGTTATTGACTAATTATGTTGGCACACAGCTGGACTCATGGATCGAACTCGACTGCGACTGCGATACCAACTCAGCTAGCGTTCAAATATCGAATAAATAAACCGTTGTCCGACTCGGCCGACGCTATAGTGGCGTGCTCTATGGCATATGTCATATGTAAATCTATGGCTAGATGCGAGTGTGCATGTGTGTGTGTCACTTATCTCATGATTTCTGCTGTCGGATATGCACATATGTTCATAGATTGTGTGCGATTATCGGGCCATCTGTGTGGGAGGCAGGCGCATGTGGTTCTAGTAAAATGATAGCCACGGAGCGCGATGCCTAAGCTTGCCAGGCAGCCGGTCAAGGCGAATACATGCGCACAAGCACACACACATAGGCACAGAGAGACACATATGCACATATATAACGGCAAATGCGGCACACTTCGCGCCTTAAGTCCATCTGAGACAATTGAATCGCGTGCCGATTCCACTTAAGCGCGCGCGCTTTAAATATTATCGCTACAATTTGGTCAGCATACGCAAAGCGAGCTACTTAAGTATACATATCTCTGACTTATATAATGAAACAATAGATCATTCAATATAAGAAGAAGCCCGATCGACATACTATATCTGTGATTGTGCAAGGGCAAATAAAAAGCTGTAACATATTGCAATGGCTCATCAATCCTAAGCATATCGAATATCTGTTTTCCTCTGGCACGATTATGATTTTCCTGATAATTTCAATTTATATACAGATGTAATACAAGAGGAACCGGTAGCGACATTGGCATTGGCATTGTCAGTGACAATGGAAATGATAATTCTCGCCATTGAAATTAAAAATTCCGCTTCAATGAGTGGACCGCAAGATGAAGTATATCCGGCTAGCCCCACATACACACACACCTAGCCAGGCGTCTGTTACACATTTAAAGATTTAGATCAGAAGCACACACATACATGCATGTATTTATTCGTATAGTTATATACATCCATATGATATATTTGAATCAAGATCAGTGTTTATTGCAATTTCTTTTTGTATTTTACAGTTTTTAATTATTTGAGTATGGAATATTTAGCATTTTCGCACAAAGCTATAAGAGCATATCCATGTCCACATACATACATAAAACATGTACATTTAGCCTACTAATTGAGTCTGAAAATCCATTTATTTTGATTATGCATGTTAAATGCGGCTACGTTTATTCTCTTAAATTAATATAAATTTATTTTAAACGAATGCAAGTTGTAAGGTATTTTAACAAACTTATTTGATGTTCTTTCGGCTGTTCGCACTAGAGACAAGCTTTGGCCATATGTTTGCATAATTAAAACTCTCATCGCTAATTTGTAACGGTTTTTCACATGTTTACACTTTGCGCGCGGAACTGGTTCGTGTTAGATTGTATATGTATGCATGTATTATTAATAACTTTATATTTCTTTCATAACTAAGACCGATAGTTTGAGTTCTTATCGATATGATTCATTAGAACATTCATTATGCGATTCGAAAAGTAACCGAATCGAAAATGCATTTTAGCTCATTTTGAGACAACGACACGAACACTTTTTGTCCGCTGGACAATTGTATGAAATAATGTGGGCATTACCGCGCTGCTGGCCGACGCGCGTTCGAATCCTTTCGGCTTCGCTCAGGAACTGAACGGAACTAAAAATGCGCGAATTTCTTTGCTGCTTTCTTGCCACTTTAATATACCGCGCTCCCAACAAAATGGCAGCAAACGCGACGCCAGCGCTAGCGCTGACGTCGACGCTAGCCGCCAGCTAGGGACATTGGCAGCTGTTGGAGCTGGAGAAGGGGCTGCGGCTGCGGCACGACAACTGTGACGGTTTCTATTTACAAGGAGTTGTATCGTGCTGGGTAAGCGTGCGAGCTCGAGCTTGGTTCCAAATTGGTGTTAGGTTCCGTTAGGCGCCATGGAAATGTGGCCATGTGGATTTTTAATCATTTGCAATAGTACGTGGTTTGTTTTGGTATTTAGTAGAACACAGGGTCGGTAATTAGGCTACGATTTGCTTAGCTCAGCGCATAAACACATACATACATAACCATGTTTGTATGTACATACGTAATTGTGCTTTTGGCAAATACTAATGATGATGTATTAATTCGAAACTCGAAGTGAATTATGAATGTATGCTAATATTTTTCTAAAAGATATATATGTAAGTATATTTGACACCCCAGTTGAAGGTCATTATTATGTCGAAACTGAAAGTGTCTCATATTTCAGTTCTGGCTGGAAAAACACACGTACTATTAGCCATATGTACGTAGGCATAAATATGATTTACCTAAACCAAACATGTCTACACCCTTCCATCAAGCAACTAAATTTAATCGCAAGAAAACAACTGACGTCGAGGCTTTCCAATAAAACCTATGCAATTTGACTTGAAATTTCCACAAAATAACCAAACACTAAACAAGTGAGACGAGGAAAGGGAACACAAACAGACAAGCACATGCATAGGGTATCTACTTAGGCAAACATATGTATATATAGACATACATACATACACTCATTCATATATATTCCAATATTGGGTCTTTCCAACAGCAACACCCACTTCTAAAAGTAGAGCTAACTTTTATTAGCGGGAAATCGCGCCTACTTTCACTCAGGGGAATTTCTAAACTGTGTTTTTAGAACTTAAATGTGTTGAAATGAGTGTATGGAATTACTGTAGATGTATGTATATTTTATATATATTACATACAATAAAGTGTCCTGACTTTTTGTTTGGACTACCTAAAGTGTGAATTAACAAGGAAACGTAAATTTCAATATAGTATATTTAAAAAAATAACATATATATATATATAGGAATTTGAGCAAATCGGCCTATCTGCCACAAGCTTGCCATAGTTCACCCTGCATATATATGAATATATATACATCATATACATATATAAATACATAAGCCCATAGGCGTCACTGTTAGGGTTTGAGGTAATTGTTGCGTGGCTCGTGGTTGTCTTTTTATGGCTACGCTATCATTATACATATGCTAGTATTTCCACACGAACATATATGTATGTAAGGCGTTCTATATGTAGGGTGTTCTAAGAGCATATTAGTTTTGATACAATGCTTACTCAGCTATTCAAATATATGTATTTGAAGTAAAAAATAACTTCCATCGTTCGAATTTCCTAGCTTAATAATAATGCTTAATAACATTCTGATGGTCAGTATAAAAAGTTTATAAAGATTTCCTTTAAAAAATTCCAAATGTGTGTTAAATATATTCATGTACTTTCATACATAATGGGATATTTTTAAATCATGATTGTAAATTAAAACTAACATTTCCAATATTAACAAATATTCTTACTACAAATTATTAAATGAAAACAGCCTAAACAATTGTCGAGCCCTGTTGGTTCGTGCGCTGGTTGATTTTCACATGTGTCTGCCGTTTCTTCTCTTCCTTGAAGGCCTCGGCGTTGGCCTTCTTCTCGATGCGGCGTTCGCTGCGGTAATCCTTAAGCAAACGCTTGCGTTCGCGCTTCTCCTCTGGAGTCTCGTCCTTGGGGCGTATGGAGAGGACGCTGAGTGTGGATAGCACCGATTTGGCACACAGAGATTTTGGACCGGCATTATCTGGTGAATCATCGGCCAAGTTGGCCAGCGCCTTTGCTGTAAGCTGGGCATCAGTACCGCCACGCAGAACGTTTGCTGGAAGACCTGTTTTAGGATCGATCTTAATGGGCGACGCACGTCGATTGGCGCGAGGCTCATCGATTAGTTTCGGATGGTTATAAATATTAGAATATGTCGAGAGTATGGACTCGCAGTCCCATTTCTTCTCTTTGCCGTCTTCGACTTCGTAATCGACCAGCTCGTCGGTTGGATCGTGTTCGCCATCAACAACATTTTCGTATTTCTTAATACGCTCGCGATCCCATTCTTTGTCATATTTCAAGTCTTCGTTTTTCTTCTTGAATTCCTGAAAGCATTGCATTACAACGGGATGTTTTTGATGCCACTGGCCCTCAATGTCTTCTAACGCGAGATCTCCGAGCTCGGGATCGTCGTAGCTTGCATAGAACTGCTCGAAACGATCGTCTAGCAGTGAGAGTTGTTCGTTTCTACGAATTACACTCGACGACATTGAGTATTCTGTGAAGCGCGACTTGGTTTCCTCATCGTCGAAACGACTTTTGCGCATTAACGGACCAAGGCGGTCCATCATCTCGTCTGCGTTCTCATCTTCATTTAAATTATCTGAATCAAAGTCCATATCGTTCTCCTCGTCCTCGTCTTCCCAATCCTCGTCGTCTCCCTCTTCGTCTTCATCACTACTGCCCATCGCTTGCATTACGAAATCGTCTTCCAACTCTTCAGTGTCTTCAAAATCGCTGTCGAGTGCTGCAACAACATCTGGATCCCAATCTGGACGCGGACCGGGCTGAGGAGCTGCTTTGTTTAACATGCCTTCAGACTCCTCAAATTCACTTGCGAATACGGAACTGGGCAGCAGAAGCTTGCTCTGGGCTTTGGCATCCTCAACATTCGTCTTCTTTGCTTGATTGGGATTCTCCATATACTCCCAAACCACATCATTTTCTCGCTTCTTCAAATGCTGCAGGTAATCGTAGTCGTCATCAAAATGAATACCAAATTTTTTCAGCTCCTCTCGCCTTTTCGCTGGATCCATTGGTGCTTCATCTTGTGGCTTTGCTTGCTGCCTTGCACTCGCCTCCAAGAGCACACGCTGTGGAGCAGTTTCATCGGTCACCAAGGGATCGTGCTGACTGCGATGCACCAAGTGAAATGTGACAGCCTTTTTCCGGTCAATATATGGTTTTTTCCCTTTCACCTACAAATTAAATTAACATAAGAGACGTTGATATTTTGATTGAGTTCGAAATTTACCATTTTTAGGTTGCGAAAGTTGGTGTTTCTTCAAAATAAAATCGGAAACTTTCTTCGTTATTGCGTTCCAAAACACATGTGCATTAGAGGTGACACATTACGATGGGCTAATCGATAGGAACTTATTGTCTACATATATCGATTTATCATCGATATTTCCATAGAGCATATGCGCTGAAAGTTTGCTATGTCGTTACATTTAAAGCAAAACTAATATTATTTAATCTTGTTAATAAATTTAAAATGAATTTCCAGTAATACAAAATTACCATTGAATGGATGGATGTATAATCACATTCCGCCACTTAGATTTTTTAATTAAGTTAATTATGTTAATTTTCATATTTTATTAATAAAGATATATTTTCATTGCAAAGTATAAATAATCGGGGATTATATGCCATCATAATTACTGCCAGCCTCTGCTGCAGAGCATCGTGTCTTGTACACTTATCGGCATTCGCGAGTGTTTCATGGGCGAGTTCTATTTGTGCGGCGCATCTCTAATTCTGATGGCTTGCATCCCTGTGGTAAACTAAACATAATTGTTGATATTATTGTCTTGGCTCATTTTCTGTAAAATGGAGGAGAATGAGAGCACGTCGGAGGCCCAGAATAACGTTGCAAACGGTAAGCGATTGACCCATAATCAATGCTGAATTAAGTTCAAGTTAATTTCGTCATTTCAGGAGATGATGACGCGACATACCAGCATAAGTTGGAACTGCTCCAGGCCGAGATGCGTAAGATGCAAAACGAGTTTAATACGCAGCGTGCAAAAATGAAGGAGCTGTACATGCAGAAGGAGGCCGAGCGGAAGCAGCTGCAAGACGAATTGAACGAGTTGAAGACGCACGTCATGGTGGCAGATCTAAAATGCGAGAACGAAATGCAGCTGAAGGATATAAAGGCGCAAGAGGAGATATCGTCACTGCAGCAGCTGGTGCAGGACACGATTGAAGAATCGGCCATATACAAAGCAGAATTGGAGCGCATCAAAGTAGAACAGCTGCGGCTGCAACAACAGCAGCTTCAGCAGATGCAACAAATAACCACGGCAGAGCCATCCGGCGGGCTAGCGCCTCATGTTCTTAACCAGGTGAAGAAAACACTCGGATCGGTGAGGAAACTAGGCAGCGAGTCCTTGAACAACAGCTTTCAGCAGCAGCAGGATAGTTCCGACATTAATGCACGTGGAACAAGCAAGACAAATGCCAAGCAATATGTGAGTACACCTAGACCTATTTGAAACTCCAATAATATCCATATATTTTGAAACAGGCCCCCGAAGATGCCGAAATGATGCACTCTATAATTGAGCAACTGCAAGCAGAAATGAAAGCGCTAAAGGAAAAGTTGCGTGAAGCAGACGAACAGCTACAGGCTAAAGCTAGCACCTCCCAGCGCACAGAGGAAACAGCAGAATCGGTTCTAGATAGAGCAAATGCCATGCACAAGTCCACATCAACAGATTTGGCGGAAGACAGTGTAGATTGTAGAAGCTGTAATACGACAGAACAGCGTGCCAATGATTTGGCAGCGCAGGTGAAGCAGCAGCAAAAGCAGCTGGATATACTGCAAAAGCAGATTACTGAAGCGCGGGAACAGTTGAGCAAGGAAGCTGCGCTACGCACTGACTTGGAGAATCAGTGGCAGACGAAGCGGGAGGCACACAAGACCGAAGTACAAAACCTTCGCGAGCAAGTGAAGAACAACGAGCAACAACTGTTGGACATGCAACAAAAGTTCCTCGAGACCAAAGAGGAGGTGATGCGAAATCTACAGCGCGTGACCGACGATCGAGAAAGGGTTAACCAGCATCTAGAGACACTGCAGGCTGACAATGATTTTCTGTCCGGTCGATTTCTGGCGACATCCGAGGAAATTGAGAATCAATACATTAATCTCCCAAACACTGTGGTCGAGCTGCAGGAGCTAATTCTACGACAGCAGAACGAACTGATACAGGCCCGAGTTAGCAGCGAATATGAGAAACAGAAGTGCGTCAGCTCGCTGGATGAGATTCATTTATTACGCGCCCAGCTCGAAGAGAGCAACAATGAAAAGCGGGCCTACAAGCGCAAAGTGCAATCAGACATCAAGTCACTACAGTAAGCCGGAGAGACATAATTGTCTAAAACATATGTAAATTTATTATTTATTTACATTCCGTAGAGATCGTATTACGGAACAGCTGATCGCGGAGCAGTCGCACGAGTCATCAAAGACACTTTTGGAACGCAAAGAGGCTGAGCTGAACAAGCAGCTGTCCGAGTGCCGCGTTGAGATTATAGAACTACAGGAAGCAAACGTAAGTAGTTAATGCATTGATCAAGTTTATTTCACGCATGAGCAATTTTCAGGAGAAACTGGCAAAAACTAATGTAGACTATAAGGCTAAGATAAAGACGCTTCAGGAGGAGTTGTCCACAATGGAAACGGTGCAAAAAGATTTTGTCAAACTGTCACAAAAACTTCAGGTAAATCGAAGTGTCCAATTATCAAATCCAATTAAATAAACATGTATATAAACATTTATTTTATTATATTCAATTATACTTGTAATATTGTCATCAATTATATTAGACTTAATCCTATTTGTTATTTGTTCTAGATGACCTTGGAGGAGCTGCGGCATGCTGACACCGAGGTGCGCTGGCAGGACGACGACGACGTCAACAATTGTCCCACATGCAACGCCTGCTTCACGGTGATGGTCCGCAAAATCCATTGCCGCCACTGTGGCCACATCTACTGCGATAAATGTCTAACGAAAACGGTGCCATCGGGACCACGGAAACGTGTCGCTCGCGTCTGTGATATTTGTCACACGTTGCTCACGCCAAACACCGCTCCCTACTTTAGTCACGAGCCGCAGCAGGCGAATTAGTTAATTTACACTATTCTATAGCGCTGGCAAATATTTATTGTTATTTTCTCTATGTATGTACTGTGTACTATAATTCCACTGGTTCTTTTTTGTTGTATCTGTATCTGTTATCTATGGATAGTTTGTGTCCTTGTCAAATCAAACCGAGTCATATCCAAACGCAAAAGTGCGCTAAGATTTCAAATTACGTATGCTATATATATACATGCATGTATATATATATATATATATATAAATGTGCATGTAACTCAGTTCTTTAGTTTAATGTCGTCTTATGTCGTGTTAGCTATTTTGTAGATAAGTTTCCAATTATTGAATTTTGAACGCAAGCAAAGCAACCATATAAAATTAAAAATAAAAACCTATGTACACTTGACACTTGTGCTGACACTCTGAGTTACTTGAACCAAGTTCGCCTGTGGAAGTGGAAAAATATTATTGGAATATTTATTTATGGACAGAAAAACAAATGTCCTCATGCAAACAAGTATTTGTGTTTGCGTTTCTTTTTGTTTTTGTTTATTTAAATACAAATATGAGGAAACAATTTGGCAATTTTTGTAAACAACTAACAACAAAAATATATTTCAAATTGTGTCTTTTCTGCACGAGGACTGCGAGGATATTATATTACATACATAGTCAACGAATGCCATGCATTAACATTGATTTGTGTCCATTATTGTCTTTAATTAGTTGCTTATGTTTAATAGTAAAGGTAACTCAACAAGTGGGGCATGCCCGTTATTATAGAATTCCGTATGTACAACTCACATCACATCTCTAACAAATATGTCAACTGTATATTGTTTATATCTAATACTGCAATCTGCGCATACAAGCTGAAAATGCTTTTGTCTAATTGGAAACACATACATACGCTCACATACACACACACACACACATGCACCTAAAACGCTGGGAATCACATTTTCATAGGGCAATCAAAGTTGTCTCTGAATCTGCAATGAGAAGCAATTTTAAATGTAATTAGCAATTGTCTCGTCTCACTCTATAATATTAAATAGAACTCTCTCCCTGATAGTAAGACTCACCTCACCAGATGAGGCGACCGGCAAAGGCACCTATTAACGCCACAGCTGTTACGCCTAATAAGCTGAGGAATCGACTGCTGGGACCTGTGGAAAATGTGACGAGAAAAGTATAATTAAAAAATAATGAATTAAAATAACAGCAAATAAATTTAGCACTAACTAAAGCGCTAAGCCGTACTCTTATATCATGCGGGGCTGTGGCTACGTAAATGTGAAGATATTTTATGGAAATTCTGTTAGCTGTGCGCTTACGTTAAGCAAAATGTGCAGATATTAGAACATATATAGTTAAGAATAAGAAACAAATGATTTTTGAAACACTTACGTAAAGAGTTTTGGCGTTAACCGACAGAACGACAGATATATAGATGCGAGTCGAGGCGAGACGAGACGAGGACGAAGGCAAAGTTGAAGACAAATGAAAAGCGATATATAATATATTTTTAGGTAGAAATAGTGAGAGAGAGAGAGATAGATAGAGTGTGTGGGTGTGTGTGTGTAGCAGATGTGTGTAATTTCTTATGTTGTTCTGGCTGGATCTTGTAGCCGATTCCTAATTCTGTCCAGGCAGAGACTGTGCTTTATGCTCGTTGCAACGTTGATTGTTCCGATACAGACATTAGTTATAGGCACACAGAAAGAGAGTGACAGTGAGCGAGAGAGAGCGAGAGAGAGAGCTTAGCCTATTGATGGGCAATGGACGATGATACTCGATTCGATTCTCTCTGAATAACAGATATTATATATATGTATATAAGTGTGCATTTATCAACTATTTGAGCATCTCTTCGAGCTCCAATCTAAAACTAAAGGTATGCCTGCAACAGCTGTAACAACTGCGACGAAGACATTGTCGATGCTTGGTTCATGGTTTCAAATAATGTTTAACGTTTAGCGATTGCTCGTAGCAGTCGCTCGGTGCGTGGTCAGAGCTGTTGCTCTATTTAGCGTTTTCACCTGCAGCGCCGGTATTGCTCAGCGAAATATCGTGTCCGTATTTCGCCAGCCACTCGATGATGACGCCATTGGTCCAGCCAAAGCCCTTTTGCACGCCGTATTCACCACCGCCGCCATGTCCGCCAAACTTTTCCGCATCGTACTGAAAGGGAGAGTATTCCGGTATAATTAGACTATATATATTTATATGGTTTACACTACTCGAACGCTACCTTTTCGAACATAGCGCGCGAGTCGCGATATGCCGCAAAATTGGATTTCACCCAGCGATGACCCCAGTTCTTTGACAACTGCTTGGCCTCGGGAGTGCCCAAATTGTCCAGACCCTCGGTGGCAATATACTGCAGAGGCGCCCACACATTGGGGAAGTCCCACTGCTCACCAGTGTGATAGAGCGTGTTTGGTATGCCGCCTGGGAATGTGTCCAGTTTGTTCTTTTCAATATAGTTCAGCACAGAGGCGGATATCTTGTCAGTGTCGGAAATATTATAGGCCTTGACCCATAACGGGGCTAGATTGGAGGTGACGAAGTAGTCGCGTGGCTTCTCGTTGATCAAATCATAGTCCAGCCAGCAGCCGGCCTCCTCGTTCCACAGGACAGCCTGAATAGCCTGCCGAATACATGATAGAGTAAGGTATATATAAATATATATGTCTACTGCATCAATTTTGATCTGCTTACCTCCTTGATTTTCTGCGCCTTGGTCTCATACTCTGTCATCTTGTCCACGTTGCCGGCCTTGGCATGGAATTCAGCAATGATTTTGGCGTTCCAGTAAAGAATTGAATTCAGATCGACTGGAACAATGGATCGGGTCTTCGTATCTGAGAGATTTCCAATATTTGTGCCATTCTCGTTGATGTACCAGCGCGAGCTGAAGTCCATGCCCGATTCAGCAGCGGACTTCAACTCACTATAGTGATTTTCCTTATCCTCGTCGGTGAGGAAGCTAGCAGCTGTCTCTATGTCCTCACTGTAGGATTCGGGACGAGGTCCCTTCGACGAGTCCCTGTACACAGCTAGATTATATCCCTTGGCCTGCACGCTGTGATTGTTGATGAAGTATTCGAACTCGTGCTCCAGCACATCCAGCGCATGGATGGCAAAGTAATCGTCCTTGGTGAAGTCTACATAGGACTTGACCATGCCCGCCAGTAGCGGTGGCTGGGACCGACCCCAGTAGTAGACGCGACCGCCGTTCGGTATGAATCCAATGCGCTCTACAATTGACATAAAGTTCTCGATCATGCCACGGGCCGTATCCCTCATTTCGCTGTACAACAGGCCGCGAATGATCCAGTAAGAGTCCCAGTAGTAGAACTCGATAAAGCGGCCGCCGGGTATAATGACCGGATTGGGCACAGGTATAATGGAATAATATTCCGGGTTCTTGTGCACATCGTCTTTCATCTTACGCCCGAGCTCCTTCCAGATGTTATTTAAGTCGACGCCCCACTGCTTCAGATCCGGATCGTTCACAAGATCCAAAAATGCTGGATGCTGCACCCAATCTGTAGGTGTCCACACCTCCAGCTCGGTGCCCTTTGCTCCAAAATTATCCTGCCAATTTAGAAAAATTCACTCAATGAAAAAATAAGCTGCTTTTGAATTGACTTCTATTACGTACATCAACAAATTTCCGTATTTGATCGTTGGTGGGTGTATTATTCGTCGAAGCCATAAATGCCTCAAATAACTCCATTGTTTTCTCGGGCGAAGCCTTCAGCTTCATGTCCACAAAGGTCTTCGAGTCGGGAAACAGTTTTGCCATCTGCACCGTATGCAACAGAGGTCCATAGCAATAGATTTGGCTGGAATCGAAATACGAAAAGGTTAGACTTTAGTAGTATATTTAAAGTCTAATATAATCAGAATTCTGCAAACTTTTTCGGTTATTTCATTAATTTTTTTTACTTAGAAGAAACTTCCATTTAAATAAAATCCTTAAAAAAGCAGACCAGGTTATTTTTATATATAAATTTATAAACTTTTTCGTAAAAACAGAAAACTAACTACTTCTCGTACTCCCGTACTTTCACTTAAGCAAAATTGATTGAAAGCTGAACCGTAAATGAATCTTAAAGAAAAAAAATCACATTAAGTTAACTACTTTAGTAGACCTTAGGTCTGACATCATAAATTAGTGTAAATAACTTTTTCTTTCCACCTCTTAATGAGGCAATTAGACTTTAAGCATGAACAAGTTTAGTGCAACACCTGTGCGATAGGATCTGATATGGAATTCAATCCGGTGGCACGATACTGAAATGGTCCGTCACGTTTATTGGTCGCGATTATATTCCATTTTTTTTTTTTTAAATATATATATATATATTATAAAAGTCGAATGCCAGATTTCAGTTCGTTTCAGTTTGATAACTCTGGACCGGTTCGTTGTGACTGAGAGAATATGATGTAGTTGTATTAAACGGGTCATATACTAATCAAGTATATATACAGATAGACACACTTATACAGATAAGAAGTCATATAAAAGAATCATAAAAATCGTAGTTTAGATACTGAAAGTGGGATTCTGTTTTCGTATATTACTGACAGTCTGTCAAATGACCGAAAATTTTGCGAACTTCTTAACTTACCAGGAGGAAAAGTCAAATGTTTCGACTTCTTTTTCAATATCATTATTCGTACTATCGACGATAAATTCGACGAGATGCTTTGCTCGCACCTGCGTCACAGCCGCCAGGCAGTAGCAAAGGATTATTGGATAGATCAGGTTTACTTTGATCATTTTATTTATAATATAATTTATATTATTTTATTTTATATGTTTATATTATTTGGAATTATTATAAATAACTGCGATGTCTTTATGATTAATTTATTTTTGTGTTCTGTTAGGCGCTTCACTAATACATTAGTAACTCTGGTAAATACTTATATAAATATATACTGAATTTATCACATTCACTAAAAACTACTTTTAGTACGTGGCCATATGTGGGATTGTAATAAGTCTAATTAAGATTATTTTTGTATTTATTTGAAGCGTAATTCCCTAATCCAATTGTTGTAATTCTCAACTCAACGCGATATCCCGATCGAACAGTCGCGCGCTCAGCTGAGCTTTTCGCACTTTTCGCACTTTTCAACGACCCAGACACAACCTGCGCCCTGCCAGTGCAAGAATACTTCTAACTGTTACGGACCGTTTTCGTTTTATAAAATAAATTACCGAACGACGACGACGACGACGACGACGTCGCAGTCGACGTCGGAACGTCAGCGAGATCGGGGCACACGACAAACAACACGAGCTTAGGCACGAGCACGAGCACGAGCATGTCGATGCGATGATGGTGGGCGTTGGGCGGCTGTTCTATTTATAAATCAACTGAGTTGCGATTATAGCTCAGCCGAAGCTGAACAGCCTTATGTACGGTATTTCAATTTAACCGTTAGCTGCTATCGTTGTGTAGCGCATTGCTGTTGTAGCTATCGCATTTTTGTCTCTTTCTTATTTCGTTCAGTTAATTGTGAGATCGTGTATGCATGCATATGTGTGTGTGCCTTACTGAGTACCCGCATTATAAGGATTTTAATATGAGGACTTATATGATGCTTGATATATTCTAAATATTGGTTAGCAACCTTCAACTGCTGTGAAAAATAAACTAATGAACTTGTCTGCTGTCACATTTCCATTAACGTTTCACAAAACATGGGCGTATTATCAATTGATAAATGCATCTAGTATATGCGCATATACATATACTTACTCTATTTACACACTGAAGGCCCTTTAAAATGAATAACAATACATATTTATAATATTGTTATGACTTTATAATTAAACAGTATAAATGGTTCCATATTTGTTTATTCAATTTCGATTTACCCACTAAAACAAAAATGAACGCAAACCTCACATTGAACTAGTTCAATGGCTTCCATTTGTACCCCTATTCAAATTAAGCTGTGGACGCCATTTTATTTTTGAGTTCGGACTTGGCAAATCCGTTAGCCGGTTCGAAAATTGAAGACAAGCTCAGATTATAAACAGCTTAGAGTAAACGAAGAACCTGAATTTGGTTCTGTTAAAATTTAAATTGTTTATTAGTCTCGAGTAATTCGTATGCCCAGTAAAACAAATTTGAATTAACCTCAAAAACTCAATTTTCAAACACCATATATATATATATATATATATATATATATATATATATATATATCTACTATATATATATATCTACTACCCGATCTACTTCTAACCAGTAAAAGCTAAAAAATGCTGTTGTTTTTTTTTTTTTATCTGAAATGTTATTGTTTTTGTATATATTATGTAAACAAAATACTTTATGAGCAGGTGTCCATCAAAATAAATTTTTAGTACTCCGAGTTTTACAAAAAAAAATCTATGACGATATTAGATAACACGATTATCTATCAAAAAAGGCTATAAACTGCATGTGTCTATAATATGAAAAAGCAAATAAATATAAAATATAATAATTCAAATTGTAGAACTTGAGCAATTTAGAGATAAGTAGTTCAGCTCATAATCCCTAGGAAAAATTAATAATTTATAAACTCAGATTTTAAGAATTTTAATAACTGAGCTTTTCTAACTCACATTTGAGTTACGAAGAAATGGAATATATATACTTACATATGTTTGTAACGACGCTGAGGTCTTTATTATCTATTCTGAATGTAAGTGTAAGCCGCACAGTATAAATAAGCCAACACATCCATATGCAGGGCTTTACGATATGGGCACATGCCTGATAAGCTCCACAAAAAGGGGAACAACAATTTGGGCATCGAGACTTATAATGTAAATGTAAATCAAATCAGTAGACCACAAATCCAAATAATTAACCCTATTCCATTTACTGATAGACGGATTCAAGACAACTGGAAAAGCCACAATATATATATACATATATATATATATATCAAATAGAAGTTCAGGGTATATTGGACTTTTTTAAAGTATGCAACAAGACAACAAGATCTACAAGAACAACAGATCTACATCAAAATCTGTTAAGATCAACCATGTTTCATAGATTAAACTATAATCTTAAAGTATACAGACTAAATATCGGATATTCATATTTAAAGGGCACGCCAGTGTGTTCCGGGTATCTGTGAGACGAGCCCTCCCAGACCCAAGCACTCTTACTGATTTTCCCATTACTATTTACATATGTATATTTGGAAATGTGGAAATGTGGAACTGTGGCTAACAACAGGTTTATTTATTTATAGCTCAAACTATTAAATGGGGGAATTACGTATAGAGCTATTTCATTTATAAATAAACCTTAGATTAAATAGTCCCGTAAATAAAACGAAATACATCCAAATATTACGCCGCAAAGAGTTACGGATGTACATACATATCATTGAGTAGACGGGCACGGCTATAACAAGACTTAATTGAACTGATTTGCTGCACACGTACTAAACTGTCTGTCTGCCTGTCCGTGTCTCCGGCCGTTTGCCTGTCCGTCCGACATGATAACAAAAAGAACGACAGTTCGGATCACAGAGAGAGAGAGAGAGAGAGAGTGTCAGCATTTGCATGCTGTACGCGTACAAATTTCGGGACCTGATCATTGACCGGGAAATTCTCTGCGAATTGTCGCATGTCGCATGTCACACTTTCAGTGATTTATCACATTTAGTTAATATTCACTTGACCAGAGTTTATTGTATATTGTATATATGGCTAGATGTGTGCATGTAATTTGCAAATGATGTATTGTTCGGTTAAATCTAAGTACGTAGTACTTTTTGTTCGCTCTCAAGCAATTATAGTATGAGAAGAAACCTCTCGCTCTCTGTCTCTTTCTCACTATCTCTGTCTCCTCTCAGTCTCTCACTCTCTGTGTATCTATTGTGGCATTCGGAAACAAAAGATACTTTATTTCACATTACAAATTGGCATTTTAAAACAGTTGTGCAATTATTTGCAGCTATTGGAGAGATACAGAAAGAGAGACAAATCTACATAGCGAGAGAGAGAAAGAGAGACAGATAGACTGCTATATCATTGTCTGTAGCAAATGGCATCAATGGCTTTAATTAAAGTTTAATGCATTGCAAGCAACACACGTCACAATCGAACAAATCGTGATTGCTGATTCGATATCTAGTTCACGCTTTTACTTTTACTATATTCATATCAATCGAATTATGACTCAGATCTCTCGTTATAATTATCACAATTATGCTATAGAGTTTAGACAACAGGAAGCGTCCCGTCGACTTGAAGCTCACCCCTTACAATATGATTAACAAGTAACTTATATATTATATATATATGACTACAATATAATACACCCAAAAACATTTTAAGTAACTAAGGTCGTTCCATTGTTTCGACTGAACAAATATTTAAACGAGTGTAATGGACTTTTCAATAAACATGATGACAAATAGACGCCAGTTGGGACGTGTTTGGCATTACCAAATAGTTATCATAAATATCGTATAGATAGATACTTGAGTAATACTTCCGATACCGCTGAAATCAGGCAATATGTACACGATCTATCAATTCCGGTTCGAATTCTGGTTAATTCAGATTGATTATTCATTCATTCATTTATTCAATAAAATGTAGCTAAAACACTCAATCTGCTCATAGAAATCAAGATATAAACATGTTCGAGCCTAGAACTGAAGTGAACTTTTAGATATATGCCAAGTTTTTATAGAATCTGTTTATTAGAAATATGTTATGCAAGCCCAGTAAAAACATTCCAATACAATAAAATATATACAATAAAGAAGTATTGCTTCTTTACTTTTTATAAACATCTACATGTATTATACAATCACAAACTTTTTGACATGCCACGCCCATGTAGGATTTAGGAAGGAGAGACAAAACCAATATACCCTTTTCAGCATTTGAGCGAGTATACTGAATATGCATTCAAATTTCATTCGGATACAGACTAATTAAATATTTCAAATAAATGAAAAAAAAAAGAAAACGAAATGCTTAACAAAAATGTTTTTGTGTTAATTCGAGTTGTATATTTATTAGAGTAGCTTTGATTTATTTATTACTATTGTGAATTTCGGCATTTCGTCCCAGCAATTGGTAGTGCTAAATGAATTTCTGAATGACTTAGCAGCTATGACGTCTTTTCGCGCATGACCAATAGTTCAACTGGCTTAAACTGAAAACTAAAATCTGACAGAAGATCGAGTCAAAGAGAAGAAGAAGCAGTAAGAAACCCGTTTGAAATATTGGTCCCAGCAGCACGTTTTAATTAATTGCGAGCGATGCGAAATGCGAAATGTTTGTGGCTTAAATGACTTCGGTTCAAGGACAACATTTGAATAGTGAAGCTAATTAGAATTAGATATAGACCAAATAGACAAGATCTGCAATAGAGCTCGATAATTGTGAAATGTGTGAAATGAGAGCCTAAGAAGAAACAATTCACCTTTTACTGTCAATCCAAGGACACTTCAGCAAAACAATGAGACACTCGAGATTATAATTTGAGATTAGATATTCCTTTAATGTGGAGTCTATATAGATTAGCTATGTAATATAGTATCACTATAGTATCTATAGTGGTTGTAAACTATCCACTTTGCTTGCACTTTCAAATGATTTTTCTTGAGCTGTTTGCATCGAAAATGTTATGAAGCTTCCTATATTCGTGCGCATAATCTGGCGTGGATGAATTAACTGGTTTTCAAACTTGAATCGCGATCTGAACTCGAGTAAAGGTTAAAAGTATTTTTTGTATTTTGCATTTGCGTCTTATATATTTGAATTCAAATTTCAAGCGATCTTCCTAATAGCCTTGAGCGTAGTCAATATTAAATCATAAGAGATAAGAACAAAATACCCATTCCAAAATTCTGCACCTGACACTGAACTCAATCGGAGTGCAGCGAGTGTGGAATCTCAAGAGGTTGTGGCATTGAAAGGAACTCGACCTAATCCCTTTTACCTTAATACATTCATGATAAGGTGTTGAGCCAGCAGAGCGACGTCAATCACAGTCAACTTGAATATCTATATACACTGTCCAGCAAGACAGAATCAATTGAAGAATATAATACTCAACATAAATTAAAATATATAAATGAATAATAATAATAAAAGAAAACACTTAATGAATATACAAAACTAAAAAATAGAGTACCTAAATGAAAAATATTAAATTCAGGAAATATACATAAAATGTATGTATATGAAAGTGGATAAAAAATATTTGCATTTGAATATCATATGAATATCCCATTGGAAACATATCGGTCATTGTACATTTGACTAAAACTCAATTAGATATTTAACTCAAATTAGATATTTGACCCCCTTACAATCAAGATACTTTAAGTAGAACTCTGACACCCTGTATATTGTTGTATTGTTGTTGCCACAAATAACAGTAAACAGTATAAAAAAGAAAAAAAAAAACATAATCAAAAACAATGCTTGGAGAATTACACTTTGATTGTGTTGATAATTATCTGTAGTTTTTTTTCTTTTTTTTTTGTTCTGTGATTTTTTCTTTAATTGCAGTTATTAAAGTTTTTATATTTCCATTAATTCAACGCGATTTTATAGGTTTGTTACGATTTATTTTCGTTTGCACAATTGCTATTGTTTAAACAATTTGCACAAATGCTTTTCGACGTTAGTAGAGAGCACTTTTTTTCATATTTGTTTAGTGGCTGATACTAGAGTGAGAGAGAGAGAGATGGAGAGATAGAGAGAGAGAGAGAGAGAGAGAGAGAGAGAGAGAGATAGAGAGCAGAAGTTAAGTTAAGTAATATTGGCTGAGATCTTTTAAAGAATTTAAAGCTGCACAGATTCGTTCAGCTGAAATTTGAATCACAGATCTTATAATATTATTATTGCCACGCCGTTTGTTAATTATATGAAATTAGATTGATATTAAATATATATATACAAAAATATAAAAAAACATATTTCAATTGTTAATTATTTATGACTTAGCTTATAAGCAAAATTATCGCTGATTATAAATTAGACATATGTGTATATAGCAGAATATGATTGGGTATAAAGATTAGTTAGCAGAATGAAGTACGAATATAAATATACATATAAAGGCACATATACCCACATATGGTTGAGCTGATAACACAGTTGATTTCAAGGTCATGTGATTTACATATACAGCTTCACCCCCGGATACTTGTAAGTGATTCATGAGTTGATTAGATAAGTTTTCTATGTACCTGTATTTATTGCTAAGCCTTCGAGCTGCCCTCGCCAAGCAGAAATCGTATCTCAAATGCGCCCATTGACGCAATGTCTTAGCCAAAAGCATTTTTGCTTGTGCTGCGCGACTGAGACTGAGACTGAGAAACTGTGTTCAATCTCAGCTGTTTGCGCCTGATAACAGCATTCAGCGTTGTATGATTGTTGATAGCGCTCAGCTCGAGAGCTGCGAGTGGAAATAAATTATACCTAATATATTATGAATACAGTGTCGGTAACTAACATTTTTATTTGGCTGTCATCTGTCGTCTGTCGTCTGTCAATTATTATTAAATTTATTGTTGTTTTTGCCACTAAAACCCATTTTAAGTTTAGAAGCAATCAAAAGGCAGAATAGCAATAGGTAATTTCTAAAAATATTGAATAAATTTAGCTGACAATTAATATTCGCCACACAAATTACTCACAATTTATAATTCCAGCAAATTAGCGCAAATCCAGTTTTCAGTTATTAAAACACAAAAAATCCTAAAGCTGCAAAATATTGTACAAATTGTTTGCGCAAACAGTCGATTTTGCGCAAGCAACTCGTGCGCACATCGCATGGCAGCTCCGCCTCAACATCGGCCAATCACTCAGACCCCCCATTGGGAGCTGTTGGGAATTGTTTTATTTTGTTTTATTTTTTTTTTAGATAAGATCGGGCCTACCGTTCGATTGAACACCTGTTGGGCGCATTAATCGTCTTTTGAGTGCACTTACTCATGCATTTGCATAAGTGTTTAATTAAGTGTTTGTTTGTAAATTCAATTGAACTCATATGTAAATGAGAGTAAATAGAATTCAGTATACAGAAATTATAATAGTGTTGCTATTGTTGATTTGCTGTGAACTGGGATCATGAATATTTCAAAATATGTGCAATCTACTTAAATGTATTCAGTTATTTAAATGCGAAATGAAAGCAGCCAGCTATTGTTCGCCTGCGCTTTTTGAAAGATTAAACGCTCAGCCCAAGAGTATGCAATAGTTTTCGATTTGGCGCATTTGATACGCTCCAGTCTACAGCACTGTCATCGATAGTTCTAAGTCTATGTCTAAGATAAGAACAGAAATTATGTCGAAGATAATTGGACTTAGAGACTTATAGATAGATTGACAGAAAAACAACTCCAGAACAAAACGTTAGTTTTTAATGAGCATAAAAATTGAAATGGCCAAATTAATGGAATATGCGATCAAATCAATCACGAATATCCTTGCTGACTGAATAACATCAAGTTGTAAGGGAATCAAATGTGATAATTGCTTATTTTATGCAGGAATTCTGAGAGAATGTCACCTTGTGCGCTTAACGAATTCTCATGTACTCAGAATCGAATCGACCAAAATAATTAGCTTAATTAAAGCCAATCGAGAGTCTGGCCAGCTGTGGCCCAACCTTGCTATAAAGCACACCTGTCCAAATGGTTCTGCTGCAAGTGCATTGCCCAACAGTGAACTGATTATAGAAGTGCTTAAAAAAGATACGAATTGGCTCATCACATAGTTGGCTAAATAAAAAGTTCATTGGCACGATTTCATTCTATTTCAGGACAATTAGAAGTTTATTTCCTTTAATTTCTGCCGAATTGAATCTGCTTGATTTTTAATATCCACAGACAAATGCATTGGTCTCACTCTATCTCTCTCTCTCTCTCTCTCTCTCTCTCTCTCTCTCTCTCTCTCACACACATACAATAATATATAATTACAATCTGTTTATTGTTAATGCCAAAATACAGATATACAAATATTTGAACATTTGAACATTATCCAGATTATAGATATAATTCGAGTATTTCCGATTGCAGCGTTATTAGCTCATTTATGTATGGATAGGGAAAAACCTACGAAATCAAAAATCATCTCTAGCTATTATAGCATTTGAAATATATAAAATGTTTTAAAATGCATAAATAATAAAAATCCCATAAATAAAATAAAATAAATAAAAATATAAGAATATAATTATATTCGTATACATTGTTAAGGATTATTTCAAATTGGCCATTAAAGAATCCTTCAAGATTCGTTTTATGCTTTTATTTTTATTTATTTATTATTTTTTATTTTTTTTGTTTTTTTACTAATAAATGTTGAGTCCATAAACAAAATGGATCAAATCTCTTGCTTGAGGACTAAATTCAACAACCTCACCAAACAATTTTAAATTAATTGTCACTTTGTATAAAATAAAAGTAGAAGTAAATTATCGTTCCAAAGGTGACAAAAGCAAAAAGCAAGCAAATAAAATGCAATTACAAGGTCGCCATTAAGAACGTACATACATACAAAGCTATGCACATACGTACGCACATACACACATATGCGTTCGGCTCGCCAACACGTGCTAAACTGCTTAATAAGTTACGATTGCATTCCAACTAAATTTTTAGTATCCCATTAACAAAGGTGTTTGGTCACGACTAAGAATGTGATGTATTTCAAATTTTAAAGTCGTTCCTCAAGTGCATTTTTACTTGTTTTCGAACACAATTCAAATTTTCACGTTGCGCACATGTAGTTCACATTAAGCATTTGTTTAAGCATTAGCAGTTTTTTCTCAGACTAAAAAAAGGAAATTAAGAGGAAGAACACTTTTAGATTACTCTTCAAATAGTAAATAAAACAAAAAGAGACTCCGCTTGGTCTAGCTAATTGCTTCGATCGCGTGACTCTTGTAGATCTACAAGGAACAACAAGGCATGTGCTAAACAAAGATAGCAACAAAAACAAACGGATAGGCTGCTGTGACGCGAAAGAGAGCGACAGAGACAGATGTGTATTTGGGAACAAAACAGAATGGCAGCACAAAATAAAATAACAGTGTATTTATATCTCAACACACTTAACACACACACATACACATACACACACACACACACGTACATTCATATCTACGTATGTTTATAAATATTGCCATTGTGGCGGGCACGCATAGATTTTGGCATTGCTTTAACCAACAAATTCTTTCTCTCGAAACAAAAAATTATGCAACTTTCCATTGAAAATTGAAATGAAAATCCGCGCGAATTCGCAACTTACCTGTTGGCATTCATTTTGCGCTCCAGCTGGCTGACGTCCTCGTGAAATAAAATTATGAAATTTTGTGGGCACTTTGTGGACAGGGTAGTGCCACGCGACGTACTCTAGACCAGAATCTTTTGTATTGGTATTGATTTTTTGTTTGTCTCAAAGTCGCCGTCAAAGCTTCTGCGCTGCGAGCTGGGTATTTGCGATTTTCGTTTATATCTTTATATTTTTATCACACAACATTTGTATGTTTTTATCATTAAACACACAATTTTATGCCTTGCGTACAGAGCGTCCGACCGGCTCACGAAAAGCTGCAAAACTGACTATAATGCCGATCGCCATGTAACTAAATAGTTTTTGCACGAGAGCTGCACACATGTACGAAAATATATACAAACTTAACTACATACACACAAAAACATACATACATATGAAAGTTTTACCACGTTGGGGTAGAGCCAGCTGTTATGACGAGAGCGCAGAGAGCAAGAGCGAGTAAGTTGAGAGCGTCGTGAGCAAATGGATGTTATGATAAAATGAAAGCCTAGCTGAACCGACTCGACTTGGCCATACCGTTATTTTTGTACCACACTTGCTTTTGCATACATAAGTGAAACTATAATTAGGATGTTAGCAATTAATCCATTGTCATTTTGGTTGCTGTTGTTTTTTTTTACAATTTTGCAAGAGAAAATGTCATTTTCGTGTACTTAAAAATATTTGTTTTTACTTATACTCTAAGTCGTATATACCCTGTGCCAAAAATCAGTCCAACTCTTCATTGTATGTTAACAAAACGTATAGAAGACAATTTCTTGGCCTGTCGCGAGTCGCGACACTTGCAAACAACTTTGCATGTAGTCAGCCGGTAGCGGCGACTCTTAATACGCTCTCTGGCCAAGCTCTCCCTCCCCCACAAAGGGGACGCTGCTGACGCTAATGCAATTTGCAGCAGCATTTGATATTTGGTATGTTGACGACAAAAGCGTACCCTATTTATCCAAACAGAATGTTTAGCTTTATGACAATTTTGTGTTCACACCCTCACACAGAACGCGTAGTTTACACAATGACATACAAACATATATACACATGTATATGTACTGTTGGTAGATATTCGGTTTGGCTCGATTTCAAGGTGCCCTTGCCACTGTTGGATCTGTACAGACGGCCCCAGACGGCGAACCGGTTCCAAAACGAGTGAAAATTGCGAACTGTATAAATAAGCACGTTTTTGAGTCCATTCAGTTTAAATTTAAACAATTTGTAAAGAAAATATTGACCTTCGAATTTAACCTTTGGATTGTTATTACCCTAATATATATGCTAATCAAACAGGTTGTTCAATACCTCAGAAGCTAAGCAAAAATCACCAAACAGATGAGAGTATGACATTCTTATTGAGTTGAAACTTTTCTTCTAGCAACTAGCATCATGCGAGGAATATCAGATTACCATTTGTGGGGGCTCGTCTCTTTATATGTATATGTATATGTGGGAATGTCATCTTACGTGTATATCATTATGAAATGGTTAAAAATAATCAAATTAAAACAAGTAAAAGTGCTCTAGTGGAGACTCCTCGACTAGAAGATCCATTGAGCCCTGCATAGAACTGATGTTCTAGTCATTCTGCGCTTGGGCTGATATAATAATATAGGAATTTATTTGTTGAAAATGTTTACTTCAAATTTGAATTATTAAGAAAATTATAAGAAATAAAGTAAATTTGTCATATACTATATTATGTCCTTACCAATCGCTGGAAGCCAATATGCTCTTAAATATTTAGCAGAGTACTTAAATTATTTTTCAATCATTGTGTTGTATTTCCCCTACTAGGAAGTTTCAATAAGTTCATAGAGAAGCCAATATAGAAGTAATAAATTTTAATCGAGTAGTTCTCAACAAGTGCAGTAAGTTGAGAAAATCAGCATAATTGAACTGCAAACTCTTTATTGTTCAGTGAGTATTTCAGCCAAGAAAGGGCATACATATATCCATATAGTGACTAGAGTTAAGTGTAGTTGGGGTTGTTTCGAATTGGGGTTATTGTTGCGTCAGTCCAAAGAACTGAATTAACTTAAATTGAATGCGGTCATCCACTTGGCGCTGGCACATTTCATATTTTACATTTCGAATTTCTGATTTCGTTTTTCTGATTAAGGGAACTATGCGAATCCAAAGCGGAAATGAGTTGTCTAGATTAATTTAGTTAGAACAAAAGACGCTCTCACTAAGCTCAATTGTCAGTAAGTGCGCACGATATACGACAGAGTTCATGAAAATAATAATGCTGCACTACACAAAACTTAAACCAAGTAAAACGGTCTCTATATCTATTGAAGCAAGTAAGCGTGCTCTAGTCGAGACTGCTCGATTAGGAGATACCCTGATCCCTACAAAAAGCTGATATTCACGTACACATAAGAACGCGCTCTGCTAACTGCACAGTTAGCACCGACTGCGCTTGGACTACACTGTAGGCAATACTATGGGAACTTTGTTGCTGAATAATTTCTCTTGTAGCAGGACTATCTTCATAAAACTTTCAGAACGCGGTCATAATGTTTAAATGTGTTTCAAGGCACAAGACTCTAGTACTTAAAATAGGTTTTTTAAAAATGTGTGGCGAAGTGGGAGTGGTATCCAAAATCTGTAAGTCACAAAATCTTCGCATGGATCAATTGTGTGTACACAGTAAGGCTGAAGTCTACAGGTCTAAAAGTATTAAAATTACGCAGAATAAACAAAATATATTTATCGATTATTCTCGATAAAAAAGAAATCGGACGAGTTATCGAAGCATATACATATATACTTTATGGGGTCTGCGATGCTTCCTTCTGCCTGTTACATACTTTTCACAAAACCATTATACCCTAAGATCCAATTTTCAATGGCATCAAGGTATAAAAATACACAATTTTTGTTTACAATAGAATGTAAAATTAATGTTAATATTTAATATTTCCTGATGCGTTCAAAATTTTAAATAATGCACCAATATAATAAATATGCTGATCAGAGAAATGGTAGTGCTGGATGTTAGGAGTTAAAATAAAAGAAATGAAAATAGTAAACAATAAATTCGTAATAAAACTTGAAAGACTAACTAAATGTCACTTAAGATGCTAGAAGATTGCATAACACTTTTTATTTAATCAAGGTTTAAGTAAACAATAAATTCAACAGAAGCCGCTAACTATTTAGTGCAGTAAACACCATGAAAACAAAAACAATGGAAAGTGCAATAAAATGCAATTAACTTGTTTACAGATGGGTCAGCAATTTAATTGGCTAAACAAGTATGTTTACTCGGGTTTATATAAATGCAGTTAGAGGAGTCCCTTGATTGTAACACACATAAATATGCAAATTTATATAATATATGGGGCTCTTATGTACATTTTCTAATAGCCATTATTAAGATAGAGCCATTAATCGCATCTCTCGTAGTGCATTCTAGTAGTAACTTAATATTACACTCATAAAGCCAGACCAGAATAAGTGAGGATGGCCAAGACGGAAGTCAACGACTAGCAGATATCATACTGAGTTAACACTTAGTAGTCACTATTAAGCTGTTTATTGCCATTTAATTGAGGGTACTTAGTTGTTCAATTATTAATTAGGATATCACAATTGGTCGTTGACACCAAAGAGCGCAATTCACTTAATTTAAGGCCTATTTTATAAAATTTTAATACGTTTATTTTCGTAATAGCCGGCGAAACGAATCAGAACTGAAGGCAGAAACTAAAAGACAACGCATTAAGCATTAGACATAACGGTGAATTGCAATGCTAGAAGCTAAAAAATACAGTAACTCTTCGATAAAACAAACATATGTGCAGTTGTATATATAAGAAGTTTGGAACTTACTGATTTCCGAGTAATTTGAAATGTCGCGACTAATAAATATGAAATTATTCGAAAAAAAATATATGGAGCTTTGATTATAATACTTCTCTTTAATTCACAAGAATTGTAGAACCTATCAATACATACATATAAACATAATAAACATGCACGCTTGCAAATATACATACAACCTGATAAAAAAATTATTCTTGGGAACCTACAATTATTGTTAAAAAAAGTTCCAGCACAAGTTTTGTTTAATAATACTGCCTAAAATTATGCTTTTTTCTGTACATTGAAAAGTAAACAATTAAAGTATTCTATGAAAAAATGAATTCCATACAAAGTCCATTCCAGATCAAGTTCTAAAATCATATAAATTATACAATTTTTAGTAAGTAGTAATTCCGTTAAAAAATATGTGTGTGACTCTGAAAAAGAAATCAGTTTTAAATTTCAATGCGTTAACGACATCAATTTCAGTGCAATTGTCTCAAGTTTCATGAATTCAGTGTTCACTGTAGTTTAACTGTTTTATATTATGAAGAAATAAGACTTGGGAGACGCAGTTTTATGCATTCTGTTTGTAAGTACAAATATAACAAAGGGAGGGAATTAAATTTGAATACCCAGCACAAAATGCAAATGAGCTATGATATATATGTCTGTAAAATTATGTTAAGCACAGCTTAAGGAGATGAAACTCTATATCCATTGTTTAAGTGATGTGATGAGTTACTATAAAAGTATGTATGTTCAGCCGATATCAAATACTATGCAACTATTCCACAAATGGCGAATGATCTCAGCTGGCACACCCTGTATAATTAGATACAGAATATAGTATGAGCTCATTTTTGGGTTAGATCTCTGTGGGCTATGGCAAAATATAAAAGCTAACTGTCAAAGTATTACTAGTGCACATATGTCTGCTTCTGTATGCGTATATGTTTATATATATATATATATATATATATATATATATAATAACAGAACTATGCGAATATGTGAGTCAGCTGAATCTGACTTAAGCTGCCTTTGATTGGGCCACGTAGCAGTATTATTCCATGATGATGTTTGGACATCATAAAGTTAACATATAAAAAGAAAACCTGTATATATTACGTGTTTGAAAGTGGAGTATAGAATATTTTGAGTTTACTACACTGATCAACAAAATTGGAAAAACAGGAATAAAATTATACTTTTTAAAATGCTTACCCATGATCACTTATGCTTAAATATAATTATATCAATATTTTTGTATACATTTTTAATATATTTTGTTCTTTTATTGTTTCTTTATTTTTTAATCTTTAATGTAGTTTTCTCAAAATTTAATTCTTAACAATATTTTCCATTTTTATGTGAAGTTCTATACATATATATATTTAATAAATTAAGAATTGAAAGATATAAAATATATTGACTTTAAATAAATTTTTGAAGTAGCTTTTCACATCAATATCATAAATATAGCACGATTGCGTGACACATCGGTGACGTATCTCCCTCAGCCCAGTGTTCCGCATGACAAATACAATAAAAGCGACATGTGACGACATATTAAGTTCATTTGCATAGCTTGAGAAGCCAAAGCAGAAGCTTTTCAAAAACTTTGACTTGTAAACATGTTTGCTTCAATATAAATATTTGAATAGTAGGTGAAAATGTATAGAAGTATCTGGAATTTTCATTATAAATATACCTCTATTATTTACACCTTGTGACTGACAATAAATTTAATACTCTAGCTGAAGGTATGATCATTTGTCTATAGAGTTGTTTCCAAGCTACAATTTTAGGTTTAAGACGATGCTAATTGAGCAAGCTATAAATAGATGTTTATATATGAGATATTTGTAAAAATCTGAAAGTGATGTACTAAGTATTTTAGAACTGCTATAAAATGTTCCCAAAATAACTATTATTGCTTAGCTACATTGTATTTGTGATTTACGATTTCTGCTTATTATAGATACCAGTAAAATAACAACAAATATCAAAAGTAAAAGGTTTTTAGAACGATTGTTTTCTTAAACAAAACTATCAAGGGTTGTGTTCTAAAAAATACTAGATAAATACCAAAAAAAGAATTTGAAGAAAACGGCCCTGCAGTTGGTCACCTTATGACAAAATTGATTATTTGTGTCTGTTGCCCCAAAAATGGTTAAAGTACTTGATTTACTGCCTTTGGCATAGCGAACGGAACCGCAAGCTTATGCATGCGAATTGGGAGAGGTTTGAAATGTATGTAATTGGGTACAGTCTGACCAGCATTCAATAGACAACGATCTTCCCAACCTCCCGTTGCCCGATCCAACAAGACATTGGCTCGCATTGTTACTGTACCCAAACAGAAAAGCTCGCGTGACAACTCTCTGAGCTTTTTGCCATGTCTCTCTGGCTCGCGCTCTCTCTCTCTCTCTCTCTCTCTCTCCCTATCTCTTTGTGCGTCTTGTTAAGCAGGTGTTTACCTCGCATGTGAAATCGTTCGCAAAGTCAGTTTGCATTAGAATCTCAATCAGCGCACAACGTCGAATCAAATAGGAAGCAACCATGCCAATTGGTGAGTCGTGTAGTTCTAATTGGAGTGAAGTCAATGGATAATTGAATAAGCATAATAGATTGACCTCAAAAAAAAAAAAAAAAATACATTCGCGGTGGATTTACTGTTTATTATGCCGGCTGTGACAGCTCTCACGCTATCTCTTTCTTCTCTCTTTCTCTGTGTTTCATCTGCATTTGTTGCTATTTTGGCCTATGTCCAATAAAACCAAGAAGAGAAATGCCGAAAATTGTGGTAGCGTTAACAATTCATAATATTCGTCAGCATTTTCAATAGTTTTTTGTTTTATAGGGTCATTGTCCCAAATCAAAGTTAAGAAAAGTGGTAACAGCTCAATAAGACTGTATAGGATGGATCAATTGTAAAGTCGAAGACTCGAATAGATAATAATATGTGCCCGAAAGGTGTTAAAGAACTTCAGAATTCGTAGCTCAATTCCAATTGAGATGATAGAATTCGCATAGCTTTGCAAATAATTTAGACTGAGTCGGCACCTTAAGTAAATTACTTTCTTATCGCCTCCTTGAACCCTGGCAATAATCAATATTGAGCAGCAAAAATTGTCTCTAGCTTGACCTCGCGGTGCTGGCAAATGATGTCATTCGCTGTGATGTGAAATTTTGCACAAACAAACATTCTTCAGGCCACAAACATGTAGAATATATAGATGCACACATACAAATATAAATAAATGAATACGTATTTATATTTACATAAATATACTTCTGAATGCCAACAGCTTTTTAAACGTTGTATATATGTACATATGTAAACAGAGATATATAGTTGGATATGGAGAACGTTCCTCTAAGCAAACATCTAATTGGTATCTGCGAGCAGTTAGCTTTGCTTCAGATCCACTCGGAGCGGGCGGGCGGGCTTCACTGTAGTAGAGCTAAGCTCTCTCAATGATTCATCGCTGAGGTCTAGAGAATGCTGCGAGCGACCGGCACCACTCAAAATGACATCATGCGAATCAAATGCGTTGTTTCTTTGCTCATCCAAATAACAACAAAGTCAACAGACAACGCGAGTAGACGACTAGCAGATGCCCTAACCAAATATTAACTGCATGATTGCTTAAGAAAAGAAACAGTTTCAATGTTTTTAATTTCCCTTTAAGTATTGTTGCATAACAATAACAGAGAGTCGACTAGCAGATACCCTAACAAAATATTACATATATTATTGTTAGATATTAAGAAATTTAATAATAAACTAAAATAATTTGTGCTTTAATTTTTATTAATATTTATTGTCGCATAACAAAACAACTGAAATAGACGACTTGCAGATACCCTAAATTATTGTAAATGAATAAGAAGCTAAAAAATTGTTTACAATGCTTCGTCATATTTAATTTTTTCTTGCCTTTCTCCCATACCCTGTAAAATTATTTCATTTGTCAGCTGTCCTCTGTATGCTCCCAATTAAAAAAAAAAAATGTCTGATTTTGGAAATTTTTCATTAATATACATATACATATATGTACAAATGTATTTATTTATGCTTAGAGATTTCTAAATATATTTCTCGTTTCCTCTGCAGAAGTGAACACACCCGATAAATTGGAATACCAATTCTTTCCGGCCAGCGGCGGCATCTTTACGTTCAAGGTGCGTTCGGCCAAGGATGCCCATCTGGCGCTCGCCTCTGGCCCCCAGGTTACCCCGCCCATTTACGAGATCTTCCTGGGCGGCTGGGAGAACAGCAAGTCCGTCATACGCAAGGATGGCCAAAAGCCCGAGGTGGCCGAGGTGCCCACACCCGGCATCCTGGATGCTGGCGAATTCCGTGGCTTCTGGGTGCGTTGGTATGACAACGTGATCACCGTTGGACACGAGGGCGATGCGGCGGCATTCCTGTCCTACGATGCCGGCTCCCTATTCCCCGTCAACTACGTTGGCATTTGCACCGGCTGGGGTGCCAGCGGCACCTGGCTGATAGACGGTAAGAGCGCTCGGCACTCATCATTTGGTGGAGTCCAACTGACCTTTGATTCATTGTAATTTCACAGAGGTCGCACCCTCGGCACCCGTCCTGGGCTTCACGGAACCCACTGGCAGCGGTCCTGGCTGCTGGGTGCCCGCCGCCAATGGCGAGGTGCCGCCGAATGCTCTGCAAGGCGGCTTCGATAGCAACGAGCAGCTGTATATTGCGCGCGCCCGCCACGAGGGCGATCTCATTCCCGGCAAGCTGCATCCATCCCACGGCGTCACCTACGTCGCCTGGGGCGGCGGCGAACACGGCTGCGCTGAGTACGAGGTGCTCTGCGCCGCCGGCGGCAACTGGTTGCCCGTCGAGGCCGGTAACATTCCACCCAATGCCTTCCCCGCCGGCGAGACGTCCGAGGGCGAGCCCCTCTTCATCGGACGCGCCACCCACGACGGCACCGTCACCGTGGGCAAGGTGCAGCCATCGCACGGCTGCTGCTACATACCCTATGGCGGCGAAGAGCTGGCCTACAAGGAGTTCGAAATTTACGTCTCCAACTAGATCGCCTGCCTGCACAGAGGTCACCCTATATCGCATAGTCACACATCCTGGTAGACGCCTTGAGACGCACGCACTGAAATCAGTTAACGCAACAATCGCTATTTCAACGCCTGGCAGCTGAATATACTTGGTTCTATATTTATTTCTTGTCAAATGTATTTTTATATTGTTAACGAATCTCAAAATCGCATAGCGGCTGTTTTTTTGTTTTCTATTGTAACTTTTGCAAAATTAACCTGAATTGTTAATAAACCTAAAGTTTAAGGGAAAATGAGACTTGATTTATTCAGCTAAAAGTCTGGATGGTAAGCGTGGACTTTGGGTCAGTGTCGACTCAATGGGAGCTTGACCTTTTACAAAATCAATATAAGAATATATAAAAAATATAAATACATAAATAGGTATAATAATAGAATAGGGTATAGCCTAGTCGGGCACTTCTAGCTACAGACCGGCTTACTTGTTAGCCCAGTATATCGTATCGTATATCACAATATCCAACTAGAATAGGGTAGACCGACTGCAGCTACAGAGCACAAAACTTGGATAATAGCTCTGAGCGTAGCCGCATGTGCCTGTCTAGAAGATATCCTAAATATTCTAGGCTTAATCATTAAATAATTTCAGTTATTCTATGATTCATACATACTTCACAATATCAGTTCAGCTTTAATATTTATGAGGTAAACAAACACCGCAAATAGAGGAAAAAGACTGAACAAAAAAATCAAAAAGGCAAACTTGAAGTAAACAAAATTGGTATCAGAGCAACTAAATCAAATTCGATATGCCTCCAAAAAAGGCTCCTAGCCCCTAGGTCCTGACATAAAACCTTTCATTCAAATGAACAGACAGACGAACAGGCCTAACTCGACTCAGGCGTCCCTTTGATCAATACTATAAATACTGGAAGAAGCGTAGCATTATGGGTTCTGCTACGCTTCTTCTACATAGGGTGATTACTTTTGCACTTAACGCACTGATATCGTTCTCCAGTTCTTGATAATTACCTATTTATTATCCTAGGTTAGATAAGCTGCACACATGTAGGTGGTAGAGTAACGAATTCTTATAAACAAAGTAAATTATATATTGTATTGTATACTAAACGCCTGACTATTAAATCCCTGCAGCATATATATAATTTAAGAACTCTCTGAAAGACTGACAGCTGCCTGATATTTACTATATATAACTTCTGAGACATAAACTTAATAATCATATATAATCATATATTTCATCGATGGCAATCGACATTAGATGTATTGTCTTCTTTATTGTTGTGTTTGAAGTGGAACGAACGACTTCGGCTTAGGGAATTTCAAGTAAATGGCACTTATTGACGAATCTTTAGTTCAAGTGGCCGCATAAATATGTCACCTTGCCTCGGAGCTGGCGATAAGGAGAGCGTATAAAAGTGACAGTCGTAGCAACTAGCAGAAATTAGTCCAAGTCTTAGGCAGTCAAAATGGTCAAGCTAATAGCTCTGCTTGTGGTCCTTTGCTCTCTCACCCTCTTTAGCTACCACTCACACTCACATTCTATCTCTCTATCTATAATTCTCCCTAACTCACCCTCTATTGCTCTCTCTCTCTCTCTCTCTCTCTCTCTCTCTCTCTCTTTTTTCTCACTTCATTTAATCCAATCTGTCTCTCTCTCACTTTCTCCGATTATATCTAGCTCTTTCTTTTTTATATTTCTTTCTTCTGTCTGTCTTTCTCGCTTTCTAATATTAGTCTAATCTCTTTTACGTTACCCTCTCTGCCACCCACATTATTTCTATCTCTCTCTCTCTCTCTCTCTCTCTTGCGATCACACTTTCCCTCTCTTTCACTTAGTTTTACTTTATGCGTATAAGATAACACTCCCTTGATCTGGAACATCTTGCTCTCTGACTACAATGACCCCGCTGAAATTTAGCCCAGGAAAAACGTAATTTAACCAATTATGGGATAACTTTATCACTCCTCTTAAAATCTGCTAATATTTCTAATATATTACAAACGTTGATATGAGACAGTCGATGCTTTTGTTGATTATTAATAAACTTTAACTAATATTGGCAGTAATATTACGAATATGAAGTATATTCCTATTAGCTGAAAGTAAACCCTACGATAATATAGATACAATAGTAGCTGATATTATCTACCTGGAAATGGGTTTATTGTCAAAAGAGTGATAAACTTACTATTTATATAATGATGAGTGGACTGGAGTGTGTCTGAACTTGCATGGGAAAGATATCGTTCTAAGAGTGACCTATCATATCATATCATTCGTCGAAGATGAACACATATTTCATGAGAACATTGAAATACCCTCTAGAAAGTTATCATTCTGCTATTGGGTGTATAAATAGCCAGGTATTCTATATTTGAATCGAAGTTTTTAAATATTTCTGCCAGCAATAAATCATTTCTAGGGGGTCCAAAAATCGCTGCATCACGAACATATTTTTGTTTTAATAAAACGGAATGAAGTACTTAGCCCCTTTTACTCTTTGCTTAATCTCAAGTAGTTCTAGCTTGGGTCTTGGCATGAGTCAAATTTTAATTTATGCGCATTTGTAAACGATATTATACAATAAATGCAATATATTAAGACATTGTTTTTAATGAATAACATTTTTATCTACGCAAGGCATGCGATTGGTAAATGAATAGTAAAATTGATAATGGATCTGATAAGCGACTATAAAAGAAGCCACAAAGTGAGCCGACTCACAGAGAAAACATGAATCCGCTCGCTTGCTTAGTATTATTTGTTATTTGCCTCGGCAGGATGGCCTCCAGTGAGAGTAAGTGCGAATTCCTTCTCTTCTGCTCATACATATCATCTGGTCGTATCTTGCAGAGATCCTCAATTGTTACTGGGGCACCTGGGCCAACTACCGCCCTGGAGATGGCAAGTTCGAGCCCTCGAACATCGATCCATTCTTGTGCACCCACATTAGCTACACATTCTTTGGCATCAGCGACTCGGGCGAATTCAAGTCTCTGGACCCATGGCTCGATCTAGACAGCGGCCTAGGCAAGTCCTTATCTAAACCGACGGCTGCTAAAATCATCTGGAACATAAAAATATATTATGTTATAGGTTTTATAAGCAAGACTATCGCACTCAAGCAACGGAATCCCAAACTCAAAGTATTGGCAGTTGTGGGTGGATGGAACGAAGGATCCACCAAGTACTCGGCCATGGCCGCTGATCCGGCCAAGCGAGCGACCTTTATATCCTCCACATTGGCATTCATCCGCCAACATGGCTTTGATGGCCTCGACTTGGACTGGGAATATCCTGGACAACGCGGTGGAAGCTCTGCAGATCGGGCGAACTTCGTAACGCTTCTACGGGAAATTAAAGAAGCGTAAGTGTAAATGTGAATCAACAACACACAGACTATATATGTATATTATATATCCCGGTGCAGATTCGCTTCTCATGGCCTTGAGCTGGGCATCGCTGTGGGAGCCTCTGAGGCGTCTGCCGCTATTTCCTACGATATTCCGGCCATTTCTGAGCACTTGACCTTTATTAATGTTATGACCTACGACTTCCACATGGCAATGGATGGTTATTTGGGACTCAATGCTCCATATACAGAGGTGGAAAGGTCCATCGATTACTGGCTGAGCCATGGTGAGTAATGTATTCCATATAATCTCTTTTACTTACGCTGATCTGTAAAGGTGCGCCGGCCGAGAAGCTAATCCTTGGCATTGCATTCTATGGCCACAGCTACCAGATGGCGGACCACTCGCAAAATCAGCCAGGAGCTGCTTGCAGGGGACCCGGAGAAGCCGGGCCTTACACTCGCGAACGAGGTTTCATGGGCTACCACGAAATATGCCAAAAGAACTGGCAAACTGTGTTTGATGGAGAGACCAAGTCGCCTTATGCATTCAGTGGGGATCAGTGGATTGGCTACGACAACGTCCAGAGCATCGAGCTCAAGATGCGATTGGTGCAGTCACGAAATTTGGGCGGCGCCATGACCTGGTCCATCGAGACCGACGACTTCCGTGGGCTGTGCGGGGAGACTTATCCGTTGTTGAAGGCAATGAACAGAGGAGTGGGAGTGGATGTTGGCAACGGGGGCGGTAGTGGTGGAGGTAGTGGTGGTGGAACTGGCGGTGGTGTAACTGCTGCACCAACACCTAAACCGACTCCCGAAGGCGGCGGCAACAGCGGCAGCGGCAATGGCGGCGGTGGAGGAGAATCCAGTGAGCGTGAATGGAGCTCGCTATGACTTCAATTGCGGAGAGGGTCTATATTTTAGCCTTGACACACTCAGCTGTGGTTGGCCCGCAGATGTCGATTGCCCCTATTAAGATTCCAAATAAATAAAACAAAAGCCGTAAATATTATTTTACATACAATACTTTTATGTTTATATAGGACTTCAATTTTCTAAAAAGGAAATATCAGAGAATTTCTATTCTTTTATGGTTTTGAAATGCAATAATAAAAGTTAGCATAGAAAACAAACAATATATAAAAAATATGTTTAAAATTGCTATAATCATTTCACGCTTCCTTTATGCATACATAACAAACAATACAAATACACACACAGAACAGGGTATACAAATAGAAATGACTGCTATCAGATCTGTCCATCGCTTATTCCCAACTGGAGCACCCTTACTTACTTAATTAAGACTATAGGAGAGATAAAAAATATGTACGTTTTTTGGAATTTATTCTTAATGCTATCTTAATGGAAGATGAAAGTTTTTATCGGCACAGATTATATGATTAGTCCATGAATGGTTAAGATAATAATGGACCAGATAAGTCAAGCGACTATAAAAGAAGTCACAAAGTGGGCCGACTCACAGAGAAAACATGAATCCGCTCGCGTGCTTAGTATTATTTGTTATTTGCCTCGGCAGGATGGCCTCCAGTGAGAGTAAGTGCGAATTCCTTCTCTTCTGCTCATACATATCATCTGGTCGTATCTTGCAGAGATCCTCAATTGTTACTGGGGCACCTGGGCCAACTACCGCCCTGGAGATGGCAAGTTCGAGCCCTCGAACATCGATCCATTCTTGTGCACCCACATTAGCTACACATTCTTTGGCATCAGCGACTCGGGCGAATTCAAGTCTCTGGACCCATGGCTCGATCTAGACAGCGGCTTAGGCAAGTCCTTATCTAAACCGACGGCTGCTAAAATTATCTGGAACATACAAATGTATTATGTTATAGGTTTTATAAGCAAGACTATCGCACTCAAGCAACGGAATCCCAAACTCAAAGTATTGGCAGTTGTGGGTGGATGGAACGAAGGATCCATCAAGTACTCGGCCATGGCCGCTGATCCGGCCAAGCGAGCGACCTTTATATCCTCCACATTGGCATTCATCCGCCAACATGGCTTTGATGGCCTCGACTTGGACTGGGAATATCCTGGACAACGCGGTGGAAGCTCTGCAGATCGGGCGAACTTCGTAACGCTTCTACGTGAAATTAAAGAAGCGTAAGTGTAAATGTGAACAACACACAGACTATATATATTATATATCCCGGTGCAGATTCGCTCCTCATGGCCTTGAGCTGGGCATCGCTGTGGGAGCCTCTGAGGCGTCTGCCGCTATTTCCTACGATATTCCGGCCATTTCTGAGCACTTGACCTTTATTAATGTTATGACCTACGACTTCCACATGGCAATGGATGGTTATTTGGGACTCAATGCTCCATATCCAGAGGTGGAAAGGTCCATCGATTACTGGCTGAGCCATGGTGAGTAATGTATTCCATATAATCTCTTTTACTTACGTTGATCTGTAAAGGTGCGCCGGCCGGGAAGCTAATCCTTGGCATTGCATTCTATGGCCACAGCTACCAGATGGCGGACAACTCGCAAAATCAGCCAGGAGCTGCTTGCAGGGGACCCGGAGAAGCCGGGCCTTACACTCGCGAACGAGGTTTCATGGGCTACCACGAAATATGCCAAAAGAACTGGCAAACTGTGTTTGATGGAGAGACCAAGTCGCCTTATGCATTCAGTGGGGATCAGTGGATTGGCTACGACAACGTCCAGAGCATCGAGCTCAAGATGCGATTGGTGCAGTCACGAAATTTGGGCGGCGCCATGACCTGGTCCATCGAGACCGACGACTTCCGTGGGCTGTGCGGGGAGACTTATCCGTTGTTGAAGGCAATGAACAGAGGATTGGGAGTGGATGTTGGCAACGGTGGAGGCAGTGGCGGTGGTGGTGTAACAGCTGCACCTACACCCAAGCCGATAATAACTCCAACTACGACTCTGAGTCTGACTACAACTCCGCCTCTGACTACAACTCCAACTCGGTTTCCGACCCCAACTCCGATTGGAACTCCAACTCCAAGTCTAAATACGACTACGACTACGAGTCCGACTCCGACTGCAACTCCGCCCCCAGGAATCACTGAGAGCTGTGCAAGAGATGGTTTCTTTATGCAAATAGGCGACTGCAATCGATTCTTCAGGTGTGTGAATGGAATTCGCTACAACTTTACTTGCCCGGCAGGTTTATACTTCGATATTAAGATTAATAACTGTAACTGGCGTTCAGTAGTCAGCTGTCCATATTAACATAAAAATAAATAATTAAACAGCATCACAATCAGTTTCTTATTTATTTGATCCATTAGAGTTTTTTAAACTATATTACGAAATGTTATTTACAGGACATGCTAACGATTTAAAATTGAGCTAAAGTTTGATAGCACTTTTAAAAGACTTTGCAATCTTATTGTTATTATGCGTATAATTAATAATGACTAAACTATTATAATTACTTATTAGCCCTTGATGTTTTTAATTCTGAAGCATTATTAAAATAGGTGATTTAATAATATAACGGAGGACTAACTGAAAATGTAATGTCCTCAACAGAAAAATGCCCTAACATTAATACTAATTTGGGATTTTTAACAGCACTGTAAAGTAACACTACTGTTATACTCAAAAAGGCAACGCCGTCAAAAATTATTGCCGGCTTCTTTGTACGCGCGTAAGCTGATGTCTCTTTTGAAAATCTGTTTGTAAATGTGAACAGTTGTCAAATTTTGTAAAATAATTACGAGGACATAAGGACAAGTAAGTGAGGACAGCAATTGTGGGCATGTGATCAACGAGATTTGCTCAAATTACAGATGCAACATCAGAATGTCAACATCATCGATATCCTCCAAATTGACCCTCTCGCTGGGCGAGCAGCAGCTGGCCAAATTGACCAATGAATCGGCAGAAATCCGGATGCGTGCATTAGAGCAAATTGAGACGCGTTTCATACGTTGTCTGCAGCAAAAGGAGCCAATTAACTTTAAGCCCGCGCTGCTGCTCAAGCAACTAATACGCTGGTTTGGCTACACACCGCCAGCTGCTCCGGATCGCGTGCTAGCCCTAATGCTCGAGCTGTTGCGATCGGATTACTGCGAGGCTGTGGTCAAGAAGATTCCTTGCCAGCGCCTGGCAGCCGAGCTGACTAAGATACGAAAGATACTCAAACATGTGGAGTCAGAACGTGTTATGGGTCTGCTGGAAAATTTACAGGCCTTGGTGCCTTACCTTTACAAGGAGTTTAATATTCCCACTAACAAGAGCAATAATGGAAATGGAAACAATAGTTCGGGTATGTTGTCATATAAAAGATAATGATATTTGGCATTTGATATGCGGTTTGTATCAACAGGCGAATCCCGTGAGAGCGTCGGTGACATGGAGTTGTTTGCCTTGGACAACTTTAATATTGGCCCCGAAGACTTTGAAACGGCGTGGTCGTGTGCTAGCCTAGAGGATGTGGTCACGATGAAGACTCTTAACGACACTTTGACCATTGGCAATGACGTACTTCTGCAGGAAAACTTGACTACCATTCAAATCAAATTATGCGATTATCCAGCCGAACAACTATTTCAGGAGCCGTATGTATTCCTTCAATTGCTGCACGTGCAGCAGCTGCAGGCCGACGTAACACTGTTGCACGCCAATCGGGCGCTGTTGACCTTCATCAAGTTGCTGCAGCATCGTCTGCGCGTGCGCAAAGAATCGAATGACATCGGCTTCAGTGCTAAGACCCAAGCCACGTTGCCTCAGCAATTGCGCGTTTCGAGCGTATTGGGCTTGCTGCTGAATGGCTGCTTGGAGCTGCTTGGACCACCGCTGCTGGAGTTTTGCAGTCACAATTGGCATCTGATCGAGCTGAGTTTTGAAACGATCAGAACCTATGATCACCTGGGTGCTGCGATACCAGAAAGTATTGTTCAGCGTCTGGGATTGATTGTGCCCAAGCTGATACGCTACTGCATTAAATTTGATGTGAGCCACGCCAACGAGATACCGACCTTGATCAAAAAGCTGATGATTCCCCGGCTGGAGTCGGTGATCTTTAATGGACTGCTCTTGGATGTTATGGCATTGAGTTTGGGAGCTAGCGAGGGCATTGCCAAGGCAACCGGCCGATCACTGCTGCAGCCACTGCTGCTGGACATTTCATACCTGTCCTGCCTGCCCGAACGCATGAAGACGTTGTGCGACCTCTGCCACAGAATTTCCCCCGAAGCGCCTGCCGAGGAGCAGAAAATAGTGCGCCTTAAAGAGGCCGTCGCCTTGGCCCTGGGCCAGTTGCTTGATGGGAGAAAACTGACGGCCATGGAGTTGCTGCAGAAGCAGAGCGAAATATGCCTGGTGCTGCTGTTTCTGGGCAGCGAGTCCCTTATGACGGCACTAATCAAGGCGATTGTCAAATGTACCAGCTTCTTCGTAGCCAAGCCCGAGCTGCGGAAGGAGGCGGAGTCGCTGCTGCAGACCCTGTTCGACCTTCCCAACGAAGAGTTGCGCAACTCGGCCTTGCGCCAGCTCAAGCAGCCCGTTGTCGATCACTTTCACGCCTTCATGAACGGTACCACCTACTTGGCCGGCTGCAACAACCTTGATCTGCTCAGAAATCATATTCTCGGCCTGCCCATGAGCACGCAGCTGTTGCGCAAGCTGTTCGTGCTGGGCTGGCGGCCCGAGCCGTCGCCCCAGGTGCAGGAATGGTGCGTCGACTACATGATCATGGTGGTGGGACTGGCCAAGCTGGTGCCCTCCAAGGACTTTCTTAAAATATTTAAGATTGTGCTACCTGTGATTCCGCTAATCGTGTGTCGCGCCATCGACCAGCCCCAGCTGCAGCTCATGCTCTGGGAGCTATTCGATCCGGATAACCAATTTTTGGAGCCGGCACAGTCGGTGCGCTGCAACGTCTGTTACCTGTATCATCCGGATGCAAAATATCGCAAGGACGCCATAAGTCGGATTGGTTACGTTCTGGCCTGGCAGGATCACCAGCACAAGTACCGCCCGGTCATGGACAAGCTGTGCCTCGAGCTGATCGGCCACGACATCTGTCTCATTAAGCCGCCGGTCCATTACTGCATCATCTTCAGCGAGTGCTCGCAGTTGCCCTTTCAGCGCAGCATGGTGGCATTGATGCGTCTGCTGGAGACACAAGATCTGAAGCCGAGCATTCGCAGGTCCACACTGATTCAGCTGAACGTGCTGATGCGCAGCTGGGAAGCGGTTGAATATTTCGCCAACTGCGACAGCGCCTTTATGCTCTGCCTGAGGGCGCTCCATGATCCACTTGTGCACGACGGAGCCGTAGCCAGTGACGAGATTGAAACTCTGCTGCCGACAGTTAGCATCATAATGCGAATGATCCTCCGCAGCGAGCGATTCCGGCAAGAGTTCAAGCACAACGCCGAGATGATCGCCTGTCTGCTGCGCTGCCTCTTCCTGATGCCGCACGAGATGCAGCTGCGCGCCGAGGTGAGCATTTGCATCTTCATGCTAATCTTTCATGAGCATGCGGCGCCTGAAGAGAAGTGCCTCAAGCTGGACGTTGATCTCTCGGCCATGGTGGTGCCGATCACATACGACGTGGACCACACCGCACCGTCGACAGCTGCCACCGAGGGACTGGAGCTGCTGAAATCCGTCTTCGTGAATCACTTTGAGAGCGATGCGGTCATCGAGTCTCAGCACTGGCGCCTCTTTGTGGCGAACAGGGTCTGCGGCTTGCCGAAGAATCTGTCGCTGTCTGTCGTCGGGGCAATGGATATTAAGGACATGCTGAAGCTGAGGCCAGCCGATGTGGCTCTCGTGCAGTCTACGCTCGTGCACGTGCAGCTGGAGAAGCAACTGACCGCTGCCAAGAACTGCAGCAGCCACGAGACTCTGCAGCAGCTGGTCGCCAGCGTGCAGCTGTATCTAGTGGCGCTGCGCTGCCAGACGCAGCCTGCCCAGTGCACAGCAATGTGGAAGCTGATGCACCGGTATCTGCGTCTCACTCCCGGCAACAATGCTGATCTGCAGCTGTACATTGCGCTATTGGAGCTCTGCCTGAACTGTTTGCGTCACAAACTGCCCCAGATAGTAGACGGCCTCAGGAATGCCCTCGAAACCGATCCGCATCATAGCTTCCGGGAGATCCTGCGCGATGACAATGTCTCATTGAACGTGTTGAGCCTGGTCACGGATTGTCTGGTGCAGCTATTGAGCTACCAGCACATCCAGCCCACCATCACCTGGCCCAGCAAACTCTTCGATGAGCTGAGCACTCGGGCGCGCTCCCTGTTCGAGCAGCGCAAGCTGCAGCATGTGCGCTGCGTCTTGGCCGTGCTGCGGGAGCTCAGCGAACAGCCGCTGCAGCTGGAAAGCTCCAAGATTGAGGTGAGCAGAGATTTCGCCAAGAAATGCTTATATATTCTATTGTAAATCCTTCATTGTAGGCCTACTATCAGCACTATGTGCAGCTGTCCAGCAACCTGCGCACCTCCACGCAAACAGGCGCCCAGTGGCAGCGCGACTGTCTGTTCATAGTCTGCAAAATGCACGTCCTGGGCAAGCGGCTGGGTACGCCGTGCTCCAAGGTGCAAGGCGAAAATAAGGTGCTGCGCTATCTGCTGGGCCTGTGCGGCCACTCGGACGCGGAGGTGCGCTCGCTCGCCTGGGTGGCAATGGCCAATTGGATCACAAATGCTGGCAGCAGCATGACCCAAGTCTTGCTCGATTTCCATGACTATCTGCCGGGAGGGTTGGCTGCGTGCTGCCTCAGCACGATGCTCGATGGGAACGAGGCGTTGCTGGTGCGCGAGCTGGCAGGACGCGTGTTCGAAATGCTAATACGCAATATTGGAGCAGCAGCATGCAACGAGCTGTTCAAGTTCCACTCGTTCCTGAAGCAGGGCCACTTAGCGATTTCGTACATACAGATGTCGCCAGAAAAGCAGCGCGATGCTGGAGTGAGCTCGTCGTTCGATTTGATTAGTTGCTACGTCAGCATTTGTGCTAGATTGATCCAGCAGGAGCCCAGCTGGTGTGCCGTACTCTGCAACCATGCCTTCTTCAATGCACTGAGCGACATCCTCAAAATGCCCACGCCCGCCCAGCCCCAGCTCAGCGCCTACATGGAGCTGTGCGCTGGCCACATCTGCAAGCTGTACGCGATGTGCTACCAGCGGAACTTTGATTGTCTGCAGCGCGGCATTTGCCGTGATCCGGTATTATTGAAGAGCTTTATTTCCTTGATTGACACAGTGCTCGAGCCGGATATGGAGAATGACAAGCACATCGAACAAATTCTGAAGCTCCTGATGGTGTTCTGCAAGGATGCGAATGCCTATGGTTTTCTCTGCGAAAAGTTCAGGGAGCATCCGGAACTGTTGTTCGATCTGCTGCTGTATGGCCAGAGTCTTACCTATCTGGATACCGATGTCCAGAAATACACGTTGTCAGCGACCTCGCTGCTGCTGATAAAGGCACAAGATGCGCCCGAGGAGCTCAACTTGCTTCTGGTCTTCGAGGCATACGTGGAGGACACGCGCACTGACGACGAAGACAAGAAGCCCAGCGACAGCGATGACAAGGAGAACAGTACAAATGATTTGAACAAGCAAATGAAGACGATGAGCATGAAGCAGACGTCAAAGAAGAAAAACCTCGGAGGCAAAGTGAACAAATCGGCGGTAAAGGAGAAGGAGCCGACAAATGCCGCCGTGCTGCTCTATCACGGCCTGGACCAGCTGTTCGAGCACATCTTTCCGGCCAAGACATACAGCTTTCTGGTAGCTCCCAAACCGCTGCATATTCAGGTGTGCGAAGTGCTTGGCAATTTGCTAAAGCAATCGAGCTATGCCGTGGACGCTGCGCGCCAGTTCAAGCTGCTGGAGCGCGTCCTGCATCTGCTGGAGGCGTTCCTCGATGACAGCAACATTGGCAATGCCACGGTGTATGTGCGGCGCGTCGGTGCCCACAAGTCGCGCGACATCATCAACAATTTACTGGTGCTTCTCAATCTGCTGATGCACTGGCAAAACTCGCCGCATGCCATCATCACGGATTCCGGCAAGGCCGCCCGCATCGTCCGCATTATCGTTCGCCTGTGGCCCTGGCTGTCGCATTCGGCCGTGCTGAAGCACATTACAGTGCGCCTGACCACGCTGCTCACCGAGCACTCGTTCGAGATGTGCAAACAGACGTCGCAGGTGCTGTCGGGCCAATCGCACTCGCTGCTCCAGCTGATGGTGCGCGTGGCGGATCACGAGTCGACCAAGAAGGAGGGCCCCAGTGCCACCAAGCCGGAGCTTGCCTACTGCGGTTCAGACTCAATCATTGAGGCCTCGCTGCGCGTCATGATCAACTGCTGCTCGTGTGCCGAAGGGCGTCTGAGTCTGGGCAAGATGCGTGTGCTGGACATGTTCGATACGATCATGCCGGCTACCGGCAGCAATCCGGTCAAGGTCAAGCCGGAAACACTAGTTAATTGGATTGCGTTTTGGGAAGTTTTCTCCCGCTACGAGCTCGGCTACAAGGTCTGCCACCTGCAGGGCCTGCTCCATCTGGTGCGTCGCTCGCCCCCCCTGAGCATGTTGCGCCTGCGATGCCTCCGCATCGTGCGCAACATGTGCTTCAGCAATCACAATCGCATGCTGCTGGTCAACATGACGGGCTTCACGGACTTTCTGCGCGACATTGTCTCGCAGCCGGTGCAGGACGGCGGCGGTGGCGGCGACTCCAGCATCGACTCCTATGTGGAGCACCATCTGGTTGTCCTCTGCCTGTGGAAGCTGTTCGGCTTCAGCGCCAAGTGTCGAGCCATGCTGCGTGGCACCAAACTATTCAAGCAACTGACCATACTCTCCGATCACCTGGCCTCTCTCCAAGCGGACCGTCCGGAGCAGTTTGAGACGGTGCCCTTCGCTGTCGAACTGAAGGATCTGCTAGGCAAGCTCTTTGACTCGCTGCAGCCATAATTAACCAAATATAACTCTACTTAAACAAAACATTTGCATTTTCCTGTTCTATTTCACTATGCATTTTTACTTGATTCTTGAACAATTTTTCATATTTTCTTGACCAGTTTCCATTTAATTTATTGTTTAATTGCCAACCAAACTGAATATGCAAATAAATATATTAATTATTATACTCGTTTAATACTAATCCAAAGTCTAATTTCTATAACATATAGTATTAATCTAGTTATACACTCTTTATATGTAAACTATGAATTATGTGATGTATTTAGATATATTACTTTTATTATTATTATTGTTTTTGTTTATTTCAGCTTATTTTCATTTAATTTATTTTTTTTATAAATCATTATTATTTTTATTTAAACAAAGACTTCTTATTATTTTTATTATATATTTGTAAATCTTTATTTGGATAAATATTTAGTAGGTAAATAAATATACTTTTTAGACTAAGTCAACGGGTTTCATGTTCGCAAAAGCAGTTAAAATTTACATTCCAAATAAAAAAACACTAAACTTTTCTGAAGTTGAAGACATTTCATCCAAAGAGCCAATATTCATATATTCCTCATAAACTGATTTCACTCATCATTGCGATCTGTTGACGTGAAATAGAACATATCAAGACGCAGCCGATGAACGGGACTGCTGAACCTCTAGATCCTTCTTCTGATCTTCTTCTAGCAGTTCACTTTTTATTAATGATCCGAATATGTAAGAGTTGATAGCAGCAGCCGCAGCAGCCTACTGAACAAACATATTGAAGCAACAATCGCTTTTATACCCTCGGCTAGAGTGTATGCAACTGCAGAGAGTAAACAGGGAGAGAGAATTCATTTTAATGGCGAATCACACCTAGCCAATGTCGAGCCCTATCCGGTCTACTTAGTATAAATTCACACACATTTTTCTGTAATATAATCTTAAATAGTTATGTTTATACAGAATATATATATATATAATATATATATATATAATTTAATTTAATGTATATTCAAATATATACATACAGATAACTTGAACCCTTTACATTTCATTAAATTTAAACTATTTTACTAACTACAATTATTTTAAAGAAAAGAAAAAACATAAAAGTTGCAAAAGAAATTTTGAATTAGTTTAATTTTAATTTAAGTTAGATTCAATACTATATCAAAGCAGTTGCATAAGTCCCTTGACGTGTATAATGTAGTCGCTTACACCCGACTATGTGATACCCTACCCCACTTAAAACATTTGTCTCAACTTATTATTCTCTGTAACAATTTATATTTTTAATGGAATCGCTTGTACCCTGTATAATTCATGTATTAAGTGTCTAAAATTCAAGCACTGTCAGATGGCTCAGCATTTCCTAGTAAATCTGCTCATGGAACCCAAGCTGTGCCCAGCTCCTAGTTGTGTATAAAAGCAAGTTTAGCGCACATACTGCCATCATAGTTCAAACTTTAGTGAGACGTGCTTTAATAAATTAATAATAAAAATTCTAATATTATTGATAATAATAATAGAAGTTCCCATCTACAATCAAATGTCATTTGTTTCTGTATCCGACTTTGAGAAACAGGCCCTTGTGGAGTTGGATCAAAATGCTCTTGACTATTACAGAAGTGGGTCTGGGGAAGAGTTAACGCTTGGCTACAATCGTGAGGCATTTAAACGGTTTGTATTTATTTTTTAATTTTAATTAATGTTTAATTTGTATATGAATTAATTTTGTATTTAATTAATTCATTCATTTTTATAAATTTGTATTATTAAATTCAGTAATTTTTGGTCTCGTTACTCACCGCCATATTAAAAAGCCCCAGACTCTTTCATATATGTATTTCACTTTGTTGATAATGTCTCTTAATCCAATATTACAAATAGGTTGCGTCTGCGTCCCCGTTGTCTACGTAATGTTGCACAATTGGAGACAAGTTACTCGATTTGGGGAGAGCACTTCAAATGGCCACTGGGCATTGCGCCCGTTGCTATGCAAAGGATGGCGCATCCAGACGGCGAGAAGGGCACAGCGCGAGCTGCAGGCCGCGCTGGATGCTTATTCATCCTGAGCACGCTCTCAAACACCTCGATGGAGGAGGTGGCTGCCGCGGCGCCCGAGACCTGCAAATGGTTTCAGCTCTACATCTACAAAGATCGGTGAGTTAGGGTAGACACTGGCTGAGAGATAAATGTGGATATTTTGCTGTTTAGGGCACTCACCGAGAGCCTGGTGCGTCGTGCGGAGAAAGCTGGCTTCAAGGCTCTCGTCTTGACTGTGGATGCTCCGGTCTTTGCCCAACGTCGAGCAGATGTGCGCAACAAGTTCAGCCTCCCAGCCCACCTGAGTCTGGGCAACTTTCAGGGCGCGCAGTCGAATGTGGCCTCATCTTCGGGCGACTCGGGCCTGATCGAGTATGTGGCCAGCCAGTTTGACTCCACAGTGAGCTGGCAGGACATCAAGTGGCTGAAGCAGCTCACTCAACTGCCGATTGTCGTCAAGGGCATCCTAACTGCCGAGGATGCCGAGCTAGCGCGTGAGTACGGCTGTGCTGGCATCATTGTGTCCAATCATGGCGGCCGCCAACTGGACTCGACCCCAGCCACAATTGAGGCACTGCCCGAGGTGGTCCGAGCCGTTGGCACTGATCTAATCGTTATGCTGGATGGCGGCATTAGGGAGGGCAACGATATATTCAAAGCTCTGGCTCTGGGCGCCCAAATGGTGTTTATAGGTCGCCCTGCCATCTGGGCCCTATCCTGCGATGGCCAGCGCGGCGTCAGCCATCTATTGACTCTGCTCAGGAATGATTTTGACATCACAATGGCCTTAACAGGTTGCCGCACTCTAGCCGATATACAGTCCTCAATGGTGGTGCCAGAATCCACTTACTGGCCATTTAAATAAACATATATAATATATAATATATAATATATAATATATAATATATAATTTATAATATATAATATATAATATATAATATATAATATATAATATATAATATATAATATATAATATATGATATATATGTGTATTATTATTAGTATTATTCCTTTATTTATGCATTGTGTATTGCTTATTTATTTATGTTTCTTTCAAGTAAGAAAATATTTCAATATGTATTTATAATAATAGTTAAATAAAATGAATTGTTTTTCATTAATATTCAAATTATTCTTTTATTATTATAATGTATAATTTAATATAATTTAAAAATATTAACGCAATAAAATAAATAATAATAAATTCTAAATGCTTTTTTTCCTTTTATTCTCTGGCAACTGAACAGTGGCGGCAAAAAAAGTAGGTACACCTCAAAATCTGGGAATCGTGCTCAAAACTTAGCAGAGGTATTTGAGATTTTGTTAGAAGAGGAACACTTGCCTTACTTGCTTACGTTTATTTTCTTAATTGATGAAATCGATCGAATTTATATATTATTTTAGTATAAACAATTTCGTTAGAAATTTCATTTTTATTTTATATGTATGCCAAAGAATTACTACTACATACAGATTTCTATATGTACTCTATATTTCAATGCTATATTTCAATTTCATACTATATTTTTCTAAATTTTAAACAAATCTTGTATTTGCATTGCAGCAACAGTTAATTATAATTAATGTCTGTTCGTTGTGTGGGTGAACCGATCCAGTCTGATCTTTGTCTAGATTTTCTATTTCAATATTTGCCGTGTCGGCGTTTAATTAGGATTGCCGCGGCCGTTGCTGCTGCTGCTGCACTTAAGCCACGCCCATTTCCTGTTCTATTCTAATTTATGTAAGTTTCTTAGTTGTTTTACATCAATTTCAGTAGCGGAAGCATTTCAGTGTTTTGATGGCTGCGACAAATGCGAGGCATCACATATATTTGGACACGCGCGTCAGGTGTCAGAGCGACGCGACGTTAATTGCGGCAGCAACAAGTGGCCGAAAGCCCCCAAAAAAGTCAAAATAAGAAACAAGGCAACAACAGCAACAAGAAGAACAATTGCCATGCGAATGGCGTTAAGTTTTCCACAGCTGTGCAACAAATGAAACCTGTCAAACATTTACATGCATCACGCAACATCATTTACACCCACACACACACACTCACACGCATTCATACATATACATATGTATGTGACGCCCGCGATTCTACAAAATCTTCACAGCAGAGATTCCCAATTTTGTGAACTAAAGCAAAGAAGATAAAAAGTTAACTGAGTCAAGCAGCTAAAATGGAAAACTATAATAATAATACTAATAAAAACTGGTGTTGCCAAAAACAATAAAAAACGTTTCTATATGAACATGCGAAAAGCGCGACGCTAGCAATGGCACAGTGGTCTGAAATGCATGTGATCTGGACATAGATTGCATATACTCTTCTTGAGAGTAATACAAATTTATTATTGATATGTGTGAGCACAAGATATGCGAGTGAGTCTGAAGTTTTTATTTATTCTTATGCATATACAAATATACAATAATTGCATATTCTCCAGATCTATCCAGGTGCTGACTTATGACCAGCCATAACAAAATAAGTGTATTATTTGTGGATAACTATAATTATAGATAAATTTTAGACAAATAATAAAAAACAGTGAAGAAATATACTTAACCAGCTGTGCTATGGTCTAGCTAGTGTAAATACTTCATTATTATCCTGAAAATCATACATATAGAAAAATTTATGTATTTCCTATATTCACATTCAATATATGTTTATACAAATACTTCAACTAACTTTCATAGAAGCTCCATATACATACATATATATATATATATATATATATATATATATATATATATATTATATCTTTAAGTTATATGTATTAAAAATATAAATTAAAAAGAATAACAACAACAACAGTTTAATGGTTGCCCAGTTACTAAGGGTCACAGTCTAAATTTCATAACTGGTTGCGTCGGCAGCGCAAATGCGTCGCGCAGTCAACGTCAACATTGACTCAGACGCCGAAGCCGATGTCGATGTCGATGCCGACAGCGACGTCAACGCCGACGCACAGGTTGGAGCGACTCATGCGCTCGCTCGCTCGCTCGTTCATTGCGGGGCTTCGTCTCTGGCTGCCTTTGCATTCGATACGCGTCTGTTGCGAGCGCCAGTCGCAGTCGTCGCGAGTGTTGAGCAGCGCAGCCCAGCAAAACGGAAACCTGATTTCAAAATAAGCAAAGAAAACACCAAATTTATGAAATATTATTAAATGCAAATTAATTAAGGGCTCCGTATCGAATGCTCAAATCAGCAAAAAAACAAAAAACAAAAGAAATCAAAAAATTTTAATAAGAATTAAATAAAAAATTCATTAACTTTTGCTGCTGCAGCAATTTTTACAAGACGTCAACGCTAAGTGGCGCCATCTACATCGAGTTCTGCTGCAAAACAACGAAAGTGGCTGCTATAGGTGTGTGCGGGTGTGCGTGTGTGTGCGTGCGTGTGCGTGCAAGTGTGTGTTTAGTGTTGTGTTATTAAGTGCACTACTCCATCAATTCAGCTGATTACAACGCATGGGAATAGCTTAAGTAATGCACTCAAACACCTGAGCAGTAATTACAAATCTATATACATAAAAAACTATGTATATATATATATATATATATAGGTCCATCAGATAAAGGAATACCTCATTAGCCTTCAAGGTAAGCCGCTAATGTAATTTATAGGCTGATCAGCTAATCAAAGAACTATAAAATTTTAATCACATTTGCTGCGATAAGTCCGCAATTATAAAGCGATCTGAATTTTATGCAGAAATTGCCAATAGCAGCTCAGATAAGGCAACAATTTGGGCAAATAACAGCCGAAAGGGAAGAAGAAGATGAATACGTTTAAAATACATAAATAAACAATTCAAATTGTGCTAAGCACCTATTGACAAAATGGCTTAAAACTTGAGCTCATTAGCAAACAAATTCAACTGCCTCGATAGATATGCTCCATATTAACTATGAAGCAAACATAGTTAGTCATAGTGTATATATATATAGTATATAAATGTGTATATATAAATATAGATATAGATATATACCAGAATATGTAAGCTATTTGTGTGTGAAAAACAAGGAATTGGAGCTGTGTAAAAATAAATGATATATTATTATAAATGAAGCATCAAATTAATACAAAATTATATAAAAATAAAAATATATCATACAGTATTTACATATATCATTCCTTATGCATATTTCTCTATAAATAACCCCTTTATATAAAAGCCTTAACACCTCATATTTCTGGTCTAACTGCAGCTTCTTTAGCTCAAGCTCGCATTTACTTGACTTTCAGATCAAATTAAAAAAAAAACTGTTATCAATACAAATATTTACAAAATATGCGAGCTTATCGTAGATTCGATACCGGAGATATCTGTGCCAGACTTTTGAAATACTCAGGTCTCAGCTAGCGTCTGTTTACAGCGCAGAGCTTCGCCTCTAGCATGTAGATAAGCGTGCAGAAAACAAAAGTATCTGCAGCACTTTGATTTTCCCATTTTATCTAAAACTGCGAAAATTAGATAAGATATGGCTACACATACGTACATACATAGATATAGACATATATATACATATATATACATATAGTGATATACATATCTATCTAGCTGCTTGTTTGCTCCAGTTTTGGTAGAGCCGATAAAATTGTTGTTTCCATTTAGTTTGATTTGTTCGCTCACATGCAAAAGCGCAATCAATGTGGACATAGCTCTCGGCCTGGCTCCCTCCTAGCCTTATTATGTGCATGTGGCTTGGTCAGATAGAGTAGTAATCGAGTCGAGTGCTCTATATGGCTGGCAGTCCATTGGATACATACATGTACATGTATGTTGCCACGGCTTGGTCTGTCATTTTTTTCCATGACAACCTCGCCGGGCATAACAAGTCCAGCCAAAAGTTGTTTGCCAAATGACAACAACAACAACAACAACAACAGCCGGCTGCGATGGGCAACTCCCCAAAGGACGTCCAGCTGGGGGTGGCGGCGGTTGCCAGGGCGCGGCCCTCAATGCCTGGCGTCATGTTACCAATTTAGCCAACTGCTCGCGACTTGTTCCTAGAACTTTCGCTGCCTCCTTCGTGTTTAATCGATAGCCTGGAAAAAGTGTGTTTCGTTGGGGTTTTCCAGCTGGCTAATTGCAGATCGCGGATAAGTAAGCAACTTATTTGACTCGGAGGGAGCGACGATAGAGAGAGAGAGAGAGAGAGAGAGAGAAAGAGAAGGAGAGAGAGAGAGAGGGAGAGAAGCTGAGTAGATGCGGGTGGCCTGTGATTTGTGGCTGCTTTTTGCCTGACTTTGTGTTTGAGTTTATGTTAATTAGCTCGACGTCTAGCTGCGACGCAGTTGAAAACAAATGTAACAAGGTCTTGTAAAAGTGCCTAACGTGTATATATATATATATATTACTATATATTTATGTATATAATAATCACATGTATTTAGGTTTACGTGAATTGTGTGCTTAAGTGCAGTTGGCGATGGGCATGGGAAACATTTGTGTGAGCTTTGTTTAATAAACAAGCCTATTTAAACTTGCAAACATATACAGAATTACAAAATTTATATCTATTGTATTTATAGGGTGGCCCTATAAGAGCACTAGGAACAGAAATCAGCTCTGCTGAGTCTTACTTAACTATATATCTAGCAAGAAGAATGTAAGCCATGCTGACAGCCAATAGTCCTAAGTCTTTTCCCAATTAAATGGCAAATCTAAACACAAATTTTAACAGCTTATTGCTGTCGATAGCTTAGGCAACTACGGAAATAGACTTATCGAATATAGCAACACTCTTGCTGTGTCAGTCCCAGTTTCAGAGCTTCAGGCTCGGATTTGCAACGAATACCAAAATCTGCAGATTAATACTAATTACTATTAAAATTTTAATAATTTTGGACTTTCTTTTAGACTTTCTTTTTGACATTCTACAAAAAAAAACCTACCTTATATATGTATGTACATAAATAAAATATATATACAGTGGCTCACGGCTTATTACAACAAAATTTGGGCATCTATAAAATATAAACTAAAAGAGTCTTATAGCAATTAAATACTTAAGTCTCAACAGAAAACAATTCTATTCTTTAGTCAGTGTTTTTACAGTGTGACATGAATGAATGCTTAATTAAGTCATTAAATCTTACCCAAATTACAGGCTATACAGTGCCAATCACTCATACTATATATACATATATCTAAATATTTAAAGCTAGATCAATTTCGCAGCATCTTTGATTTCTAATTGTTGAACAACAAGTGTCTTAAATACATTTCTCAAGCTTGATGATTGCAGAAAGTGCCTTTCAAAAACGAACAACAACAACAACAAATATATTCCAAAGCATATTCCATTTGGTAACGCAAATATTGCTGTAGTCAGTCAGTCCGATGAAGTATTCCATGCATATTTGCAACGCTCCAAAAAATCCAATAAATGGCAATCACAGCAGAAGGCAGCAAAATGCTTTGCATGCCCACAACACCATGCACATGTGTTGCCACAGCCATCAGCATATTTGCATATAAACGTACATACATACACATATACGTATATAGCTGAGTATATATATTTGAAGTATTTACAACTAGGTACGAAACGGGCTAGGCACATTCAAGTGCAATTAACATCAAATCTCAAGCATCTTTGTTGTTTAACATTTGAAGCTGAGTTTTTATTGTGTCTACTCTATTGACAAAGTAGTTAAAATCGTAGTCGTAGTCGTAGTCGTAGTCGTAGTCGTAGTCGTAGTCGTAGTCGTAGTCGTAGTCGTAGTCGTAGTCGTAGTCGTAGTCGTAGTCGTAGTCGTAGTCGTAGTCGTAGTCGTAGTCGTAGTCGTAGTCGTAGTCGTAGTCGTAGTCGTAGTCGTAGTCGTAGTCGTAGTCGTAGTCGTAGTCGTAGTCGTAGTCGTAGTCGTAGTCGTAGTCGTAGTCGTAGTCGTAGTCGTAGTCGTAGTCGTAGTCGTAGTCGTAGTCGTAGTCGTAGTCGTAGTCGTAGTCGTAGTCGTAGTCGTAGTCGTAGTCGTAGTCGTAGTCGTAGTCGTAGTCGTAGTCGTAGTCGTAGTCGTAGTCGTAGTCGTAGTCGTAGTCGTAGTCGTAGTCGTAGTCGTAGTCGTAGTCGTAGTCGTAGTCGTAGTCGTAGTCGTAGTCGTAGTCGTAGTCGTAGTCGTAGTCGTAGTCGTAGTCGTAGTCGTAGTCGTAGTCGTAGTCGTAGTCGTAGTCGTAGTCGTAGTCGTAGTCGTAGTCGTAGTTCAAGTCAAACTACCATATCTATGGTTAGTGTAACAACTCGTAGCACGCTACTCTAAAAACGCCTCAGAAAATGCTTTTCATATTTTTCACTCCCGCTAAATTTATGTTTAACCTTCACGAGCGTGACGACTTTCAAGCAGAGACTCAGACTCAGCGACTCAGCCTCAGCCTCAGCCTCAGTCTCAGTCACAGTTTATACAGCCAGATTCTGAGCGGCAACAACACGAACCCAGCTCGAGTGCCTGCTAAATGACATCAGCATTTGGTGGCGAGAACAAAAGCACGCTTCAATACCTTGTAGATGGACGTGGCGCGGGTATAGCACAGAGAATACAGAGAAAAAAGTATCTTATAGTTTGCATGTCGCACAGTCGACAGGTGCCAAAGATTTCTATGTCAGTGAAAGCCGCAAAAAACAAAACAGAAAAAAGCTAAACAAAAAACAGCTCAAGGTGGCTTCATCATCTGTTTCTTCTTCTTCTGGTTTTTGTTGCTTTCGGTTCATTCATAATTTATATTAATTATAAATTATAAACATCTCAGATGCTTTGCGGTTAGTCGTAATGCGAGTCGGCGCATGTGCAGCTAATTGATCGGTGACTAAACGTGCGGCCGAGTGGAAATACCTCAGGTTACCTGCCAAAGCCGATACTATACTATAATCTAGTATTATATTATAGTATACCTGCAATTAGGCGGGCAATTAAGCGAAGCTTTTCCTCAAATGACAAATTGTTTGTTTGTTGTTCCCGTTGATTGGCTAGAAAACAATTTTAATTGCTCCTTAACTGATCCAAATGGAACTCGAACATACAAATAAAAATTTAATTATATACAATTGTGCAATTTCAAGGGGATAAAAAACTAATAAAATAAATTTGGTTTTTCTTTATTTTGCAGTTCTAGTTTATATTTAATACAAATTAGATAAAAATGATTTTAAAGTGATTTTAAAAGCTTATTGCTCACAAAATATTGGCATTTTTCATTAAAGATTAAAACAAATAAAACAAAAATATATATAAAATATATAAAGCTTTTTTATATATATATTTTTTTATAAATAAAAATATGAACTAGCATTGCTTTGAGCTTGAATTAGTTTTTACATAATTAAAAGATGTTTTGATTACATTTATTATGAGAAGTATCATGATTTATCAGTCACATAATTACTGTGAGATTTTAATCTAACAATTAATTTACCGTTTGCTATTATTTATAGCTGGTTAGAGATTTAATTACCAATTCCACACAGTTTTTTGTGTTGTAAAGTTCATTGAATTATTTTTTTTTTTTTTTAAATTGTGATATTATATTTTACATATAATTTCATATAAGCTTTTTTCACGAATTAATCATATAAATTGATCGTATGTCGAAAAGAAAAAAAAAAAAAAAAAAAAAATATATATATATATATATATATATATATATATATATATATATATATATATATATATATATATATATATATATATATATATTTACATATTTCTAGTCTTTATCTTCGGTCTTAGGGTAAGTTCAATCTTCGTTAAAAATCTTAAAATTTTTTATGAGCAAATACTTCAAATTCCATTCCGCCAAATGTTTACATCGTAATAAAATTCGATTTCTTTTCTTTTTTGAACGCTCTAAAATGTCAACAATTTGATTTGGTTACGCAATTGCTTATCTACTCCAACCCCCAAGTCTGGTAAAAACAGAAAACCAAAACGTAGCTCACTTTGATGATAGCTGCTTATCGCAATTGAGACTTGGGCTACATGATAGGAGTGCAACATGTGGCAAGCCTTATAGAGCAGCGTGCTCCCTACTCCAACCATCAGTCACTGGTAAACTGACACCAGAGACGACAAGCCCACGTGACCTTCAAACATGTGTCCATGTGGAGTGCGAGCACAATGTATGTTTGTTGAGTTGCTGTTGTTGTTGTTGTTGTTGTTTCTTTTTTCAGTTCTCATTATCGTACTCGTTCTGGTTCTCGTTCTCGTTCTGGTTCTGTTTCTCTCTTTTAGGTTAACTGTGCCAAGCTGAAAGTGATGCCAGAAGTTCGCTCGAAGGTGAAACTTGGCCAGTTGGAACACACCTGTTGCACTTTGGAGACAAACTGAGAGCTGTCCGAGCAGACAGACGTTTGCCATGTTCGGAGCTTGACTTCTTTTTGCTTGGCTCAGCGCTTGGCCAATGATCTCTCCACAGCGCTCCAGTTACTTCATGTGACATTGAAAGATCTTTGCAGGCCTCTACTAATTGCTTGCCATGAATTGAGCTATAAGCCACAAATTACAGCTCATTTCTTGGCCAGACTTATCGGCGTTCATTCAAAAATGTCGAGCAAGGCGCGTGCTCAAAGCGCTGCAGCTCAGCTTTAAGCGTGAGTTGTGCGTGTGTGTGTATGCGTGTGGGTGTAAAGGTTTTTAAAAAATGAAAATTAACAAAAGTATAAAACTGAATGATACGAAAAGAGTCTCAGATTCCAGTTAAATTTCATGCACGTCAACGTCTTGGCATTTGCTGAGTGGGCGGCATTAAAAAGGCTATTAAAGACATTAGCTAAATATGGCAAGCGCTCAATGAATCAACTGCTGATATCTTTGTATGTAAATTTTATTTTATGCATGCATTTTGAGCTTAAAAATTGAATTTTATATTAAGCGAAATACGCAAGTATATTTGATTAAAACTTCAGTTTTATTTCCAGCCTCTCTGAAAAATCTTTCTGTTTAGACAAAAATATTTGTTTTTAAATAAAAGTTTATTTTCTAAGAATTGTTTAAAACAATAAATAGCAGCTCTAATATATAATAATAATAAAAATCTATAGTAAAAAATATTTAAGAAATTCATTAGAAAAGAGGAACAAGAAAACAATATAAATATGTCTTTTATCATGTATTTTCCGTTATCTTCAGCTATTCAATTTAAATATTGATTCTTCCATTGAGTCAGCCATTAAAATGTTTTACAAATATTTCTCAGCAGCCCAGCGACATTATCTAAGTAAACTACTCAGCTAGGCATATCTGCATAGAGCTCTTATTTATTGATTTAGTAATATCATTTGAACTCTGCGCCTTTCAAGTGGCTTGACTCTCAACTCACAGTTCTCAGCCCTCTCTCTCTCACTCTCTCTCTCTCTCTCTCTCTCTCTGTTAGTCATTTAGCGCATTCGATTGGTATTCTAGGCACGTACATCTCCCATACAGAGCTGCCCCCTATGTCCGATATGGCATATCGTGAATACGTTATATACATATGCGCATATATATATGGTATATATGAGTGAGTGCTCCATTCATATGCATAATAAAATCAAGACACTTGCGCATATTGCCGCTAAATGCGAGATATTTTTATGATTGCGGCGCAAAAAAAAAAGAAAGATTCATAGAGAAGAAAAAAGCTTTCAACTCGAATTATGCATATTGGGTATTAGGCATATAAATATTTGATTTTACCTGGCTAAGTGTTATTGGCATAAATTAAGATACAGATGTAGCAGCTGTTCCCCGGTTGAACGAGTTCGACAACAAAATATGACAGTCAAACCAAATCGAATATAGATTCTCAGAAAATTATCATAGAATTATAGAAGCCAACGTTTAAGTTGAGCGAAGACGAGAGAGAGGCTTTAAGGCAAGGCTACAAATTCAAAATATATAGAACAAAAATATATTTAAAAAAATAAAACATATATATAATATACAAGAAAAAAAAAATAATAATACATTTAAATAATTACAATAATATTTTTAAAATATTTAATGTTAATACTAAATTATCATATTCCTGAGTAGTAAGCATTCTTATGGATATTTTATTATTTAATTAAATATTATTAATTTAATTCAAATGTTTGCATTGGAAGACATAAGTTTTATTAACAACTATACGATAGATAATTATTTCATTTGACTTATTTAAATAAAAAATATTCTTAGGACATGCAAGCATTCCTTCGTTTCTCGAAGTGTACGCCTACAATTGCACCGTTTGTCATGCACCAATCCACTTTATTTCTAATATGCGAGCAGAGAGCAATAATAATCTATAGATACAGTTGTTGCTTCGCATAGATATTGACAAGCATATTGTTAGATATATTTATAAATATGGGATATATTTATATTATGTGGGTTGCACACAGTTATTAACTGTCTTGGGAGATCAGCTCGACAACATGCGCATAATTAGCCGACTGCGATTAACGCGACTTGTTTGCCCTGAACCCCATCATGTTAGAGTCAAGAATGAACATTAAGGCAAATTGGCCAAAAAGCACGATCGTTAAAATGGACAAATATGGCATAATTAGAAGAGAAGCGTTAATTGATATTTGAACACGCAAGATGACCATAACCAGCAACAGCAACAAATTGGCAAACAAACCAAGATGATTTTTGTATTTTACAGTCGCTGACAATGTTGAAAGCTTGTCGAACGTTAAGATCAACAATGAGCCAACAACAGCTATAATAATCATAATAATAATAATAATAATACTGATGATGATGATGATGATGATAATGGTGTGGCAGATACATTTTCAATTGCCCAGACAGTGCGCTCACTGATGGAACTTAATGTTCACTTTCATTTGCAATTAAAGAGCGAATGCGATGCGAACGCGAATTCTCAGCTTTGAGCTCAGTCGCTGTTCGAATTTCAAGCGTGTCGGCCATAAGATACAACTGATCTAGTTACAGATATATATATATATATATACACATATATATTAATATATTGCGACGCAAATCAAGCGAACATTAACGGTAATTAATTGGCTATTCTCTAGTGCTCTCTCTCTCTCTCTGTGTCTCTCTTCTCTCGAGCGTTGCGTGAGCCAAGCCCAAAAAGAAACCCCTCCATCAAATCGCCATCTAACTTTAGACGATTTCATCATATGCTGTTTTTGCGTTTGTTAGCGTACTCATGAGATAGGTGTTTTTGTTGTTGTTGTTTCGGTTATTGTTACTGCGCTGTGCTAGCTGCTATTTTTGTTTTTTATCTCTTTTTTTTTTTGCAAATTAGCTAATATGCGCTTAGTCCCATTGGCGACTGTGTATTTCGTGGCGTGTACGTCATCGGCACTCAGTTGTCTGTCTATAAGAGACGTATCTCTATATCTAAGTATTACTTGAAGATACAAAAGTATCTGCTGCTTACTCGCTTGTATAAACAAAAGTATCATTCTCTCTTTCTGGCTGCTTCACACACACCTTAAATACCAAAACTGTTTCATTATGTAAGTTTCATTATGTAAAACAAACTTATAATCTACCCTTATATCTAAGTTACACTAACTGGCAATTGAAGATACAAAAGTATCTGTTAGTTAGTACATTGTATCTCTCTCTCTGTATCACTCTCTCGCTGTCTTTCTCACACCTTAAATACTTGAACATTGCAATCTAAGTACGAACATTTCTCTGTGGAATGTATTTATAAATAAAGATCTCACGCTCTGACCTTTTGCAGATAGACGACAACGAATAAAGCGAAGGAGCGACGACGACGCGAGACACCCACAGCCCACAGCCATCGCAGCTCAGACTTGAATTATATGCCACGCTGCAGCTAACAATTTCCATATAAATTTGGCTATAATGTGAACAGCAATAACAACAGCAATAGCAACACGAATTTCAAATGTGAACCAAACTCCAAATTATTTCGGCTCACAGGTTTCGCGTGCCACAAAAGAAGAATTGTGAAAACCAAAGAAAAAAAAAACATTAGGCAAAAATTATTGCTAAAGTTTTTTGTTTTTGTTTTTGAAAGTGCAGTGAAAACGAAATATGATTAATTAGCAAATGAGGCAAAAATCATTCACTTGATGAATATTGCTGCAAAAGCCGTTGCATGTGAGCGAAAGATATTCGCCGCGCGTTTTTAAACGCTCGCGACGCGACACAAAACGCGCGCGTTTTCTATCTGTACTTTCGCGGAAGTGAGTTTACCTTGCCAAACTATAGAAACCAGATAAAAAGAAAATAACGAAAATTGCATAACATTTCCATTAAGCAGCAAGTTCAGTGCATAAATTAAGTTTTAGCCAAAAATTCACATTGTGTAAAAAAGCTAAAATTTGGCAAAATGGAATTGGAAATGGCAGCAGCGGAGCCGTCGCGCCCGCTGGAGGCAATATTTATTGCCACGCCCCCCTGCACACCGCTGCCCTCTTCACTGACGCGCACCACAACGCCGCGCGAGCTGCCCAGCATGTACCACTTCGATTTTGGTAAGAAAACCCGTCAATATTAACTGGGAACTGTTCAAGAGACATATCCAAGCAGTTAGCTTAGGCTTAGGGTGTGAGGGTATCTGAAGAGCTGTTACTCTTATAGAGTGGGCAGTCAAGTGCATTGCCACTCAGGAATTTATGCATAAATAAGTAAAAATACAAATTGCTTTAACAAAACTTCCGCGCAGGCGCATGCACGCAGCGCAGAAGGAAGTGCTTAGAAATAAATATTAAAAAAATATATATATAGAAAATTGTATATAAATAATGTTTACCTATAGTTAAAAAATATATATAAAATTATATATAATTTGGTTGCTTTTTAAGTGGGCTCGGCATTTTTTATGAATATTGTTTTTGTGCCTTGCCTTCATTAAAATGACAAACAAAAGAAGCCGCACGAACTCTGACGAAAATCTATAAAACAAAATTGTTTAAAATTCAAAATGAATTCTGAGGCACTTAAAAGGCAATTAAACTCGACATTCTTGAACACAAAAGGAAATGGAAATGGGAAACGGGAAATGAAAAACAATTTCTCAATTTAAATGACAAAACATGAAGTGATAAACGTGCAGAGAATAGAATAGATACGGAAAATGTTTATCAAAATGAAAATGTTGAAAATATCTTAATAAGCGCAAGAAATATTTCTTCTTCTTTTAATTTGCAAAAGCTTTTTAATGGTATTTTTCTTAAATTCTTGATTAAAACGTTTTTCATAGTATAAATAATGAATATTTTTAAAATATGTATATTTAATTTATTTTTAAGAGAATTTTCTTTAATATAAGGGGAATTCTTTTTCTTTTAATGGATATTTTTCTCAAATTCTGGTTTTAATTAAAAATAATATGGCATAAAATGAATATTTAAAAAAATATATCTATTCATGAATATTTTTCGAATATTTTTAAAATACTTTTTTAAAAAGAGTCTATAAAATCTAAACTATAAAATATATAAACAAAATTTCAATGCCAGTTGCTAGTTTAATGTTTTAGATTAGTCAACTTGCCTATTTTTAAACTGTTTTATGAATATTTTTTTTAAATTAAAAACTAAAAACAACAGAAAATAGATCCACAAAGTATTGCAACCACTTTTCGACTAAATCAAGCTGCGCTTTAAGCATTTAAGCCAAGTCTCTCTTTAGATATCTGTCCTCTCCTTTCCCCTTCAACTAGTTCGGCATTTGGTTAGGTCTGCTACTATAAGTTGTGAATTCAGACTTGACTCGTTTCTCTTTACAATCATTTTACAACGCTTAAAGCATTCCACGACCCAATGTTCACAATCAATTGTTAAAGTTTTGAACAAACTTAATAACATTTGCTGCGCCGCTCAGCTTTCTATAAGTTTTGCACATCGCATGACATCAGACGCGAATGCGAATTATTTTGTTTGTTTAGTCGAAGAAGAAGAAGAAGCAGAAATGGAAATGCAAAAGCAACACCAAACGTGGGAGGCATTTAAAAGATACAAAAAAAAAAAGACTGTAAAAACAAAACAAAAACAAAGCGCAATAAAAACGCAAAAAAATGAAGAAGCCAAGCAAACGACATCAAAAACAACAACAATTGAACAAGAACGATGACATTTCTAACTATGTCAATTTCCATTTAAAGCCGCCAAAATTGACATAAATTCATTTTAATTAAATTAAATATAAAAGTCTGCCTAAAAAGGCAGCTAAATACCGAGACAATTTAACAGAGTTTCATTCGACAATCTACTGAATTTAAGCTCAGATTGCAAATTGTTTTCAGAATTTGAAATTGTTTTCATTTAAGACACTACGAAGAGGTATAAGGAGCACTTCAGTTCAGCAAATGAAAGAAATTTAAATATGTGAAGTTATAGATAAAATAAAGATAGATATCCATTTATATAATTAATAAATTTATAAAAAATACTTTTTTTTACTAACTAGTTGAATATTTTCAAGAAAAATATATAAACAAATATAATAAATATAAAATCCAGTTGCTTCGAGCCAACTGATGCGAAATTTGATGAGACTGCAATAATTAGCCTTACATGTTTAGCAAATGTTAGTCGAATTGAAACAGCTTATTATAACAAATAACACTCCTTGCCCTCAACTCTGCTGAGTTAGAGTCACTTCGAGAGCCTTAGGCATATACATATATCAGGTGGAATATTAATGGACTTGAAATGCCAGCAAACTGAAAGCGCAAAGAAGACCAACATAAACATAAACATACGAGGATTTATGGCCAAACAGTTTGATGTTATCAATATATAAGACAGTTGCTAAGATTTAGTTATATAAAATGATATTACTCACGTTTGATCAGCTATAAATATTATGTGTGCTTCTCTTCATATGTTAGATAGACCTACAGTAGTGTAAACATAATATATTATACAAACTATTAGCTTGTAATCATGAAAATCGCATATAAAGGCAAATGCTGACATACAGAACAAAGAAAACCCTAATCTAACATATAGTAAATAATAATCAAATTTAATCTCACTTTACTTTTCCTACCCACATTTGCCTTTTCAAAACATCTACCTAGATCCAGCGGCATGCTATATTATTATATATATATATTCAATAATTTGTATGTCTATATGTATCTAGTGCTCAGTTAGCGCCTGACAGAATTCGAGCGTTGATTAGATTTCCAAGTCGAGTCACGTCGATGAATTTCGTGCTCGTTTTAACTAATGTTCGACAAATGCGTCAATATCGAACTCAACTCAACTCGAATTCGAGCTCGCTCAGTGTCACATATTTGATTTGTGGGCGGCTTGTAATGGCCTTTCTTCATATTTGGCTTGAGTGTGCGCTGCATTTGGAGCCCTTAACTTGTCACAGTCGCTGGGCGTGACCCACTTAGTGCCCACTTTAACCCACTTTGGCCCACTCGAGCTCGCTCTGCGGTAATTTCCTTGACATTGAACTACATTTAGCAGCATTCGGAGCCCACACGACAAATTCCAGTTTCAGTTCGCACATATAGAATGAATTCCAAAGTCAAATACAACCAGTTTCCACATGTTTTTTTGCAACGTAGTTTATTTGACAGCCCAGCACAATGCAAGCAACAACAACGACAACAACAACAACATTTATTGCCATTTCATAATAACAAATAAAAGCAAACATCAAAATTGATTTTGTTATTGGCAAATTGTATGCGCATTGTTATTTTGCAGCTCTCCAAAAACCGGTTTCTTGCCGATATTTCTCGTTAGGCTATAATCCGCAGATATACTATTGTCGTCTATATAATTAAAGCTTTAGCTTAATTAGTTACCTCATAAATTGAAAAGTTTTTAACTAAATTTATGTTTTGTCCGTTGCATGCTTAACATGGGTAGATGTTTCTAACTGTTAAGTTGCACAGTTAGCGAGCTGAAAGCTTGCCAAGAGCTTTCTGTTAAGCGCTGCGCAGTGTTGCCGTGCTGCATACAGCTACTACTTTCTGCTACAGCTTGCAGCTGTTAAATGAAAGAGAGAGTTTTGAATTAATTTAATGAATTATTTTCTATTAATGCTTAATGCTTAAAAATAATAAAAAAATATATATATATGTGAAATTTCTTTGAAAGAAATAAAATAGGAGAAAATTTATAAGGGCAATTAATATTTGATTTGTTAGACAAAAAATGCTGCCCTCTAAAGTAAGTTATATGAAAGAGGAGACTGCAGAACTGAAGAGTGGTTTCTAAAGTGTGTGTGCGAAAGTATTCTCTGACCTTGAATGATGGTAGCAGCAGAAAGTGCTCATATTTGTCACTCAATGTTCGACGGCTTTGTATTGGAGGGATCGCTCGATCGCTCGGATATAAAAGCAAACCTCCTGCAGAGCCTCTTCAGTTCGACGCCTCATCTCCTGTTGACCACTTGGGCAGTGCGCAGCTTTAGTAAATATTTGGATAGCTAATAATATATATAATTAAACAATATTAAGTGCATTACCTCATAAAAAGAAAATTTATTATATATATATTTGGACTTTTATTTTATTGATATGTACATATGTGTATATTACTGAAAGTTGTAATTAATTCATACTTACCAAACTGAGACCGTTTCATTTCCGATTTTACCTAGCTCTTAAGCTCAGCTTGACTCACATTCAATCACGCAGCAGTTGCTAATCGCCTTCGCCCTTTTCCTTTCCCAGAATAAAACGAAACCAATCAATAATTACCTACCTCAACTAAAGGTGCGCACGGACTACACACAATTCCAATGCAGAACTGAACTGAATTATCCATTTATATACACAGATATATATAGATATATCTATGTCTCTATATATTCACGAGTGCATATGATACAAAACTCTTTCACACTTTCTAAAAAGCAATCAGCGGTCGACAACAATGATAAACATAGGAACAACAACAGCAACAGCAACAAATAGATCAACATCAATTTGTATTAACAGCAAACAATAACAACAACAACAACAAATTCAAAATTACTGAACTGAAAACAGAACAGAAAATTGTGCAATCTGCAAAAAGAAAAAAAAATGCGTTCAGAAAAGCGAGAAAACAAAAGCCAAGTAAAAACAACGCACAAGCAATAGCAACAAGAACAACAACAACTGCAGCAATAGCAACAACAACAACAAACTTTGTTACAAGGGGAGCGCCAATGAACTGAAATGATTTCATTACAAATGCGGAGCTATGCAGCGGGACGGTGAGAGGGGAGAGCAAAGCGTGGAGCATAGTGGCGTTGGAGACGGGGGTCGGAGCAGAGTGGGTGCAGTGCAGATGGAAAAGTTGCGTTCGATGACGGGAAGAAATAGAACTTAATTTGTAGAAAATGCGCCTAAGAGATCAGGTATAGGTGCAAGAGAGAGAGAGAGAGAGAGAGAGAGAGAGAGAGAGAGAGAGAGAGAGAGAGAAATAAGGATGGAGAGTGCCTGAACGACAAATTGAAAGAAAAATAGAGGAGAAAACAAAAGAAAATGCATAAAGGGTCTGGAGAGAGGGAGAGAGAGAAAGAGAGCGAGAGAGAGAGAGCGAGAAAGAGTGCGTAAGTAAGAGAGAGTGAGAGTCTTTAGTTCAGAAGAAAGCCAGATTCGACAGAAGCTGAAAGAGAGAAGAGAAATAGAAATTAAACACACACGGAAAGAGATAAAGACATGTAGAGAAAGAGGAAGAGAAAGATAGTAATAGATTTATTGATAAATAAAAGAAAGAGAGAGAGAGAGACGGATAAAGAGAGAAAAGGGGAGATCGAAACAGCATGTTAGATAGAACGAGAGTGAAAAAGAAAACGAAAGGGAGAGAAACAGGAAAAGGAATCAGACACAGACAGAATATATAGACATTAATTCTTTAGTAACAAATAAAAGTATTGAATGATTTTCATTTATTGCTAATAAAATTGATAATAATAATAATAATAATAATAATATTGATTATATTGATGCACCATGCTTAACTATTTCTATGCACAATTTCATTTCATTTGCTTTAATTTGCTGTCATTTTTCTTAAAATTGATCAAAGAAACTCGAAGTATTGCTGAAAAATTCTTTTATTTTCTGTGAAAACTCCAACTCTGTGAAAAAGCCAAGTGTATTGGGTGCATATGACGGACACGCAATGTTTGTTGGCCCATACGAATTGAGTTCATTCTGTCCGGCCTGCTCCCAAAATGCCAGCCAAGCAAACCAAGTGCACTATTTATAAGCATGCGCCCTTTCCTGCTGAACATCTTTGAGAGCCGCCAAGCAGAAGACGTAGATTTAGCATTTATTTTTGTCATGCCCAAGGCGTGACAATTAGAAAAGATTATGGAGTTCTATGGCCAAGTCTAGGGCGCGTGGGCGGCCGCAAATGGCGCCGTCGACCCGCAGACAGCAACTGACATGGGATAGATATGTCGTTGTTGGTTCAATAATTCTCGACAGACATACGCACATATATGCCATATAGTATATATAGCAGAGCACAGTCCATATGTATAGAGGGGAGCAATGGCGTGCCTCAAGTTCATTAGGCGGCAACATTTCCTTTGGCACGTGCAATAATCGAAGATAACGTGTTGCATAAGAGTCGCTGCCTCCTCTGACGTCATCGGGCCAACTGTCAACTGTCAACGGGAAGCTGGAAGCTACGGCGGATGCTGCGGCATATTGTGATTTATTACGGTTAGCATCAAGTTGATTTCAGCGTGGAGCAAATGGGATCGCGCCATCTGATATAGTGGAGACACAGACAGAGCCAGAGATACAAATACAGCTGCAGATACAGACACACATATCTAGTTCAAGATACAGATACATATATCTATACAGACCGAGGCACTCAAGAGTGCATTCGCATTTCAATTAAAAACAGAAGCAACCCAAAAAAGAAATAACAGAAATCGAAAGGAAACTATAAAAGAAGAATGATAGCTGAGCTTTGAGGTAAACGAAGCCGAGATACCCTATAAATGAAGCATGCTTGGGTATAGCAATGGGAGCTAAAGCGAGCAGAGTTGATTTAGTATGTTTACGTATTGTCACTATATATAAACAATATGTAACAAATAATATTAATAATAATAATTATATAAAATAAATCATTCTCTAATTTAAAACTAATTCTGACATATATAAGCTGAGCATACTTTAAAAATATTTTATAATTATTGTAAGCTAAATCAAATTAGTCATCAAAATTGTATTAGAAATTAAATTGAATTACAGAACTAACAAATCTCTACAGAGTGCAGATATGCCCCATTTGAAAAATAAACCAGAGAGCCATTCAATGTGTCTCCAACTCCATGGCCAGCTGTTTATTTATGTGTGTCGCCTGCAACACGAAATGTTGCTGAGATCGGCAAATGCAGTGGATTGTGTGTGATGCGACAATTGCAACTGCAACAGCAACTGCAACTACTGCTGCTACTTTTTTGGGCGCACTTATGCAACTGTACATTGCCATTGGCCATAATAGGGCATAATTGCATACATATGTGGAGCCGACGCCCGAAATTAGTTGTGATTGTTGATCAATGGAAAGCGTCCAGACAGGAAGCGCGACTGACTGACTGATGACAAAAGGAAGTTGCAAAGTGCGGCGATATCAATTTGCCAATTGGCAGGCGTAAAGGCAACAAATACTGCAATATATAGAGCTAAGTGAAAGATATCTGCAAGCAGGCAGAGTTCAGCAACATTTGTGCGGCGCCTTTAAATAAATCAGTTGCTGAGACAGGCTGAGGTGGGGATTAGGGAAATACAAAGAATAGCCGCCTTTGTTGGCTGTCGAGTTGTCGTTGTTGTTGTTGTTGTTGTTGTTGCAACACCCACATGCAAGAGCAAGCGCTGGCAGCTGGAGTGCAGCTATTTTTAATTAAATGCAAAATATGCGCCCGCAGCATGTTGCCAGCCAAAGCTGCTGCTCTGCTGCTGCCCGCCAGCAGCATGCTGCGAGCTTAAATGTTGCTGATGTCGACGCGCTACCTCAAATGTTGCCGGCGCTCAGTTGGACTCAAAACGCCGGCGCGTTAAGTTGAGCGAAGGGCGCGCGCGCGATTCCCTTGCATGATGTGGCATTTAAAAATAAAAATATAACGAAATAAAAATAAGAAAAAGAAAATAGAAAATAGAAAGAAGCAACGACAAATATACAAAATGAGCAAGAAAATGTGGCACAAAATATTCAAATCGAAGTCGCAGAAGCAGCAGCAGCAGCAGCAATTGAGTAAACTCAATAAGCGTCACAGTCGCGGCATCTACGAGGAGTATCAGCAATTAAACGAGCTGCTCAATGGTGAAAAATCGCAGGCCGGCCGCTTTTCCAGTGAAAATGAAAATGAAAACGATAACGAAAATGGTAAAGCCAACGGCAGCGGCAGCAACTGTTGCAGCAGCGGCAACATCAATGTGTTTGAGCAGCAGCCGCAGCTAAGTTCTTTCAACTCGTTGGCGCTTAGTGAGGCGCAACAGCAGCAGCAGCAGCAGGAGTCGCAGCAACAACAGCAGCAACAGCAACAATCGCAAACGCTGTCAACATTTTCGCGCGTACGCAACACCTTCTCACTGCGACGCAACAGCAGCAACAACAATAACAACAACAACAACAACAACAACAACAGCAGCAGCAGCAGCAGCAGCAACAAGAAGCAAACGCCCAATGCCAAGTCAAGTGAGTCGGCCACGCCTACACCTACGCCCACAGCTGCGGGCGCTGGCCAGCTGCAGCGTGTTTTGATTATAGTCAATCAGATCGATGTCGCTGCGACAGCAGCAGCAACAACAACAAAAACAACAACTAATACCGCTACTAATTTGCATGCCAACCAAACACCAACAACAACAACTACAACAACAAGTAAATTTATAGCAATTGATCAACCATTGTTTGTAGCTGTTAATTGTTAAATGATATAAATGATTCACTGTGCGATGGTCAATTTGTTAATGTGAAAGTGGCACAAAGTGTAGAAAGGTTGATAGAATGTGGAATGTTGGACATGGGCATCTAGCCTGCATATCTGATATATATTGTGATCTATTCAAAATTTATAAAAGATATTATCTAGGAAGTATTTTTGATAGCATATTTAATAGTTATATTAGATTGTATTTAGTATTCGTCTCCAGATCGAAATCGTTTTATATATATTGTCTGTATACAAATAAGAATATATTTACATATGAAAATAATTTATATGTATTAACTTGTTGTGTCTTTAATCTCTATAAACAGAGACTTGGTTCTATATGATCAAAGCTCAATTTGCAGTATTACCAGTTATAAAAATTTCAACTATTTTTCAGACATACCTTTAACATAAATCTAACTTAATTAACAATATACGTATTTATTTTTCATTTATCTCAAGTAACTCTTAAAATCGCTTCAATTTTACCATAATTATTCAGATTTGTGGCTTAATCTCTTTGTGTCACATTTTTGATAGACCTTTCGATGACTTTTCCATCAGGCTTATCAGTAACAATACAATAAATGATGTCATATACATTCACTTTACGTCAATAGACATGCATTGAAGAGGAAGCCGACTTTCAAGAATACTTTCAGTAAACCCTTTAGGCAGAATAAATAATGTAAATATGTTTAAATATACATACATACACATATGTACTTCCTAACTGGGCTATCCAGTTCTTATGCTACTTTCAAACTGTCGCAAGTTGAAAGTTCAGCCCATATAAGCACCTAGAATGTGTGTCGCAGAACCAACTCGTTGGCCAAGGTCCCAGCTATATAAACATATGGTCATACATAGGCCATGCAGGAAATGTTGCCTCACTCTAAATTAATGGAGGCGCGCACGAATTAAATGTCTTATATATACGCTTGCCCAATGCGAAGCAATAACAATTGCTACAAGCTCTCAGATCTGAGGCAGATTTAGCTGCCATAGATTATATATGTTGGGAAATACTAGGTATTGGAAGACTGTATAGATATATAAGATCCTATATTATGATAGTCTATAATCAATTATTATTATCTAATCATACTTGCTATCGTGATCTAGAAGTGCCCAATTCTACTGATCTTTCCTAGTTTTCCGCAATATCTGTTTTACTATCTCTTAACTTCCCCTAAGACATGCACAATATATTTTCAATTATCTATACCTTTTATTACATTAGATTTGATCTAGTAAACTTACGAACTCTTGAACTTTGAGCGTTTCTACTTATAGGTATTTCTTCTTCTTCGTTGTTCTGCTATCTGCACAAATCAAAAATCTGCTTAGACTCCAGAGACTTGAGACTTGGGCGCCCTGCTGCTGCCCAGGCAGTTGTTCCTCATTTCGGCGTTGCATTTTATTTATAAAACTGAAGTGGAAATAGTTGAAAGATATGCATAGAGTATATAATCTTATAATGGCCAGAGTGGCCCTGCAGCTAGTACTGTCTGCATTTGGCAAAGGCGAGTTTGCCAAGCATCATTAACATATGTTTGTATTGTGGTGCTGCTCGAGTGGTGCTGTCATGTGCAACGAATGCCCCACACCCACGCCCACACTCAGTGGGGAGCAGCAGTAGCAGTCGCATATCCATCCACTGAGCCAGTCACTCACCCACTTCTCATCGGATTACGCATTGATTTGAATTGGAATGAATGCGAGCGAGTCGAGCTTCGAGTTCCCTCAGTTCTCAACATGTTGCAGAAATTAATGCGTGCCGTTGATATTTGTTATCTTTGGGCATGTGCGCATTATAATTGGATTCTCTCGGAATTATTGTTGTATTGGCACCCAGTGTGGCTCGTATGTCATTATTTCCACTGAAAGACACCAGAGCAAATTCCGATTACAGCGGCTCACGCAATGTTTATCTGGCGCTGCCTGGCACAGGTGCCACGATTTTATTATTGTTTATATGCGAGCTTAGGAATAATATTTTCTTATATAAGCAATTGTTAAGCAACATCTATAAAATCCGGTTTAGGTTTTTGTACTGCTTGTATCTTTATAATATTATTTTTTAAGTATTTATAGCAGCATAAAGAATTTTTCAGGGCTAGGTCCAGGCATTATTATAAAAGAGTATTATAATTAGTATTAGTTTTCACCCTTCACTCATCCCAATATTAATATAATCATTATTAAGCTACCACAAACTCAAAAGACATAAATCAAATTAAAGCGCATCCCCCAAATTCAGCTCTATGATTCTCTCATTGTGATTTTGGGTTCAAATTCAGTAAATCAAAAAGTCAAGTGAATCGCTACGCCGTGCCGTGGGCTGGCGCGTTCGCTGGAGCACCTGTGCGCAGTTTGTGTCTTCAAGATACAGATATAACAATGTCGCCCACCAAAATCGCAACCAACTCAGCAGTTTGGCTCAAACGAGCTGCCAAAGTTGGACATTACAACATTTCATGCGGCAGATAAATAACAATTTATAGCCCAATCCACAGTCAGAGGCAGCCAAATGTAGACACAATCCAAATAATAACAATAAATTACTGAAATGTTTTTGTTATTTGATTTTGTTATATATAGTTATTTGTATTTTTTTTTTTTTTTTTTGTCTATTGTCTTGCCAGTCTGAGAATTTCCAAGCTAACTAAATTTGTTGTTGCTGCTGTGACAAATGATGCCGGAAAAGCAATTTGTTTACGAAAAGCAAAACAACGGCAATTCCATGGAAATGCTGCTGGCACGTGATATGAAAATATTTGCCATGCAGCAAGTGCAACTGGAAAGTTTTAGGGTTTCGGGCCCAAGACTGAGCCGTGCCACTTGGCCAAAGGCCAACAGTCTGCAGACGGACTTAGCCTTTTACTTGGTTTTACCTTTTGATTTTCACTTCACTTTCTTTTCGCACCCTCAAGCTGACTTTAAAATTTGCTGAAAGCTCTCCAATGAAGTTGGAAATTCCCATAATTCTGATAAATACCGTTCTACTTATATCTTCTTTATCGAAAATACTCTTGAGATAAATATATTCCAACCGCTCTCCACACAACGTGCATTGCCTTTAAAATCTATTTAGATGAGTGGAAATTCGTTTTCAACGGAGAAGGCGAGCTCAGTTAAGTTTTAGATTTATTACTTTTGTCGAGAATTGTAAAATTTAGTTTTTAGGTTTCAAGCCATACAGAATCTACTACAGTCTCTACAGACATTGCAAAAGTTTCCCAACAACAACATCAATCGAAGCCTCACAATCTAATAATAATTCAAATCCATTTTTTTAATTTCCAATCCACTTTGTCGAACAACAACAACAACAACAGCGACAATGGATTCCGATGGCAATATGGATGATGAGCCAGTGGGTCCAAAACCGGGCCCACTCACCACAGGCTTCTCTGAGATCATACAGGAGCAGGAGGTTGTCTGCAGTGGCCAGTTACTGGCCTGTCCAAACTGCAGTCGTACCTTCAATACGAATGCACTGCGCAAACACGTCGTCGTCTGCGAGAAGATGTTGAAGAAGCGCAAGGTATTCGACTCGTCGCGTCAGCGCCGTGAGGGAACTTCCCTGTCCACCTATGTGCTGCCCAAGAATTTCGGGCTGCCCAATGCAGAGAAGGCACCGGGCGTACACACACCGCCTTCCGGCAGCCGCGAGGCATCCACCGTATCGAGCAGCGGAGTGCCCCATGAGGTAAGCAACCGAGAGACGGTGTTCCATATTCCATATTCTATATTCTATATTCTATATTCTATATTCTATATTCTATATTCTATATTCTATATTCTATATTCTATATTCTATATTCTATATTCTATATTCTATATTCTATATTCTATATTCTATATTCTATATTCTATATTCTATATTCTATATTCTTTATTCTATATTCTATATTCTATATTCTATATTCTATATTCTATATTCTATATTCTATATTATATATTCCATATTTGCAGGCATCGCCACTATCGATACGCCGTAAGAGCAAGACGGATATGACACGCGCTTCCTTGCGCAAAGGAGCCGGCGCCACTGCAGCTACCGTTGGTGTTGCTGCTGCCGGTCCTGCTCATGCCGAGCCTCAGGCAACATCAGCGGCATCTGCCACCGCTCCGCCAACATTGAGCCGTGATCGTACACGTGTCTCAGACCGTTCCATAACCAGGCGCATCAAGGACACCGCCACGGAGCACTGTCCGCACTGTGAGCGCAACTTTAATATCAAGGCTTTCGATCGCCATGTGGAGTGGTGCAAGGAGAAGGCCATTCAGGCGAACATCAAATCTAACAATACCGCGGAGACAAACAAGGCCAAGGAGCGCATGGAGGCGCGCAAGAAGTATCGTCCACCCAATCTCAAGTAAGATAGCTTTTCTCCCTCGCCTAGTAAACTGGGTATAGTTTTTGATATCTCACTGGCTTTTCCCCATACTTCACATTATTCTAATTATATATTCATCAAGTATACTTCAAATTTTTCAATGTTTCCCTTTGCTCTCCCCAGAACCAAGCGCTCCATCAATCGGGACAAGTACTCGGGTGCGCAGGAGGAGCACTTCGAGCCAGAACCAGTTGCTACGAAACAGAATCTAATGACGCTCTCCACGATGACGTCGTCCGTGCAAAGTGATAAGTGAGTATTTAGGCTTAGTGTAAATCATTTGATTTGTAGACTAGCTAAACCAATCTGGTTGGCCCATCTGGCGTTGCTATGGTTGTCGTTGATGTTGACTAATTCTGCAGTAATGTTGTGCCCAGTAGACACCGTCGCGTAGTATTTGCTCACAAAGTATTCGTAGGAAATGATCTTCCATTCATCCATTGACCTCGCTCCACATCCAACCCTACATCAACTTAGCTCACAAAGAAATGCACCTCAGCAACGTCCAGGAACTCCACAAGAATTCGATGCACCCAAGGCGAAAGCATTGCTGGGCCAGAGCAAAGCAGGCGCACGCATGCTCACCGATGAATCGTCTAGCGTTGCCTACCAGGAGCGTGGAAGACGCAAACAGCACTACGATGCTTGTCAGGAGATCGATGAGGCCGTGGAGCGTCTGCGCCATCCATCCTACGAGCAGCTGGCCCAATTGGATTGTGTAGAGGCGGCGCACTTGCAGCCAGCCCGATCCCATCGCCGACCCTCGCCCCATCGCCGACCCTCGCCCCATCGTCCGAAGTTCGACTCTACCGAGTGCATGGCCGGCCAACCCCAAGTCACGATGACTTTCGAGGAGCTCAACGGGTTGATCAAATGCAAAGGTAGGCTAGGCAACAGGTGCAAGCCCAGCCTAACTGAAGCAGTGGAATCGGCGTCAAGCTATCTTTCTTCTTTTTTTTTTTTGTGTAATACTCCAGTTACTACTCCGTCCGCCGTACAGGCATAAGGTTCATAGGGTTCTGCAGGCCCCATGGCGTGCCTAAACTTAATTAACTTCAAATGATTTCATAATTAGTTTCCTAAGCTGCGGTTCTTAATTAATGCGCAGCGATCAGCCAACCATAGAACAACATTAGTTGCACTCCATAGGAACTCAGAGGGAATAGCTAGAATATAATTGATGACCAGCTAATAGTATAACTGTAGCAGAAATGGATAATAATGAGATATGGGGTTCTGCAAAGCAAAAACAAATTCAATTCAGGTATTGAAGAAGAGTAAAGGAGAAAATTCTAGGGGAGGGAGACTTGGTAATATTTAGTAGAAAGTCCGATCCATCCACATAGACATCTGCCTTATGAATGCCAATCTTTTAATACCTACGCTGCACCACCACCACCACACGCAGGTGCCACAAATATTTGCAACATTCAAATGGATATTGAGGATCAGGTGGTACCCAAGGTGCGCACATCCACATCGCTGGTGCGTCAGGCGCGTCGCCGTATACGCACCCAGGAGAACCCCAATATTCCTCTGCGCCAGCTAGAGCCGCCAACCGAATTCGTGGATCAACATCAACATCAACATCAACGTCAGCGCTTGTCGCAATCCCCAGCCTCATTTCGTCGCATTTCCAGTGATCGCTACTCCGGGTCCGAGAGCGAGGACGCTTTGCCGCATGCTGAAATACAAATTAAGATGGAGACGAGCACCATCCAAAGCTTGAGTCGTCCGCGGAAGCGCATTCAGCTGCCGGTCATCATAAATAGCTCGGAGCCAATGCGCGCTCTGCCTCTGCCTCTGTCACTGCCCAAGCAAAAGCCGGAGGCGAAGGGCGACAATTTTCTGCCGGCGATTAATGTGAAGGGCGAGGTGAAGGAGGAGAGGGACTCTGATGATGAAGCTGAACAGGATTACGATGAGGAGGACATAGAAGTGGGCCAGCTGCTTAGCAAGGCCAAGCTGCTGGAGGGTCAATACGATGACGATATCGACGACTCCGTCTACGGCGAGGTGGAGCCGCCCACTGCGCCAAACAGCGTCAAGAAGCGCGCGACACCAACCAATGTTAGCCGCCGTCTGGTAGTGCTGGAGCAGGACGAGGAAGGCACTATGTATATTAAGGCACCGCGCTCCCCAACTAATAGCAAGAAATCGGCCAAAGCGCCCATCAAGAGGTTTGTTCTTTAATGAATCCCAATCCTTCCCCACAGACGACAGCCAGGCGACGCACAGACGGGCGGGTTAATCAGATCCCTAGTATCCTTTCCGATTATTTGTTCCGCTTGTTCTATTCGATAATTTGTTTTCTTCAAAACAGCGGCCTTAATCCGTCGGCTAGCGACAAGTACGATCCGTTTCTGTCCGCCAAGCGCCAGCTGGAGGAGCTCTGCTCGCCCAGCACACCACCTGACAACGAACCACTGGTCAACACTAAGGCCACACCAGCACCCACACCGACAGCCACACCCACAGCGATCATGTCCACCTCGCTGACAAGCTCGCTGGGCAAAGCGCATACGACGACGACGACATCAACGACGGCGCCAAGGGGTACGCCCACATCAAACTTTCGGCGCACTTCGTCCCTGCGCGGACCACGTCGCACACCATTGCTGCCCAGTCGTCCGCTCTTTGCCACCAACTATCGGCCCACTATTCAGCGCGGCCTTTCCGACGAGGGTCCCATCTCGAGCAACTTCCTCAAGCCGGAGGAGTACGACGAGATGCCCGTGCGTGCTGCGTGTGGCAATGATTTCCACAGTCCGCGCGTTGTACGCCGCGATACGAGCACCTCGAATCGCAAGCAGCAAATGAAACTGTCTCTTGGTGGCGACACTGAGCCGGACAGCACTTCCACGTCCAAGCAGCAGCAGCAGCAGCAGCAGCCGCCGGCACGTAACGTGGCCAAGACGGACTCCTTGGCCGTGTTCCTTAAGTATGAGCACGAGCTGGAGCAGCTGAATGCCAAGGCTGCGGAGGTGGCTGCCAATAGCAAAGAGCTGAGCAGCAAGGAGCTCAAAGACAAGAGCAACAATCTGAGCAAGCAGAACTCGGCCAAGAATCTAAATGCCAACTCAAGCAGCGGCCAGCTGCCGCCGCTAACGACGCCCATTTGTCCGCCAGTCGCCAAGGAGAACAATGAGAATGTTGCACATAACTTTGCCACGCCGCTGCGCTTGGACCCCATCGTCAAGCCGCAACAGAATCTGATCAACAACAACAACAATAGTAGTGGCAATGCGGCACCGTCGCCCATCAAACTGGAGAGCATCTTTGGCAGCAATCGAATGGCCGATTATATAGATCCCAAGCTGATCAATCCTTGCGATAATCTGCTGGTGCAGCAATCATCCACTGGCTCCTCCGATGCCAGTTCCACGCCACAGCAGCTATCGCAGAGTCGCAGCAGCTCGCAGTCAACCATAACGATGGGGCAGGAGCAGCGCCGTCATTCCGGCGAGGCGCGTAATCTGCTCAAGCGCAAGATGCGCCTGGGACGCAATCAGTTTCTATACGATGCTTCGCCAGAGGAGGCGTACATCTCGTCCGGCAGTTGCGCGGATGATGAGGCCAATCGCTCATCGCTGGAGTTTGACGAGCAATGCTGGCAGCAGCAGCAGAAGCAGCTCCTCTCCAATCCGCTCAAGGCAATGCCACTGACGCTGCCCAATATGCCAGTGCTGCCCACATTTGATGACTTCGACTTTGAGGAATTTCTCTCATCATTCGAGAACGAGAATGATGATGAGCAATTTCCGCTGTTCCGCGACTGTCGCGAGTTCCTGCTGAATCGCACAACGAGCCGACACCGCTCGTTCCAGAAAGCGACTTCAACGCCACAACCACAACCACAGCCACAATCACAACCACAATCCCATACACAGACACAACCACCGACGCCAACAGGCACACAGAGACCAGCCACGACCTCTGGCATTAGCTCTCAGTTTATAACGCCACCTAAGACCCACTACTATGCTTCCAGCACTAAAGAGCCTCATGTCCACAGATCCAATTCGAATACATCAATTGGTAACGAATCATTCAAGTCGCCACAGGTCAGCACTGGCTCCTACAAGACACCAAATGGCAGCGGCTCCTACAAGACATCGTCGAATAGCGCCTTCAAGTCGCCGTTGTCCAGCAGCGATGAGAAACTCGACCGCCAGCTGTCGAATGTCTCCGGCACCAGTAGCAGCAGCAACTGCTACGTGGAGAAGACGCAGAAGTCTGTGGACGAATCGAAGAAACGTGAAATCTTTATTAGCATTGAAACGGAGGCCAACGCCCAGGGACGTTCGCCCATCTCACCGGACTCTCTGCGTCACATGGTTGGCAATGCACAGACGCCCATCGATGTGCTACATATTGAGAACGGCAATGAGCCGGAGCATGCCAAGTTCAGCAAGATCAGCGACAACGAGGATCAGCTCGATGATGAGACTAGTCGCACTCCTTATCAGAATCGGCTGAGCCCAGCTGTGACCTCGCCATTGCCCAATGTCGAGGCAAACAATGCCAAGAATGTGATAGAGAAAATGCGTAACGATTTCAAACAGCTGGGCGAGGAGGCAAGCGCCTCGGTGCGCCGCGATATCATGCAGCGCCAGGAGCAAGCGCAGCAAAAGCAGCAGATGCCAACACAGCAGGAAGTTAAGGGAATGACGCCATCGCCATCAGGAGATTCAGATGAGCTAAGTAGCCTCGATGGATATCCAATGTCCTCATCACAATCCTCACGTCGCGGCGGGAGCTCCAAGCTTAGCACCGACTCAGCTTACGGCAGGTTAGTCGAAACATGCCAATTTATCGATATAGATAGTATGTGGGATAATCACATTGATATAAGCTAAATATTTCAAATTTTATTTAATTATTTTGCCTATGTATTATGTACATCCAATTAACTACGTAACAACGGACGTTAAGGAATTTATTTTGTAATTTAACAGCAATTTTAACGTTAACGTTAACAGTGCTGAACTGATAACAGTTACTTACGATAGAAACGACTTATATCGATAAATGACTCGGATGCAAATTCAAAGTTTCTTTCATCTACTATATTTTTTAAAACTCGTTACTTAACTGATTTTTGTATTTATTTTTATTTGCAATTCTATAGCAGCAACTCTCCGTACTGTTTGTCCCGTCAGCGCTCCACCGAGCTGCAGTCGAACATGAATACGCCGCGCACCCCGAACCAATTGCGTCCACACACGGCCAGTGGAGCCATTGCAATGTCCGCCAAGCAGCCCAGCAACATGATGGATGCCTCAACACAGGCGCAAGCCAACTATGGCACATTGAAGGCGCGCCAGCGCATGTTTGCACCGAATGGTCTCGGCATTTGTAGCGATGCTGGCAATGGCAACATGGAATATTCTAGCAGCAGCTCAGAGCAGCTGATGCAACAGCAACAGGAGCAACACCAACAGCATCACAAACAAAACACAAATTACAACTACATACAGCAGCAGCAGCAATCTCAGCCTCAGGTAGCAAACAATAACAACAATAACTATGAGATTAACGCATTGAAATTAAAGAGCAACTATAATAGTGTAGGCGTTGGTTTAACACCTACTACATCTCAGCACTCGCTGCAAAGCAACAATTCAAATGCTTCTGTGAAAATGTCCAAATTTTGTCACGAATGTGGCGCCAAATTCGTGCTAGAGCATGCGAAGTTCTGCATGGATTGCGGCGTTCGACGTGTCGTGCTCTAAGCTCACATACAGACGAACAACAAAAATGCACACACTCACACACAGAAATGCACAAATTTATACAAAGCGCTGCTGAGGTGGGAGGGCTAACCAGGGTTAGTTAGATAGAAGCGGTTAGTGGGAAACGTAGTGGAGGTTCTTATACCAAATGTAGTTATTACATGCAAGAAATTTTTGCGAGATCATCGATATACATATATATCTACTTACTTAAATATATATTTTAATAAAAATAAAAAGAAAAATAAAAAAAAAAAAAAAACAAAAAACAGGCAAAACTTAAAAAATGAACAAGCCCATGCAATATTAATTATAAAATGATTAACAAGCAACATGGCATTTGATTTCCAATATTTCTTAATTATTAATTATTAGAAATATTGTTTTCTTGTCATTTATTAAGAAAATAAAACAAAAACACTTTTAACCAAGTTGTTGATTAACAAAGACTGAACGAATTTAAACGAAAGTAAAAGCGTTGAAAGCACACGAAATAAAGTCGAAGCGAATCGAAATCAATTAATAGTATATATATATATATTAAAAAAAAATAAACATTTTCGAAATCTAACGTAAACACAGCATTGTATTTGTATTTTGTAAACTGTTTACTAATTTTAATGTCACTGCTTAAATATAATCGTATATACTTATATAAACATTACATTATTTAACTCAAATTTCAAAAAGAGTTAAAAATAAATGATTTTGATTCACAGCTGTATTTCAAATTAGTTTATAATTGTTTTTGTAAAAAGATTGGTAAAATTAAAAAGGTATTTTCAAATTCCAGAAACTTCATTCTTGGCATTCATTAAAACTAAATATGCAATTCATAGATGTCATCTCAATAGGATTAAAGCTATAAAATTCATGATTTTTATAAGTACATTTTCTTTCTTCACAGACGTGAGAGAACTTTCGACAGACATTTGAAATGTAAAATGAGAATTCTGCTCCAAGGATCCATTTAAATGACAGCACATATTTAATTATAATAATAATAAACACTTGAGTTTCAATTATTTATGCAAGCATTAAAAAAAATAAAAATCTACGTTGAGCTGATCCAGCAACTTTAATCTTGACCTATGTATATATATATATATATGTACTGAGAAAAAAATACAAATGGGATATAAAAAGCAACGTGACAACAAATATTGAAATATTACAGTTCAAAAAAATGAAAGCTTGCCAATTTGTTTTTGACATTCACGTTAAGCTTAAGATTTCTTGAAGAGACGTGGAATGAATTCTCTACTTGAAAAAGAGTCAAAGAGAGAAGTAAATTAGTAAGTCATTCTAAACTTACTGCAACTGCAGCAGCTTTTCTTTAGTGATTTTTGAAACTGCAGCGCAGGCTCTTAAGAAATTGGAATGAACCATTATCTTCTCGGGGCTAAGTAGCGTTAGTTTATCTAATGGACCGTTCAACACTTCCTTAGATATTGGGTTGGGACTATTAATGGAGTGAAAAGATGTACACGAGCTCATGCTTTCAGTAAGCGAACTGTCATCTGTGGAAGAGTCATTTCTATTATATTTGTAATGTTTGTGGTTTTTTAGCTTACCCGTTGCATTTGCGTCATGCGGGCTCTTGGGAAAAGCTACGGGAATATCTTTCGGCATTTTTGCATACCAAAATTGATCACCTTCTTCTGATTCACTTTGATCATCAACATCAATGTCGTCTTCACCTAAATCCTTGAGGAACTCTGGGCGCTGCTCTCCATTCTTCTTTTTGAACAAGTAGTTGTCATGCATCTTGCACTGGTTGATGATGTAATTGAAGTCCCTATGATGGCGCAGCGTCACCGGATTTCCAATAAGTATCATCAGGGACTTGGCGCGCGACAGCAGCACATTCAGGCGACGTGGATTGCGCATGAAGCCGATGTTGGCAAACGAACGCACAAGTGTGGCAATTATAATGGGCTTCTCACGCCCCTGATAGTTCTCGACGCTGCCCACCTCCACATCATAGTAGCCCTTATCGCGTAGTAGCTCACTGAGAAGTTTACTTTGTGCCGCATACGGTGCCACGATGCCAATATCCATCTGCTGTACACAAATACCGCCGCTTAGGCCGAAACTAAGCAAATGCTTGACATACCAGCAAACCACCTGTGCCTCCAGCATATTAAGCGAACTGGTGGAGTGATCCTCGCGTCTGGTCACGCCATGTGTGGCTTGGAATATAATCGGGAAATTGCGATCGGACAGCATTCGCCACTTGGCCGCTAGATTGACCTGTGACGGCGGCGCCTGTGCTATTAGCTCATTATTATAGTAGAGTTTATTATACAGTTCGACAATTGCCGGATGGGATCTATAGTTTTGGCGCAATCGAGTCTGCAATGTGTGATCGTAATTCCCATTGGCGTCCACAGCGTACATTTCACAGCGGAGCAGACGCTCCATCAGCGACTGGCATAGGCCCAAATTCGCAGCACGATTATTCTTAATAACTGCACCCAGCTGCTTGTGATCGCCCGAAAGAATCACATGGCATTTGTCCTGCTGCTTTATGCCCATAATACCTACGAGAGCCTCGGGCTCCGTTGAAGCGCCAGCCTCATCGATGAAGACGTGTGTAAAGAAATTAAATTTACCAACATTATCTGTTACCAGACGGCCCACAGTGCAGAGTGTGGCGACAATTATGCCATATTTGCGCAGCTCGTCCGCACGCAAGTGTTCGTACTCATGCTTGGCACAATTAGAATGGCGTAGGAGCAGCGGATCCACCGAATTTAGTCCCTTGACGTACACAGAGCGCGAGAACAGACGTATTAACTGATGATTCAGCTCGACGTCCTCGGTGACCAAACGCGACTCTTTAGCCCGCTTCATTAAGTGCGCCTGCAAACGTTCATTGCTAGCGAAATACTCGCATATTCTCACAGCAATTGTGTCACAGGCTGAGTTCGAACCGGCGGTAACAAGAATACGGCTTCGCGGTTGTCGAAGTCGCAACTGTAGAATGGCCTCGACAATGGTTGTTGTCTTGCCGGTGCCTGTGAATGCAAAACGCAGGTTGAGATAGAGATAGACGGAGAAGCTGTTGGTCATATGCAAACCTGGAGGTCCAAATACAATGTAGGGCGCTTCTTTGCTTGGGCCATTAACGATCTGATGTACTGCCTGCAGCTGTTCCATGTTGGAGGCGATGGTAGCGTTGAAGAGAATCACATTAGATGATAGATTCACTCGGGGCATCACAATCGGCAACGGCTTGGTCGGAAATAAATAGCGACGAAGGCAAGGACTCTCTTGCAGCAACTGCATCGCACGATACATGAAACGAAACGTTGTGCGGCGAGAGCGCAGAATTACAAAGTAAGGTTGTGTGAGAGACAAGTCACCGTTAAGAGCGCCTCGTCTAAATTTCAGTTGAATAGACGTGCGCGTCACTTGCTCAACATTGGCGACGAAACGGCGCAGCGGATTCTTTAATGGCAACGATTCGTGCTTATGCGGCAACAGTGCCAGTATGGGATTTTTGGATGGAGGAGCTTCCGTTAAGCTAGCCTTGGGTATAAGCACAGCTTCGTCCAAATTTGGGACAACCACGTCCTCTACATTGATCTCTGCGGTATTACAAACCACAAAGCTATAGCATAGTTTTTTAACTTTCCTCAAATAGACTTTGGGCTGCATGAGCTGGGCATAAAGCTGCATGTTTGAGATATCCTCTATGCTAAGCAGGGTGCTCAGCACTGAGCAAACATTGTCGGAGTCTAGCTGCTGCGTCCGCAAATAAGAGCTAAAAGATTTGTTCTCTACTTCGAGGCTTTCGTCGTTGAAATCAGCTCTCATGGCATTCAGCATGTTCTGACTGGGCTCATAGTACGGCAGGTCGCGCATAATGCCAATAATTCTACAAGGCAAAACAGCAGGTTTTCAATTTGAAATCATCTACATACATACATATTATACAATATATGAAAATAACAACGCACTTTTGGGATTGTTTTTGTTCCTCATCGTCTGAACTCAAAAGGTATTCCTCATCGTCGCTAAACTTCTTCCGCAAGCGTTCGTTTCTCTTCATCTGCTCCATTTCCCAACTTTTTAGCAGGTTGGCTATTTCTATTAATTTGAAGTTTATCTGCAAAATAATCCTGAAATCAGAAATATTGAAGAGATCTTCGTTAAGGACTGTAATTACCGTTTCTTGTTTGAAGTTGCTCATATTCATTTTGAAACTGATTATAAAGTATAGATACACATAGACAATACAAAAGAACAAATTTCACACGAAATATACAAAAAGTGAATTTCAACCGAAGACGCCACAAGTACCGTTACCGGCGCCATATGGAACTAGATCTGACACTGTTAAGTTTCGATCATAGCACAGCAATGCAGAAATTTGAATTTCTTTGCAACACTATTCCTTAAAACTAAGTTACAGCAATTCAACTTCGATGTTCTTCTTGAAAGAGACTTTATAAAAAAAAGCGTTCGCATAATAAAGGTAACAAAACGAAGTTTACAAAAAAAGAAAACTTATTGTCAATCAATAAACTTACAGTTGAAAATGCAAACCAAAGTTGAAGGCGCGCTCCGATATATGTGAGTGAAGTTAGCAGCAAATTGATTGGCACGTTAACTAACACGACCAATCGTGTTTCTATGCGACCATGTAAATTATCGATATTGATATCGATATCACTGTTATTATTATTTACGTTTTTGCTTGCAATATTATTTATTATGATTTTGGAAAAACTTGCTATTGACCAGCGTATGCAAACGCAAAATCTTGTACATATGCTGCAAAATAGAGAATCGGGCTACACACGCAATAAATTAAGTCAAGCGCGGCAACTATCGTACGAGCGCCAGTTTTACAAAGCAATTACGCCCCGTCTGACAGTTGGAATCGTTATACCACCTGTTTATCTTCGAAAGTTTACGCCGGACGGTAGCAAATTGTTAGGTTTCTCCCATGATCAGCGTTCATTTATTGGTATGTTAAAGATATTTAATTATTTGCGAATTACAAAGGAACAGTTTATTTGCAGTATATGCATACAAGGGCATCGGCGCGGCCGGCGTAAATCAATTGTTCAGTGATGCTGGCGTCGGCAGTAGCGAAACGTTTACCGGACCACACAGCCAGCATTTAAGAAATACAGTATTTGAGAAGCTGTTCAAAACGAAATACGTACTACGCCTTTGTCAAGGCGAATCAGCACGTTTCTATCTACATCGAGAGTTTAGTGTTTTCCTCAATGACAGTCGCTATGTCCTGCTTGCCGGAATGTGCGTGCTCCAGGGCTACAATCTGGCAGTCTCTGAATACGAGCGCTATCCAGACGTCTTTGATAAGGTTGATCCCTTCTCCTATATATTCTATGTTGTGGACCTGCAGAAAGGAGTTGTTACCGACGAAGTGCTTCTGCATCAGGAGTCAATTTGCTTGTCCCACAATCACGGCATCTCGGTGCATGGACATACAGTAGCAATCTTATCACGTCTGCGACAATGTATTTATATTTATGAGTTAGTTGACGGCCGACTGATCAAACAAGAACACGAAATAGGTCCACGGCCGCTCCACTGCAGTTTTCAAGATGTTGCGTCAACGTTTATGGTTGGTATGATGCTGGATGTGAACACCTTGTTGCCAATTACGCATATTAAGCAGAGAGTACTGAGCTTTCTCTACCGTCAGATCGAGCCAGATAGTCCTCAAGCGAATCAACACTATCAGGAGTTCTACAAAAATTTTGAATTCGTGAGAGAGAAAGAAAGACTTAGCTAAATCAGTTCTGAACTATTTATTTTTAATAATTGCAGATAGAAAATATGATTATTGAAAAAATGCAGCTGGTGGACAACGATCTGCTGTTGCTGCGCTACGAGGAACGGCCGAAGGACAGCGACGTCTCACATATACTATTGACGGGCGAGCCACAGCCACCGCGACGTCTCTATGTCTTCTATAGCATGACCAACGAGGATGTCTTAGGAGTATACCATGATGATTCTATAGACTTGCTGCAAATTGTTGTGCAATTCAATGATAAGCTATGTAATGTGCGATCTCTACAAACGGGTGATGCACCGTCGTCACCATCCTCGCACTTCTTCATGCAACAGAATTGGAAAAACAACAGCAAGTCACTGCCTCTTATGCGTCAGGCGGCGCTTCGTTATAATCCGACTGTGCCCGTGAGCACACAGAGTTTCTCAACGTCGCCATATCTCAATCACAATTTGTTTAACTATGATAATCTACTCATCTCTCCTCTCGAACGTCCCAAAGCCTGTTCCACAGAGCCGATCGTGTTCCGAGATCGTGCTACCAATTTGATCAAGTTTCGTTTTAACACGAAGGCGCAAAGGCCACCCAGTCAATTTACTCCACGCGAGCTGTGCGCTTTCATCTGTCATCCATTCGAGCCGTTGGTTATTAGTATACAGAAATGCATGCATGTTTATTCCTACAAATTACACATTTACAACCACGGAACAATTGTTCAACAATTTTACAATTAATTGTAAAACTGAACTAAAAGTCAAGTTAACGTATATAGTGATGTTATATAGTTTAATGCTCGATATGCATATATGCATATAATGGTTAAATATTTTGTACTATTAAAGATTGGTTTTAGAAAACGAATTTTTGAATTGCTTGAAATCATTTTACTGCTGTTGATAACATTTTAACTAAGGAGATGTTAATATCGATATATTTTCCATTGAAATTTATCGTACTTTAAGCGTTTCTAGTAAAAACATATGTTTTCTATTTACTGACAAAACGCAGAAAAATGAGCGAAAATCAAAAAGCCGATAAGGAAAGAAAAATTAATTCGAATGAGGTCTTAATTGAGGAAATTGATAGTAATGATGTGCCGGAAAACGAGCTGGCACAGTTTGAGGTGACGGAGCCATTGCGCGTCGTTGAAATAATTGACTTGGACGATGAAGATTCTATGCCACCATCCAATGAAGACGTAAAAGCGGCAGATGAAGAAGGCGCCTTAATTAGACGCTATGTGCAGGGCGTGCAGTGTCTTGAATTTCCTGATTTCTGTACAAAGCTTGAACCTGGCGATGAAGAGGATGACAACGAGGCAGCACACTTGGCGTCCAAACAGAAGCATGAGAGGTATGACCAAGCAGAAGAGCAACCCAGTACGAATGCTGCCGCTGCAGCAACAGCTGCTAAGCAATCAGCACCCTCGAAGACGCAGTCCAAGAGCTCGTTTGGCCGCGCCGCAGCTGGTGGCAGCTTAGGACGCCGCAGCCAATTGAGCGCCGCCTTGATGGGCCTCATGGGCGAGGCGAATCTTTCGTTTGCATACGGTCGTTTCGATGTAGCCGAACGAATTTGTATGGAAATCATAAGACAGAATCCTCTAGCCAGCGAGCCCTTCTACACGCTAGCCGAGATTTATGAGAATCGCGATGAGGTCAAGTTCTTGCATTTCTCCACAATAGCAGCGCATCTGAATCCACAAGATCGCGATATGTGGATACGTATTTCGGATTTGCTGGTGCAACAGGGTCACTTGGCACGAGCCCGCGTCTGCTACACGAAGGCTATCAAGGTGCTTCCCAAGGAGTATCTGCTGAGACTGCGCAAAGCGCAGCTGCTGGAGCGCATGGGCGAGACAAACGCAGCCATGTTTACATATCTGAAGATGCTGCCACTGATGCCGCCCAGTGAGTGGAGCTTGTGCCTCACCACCGGCAAGAATGTGGCACGTTATTTCCACGAACTGGAGAAGCACAGCATCGCACTGGAAGCCATGGAGGGCACGTATGGTGTGTGCGGTGCCCGCTTCACAAACGAGGATCTCAACATCTACCTCGAGCTGCTCATACTCAATAAACAATATATTAAGGTGCTGCGCTGTTTGCGGGAGCGAACCAAACTGGAGCTGGAGACGGAACAGGAGAGCTTGGAACTCATCTACTTTTGCCAAATACCCGACGACTATGTGCCCGAACTGCGCGCCAAGCTCTGCGTCAGCCTGATCCACATGCATGCGCACCATTTGCTTGGCTATATTGTGCAGAACGTGCAGGAGTATATAACGCCCACGGTGGATCGCGTGGAGTTGTATATGGACATTACTGAGGCTTTGATGCAGGAACATAAGTATGCGGAAGCCATTGCTCTGATGCGACCGATTACAGATTCAGATTCGTTCGATTGTCCCGCCTTCGTTTGGCTTCGCCAGGCCGAGTGTTTGCGTCAGCTGAATCGCACCCAGGAGGCCATCCAGAGCTATGAGCGGGTCGTCCAGCTGGCTCCATACTGCTATGAGGCCAAGTTTACGCTGTCGGCGCTGCTCAAGCAGCAAGGCCGGCCCGAGGAGGCAGTCAAGGCTCTGGAACAGTCCGGCGAGCAAGAGGGGCAGCCACTGCATGCGCGTCTACTATACGAGCGCTGCATCATGCTACAGCAGATCAATCGCATCGATGAATTCCTCGACGTAGGCTATGTGCTGCTCAGCCGGCACTCGATAAAGCTGAAGAACCGCGAGGAGATGATGGCCGCCTCGAATGGCGGCGGAGCCTACAACACTGAGGGCCTCAAAGCCATCTTACAAATGCGCAGCCTGGCTGATGTTTCGGGAGGTGCCGATGCTGAGCAACAGGTGTGTATATACTGAGTACATATCTTTGAACTTTATTTGAATATATATATATGGTCTACAGGAATCACAGAAAACATCCGCAACGGCCAATCAGGAGGGCTCCGATCTGACCATCAAGAACGAATACGAGTTGTTCCTGGAGATGGTGCGCACGGCGCATGCGCATGGCATGCACAGCATCGTGGAGCGCATTTGCTTCGCCATGGTGACGACCAGGCGCTTCATCTACTACCACTACGAGATTGAGCGCATCATGATACTGTCCTGTTACTTCAACCATGACTGCGCCATTGCCTTCTCCTATCTGCGCGAGTTGATTGCCAAGCAGCCGGGAATGATCAATTTGTGGAACATGCTGTCACTGATGGTGCAGCAAGGTGACGACGTGCGCTACTTTCGGTACGCTCGACGGCTGCTGCAGCGTCATCCTAAGGTCACCCAGCCCATGCGGCTGTTCTTGGGCCACTATCATCTTAATTGCAGCTCGTACAAGTATGCGCTGAATGTCTATGTGCCCATATTGCGGGAGCAACCGCATCCGCTGGTCGCCCTCTCCATAGCTGTCGTCTTCAACCAGCTGGGGCTGCAGAAAAAGGTACTGCGCAAGTCGGCAGCTGTTGCCCAGGCGGTGGCGTTTGCCCTGCGCTATGCGGAGTTGCGAGCGGGCTGCAGCGTCAAGGGCAGCGATGTTCCAGATACATGTGCTGCCCAGCAGGAGATTTACTACAATATTGGACGCATCTATCATCAGGCGAACATTTTGCATCTGGCGATTGCTTATTATGAGCGGGCCTTAGCCGCGCAGCATCCGCTGATAAAGCAGCACGAGTCGGTGCTGGGACTGCAGCATGAGGCGGCGTTCAATCTGCACCTTATCTATCGCAACAGCGGCAACAAGTGGAAGGCGCGACAGTGTCTAATGCGTTATTGTGTTGTCTAATAATTAAGTTGTAGTTTTAGTTTTTTAAATTTCATATTAAAATGGTGCGCTAAGATATTCAAATTTTTAACTCTGTTAATAGTAGGTATGCTAACATATTGCGGTTTAACAGCGTACTAGCCCTACAGCCAACAAGATTTATGAAAGTATCGATACTGTTGTCATCGATAATGGTGCAATCGATGCATCTATTGCTTGTGAGTGGGAGAGAGGCGAAGTTTGTTTCGCGTAATTTTTTCTGGTTTTCATGGCTGCAAAATGCAGAACTCCAAGGCCAAAATGGACGAATTTAAAACCAGGTTCATGGACCTGCTGCACAAACAGGTAGGCGCAACAAGCTTCCCATCTAACGGCCATAACAAAACTCTTATTCGCAGACGAATCGACAAATGAAAATTCCAGCAATGGGCTTTTCAGATTATTTCATACAGACTGTCACAACGGATGCTTTGTCCACCACAACAAAAACAACAGGCGCATCAGCAGCAGAAAATTCGGAAAAAGAAGTTACAGATGGAGTTCAAAAATCAGATCAGGAAATTCTAGAGAGCATCGAAGAGTGCTACTACAGCGCCGACAGCAACCCAGAGCTTTACGAGCTTAAGGCAAGCATTAGCATAAGTATGAATTCATTAAGATGTAATTGTGAGTCATTTTATAGAAAGTGCTTGCCGCTGGCATTGACAACCAGCTTATTGAGTCGACCATTGCACAGCTGCGCACTCAGCAAAAGGTGCTGACCAAGCAGGTGTTGCAAAACATATTGGAACAGCGCAATGCGTGCAGCAGCGAGTTTCAGGCCATCAACGAGACGCAAAAGAAGCTGGAGGAGTCGCTGTGGACATGCCAGAAGGCGCGCTCCTACTTAAACTACGCACGCACAAATCTAACGACGAATAGCTTGGAGATCTTGGCCAGCTATCGTAAGCGCGAGGTGCTCAAAGAAGTGCTGGACACGCTGATGGCCATTAAGAAGTTGGTAAGTGGATATATAATGGTTGCTTGATTGATGAATTTAACAATATATAACCTGGCAGCGCACTACGGATGAGGAGCTTCAAAAGCTTTTGGCAGACCACAACTATTCCGCCGCCATTGAGCTGTTGCTGCAATGCCAAAGCTCTGCGGCTGGCTTCATGCAATACAATTGTGTGCAGTCGTTGCACAAGAAGCTGCAGGAGACTATGCTCTTGATGGAGTATCAGCTAGATACTGTGCTCAACGAAATGGTGCTGAGTTTCGACATACGCAAATATGCCAAGTTGCAGGAAGCATACAAGCTGGCCAACAAGTCGCTGATTGCCATGGACCAGTTGCACATCAACTACATCTCGGCGGTGCACACCACGGTAAACGCTGTAGTGCGTGGCTATAGCGAGCCCAATGCGGAGGAGCAGCCGAAGCTGTTGTATGAGCAGCTGTGCGAACAACTTAGTACGGACAAGCTGATACCCTGTTTGATTAGCTTGTGTAAGACCTTTTGGACCATACTGGCCTCCTACTACCAGGTGGTCATGTGGCACAACAACTACAAGCTATACACACAGCAGGAGGAGACCGATGGCGAATCCCCTGATCTTTATATCCAGCAGAAACTGAAGAAGGGCCAATCGCGTATCTGGAACGATATACTTAACAAAGTTTGCCTGTTCCTGCAGAGCGCTAAGCTGACGACGCTCAAGTACGACCAATTCATACAAGTGTTGTCCATCGTGCAGCGGCTGAAGAAGGTGGGCGTCGAATTTTGCAGCGAGCAGTCCGAGAAGCTGATTGCAACGATGCAACAGCAGAGCGAGGAGTTCTTCAGGCGCTATCACATTTGTTGCGTTGAGGAGATCTGTTTGTTTCTGGACAACGAGTCCTGGACGCCACTGGATTCATTTTCGCACATACTGCAACTGCCGGTAGCTTACTCTCAATACTAAAATCTTGTAACCATTAATATTGTTTAATATTATGCAGGAATTCCGGTCGGTGCGGCATACGCTGCGTCGTCATAAATCGCCAACGACTGCGCTGCTGGGCTCCAGCAACAACTCGCCCATTAGCAACAACAACTGCGACGAGCTGGTTTCTGTGCACTCTCAGGACGGTGGCGGCAGCTCAATCTATGGTTCCTATGGCTACTTTTTGCGCTTCTCGGAGAAGAGCTCGCCCTTCGATGGCGGTCTGGACGCTGCCATGCTGGAGGAGGACATACTGTCAGGCATTGTGGACGAGGCGTCCTGCTACTTTAGCGAGGAAAGTGACGACGAACAAAAGAGTCTGCAGAGCAAAGAGTTTGCCGAAGATGCCAACAAGTAAGCAACCAGAGAAGGCTTCCATTTTTGGTAATTTCAATTAAATTCTTTGCCCTTGCCAGTCAGCTGCTTGTAAATAACACAGCTTTGAATGTGCTGCGCTGCATTGGACGCTACTTGCAGATGTGCAAGCTGCTGCACTGCATCTCGCCCAAGATAGTGGCGTGCATGCTGGAGCTGCTCGACTTTTATGCCTATGCAGTGCATGAGATCTTTGGCAAGGATGCGGTAAGTATAGATTTGCCATCATAGATCACATTTTAAATCGGTTTCAAAATTACAGCTGGTGGCAACAGATAATCTCTATACGCCGCGTCTGGAGCAGCGTCTGCGTGCCGTGGAAACCAATGTGCTTACACAGATTAAGGTTTGGCCCTTGAACTTTTCCTCTCTGGTGAGAAATGAATTGAAATTACTACTCATAATGGTTGAGTGTAATAATAATTGAATTCAATTGCAGATAAACAACGAACTGGCTAATCCGGACACGCTGTACGGTCTGCCCCAGCGCATCGTGGCTATCGAGGCTGGGCGCAGCATGTTTCAACAATTTCATGTACTGCAGCATTACTTGAATCATTTATTACCAGCCGCCGATCGACCAACACTGATCAACTATCTCGAATACTCGGAATTTATTGCTGATCTGGCTAAACCAGTTTACACTTGCGTCGCATCGCGCGTCATCGATCTGTCGGCCATTCTCGCGCAAATGGCCAAGGTCAAGTGGGATGTGAATCACGTGACGCATCAGCACAGCAGCTACAGTGACGTCTTGAATCGCGTAAGTGCAAAAGCATAGCAACAGCAATTTCAATGGAAATAAATCTTGCATTCTCTATCATAGAATATACAGAGCTTTGCCATGTGCCTCGAGGAGATCTCCAAGGAGGTGAGCATACCCAGCAAACATCTTTGGAATGCAATGGCACACGTGGCCACCCATTTGCTAGTGGAGGGGTAGGCTGACTATATTATTTCCTCATTTTCATTCTGCTAATCAAATTTATTTCATAGCTTCTCGAATGTTAAGAAATGTTCAGCTGGCGGCCGAGCACTTATGCAGTTGGATTTCGCCAATTTTATGTCGTTCCTTGAACTAATCTCGAATCAGAAATATCCTGAACATCGCGCTTACGTAGATGTATTTATCAAATCTTATTATTTTTCGCCCGAGCAGTTCGAGCAATGGATCGAACAGCAGCGACTGAGCGATGAGTATTCAGCTAAGCAATTGACAAATCTGATACAATGCGTTTGTGTCAGCGATAAGCGCACACGACAGAGGCTGCTGCAGATGGTGGAGGGCGTGGCAACTAGTGTTACGCCCACTACGACGCCGCACAAGAATAACCAGAACGCCGGCTCGAATCTGAGCAATGTTATTTAAAGTAATATCTATTTATCTCTATTTCATTTATATTGTTTATTGTATTTATTATTTGTTATTTATAATTGTAATCAGTCGCTAACTATGTGGTCGAACCTTTGTTAGTAGTTGAATTTTCACTGTATTTATATATATATTTAAATTGGACATTCCGTTAGTGCAAATTGATTAACACTTATATATAAGCTGATTGTATTTTAGTCACTTAAGCGATCTCCATGATGTACTTCGTTTTGTATTTCGAATCTGTGCATAACTTGAAATCTCCTTGTTCAATCTCTATTCAAGTGCAATACGCTCTCTCTCTATATATTTAGCCAATGCACAAATTTATTAATGCTGTTATTTGGCATCTTGGTTTACCATTCTCACATGACTTAAGTACCTAGAGAAAGTATATACATATACACATTCATACACATATATCGCGAGCTAGAGTTAAGGCATAAGCAAAATCAATTTATACATATATTTATTTTAATACCCAATAGTAATATTTATTTGCGAAACGGACAAATAATTGTAATTGAATGCGATTATAAATATACTTAAAAAAACGAAGAGCAGCAACCACAATTCGACCGATTTGTGGTTTACTAACACAAAAGCGAAACATTCTAATGGATTTGTAACTAAAAACAACTAATAAAGAGTACATATTTTGAGATATGAATATTAAATGAATGTAGTTTCAATAAATGAAAATTTATAATTTAATGTGAATTTTGGACAATGAATTAATATTTGGTAATTAGTATAAAATAGAAAATAAATTAGGAATAGTAATTGAATATATTTTAAAAGAGAAAATAGAATTACATTTGTTAAATTTGAATTATTAATTATTAAATATATTAGATTAGACGAGAACATATTTATATAGTCATGTAGTTTGTTTGAGTTTTTATATTAAAGCCAATTTAATGAAAGTAGATTAGATTAATATAAAATATAATTATATTTAAATATGTATACCAAGTCTAGGTCTATTCTGTTTAATTATTATATCAGCGATAAGATTTCTTCTAGTCACTAACCATAAGAAAATGCAAGCCTACCATTTACGACCTATACAATACGAAAAATGAATGTTGCTCTATTCTAGCTCTAATTAAACTGTGGAGGCGTAACCATTTCGGCAGGTAACTCCCCTTGGCCAATGACTCAGCATACTAGTCTCACTGGCCAGGGAGTCTATAAATATGCCAATAAGCCATTGGATAGTTATCATATCAGGCTTAAACATGTCCAGGATACACTCGTGTATAGTATTACTCATGTGGATAACATCGGGCTGCACAGCTGAAGAGCTCATTCGGCAGCTACTCCTGGAGTCGAGGTCTTCATCACTGCTCATACGCTACGACTACTGCCCAGAGAGCTGGCTGCAGGAGGTGCTTGTGGCTCCTCAGCTGCCTATCGTGCTGCAATCGTTGCACAGTGCCTCGCCTCCTAGCAAAGATTTCTCTAGGCTGATGCAGCTAATTTGTTTGCCCAGCCAGGATTATGAGGCGTTACTAAGGCCAGCGATACTGAGGAAACTACGTGGACCAAAGAGCATCTTTTATATAGTTCCGTCTGTTCCCACAGGCAACAGCTCTGCCAACCGGGTGCTGAGCTCGCTTCTCAGGGAATGCTATAGACAGAAAATACTGAATGTGGTTGCCCTGCTGGCCGAGAGTGCAGATCGAGTCTACTATCGCTATCGTCCGTATCCGCGCTTCCAGCTGGAGCAACGTTCGCTGGAGCAGCGCCCGTTCTTTGCGAGCCCCCTGAGGAACATGCACGGCCAGCCGCTGATCGTGGTGCCCGAACAGAAACATCCGCGCACCATCGTCTACACGGACTGGCGCACGGGACAGCAGATGCTGGCCGGGTCAGTGGGTCGCTTTGTGCGCACCTTGGCCTGGAAGCTGAATGCCACCATTCAGTTTCCCATAGAGATTAAGCCTGGCATGGTTATGCATTTCAATGAGCTGCAGACGCTGATCGAGCAGCTCCAAGTAGATGTGGCGGCTACAGTGGTGCAGCTCATACGCCCCGAGCAGCTGCCCCTCAGCAGCTTCCCCTTCGAGTTGAGCCACATCTGCTTGATGATTCCGCGGGCACAGCAACTGCCCATCAAGGACATCTACCTCATCCTGGCCAACGGCCAGCACATACTCATCGGACTCGCCATTGTGTACAGCTTTGGGCTTCTGCTGAGCCTGCATTGGTGGCTGGCTGGACAGGCTGCCAGCTTGGTCGACTTCCTGCTGAACGATGTGGCTTTGCGTGGCCTGCTCGGCCAGTCCTTTGGACGTTCCCCGCACAGCAGCACCTATGCCAGCTGGATCTACTTGATGCTGGCTGTGCTGGGACTCAATCTGAGCTCGATACACGAGGCAGCGCTCGGCACGTTGCTCACCCATCCACCCAAATACTTTCAGCCCCGCAGCTTTGCTGATATCCAACGCGCTCAGCTGCCGCTGGTCATCGATGCGGGCAGCGCGGAAGGGGACTACGGCCTGGGCGCCACGAAGCTGCGTGTGCTGGCCATGAATAGCAGCGACTACAATAGCCACAGGGACAAGATGAACATGAGTCACGTCTACTTTGCCTCGCGGCTCAAGTGGACGCTGTTGAGCGAGCAGCAAAAGTATTTTCCGCGCGAGGTTTTCCTCTACTCCTTGAACGCCTGCGTTAGGACACTCACCTACATGGTCTTCCAGTTGCCCTCAGACACCTGGTTCCTGGAGCCGCTCACCCGATTAATTATGGATACACGTGACTTTGGCATCTTCCAGCACTGGGTCGATATGCACTTCTATGATATGGCCGCTGCGGGTTTGCTCTCTTTCAGTGATCCCATTCAACGCGAGCCACCGCGCCTGAAGGAGGCGTTGCGCTTGGAGGATCTGCAATGGATTTGGGTAGCTTACGGAGCACTTTTGCTGCTCGCGACAATCGTGTTGGCTATAGAGATTCTCGTACAGAAAATGCAGCAAATGCCGTGGTCCGCTTGAATTCCTATTAAAACCCATCAACTTGTGTTCGCTTAAGTTCGTTTATTGCTTATTGATTGCGGGTAAGTAAGATAACATTAGTAAGTCGGATTGAACATGATCTATGGTGGCTAGTGTGAGTGAAGCAAGTGCTGGAAGTTTCAATTGGAGTTTAGTGTTAAATCAGAGTCTGAGTTCGTTATGCCTTAGGCCACATTGGTGTGCTCGTCGCGATGGAAGATCTTCACGTCGAAGAACTTGAAGTTGTCCACCATGAAGTAGTAGTCGTGCTTGATGGGCCGGTTGAAGGGGAAGCCGAAGGGCAGAGCGTCCACATAGCGTGAGCCATGGCCTATGCCGCAGCTGACAACGGGATCGTAGCCGGTGTATTGGGGCACAGCGGGCTCATGGTAGGGATAGACCATGTAGAAGAACTGATACACCTGGCCGCCCTTCTTGCCCTTGGGCAACATCATGCGATTGGGTACGCCGCAGTGCGACTCGGATTGATCCAGCTTGAATTTGTAGTCACTGTTGGTGGCATCCATCAGCTTCTGGTAGAGCTCGAAGTAGGTGGTGCGATCGTTCACCCAGAAACTGAAGTCGCCGCTGGCGCGCTTGATGTGGTTGACGCCCGCATCCAGTTGCACCTTGAAGTGCTCCAGCTCGAAGAAGTTCTGATAGTTGTGCTCCAACGGGATGACATTGCCGAACTCGTCGTACTTGGGTCCGATGAACACCTTGACAACTGCAGCCTGCGCCTTGTCCGAGCTGACATCCAGGGTGAACTCGAAGGGCTTGTGGTTGAGACGGTGCTGGCGGGCCTTGATCACAAAGCTGCTACCATTGTAATAGGAGTTGCGGCCTACGTTGTGGTGGGCATCGCCCATGGGTACGGCGGAGTGCTCAATGTTCACGACATTGCTAATGTCGGCATCGAAGTACTCAAAGTAGGTGGTCAAGCTCTCGGGCATATGCACATCATCGATCTTGACACCCTCGAAGCCATAGTCGACCCGGGTGTACTCGGGGAAGGTCTCCATCAGATGCCAGTAGTGGTTGAGCAGGTTCTTGTACACCTCGTAGAACAGAGGGTCACGCATGGAGGTGTCGTAATGCATGAAGGTGCCGGGATAGGTCTCGTGGTACTGGCCGTACGGATGCCCTTCGTTCACAATGTAGCGGAACCACTTGTCCAGGCTGCCGTAGAACTGCTTGTCGATGCTGTCAGCGTTGCCCTGGAGAATGTTGCCGAGCATATTGACAATCTCGACGTCGTATTTGTTGTTCTTGTGAATCCAGTCCATGATGCGCTGAGTGTACATCTCCACATTCTTCACATACTCCAGATTCTCGGGCGTGTAGAAGTTGTAGTAGTTGGGACGGCTGGGGTAGGGTACGCCATTGTAGTCGCGCAGGCCGCTGTAGAAGCCGGAGTGGACGGGCTCGTACATGTTGAAGGTGGGCACCTCGCCCAAGTCGTTGGACAGACGCTCCAAGTAGTAGCGGGCCAACAGCTGCCAGTGCACATAGAGGTAGAGTTCGCCGCGACGGTCCTTGTTCAAGACATGCACATCGTCGCCCTTTGTCCAGTAGGGATAGTCCAAGTTGAAGTAGTAGTAGAAGCTGTTTAAGCCAATGTCCTCCAGGAAGTAGGCCAGACTGTGCTCGTCGTTCATGTTGCCGTAGTGGTTCGTGTAGTTGGACTTGAGCACCACGTTGTAGACGTTGTTCAGCTGCTTGACGTGATGGAAGCCGTGCATCTTGTAGTGCTCGGCCATTTCCAGGGTCTCGGTATCAAAGAAGCTCCAGGGGTGGATCTCGTATTGGGCCGGGAGGATAATGCCTTGCATATCGTCGCGGAACAGGCTGGCAATGGTGAAGGCATAGACGAAGAGCTGCTTGTTCACATGCTGGCGGGCCCAGAAGACGACGTGCTGGAAGGTCTCCCAGTTCTTGGCGTAATAGAAGAGACGCACTAGACCAACGGCATACTCCTCATGCAGATCGTACATAACGGTCCACATCTGGTCATCGCTGATCGGATGATGCTGCCAGAGCTCGTTGAAATGCTGCATCTTCTCAGGATAGTGATAGTCGTCGACATGTTCCCAGGGCTTGTATTCGTAGAAGCTGCTATCGTATCTTTTGACGAAGACATCATCCTGATAGACATGTTCCAGCATCTCAAGGACGAACTTCTGCTTAATCAGGAAATCCTTGTCGGCCACCTTGGACTCCACATGCTTGCCCTGGCCGCCGAGTGCCAGGAGCGTTAGCGTCAAAACAATAACCGCCGTGATCGACTTCATCGTAGTCATACCAATGCACTGCTACTGCAGCCTCCATTTATACCTGAGCTGCGGCTCGCAGTCGGATGGGGGAGCCAACGTCCGCGTGCTGATATTGCCTTGACATTATCAGAGATCCGTTCAACCTCATTGCTATATACTGCACCGTGCATTGCGATAAGCCCCAATTGCACCTGGTACTGCACGGATTGATTGACTGACAGCGATCTCAGCCTAGGAGGCTCGACTGAGCAGTTGTGTTGATGTAATGTCAGCTAATTACAGCGCCTGGTAACACACCTGCCCGATTACAGCTCCGGGCTGACTGGCTTTTCTTCTACTTTTCTTTTTCTTTTACGACATCACCTAAGGGTCACGCAGCGGTCGGGCCAGGCTAATGCTTTGTTGCTTATCAATGCCCCGTTGCCATCGGGACTAGCTAAGTCTAAAAATATGAAACTGCAAAATAATAATCATATCAGTAGACAACAAAGAATACTGAATAATAACTGCAAGAGCAGCGGATGCGGGTCTTAGCATTAGGGGCTCTGCACTCATCAAATCCAGCTCCGAATATGGTTTATGCGTCGCGCAGATTCGAGATATGAAATTCATTGTGATACGAGTATAGCAAAGAAATCTAGTAAAGGAGAAAAAATTAAGAGACATGTGTTCTAGATGCAATTCCTTAGACAACCAACTTGCGACTTTATTGTTTGGACATATAATTGTGGTAAATACATTGGCGAATTCTTACTTTTTATACCCTGATCCCATTAAAAATGGGAAATCAGGGTATAATGGTTTTGTGAAAAGTATGTAACAGGCAGAAGGAGGCGTGGCAGACCCCATAAAGTATATATATTCTTGATCAGGGCGACGAGCTGAGTCGATATAGCCCTGTCCGTCTGTCCGTCCGTCCGTCCGTCCGTCCGTATGAACGCCTAGATCTCAGAAGATATAAGAGCTAGAGACTTCAAATTTTGTATACATACTCATGTATACCATACGCAGTACAAGTTTATCTTTTTTTTTCGATAAATCATCCGATTACTTTTTTATCGCGAATAATCGATAAATTGATTTTGTTTATTCCCCGTAATTTTAATACTTTTAGACCTGGAGACTTCAGATTTGGTGTGTATATACATCTGATCAATACGCAGATTTCGTCATTTACAGATTTTGGATACCACGCCTTCTTCGCCACCAATTTGCAAAAAACGTATTTTAAGTACTAGAGACTTGTGCTTTAAAATGTACACACATTTGCACATTGTGATCACGGTCTGAAAGTTTCATGAAGATAGTCCTACTACAGGAGAAATTATTCAGCAACAAAATTCTCATAGTATTGCCCACACTGCAGCGCAGCCCAAGCGCAGTCGCTGCTTACTGCGCAGTTAGCAGAGCGCGTGCTTATGCGTGCGTGAATATCAGCTCTTTGTAGGGATCAGGGTATCTTCTAGTCGAGCAGTCTCGACTAGAGCTTCCTTACTTGTTAATATTTTTATTTAGGTATTACTTCTCTCTGGGAACTTTTCTTCTAGCACAGATCTTAGTTTCTAATTTTTGTATTCACTCAGAGTTTTGCTCCTCTCTGGTGATTTTTCGGATCGACCAACTCTTAATTTTTAATGCTTGCTTCACATGCAGTCCAAGTATTCCTTCTTCTATGCCATCACACCTCAACCCTCTCTCCAGCGTCCTATAGAGTACACGAGGACCTCGCCCACAAATGCCAACACACAAATATTGACACTGACAATATAGATCAGCCAATAATAGTAGAGGTCCTCCCAGCGCAAATGCATGCTGCTCGAGGCATCCTTATAGGGCAGTTGATTAGTCTTGCCAATCGCAAGTAGATGGTAGAACGACTGGGTGCGCCATTGGGAGTACAGGCCGCTGGCTTGGGTACTTAGAATATATTGATTGATGGCTTCTTTATAGATGGAGTTGGAGGGCAAGCGCAGAGCAAAATGCACAAGCGGAATTAAAACCAGTTCTTTGGAGAGGCGAAACGGGGCCTGCTCCTGCCGGATGAACTTCATTTTCATGTGGGGCCAGAGCGTTTGGGTTATGGGATAGGCATAGGAAGTGTTTGGCTGACTGCGACTCCTCTGATACACCGAGCTGCTTACCAGCTCTAATAGATCAGAGTTGGCGTTATATCCACGTGGGCCGAGGGCAAAGATAAGTGCTTCTGTTTCAGTACCAGATATCATGAGTTTGAGTCGCGCTTTACGCATATCCTGATAGCTGAGTATCGGCGGATCGAAGGGCGGATGCACCAGGAGCGTCTCCAGATTGGTTAAGTAAATGTTGTAGAATACAAAGCTGCCCAGCATTAGCACTGCCAATGTCCACCTGAGACGCAGGCTGGAGAATCGCGGCATCGAAAACGTTTGGGAGAGCATGGCCCTCAGCACGGGATCAAAGATGACCCACAAACACATAAGACTGGGCGCCAAGCCCAGCTCGAAGCGGCGTATATTGTGAATGACCAGGGCGTAAAGGGACATCAGAATGAAGATACTCAAATTGAGGATCTTTGCCCCGCCGCCAATGACGAGTAGGGCGCGACTTATCTGGGACTCGACGGGCAGCATTATCTGCCATTTTGATAGTTCCACTATATGGGTATGATTTCGATAGCTGGGCGAAAAGGCAACATTTGTTAAGAACGAGGGTATATCCACTTTTCCAGTTTTAGTCAGGTTGTTCAGAAATGTTATGCTTACTATAGCATTCTCTTCAGGAGCATGATCCCAATAAACTTGAAGAGTAGCATTCAAAGTCTTGACAAAGTTTTCAACAAACGGCGTCAGATAGCCCGCTAGTTGATTGGATCCATTTCCATCCTTGTATATAACGCTGCGTGGGAATATGTTGTCCGATACAGTGGTAATGGGATAGCCACCCATATCCTTCAGTTGCGGCTCGAAGTAGCGTTCGATCTGATCAACATTTCGCAGGCGCACTTTAAGTTCAGGAAATGCTCTATAACTATATATTTCTTCCAGACTCCAATTACTTATGGCCAATACATTAAGCATCTTGTTTTCGAAGCACTTCCGAAACAATGCTTCCATATCCACATCATTTGTTATCATAAATATGGTTGGAGTATTTCGTATATAATGCAGATTTTTATAGATCGCATTCAAGACCAAATCGTTTTGAGCTTCCAAACAAACCAGCGCTACAAATTGTCTATTAAAATGAGTTTGAAGTTGATATTTTTGATTTACATTAAGATAGATAACCGGCGTAACAGCATTATCTTCCATAGCAATCGAACAATCCGTGTAATTTTCACTCAATAAGAGAACAGTCTCAAAGGTAACTTCACCTTTCAACTTGTTAAATATTTTGCTGGGCAGTTGCATTTGTGCCCTGGCTAAGCAGGCGAAAATAGCCAAATAAATTAAAACTTTATTTCCCATTTTAATAACCATTTCGAACGTTAACATAGCGTTCAACTGGTTAAAATCGCCCTCTATTAGTCCTTTTATTAGAAATCCGAACAGAAACTACTGCAGCGGGCAACCTAATTACATATAATTGCAGATTTATATCACAGCAGTTAACGAATGTGGCGAGTTTTTACTTCAAATTTTTCAATAGGTAAACAAACACGCCTAACGTTTGGAGAATGTTTTTATAAGTCATTAAAATTTTAAGTAACGAATCGATTAGTAAATGTTTTTATAAAGCTCAGATGAGTTTAAATCAATCAGGATGTCAATATGCAGATATATTCAAGAGATATCTATTTGCAATTAGTTAATAGCACCTATTGCTTTACAGTCTGTTTAAATAATTTAAGAAGTCCGCCTGACCATACGATTACTTTTCGATAAATCAACAATGATGTTATCGCAAGAATGAGATTTGCGTAACCAATAAAAAAATACAGCGATGTGGGCATTGCTGCACTGTGAAAATGTGGTCACACTTGTGCAACCAAAGCAAAGTAAAATAAAAAAGCGTGGAAGTAAGACTAACCGAACCGCCTGCGAATTATAAACATATTCATTAGAATACGAGCGACGACATTATAAAAACAAAATATAAAAAAAAAACTGAAATATAGGAATATAGGTGGAAAGTCTCGATAAAAAGTGTGAATTGGTGTTAAATGGTAATTGCCGAACATTATGATTAAACAGGGTGTCGGCAGTGTGAAATTGGCACAGAACAATAACTTAAGTTTTGTTGCTGTAGTTGTGTAATATTTTGAATCGTGCGAATGGCAGAAGACAGCAACAAACACTATGAAACATCGCCTGATATCGCAAATCTGCGTCAATATGTGTGAGAATGGGTGTGTGTGTGTGTGTGTGTGTGGATATCGCGTATGTATGAGAGAAATTTGAATTGCGCTGTTCGAATAGAAAAAAAAGAGCGAGTGAGCGTTGACAGTTACATTTATTTATTTTATGTTTGACATTAATAAAGCGTGCATTTAATTTTCGGCATGATTATTTACAAATCTTATTGTACTCTTTTCCTTATACTTTTAGGCGTAAAGTGAGAAACCAACGTATTTCTCATGCGCAACTAAACAACATTAACAAATACAAAGATACATACAGAGTAGACAGTGATTCGGAAATTCAAAATTACATACATACATTGAAGAAACTTTGGAATTGGACTGGCAGCCGATAGCCCTAAACAGCGCCCCCCACCCAGCAATAACAACATTAGGCCAACAATATGAATGTGCTACTGCTGCCCAAAGGATCCACGCAACTAAAGTCGCATTATGCGATGCATAATTTCTATAAGCGCTGTAAGTTTATCTGCCAGCCACGCAATGGAATGAATATCGTCTAAAACTTTCCATTGATTTTACCCCATATATTTGCGGTACGAGTGTGAGCTTGCATGTGTGTGTGTGCTTGAGTGTAGGTAACGCTGCCTGTGTATGTGTGTGTGTGTTTTGTGCGCTTGCCTTTTGTCGTTGTTTTTGTTATGACTGCATATTCGTACACAGCTGATTCCATGTTTGCGTGTACACTCAAATTTCCCTGTTGCGCTTGTTTTGGTATTTTTGTATAGGCTGTATGGGCAATTTTCTGGATAACGTAAATATGTATGATCTGAAACCTTTTTTCGCACTTATAGGCAGTTAATTTCCTTTGTCAGCAAGTTAGCTAATGACTACGGTGTGCAATATATATGTATCTGCAGTGTTTTTATAATATATTTTGATAGGGTGGCCGGTGTATGGGTCAATTGGCTGTTTTTTAGACAAATCGTTATCGTGCTTTATATAATTTAGCATTTATTTTTATTCTTTTTTCCACTGAGACGCGTAACTGACAACGCTTATCGTCTGCTCAAAAAGCGAGATTGACCAAAAACGTAAACATCTAAACCAGCCGGCTAATATAACTATAAGCAGATAAGGTTTAAAGAACGATTAAAGAAAAGTACTTTTGCTTTTAGTGAGCGGAATATTTATTCAAGATTTACCTATACTAAATAAACGATCATTTTTCATTGTTTGCAAAAGAATTTTTTGTACGCTATTTGCTCATCTCTCAATTTATACACAACATTCACAATATACACAATGGTCTCTATGTGTGTGTAACAAGCAAAAGGAACAAGTGCCAAGCGCTCAGGTGTACAGACAGACAAAATGACGCCAGCGACGGCTGCTGACGCACCAATGCGACACCCTGTATTTTGTAGTCGAAAGAGAGTACAGTTAACTCACACACACTGACATACACAGGTCAGATACACGGCCAGTTGCACCCACACAATTGCTCGGCCATTGGCCGAAGGTTGAATGCATTTCGCTTTTGTGGTCTATTTTCTTTCTCCTCTTTCTTCTTCACACACACGCAGCATGTTTATTTTTCCTTGAATTCGCATCTGATGCATTGTTCTGAGAACTTGGCAAATACATATGTATATAAATTGTAAAAAAATCAGAAATTTAAGATTGAAAGTGCATCAGATGCTTTTTTCTAAGAAATCTTGTGGTACTTTCGTTAAGTTTAGTTTTCACCTTATATAAGGCTTTTTTTTCTTTTGGTATATTCGACCGCAACAGGTGTTAATTTAGTTAATTTTATTTTCACCTCTCTCTCTCTCTCTCTCTCTCTCTCTCTCTCTCTCTCTCTCTCTCTCTTGTCTCTCTTTTGTTCTGTTTGACTTGGAAGCTTATCTGGGCTTATAACCAAGTGGAACTAACTTTTCGATTAACGCTTGGCAAGTTTTATGGCCGAAGCCATAAAAAGGCTTAACCCAATTTATTTTTATTTGTTGCCTATTCAATTGAGCATCTATTTGAAATTATTTCTCTCGTTCTTACCTTGACAAAGCAAATGATGTGTGTATAAATACGACTATCTGCCGTTTTACTAAAACTCTTTTATTTATAAAATATATTTATAGGCAAGAATTTGCTGTACTAAAACTTGGCCAACTTCTCTCAATACTTATAGATCTCAGAACGAGCCACAATGCCTATTGTACAACGAGAAAAGTCCAGCACAAATCTGAGGACTCAGTTTCTTCACAGGCATGGAACGTCCGGCAAAGAAGAACGCTTGCTGGCTACTCATTGAACACCGGCCCGCGTTATTATCAATCAGATCAGTTCTGTAGTTATGGCTTGCGGCATATTCACATCGGTAGGCCGCTTTTTGAGTCGAGTTCAAAGATCGATGCTACTGTGAAGAAGCTGAAGAATCAGCAGAAGGAGAAGGTCGAGGAGATCATGAAGGAGGTGGCCAATGGACAGGCGACTAAAGGGACTGCTTCGGCTACCCCGGTGACCTCCACGATACTCGACGGCGCCGCTGCAGACCCGAGCACAACGGCTAGTGCCTCTGGCACAAAGACGGCCAACGAACTAACAGAGGTCACATCCAAGGCAGTGGCCAAACCAAAAAAGCCGCTCAGACAGCGTATTTGGGATGAACTGGTACACTATTATCATGGCTTTCGGTTATTATTCATTGATACCGCCATTAGCTCGAAGCTGGTGTGGAAGGTACTCAATGGCAAGACGCTGACGCGCCGCGAAAACAAGCAGCTGCAGCGCACAACATCGGATCTATTCCGATTGATTCCATTCTCGGTGTTTATTGTGGTGCCGTTTATGGAATTGCTCTTGCCGGTATTTATAAAATTCTTTCCGGGCATGCTGCCGTCCACATTTCAAACGGCCAAGGATCGCCAGGAGCGTCTAAGGCAGTCACTGACCGTCCGTCTGGAGGTAGCTAAATTCTTGCAAAAAACTCTCGGCCAAATGCCTGTCCAGCACAAGGAGCACAGCAGCGAGGAAGCCAAACAGTTCGAGGCATTCTTCCGAAAGATCCGCAATCCCACAGAGCAAGTGAGCAACGATGAGATAATCAAGTTTGCCAAGCGTTTCGATGACGAAATCACATTGGATTCGCTCAGTCGAGAGCAGCTATCAGCGCTCTGCCGTGTACTGGAGCTGAACACGATTGGCACAACGACCTTGCTGCGTTTTCAGCTGCGTCTGAAGCTTCGCTCTTTGGCCACCGATGACCGGGTAATAGCGCGCGAAGGCGTCGACTCGCTCGATCTCTTCGAATTGCAGCAGGCGTGCAAAGCACGCGGCATGCGCGCCTACGGCCTAACAGCGGAGCGCCTACGATTCCAACTCAAGGAATGGATTGACTTGTCACTAAATGAACAGGTATGGTCATCAGTATAACATTCATGTATTACATATTAATAATTCGTGAGTTGCTCTAGGTACCACCTACTCTTTTGTTATTATCACGTGCAATGCTCATCTCTGATGATAGCATCACCACTGATAAGCTGAAGGAGACAATGCGTGTGCTGCCGGATGCTGTAGCCGCTCACACCCGTCATGCGATTGGCGAGCGTGAGGGCAAGGTCGATAACAAGACCAAGATTGAGATCATCAAGGAGGAGGAGCGTAAGATTCGTGAAGAGCGCGAAGAAGAGCACGAGGAGACGCTGCGCACGGCCGGCACGGAAGAGGCTCCAGCGCCGTTTATATTCACGGAGGATACTAGTCAGGCGTTGCATTTGGATAAAAAATCCGAGTCATCAGATGAGAAGACCATTTCGCCAACAGATGTGCAGTTGCTATCAGATGCACTGAAGACGCTTTCCTCTGATAAACAGCTCGTTGTGGAGAAGGAGACGATCAAGGAGCTTAAGGAGGAGCTGCGAGACTATCAGGAGGATGTGGAGGAATTGCGAGAGGTGCGCCAGGTGGTCAAGGAACCGGTGCGCGAGAGTCGAGCTGCCAAGCTACTCTATAATCGTGTCAACAAGATGATCTCGCAGCTGGACACTGTGCTTCAAGACTTGGAGCATCGCCAGCAACAGATTAAGCAAGTCGATACCCCTGACAGCATGACCTCATCTGGTGCCAGTCCCAACCAATCAGTGCACATTGACGAACTGGTGGCTACAATCCGGCGCATGAAGGAGGCCTCTGACGAGGAGCGATTCAAAGTCGTTGAGGATTTGCTAATCAAATTGGATGCTGACAAGGATGGTGCTGTCTCGGTTAACGAGATCACCAAAGTGGTGCAAAGCATTGACAGCGCGGCCACCAAAATTGACAAACAACAGCTGGAAGAATTCACGGAGCTACTCACAAAGCAAGCGCAGAAGCGACGCAACGAAGAAATTGTCCACATTGACGATCTCATGATGAATATCAAGAAGCTGAAGGAGACCAGCGATGAGGCCCGCATCAAGCACATCGAGAGTGTCCTAGATAAGTTTGACGCTGACAAGGATGGTGTCGTTACTGTCAACGATATACGAAAGGTATGTAACATGACTAAGTTCATTTAGCCAGGATTAATGTTGAATGCGAACTTGCAGGTGTTGGAGTCCATTGGTCGCGATAATATCAAACTTAGCGATAAGGCCATTGAGGAGCTTATTGCTCTGCTGGACAAGGAACAGATACTGGAGGCAGAGCAAAAGATCGAGAAGGCAATTGCGAAGAGCATGAAGGAAGCGGAAAAACTGAAATTGGAGGTGGAGAAAACGGACAAGGATATGGCCAAGCTGGTCGACGGTATACATGATTCGGCAAAGGAGATACGCGACATAGCCACCGAACTGGGAGTAATGGAGCAGGACAAGCCAACTCCCCCAAAGCCAGAAGTAAGTGAGGTGCAGCTTAAAACTCATGCAAACATCGCCCTAATGTTTGAGTCGTTTCTTTTATTCACAGCCCGACATGAAAGACCCCGCTAAAGTATTGAAAGATAATGCGAAGGATCTGGGTGATTTCATCAAATCCCCAAAGAACAACACAAAAGGGGGAAAGGACATACCACCAACACCGAGCAAAGGCAACAGTTCCGGCCCCAGTAGAAACAATTGCAAGGCCAGCGATAGCGAAATGTCGATCCCCAAGATAGCGATGCGCGAGGCGGCCGAAATTCAAATCGAAAAACTATTGCCTCAAAAGGATATGGATCTGCCACCAACGATACCCACAACAACACCGGCCCAGTCCAAGGTGGCTACCTCACCGAAAGCGGCGGCGAATGGCACTTCCGGCACCCCCAAGAAATTGATCTGACCAGCTGAGCCGAAGGCGAAAGCAATACATGAAGAATACCCAGAGCATTCACCTAGGGCAAAATGAGATCAGAAAGTCAACCCTTTGTCCAAATTGATTCGAGTTGCATTCAATATTCATAATATTAAAACAGGAGATGCATAGAATAGTAATTCAATAGAAAATCTGTATTTAGTTAGATCCCAGGCAAGAGCTCCTTTGCAAGGCTGTATTAAGTATATGTAAAAGTTGCCCAAATTATAAACTATTGCTTAAAATATACAAATATACAGAATTTGGGTACATTAAACGAATACAGTGGCAAAATTACCTTAAACATATTTACTTTCATTTTCTACCGCCTTAGTTATATATATATTACATTCATGTGCTGGTCCATCAAACACTTGGCTCTATAATAATGTTAGCAATTGTGATCATTAAGCGAAATCTTAATTTACTTATTATTTCTAATATAAAAACTTAACTTATAACGAAAATACAACAACAACAACAATGTCAAACGATTTGAATTCAGTGGAATTATAACATAAAATATAAAGTGTAATCACAAAATTCAATTAAAAGCAAAAGCGAAGCGAAAACCACGTGATACTTTTCTGTAACAATAATAACTACTATATGCTTAACTGAATTAGAAAAACAACGTGTAAAAGTGTTAATTTGCAATAAGAAATAAAGAAACAACAAGTTACTTTACACACACACGTGCTGGAGATTTAATTGATGGAAACAGTTCTATTAAAAAAGTAATGTGTTACCTATAGAATATGAAGGGAAAATCTAAGGTTCTAGATAAGGTTTATGTAAAACTATTTCATTTGAGAATGATGAAGGTGAGGAAAGATATTATAATCTGATGATATGATAGCTGACTTAGGAAAGCTCTATAAGCTCTGTTTTGTTTCTATTTGCTTGATTTTGCATAAGACAATGACTTAATGAGGCTTCTGAAGAAGGTTTTTCTGAATTTATCTGGGATATTTATTAAAATTATTTATACCAAAATTACATGGAACTGATATTGAATATATTTTGTATGTAATGGCAGACGTGCTTACACATATTTATAAGAAACTTATGAAATGTAAAAGTCGCGTATGACATACACAATAAGAGTGTATCTGTGGCTATTTGTTTACGGTTAAAATATATATATATATATATATATTATACCTTCAGTCAAGTTTTTATCGTACAGCTGACAAAACTAATCTGTTGAGCAAGATGAATAGAAATAAATTTGATATTTTAATGAATTGGTTTCTGAAAAAAATGAACATCTGCCAACCATGTCGTATATTCATATATATACTCTATATATATATATATATATATATATATATATATATATATATATATATATATATATATATATATATATATAGTAAACAATTCATCTTTAAATTTGCTCGCTGCTCAGCTGCATGAGGAAATCTTTTATACTTATGAGCCACACTCATAATTACAAACAATTGCAAATGTTTGGAATTCTTACATCCGAATTCTTTATTAGCTCTAAATACATTTACAGTATGTGCGCAAGGCTCTCTTTACTTGACCAATGTCTATGCAACCGCAAAGCCAAATTTCGGATGGGGGCGATGGTTGGGGCGATGCAACCGAATAAGTTTTGAGCAATTGCCAAAAAAATGGAAATGAGAAAAAATCCAAAAAGAAGGAATGAAAAATATGAAGAAAACAAAACAATAACAACATCCATATGCTGAGCAATAAAACTAATAAATATTACCACAAAATGTGCAAGGAGTCCATAACTTTCCAGCCAAACCACTGACCCATAAATTCTTTTATAATTTTACTCGAGCAAATGCACTTTGCCATTGGCATGGAATTTAGTTGGATACTTGGGGCTAGAAATGGAGCAGCATCAATGCAAAAATTATGATTTACTATTTCAATTTCTCTGCGATTACCCTTTGACCCCTTGGCAATTTCCAGTGGAACCCATTTTTAATGGACTGCACAATATTTGTTGGTTTTCATTTGCAACGTTTTTCTGTTTGACTGTCGAACGGAGGGAGTAATTGAATCCAGTTGAGTTTGGGCTGATGGAGTGTATAAAATTATGCTTAGACTGTAATACCTGATGATAATATATGTATATAACACAGACCATATTATAGACTATCATATTAGTTGTGCCATGAACAATTCTACTATCATAGTAACTGTCCCAATAACCCTCATACGAACTGTTATACAATATGATCTAATTGAGTATTATAATTCCAATTTACTTGCAAAATAACTGTCATATTTGACTGTTATACCAGCTGTCCTATTCTCACATTCAGCGGTCATACGATAATTCATTTTGCTGTCAGCTTATCCGCTTATATGTATGCCCAAAGGGTCCCCGGAGATGTGAAGACATTTCACTAAAGTTTCAATCATTTACAAATCCCAGACCGAGAACAGACGTCGAGAGACAGCACGAAGAGTTTTGCCAACTGAGTAAACATTGGATGGCCAAGTTTGGCCATCGATGATATCGAATACAAATAAAACTCAAACGATGCAACAAACAAGAGCAAAACGAAATGTGTTTAAAGGTAAATAGAAGCTTGAAAAATGTGAAACAAGCCAAATAATAATAAACTTCAGCTCCATTGGGAGCTGCGGCGGGCCAAGTGAGAATTGTTGTTTGCAATCAAGCAATACTCAACAATAACAGCCATCGAGAGTAGAGTAGAGTAGAGTAGAGGAGAGGAGAGGAGAGGAGAGGAGACGAGATGAGGAGACTCTACTCGAAGAACTAGTTCGAGCAACTGTCTGTGTCTGTCTGTGCAGCAGAGGAATGCGCAACGGAGCTGGAGTTGGTGTTGGCCCAAAGTTTGTCCAGCTAAAAGTGCTTTACATGCAACAATGGCATTCGTAAAGCTGCCTTCAATTGGCGAGAATCAAGGCAAGGCAAATTCAAAGAGGTTCCTCATCAAATAAAGTTAATAAAGTGGACTCCATATGGCATGCCAACTCCAACTTTAACTCTCTCTCTCTCTCTCTCAATCTGCTACTAACTCAATTAAATAGAACCGAATCGCTGCAGGAAATGTCATGAAACAATTAAAAACTTGTGCCCTTCCATGAGTCAATCAGCGTGCAACACAATAAGTAGCTCAAGTTGAACAACTTTGCACTTGCACCACTTGCAACACTTGCAACACTTTAAATGCCCCACGAGACACCGCCGCAGCACGCACATAAAACCACGCAAACAGTGCGAGACCGAGTGTGGGCGGTGCTGGTAGTGCTGGCAGTGGTGGCTGATCTAGCGATGTAATGCATTTTATAGTGGCGCACAAATCGAGAAAAATTGTCATTGCAAATTTAAAGTGATTGAAGCTAAAGCGAGAGCTAAAGTTGTTGCAGCTAAGCCAAAGTGTTGAGAGATTCCTAGAAAGTTGAATTTGCTGTGAAATAGAAGACTATTTATATATATATATATATTTATATATATTTATATATATATTTTTTTTTTGGATGAAATTAATTTTTTAAATATTCATAGAAATGTTCTATCAAGCCTTGCTATGTTGGCTTAATTAACACGGTTTAATAAGGCGCTTATCTCCCAATCTAGCTTCTCTATTTAGTTATATAAGACCAGAGTCTGAGAACATTTCGGATTTGCTATATATCTTGATCTATATATTCATACTATAATATAATTTTTTGCAAATCAAGATGAATTCAAGAGTATAACCTCCTCCTGCTATAGGTTAGGCATAAGACTCAGGCACATAGATGATGATTCTCCTTCTACTAGGCCTGGGAGTTACTCATGGATCTTTCAGCCGAATTCATTCTTCGCTCATTCATTCTCTTCACAAAATCAAACTCAATATTTGCAATAGGCTAAACGCTTGTATTAGTATATTTAATGGGATGTCCTGACATTTACGTGCTGAAGATTTCATCTCATCTCATTTCAGCACTCGTCGCAGGCAAATCATTTCGATACACCTTCATCAATTTGGGGTGTTATGATGTATGTATAGGGAGGGTAGACAGAAAAATGCAAAATAAAATTACAGATTAAAAGCGGGAAGTAAAAAATCAAAGGTACATCTAAGTTCGACTGGCTGTGCAATGCAAACGAAATGCCAGTTGGAGGCAATCGCTAGTTCCTATCCTATTTTCCCTAGCATGAGTGGGCGGAATCAGTCTCTCCTTCTATTTGGCTGTGGTGGCATCGACTTGATGAAACCAGCCATATCGCCAGCTAGTGGCCTCCGGATAGTTGTACTTGGCATCCGGCGTATGGCCGTAGCGCGTCTCCAAATAGGACGAACGATTGCCAGACCTGAGCAGCTGCAGTTCGTTGGCCGGCACAGCTTTCATGGGCGTGCGGAATTGGCCATAGAAACGCGCCTCCTCCTTGGACAGATCATAGTCGAAGATCTTCGAGGACGACGGCCGATAAATGCGATTATTGTGCGACTGCGCCGCTCGGGGCAATGTGCAAGCAATAATGCGCATTCTGGACGAAATGTTATCCTGATGCTTGAAGATCTTCGCGTTGCGACTGCCCACGGCTGATGCATTGCTGCCATCCGATTTGCCTGCCAGCTTGGAGCTGCGCGAGCTCGGGCATGGCTTAGCCAGGATCCTCGGAGTATCATGCTCGGAAGCTGGGTTAAGCTTGTGTGCGCTGCTCCTGGTTGTTGTTGTTGTTGTTGTTGTTGCTGCTGTTGTTATCTTTTTCTCTCCATTGACAACTTTTGCTGCCGTTGTTGTTGTTGTTGTTTTTGGCTTCATCTTCGTGGACTGATTCGCGCCGCTGCTAACGTTTTGTTGTGCACTTTGAAATTTTGTTGTAACTTGTTTATTTTGACAGCGAAACATTGTACTTATGTGGATTTATAAGTGGAATGCTAATAGCAGCCCTGCAGCAGCCTAGAAATAATCTCTACTGAGGCCTGGGCTGCTTTGTTGCGGGCTTGAGAATTGAATTGAAAATGGGAAAAGATTTTGCTTTGAATATCAGTTCAATATAGGTCGAAGCAGGAGGTAACATGGGTTACAGATTGATTGCCTGTTGGATTATCTGTATATACTACTACTGGAGTAAAATAGTAGAGAGTACAGTCTCCCTGAAAGTAAAATATTATTGCTGTAAAGTAAAGCCAAGTTAATAAAAGTTGCCATGCAGTCATCCATTATATTAAAAGACATCTTTAGATCTATATATATTTATAAAATATATATATATATATATGTCATGTTTATAATGTTTATTCCATTAAATGTTTGCATTATTGCTTATTTTATCCACACGAATATTATAAATAATTTATGTTAATTTAAAAACCAATATTTTTTTGGCAAACAACATTTAACAGTAAATATTTTTTCAGCGTCTGCATATATTAAATACAATTGAAAGACAAAAACTTAATAAATATGTGTTTTTTTATATCTGTATCTATTTTGTTAACAGCTTCAACGGAATTACCAAAAGCCGGATGATTTTCCGCCAGGTGGATTGTGCACTTTAATGGACGAGCGCACGCCGGATTTGTCCAGTTCCTCTGCAATTAAAAACAAGGGGAAAATAAAATGTACAAATTCTGAAATCGTTGCAGCTAATTTACAACGCACCACTTAGCGAAAAGGAAGTTTCCTGCATATCCCGCTTGCCATCCACGCGTCCAACTCCACTCGAAGCTACACTGGGTGTAGGATTGCCAGAGAACATGGCCGAAGGAGGTTCGATTTCAGCCACGTGAACGTCCAGCTCCTGCAGCTTTTTAGTTATGCTGCCATTTAGTGGCACCTGCTCATCCTTTGCCACCTCCTCCTCCTCCTGCTTGCCCTCAATACTGTCGTAAACAAAAGGCGGTCGCAACGGCGTCGTTATGAAACGTCCAAAGCCCTCAGCAACTCGAAGCTCTCCATTCTCCAAGCAAATGCGTCCGCGCACCAACACATACTCAGGCACTCCATGCACAGTCATGCCCTATAGAGAGAGAGAGAGAGAGAGATTGATAATATAGCATATATATATATAGATAAGAGGTATGAATATACCTCAAAGATATTGAAATCGCACGCATGATGATGGGTATCCTTGGATATGGTGCGTGTTGCTTGCGGATCCCAAATCACAATATCAGCATCTGAGCCATTGGCTAGAAACAAATATATAACATATATAGTTAAAACTTAAATATGAACATAAACATAATAAATATATTTATAATATATAGTTAAAACTTATGTTTATTATATTTAGTAAGTGATGACTACAAACAAATTCTGAATCTGAAATATTTCAACATCTAAAGATTTTTATAAAATTTAAGAAAGTCTTTGCTGGAGAGGAATAGATTTAATTAATTCCAGAAGCCTTACATCTGCATTAAATAAATTTGTTTGCCGTCTTGTATGTATGCTTTGTCTTAATTATATATATATGCCAATATATATTTCCTGTTAGCCTGAATGATTTTTACATGATAGTGCTAACTATATTATTGATTTTTTTAGTACGCAGAATTCAGCAAACGGATTTTAACAATATTACTACAATATTAAATTAAATCTGTATTATCTCTGAATTAAAATGCATGAAAATACTTTTTAGCGTATGTATAAATTTTTTTTTTCAATTTTGACAAAGTAAAAAATATACTGCTTAAACAAAATTGTTATTTTATATCACATTATATATTTTAATTTACTTACCAATGCGTCCCTTTTTTGGATAGATATTGAATATTTTGGCGGCATTTGTGCTGGTTATGGCAACGAATTTGCACGGATCCATTAGGCCGGAATGTACGCCACGTTCCCAGACTAGAGACATGCGATCCTCAACGCCATTGACGCCATTCGGTATTTTGGTAAAGTCGCCCAGGCCCAGCTCCTTTTGCTTCTTGTTAAACGTGCAGTTGTCGCTGCCCGTTGTCTGCAGATCATTGCTGCGAATTATGGAAAAGAAAATCAAAAATATTGCATTTATTTAATTTTATTTTATATAGTCAATTTTATACTTTCAATGAAAAGACAGTGAAATATTTTATGAATGTGAATAAAATGTGCAAATGTATACTTACTACGGCAAATCATCCTTGGCATTGCCTCGGACAATTTGCTGACTGTGTTGGCATCATCATCTGAGTTGTTGTAGGGCATTATTAGATGTGGATGTGATATATGTCAATATGTTTGATTAAATGTCATTTTAAGTGAATGATTCAATGGCTAAGACACGTATTGCCTCTGACAACTCACCTGGCCAGCAGCTTCATCAGAAACTCGGGCGTGGTTTTGTCGGGTCGCAGGGGCGGACTCAACACATGAGCAGCCGCATGACCAAAGTGCTGGCAGCGATAGTGGGTGCCATCTGTACCGAGAGCCGCCGCCAAGGTCTCACCGTAGATGTACTTCTCACGGTAACGCTGACGAGCGCGTGCTACCTCAATGCCCGCTGATTTGCTCATAACGTGCACCACATACAGTGGACAATCGACCTGGAGAAGAATTTTGTAAATTTAAAACAAAAATAAAATAAGTGGGATAAATTGAATTAAATATAAAATAGTATAGATCAAAATATAAAAGATTTAAAAAAAATATATCTATTGCCTTTTAATAATTTTGAAATGCAATTAAATAATAAACAAAATAAATAAAAATATTAAATATTAAATAGTCGTTAATATATACATACAATACATAGGCTGGCGCAACTCTTATTAGAATAACATAACTCATTTCTAACAGCATGCTAAAATGTATGTTAATTAACATTATTCATTATAAGCAGCATGTTAAGCCTTATGGCAATGTTGTTTGTTTGCTTAGGATGATTCCAATCAGAATCCAACTTTTAACGATAGTCAGAAAACTGAGAGAAATATAGATAAATAACTAGTATAAATTATAGCCCGAGCTGCTATTAATGACAGTTAGCTAATTGTAATTTATATATTACACATGTTATATTTGTTTATATAGTATATATGCATGCATAAATCTAATTTAAGCTCAACCCACCTGATGAGCCAAAATGCAAGCACGATGCACGGCCTCAGCCTCAACCTCCTCCTGTCGCGACAGCTCGTGACCCTCGGGTCCAGTAATGCCCTCGGCCAGCAATCGCTTGGCATTCTTGGCAATAATATCGCCGTTCTCAGCATGAACCTGAAACGGCAAACGTATAATAATTAGAAAAAATCAAAGATTCAAATAAAGATTCGAATAAGAGCCCACCATAGCTACAGCATTCAAGCTTCGTATGCGCTCAAAGACATCCAATAATTCCGAGTCATTCAGCTGGTACAGTCCCTTATAGGCCATAAAGGTCTTGAATGAATTGATGCCCAGCTCTTTGCACAGTATGCCAACCTCATCAGACACCGATTTCGACCACCAAGTAATGCCCACATGGAGTGCGTAGTCACAGCAGACCTTGGGATCTGCCCAGCTGCGCCATTTGTCGTAGGCCTCGATCATGGATTCGTTTTTGTTTGGCAACACAAAGTCAACTAGAGTATGTGATTCGTTAATGCCATAAATAGTCAGATATATAATGAATACCTACTTATCATAGTTGTGCCGCCAGCCACAGCTGCTTTAGTGCCGTGATAAAAGCTGAAGTGAATGATCGTGATATATCATTTGATCACTATTTATAGCACTCCAATTACTTACTCATCCACTGCCACCGCATTGCCAAAAGGCAGCTGCATGTGCGTGTGCGGATCTATGCCACCTGGTATAATTAGCTTGCCACTGGCATCGATTGTGCGCACGCCACCTGGCACCGTTATATCCGCAGCGGGTCCTACGAATCTGCCAAGATTTGAATGTGAGGGTATGTACATCGATATAGTGAATATATTTATCATACTTGATTATGCCATCCTCTATATAAACATCCGCTTTGAATGTCTTGTCGTGATTGACAATTTGGCCATTTTTGATGTAGACACGATTCTGAGCGCTTTGTAGGTGTATGGGCACTTTTTTAACTGGTGCCGACATGTTAATACCTGAAATAACAATTATAAAATATATAAAAATTATTTTAGTAAGAAAATAGTGTTTTTAATCTGCATATTCATTTTTAAGTGAATAAACAAATTGTATTTTTATTTTAATGTCGGGGTTTCAGTCTGTAAAGTCTTATATACTTGTTAACCACATAAGAGCAATAGAAAACCAAATTGCATTAAAACAAAAACTATATAATATATTGGGTTCTATTTATATTTAAAGCTACAGTGCCTTTATGTATGGAAAATCATAAGAGGTTGTTGACTTGGCTTGCCTGGTAGTACTCGCACCTCTTAGCTACAGCGCCTATATTTCCACAACTTCATTGCAATCGATGCAGATTAAGGCTGGCATAAGATATAAATGATTGCATTTATGCTAAGTTCTTTCAGCCGTAGTCGAATTCACGATGACAACCGACTTAGAAATTTACGTAGATTTATAAAAATTATTTACATACACTTATCGGCTGTCAAATGACAAGTTTTATTAATTATGTCCACATTTTATTATAAACAATAACTTATAAAAATTCAGAACTATCGCTAAACAAAATCTCGCTCTTGCTTGGGCAATCTATATAAGAGAAGCTTCTGCTGGATTTACTTCTGCATATAAATATCAAACTGATCGTACACGAGGCTCACATAAAGTAAACAAGCGCTTATATATTTCATTTATTTATTTATTTATTTCCTTTTCATTTCTTAATCAGGCTTTCCCTTGACATGGAAAAGGAAAACGAAAAATCTTATCAGATGACTACAAAATTGATAAGTGTAAAGTATATTATGTTTTTGTTTATTGCGCTGGCTAACAGGCGTTGAACTAACTTTTCAAAATCGAACTATTGCTTGTTTGTTGATAAGCTAAGCATATATGTATACATATTTTTTTTTTCAAGTTTAAAATCTTTGATAAATGGCAGATAGCAGAAGTTTGCTCTTGTCAATGCTAAAGCATGTTTGGTCAAATATATACCTTAAATTCGTCAATTTGTACCTTTATCAATTGAGATAGTCGTACAAGCGATCCATTTACCATTTACAGCAGACATAATGCCGACATGCAATGCATTTTTTATGTCTCACTGCCCCAGATGCGAAGTGACGCAGAGAAATTTAGTGTTTTAAATATAGAACACACTTGGCAAAATGTTGTAGGAAATGCGTAAATGAACAAAATACAATAATTATTAAAATTAGAAATGTTAAAAAGAGAAGCTAAGACAAAGCCAAGTTTCAAACGAACTCAAGCCAGAGTTCTTTCAAGCGATTTGATTAGACATTATATATGGAAGTGTATATACATATATGCGTTTATATATGGAATGCTTGTTATGCTAAAGAGTTTCATATGTGTTCAATGGGCATGCATACAACAATCTAGTTTTCTTATAGGTACCAAAATAGCCGATTCAGCAATTATCTACGTAGCGGCCACATGTGAATAATATTAAACACAAACACAGACACACACACGCATGCAAACAACTGTACATATTCACAGATCCAAATATGTATTCGCCTCTGGCTTCGAAAAAAAAAAAAATAAGTGCGAAAAACATTATTCTCTGGCCTACTACCAAATAGTTAATGTGCGATGTAATCGCATTAGCAGAGATTAGTTTATTCCAAGCAAACTCGAGTTGTATTTTTAATTGTATTTAAACCATACATTATTTCAAAATTAAAAAAAAAAAAAAATAATGAACATATGCTAAAGTTCAGCAATAAATTGCAATTTTTAATGACTTTTTATATATATTATAATTTTAGTATACAGATTTATTTCTCTACATGGCACGCCCGTACATAAAACAAATAAATGCTTTTTTGTTTTTTAAGTTCCAGTAGAAATTTTGTATAATTTACCGTTAAGCTTTGAACAATTTTGGAAATTTAATTGCCGACAAATCTGATAGTCAACGCACAACGCAACCAGTTAAGCCAAAAAACTCTGATAAGACTAATGAAAAGTTGGTGCTAGCAACAGGTGCTGTTAAGCTCAAGTGAAATGTTAACAAAACTGTTATTTTAACAGTGGCACAACTATCGATAGCTTATCGAGATCAGTTGCTGTGTGAATGGGCGCAAATATTTGAAATGTACGCCAAAGTAAAAACGTTTGTATAAAAAATATTTTAAAGCAAATTAAATGAATAATAATAATATATATTATATTTTTTATTATTATATATACTTAATTATTCTAAGTTTAATTGTTATTTCTATGCATCTACAAAATCATAGAAGTAAATACATTATAAAGTTAAATTTTACAGTTTGGTTTATGCCACATTTTCTTGGCAGGGATCCGAGTTTCTGAAGTGCTGTGCACCAGTCTAAAGGGGGCTTTCATTATTTCTGCCGCTAAGCAAACATTTATGTAAACATTTCCATTAAATGCATTTCATATAAGCTCTGACCTTAGTTTTCGTCAACTTGTATGTCTTCCGCATTTCTAGTGGCGTGTTAAAGTTCAGTTTGTAGCTAAAAGCAAATTAATTTTGAAAATATCAGCTCTAAGCTGTTATAGATATGTAAATGGATTACTAAGTCCGGTCAATAGAAATTTATTATTTAATATTTCTCTGTGACTCAAGGATTACTGATGTAAGACCTGTTACAAACACGTATCATCAGTTAATTTATTGTTTTGGGCATAAACTCTTTCATCTTGAATCTCTCCCCTCCTCTCTCTCTCTCTCTATCTCTCTCTGTAAATTAAGTCCTATAGCCAAAGGCGAATTTATGTTTTTATTCAATTTTTGGTGGCTGGTGAGAAAATATAAAGCGGATTATACAGAGATAACAAGCAGGCCACAGTTATACACATACTACATACAAATTCTCTCACCACTTTTTCTTCTTCCCTTTTTTCATTTTGTGTGCTCCTCTATTTGGGTGCAGGAAGTGCAGAGCATCGAGTCAGGCATCGCAGCTGGCCATAAAAATTGTGCAGAGATATGTCGCTAGCCGTGAAATGTTTATATGCAAGGGAGTCGCGTGTCCCTCTGCAGTTGCAATCGAACAGAGCTGAATGAAAAAACGGCGACTACATAAAAATATAATGCTCGATATTGGCAGCTAGCGAAATCCAAAAGCCGATCTGTGCCACTTTTCTTCTGGCATTGCGGCATTGACTGCTGGCTAATGCCTTAAAGAGTGCTGCCACTTAATGCCTGAGACAAGCCCTCTCACTCTCTCATACTCCCTCTCTCTCTCGCTCCCTCTGTTGGCTACTCCCCCAATGGCTGCTTCCTATTGCTATGCTCTGTTCGTCATGGCCAGAAATCCTTTTAGCTTATTTAGCCGTTTAGTTAAACGCAATTTGGACGTTTTGCTTTTTGGACGCTTTTGTTGCCATTGTTGCCACCTGCTGTAGGTGGAGCGGGGCGGGGCGGGGCAGTGGGTTTAGCTGCATAAATTAAACGATAAGTTCCTTTTCGTTGCTTTTACGTATTCGTTCGGAATTTATGCTTGAATCGAACTTTAGTTAAGCATTCCAATGACAGACATGATAAAGTGTTCACTTCTCACGATTGTCTGCAAATATTAGCTCTGCTCCATTCTCTGCCTCTCCCTTTCTCTCTCTCTCTCTCTTTCATTGTGATTTAAGAGCATAATGAAAGTGAAATAGTTGAATTCCGTAGGATTTGCCTGTTTGCCAAAGTTGCTTTTGTTTAGAGTTAAATTAATTTGCGACGAGTGTTAGAATAACAATTAAATATATTTAATATACAAATTTAGAATATATTGTATTCCTATCAGAAATAATAAAAATAGTTCTTGCTTGTCAAACAGACTAATGCACAGTCAGCTGTGCAGAATTGATATTGACAGATATTATCTGAATGCCTGAGCACAAGCATCTAACAATAAACTTAATTGCAGACAAATTAGCGAAACGATTTGCTCAAAAGATTTTGCTTTAAGTGGGGGATACGAGATTAGAGCTGCATGAATAAGTTGAAGCTTATGGAGTAATGACTACAATTAAATAAGTAAATGCAATCAGCAAATGATATAATATATTTCTTTTTTTTTCACTTTACATGAGAATATATCTTAATTAAAAATCTTCCGAAATTAAAGATATAAAAAGATTGCTTGATAGCCAAACATAAATATTAAAGGAAATATTAACAAAACTTTCATCTAGGAATTGGTTTATTTCTTAAGAGACGTACAAGGCTCTGAATACTTGCTGAAAGAGTGAAAATATTATAATTTATTATTTATTCTAAATAAACTTTGAATTGTAATAAAAATATGTGTAGGGCATAAAAAAATGTATAAACTTAACTTATATTAATTATTGTATTTCAGTTTGATGAAATAGCAATCTAACTATAGTTCACCAACTCATACTCCATATATATATGTACATCTATTTCTAGCAAAATCTTCTCGGTTTATTTCCCGTTGTTTTCTACCCAGATTCAATTTGACAGCAGCAGCAACTCAGGCGACAGCTGCTCGCACAATTTACTTGACGTGTCTTGACCATTAGTGTAAGTTCTTTCCTTTCCTTTCTCTCGTTTGAGCTGGCTTTACTTCGGTTCTCTGTTTCATTTCCATTTCCATTTTCATTTTCTTTCCTTTATCCATTATCTGGAAACATTTTTATCTATCAATAGTTTTGAAGCGGCGCGCAGCTATTGCCATTAATTTGCGCGACATTTGTTCGCCATTTGGCTTTTACTTGGCATCTCAGCCGGCTAAGGGCAACTCTAACCCAGCACCAACACCAACACCAACACCAACTCCAACTCAACTCAACTGCCTGACTGATTGCAGTCTGCACTTTACGGCAATTGGTGGCACTTTGCGCCAGCCAAGTTGAAAAGCTTCGAGTTTTATTCTAAAACTTGCTGTTAAGTGCCGCCCGGCGCCACAATGCATCTGAATTGTGAAGCGCAACTGCGAAAAGGTAGCTAATAAGTGAGATTTAAGTTAAGATTCCTGCTTAAATGTGCCGTATACAGTTATTTAACATACCTTTAACAGAGCTGCAAAATTTTACTTAACTATGTTTTAATGGAGATCTTTAGTTTAAATATTTTAATTAAGAGAATATTTAAATTGTTAACATGTCTTTAACATAACTCCTAATAGTTATTCAACTTTATTTTAAATTTAACAGTTAACCTTTCTAAAACCTTTGAAATGATCAGAATATGAATATTTTAACAAAAATTTATAATAATTGTTCACATTTAATTAATTTTAATTTATCTCTATTAAGCTTTAACACACATTTAATATAATTCTTAACATTCGGAATAAACTATTAAAGTAAAAAGAATATGAAAATGTTAACATACCCTTAACATATCATAAAATAACATACATTTACTTAACTTTAAACTTCTTCTATAAAGTTATAAACCCAAATAAGAAATTAAAATATTTACCCATCCATGAATTCATTCATGGATATGCCAGCAGTAAGCGGATACTCAGTCTAGATAGATAGATTTGGGGCTAATGTAATTAGTGCCTGGCCAAGGCTTTGGCAAGCAGAGGTAGTCCGCAATAGTTGGTCTAATTGGATTGAGTATTAGTATTAGTTAAAACGAATTTGAGCACACGCATTGATTAGGAAGCGGACACATTGCAGCTAACTTTGATAGTTTCTGTCAAACTTGGCCGCCCACACACGAATAGCTGAAGGTGCTGTATCAGTGGGTGGGCAGATGGAAAACATGATTGACCCCCGAACAGTTGTTGCTGTTCCTGGGGCACGTAATAAGCTGCGTGTCTGCACAGCTGCTGCTGCTCCTCCTGCTGCTCTGCTCTTGCTGTTGATGTGGGGTAGCCACTCACGTTCGCGGTCGTCAAGGCGGCTCTTTTATAAACACACAGAAACACAGACAAACGACTTAATAACTGAAAAAGGGGCATGGGGGCGTGGCCGTGGGTGGCAGTTCGTTGACACTAAATGCCACTTTAGGGGCGCCAGGCCGACGGGACGGATACAAGCATCTGAATACAGACCAAAGTCAACAATGCTGCGCGTTGCTACGTTTATTAAAAGGGCTCAGGTGAACGTCTGAACGCCATTTGCAACGGCAGGCAGGTGAGGCTAAAATCACAGTGCGCGCTGCCAACCAGTGACCGCCTTCTACCTGGCTCTGTTTACTTAAGCGAAGCACATTCATACACACACACACATACACACACATGTGCATTTAAAGATTGCCAAGTTTGTGTCTGCTGCTGCTTGAGCACTTTTCCACTCTATGCTCCTATCCATGTCTGTGTCTGTGTCTGTGTCTGTGTCCATGTCCACGTCCACGTCCGCGTCCATGTCCATGTCCATGTCCATGTCCATGTACATGTTCAGGTTCCTTCCCTATGGCTATATGCTACGGTTTTGGCGTTTAAAGGTCGTTTGCATTTTGACCTCGTCAGCTCCTTTGCGAGACATTTGCAACATCAGTTAAGAATTGTTTGCAGTCAGTCATCCTAATTAACATGAAATGTTAAGCATTCAGCTCAACGCGTGGAAAATGAGTGGAAGAAACAACACACACACACACAAAAGCAGCGCTCTTTGACGTATAAATCCAGATATTGATAGTTGTTTACGCTTTAGCCGAAATGTAGATAAGGTTGCCTTTGGAATCGACGTATGCGCAATCACCTAAACGGGGGAATATTGGATGAAAGCGGTTTATTCAAAAACTAAATATAATTTGGGCGTGCTTAAAAGTTACTTCGCTAAAGAGTTACTTTCCTCTAAATATTTCCTGTAGGTGTTTTCTCTAAGTGTTTCCTGGAAATATTTCCTAAGTATTTCCTCTGCAAATTTCTTCTAAGTGTTTCCTCTAAGTATTTATTCTAGGTATTTCCTCTAAGCATTTATTATAGGTATTTCCTCTAAGAATTTCTTCAAAGTGTTTCCACGAAGAATTTCTTCTAAGTGTTTCCTCAAAGAATGTATTCTAAGTATTTCCTCTAAGTGTTCCCCAAGTATTTCCTCTAAGTCTTTAAAGCTTTGCTGATCACCAACTTCACTTCCCTTCACTTCCCTTCACCACACTTCACTTTCGTACTTTACTGCACTGCAGGACTGGCTCCCACCAGGCCTGGGCCACGGAAGAACGGCTGTAGCTGCTGCCCTTTATATAGGGCGCCTTTCAAACAACCACTTAGACACGCTCAAATGTTGAGCCCGGTGCGATGTAGAGGTCGTTGCAGTCGAGCCGTAAGTGACCAATGGGAACTCTCTCTGCTGCTGCAAGCCTCTAGCTTCGTTTTACTCAAGTATTAATACGAAGTGCAGACTGCTGCACACATACAGACAACTTTAATGATCTTCGGTAGTTGTTCTTCGTCCCGACAGAGACACAGAGAGACAGGCAGACATACGTATAGATATATAGGCAAACAAACACGCATAGTTAAGCCGGATAACCTCATTACGCAGCTCAAGAATATAAATGCTTGATAGGCTAAATCACTTATGTACATCTATATTTATAATTATTAGATGGCAAAGACAGCATTTTCTTTAGTTCTCTAGTTCTCTTAAGGGCTAGGACTTCTGCGTAGTCTGCCTTAATCTTTAGCTATTCCCATACTCATTTTCAATGGATTTATTATCAATGGACTAGACCGCCTTAAAATATTATAAACTGTCAACACTGCAAACGTCAAGCATCTCTCTCTCTCTCTCTCTCTCTCCATCTCTCTCTCTCTCTTTGTTCGTGAAACGAGCATCACATGAATAGTTCAACGCAAAGATAAAACGAAAAGAAAGCGAATACTCTGAATTAACTGAATTAAATTTAAATTTAAATTAATTAGAATGATTGATAAACATAACTAATAATCAAATAACTGATTATAAGTCTTTAACATTCAGATCTAAATAAATATTTAGTTATTTTAAGCTCATATTTATTTACACTTTATATGGAAGAACAGCTAAAAGCTAAACTTAAATCGCAAAGCAGCCCTTGAACGCGCCTTCAAAACTTGTCTATGAATTAATTCTCAACATGCATTAGCAGTCAAGTCAAAATTGAAGAAGATTCCCAACGATAGCAACAGCTGCTCAGTTTGCCGCTACGAAAAAGTTGGCATGGTTAAGCTCGGAATTAGTGAATGCTCTTAATTAATAATCAAATAATGTTCGGCATGTGATGTGATAAAACACGCGACATGCGCTGCAGGGTGAACTAGGAACTAGGAACCGGGGAACCAGGAACCGGGAACCGGGAACCGGGAACAGGGAGCTGGGTAACTGGGTAACTGGGTAACCGGGTAACTGTGTGGCAAAACAAATGGCAAAAGCTTAACAAGCACTTACCATTTACAGCTTTGCCATGGCTGATCATTAATTTGGAGACGGCGAGAGCGAGAGCATCGAAGTACTCGAAACAATACTCCAAATCGTGTTTATCCACTGTAGCGCCTTTAACTTTTATTGGTCTTTAGCTGCGCCATGCACAAGCACCACCCAGGGGCTGTTCGACTGCTGGCTGTTGGCTGTTGGCTGTCGGGTGGGTGGGTGGTTGGGTGAGATGTGGTAAAATGTAAGAAAAACAACAATCAACACCATTTGCCGCTACAAATTAAGCTTCGAGCAAACAAATCGCGCTGAGTTCTCTCTAAGACTTTCGCATTTCACTTCTGTTTGCTCGTGTTGTTTTATGTGGGAGTGTCTTGTCTGCTGCCCCATCCACTCGGTGGCTGGGTGGGTGGTTTGGTTGACTGCCTGCTTGCCCTGTGGCGAATTCGTGTTTCTACGAAAATATTTTCGACAGCATTCGATGTGTACTACGTGTATTTATAGCGCATGGTGCTTAATCAAATGCCGTTGGCTTGGATACGCTGCGTATACTTAATTTCATTGGCCCAGAGCGTGAATTCTTTTCCTGCTGGAAGCTGAGAGCTGCAGCTAATTAAGCAATAACTGAAAAATGTTTATTTAAATTGTTTAGTGTGGGCTCCATTAAGTGATTAACATTTCATTTAAGTGAATTGTGAGTGTGAGTGCGGCAGTTAGATTAATTTATTATTGACTAATGGGGCGGTATGTGTAGGGCTATTAACTGTTTTTACTTGGCTATAGTAATAAAAAGATATATAATGGCACTTGTTTGAGTGGAGCTTGAAGTGGATATATTGTGAAATGAATTCACTGAATAGTTTACATTATTGTGTATGATAGAGTCGATTGGCTTGTTTAGTATTTCCTGAGAGAGTTTACAAGTGCCGTAAAAAATACAATGTAAATTAGTTGCGGAAATAAATCTCAGTTGCTGCTTTGGCCAATTTAGACTGGCCTTGAGCCGGCGAAGCAAACTCGGACTTTTCTATCGAAGAGCAAAAGAATTTTATTCGGCTGTAGTTTAAACTAAGACTTAAACTTTTGTCATCAACTTTATATAGAAATAATGCTTAATAGCTTCTTTTTATAAGACTTAAGACTTGTGCCTAAATAATGTAAATTGTGCACTAAGACTCAGCTTGCTAAGAGATGAAGCTTGTTAAGTTTACAGTTTGTTCCATACATACTTTTATTTCAATGCCAGAGTTTTGTAACCAAACAGAGAGACTGTAATTTGACTTAGCACGTTATTTGAGTGTATGAGAAGCCCTTTGAAGGAAAGGCTATTCAGACTTCTGTTCAAATGCCACAACATCTTGATTTCCTCACATCTGTCGTGACATTTGGCTTTTGCCCTCTTCTCTGCTTTGTTAAGCGACTCTTTCAACAAGTCTTTTGTTTGAAAAGAATGCTGAAAGTCTATATTTATAAACTTTATATAAACTTTATAGGCGTAGCTATGGTGCAGCTTAGGACAAAGAAAACCTCGTATAAAAACTGAATTTAATAATAACTGTCATCTGCTTATCATATCAATATCTTCAGTTTCTATGAAATATTTTCAACACCTGCCGCTGGCTAATGAAAAAGATCATCGCAATACAATTAAAACATTATAAATTTGATTTTGATGATAATTTTTATTTGATTAAAAATTATTCAATTAAAGGACAATTATTCGTGAAAAGCAATCGAAACGATTCATTGACAATTATTGTTAAATTGGATTTCTCTCCTCTTTTTTGCCATTTATTATAATTCAATTAGCGAAACGTGCGCTATCGACATGCCCGCAGGTGTATTCAAACTACGTGAATATAGTTTAAAATAATTCTATATAGATATCTGCCTTGTTGTAATTCTATTAATTTGGCAAATTTATTTATTTGCCATTTCGGATTTGTTTACGTGTTTGGGGATTGTCTGTGGCTCTGGGTCTGGCTGTAGCTGTGGCTGAGGAGCGACATCGGCACGTGTTTAATCCTACTAAGTATGCTGTCAAAAATGGTGTACACTGTAGCCAGGTCAAGTCAGAGAGGACGGACGCCGCCAGTTGTCAGAAAATGTTAAATACAAATTTATGGCAGACAATGCGCCTCTGGCATACTAAGCGTTCGTATCGTGCAGGAGTCGGGAGGGAGCTCGGTAGAGGCGACTGGTGAAGAACCGCACCTAAACGCATTAGCAAAATGAAGCTGTTTCGATAGACATTACAATGCTAGAGATTTGCTCCATTGTTATTAAATGTTTCACTATGCCCTGAGCTGACAAAATTCGACCAGCAGCTGCTTCTGGACCCATTCAAATGGGGCTTATAAGTGGATGCTTATAATTCTTGTTAACGTGATTACATTTGAGGTGCTTTAACGGCACTATACCCAACTAGATTATTGCGATTCGAGCACACACACGCAGGTGTTCAACAAGCCGATTTTAAATTCAATTGTTGTGAATGTACAAATCGAAGTATAATAAAGAGTAGTAGTTGTTGAAGTAATAGTGGAAGCAGAATTGGTAGTAGAGGTAGTAGTAGAAGTAGTAATAGAAGTAGAAGTAGTACTTGTAGAAGTAGTGATAGTAGTAGTACTTGTAATAGTAGTAGTAGTTGTAATAATAGTAGTAGAAGTAGTAGTAGAAGTAGTAGTAGAAGTAGTACTTGTAGAAGTAGTAATAGTAGTAGTAGTTGTAATAGTAGTAGTAGTTGTAATAGTAGTAGTAGAAGTAGTAGTAGTAGTAGTAGTAGAAGTAGTAGTAGAAGTAGTAGTAAAGATAGTAGTAGTAGTAAAAATAGTAGTAGTAGAAGTAGTAATAATGTAGTGGAGTAGTAGTAGTAGAAGTACTAGTAGAAGTAGTAGTAGAAGTAAAAGTAGTAGTAGAAGTAGTAATAATGTAGTGGAGTAGTAGTAGTAGAAGTACTAGTAGAAGTAGTAGTAGAAGTAAAAGTAGTAGTAGAAGTAGTAATAATGTAGTGCAGTAGTAGTAGTAGAAGTACTAGTAGAAGTAGTAGTAGAAGTAAAAGTAGTAGTAGAAGTAGTAATAATGTAGTGGAGTAGTGGTAGTAGAAGTACTAGTAGAAGTAGTAGTAGAAGTAAAAGTAGTAGTAGAAGTAGTAGTAGAAATAGTAGTAGTAATAGATAGATAACAGTAGTAGTATTACTCATGGCAGTAGCAGAAGTACTAGTAGAAGTTGTAGTAAAAATAGTAGTAGTAGTAGTAGTAGTAGTAGTAAAAGTAGTAATAATAGTAGAAGTAGTAATAATAGTAGAAGTAGTAGTAGTAGTAGTAATATATAGATAACAGTAGTAGTATTACTCATAGCAGTATTAGAAGTAGTAGTAGAAATAGTAGTAGAGGTAGTTGTAGTAGAAGTATCAGTAGTACTAATAGTATATTCCTCAACTAACACGTATTTCTCGTTCCCATTACTTCAGCATAGCCTTCTTAGCTAAGAATTAATAATAAGAACAGAGTAGACACAAGTGATTTGATTTATATGAAAAATGAAATGAAAAACATTTTGCTTTGAACATTAGATAATACAATTTGATTATAATGAAATTTTAGCAACGACACAAATACATATTTACAGATATACATATATATATACTTACCACTATGCCTGGTTATGATGGAGCTGTGACAATATATTCGCCCGATGGGCATTTGCTGCAGGTGGAGTACGCTCAGGAGGCGGTGCGCAAGGGCTCCACAGTGGCAAGTTGCAAATGAAAGAAATATATTTATATATATTTAGCATAGCTCATTTGAGTGCTTCGGCTCCACTGTGCAGGTGGGCTTGCGCACCAAGGACTCGATTGTGCTGGGCGTGGAGAGGAAGGCGGTGGATACGCTGCAAGTGGAGCGAACGGCGCGTAAAATTCGCAAGCTGGACGATCATCTGGTTGTGACATTCGCCGGTCTGACAGCCGACGCACGCATCCTGCTGAATCGCGGCCAGAGCGAGGCGCAGAGCCATCGCCTCAACTTTGAGCGACCCGCCACAGTGGAGTACATAACGCGGTGAGTGCCTGGCCATGATTAGAGAGATAGAGAGAAAGTTGCAGCTCGACTGCTCGTCTGCCTTCCAGATATCTCGCCAAATTGAAGCAGAACTATACACAAAGCAATGGCAGACGTCCGTTTGGCGTCTCCTGTCTGATAGGCGGCTTTGATGCGGACGGCAAGCCGCGCTTGTTTCAAACCGAGCCCTCTGGCATCTACTACGAATGGTCGGCCAATACCACCGGCCGGCTGGGCAAGACGATGCGCGACTATTTGGAGGTGAATGCGCCGGCGATGAGCAGCTCACCCGACGATGCCACCGCCATCAAGCATGTGGTACGCGCCCTGCACACCTCCACGGCGCTCAACGCCAGCTTCTATGAGGTGGCCGTGCTCAAGCACCAGCAGCCCTTGCACATGGTCAGCCCAACAATGGTGGCTCATTTGGTGCAGGTCATCAAGCAGGAGCTGGCCGACGAGGAGGCGAGACTGAAGAAAACTTTGAACACCAAAAAGTAAAGTTTCTGTATACACACATATACATACATACATATATATATATATATATATATATATATATATATATATATATATATATATATATATATATATATATATTGTATGGAATCTTGTCAAATTCACGTTAGCCCGCGGCAGGCATTTATTAACCTTTCGGCCCAATCAAGACTTCATGAACCTTTTTTCCTTTTTGCAATTTAATTTTTGTTTTGTTCTGCTATGGGCGGGGCAAACGTAATCAGCGCGAAAAATGAGTAAGCTGAGCAAATCACTTAATTTGCCTCAAGGGCATCTTTAAGCACTTCAGCCTCCATAGGACTACGCACACTAAGGCTGGACAGGATTTGTGTGTGTGAGCGAGCAGCGGATGCCAAAAAACAGAGAGAGAGAAAAGCGAGTTAAGAACTTTTAAGTGAAAATGGAAATTGAATTTGTGCCAAAAATTGCATACTTGCACAGCAGAACTCCTCTCTCTCTCTCTCTCTTTCTCTCGCACCCACACATGCATCGTTTTTGTGAGTCAGCTCGTAAATAGAGAGAGATTTCACCCAATTGCCATTTGGCAGGTGTTTGCCTCTTTGCCCAGTTATGGGGCAAGTGTTTTCAATCAAATGTGCGCCTTGGGTAATGCCTCGACCTCAGCTCTCAGCATCTAGTCTCCTGTTCCATACGTATAAAATACTCCGAACAAACATTGAGACGTGTGCGAATCTGAAACTGGGCAAAGAAGAAGAAAAACTAGAAGCGAATCTGTGAACTGTGATTTTGTTTTGAAATTGTTTATAGAAAAGTATTTCAGCCTGCGTTATAATGGGCATGTTATAAGCGCCTCCTGGGTGCACATTATCTATAGCTCAACTCCTTAGACCAGGCAGCCTCATGCATGCCTTTGGTCTTCATAAATTTGCACACATTTTAACTTGGGCTTTTGGATTTAATGGCGCATGTTTATGAAATGGATTTTTGTTTGATTAAGTATGACGATGTTCTGACTCTCTGAGTTAAGCCAGAAATTCCTGGTAAGTTATAAAATAAAGTTAAGTAATTAAAATATAAAATAAATAAAATAGATAAATAAATACATGAATATAAATAATAAATAAATAGATACAAATATTTAAAATCTCAGCAATAGTTAAAAATATGTAAGGAAAACAAAGTGCCAAAAATTAATTAAAATAAAAAATAAAATGCCATTAATTTATCTACAAAATAAAATTAAAGTCATTTCTTAAACAGCTCGCTCTTATTTTGACATTTATTAAAAATGTAAAAATATATTTGAAATTTATATAAAAATTATATAAGTTTTCTAGTTCTAGCTTCTCAATCTTTACTACTCATACGCGTTATATAGATAGCTTATAGCCTTCCCACATGACAGACCTCGCTAACCTTTGAAGCTGGTCATGCCCGCCTGCATGATCTCATCAGTGAGCAGGAGGTTGCAGGCGATAATGGAGCAGGAGTTGAGTATCTGCTTCTTCACGCAGTAGTTGTCGTAGATGCGTCTCTCTTGCGGAACCATGGGCTCGCCCGTCTCCAGATCAAGTCCAATTGGCTGCTGCGAGTCCTTGGTCGCCGTCGTCAGCTTCACGATGGTGTCCTGCACATCGAAGCCGCTGTTGATGGCCAGCGTTTTGGGTATGACCAGCAGAGCGTCGGCAAACAGCTGAACGCCCAGCTGAGCCTTGCCCTTAACTTCGATCTTCGACTTGGTCAGCGCATTGTAGGCGAGCAGCTCGAATGCGCCGCCGCCGGGCAGCACACAGGCATCCACAATGGCATTCCGTATGGCATGGAGGCCGTCTCGTATGGCATCCTTGATGGTCTCGCTCTCGTGTCGCGATGGCGCTCGTATCAATATGGTGACTGAAGTGGGATTGCGGCACTGCTTCACAAACGTATATTTGGTGTCGCCCAGCTGCTTTTCGTAAACGAGACCCGCATAGCCGAGATGCTCCTCGCGCAGATCGTCCAGGGAGTGGACAGCTTCGCCGCCACAGGCACGCATCAGACGCTCCATGTTGCGGCGCTTGGCTCGGCGCAGGGCCAGAATGCCGGCTTCGGCGAGTGCCTCCAGCGAGGGTATATCGATGCCCTTCTGATTGATGACCACGAAGCTATTTTTATTGTCGCTGCACAGCTTGTTCTTCAGTGCGATAATCTTGGCCACGCGCTGATCGATGAAGCGATGCTCCTCGTTGACGCATTTCTCCCGCTCCTCGGCCGACTTGTAGCAGAAGGACGAATCCACGGAGGTCTTCTCCAGCTCCAGTGACACGTTGCACGTGAGTATATAGGCCTGCTCCAGGCGAGTGGGCATCTTGACATGACGGCCGCCATGGTCGAGCACCAGCCCATCCACCAGCTGGGTGTCCATCGTCGTGTACTCCTTGATGTCCATTAGCTCGATCATATTGAGATCCAGCAGAGTCTGGCCATCGCCGCGAATGCTCAGCACTGCGTTCACGCAGATGTCGGCCAGCAGGTCGGCCAGATTCCTGTCCACTTTGGTCCTCAGGCTGGTCTGGGCCAAGGCCAGCAGCGCGTCGTGCTCTACCTCGATGGGTATGCAGAGGGACTGCAGCAGCTGTTGCGCCTGCTCCTTGGCCTGCATGATGCCGGCGGTGAGCAGGCGCGGATGCAGTCCCTCCGTAATCAGCATCTCCGCCTGCTTCAGCAGCTCACCAATCAGCAGCACAGTCGACGTGGTGCCATCCCCAGTAGCCGCATCCTGCGCGGTGCTCGCGCGAGCGATCATCGATGCCGTCGGATGACAAAAGTGCATCTCGTGCAGCAACACGTTGCCATCCTTGGTGATCTTGATGTCGCCAGCCGGCGAGACGAGCATCTTGGTGGTGCCCCTCGGCCCCAGGTTGCTGCTCATCAGCCGCTGCAGACCCGTGGCAGCCGTGATGTTAATAGCCAAAGCTTGAGCGGCGCGAGCGAATTGCGCCTTTGGATTCAAAAGAGTTATGCTAGCCATCGTTAACGCTTATTTATTTGGCAAGAGCTTCAGCAAAATTTGATATTTTATTATATTTTCAGACACGTTTTTTAATGAGAAAAGGGACAGAAATTGTTTGTTTAAACGAACTGTCAGAATACGTTGAAAAACCAATTTGATGTGGCTTGACAGCCCTGCAGAAGGGCTAATAATAATGTCGTATTTCACTGTTATCGATGTTTGCTTATCGATTAATGTAAACTGATGATATATAAACAAAGAATATGCATATATTATCTAGTCAAAATTAGAAGTCATATTATATTAAGGAAAATATTTCATACTATAGCTTGATTAAAATATGTATGCAGCAAACGCTATTAAAGTGTTCATAATTGAATTTTAATAATTTGGTGCCAAGAGCGCGTCAATATGCAACTCTTTACCGTTTCGCGATGTCTGCAAAGCAGTCTGCTTTACTCACACGCTGAAAAAAGACTCAAAGAGAAATTGATTGCTTCCTCTCTTTAATGAGCTCGTTCCCGATCGACTGTTTTGGTTCGCTCTGGTTGCTCCCCTGACCGAATTCGTTTGAGTGGAATGAAGTAAAACGTCTTTGTGTATGTGTTGGTATACGAGAGATGTGCTCGCTAAGCACATCAAGAGCTTAGTGGAATTGAGTGTGATTAATGCGAAGACAGCTAGCATTGACTGCTTGAGTTATTTTACTTACTATTGAGTTTCAATGTGTTAAAATATAATAAATATATTAAATAATTTAAGGATATATAAAATAAAGCCTTGAGGCGGAAAATTGTCAACTGCACCAAAAGCAATTTCATACTTCGCTCTGACATTGTTGGAACTCTGAAAATATTTAATCAATAGAACTATAATTAAAATGAAAAGAAAAACATACATATATACAACATATAATCCCAGCGAAGGCAATAAGAGAGATTCTCATTTTATAAATTTGTCATTTATTTACCACTCCCTCTCTACGCTTTTGTCTCTACGTATGTATGTGTGCACGTATGTATATATGTATGTGTATAGCGCAGCTGTCGTGTACGACGGATTGTCCAATCAAAATACACTTGCTGTAAAGCGGCTAAGCTCTTAATAGGAATTACTCTTCGCTGTGGCTGCGGCTGCGACTGCGGCTGCGACTGCGGCTGCGACTGCGGCGGCTGTTGCGGCTTCGACCGTGGCTGCTGCTTTTCGCTTTGCCTGTAGTCCTCTGTGCTGCTGTTGCTACAGTCGAACCAATAAGTCATGCCTTTATTATTATTTACAGCCTTCCTTCGCACTCGACGGTCTCGAGTGTATGGGTGTGTGTGTCGAGTGTTGTATGTGTGTGTGTGTGTGCCACGGCGCTACTTTTTATGCTTCTGGAGGTTTTTCTTGATTTTGCCTGCTGTGCTCAGTGCCCAGTCCAGCACTCAGACTTATCACACTTAATTTCATTAAGTAATTTTTCATAGGGCAACTTTTATTGAGTTTTTAAACTGGCAGAGCGCATAATGCTGGGCAAGTGAGAAACGAAAAGTAGAGAGGAAAGAATAACTGAGCGTGTGAGTGAGAGAGAGAGGGGCGAGGCAGGGAGGAAGGCAAGCAAGTGGTGGCATTTTGTTGAATATTACAATTGAGCTGTGCTTGGCTTTTATAACGTATACGCCATGTGTTCTTTCTCTAGCATTGTCCGCATTTGCCTTTGCCTCTGCCTCTGCCTCGGCTTCTCTCTGCTCGCTTTTGTCCTCACAGCAGCTCTTCCGTTAGCATTTACTCATTTTACGCCTTTTGTTTACGGCCACTTGTTGCATTTCCCCATTGTCTTTGGCTTGTCTGTTTGTTTGTTCTTTCTTTTAATTGCCGTCTCGTTGTCCTTTCGTTCGCTTGCTTTCAATTTTAAATCACTTTCCTTTTCAACTTTTCTACTAACTCGAATTGAATTAAATTGAACAAAGAACTTAATTATATATCGCTTTAGGTATTCATTTATTTATTTGATTTTTTGTCTGTGCATTTTGTGGTCTGTTTGCCTTTTCATTTAATTTTAAATATTTATGCACTTATTTCCATTCGGTTTTATGGTAGAATTATATTCAATAGCTGACATAGTTCATTAAACACCAAACTCTGCGATCTATCAGCTCTTTTGTTTCCCGTTCCACTAAAAAAGTTGATGTGTTGTGATAAAATTTCGCAAAGGAGTTTTTTTTTTTTCGCAAATCCTGTTGTGTAAACAGCGCGGTTCAATGTGATTTTATACCCTGTAATTGGCTATGATGGCTATATGATTACTGAAAAAATACAATTTTTAATGTTGTTAATTATTAACAAAATATCATTATCAATTATATATATTATAAAGACAATTATTTTATATTTTATATTTGTAAGGATCTCGAAATTCCTAAGATTTTCAAATTTTATATTTAAATAATTATGATCAAATATTCATTTATACTTGATTTTTTATTAGCTGTTTGTCATCGATAGCTTTTTCAGTTGCCAGAATAGAGTTATCGAAAATACTATCCCTCTTTTTGAGTCACCCACTTGAAACTTATTGAATTACGTAGTTAGAGGACATTTGCCAATCGACCAGAATACTCTCACTCTTATTAAGAAACGCAACTCAAATGTATTTAATTGTGCAACTATAGGGCATCTGCTAGTCGACTATTCGCGAATATCATGTGTTATTTACCAATTGAAATGGCATCCGAAAGGTTCAGAAAAAATGAAAATGTTTTCTGCACATTGCATTGCTGTTCCCTTTTGATCTTTTTTTGTTTTGTTGTTTATGAAGAAAAACGTATTTTAGAATTGAATTTTGAGCCAAATGCAAGGGAATTCATTGCGTGCATCCAGCAGCCAGCGCTTGGGGCTATTGTTTGCTGCAATTCGAACGGGAGCACAAACTAAGAAAAAAATAAAAATAAAAAATGTGATGGAAAAACTGGCGGCATCTGGACGTGATGTTGGCACTCCAAAATTTGAGATTACTAATTGGATTGGTGGCCGTGGGCCATGTATAGATGTTTTATTCCACTATTTATTCTTTATTTAACAATTTACTATACAAATATATTTTATTTCATTTATTCCTTACTTCTATCAGGCAAATCAGTTACTGATGGAAGTGCAAAGGAGAATTGCGTACGAATTAGACGAGCTCACTAATAGCCCAAAGCTGGCATAGGGGCCAAAGGCCTTATCATGTTGATTGATATAGTGATAGCATTCAAGAAGTGTAATTATTATTTGTCATTAAATTTCTCATTGATCAATAGCTCTACAAATGCCGAGCGGGTCTTCGTAATATGTTAATTAAACGTAAATTGAATATAACGTAAACTAACATAATATACTTATCTTAACATAAATTATCGTAACGTAGTGCAAAGTAGCGTAACGTAATAATATAACGTAACGAAATAATATAGCTTAATGTTAAAATATACCTAAACGTACTAATATTACGTAACGGCCTTATATTACGTAACGTACCAATATTACGTAACGTACTAATATTACGTAACGTACTAATATTACGTAACGGCAGTATATTACGTAACGTACTAATATTACTAATGTTACGTAACGTACTAATATTACGTAATGTACCAACATTACGTAACGTGCTATTATTACGTAACGTACTATTATTACGTAACGATATTAAATTACGTAACGGCATTAAATTACGTAACGTATATTACGTAACGTACTAATATTACGAATCGACATTATATTACGCAATGTATATTACGTAACGTACTAATATTACGTAACGTACTAATATTAGGTAACGTACTAATATTAAGTAACGTGCTAATATTACGTAACGGCAGTATATAACGTATCGCTACTCTATTACGTCATGACATTATATTACATAACGTTCTTATATTACGTCATAAAATATCGTTCATTATCAAAGTTCTCCTTATTTAAATCAAATTTTGACCTAAGACTCGGCCTCACTTGATACCAAATGCGTAAATGGTAAAATAATGTAGACTATTACCTGTTGGCATCTGTAAGCCTGATAATAACTAAATTAACCACCTCCAACTCTTTTTCATTACTTGATCATATTTGATGACCAAATTTGGACTAAACTTCTATACTTATTCTTAGTCTAAGCTGACCCTTTTCTGCGGGTCAAAGTACCGCTAGGCAGCATCAGTTTGCCTAACTCAGCAGTCCCCTGTTGCACTCTGATCACTTGATAAATTTTTATAAATTTTGTCTCTTTATATAAAAATAGACTGCGTAAAACTTATTAGAAAGCTCAACAGGAGAATGCCAGACTCTTCCTGCGCCAGCCCTTGGGCTTTGTTGGCCAGGACGATGGACAATGGACGGAAGACGATGGAGTGTGGTGAGGTGGGCTCATCTTTTGGGCAATTTATTGGCCAGTGTCGTGCCTGGAATAGAGCCGGTCAAACAGGGACAGCTGGGCTGACCAATCAGCGATTGGTGGCAACCGCTGCAAATGAGTTAAGTTCAGTTTGGCGGCTGGCAAACTTTTCATAACTTTTTCGCTAAGGCGATGCGGACCGTTGCGTTAATTGGAGCTGCGGGATCTGCTAAGCGCCGCAGCGCCACAGAATACAAAGTTGAACGGCGGCTGATTAAACCGTTGGGAGACTCGGCCGAAGAAGTGCGCTGTGTAATTATCTTGATGAGATTCGCTTGGCCAGTGGAAGTGGCAAGGTGACCCGAACCCTGACCCTGGAGATGCTGCTGCGGTGGGTTCATCAACCGTTTGCGTCGGGTTAAATTAAGTTATGTGTGCAGTGGAACGAAACGCTTGACATGTCCTCCACTAATAAGCTAAATGAAAACAAAAACGCCAGCCGCCAAGTCAACTCGAGTCGCTCGCAAATTGACGACAAAGTAACCTAATAACTTTTAACCCGCACAATAATTGGAATTTATGAGACATTTTTTCCAAGCAGCGCTTCAAAGAGGCCATTGGCCCGTGCCCCAGCAAATCACTCACTCGGCCCGGCCTGTGTTAAGCAAAGCGCATAAAGTACCAATACAAGGGTTATGGTCATCGCTGGGCACCTTGGGCCCCTCTTGCCCAACCGGCGACCAAATAGCAAAGTAAAGTGTTGGAAAAGCAAAAAGAAAATAGAGAAAGGAAAAGTTTGCGCCAACTTTAAGTGCTTTTAAAAAACCATTAACGTCATTTCCTGTGCTGTCTGTGCTGCGGCGACCGCAGCGCATGCGACCTGAACAGCCACGACTGACTGGGGGATACACTGGGATGAGCTTGCATGACTTTTGGTAGAGCAGGATACACTGGGATGAGCATGCACATGACTTTTGCTAGAGCAGGATTCATAGCTACCTCTATCGCATTTCTCTCTAACTTACTCTCAGCCCTCACTCGCACCCGAGGACTCTAGCAGTCTCTAAATGTCAGCAAAACCTATATACCCCTCCGCTGAATGCTCACTGACTGAAAGAAAAGGGATATGCCGAAGCCTTTAGATAGGTGGATTCCGTCTTTACTTTACGCTCACACTGAGATGGCCGCCACAGAGCTACGATTCAATTGAATTGCTCAAGTTTTGCTGGCCAAAACGGTTTCGGGCTTTGGTGAGTAGCGTATTTCTGGTTAATTGAGCTGATGACGGGAATATTTGCCGCTTTAGTTTTGGTCTGAGGCGGCGAGGTCCAGCAGCGCGTGAGATCTGGCGCTTTGGCGCTGCTTCGTCTCATGGTGAACACGCTGCGATCCTGACCACCTGCAGACCTCTGGGAATGGGGGGCAACAGTTGCCTGCTCAGATGCCGACTGGATTGCTGTATCGGACTTCGATAAAGCAGTCTTAGAGTTGCTCGTCTGCTGATCCTCGCCTGGCTGTGGGACGGGCTTGGTACTTGAAGGAGCGCACTTCCATTCCTGAGATGGAGTCCTGATGCTGGGGCACCGGGCAGCGGGCAGCGGCGCCTCCTCGCAGCTGTAGGCGGGCAGCTCTATGGACTCTTGGCTGGCGATGGCGGGCACGCCCCGGTGCTGCATCAGCTTCATTGGACACTCCATGACGCACTGCTCGAGGGGTCGCTCCTCAGCCGCCATTTTGGTGATCTTCAAGCAGTTGTCGAACATTTCGCGACGCATCTTCTCCTGCTCGATCTTGCATCCCTCGCGATGCTCGTACTTGCGGTAGGCGAGCTGCGCCTTGGACACGTAGCCCGGCCAGCAGTAGTCGCGAATCTTTTTGCGGCGCACCACTTGACCCTGGGGCACCATGTCCAGCTGGTTCTCCCGTTTGTAGCGCTCCGCTGCCTTAGCTATCGGGTACAGGGGTCGGCCCTGTGCCCTCGACTCCTCCATGGCTTTGGCAGCGGCCGCAAAATAGTTGAAGTCATCATCCAAATTGGGATCCTCAGCGCAGGCGGAGATGCGCATTAGCTCCTCTTCACGCTGAGCCAGGAACTCATCGCGCTGGCCTAGGAGTATCTTGCGCAGCTCTGCCGCCTCCTCATCCTGCTTCCTCTTAACAGAAGCCGCAAACTTCTGATTGGCGTTCTCGTTCTTAAGCCGTGACGCCAGCTCAAAGCGTCTAATCTCTGCCAGGCGCTGCGCTTTGTCTCCTCGATGCAGCAGATATTCCAGCTCGTATTGACGCCGCTCCTTCGACAGTTTTTCGATCTTGAGTTTGCGTTTCAGCTCGTCCGCCTCCTCTGCCTCCTTGTGCGATTTCTCTGCCTTCTCGCACAGCTGCTCCAGCTGCTGCTGCTTGGCCCGCTGCACCTGGCAGTATTTCTTGGCGACTGCCGCCAGGTGATGTAAGTGCTTCTCTCGCATTTCCTTTATTTGATTGTTGCAGCGCGAGTCTAGGTAGCGTTGCGCCGTCTTGTTCACGCAAATGATTCGATCGTCGACAGAATCAGCCATGGCCTCAACTGTGGAAGGCAGTGCTCGAAGGGATTAAAGGAATCTATATGCCTGAGCTCTACTTACATCTGGCCTTCTCTGCTTTCTCCTTGAGCGACTCGTGATACGCATTGCGGCAGAACTCGCGCTTCTTTTCGGCCAGCTCCTTCCGCTTCTGCTCCTCCTTCTCCTGTAAGCATTTGTATTGCTCGCGCTCCACCAGCGAATTAAACATCTCCTGCTCCCTCTCAGCCTCCTTGAGCTGACGCTTTGCCTCAATGGCCTCCAGGTAGCTGCAGCGCACCTCGTTCGCCTTGGCCACCTGCTCTGCCTTTTCCTGCTCCTCTCTAGCGCAGCCAGATGGTATCAGGGTCTCCGGGCATTGCTTCTCGTCCAACAGCTCCTGGCATCGCCCCGCCTCGGCGATCTCGGCATTTAGATAGTCATTGCGTTTGCGTTGATATATCGTTTCAGACTCGATTAGGGCCGCGTGCAGACCACGCGCACCGGGCTTCAGCATGGCCAGCAATTGATTGGCTCGCATAATGCGCTGCTTGCGCCTTATATCCAGCAAGTCCTGCGTCTGTCTGCTCTTTGTTGCCTCGGCCAGGACCTTGTCCCTGGCCGCCAGCAACTCCTCGTCGTTCTTGCCGGTTATATCGCGCATGTTGGCCAAGCGCCGCACCAGCACTGCGTTTCCATTCTGGAGGTACTGGGCGTACCTCTGCTCCTCCTGGATGGCTTCCAGCTGCTCCTTGATGTCCCTCTGAGTGGATCTGCCGACGATGCCATCGTAGCGCTCGGCCGACAAAACCACGGGCCGAAAACCAAAGTGAGTCTTTGGCAGCTTCTTGTTCACCAGCTCTGCTGCACAAGCCCTATTTAGTCTCATAGTGATCCGCGTCTCTTCTGGAACCGCAACTAGTTTGCAATTTTTCCGAAACAACAAACTCAAACAATTGTGTAATAGTGTATTTGTGTATGTGTTAGATGTTTTTTGTTTTTATTTTTTTTTTAGTTTTTATTTTGTTATTTTTGTGTTGTTTGTCATGTTTATGAATGTTAACTTGGGGTAAGGCAACATATTTTTCATATTTAAAAAATCTAATGGATCTAAAAAGTCTAACAGATCTTATATATATTATATAAAAAAATTATACAAAAAAGAAAATTCAAATGAATGCGAAAGAAAAACACAGACGGCCAGAGTAAAGTTGACTTTCATGCGAAAAGTTTTTTGTTAGAATCTCTGGGCGTGAATTTCTGCGCTTCGCTTCAGGGGCGTGGGGTCTGGGCAGGGTAGGGAGGCGGCAGGGGCGTGCCAGGGAGGGCATGCTGTTTCAGTTGTGGGCGTGATCCAATGCCAAACACCGGCGATTATTGTTACAAAATGCAGCGGGCCGTGTAATTTTTTTTTTTTTTTTTTTTTTTTTGGCACGGCGGAGCACGCAGTGGGACTCAAAAAATGGAAATTCAAACTCGCGATGGCATCCGCATCCGCATTCGCATTCGCATTCAGATTCAGATTTGGATTGAGATTCAAATAGCCCAAAAGAAGCCGCGAACTTTACAATGGCCAACGGGGACTTACATGGCTTGAGGTGCGGGAGGGACGTGGCAGGCGGCGGTCGTCCTCGCGCTGCCTTCTGAAAATTGTTTTGTGTAAATTAGTTTTGAAACTTTTCGTGTTTGGGTTTGAGCTTGGGTTTTTCTTCTATATTTTTTCCGTACGGGAAACGAAAATCTTAGCGCAGCATGCGAAATTAATTTGCATTTGGGCGTGCATCAACGTTATCATTTTATTTTCTCTTTTTTTGTCAGTCGCGTCGAGCCAATAAAAATCAAATTTAAATAATTTTTAATTTATTTAGCTTTACTTTTTCTTTTCCTTTTACACTCATTCACGAAAGTCAAAAGAGTTTATTAGTTTTGTGAAATGTCCACCTTGCTGTCCGTCTGTCTGTCCGCTCATCTGTCCGTCTGTCTGTCCGCTCGTCTGTCTGGTTATCCGCATGAATGCAAAACGTGGCATAACGAAAAATGCAATTGGCAGTGTTGGTGTCTTCAATGATTATTATGCAGTCGATAACACCCGATTTCAACGCTTTTCTTTTTTGTTTTTCGCGTGTGAGGTTGTTTGTATTGTTTGTGTTTCCTATTGGGATTTTCTTTTGCTCATTTTGCCTGCTGGCTCTTAAACGATTTCGTTGTAATTGCTTTTAAATGATTTGGGGCAGCGCGGAATGTCTGGCAGTGGGGAAAACTTTTTCATTTTGGCATTTTTGATGTGATAATATCCATGCAGGTTTTGACCGCCGATGACCTTAAAAATGTAAAAAATTAATATATATATATATATATATATATATATATATATATATATATATATATATATATATATATATATATATATTTGAACAATGTAAATTCGTTTTAAATTTGTAACCAATGAAATTGTATTTTGATTGCCTAGAAATAAATATAGATTCTTTCAGTTTTATTTATTTTAACTTTATTGCATTCCATTTAAATCCATTTCACAATTTACATTATGGCAAATAGTTTTGGTTTGGTGTTTTTTTGTTAATAGATTTATCTCGTTATTACATGCATTTTGTTTATGTATTTTTTAAATATTTTGTTGGCTAAACTAAAATTGTCTTAGATTTGCATTTAACTATTGTGGTTTTAGCTACACAACTGATGAGTTCATACAACATCATCAACTCACTTAAATTCATGACAATCACAAAGTTAGGATTTGATTTGGATTTTGAATGATTGTTACTGGAAGAGAAGGAGAGACTGTATATATATATATATATATATAATATATATAACTTACAGTTTTTTTCTGTAACTGGTGAATGCAAATGATTTTGAAGGAAGTGAAATTTGAATCGGAATAGTTTATACTCGTGTTATATGTTTGCTTGAAAGGGAAGTCTACCATCTCTAGTAAGAAAAGTTTACATTAATTTCTTAATTTTCTTTATACAACTTACTTGCGTATTTATACAATAGGTTGGCTTCATCTGGACAGTATTAAATACAGTTGCCTACATAGCTACAATTTGAGTTGACAAACAAACCAATTGGAGGAGTTAAGTGGGCTCGCATTGCAAATATATCTACCATTGTTATAGATATATGTATATATTTATTTAAATATTTATTTAGACAATACACACGCACACACACATATATATGACACATATTAATATGATTTACTGCCTCTTTGATCTTAGTCAAAATGTATCACAAACATACATCAAATGAACACTTATTATGCTGAAACTTGTCGCATTAATTGCTTTTGCTTTTTGTTAATCTATCGAGGTGGAGCTTAACAAACTAAAAGAGTTTTTAGTATATTTTCCGATTGGTTTTACTTATTTTGTATTTATATTTTGGTATTTAGTTATAGCCAGGGTATTATGGAACAAGTCTTCGTCAATTATATAACTAAAGTGAATATTCAATTTGGTATTTTAAAAAATAATAGGCATATACAAAAAATACCAAAAATATACCACATATATCAAAGTATTTCATCATATCAAATTAATCGACTAAATTCACCGAATATAAGAGTAAACATAGAAAAATATACGAACAACTTTCAAAAATATACCATAGTATGTAAAAATATTCAAATTTACCGACAATATGAGAAAAACACAAAATATACAAAAAAATACCAAAAATATACCAAAATATACCTACATATACCAAAGTAAGTCATGTACATACCAAGTTTGTCAAATTGATCGTAAATACGAATAACATACAAAAATATACATAAAATTACCAACGTATGGTAATATTCAAATTAACCGAAAATACGAAAAAACACAAATAGATACCGAAAATATACTAAAAATATACCAAAAATATACCAATATATATCAAGGAATACCAAAAAATCCATTTTAATTTTTGGCCATAAGCCAAGCCAGCTTCAGCCTAGCCAGAAATGTGAACTCAATAATGTCAACTGATTTGGTGATTTACAGAGAGAAAGATAGAGAGAGGGGGAGAGAGAGAGGGAGCGAGAGAGCTACAACTTTTCAAGTTCGACTTAATGCTAGGGACATGCACAATATTTAGACACACAAACACACACACATACACACCGACGTTTATTTAGATATACAACTAATTCACGGTTAGACCCAGCAGACGAACTAATCCTAATCCTAGAACTCTATTTGCGAAACTCGGCCATTGACTCGCCGCCCAGGGCCATCGAAGGCGGTGGGCTGTGACAGGCGACGCGGACGCGACTCAGGCGCAGGCTGCCCGTGTGGTGGGCGCCGTGCGGTGTGTGGAGCAGGGCTCGGGATTGCGCCTGCTGATGCAGCGGATGGTGTGCGCACTTGGCCTGCCGCGCCAGCTGGCTGTTGGCGAGGATGACGTCCTCTGCGTACTAAATGTCCGGAATGCTGCGCCCGGCGGCCAGTTTGGCGGCCACGGTGGAGACGGATGCGGAGGCGGCCTCATCTGGGCCAGCGCCAAGTGTCAGTTTGCTCTTGGCGCAGTTGGCATCGTGGAATAGATGCTCGCAGAGCTTCGGCTCGGATGTGGAGAACTTGCTCAGCTCGGCGGCGGTGGCTTCCTGTGCGGCCGTGCTGCCCGGCATATTCAAATGCAGATCGCTGTGCTTGGTGAACGAGGTGGTCTGATGCTGTTGCGGCTGGTGCACCTGATGCACATGCCCGTGCACGCCCATGCCCACGCCCCCTCCCACGCCGCTGTGCTGATGGTAGGGGAAGTGCGGGAAACTCTTCTGCATGGCATGCAAGTTGCCTGAGCTGACGGTCCGTTCCAGGATCTCGCCCCAGTACTTCTCCGACAGACCCTCAATGTCCGGCCGCACTGTGGCATAGCCATCGCCAGCCAGCTGATGGGCGTGGCCGCCGCCGCCGCCGCCCAAAGTGCCGCGGATGTACTGCGAGGCGCTGCGACTCAAGCTGTTGGCCCTGGAGCGTGCGCAAATGCCCAGCACAGAGCCGCCAATGGCGCTGCCAATGCCAGAGCTGGTGCCAGTGCCAGCCGCACCACCAGTGCCCCCACCACCAGCACCACCACCACCTGCACCACCATTGTTGGTCGGTGGCCGCGAGGCGGGCGGCTCGGGGGGCATTGGCAGCGTTGTGATTTCAAAGTCGTTGGCATTGATGTGACAACAGGCTGATTTGTGTTCGGGCGTATCCTCCTTGGGGAAGCACTGAAAGAGGGCAGAGAGAGAGAGAGAGAGAGAGACTCAGTTAGTGTGTGTGAAAGTATTATAAATATCAAAGCTTCGTATAGCATGAGTTGTTTAGCGCCTCATGCCAGATTGTCTTCTATTTTATTTATTAATGGATTAATTGAAATGAATTTTTTAAATATTTAAAAATAAATATTTAAAATATTATATTTAAAAATAAATATTTAAAATATTATATTTGGAAGTAGAGAGGTAGTGAAATGTAGTAGTACAGCAGCAACACCCTTTATAGCTCTATATAGCTCTATGGGCATCTCTAGCAAGTTGCGACATATAAAATAAATATTGTATTATGGCTCTGCTGCCTCAGTTAAGTACCTAAAACTTTTTCCAATCGAAGGGAGCCATAACTTTAGCTAGAATTTTGGCCATATACGAGTCTATATTATATAAATAAGTCAGAATGCTGCAGTCGGGCGCTACTGACTGCAGAATGCTCATTCAAGCTCAAACGTTGCCAGTCTCTAGCTTCAATAGCGGCAGACAGACAGATATACAGACAGACTGCAATACAGACATTTAACAAGATCAATATACTCATTTCACGTTCGCGAATGAGCATAAAAAGTATTAATTTGACGCATAAGCTACTCATATTCATTAACAGTAATACGTAGCTTGATTTATGATCTCTTTATTATTCCCCAATGGACAATCTAGACAATCTACCCCTGCGTTTATTGGATTTGAACTTTACCTTCCATAAACAAAGCGGAACGAATAAAACATAATATTAATTTATGAATGCATTCAAATATAGCCTTAAACAAAATAAGATATTTATAACAGTTGCATGACTTGAACAGCACTCGGAAATCTGCTGCACTGACAGCGCTTGCATATTCCAAAGTGCATTTTGAGCTCTTGAGCAGTAATCAACAAGTCTTAAAAATTGCTCACATAAGTATTACATTCTTAACATTTGCCAACCTCTTTGATTCACATTGAACATATAGTCACGCATTCACCTCTAACCATAAATTGTGCTCGTAAATTGCGCTCGGAGTGACCTCAGTCAGTGGTTTGAGTTTTTCGGAAGTAAATCAAGCAGCTTGACTGCGCTTTACCAAAATCGAATTTGGCTGCCCTTATTTTGTGCAGTTCGCATTCTATCAATAGAAGCGAGTGAGCTTACATATTTAGGGATTTGCATGATGCAGAGGTAGGGTGTGGCAGGGAGCATGGGGCATGTAAACGCCGCTTACGGTTTGCTCTTTCATAATTCAAAATCACTTTTCACTGCTTGCGATTACAGTTGTTCCTGGTTTGTGTGTTTGTGTGCTTGTTGTTTTTTTGTTTGTTTGCTTTTTCGCTGGAGCGAGTAGCCTGTACGTATATATGTATGCGTGTTTGTATGTTAGCTAGCACCTCTTGGATTTATGGCCCCTGGCTTGGTCCTTGCGTAATTCGGCTTTGGTTTTGGCATGCTACATCAAATCCCTCAATATATGTGCAGCTTTTGTGTTTGACTTAACAACTTCAAAGCAGCTCAACTAGCTGCATTTAATATGTTGGTCCGAAGGAGAAACCCTACACCAGAAGCTTCTGCATAATGCTGGGGGTCAGTAATCACCTAAACAGGGCAACTAAAGCTGCACTACAAATTAGTCATGAAACATGTACTAAGCTAAGAGCAAAGATTTTAGCAAAATGTAAAATAAACAAGTAACATAACTAATATACTCATTTAACTTTAGTGCATGAGTATATAAACTGTTATAATTATTTATTAGTTTTTAATAGAGGTTTTTTGTTGTTGAAATTTTCAGATTTGCCTTAAATGCAATCCCTAAGCTGCTTCAAGTTTAATCAATGGAATTAAGTTTTGTATTTTTCCCTTTGGCTGTTTTTTATGCTGTAAGCCAAGGCAAAAGCTGGAAACAATGCCAGAAAGTCGAAACCTCACAAAGGCAGCGTGCTCTCCGTCCTTGTCTGTGTGTGCGTGTGAGTGAGTCTGAGCAGCTTAACAATGCACATAATACTATATAGTCCGTAAGGAAATGGGCAAAATACTTACTTTGTTTGGCATCAATTGTCGGCTGAGGCGACGAAAATCGGAATTCAGCAGCCAGTACATGAAGGGATTCCATAGGCTGTTGCTCAGCGATGTCCAGGTGACGACGAAGTCCAGAAACGGCGGCAGCTGCAAGCACAAGGAAAAGTCAGCAGGAGTCGCACGACCAGAAGATAAACGCAAAACAAATAATAACAAGCAGCAGTGCTCTAATCGAGACAGCTCGACTAGGAGATACCCTGAAGCCTGCAATCCGCCGATATTCTAGTCAGTCTACGTCTGCAGCTCTAAAAGTATGCGTTCGAATAGACGCAAATGGCTATATCGGCTCCGCCTGATTATGAATATATATGCATTACAGACTCTGCCTCCCTCTGTCTCTTACATATATGTTCACAAACCCGTTTCATTGCTTCAGGGTACAATAATATGTAGGTATTGTGTTGGCGTTGTGGCTGGCTGTTTCGTAACGTAAGCACTTAAGTACATTACGTATGCGACCCGTGGGCTGCGCTTGCATGTATGTGTGTACGCGTGTATGTACTTGCCTTGGAGCCGGTGCAGGCGGTGACAATCTCCTGTATGGTCCACGGCGTGACCATAACAATGAAGCCCAGCGAAATTGCCGCCATCGAACGGGACGTGTTCCCGCTGGAGTTCTTCTCCTGTATTGGCACAATCTGCAACAAATGGCCATCGTTTAGCAATCTAATTAGAGGCGCTGCACAAAATGTAAACTAGTCGCTGAGGTAGACCACATTGTGTGTTTTTAGGGGCATGTGGCATCTGCAGCGGATATTTATATTTAGTGTAGCTATTGAATTAGTTGAAAATGAGTTATATAAAATGAATCAATTTAGCTTTAAATTTTAATCAAGCCTGTTTAATATGTGCACTTCAAAATATATCAAATTAGAAATATAATGTGAAAAAGTAGAATATATTTAAAAATTTGTGTATGCTGAAGAGATTTAACAACATTACTTAATATTATTTTTGACAGAGAATAAATCATATTTACAACTACTTTTTACTTCTAGTTTGTTATTTTATTTTAATTTAATTAATGCTATTAATTAAAAAAAAGGGCCATAAAAACTGTAATTTAATAGGCATAAATACTTTTTGTATTAGATTATACATATTTATTCCAAAAATATATTTTTTTTTCAACATTTTAACGTCTAACAATTATTTTTATAAAAAAAATAGTATTTATTGTTTTCCTAAAATTATTATCTTTTTTATATTAATTTGAGCACTTTTTTTTTATTTAACATACTTATTTCATATCTATTATTTGAATAAAATAATGTTTTTAATTTATATATTTAAAAAATTAAAATAAAAAGTAATTTGTTTATTTAATTTTTTTATACTTCATGTGAAATGTCATAAAATGAGTAATTTTGTGATTAAAAGTGTATATAAAAAAAAAGTGTATATATGGGTGTGTGTGGGTGAGAGTAAAGTGAATTTCCATTGTGCTTAACTGGAGGTCGAATGGCCGAATGGACTCACCTTTTTGGTAATCTTGTTTGTCATGCTTGGCATTCCGACCAGGCCCATGCTCATGGCCATGCTTAAATGGTTCATAACCGGCGCTCGATGATGATGTGGATGATGCGAGTGTCCATGGCTGCCATGCCCAAATAAGTGGGCGGACTGCTGATGCTGATGCTGTTGGTGTTGCTGATGCTGATGCTGGTGTTGATGCTGGTGCTGGTGCTGGTGCTGGTGCTGATGCTGCTGCAGTTGCTGCTGGGGCGGATGGTGCGGATGCGGATGATGTGCGGCTGCTGTGAGCGGCATTGTGGGGTCGTTTAGCCGAAAGCGACTCATATGGAAGCTGGAGCCGTAGCAGTACATCAACACCATCGTCGTGGGGAAGTACAGGGCGCATGTGGACAGAATGCGGTACGAGGGTTTGCTGTAGAACGGCTCGCAGGCCATCAGTCCGGTGTTGTTGAAATAGTAGCCTATATGCATAAATATATGTAAATATATATATATAGAGAGAGAGACAGAGAGAGAAACGTCGAATGAGCAGCTGCATGCGATGGCCAGCTGTAAGTGGATGAGCACTCACCTTTGGGCAGCACCAGAAACCCAAACACCGTCAGGCTGATAATCCATGTTAAGCTCAGAATAGCCACACAGCCCTGCGAAATACACACATACAAGCACAAACACGCATACATGAGATCCATATTGATATATATATATATATATATATATATATATATATATATATATATATATATATACATATATATATATATAGTTAGTTGGAGTTAGGTTTAATTTGCTATTCACAATGGCATGCCACCGTGAACCAGCCACAATGTTCGCTTTAGACATTGCCACATACTCAGAGTCGTCTATCTCCCTCACTCCCACTCTCGCTCTCCGGCTCTCTCTCTCTCTCTCTCTCTCTCTGTTTCCAGCTGTTTGTGTGATTTATGGCTAGCGTGGCATTGTGTGCTCTGATTTGAAGCCATTCCGCTGCGCTACATTGCAGCTGCACGTTCTGCCCTAATCCTAATTACCCATCAAAAGTCAATCTTCTATATGCTCTAAGCTGGCAGCTCAAATCAAATAGACAAATTTTAGTTTTTTAGCTTTAAGTAATCTCTTTAGTGATATGCTAGTCCTTATTATTTGATTTTATATTCAAAGTGAACTTTCATTAGATTTAATTAAATTTGTTGTGCAGCATGAAGTGTGAGCAAAAAAATAAAATAAAATAAAAAAATATATTGGAAAATACTGTATGTATGTATCCTTAAAAATTATTAGAAATTAGCGTAATTTTTAAGTAGAAAGTGAAGAAGCTCAAAAGCAGAGCGGCGAAAATAATATAATTAAATAACTAAAAAAAAGGAACTAAATATAATAACAAATATAGAATAGTATTATTTTTTTTATCAATTTATCTCTTTAATTTGCTTTATTTCTATTTCTCATTATTTTTTTTAATAATATCCATTTCTTACATGCAGACAGCTTGCATATAACTGTTTTAGTTTTCCTTAATATTATATTATTTTTATGTATTTGATTATAATTTTATATAATATTTTTTCAATTTATTTTATTACTGATAGTTTTATTTAATTATATTAATTTATAAATATATTTTATTATATTTATTTAAATATATTTATATATTTATTTATATATATTTATTTTCTTATTATAATTTTCATTTGGCTGATATGGAAGCAATAAATTCCGCTCTGGGCTGCATATTTGTTTATTTATTTCGCCTAAATTTGCATATTTTTTGAATGAATGACTTCAGCTGCTGCTCTGGCCGATCGCTAACAGTTGAAAGTTGCAAGTAAAAATAATAGCCCAAATTAAATAAGCAATAAAAGAAGTTAAAATAGAGCAAGGGCAAAGTTGAGCCATTGTCTATTTGTCCGACTGTCCGACTGTCTGATTGCTGCAAGTGGCTTCAAGTGCTGTGAAATGTTCCCATTTCAGTTGCCAGTTCAGCTGTCAGTTTGTCAGTCTGTCAGTCTGTCAGTTAGTCAGGCAGTTAGTCAGTTATGACGGAGTCAGCAAATGTTTCTTGTTTTGTGGTTGGGCTCTGCCCAATGTTTTCAACGTAATCAAAAGTTTTTAATTCCATTTGCTGTTGCCTTTCATTTTTTGAGAAAATGTTTATTTGTTGAAGCTATGCCCATCTTTTTCTCACTCCCCCTCTCTCTCTCTCTCTCTCTCCCCCCCCCCCCCCTCATTCTGTAGTTCGTTTGATGTTATTTGCCAAAGGCAAGGTTTCAAGGCAAAAATCCCTTGGCATAAAACACTTTTTAAGGTCATTAGCCAACATGGCTCTGCATAGCAGATAGTTTTAGTTCACGCAGATTCATTTTGGGCATTACTTCGAAGGTTACTAACCCGCGTACTTAGTATGAAATAATTTTGAATTATGTGAATAGAGAGGAGAAAATGCACAAATTGAATTACAGCAAGAGGGAAAGTTGATGTATTTTAATATACATCATATGTATATGTAACTTTTCTTGATGGAAAAACATCTACAGACATCTTCCCTTCTAGATTCCCCAATTTTTAACTATGCACAGTCAATTATTGCAATATAATATGAATTGGGTCAGTCGTTTATAAAATAAGAAAAGAAAATCAGTGAAGAAAAAAATGATTTAATAATATTTTGTTGAAGAGAAAACTTTTCAGTTATCATAAATTAAGGAACATAAATTTCGCGCTGCAATTTATGGGCAGTGCCAATAAAAACCGAGACTAAAGCTCAGAAACTTGCAGCTAACCAGAGAGAGAGAGAGGTAGAGTGATAGAGGGAGCTAGATAGAATGAGAGGAAGCATGAGTGAGTTGTGGAGCCAACAAATTGCGTAGCTGGAGTGTCAGTCGCTTCGGCTTCGGCTTCTGCTTCTGCTTCTGCTTGGGACTGGGCTGGCGGCGTCAGCTTCCATTTATTAATTTTCGACATAGCACACTTTATTACAAAAAGTGGGCGTGGCTGTGCGCCAATTTCAGCCAACATCCAGCCAAGTATTGGATAGAGCACAGAAGCCTCGCAAGGAACAAAAAAATACAAATAAAGCAAAGCAAAGGCAAAAGGCCGAAACGCAATTTTATGCAAATATTTTCAACTAATATTTTTTTGTTTTTGGCTTGTTTTCTACCATTAACTTTTACATTTCAAAATTCACATGTGCATCGCTTTTCCTGGCCTTTCCACAAGAATTTCCACACTTTAATTTAATATAAATATTAAGTTGGAGCACAATAATTAAGTGAATATATTAATAATAATTTTAAATAAATAGCTATAAGTATCAGCAAAGAGAGAGAAAGACAGGGAGAGAGAGAGAGGGAGAGAAGGAGAGAGAGAGAGCCTCAGTCAAGGCAAAGTTTTCGCTTGTTGCTGTCAAAGCGAACATATCCAATAAGGATCCAAAGTTGATAAATCGAATAAGAAAAAGTTTTTGACTAGCGTTGCCACCTTGCAATAGAATGCAACGGCTGCTGCAGCGAAAGCACACGTAAGCGCAAAGCGGATTACGATTGACAGTTGGACATAAGTTGCATAAGAAAAGTACAGGACTTTTAGAAGAGTCATGACCAGCTGTATAAGAAGTATATTAGAGACTTGTAGAAGACTTGTCAGGCCAAATAAAAATATCTTTCAACATAACTGTAGTAGAAGATGGGCAAACATTATTCAATATAATATATGTATAAATTAAATACGGTTTTTATCTGAAGGCTCATCTCGTAATCACTTGTTGTACCTGTTATCCTCTCATTTAGGCTTATCTAGGGATTGTTAAATATTTGTAGAGCTTAAATTTCAAACGCTTCATGGTCGTTATGTTAATATACATTTGCATATTTAAACACAAATCATAAAAGCACCGTTGCCCGGGTCAACCGGACGGACTTTTCGTCCGTTTTGTAAATGATACGCGACGCGACGTTTCGCTGTCCAAGCCCAAAAATTATTTCTTTTCACTTCCGCAGATACATTTCTCTTCTCCCTTTCTGTTTTATGCTTTTTCTTTTTTTTTTTTTTTTTGTCCTTTTCTTTTTCTTACGCTCTTGCGTAAATGTTTGCTGTTGGCTCATAAATTATGATGTGCGAGAGTGTGTGAGTGTTTGCGTGTATGTGTGCCAGCACGAGAGAGGGATGGCTTGGATGAAGGAGAGCGTGAGAGGGAGAGCGTGAGAGGGCGAGGGCGAGCGTGAGTCTAACGGACAGCCGTCGCTCGTTTGCTATCCCCTTCTCCCTTTCTCCTGCGGTTGCTTTGGCTGGCGCCGCTTCATTCGCCTGCCCTCGTGCCTTGGCCATTAGCCCCTTGCCCGTTCTCCCTAGGGCCCAGGTCTCTGCTGTGGTCTGCGTATTTAGTCAAAGTCAGACAAATACAGAAAGAGGAGGGAAAAAAAAGAAAACCCGAAAATAGGAGGCCAAAATACGAAAAAAGCTTGCGTTTTTTATGCTTATTTTATACACTTTTCGACTGTTTATGCTGTGTTTTATTTCTGCTTGCTTTGCTTTTTCATTCTTCATCTGTTGGCGCTTTGTTTTGTGTGCACCGTTTTAATGACTGCCAAAGAGCTTAAAGCTCATTATCCCTATTTATCTCTGCGTAATTGGCTCATAGATGATTTTGCTGTTGCCGTCGTTATTTCTGTTGTTGTTGTTGTTGTTTTTGTTGTTGTCTGCCTGGTCTATATTATTGGTGTGTGGTTCTGTCGGCCCTGCCCCATTTGCTTTGTTTATTGCCGTTGTCCTCTGTGATAAATTCTTATCTTAACTTGTGCCACACAGCTTATCGCAGCTGACAACGTGCCTTATCTGCCTTGCCGCGCATTAGCGCGCCTCACACTTTCTTATACGCCCAGAAATTGAAATTATGCAGCAGAATCGCTTTGCCATCGTTCAGTTCTCCTGCGCCCATTCCCGCCCCGTCCTGCCATTCCACTTACCTTCTTGCTGGAGTGCTGATAATAACGGCGCGGATGCAGCGCACACATGTATCTGTCCACGGCCATGCAGACGAGTATAACGGCGCTTTGCTGCGATAAGGCGCCACGCAGCAGTGCCTGGCGAGTGAGAAAGGAAACGAGAGAGACAGAATGAGAACGAGAGCGAGAGAGTGGGAGAGGTACATATACATATGCATGCATATTTAATACGTTATTTTTAAGAAATATTTATATTTCATCTTGCTGAACAATATGTTCCAAGACTTCAGTAAACGAATTCTATATTTAAATTTGATATTGACTTTTTGTGAGGCTAAGAGTGGATTTTGATTGACGTATTTCACAACCAGATTCTTTAAGACTCGAGACAACAGTCTTTTGACAGTTTGAGTAATAAGCCGTTAGCTCCGGCTTTAAAATTTGTAGGTTAACCAAGATGCAGAGAAATATACCGTGGCTAAATAAGAGTGATGTAAAAAGAAATCTCTGTGAGTCAAAATTGGTTTAAGATACTATTCTGAATTTAATATTATATTGAAACTGCATTCAAGCCATTATATAATAATAGTATGGTGTACTTAAAAGTTGCTTCAGCTCAGCTGGCTCCAGTTTGGGTCAACTTGACTCTGATTGGAATATCAGCCTGCTGCATAGGGCTGACCTTTGGGGTAATAGCTAAGGATTTAACGCTGACAAATTTCATTATTTGTCAATTGATCAATATCCAATTAAACCTAGTTAATTAGGTACTTAGTGGTCATTTAATTAATTTGTTTTTAAATATAAAACTCCAAAACTGTTGACACCGTTGGCTGCTCACTGCGATTAAGTCAGGAGGATTACACACGGTAATGCATATGGTATCAACGTAAGGCCAGGCTCATTGTCCGGCTTATGAACACAATAATGCATTAATTGCACATTAGCTGCCCCGGCTGGAACAATGAAACTCGCTCGTATCGTTACAAGTTTATAATTGGGCCATGATAACATAAGTTAATTGCCCGCAGCCCCAACTCACCTGTATCTGGCAGAAGATCTCGCCGTAGGGCCAGCAATGAAACAAAGCGGGCATCAGACCAAAGGGCGTAATTAGCAGCCCAATTGTGAGGTCATTCAGGGCCAGCGAGGTGAGCAGATAACGTGGCTAAAAGCAACACAGAGACCGTTAACCGTTATTGCAACGTTATTGCAATGCCAACCGACTCACCTGTTGATGTATGTAGGCAGCATAGCGCCGATTGTTAATGACAAAGATCACCAGGCAGTTGGCCCCGATCACGCCCAGAGTCAGCACCAATATCAGCACAGCCTCAATGGTCTCTGCGATGCCAATGTGCACGATGAAGTTGTGGCCGGAGTAACGCGGATGCGAGCAGCTCGAGTTCTTCACAGCCGGCGCCACGAGCAATGAGCCAGTCTTCAGGTCCATTGCAAAGCTGAAATGGAAAAATTGAATGTGATGCTTAAATGTTGATTATACAAGTGTTATATATACATATATACTGTTAAATTCATTTTTAGTAATACTAATAATAAGAAATAGATAATACAACTATGTTTTTCTATTTAATTAATTTGATTAGTTTACTTATGCTATTGTTTTGCATATTTATTTATTGAATTTTAAAGTTATTTAGTTATTCAATGTAATTATTATTATTTTTTTGTTAATTAATTTTGGTTATATTTAATAGAATAATAATAAATAATAAATAATAATTAATTTTATTACTTTACTTATGTTATTATTTTACATATTTATTGATTTATTTGTTATTTATTTATTTTTTTAATAATAATAATAATTATTCTTATTTTCTTTTACTTTTTTTTTTTGCTTTTTTACTTATTCTAATAAAGATACTTAAATTTAAGCAATATTTTTTCTACATTTGAAAAATAGTAATATTAAAAGTAAAATAAAATAAATGAATAATTAAATAATAAAATAAATAAATCAAATAAAATAATAAATTCAAAAGACAACATTCACTTAAAAAAATAAATTTGTTAAAATTCTTATAAGTATTTTAAGAGTACCTAAGCTTAAGCCCTTAAAGTTATTTCACTCCCTCTTCTTATTCTTTTCAAACTGACCAAGAGAGAGAGAGAAAGAGAGAGCGAGAGACAGTGCTCAGCTTGCTGAGTTAGCTTTGATTGTCCATTTGGCTTTGGTTGGCGCTGGGAGTTTTGGTCGTTAGCACTGCATTTGCGGTTGCTGCGCTCTGCTGTGTCGTTTCCGGTGCTTCCGTTTCCCCATGTGCAAATATGCAAAATGGCGACAATTTGTTACGCCATAATCAAGTCAAAACATGCGAAAGCGACGCCGCGTTGACAATTTATCAGCTGAGCTGAGCTGCTGGACCACAACGACTCACATCAAAATGATACGAAATGCAAACAAGAAGACAGAGAGCGAGACAGAAAGAGGGAGCGGGAGAGAGACAAGGAGAGAAAGAGCAGTTGCCAATATGGCGACACTTCCGGCTCAGCCCAAAAACAACGCGCTGACATAATGAAACTTTACAGGATAATTGGATGATTCCGCGTGACTTTTTTTTTTCGTTCGTTTTTCAGTTTTCCTCATTCTTTGCGAGGCTCGTCTGGTTTTTCAGTGCGTTCTCGTCGCTTGTGATAAATCAAAAGCACGTTGATGCCTTTGTCAGCTCTGCTCGTCTCGCGGCGGCTGACATTGAGAAATGCTTGAGAATGAAGCTGTATAACCGAACACGAACACTTATTTGCGTTAAAGACTTTCTCTCTTTTTTGTCACTTCAGCCTGATATTCTCTACGTCTCACACGTACACACGGACTTTTATTAGATTCGGCCGTGCTTACAATGTCATATATCCGAGCTCTGCGCTCTGTGATTTATCGTCTCGTCTCGGCGATACTGTATTTATGCTAAGTCCACAAATCACCGCATGAAATATAACCGAAAACTGCAAAAGCATTAAGTCCAATAGTCTCTAGTGTATTAGATTTACTACAGCAATTTTGCATGGTGACCGTTAGGCATGTTATTAGTTCGTTCCGACCAGATTGAAAGATATTCAAATGAGACAGGCTTGACTATGGGGCTGAGCATATGGAAATGGAAATAGAGTAGAATAATATCAAAATAAATATGTCAAATAAATTGATGTAAATACATTTTTATCTATATAATATACAACAAATATTTTTTTTATAATATTATTTCCAATTTTAATGTTACTATTTAATTTAAATATGTATCATATTTCAATTTCTATGTCATTTTCTAATTTTAATATTAATGAAACATTTTAAATATTATTATCTAATTTTAATAATAGTTTCTATACCTAATTTGATTCATTATTTGTAATTTTATTTTGTTAAAATTATTTTATTTATAATTTTAATATTAATTTTTAAATGGAATATAATTTTTTAATTTTAATATAACTATGATTTTATAAAAATATATATAATACTTCATTTATTTTTAAAAATTTAAAAAAACAATTATATTATTTTCTATTTTTATTATTTTTTAAATTTTCTCTTGAGTTATATAATTACAATTTTCCTTTCAATCAAATTCTTTGTCTTAATTAATTAGTTCTCAGTTTATTTAGTATTTCGTAGAAGATGTGAAATTTAGCATTTACAAAGACATTTTGGTGGGCCACAGATTTGCATTTGCATGATTCAATTCACAGTTATAGCAGTTGGTAGCTGGCAGCAGTGGAAGCTGATAGCCATTGAATGCAGCACTAATAAACACAGAAAGAGAGGGAGAGAGAGAGAGAGTGAAAATGAAAATGAAATGAAAAAGGGATAGATGGATAGACAGAGACAATGGGTGGATTGGCCACACAATGTGCTTGCCAAAAACCCAATTCAATTTCCAAGTAACGAAAAGAGGAAATTCGCTTAATTCCACGTATTGTTAAGTTGGACGCAATCGGAGCAGTAACGGCCAACCAGGCGCTGTGTAAGCGTAACCGAAACAGGACCCGTTGCAGATCCAGCAACAGCAACAGCAACAAAAACAATTGGGAATGGAGTCAGTGCAGCAATGGCAAGTGCCACAGATTCCAGTGTCAAATGCGAAACCGCGTAATTGTTTTAAAATGCGAATAAGCGAAAATGGCAATAAAATCGTTTGGCTAAAAGCAGCGCAAAGTGAACTTTGCAATTTAAATAAACGAGCAACGAAACGAAATTACGAGCTTGATACAGCCTGACACGTCTGACAGTCTGTGACACTGTTTCTGTGCAGTCAGTCATCATCAATATTCTAGTATATCTAGGACAAGAAAATAACGAGCCGACATACCCGAACATTGCCAAAGACAAGCGACGAATAAATAATTTAGTTGCCGGATTAGAGAGCCACAATCCGCTTTTGAATTTACACTCAAGTTACTTCCATTAGTGGCATTTGGTGAGCGTACAAAACTATTGCATATCATTAGGCGCTGCCTCTGCCACTGCCTCTGCTGGCGTCGCTGCCTGCAGTTGTGAAGCTGCGCACGTTGCTTGCATAATCCACGCCCCAAACTTATAACACCAACTTGGCAAAGGATTTGGCCCATGCTGACAGTGAAACAAGCAAAACTGAATCTGGAGTGGGCGACGACCACGACACGGTCGGTGTCTGTGTATTGTGTCCACAGAATGGACAAAAAAACCGCGAGCAACTTGATTAAATTGCCAATATTGAATGCATAGGCGACCAGGCTAATGCTCTTTAAAAGTATATTAATGGAAAATGAATAAACAAATTTGGAAAAAAATATTTATTATATAACAAAATTTAAAATAGAATTATAGAAATTTCGATTATAAAATGTGTTTACATCATAGCTTCTCAATGTCTGCAAATGAATGTTTCCACTCACACTTTGAGAAAAAACTCAGAAAGCACTGTTAAAAGACACTCTCACATACTTCGTTTCCTTAACGAGCTCGTTCGCGATCGGCTCGCAACCGTTTTTGTTGTGTTGATTCGCTCTAGTTGTTTCCCGAGCGCTTGGTTGAGTGAAATGAAGCAAAGAGCTGTTTGTGCTTGCATTAGTATGTGTGTGGCCGCTCAACATATCAATAGCTTACGTTAATCGCGCGTGTCCCTGTGTATGTAATGTGAAGACCGTTTGCATTAACTGATGTTTTGAGCACTTAATGATTTTCAGTGTGACAGTCGTGTCGCTCATTCAACGATGTTCGTGAAAAGAGCGGCACACGAATAGTTGAACTCAAGGCGCGCCACAGAAGAAAAGGAAATGAAAAGAACCAATGTCTCTTGCTCACAGCGCGCTGCAGCGAGCGCGAGAATGAGTGTTTATTTTTGGGGGGAGCAGCTATGGTTTATATTGTTATTATTCTATAAAATCAGCAGTAAAAACGGTTCTTAAATATATTTGTTGTTAACAGTAAGCTGTGGTCTATATTCTATATTTTATTGAGCAAAAGTTTAAAAAATAAATTAAAATTTTTAAATATAATATTCATTAAAATTTTAGTAATTCCATCTAGAAAACCAAATTTCATTTCATTTCCTTATAAATTTGCTACCCAGCTGAAGAGCAGTGCATAAATCCTACTAAGACCCAAAAATATATTTTGGCCAAGGCTTATAGTCATTAAGTCTATTGCAAATGTTGGCCGTATATAATTCGTAGGCAGAGAAGTTGATTTGATATCGTAGAAGTAGAGATATACATGGGAGCTTAGAATGGAAAATAAGAAGATGAGGATTTCGGATTTGGGAGTAGAGACAAGTGGAAGGCAAAGGGTTATCAATTCCGTATTCACTGTGCGTTTTGTCTACGCAACGAATGCGAATCCGCTTCTATGAATATTTCTCTCTGTGCGTGTGCATGCGTGTGTGTGTGAGGGCGAAGCTGAGGGTGTGTGAGTGTGGTGGGTTGCTCTATGCGTGCGTGTTAATGCACGAAACTGTAAAGTCCGACTATTTATTCAAGCTATATTCGGGCACAAACACTCGATGCATTTCATGCGCACTTACACACACACACAGAGAGAGAGAGAGAGAGAAAGAGAGGCACTCACATACTGACACACACACATACATGAAAAGTTAAAACTGGTGGCGCTCTGTGGCTTTGTTCCTAAGCCTGTGTTGACAATCCATGCGAATACGTGTGTGTGTGAGCATTTCAAATGCAAATTTGCTGCGAATGGATTTCAGCTGCTGCTTTGATACCCTGTGAGAGTGCGGAAAGAGGGTATAAGGGACTGCAGGTAACAAACAGCCGAAGAACGATGAACTACTGCAATTAGGCAGGCAGCAGAGGAATGACACAGTTCTCCAATTGGACATGCTCGTCTGCCAATTAGACTATTTGTTTACTCTCCACTCTTCATATTTGATCTTATCGGTTTGCTGCGCATATTTCAGTCGATCATACCCCAGAGCTAGGGCTCGCAGCTAGCCTTGTTTGTTACACTTATTGTTGGTGCACAATTTTGGCAGCATTTGCCAGCTCTGGCTTAATCTTATATCTTATAAGATTTGCTTTGAAGCATCACACTTTCCACATGGGTCAGAGCTTATTCCGCTTGACAAAATACCTCAGTTGGAGTTGCAACCGTTGACTGATTGCACGTTCGCTGCCAGCCCATTGCAGCTCGAGCGAGCCAAGTGATTTAAGCCACATTGTGGCTGTCGCTTTTGATGCGTTGACATTGTATGCCGTCAATGGAGCCGTGCTTTAATCGACTTCCATTCAGCTGGGCAAGTAAAAACAGAGAGCGAGACAGACGCTCACATTAATCAGTTGAAGGCTTGTCACATGGTTTTTCAGTTGGCCAACTGGGCTAAGTCGCCTGTTCTCTGAAATTTCATTAGTCATTGAGGAGAGGGAGTCAAGCGGAAGCTCAAGGAGTCTCTGTCAGCTGCAGATGCGCGAATTTATGTACATTCGCAGAGTCAGCTGAAAAGTTGAAATTCATTTGGTGCCACGTGGCGTATACGTGTTAATTTGTGATATAAATTATGAAATGAATTTGTCGAGCAAACACATAAACGTATACACATATCTGGCGACATTTCCCAGATGTCTTTCGAGTGTCAACATTTGATTATTACATCATATTTCTGTCATGCAAACAGTCGGAACTTCTGACTCCTTCTTTGCTGCTACTGGCTCGGCTTTATTTGCTTTTGAATGCCATTAAGTGTATCAACAGCTGTTGTCAACACTCGCATATATATTTGGCTTGCTATATATGTATGCCGATTGGTTTTGACAATGGGTAGCTAAGCACGCAGCGCAGTTTGGAACATCAGCTTTGGCATCTGCTTAAGCATTTCTTGAATTATAATTACTACAAATATTACTATTATCTGGTCAGCAGCTAGAAGCTCAAATTTACCATGAATGAAATTAATTATACCCAAACACAAGGCTAAACGTATTCACTTTTCCGACTTAACTTGCATTTATCAAGAATTTCAGTTCTGGGGCAATAAAGTTGCCTTCTTAGCCAATAAATTGAGCTTTAAGAACAACAGGAAACAACAACAACAATAGCATTTCCATTGAAATGCCTTGCAGCTGCATGAAAAGTAATTGAAATTATTTTGTGTAATGTGAAAATTGGCAAAGTTATTAGCTCAAATGTTTGCGCACAATGTGAGGCAATATGAAAATGTTGTGGGATTAACGCTAATTAATTCAAACGCAGACGATTGTAGTTCAACTTTCAGTGAGCATATAAAGTTTCAGCAAGGCCAACTGTTGCCGGAGTGAGTGAGTGCAGCAGCCGTTATGCAATCTAATGAGGCATTTGTGCAAACATTACGCATACGACGCGTTGGCCAAAGTTTAGCGCTGATTCGCATGCACTTGTGCACATTCAGCCGGAGAGAGATAGATAGAGAGTGAGAGAGACAGAGACAGAGAGAGAGGGAGCGCGATTTTCAATTACAGTGCTTCGTTTTCATGTTGGAAAAATCTTCCACATTTAACTTTTTTAATAAGCAATTTGGTGCTCCGGGTCGCGGAGCATTCAATAAAATCAAATTATGCACCATTAAGTCAAAATAAGGGAATTACGTGCGTTAAATCGCGAACAGCGTCATTCAAAGCGGAAGCGTGCATAAATCAGTTTTCATATAATTGATTGATTTTATATTATTATTGAATTCAAATAAAGCACATAACATTTTGTGGACTGGCATCCGTCGATGCCGCCGCCACAGCTGATGACTTGATGATGGCTCTGTCAGCGTCGAATTCGAATTCTATGCAAAGCAAATTCACAATCGAAATTGCCAGCAAAGAGAACTTGTCCGAGAAATACCCTGTATGTGTAATATACACAGCGCTTCATCAGGATAGCTCAGTCCATCATGATCTCCGCTTATTATTATTATTATTATTATTATTATTATTATTATTATTATTATTAATATTATTATTATTATTATTATTATTATTATTATTATTATTATTATTATTATTATTATTATTATTATTATTATTATTATTATTTATTATTATTAAATTATGTATATCACATGTTTAATTTTTTTATAGCTGCTCTTTGTCCCTCTCTCGCTCTGCTCACCACTGCGTATACTTAATTTTCCAATTCAAACCTCTTTATATACCCTCTGCCCGTTATGCTGACTCTAAAGTTCATATGAGCCCTTAAAAAATCTTCGAAGTTTTACAGGGTATTTAAAAGCGCAGCCGAATTACCCACCAGAACCGCCCGCAGAGCCGGATAAAGTTTTAACCAAAAACGGCGCAAACGGAATAAAATAAATACGTGCAATGCATTTCTAATTCTGATGTGCTGCCAATGCTTTTAGCATGCCGCACACAAAAAAAAAAAAGGAGATATAAAAACGAACTGAAAACGTTCAAACTTTCCACAGAATAATCACCCGCTCGCCTGCAATTAAAGAGGTGAAAGCGCCACACATATTTGAGCCAGAGGCTTGGGGCCGAGGCCGAGCAGTTGAGACTCCTCTTTGTTGTATTTTGTTTTTGGCATGCGTTGTCACGTACACGCAAGAGAGGAAAAGAGAGAGTGAGAGTGGGAGGGAGAGAGAGAGGGAGAGAAGGAAGGGCGTAAATGTTTTAAAAGTTGCATCAAAGTTGTTATGAAGTATTTGCTCGAGCCACAAGAAGAAAGGAGCAGCCATCACAACACACACAAACACACAAGCACTCACACACACACAGACATTATCACACACATGCGGAAAAAGTCAGAAAGTCATTTTATAAATTGCAACGTTTGCAGAAAGTCTGAAGAAATTAGCTGCAACATGTTCGAGCTTAAGCTAAATTTAACTCCTAGTTATATACGAAATCTATACGTATGGCAGTGTGTGTGCGTCTATGTGTGTGGGGGCTATGTGTGTGTTTGCTTGTGCAAATTGACAATGGCATGAAATGCTGCATGCATGCAAAATGTTAGCCGAAAATGGATTTAAGGCTAACAAATATAAATACTTAACAAACTTTGGCTAAGCTTATAAATATTGTATGAAAGATAAATTTAACTATTTTAAAATCAAAATACATTTTTAAGTTTAGCTATTCATTTTTATTATTATTATCTACATATATATTATATTTGTATATATTTGTTTATTTTGTGATTATGATTATTCAAATATTATGCTCTTAATAATTTGTATGTTACTTTTCAGTCCCAATATATCTCTATCTTCCCGAATGAGCTCCACTGTGTGTGAGTGTGTGTGTACTGGCAGGGCGTGGCAGCGCCCACCGCTAGTACATTGGCGACGCATTGTAAAACTCGTCTGTCGTTTTGGCTTGAGGCCAACTTCTGTTAGTTTTGGGATACAAAACAAGCAGAGGTATGCATGCATGTGTCTGTGTGTGTGTCCGTGTGTGTGTGAGCGTGTTTACCTTTCTGGGATAGGCTGAGGTGCGGGCAGGTCGTTGACGTAGTCTCTCCGTGTCACTGTGTGTCTGTGGTTGTGTGTGTGTGTGTGTGTGTGTGTGTGTGGCCTGCACAGCTCATTTGGACTATGCGAAGTTGATGTTTTCGTTTAGCCACTGCATGTAATTATGGTCAGAGCCTTCGGCAGTTTCGCATTATTAAGAACTGTTCTTTTCGGTCTTTGCCAGACAATGCAGAACAACTGTAGCTCGGATTATGGCATGTAAGAAAATACATATTTCAGCTCCAAAGAGGAAAATTAATTAACTGATTAACTTTGTATAATTCAGATGGAAAGAAAATTTTGCCAACTGGCAGGAAAATCAACTAAGTGAATTAATTTTATTTGCGATTTTCAATTAATCAAATGCAATTAAAATGCATTCTCAGGCAATATTGACTCGACTCACATGCAAATAGTTGACTCTCTCTTACTGATGTCTACTCGTAAGTGTGTGCCTGTGTGTGTGTCTGTGTGTGTGTCTGTGTGTGTGTGTTAGCATGTGAACTACTCTAGTCGCATCATCGCATCGAGCATCAAGTCGTTTATTAAATGGTAATTGCATCCAAGTTAAATCAGACGCGTGCCGCAACACTCGAAGGCGTCGATGCTGAAGGAGGCTAGTGTAATTGAGATTTAATTGGAAAGTAATTAAAATTAATAATGCCTCAATATAAAGTGAAATGCGGCAGCTTTTGTTCCGCAATGCCGCAATGCTGACGTCGATAGTTAAACAATGGTCGCTGCCATTGTGAATGGGTGTGCGTGTGTGTGTGTGTGTGTGAATGTGTGTTTAAATCATTTAATTAATGTCGCGTATTTTCTTTTGTTGAATTAAAGCTATTCGAAAGCGAAATGGAGAAGTCCTACAGACTGTGCCTCATGCACAATGAATATTGTCGATGAAAGAAATTCAAATAATTTCAATAATAATTAAGCAAGCTAGCTGAGATCTGAGAGCATACTCTAAGTGCGCTAGCAGCTATATATTATATACATTTACATTCATATATCATAGACTAATCAAAACAGGGGCTTCGTGTATTTTGTTTTCTTTTGTTTTCCCCAAATTTGAGGCAATCAATGGCAAATTGAACCCTTCGCAATTTGCAAATAAAAATGTTTCATAAATGCCTTGCCATTCGTTATGCCCGACGTCAACTTAATCAGCGCGCACTTTGGCAGACGCAACTAATTAGGGCAACACATGCTGAACGGCCCACAGTTCGCATGATGAATGCTCCGCAAATGTGGCAAAGGGAAGACCATTAGTCACATGAGTGTGCTGCCTGGGTGAATGGTGACTGGCGAAAGGGACAACCCGGCAGCAGAATGGCACAGGGCATGAGAGGTGGTCAGCTTGCGGGCAGCGGATGCTGCTGAATGTACAAATATATATACTACACAAATTACTTGTAATATTTAATAAAGAAAATATATTAGAGTCGGGTGTTACCGACTGAAAAGTACTTAAGCAAAACGCTACCAGATCCATATTCAGTTTGCCACACTCCCAATGTGTCTAGCATTGTAAACCAATATGCCCATTTCCCTTTTGTAAATAGTATACACAAAATATGTATATTGCAAGTCTAAAGACTGTGCGAATTATGCAGGCGAATATGTTTGATTTATATAGAATTATGCTTGAAGCTAACATGATGTGGGGTGCCCGCTCAATTGAATTGTCAACGTCTGCGAAAATAGCCGAAAACCGTAGAAATCTCCATTGAGGCATTCACCCAATTTCACGTTCCATCAACGTCAGACGACAAATTCACGGATTCCAATTGAGCCGCGGGCAACGCTGTGGCTCGCAGTCAGCAGTCAGCAGTCAACAGTCGGCAGCTGAAATCCAATGACAAGTTTGATGATTCCCAATCGACGCCGTCGTGGTCACTCAAGGCGACGTTGGCACAGTGTGGCCAAAGCTATTAGCTCGCGAGCAATGTGAGTGCTTTAAAGACACATTTCACATTGCAGTCGTCAGATTTAATATGATTGATGGCTCCTGAATATTCATGAAAAGTCAACAGCAGCCATTGTTATTATATGCATGCATATATATAACAATAAATATGATGTGTATATAGCTATATATCGGAATCGTATAAATTAAATGTCAACATATGTGACGGTGCATTTGTGCATTTAATCACATTGTTACCGCTTCAAAAGTCAGTCGTAGCTGAGCTTGATTTTATCCGTCTGCCAGGCCGGTGATAAATGAGAGCTCTCTGCAGCTCAGAGGATGCGAGTTCAGAGAGCAGCAGCTCCGTCGCCCTTTGCTGCCGAATTCCTGCCGACTTTTAATCCATATGCCAAATATTAATTAAGCATACAGGCATTTTTTTTTAATTATAGCATTTTACACAGTCGTTTTGCGTCCGGTGAAAATATCGCAAAAATAAATTTGCTTAAATTACAAAAAAATAAAGCAAAGTGCGTGGCAAGTGGGTGTCATCGACTCAGTAATACCTATTCATATGGTTATATATAATATAAATGGCACCAATGTTAGTTTTAAAGATTTATAAATAACTTAATAAGTAATTTATACAGTTTTGTTTTATTACGCTTAGTCACCTCATAAATGATCTGCCAATACGCTCTTCTGCACTTTCCGTACAGAGTATGAGCAAACATTTTTGGGTAATTTGACTATGGACCATCATTATATTGACTCTGGGCTTATATTTATTTATTCACATGCCAATATGTGAACAATTCAGATAAACAACAACAAGAAGAACAATAATAAGAGCAAGAGCCAAATGCAATTGGAAAGCCAGCAGATAAATGACGGCAAACAAAAGCAACATGCTAAATAAATATGCATAAATTAATGCAAAACAAAAGCCAATATGGCTACACAAACAACCAGGGAGTGTATGTAGGAGTGCGTGCCTGTTTGTGTATGTGTGAATTAGGCCACTTGACGTAGGCGGCACGCGCCATTTTGTGGCATGAACAGCTTCCTGCAATAAATGAATAATGCGAATAGAACACAAACTAAACGCTAAAGATATAATAACAAATAAACAAGAGGGTTTTTGATTAGGGTAGCGCGACTAATGAATACCCTATTTATGAGTCAAATATTTATTACAAGTGTGGCCAATTAAGGCATCTTTCATTGACTTGAGATTAGTGATTAATAATATATATTTTATGTATATATGGCTAATATGCATCCTTAAGAGAATATTCGACTGAGAAGCAATTTTTCCTAAAAAAATATGCTGAATATGTGTAGAGAATAGTAAGTACTAATACTATAATAAATACTAAATACAGTTGGCAAGAGCACAGATTGGCTTTTAATGAAGCGCCGCACTCCACACAAATCCAAATGAATCTGTCGATAGAGCTATGACTGCTGTGGGAGGCGTGTGTGTGTGTGGATGTGGGCGTGGCCTTTATGCCTGTGCATAATTGACGGCTTGAAGCATTGCCAAGCCACGCTCTATTGGGCTGGTAAATCGGCGTATGTGTGATCGCCGTATTCAGTCGACGTATACGTAATATGCGTTTATCGAAGGGCGAAGATTTTTGTTAATGCAGCGCCGATTCGGATTTATTATAAGGCAGATGTCTCTATATAGTGTAAATGATGTGTAATTTTGTTCTGTTCAAGTTAACACACACACGCACATATACACACACAACAACTACACTGTTTCAGAGTTTACGTAATTTAAGTTTCTGTATGACCACAACCATGAACTCAGGATTGAGCGACATGTGCACCTCGTGCGTTTCGGAACGTATACGCAAAAAGGTGACATCGTTAGCAGGATCCAAGTCTCTGACCACGTTGCGTGCCATTTTGGCCAACGGATGCAGCTGGGCCGCATAGACAAAGGTGCGCCTCTGGCTGACCGTGGACCGCAACGGCTTGCCCGTCGCATCCAATATGATTATTTCACGTGCGCCCCGCTTCTCAAAATGCTGCACAAATGAGTCGCCATCGTAGACCGCAGTACTGAAAATGCGAACACATCGAATGCACATTGAAGAGTCAAATACGATATCATATGAAAACTTACAATACTGCACTAGTGCGTTGCTTAGTGCTCATACGTTTCTTGTCTGCCATTATTTGTATTTTTTGGTTTTTCTATATCAGATTTTCGTTTCTTCACTTTTGTTAGAGTTGAGTTTGAACTGAGCGCAGCTCTCAATAGAATTGTGTATCAGCTTTGATTATTGTGGGAGAAAGGTTTTATCTCAGGCGAAGCCTACTTGAATTTTTGTTATTGATTATATTTTATGATTTTAGTTATTTTTTAATACAAATTAATCAACGATAGGTAAAGGCGGGTCATAAAAACTCAACTCTTCAATTGCGTTGAACATAACTAATAACTGTTAACCGTTTCTGCAAGTCTGCAAGAGTGCCTTTCACTCACACTTTGAGCAAAAACTTATAGAGCAACCGATTGCAGCACTGTTAAAACACACTCTCACTCAGTCAGGCTTCGTTTCTTTAAAGCGCTCGTTCGCGTTGGACTCGCAATCGTTTTTGTTGTTGTTTCGCTCTGCTTGTTGCCCGACCGTTTGGTTGAGTGAAATTAAGCAAAACTACTTTTGCGCATGTATTGGTAAGTATGCGAGAGCATTTAAGTGTGCGCATGTGTATGTGAATGTGAAGACCGTCAAACAGTCAGAGTGGTTTGCGCACTTAACCAGTCTCAGTGTGTCAGTCGTGTCGCTCATTGAACGATGTTCGTGAAGAGAGCGCCACACGAATAGTTTAGTTCAAAGCGCTCAACCGGAATAAAAACGAAGAGAGCCTAAGCAGCTTAATTGAGCAAAATATTCTTGCGGACCTTAAGCGAAATCCTTCTAAAATATGTATTTGAGTTTAAAGAACCTCCACACTTAGAGTTACGATATGAATTTATTTGAATACATGAAAAATCGCTTAGCTACTAAATAACGTTTCTATTTCTAGAGTGGAATGCGTCCACGCAGATAATCCATGACGGCAGCGGTGCCCTGAGCTAGGATTTGATGGCGCGGCTGGCGGAAGGGGTTGCCGGAGAGCTTGAGGTCAGTTATATTGGTCAGATTGCCCAGCACCGGCGGCACCATCTGTATATCATTGTTGCTCAGATCCAGCGAGCTGAGATAGCGCAGGGCGCCCAGGCCATTCTCTGAGGCGTCAAACTCCTTGATTTGATTGTCATTGGCGGTGAGCGTCTCCAGTGCGTCCAGCTCGTAAATGCAGGGCGGCAACTGCTCCAGGCGATTGTGCGAAATGTTCAACTCGCGCAGCGACTGCAGCCCAGCGAACTCCATGGGCAAGTCCCGCAGCATGTTGCACGAGAGATTCATGGCGAGCAGACGTGAGAACTGCGATATGAATGTGGGTATGTAGCACAGCTGGTTCTTGGCCAGGCCCAGATCGGTGAGTAGATCGCTCATTTGCTTCAGCTGGACTGGCACATCGCTCAGCAGATTGTTCTCCAGGTTCACCACGTTCACCAGCTCCTCGCAGGCCGTCTGTACGATCTCCTCTGGCAGCTCCTTCAGCTGCGCCTTGCACATGTTCAGGACACGCGTATTGCGCATCATGTACTTGTCCGGAAGATGTTTTTCGTCAGCAGAAATCGGCTTTTTGCCACCTTGCTGCCGGGGACTGTTCAAGCCATCGCCCACCATATTTAGATTAGAGTTAAATTTGAATTGCAACCAATTCAAAAAATAGAAAATCAGATTTTACAAAAATTAAAATGTCTCGAAGCTAGGCAAACGAGTTGAAATGAAAGACTAAATTATTTTCTTTTTCCAGCGAGAAAAATTTTGGAAATGGGAGAATATATTCGATGCTAACGTGTTTTTTACGAAAATTGAGCTAGGCAGAGTTTTTTTTTTTTTTTTTTTTGGTATAAGTTTTTAATAGGAATTATATATTAATATTTCATATGTTATTTACTACTTAAAACTATTTTTCAATGCTAAATTTTTAAACTAAGGATTTAACAAAGAAATAAATAAATTAGTGATTGCGATCTAATTTGAGAAAATAATAAGTAAAATAAAAAAATAATAATAGTAATATAATAATAATAAAAATAATAATAAATATTAAATTAGTAAATTAAAAAATAAATAAATGTTTATAATAAATAATAAGTCTGCCCTGTGAAGGAGTCTAATGTAATAATCGACTCTGCGCAAATGCAAGCTTCATACATATGAAGAGAAGTTTAGGTCTCGATATGAATTCCATTCCAGTCTGCGAGAACCCAGGAGTATACAGCAATAGAGGCTATCTCAAGAGCTGAAAGTATATATGTGTGCAAATGAAATCGCATTCAGACAGCTGAGGTGGATCAAATCAAGGGCTGCAGAGCAACATGTTCCATGGCTTGCAGCGGACTTGCTCTGCCTTCAGCATTTGTTAAACTACTTAGAACTGAATGTAACGAAAAGAAGTCTGTATATAATCTATACATATAATTTTACATTTGGTATAAAAATCAAGTCATATCAATAAGATAACACTAATAGAGACGGGTTTTGGGATCTGAAACCCAGGCCGGAGCTCTACACTATAGAATTTACTACTTTTGTTATTTTTTTTCCTTTTTTTGTTTGTTTGTTGTGCATGGCGATTCTTAGTTCAGAGAACGCCGCAATCTTTGATGACAACCAGCTCATGCTTCTTGGCCAGATGCGCGGTGGCATCGTGAATGCGCTCCAACAGCTGCAAGCCCTTGCGAACCTTGCCGAAGGCGATCCGTTTGCCATTCAGTATGGAGAGCGGCTTGAAGCTGATGGTGAAGTTGAGCTCGGTGCGCGCATTGCCGCGCACATAGCGACTGGGAAAGGAGAGGATGCCCGCATCGACGCCGTGGTTGAGCACCTCGAAGTCGTGCTCGATGTTGCTCATGTCGATGCTGCGCTCGGGATCGAGGGCAATGTGACCCTCTAGCCAGATGGGGGCGAAGGTGCGCGTGAAGCAAATGCTGCGTGAACTTTGATGCGTGCAGACACGCATAAATTCGAGCACGACCTGGGGACAGGCCTCCGTGAAGAGCTGTATGGCCAGGCGACCCATGATCCGGGTGCCAATCACTTCCAAGTCCATGTAGATCTGTGGGCGCAGCAGCTTGCACAGCACACCCACATCACAGATGTTCATCAGATCCTCGTACCGATGGAGCACATGCATCGGCACCTCGTAGCTAAACGCGCGCGATACCTTCGGCTTGGAGCGGCGCGACTTGCCTAGGTGCGGATCGAAGAGCTTGCCGCCCTGGTGAAATACCTGATTCTTCTCCAGCTGATTGCGCTCCTTTTCCCTAGCCAGGCTCGTGTTGCCCCAGCGGCCGGTGGCCAGCCGATCCGGCGACTTGGTAAAGGTGCGCAGCGTATTGTTGCTCTTCCGATAGAGAGCGGTGAGCATCTCCATGTAGGACAGCTCCATGCTGTTGCCCTCCCGCAGCTTGATCTTTGGCGGCGGCAGACAACTATTCACCTTGCCCTTGATATTCGCCAGGCGATCGCGATGCTGTCGATACATCTCCCGCTGCTCGTTCATGAGCAAATGCGAGCGAGACTTGATGCGGTTCGCCTTGGACTTGGGCACCGGTGACGGAATCAAGCGCTGATGGTATTTGTGATTCGGCTTTGGTGTTGTGATCTTCACATTAAACGTGTGGCTGTGCATCTTCGAGCTAACGTCCTCCACCTTGGGGCTGCTGAAGACGGGGTTCGTAAGCGTGTATGGGCCGCGTTTTACAGCTGCCATATAGGGAGCCGCCGTTTGGCCGGGGGCCAAGGGCTGCTGCTTGGTTCGCAGTTCATTGGTCACATCTTTGATAAACATATTTGGCACGTATTAACGTATCTCTATCCAAAACGCAAATATATATATATACTGAAATTTTTCTCCGGGTAACTCGTATGTGGAATTCGAATAGACTAGACTATGGAAAAGACTAAAATAATGGGCAAATGCCAAAAATCTAAACATATGCCGGACTGCTGAGATCAATTCAAACTCAGATAGGACCTCGAATCAATCCTCCACATATTTTAAATCGAATAGCGGATACATAAATGACTCCTGCCAAACTGCAAATTGAACGCAATCATGCGGCTAAGCTTTGCTGTCCGATAAAATGAAGCAAAGCAGAGAGAAAAAAATTGGTATACATATACTATATATATATATATGTATATAAAAATACTTTTTATTGTAACCCGCCCGAGCGATGATGCGTGTCAGACACAACCTGAGGACAAATGAACCCGTTGCCATGTCAATGAATTGATTCAGTGATGATAAAAAAGGACCAGTAAATAGCAAACAAAACAAAAGAGAAATGCCTTAGCCATGATTGACTAAGAGATGCGCTAGAAAGTGGCCTAAAGGATTATACAAATTAAAAACTTTAGTTTATTTTACTGTGGAAACTTACGAGCTTCTATAGCTAATTACCAATAAATAAATCAATAAATAACCTCCCCAGCTTTCAGCACCTACTCATTATTTACAGGGTATGCAAAGCAGAATATTTAATCAGACCCCAAAATTGGCAACTACAACAGCAACTGTAATCTGGCATAGCTGTGGGTTAATGATATCCAATGTGGTTGAACGCGTGGCATATTTGATTGGAAAATCAAGCTGAATCAATGGATGCGAATAAATTTATGTAGCTTTAAAACAATGACCGCAAAGCAATAATATATGAACTTGCTGCTGCCTGCTGGCAAAGCCAGGCAGCAAATCAAATAAATCATATCAGTTTGTTGCCTCAACAAACAAGGCTGAGACCATTTTGAATAGGCACATATTAGCAAATAACTAAGTCAATATTAAGACTTAAGTGCTAAAATACCTACAAGGCTTGCCATTTCATTATAAATTAGTCATTTGTCAAATATGTTGTAAGTGAATAAGTGAATAATGAAAGTGAATCTGCATTCCAACTCAAATGTGACAATAATAATAATAATAATAATAATAATAATAATAATAATAATAATAATAATAATAATAACAATAATAATAATAATAATAATAATAATAATAATAATAATAATAATAATAATAATAATAATAATAATAATAACAATAATAATAATAATAATAATAATAATAATAATAATAATAATAATAATAATAATAACAATAATAATAATAATAATAATAATAATAATAATAATAATAATAATAATAATAATAATAATAATAATAATAGCTTCAGCCATTTCTATATTCCGTAAATAATAATTAAATAAATTAAAGATTTCCTTGACTGACTTAAATTTATTTTGTATTTGATTAGCTTAACGATATACATATATGTCAATTAACTGAAGTGTCGTAAATTGTGTTCATTTATTAATAAACAAAAAATATGTTTACGCTTAAATTAATTACTTGAAAATGTTGCTAAGTTAACATTTGTGGTTCGCCGAGTAATGTTTGCGCATAATTACAGATTTAATTAAAATTTGCATTTCATTAAACACGCGTGTTTTTTTCTCTCTCAAAAAATTTTCTCTGGAATGCAATTTTAGAATTTAGGCTTATGTTTTATTGCATACCCTAGACTAAATAGAAAACGGCAAAATGGGGTGAATTGATTAATTGCAGAAATTTTAATTCTAATTTATATTGTATATTGAAAGGAAATGAAAAAGTAAGCTGTAATCTTTGACTTTTCATTCAAAGATGTTTATAAATATTTTTTGGTATATATATTTTTTTATTTAATTAATTTTTGTGATTTTCCAAAGTAAGTTTGGTAACTCTGCTTGCCAAATTGAGTAAAATATTATGAATTAAATTTGCGTGTCCTATTCTAGTAATTAATTTTTATTGTGAGCTTCAAAAAATTTTTAAGCATTATTTTTTTTCTTAATATTAAACATAAATAATTATTACAATTTTTAAAGGAAAGAAACAGAGTATAATTAAAAAGAGGTTTAGGCTCTAGCTGTAGTAATATAGAATAGAATAGAATTCAACATTAATAGAGAACACGAAGAGTGCTGAAGCTTTAATTCAGAAGCAGAATAAAGTATTTTTGAATTTTTGACTTTTGTGGCTAATTTGTTTATGCATAGGAATATAAGCTCTACTTATTTTGTAGTATTGGTATAATAATGTGAGTTCATATTAATTAGTCTAATTATGCAAATTATAATACCATATTACTTAAAAGTAAATACAAATATTATTGCATTAATTTATTTTTTAATAACTGCATAAAAAGTTTTGCAGAAGGTGTTTGAATTATTTAATTTTAAAAAATGTATTTTATTTGGTTTTTACTTGCTGATTAATTCGCATTACTGGCATAATTAATAGCATTAAATGATATCAAAAGCATCTGGTGTCCGCAAGAGCAATCAAATCTGAATCGATTTGCATTAATTGAATGTTAATAGGGTTACGATTTTGCGGTAACAAACAAATGATTAATGGCCTGATGTTTCTTTTATTTTTTAACTCATGTTCTCATATTGACAGCGCGTGTCTGTGGCAGCAATTGAATAATAATGAGCTGGAGGTCAATCGCCAGCGGGCAACAAGGATGGGCTAGAAATTGGCGATGCTGCAGCATTACGAATACGAATAAGATCAAGGACAACGGTTGAAGTAGCTCAAGTGTGACATTAGGGCACAGTAATCACACACGCTATCAGTGATGACACTGACAAGGTCAATAATAGCGCGCCTATCACAAATATGTGCGGCTCTAGACAGCGAGCCACTCAAGCGCCATTGTTCTCAAGTGCCCCACACACACACACACACACGCATGTATGTAAATACACTTAGCTGCAACACCCACAGCACTCAGCACTCAGCACTCACTTGATTTCGCCTGCCTTGTGGAACCGCTTAAGTATTGTATTTTTACTTATGCTTGTCATCCTCGTGCGCTCTATTTGCATGCCACAAGCTCATGTTGCAAATGTGTCAAGCAGCAGCAGCCAGATGCTAACCGTAGAGCGACTGACTCTGACTCGCAAATGCAATCAGCCCTGCTCAACTGCTGACAATTGAATCAAATATACATATACATCTAGACTAGTATATGTCTGCATTGTCTTGAGTTCGCACAATTCCATTTATTTCACCCGCAAATTCCAAAGTGAAATTTATAGGGTTTGAATTTGACTTACGAAATATTTGGCGTAACTTAATTGTGAATTGCATTAGCTGGAGCAGCTCTAAGGTGAAATATTGACGACTTTAATGTAAATTTTGGTGTCTTGCGCCTCTCTATGTCATTCTCACAATCTGAAATGCCTCATTAGTCATTAAGTAATGCAATATTTTGCATAACTTCATTGTGTCTGCCATTAACTCTTGGGAGCTGTGAAGCATACGAGACTTTTACACCATTTAATCCTTTGCTTAACCTAAAGTGTCATTTGTGTCTCTCTATGAGATTCTCAAAGCATAAAATAACCAATATATAATAATATAATAAAATATATGATAATGTATATTTAACAATAAAAATAATATATCGATATATTCAAGTAACTCTTAGAGATTATTCTTTAGCTGTTAAAGATTTCGGATTTACTCTTTTGGATATAAAAATAAAAAAAAAAATATATATATATATAATATTAAAAAAGTTGTGGTTCTCATAATCATAAATATGTAATAAAATCTATTCTGTACTATAATTTATCATATACAAATTAAAATTGTATTTAAAAGTAAAGTTGTAAGTCTATAATAAATTTTTAATAATTTCTATTTATCCACATTATATTTTTCAAATATTTTATAGTTAATATTCAATGAAAATATATAATAAGATTATGTAAATAAAATACAAAAATTAAAACTATAGTATTTATTATTTTATAGTTAATACTTGGCAAATATATAAGAATTTACTTCTCATTCCGATTCACAGGAGTGGCAAACATCTTGTGATTCTGATATTTTTATGTTAGGCAGTTGTCAAATGGCCGCATGATGACATTTGGAAGCACTTTTAAAAAGTTTATTGCACTGCCATTACGATATTTTATGACATATTAACAGAAACATTTCAGCGATTTTTGCTGTTCGACACCCACAAGCACGACTCCAATATGCCACAAATATTTTTATATATTTTTATTTGCTGTTCTTGTCTTTGGCTTGCCGCACTTAAGCTTTCACTGACTTCAATTTTTCTTCTGTTGTCTGAGCATTCTCTTTATTTGGCATAATTTGGTATTTGGTATGAATGTATGAATGTATATGTGATACCATAAAACCATATGCTGCTGGGCGAGCCAAAAAAATCCGTTTGACCTTGCTGCTGACTCGTATATGTGGCCACAGCCACACTGAGGCAGACAGTTTGATGGTTTCATGATGTTTTCATAATTTTGAGAGTGTTTTTTATGGCGACTACCAAAATGGAAACAAAAGCCAACAGGCGAAAGTTAAGAGCTGTTGACTGTATAAATGTGATTTTATGCTGTGCGCCTTGACGCGGCTCAGACCCCTGACTCCTGCACAGACACATATACACATTGCTGTATATGCGCCTTTTTATGTCCATGTATTCCTGCAGCAAGGGCTCTTTATGGTCATATTTCTTGCGTGGATTTTGAGTTGAGTTTGTATCATGCAAATGGCACAATTTGGCATTTCAGGTGAGGATTTATCACTAAAGACTACTTTGAGTTGCTCTCGGGCTCTCGGCTTGTCCTTTAAAGCAGCTTCAAGTGTGTCTGATTAATTTCAATTAGTTAATCAACTAACGAGTTGGCGCTCGGGTTCTGCTTGCCTCTTTGGCTCTCGATTGATAAACGAATTGTTGGGCCATAAAGAGATCGGTTAATTAATGGCGTTAATGTCCTAGCAGCAGCTCTCGAGCGGCTGCTAATTAACCAAATTGACAAATCAAGCTCCCTAAAAGGACTTAGCCCTCGAGCCATAATATCACTTAACGTCCTGCTTAATTAACAGCCAAGTCAAGGTGTTAACGGCTTGGTTCGGCTTTTAAGCCACCAAAAAATATTTAATCCAATTTCGCATGGCGGCAGGCAGCAAGGACAATCGGCAGATTACTGACTACCCCTCACACACACACACACGGACGCACACTAAACGCCATTTCAAAGGCTTGAAATGCAGGTGGGCCGCTTACCTTTTATGCTGAAGCACTGAAACGAGAACAAAAAGAGAAAAACCAAAAGGTTAAATATAGCTAGGCAAAGGTGAGTGAGAGCGAGAGATAGAATCTTAAGTATGCGTGTAATCCCGAAACAATTTTATTAGCCGAGCGCGCCTTAGATGGCTTAGACGCCAAAACGGAAGCCAATTAGGCTAATGCTCTTCTCGGCACAGCGGAGCCGAAAACACGCCGCCTACGACAGGGCGACTTCAACTGTTTACACATTGGGGCTCCACAGTTCGTCGAGCTGGCTGTCGTGCCCTTAAAGCAGATTATATTTTAATAGAAACACATTTGGGCGTAACAAAAATCGTTTATAAATATGTTTTGCCGATTTTCCAGCAAAGTGAAAAACACAGCCGTAGGACATTGGCTTTGCGGTCCTCCCCCTGACAACTTTTGTCACATTGAAGTCAATCCCAGAGACTTTTTATGAACAGGTCGGCAATGATCGACTGGGAGATACCATAAGGCTCACTTTGACTTCTCATATTAATGGACAGACTTTAAAGTTTCTAGATCAAATAAAGGCTCAACTGGGAGTACCTTAAGGGATAACAGAAATTCAATTGGAAAACTTGCATTTAATTACAAATTCATCCAGTTTGTCAGAAGATCATAGAGTCACTTGACTTCCACTCATCTCACATCTGCCTAATTAGAAATCTCTGCCTTGTATACGTTCGTTCATAAAGCAAATTCTTAAAAAATTGCCCTTGAGCAAAGCTGAGCTAAAAACAATTTGCAAAGTGAGTGAAACAAAGTTTGGCTCCACAGCCTAAGCCAGAATACAGAGCTCGCAAAATGTAAGCAAGAACGAGCTAAATTGCTGACTCAAGCTAGGAGAGCGGCACGTGCAGCCATGTTATTCTAGGCAAAAACCAGTGCAGATGCATACACCTAAAGAACACACACACACATACATATATATATATATATATATATATATATACCTAAGCACTCGCCCGCTGCGCCGAGTTTGGAAGCAATTTATCAAAACATTGCATAACAATAGAGCTGGAATATGCCGAGCCATAGAGAATATTCAAAACTACTTTAACTTTATGCTCGTGCCATCTGAACACGTGTTAACAACATAAATGCATAGCAGTAAGCCTCAGACCCCTTTCGACAAAGACGAACCATGTGTTCGGCATGTTCCTGGGCTCCTGCAGAGTCCTGGAAGTGGTATATATGCGTGGAGGAGGCTGTCCCTGGCAGCTGCAGGTCTAGAAATGCATTTGATTCAATAATTTTATTGCCATTGTCTTTTAGACAAATGGAGTGACAGACAGAGAGAGAGAGAGGGGGAAAGAGAGGAAGAAATACATTGAGACTGCTAACTAAATTTAAGCTTCAATTGCGGCAATTGAAATTTAGCACTTTCAAGACGTTGTATGATTGGAATAGATTCAATTCATTTTAAGAAATCCTCAGCTTATTAAATTGCATTTCGAATAATTTAGGAATTTATATAGTATAGTGATGATAATTTTTATTCTAACTTTAAAAATTACATAGAACAGGAGGAATGGAGTTGAAAAAGAGCTAGTCTCTTGTCTCTTGTGTTAAAAAGAATCAATTATAATTGTAATATATTCTTTATACTTCATAATTAATAGAGACTATTTCTTTAATTAATTAATCTGATTTTATATTAGTTTAGAAGTCGATAATTGTTTAATTTATTAAATTAAGATATAAAAATAAATAAATTTCTAAACAAAATATTGTAGCTGATTAAAAATTAAGTTAAAAATTTAGTATCTAGTTAATATTAGATCTTTAATTTATTAAATTAATAATAAAAAAAATTCCGTAAATCACTTTCATTAAATATTATGAGTAAACTATTAGACAAAATTTTTTATTTATTATTTTGTATAATTTTTATATTCTTATTTATTTATTTTGTATATATTTAAATTTTGGAAAAATGCTTTTGGAATAATCCTCAAGTCATTGAATTTGATAATTTCCATTTATTACTAAACCTTTCAAAAGGCTTTCACAATTAATTTTAATTATAATTAATTTCTTGCAATTTATGGCTTGAATAAAATGAAAAACTTGAAGATATTTTGAAGAGTAAAAAAAAAAAAAAAAAAAAAAAAAATACAAATAGTATATCAACAATTTAAAGTCTCCTCCAGTTGTGGCTTTTTTTTAATTGGCCCATGGCATGCAGATGCGAGTTTTTAGTTCAGCTGTGGAGCATGGGGCAAAGAATATTTCATACAGCGAAGGCAAAGGCTGCTGGAATCATAAATTAAAATCAAAAGGCGATGGGGCTGGGCAATAAAACTGCGAAAAGTTTTGCTGAATGGCGCCTCTAAAAGGCAAAGTCAGGGAGCATTAAAAGGTTCCATTGGGCATATATACAATATGCACACACACACAGAGAGAGAGAGAGAGAGAGAGAGGGGTATTCGTGTACTCATGTGAAAAGTCAAACACCCACACACACAGACACGCGCGCTCACTTATACACACGCAGACATAGACAAATGGAGGTGGCCACAAAAGCAGCTGTAAAATAGTTTTTCATATCCGCTGGCAACTTGCATTGTGAGACGGCCTTGTCGGTGGTTCATGTGTGTGTATGTGTGTGTGCTTGTCACCTGAACAGTAGTTGTTGTTGCTGTTGTCTGCAGGCTGTTATCCTGTGGCCCTGTCAGCCATATGATTGCGCATTCATAATATTTCCTAGCCCGCCCCTTCCCATTCCTTTGCTTTGCGCATGCAGCTCGAGCACAAAGCTCCTTTTTCTCATTTGGCTTGCGGAAATTTGCACTGCACAGTGCAAATCAAAGCCGCTCTCTATGCCATTGACGACACACGCACACGCACACACACACGCGCATACAGTGGCTTCACAAAGTATCTGTCACAAAATAAACTTTGATTTATTTATACACACTTTGCACTCTGCTTTTCGGCCCTGGGGCAAAGACTCTCAAGTCATAGCAAATGTTTGTTGCCGTTTTCCAGGGGCCAAGCAGCTGCCCTTCTAGCGTATGAGTGCCTGTGTGTGTGTGTGTGTCTGTGTGTGTCTGCTCGGCTGCGTGTTTATACACTTCCTATTGCCTTGCCTCAACTTTGCACTTGGCATATGCACAATTTCCCAATTTGCGGACAATTTCCATTTCGTAGGCAATTAGAAACGAGTTAATTAAATTGTTATAAAGAGCTTTGCCTATTCAGCATTTGCAGCTGTTTATTAAATCCTAACAGTTTAGCCAAATGTTTACTTTCAAACGATTTGATCAGGCATTTTAAACAAATCTCACCAAGGGCTAGCAAATTGTTTCATTTGCTCAAGCAGAAAAATAAAATCAATGGCAAATTCTGAAGGAGACACAGCAAATGTCTTTAAGCCTTAAGCTCATTGAGGCTAGATAAATAAACTTTGGTCGTTCGCCTGTGTCAAATTGAATGAATGAATGGGGAAATAAATATGAATAAATAATAATAAATATGTGCATCATTTTATCGTGCTCAAAGGCTAAATATAGATGAGTGACTGAATTTCCTTCGATCATTTAAAGAAAACTTTATATTCAAAATTACCAGAGATTAAATACTTGTTATTACATCACATGTAATGAAAACTGAGCGGCCTACAATAAATACACAATAAATATTTACCACAGTTTACTTCCCTCTCTAAATGACTTTAATATATATTCATATATTTGCCCATAAAATTCCACATTGATTTCATTTGCTTTACTCAAGCAGCCTTAAACATCTCTCGCTGCTTAAGCTCAACTGCGGCCTTTAAGACTCTGGCTTTTCCGTGTATTTTCCTCTAACTTGATGCCCAAGCACACATGCTGTGCATAAATATTTGTAGACGATTTTGCTTTCAATCTGTGCACATCAAAGATCAAATATTCAATGTTAGCACAAATAAATACAAACTCTCATTGTGAAGCCGACAACTTGCTCGAGTATTCGAGTACTCACAGCTGTCAATTCACATGCACTCACCCAAGCACTCAGTCAGAGACAGCGCTCAGGTGAGTGAAGGAGGTTGTAAGAGGGGGTGGGGGTGGGGTTGTAGGAATGTCTTCGCTCAATAGTTTGGTTGTAAAAGCAACAATATATTCTACTATTTTCAGCTATTTCTTTTCTTTTCTTTTTTCCAGCTTTTTTTTTTTGGTGGGTTTGTCAGTTTGCTGATATATTTACCGTGACAGACAGCCGCTTGATGGAAGCGTAGCTCCGGGCCGGATTGGGACAATGTCTGCTGGCAGCTGTTTGTCGCGTGTTGCAACAGCTTTAACGGGGATTTATGCAGATTACAATGGCAACAAGTTGGGCAAACTTGCTGAATGTGTGCTGCATGTTGGATGCATCTAATGGCTGCGCATCTGCACAAACATTCCTGCCCCACAGGACTAACCATTTTTACATAAACAAATTACCACGGAGCTGGGCAGCTTACTACACCCTCTAAGTGGCAAACTGTGTAGCGATTTCGGAGTGAAGGCTTAAATAAAACGCATAGAAATATTTGATTTGATAGTGGTTAAGCTGCCAAAGACTCGAAGCCCTCAGTTGACCAGCGATACCTCCTCCTGCTCCACCAGCTGTTGCTCTTGCTCTTGCTCTTGCTGTTGCTGTTCACATTTGATTGCTCTTCAGTTGAACCGGATTGCCCTTTGAGCTGGCACTCAAAAGCTGCTTGCTCTGTCAATTCAGCTCATCCTCCAACTGACTCTGACATGCCATGGAAAAGCAACAATTTTTCTTTTTGTATTTAAATGCTTCAACAACAGCAGCTGCTGCTGTTGCTGCTGCTGCTGCTTTTGTTGCTGCTGCTGGTTCTTGCTTGTGTTGCTGCTGTATACTCATATGCATAGCAAACCTATTTGAGAGGTTTTTGTGTGCTGCCATTTCACATAATCTTGGATAGTTGCGTGTGTGGCCCGGAATAGCTTTAGCCAGCAGCCGGAAAATATACACAAGAGTACGTGTAAAATGGATGCAGGGGGCGGCGCACTGCTTATGACACGCTGAAGATGAAGCTCTACGGGAGGGGGGAGCGCGCAGCACAGCATGTGGCTCGACTGCAGCTGAATTTGCTTGCTTATTATGCTATAATTCGCATGTAGTACGAATGCGCCCCTGGATGCACGTCTAGCAGCAACACCAACAGCGCATAAACAAACCCATTAATGCGGTTCTATGCGCGGTTTTATGCCCCCTTGAGCAGCACGTTGCAACGGAATGGGGCACGTACAAATACTTTCACGCTTATAATAAAGTGCGCTTACAGTTGACTGTTGAATAATAAATGCCCGAACAATCGATGGGCGTGCCAGCATCCTCACCTACAACCTTGACCTTGGCCAGAAAGAGAGAGAGAGAGAGAGAGAGAGAGATGTTAGGAGAGTGTGGGCTCTTAATATGTTTGCCCAACTGCCTTATAAGCCGAGGCTAATTTACTTTCCAGCATCATAGTGAACCAAAAGGGGGCTCTAAAATGTTATAGAATTGGAATTGGAAGGAATTTCATTTAGATTGTGCAACTTTTATATAAACAGAACATATTAAATTTATATAATTTATATTTATATAATTTAATGAATTGATTTTAATCAGTTATATTAGATAACTTATATATGGTATTTTAATGAATTTTATTATATTGGAATAATGAACAGCTCAACAAATATTTTGTAAAGAAGCAATAAATCAGCAATGCCTTTTCCATTGCACAATTGCATTATAAATAACTCAAACTCAATGAAATAAGCAAATAAATAAATGAGAATGTGCTAAGCTCGCTGAGAAAATTTGTCAAGTATTTTAAATTCTTTTTTAAGAATATGCATAAATTTTCATTACAGCTTTTCATATTTATCGAGCTGCCAGCCAGTTTAGGCAGGCATAACTCTGCTCTTCGATATTAATTTCTCAAGTGAAATAGAAGTTTATCTTTTTTTAGACAATGACACTAGTGAACGTATTGTTTATACTAATTAATTAATAAATTCAACTAAATATTGACGTATAAATTTATATGATGCTTAAAAGGGGTGGAAATTTGGTAACATATTTAACATATTTTGCACATAAAACAAAAATATATTATATATTTTATATTATATATATAAATATATAATAAATAAATATATATATATTTATTTATAAAAAAATAGTAAAAACAATATAAAAAATAGAATAAATGTTTAACATAAAAAGAGATGTGCAAAATATATTTTATGCTTTATTTATTTATTTTTTTTTATTTGATATAAGTTTTATATAATTTTTTTCCGACAAAAATATTGTAAATGAATTTAGATTAATTTTTTAGTTTAGGTAGTATAATTTAATTAATTAATTCGATTCATTTTTGAAATATTTCAATAACTCTAAATTGGTATTATATTATATTTATTAAATATAAAATAATTTATATTCATATTTATAGACATTTTCCAAAAATAGAAAAGACTTAGTGAATGAAAAATAAATAAATAAATAAAGTATACTAATAAAATATGTTGTAAAAATATTACTTAATTAATATTTTGTAGTCAAGTGTTGAATTTTCGGCGTGCGTCTTCTCGACTTGCAAAACTCATCAATTTCGATTAGAGCACGCAGCTAATGTGCTTCTCCAGTTATAGTTGGTGCGCATTGCTTGCATATGCAAATTTATGCTCTTGTTTACATTTTGTCGGGCAGGAGCAGCAGAATAAATTGCAGTTGCTAATGTTTCTGGTTGGGTTGGCTTATCAATTGATCCATAAATACCGCACAAACTGCAAGACGATTAAATGAAATTGTCTGCCGTGTGGCAGCCAAATGTAATAACAGAACAGCGCAGCAGAGTGGAGCAGAGTGGAGTAGTAATAGGAGCAGTGGCATCTGCGAGGCGCCGGCAAAGTTTTGTGAGAAATCGAACAACGCCCACAATTCAATTGAATGCCAGCTCAGCTTACTTGGAATCATCGACTCGACATCCTTGTGCCTTGATTGACTTGCAATGGCAAATGGCAAATGGCAAATGGCAAATGGATGGAGATAAATACGAACAACTACAGTTAATATGACATCTTACAGAATACAGCTATTAAAGAGTAAAGCAGCTATCGAAGTTGGCATTGCAATATTTGCCTCATAGATTTCATATTCTCCGTGCGATTTCAGATTTCTCAGTCAATGCTTGACTATTGAGAAGTGAAGAGCTGATTTGTGATTTGAGTAAGGCACAAATTATATTTGCAATAAATGTGAATTGAAATTAAATCAAGTTTAAATGCGCTTTCGATTAACCTTGTTTGCAGCATGGCGCCACGCAAGGCTAAGCAACAGAAGGAGGAGGTGCAGGTGTCGCTCGGACCGCAGGTGCGTGATGGCGAGAATGTTTTTGGCGTTGCTCACATCTTTGCCAGCTTCAATGACACTTTCGTGCACGTCACCGACTTATCCGGACGCGAAACTATCGCACGTGTCACCGGCGGCATGAAGGTCAAGGCGGATCGTGACGAGTCATCGCCATACGCGGCCATGCTGGCCGCCCAGGACGTGGCCGAGCGCTGCAAGGCCCTGGGCATTACGGCGCTGCACATCAAGCTGCGCGCCACAGGCGGCAACAGAACGAAGACACCTGGACCCGGCGCCCAGTCTGCGCTGCGTGCCCTGGCCCGCTCGTCAATGAAAATCGGCCGCATCGAGGATGTGACGCCCATTCCGTCGGATTCCACACGCCGCAAGGGCGGTCGTCGTGGTCGCCGTCTCTAATGTGTCGCCCGTGCACACACTTTGCCCCTTTTTATTTCAAAACTGAATTAATGAATGCATATTAAATGTCATTTTTGGTATTCATGGTCACCTGTGGTTGAGTATTGTTGGGGATGGACAAAGGCGAAGGGAAGGGTATATATGCGTTGCGGCTTGATGTTTCTGATGAGCCTGAGTTTATTGTTTAATTTTATTAGAGATTAATTGGTGCTCAAAATTAGCCGCGAAGCTTATTAAGCAGCCCTACTTAAATAGCTTAATCGAAAATTATATGCTTAAGACCATATGGTAGCATTTCATCCGTTCATCTAGTGGCTTAGCAATATGTACACTTAATCTCTATCAATTTAACAGTTATTTACACATTTCAAGTTATTTTGCTGTTTGCTCAACAATGGAATATTTGAATTTTCAAATTTTATATGTACCAAAATGTTGAAAGCGAAGCTAATATCAATCTCAATTTGAAGTTGTTACGAAATTTGAATAGCACATGTAATTGTTGACATAAATTTACAGGGCATTTTAAATTATTTAAGTTTTCCAGAGTAAATTCTAATAAGCGAAACTAAAGCGAGATTAGATAAATAATTATTATTCAAATATAAACACTTGACAAAATAAAACTAATATATTGCTAAAAATAATGCATTAAATATAATAATTTAGTTTTACTTTATATTTATATATAATATATATCATAATAGAATTTTTGATATTTACACTATTTTTTTAATGCATTAACTAGCCTGATAAATATATCTTAAATATAAAAATATCTCCAGCATTTATTCTTTGACTTTCAGACTTATTTTAAATTGTTTCAAATAATGATTTGTAGATTAAAATAAAAGCTGCAAGAATATATACACGCTAATTTATTTATTTATTTATTTATTTTTTACATTATTTATTTATTTATTTATATATTTTTATTTTTATTTGTTGAATTTTTGGTAGACTTTTACTACAATAATTGGGTTTCATTTCAAGAATAAACTTCAAAACCTCTTAAAGACTAAAAATGACAATGAAATCGCTAATTTATACACCTCAGCTAAAACTTTTTTATAAGTTGAAGTTTATTTCACATTTCGTGAGATTCTAGAAAATGACTTGAATAGATTTCAGGTCACAAAATTAAGTCACTGATCGTCTCAGTGGTTAAATATTTAGGAAATGCCATAAATAACAAATGAGGAATTAAGGAATGTAATAATATCTACACATAGATCCATTCGCCCGGCAAATATTCCTTTAAATTTATTTGAGGGGCTCGCTCAACTCTTGCATGCCGTTTACCAAGCGTTCGCATTATTTTTTATGGCCTGTTTCAGCAAACGCGTACGAAAATAAATTCGCACATATTTTTTGGGCGCACTCTGCGGCTCCTGCGCACTCCCAGGCTGAGCATATTTTTTAGTACTTGCAGATAAATAAAATTGTGTAGCGACTGCGGACTAAGGCAGTCGTGAAATATAACAATCCACTCGATATGTCCTCACACGGCATGAGCGTGTGTGTGTGCGTGTGTGTGTGTATTTATATTTTTGTAAGGCATTTTAATGCTTACCATTCGACGGAGCGAGGGCTTTTGAGCGCAATTCAGGAACCGAAACTGTCCGACCTGACGGTCCTGTACTTTTTGCATGTCGCTTGCGCTGTTCTCGGCGCGGCCGCCACCTGTCGCCGTGGGCGTGGTAACTGATATTTCAGGCCAGCCAGCTTTATTGCTATGCCGCCACACTGGGCGTATGTGTAACACACCCACACGCACACGCACACACACACACGGAGAGAGTATGGATACATGGGTTGTTTTTGCGCTGGTGTTGGCGCAGCTGCTGCCGCAAGTTTTTGCACAAAGTAAATTAAATTTGGTGCTGTGAGTTTAGCTTAAATGAAAACTTTCCGTTCTGCCAGCGCATCTCAAGTTCTGTGTGCCCTCTGCCACGCCGCACCGACACCCCGCCCACCCTTGTAAGGCTGTCTTAGTTTAGTGGATCTTAATTAAAACGCGACTCGACGCAAAACAACTTGAGGCAGTGTTTTTGAGCGTCCCCTTGATGCTTAATTAAAATACTTATACGACATGTTGTACGCCGCCATGAGATGTGTGTCAACAGCTGCTAATGCCACACCTGACGCATTCGTGCACCTGTATAGTACGATGTCAACCAAGTGCTCTCTCTCTTTCTTTCTCTCTCTCTCTCACTCACTAGCTGCTATTCCTGTTTGTATTTGTCTGGCCGATTTCTTGACATGCCCCCAGCACCAGCTCCACCTCCTGCTCCGGCCCAGCCTCCCCCTCGTTTTCGTTCTCGTTCGTCGGCTCGGCAAAGTGCGCAATCCACGCTAATTTGCGATTCCCACAAAATGACACGAGCATCCAGCCAGAGCAGTCGCCATCGCAATTGCTGTCAACGTCACCAGTCAAAACGGCAGCAAACACTTGAATCTTTCCTGTCTGCCGTATTTAACTTTCGGCTTTGTTTCTTTCACGACGCAGGAGTACACGCGATTGGAGCCAGTTTTCTGTTGCCACGGAGGGCGCACATTTGTATGAGTTACGGCCTCAACCAAATTTACGAAATGTTGCCAAGTGAAATAAAATAAAATTTAATATAAAAGTGCAGGAGCACCGAGCGGAATTTGAGATAAGCTTCTGGCTAGACACGAGCTATAGTCTTGGAAATAATTTGTTAACGTGGTTCCAGAATCGACTACGATAGTATTATAGGAAAATAGCTTTAGGTATATCTAGAGATCATATGCATAGATGCAGCCTTTATTGACTATCGTCTTGAGCAACTGAAAATTCCAGGAAACAGCTCAATTTGAGCTTGAGTTAAGCAAGTTAATTAACTATTATAGGAAAATGGATTACTTCACAGTTTTAACAATATTTAGAGATAGATCCTCCCTTTATATGACTATTGAAAGGCTCTTGTTTTAACAGAGTAGAAGCTTTATTTATATATTAGTCAGGTGAGAATGTATTAGTGCCATGCACTCTAGAAGCTCATAGATAAATTATGAATGGACAGAAATTTCCCCGCTGCTGACATGGCTAAGTATGTCAGCCCAGTTGGCAGAACGAGAACGAGCTCGTTCCTGGCTGTATGTGGAAACATAAAAGTATTGATGAACATAAATCGCCATCGACTGCCTAGTTCCAAGAATACGATGTTTTCCTGATTATCCTACTATCTAATGGAGAGTTGTTATTGGTGTGAGCTGGTAAAGTATCATCAGCCAGGCACAGATTGCTGCCACGGTCGAAGGAATCAACTCTCGAGGGTGGGCAGGCCGCGATGCTGGATCAGCTTCATGGGCGACTCCTTCTCGCACTTCTTGTACGGCCTTTCTTTGGCGGCCATTTTCATGATTTGAGTGGACTTCTCGAGCATTTCTTTGCGTTCATGCTGCTGCTCGTCGAGGCACTTATTGCGGTGCTCATAGTTCTTGAATGCCAGATCGGCCTTCGAGAAGTAGCCGGGCCAGCAATAGTCCCGTATTTTCTTACGGGCCATCATCCGGGTATCGGTCACTTCGATTTGATTCTGGCGTCGATAGGTCTCGACTGCCCGGGCTATTGGCAGAACGGGTCGACCCGACGTCTGGGCTACCTTCATCGAGTCGAGCGCATCGTTGAAGAACTGTACGTCATCGGCCAGATGGGGATCTGCCTGGCAGGAGGAGAAACGTACTTGCTCCCGTTGACGTCGTGCCAGAAACTCGTCCTGCTGGCCGGTCAGCATGCGACGCAGCTTGATGCTATCTTCGCGTCTCTTGGCCTTCTGGCACCACTCGAAGCGCTGATTTACCTGGCTATTCTTGATTCGCTCGGCCACTTGGAAGCGACGAATCTCCGCCGCCTGCTTGCGTCGCAGCTCCATCTTCTTCTGCTGCTCCCGCTCATAGGCACGACGCTCCTTGGCCAGCTCCTGCAGTCGACACTCACGACGTGCTTGCTCCACCAGCAAATCCTCCTCAAACCGGTCCACCACCTGCTGCTCCTGCTCCTCGGCCTGGCGCCTCTGTGCCTGCTGTTGGCGGCACAGCTGAATCGCGAGCTGCTCCTTCCTGTGGTTCCGCTCGGCCATCTGCTGCTTGATGCCCTTGGCTGAATCCGTCTTTAGATGACGTTTCGTCACGATGTCCACACAAACTGTTCGATCGTCGATTCCCTCGCTGATATTCCTGTCTGTTGATGAGGTTTCAGATTTAATTTGGGTTTAATATTAATCTCAATGTCTATCTATCTCTCTCTCCCTATCTCTCTCTCTCTCTCTCTCTCCCTCTCTGAACTTACATTTTTCGACCTCCGCCTTTTCCTTTAGGCCATCTCGGTAGGCGCGCAGGCAGAACTCGCGACTTTTCTGGGCGCGTTCCTTGGCTGCCTTTTTCTCCAGCTCGTGCAGGCACTGGTACTGCGCCCGTTCCACAATGACATCGAAGGTCTCTTGCTCCTTCTTGTCCAGTTCGCGCAGTCGCCTCTCTTCGATATCTTTTGCCATCTCTTTGGCGTATTCGAGCGCCTTTGCCTTTCTCTCCACCTTCTCCTCCTCTACACCCAGTACGCTATATGGAATGCAGATCTCCGGCAATAGCTTCGCATCTAGCTCCTGCTGGCGCTGCGCTTCTTCGGCGATTCGACGATTGAGGGCCTCGTTGAAGTTCCGCTGAAAGATCACATCGCTCTGCAGGCGAGCACTGCTCAGCGCCATTTGGCCTGGCTTCATGTTTTTGAGTATTCGATTGGCCCGATAGATGCGCTCCTTGCGCATCTGTTCGTCTTCCAGTTTCACCTGTCTATTTAGAATCGCGGCGTCCTTTTCCTCCTGCTCCAGCTTGGCCTTCTTCTCGTCGTCCAGGGACATTGGACCAAAATTCTTGAATCGCCTGCAAAGAGCATCGCTGCCGTCCTTCAGATACTTCATGTACCGCAGCTCCTCCTCCTCAGCCGCCAGAATCTCCCGCTTCTTCGCCATAGTTGCCCTGCCAACCATCTCGCTTAGCCGCTTGGCCGTCAGCACAGTTGGTACTAGCTTCCAGTTGTTCAGGTACTTCGTGTGCCCGGGCGGCGCATGGCACGCCTTATTCAATTCCCTTTTCGACATCGTTGCAGACTGCTCCAATCTATCGTAATCTCTTCTAATCTATTCTTATCTAGCCTTGTTGTGTAGCCCAAGTAGTTGCCCCGGAGTGTACGAGTGTACGTATTGTGTTGCGTGTGACTGTTAGTGTCTGTTTTTTGTTAGATTGTGTGTGTTTGATGTATAGCCTAGGCCGTAGGTTAGTGTAGTAGCTTATGATTTTCGCTAGGCATACTTGGGTATTTGATAAGTATGATTTGAACAACTTTTATCAATTATTTTCTAATTCATATTGCAATCTGCAAATTGTTGTTATCTTTATGACTTTTCAAGAAAGTTTTGGAGAAAGTCCTAAACTTCCGCATTTGACAGGCATATCATTTCCATCTGTCCATTTGCAGCCCTTTCGACCGCAGGTGATACGAAATTTAGGAATTTCGCTATTCTTACCGGCTGCCTTATCCCAAGTTCAATCAAAATATATTTAAAACTCAGCAAATTTTGCTGTAATTAAATAAAAACTTCGTGAATTTACCTGCTATCTACGTTTATTTCATTCACTCATCGATGCATACATATACATAGATATACATGTGCACATATGTATACATGCATTTATATATACACATATTTACACACATCTACGTATCCATATACATATATATACACATATACATATACATATATACACATACATATAAACATATAAATATACAAAGCTACTGAGGATTGACTACGCGACGAACGTCTGCGTTTATCAACTGGGAGTTGTGATACATGTATGTATGTATAAGTCAAGCTAAACAATCATGATCATGATCATGATCATGATCACGACTTTAGTTAATCTTCGTATGTGTCTCAATCGTGGAAATCGTAGTGTTGCCCTGAGCTAGCGCCAAACTCTCTTGCGCAGGGGCGCTTTCTTCTTGGCGGCTTTGCAGTCCGGCTCGGGCGGAAGCTTATAGTCGGAGGTGAGGCGAGATAAACTCCTTTCGTAAGTTGACTCTACTAAGGGCATTTTCGCCACACAGACGGGCGGAGGGTTATTGAAGTTCTTGGGTCTGGTTTGAGCTTCCTTCTCGTCGCATGTGGTCATCACCTCTATATTGGGTGGGCAAGGGCCACCCTGGGTGACGGGCTCCTCTTCGCACACGAAATTGCTTGGGGAGTCGAAGGAGTCCATACTTTGGATTGCCGGCATTCCGCGATACTGGAAGCACTTCTGGGGGCATTCCAGCTCGCATTTCTGATACGGTCGCTCCTTGGACGCCAGCTTCGTAATTGTAATGCAATTGTCGAGGATCTTCTGGCGCTCCAAGTCCTGCTCCTGGCGACATTGCTCCCGTGCCTCATAGTTTTTGTAGGCGAGCTCCGCCTTGGAGAAGTAGCCGGGCCAGCAATAGTCGCGTAATTTGCTCCGGCCCACCATCCGGCCCTCGGGCACGTGACCGATCTGGTTTTGACGCCGATAAATTTCAGCAGCCTTGGCCATCGGGTACATGATCTTCCCCTCCTCGAAAGCCTCCACAACGGCTTTGGCAGCATCGTCGAAGAACATAACGTCATCTTTGATGTACGGGTCCGCCTGGCACGACGAAACACGCATTCTCTCCGCATTGCGACGTGCCAGGAACTCGTCGCGCTGGCCAAAGAGAACCTTTCGCAGGTTTGCCGTGGCTTGATCCCTCTTCCGTTTTTCGCTGGCATAGAAACGTCTGTTCGTCTCCATGTTCTTGAAGCGCTCAGCGACCTGGAAGCGATGGATCTGCGCCTCGCGCTGGCGTCGTGCCTCGGCCTGTATGCGCTCCTCCCGCTCGTAGGCACGCCGCTGCCGGGCGAGCTCCTCTTTCTCGCACTGACGCCGTCCCTCGTCCATCTCGACCTCGGCTTGGTAGCGATCGACCAGTTCCTGCTGGTAGTCCGCCTCCCTGCGCTCATTCTCCCTCAACATTTCGCCGAGCTCTGCGGCAACTTTTGCCCGTTCCTTTATTTTCGTCGCAATCGCCTTCTTATACTCCACGTTGTAGCGCTTGTCCAGATTGCGCCGCCTCGTCACATCAACGCAAATGACCCGGTCGTTGATCTGGTCGCGAATGCGCTCGTCTAACAGTGGGGGAAGGCAGTAATTAAAAAAGCTAACGGGGGCTAATTGAGAGCTATTTGCTTACATTCTCGGATCTTGGCTTTCTCTCTCAGCGCATCTCGATAGGCACGACGGCAAAACTCGCGCTTCTTCGCCTTTCGCTCGGCTAGTTCCTTCTTCTCCTTCTCGTGCAGGCATTGGTACTGCGCACGCTCGATCAGAGTGTCGCAGAGCTCCTGCTCCTCTTGCGCCAATTTCCTCTCACGCCTCTCCTCGAGATCCTTGAGGAATTCTGCCCGCACTCGAGTCGCCCGTGCGACCTCCTCAGCTTTCACCTCCTCCTCTGTGATGGTGCTAAAGGGAATCAATGTCTCGGGGCAGATCGCGTCCTGCCTGGCCGTTTCTCGCCTGGCATCCTCAGCGATCTCCCGGTTGATGGCCTCATTGTACTGCCGCTCATGGGCCACCTGACTCTCGACCATTGCGTGGTGCAATGCCCGCTGACCCGCCTTCAGGTCTTCCAAAATCCGGTTGGCTCTCATTATGCGCTTCTTGCGGTTCAGATCATCCTCCATTTTCACTTGCTTTGCCCTGATCTCGCCTTCCCTCAGCTCCTGGTCCAGTTTCGCCTGCTTTTCCTCGTCCAGCGACTGGGCCCCAACGTTTGTAAATTGTTTACAGAGCCAATCGCTGCCCTCCTGCAGGTACTTCATATAGCGCTCATCCTCCTCCTTCTGTGCTGCAGCTGCATGCTTTTTATCCATGCGGGACCTGCCCATGATCGCCTCAAAGCGTTTGGCCGTCACCACTACGGGAAATATCTTGCGTTTGCCTGGCACTTCCCTGCGACTGTCCAAGAACCTAACGTGGCCCGGCGGCGCCAAACAGGACTTGTCCATCACGGGAATGGGCATTGTGAACTACTTTTGGAATACCACGAACAAGCGTGCAAACGCAGTGTGAATTTCCTTATTATTATTAGTATTGTGTATTGTATGTATTTTTATCGAGTATATGTCACGATCAAGATGCTTTCTGGAGCATTTTTTAGAGAATGATAGTGGAGTAGTGGCCTACCTCCTGTGACAGTTCGTAGCGCACTCTAGGAGTCCATATTGATATACATATATTAATATATTTAAATATAGAAATATGTTTAGCATTCGGCCAAAGGAGCTTTATCGCCTCCTTTCAAATAACCATAGTCAATTAAGTTTAAAACTCTTTCAATATTTATGCTTACAATTATGTTCAGAGTTTGTGGTATTTTCGAATACCTTGAAATTCTGTTTATTGAAATTTGCTTCTTGTGGGTGACTGAATGAATAACGAAAGACCATTCTCAAGTAAATGAGTTATGATTAGCTTCATTAGGACTCTATCTATATGCATAAATTCCCTCGTATTCCTTATGGCCTCAACTGCTGCTCCATTCAGCATCGAACTAATGAACATCAGCTTTTGGTTTGGGTTCATTTCTACGGCCGTAGTCCGTAAGGGTGAGACCAACCCCTAAAACGCTTTGCTGTTCAACAGCTTAAATTGTCTGTTTCGGGCTTCGGGTTGCTTTTGTTATTTAATATGTTTTTCACCCCATTCTTTTTTCCACTGTGAATAGGTTAAAACTGAAAATTAGTTGAGGCTTTAACAATTTGCAATTGGCTTTAATTAGGCTATCATTTATGAGCCCAAAACATAATAGCTAAGCCCCAAAATGGTTGTCATAACGATGCTCTGTAGCTGGTTAGTTACAGGAATCATTATATATTTTAATATATGCGAAAGCTAAATATATGCAATGCATATACAGATACAGATATTTATTTGTCGAAAATATACCACATATCATTTTAATAGAGCAGTATTTGATTTAGAGATTTAGTTTTAAATGATTATTCTATGTTTTTTGGAAAATTTTCGCTTACAAGCAAAACGAAAAAGGTATTTTTAGTTTATTATTTATAATTTTTAAAATTTTAGCATTTGCAAAAATTATTTATAGTCCTTAACATATATATTATAATTATTATATATTTTGTTAAGATCTTTAGCGAAGACTTTCATTCAATTAATATGATGTCATATATTTTTCAATATATATTAAATATTTTTAGCTTTAATTGTTGAACAGTTTAATTATTATAGAATAAATAATAAATTATATATATTATTATTATTTAAATGATTATGTAAATATGATTTTGTAAGCATCTCACTTTTTATAAAACTTGTAAAAAATTAAACATTTTGAGCTATTTCTGATATTTGAAGATGTAAATCTTCAATTGTCACAAATAGTTTACAAATATTTAGTTTTAATATTTTTTATAGTATATATTAATTATGAATATCGGATATCTATTTATAGAAGATTTTCTATATTTTTCCGTATATTTTTAAGATCATATTATATTATAATATTTTATATTATATATATATTATATTATATATATTATATTATTATATATTATATATTATTATATTATATATATATATATATATATTTATATTATATATATGAATAGAATATATTTATGTTCTTATAGCTGCTATTCTATTATTAAGACTTTTCAAGTTTTAAATAATTAAAATTAACTATAAATATAATGCTGTGAGCAGAGCTGTAATCTATTTGCCTAAAAACTTAAAAATTATTTAATGGGCTCTGCGAACTTTGTAATGAAAACTTGCAAAATTCGATGTGCTCTTTTGGCAGTTTAGCTAAATATAATAGTAAATATGCATATGTGTGTGTGTGTGTGTGGGTGGGTGTGTGTGTGTGTCTTTCACTTTGACAGACAGTGTTGTGTTGGCTAAATAGGATTAAAGTTGCTTAGCTTCCTCGGCTCGCACCAAGTACGCAATCTGCTGGTATGTGTGTGTGTATGTGTGGGTGTGTGTATGTGTGTCTCTGAGTGTACATGTATTCATGCACACTTCAGTTTTGGCAATGCTCGCCGCGAAGTGTAAGCCAAAAAGTTAAAAAGGGTTATCACCACGATAACGCAGCATCCAGCCATCAGCTGCGTGTGTGTCTGTGTCTTTGTGTGTGTGGGTGTGTGCATGTTGGCCTGGTTAAGATTCTACCCTTCAGTGCACAGTATTTGGGTGTTTTCTTGTTTGTTTCTCTGCTCTTTTCCTTTTTTTTTTTTTTTTTATTTTTGTAGACTGCTTCTGACGTTTATTATATTGCATTATACATATTTGTATTTATGCGCCTTGTGGCGGCTTTTTTTTATATATTTTTGGCCTTCTTCTGCTGGAGCTTTAAATACGAAATACATGTATATATAATGTGTGAGTAAGCGTGTGTTTGGGGAAAAAAAAAAAAAAAGAAAAAATGAAATCCTTTTGGTGTGTGCTAATTTGAAATGCGGTCGCATGTCGCTTGGTTCTCTGGTCCCTGTGGCTTGTATGGCATTGACAAGCTGTGCGTGTGTGTGTGTGAGTGTGTGTACGTGTGTGTGGCAGAATTTTGCGGATTTATTTTAATGCGTTTATATTCGGTTCAATATGGCATAGCATTGAGGACACATGTAACTGTATGTGTGCTGCCATTGAGTCTGTCTCTCCATCTACCTCTCTCTCTCTCTCTCTCTCCCTCTCCTTCACACGCCCAATTTATGAATTTTTTATCAATATGAACAAAAAAACAGCACAAGTTGGCAATAACAAACAGCAAATGCAGACAGCCAATTTTGCCATTGACTTTGACAGCTGTTTAAACTTCTGCCCTCTGCTGAGCCCACATAAGTAGGCAATGGAATTTATTTGGAGTGTGGCGAGTGGCGAGAGCAGCGATTGTGGATTACCCCTAGAGGTAAAAGTCAATTTCGAATATTATCAAATTACTGATGTAGAATTTCTGTTTGATCGTTATTCTGCAGTTATTTGTAATTTTGGCTCGAGCCATTTTCAATGTGAATGAAAAAAATGGCAATTGAATGGGAACAGGAAATTAAATTGTTTACACCGCACGCACATAAGAGCATGAATTTGGCATACTAAACTGCCGCTCATCAGCATAATCTGCTTATGTGTATATTTGCATTTCTTAAATTGAAAATAAGTGCCGCAAAGTCTCCTGCTATACGCTTCATGCTTTATGCTCATATTTAAATGGCCTCCACACACGTGTACCATAAAAACCTAAAAAAATAAAGCCGAGTCTGAAAGAAAACCGAGAGCAGAGGGTATATGAGGTCGATAGAGCGGGAGTCAAATGCATAATTTTTTTATCGGTAGTTTTAAATATATGTTTCTTTAACTTTAATAAATTGAATAATTTCATTATCATTTTTATATTAATCGCTCTTTACTCCAGGGTATTTCTTAGTTTGGTTAATACGTTTCTTCCACTCCGGAATAAAAACTACAATATTCTGTGTTCAGCAGGCGACACTCGGCAAAAGACAGCGGGAGGCATTAAGCACTTGCCAAAACTGTGTGCGTGTGTGCGTTTGTGTGTGTGAGCGGAAACGGAAATCAGATCAGAGACCGTATAGCATGTGAATGACAGGGACATCAGCAGGGGCGGGGCGGTGGGCGTGGGCGTGTTTGCTGGCGGGTGCTAGTAAAAGGTGGCATGAAATCGTAAACAACCGCAGGACACATTAACGGAAAGCGCGTAAAAAGGGCAGCGTAAAAGCGCGACGAACAAATGCAAAGGAAAACAATGCGAATAATGAAGATATATGTGCAAAAATTGCGCAACCGCCCCGTTAACCCGAAATGGTGCCAGCAAGCTGAGAGAGTAGTTAAAAGCAGGAGCTCGTTCACTGCCGGCTATTGAACACACATATCGAGAAAATAAGTTCCTTAGGGAAATTTTCATAAGACGCTCGCTATGCAAATGTTCACAGCTCAATCGAGTCAAGGGCTCAGCTCTAACTTGAAGGCAAAAATAAACAAATCTGGCAACAGATAAAAAAAACCAGGAAAATAAATCAAATTTCAATGGCAGGCGAACAAGGCCGGAAGCCGACTTCACGCAGCAAACTTTCAATTCTTGGGCGCGTTTTTCTGATGAGAGCAAAAAGGCAGCGAGCGCAAAGTTGCATCACGCTGGAAGCCGTCAGGACTGCCATCGAGCTTATCGAGAGTTTTCAGACTAATGGAATTTGCCCATAAAATAGGTAAGAGAAGAAAGAGAGAAACCCAATAGAGTCAGTTGAGCCAGCGTAAATTGCATTGAATATTGCAGCAAATCGGCGATAAAACGATATAAATTTCATTTATTTATGAATTTCAATATTCGCCTACATTTTATTTTTCATTGTTTTAAATTATAAATTCATCAGCGGATCAGAGAGCAGATTTGACACAAATAGTAAATGCCAAATAGCTCTAATTTTAATAGGTTTAATAGCTTTTGTGTGTTTATAAGCAATTTCATAAATTCATGTGGCTGCACGATGAGACAAAAATGAATGAATGCAGAAAGCATAAAGAAAATAAGGGAAAATAAGTAAAGGGAAATCTCTTAAGTATAATCCGCTTTACGTCTGTCAAGCTCTCAAAAAAAGGTTTCCAACGATAATATTCTAAAGTTAAACTAAAGCAGACATTGCTTGAAAACAACACACAGAAACAACAACAATAGCAGCAGCAGCAGCAGCAGCAGCAGCAGCAGCAGTAGAAACAAACAAAAATCCAAGACATTGCCCAAGACGGAGGGGGGCGTGGCAGAAGGGAACGGGCGAAAACTGAGGCATTGGCCACAACGTGTGGTCTGGAAAATCTTGAGCAAATTTGCGGTTTTTCTTCTCTCCTCTTTTTCTTTGCTTTTTATTGAGCTGCTGCATCGACGAAAGTCCCAAAAGCCTTTATGGGCGACAGCAAGAAAGAGGGACAGAGTGAGAGAGGGGGCGAGTGAGAGAGCAGAGTGTGACGGGGAGGGAAAGTTGGCGAGAAACGTTGCGTGCTTAAAAGGATTTTTTATACGGTTTTTATTTAATTTTATGCGTTTTATGTGCCCGATCGGCTGACCGCCCGCATTACAGGCGATTTTTTTCGGCGAAACCACCAACAGCAACAACAACAACAAGAGACGGAAGCCAATGTCTGGATGGATTAAATTCATCTAGGAGTTGAGGCAATTTAATATGAATGAAATTTATTTGGGTTTCACAATCAGAAATTGGAATATTGAATATATTTTTCCATAGATACAGATTTCCATCAATCGATAAAAATATAAAGCATAAATTGTTCGTAGATTATCAGAAGATAAGGAAATTGTGAAAGGAGTGCATTCAAGAGTGCAAGAGTTGGGTATGAGTTCGACTTCGAGTTCGAGTTCGAGTGAGTGGTTCGACTTACATAAAGGCAAGACCGATGCAGCGCAGCTTCAGTGGGCTGCCTGAGCTGTGGATGGATAGGCGTGCAGTGGTGCCGATCCTCGTCTTGCGTGTGTGGAGTAATTAAACAGTTTATAATGTTAAGTAAATTTTTGTATAGTATTAAGCAAACTTTTGATATAGTAATATAATTAATTTTAAGGAATTGGCTTAATAATAATAATGTTTATTGAAGACAATGATCATTTCATAGTTTATAGTTAATCTAATGATAATTAGCCAAGGATTATATGAATGTAAGTACACATCATTAAGTTAATAATGAATTTAAGCTCTGTTATAAAATTCTTATGTAAACTGAAGTGAGTTATATGAGGTTCAAATTCTTTTCTTAATATTTACAATCTAAATTAATTACGTAACTTTATTATTATAAAAGTAAACCAAAACTCTCTTGCTCTTGGCAACCTTTACAAATCTGTCAGACAATTCCTAATCAATGGAATTTGCAGCGTTATTGCCCCACTGAAAAGAAATATCAATTTTGTTTATCGTGTCAGTACAGCTGTGCTCTATGCATTGCCAGTGTGCTCCAGCTGCCCCCAGCATAAGGCAATGGAAAATTCGGCTGGGTTTCTGGGCGCCGTTGTCTCCAAGATGTTTGTGACTTGTGCCTTGCTTCTTGGCAACGCCAAAAATTCACAATCAACAAAAATGTCCCAAAAACTTGGGCCACTGTCAGACGATATCATCGATTATTTAGTTAGCTTGAAAAGCACTTATGACAAAACAGTAAACAAAATATAACAAAGACAACCTTCTGACCCCAAGCCTCATGTTATGTTGTTTGTCGTCTGCCTTTCGCTGCCTTTGCATATATTTTGAGTGCTGCAATAAAAGTCCGAATTGATTCTGTTTGACAGAGAGTTCAATGCACGTTTTATGAATTGAAAATTGAAAATTTTAAATATTCATATCAAAAATAAACGCACGCACCTAGGCACACATTCTAGTAAATGGAGGGATCCATAAATATTGGCTTTATTCTCCTTAATTTCAGCTTTACCTTTAGATAATATTTTATTTGATTATATTAAATATTTTATCGTTTGTACCGGCACAAATGTTACCTGATCCGTCTATATATAAATAAATATATATATATTTCGTTCAATATTAAAGAAATACTTTTCCTTTTTTCATATTTAAATAGCAAAGTGTTGCATATAAAATCCAGGCATTTCTATACATTTTTTCCATTCATTTTATTGCTACTTTTTTTCGTATGAACGCACAGCTTCAATCAGTAAATCATTTCCTCTTGCGGTAATTAAATCTTTCATTTCCAATCAGCAGCTGTGTAAAATGAGTAAAAAGTAAATGTACGAAAAAAAGCCAGACTGCCTATTACCCTGTAACAAAAAAGATTTATAAGTCACTTTCATTTCAAATGATATAAGGCCAATCTGAATACTCAAAGCGGGAGTGCTCGACTAGGTAGATACCTCACACACTGCGCAGAGTGCAAACTTCAATCATTTAACGTTAAAGGGCCACACCCCACCCTCACTCTGCATTTTATTTTCTACCATGGACTCACAGCATAAGACACTTCACTCACATACTTCTTATATAGGTATGTATGTAGCCTGTTCATGTAAAATTCAAAATGTTCATCAGTTTTATTATTCAGTTTGCCATAAAACTCTCGTACTTCTGTCGAGTAATCATAGCAAGTACAAAGAGAAAAGCACTGAATTGACAAAAGGCTAAAGGCAAAAGGCAACAAGGCTCAAATTGGCGCATCGCACGGAAGGCTTTTGCTTTGATGAGGGAAAAATTTTCTGTCGCATGTCAACAAATAAAACTTAAAGTATTTGTAAGCAAAAGTTGAGACAAATAATGATGGCAACAAGCATCAAGTATGCATATGGAAAATTTCCCATTTTCTCTTTCTCTTTTCGTTTATTTTCACAATATTCTGTGTCTTGGCACTACTTGCCATTGAGACTTGAACGTTCCGGCTGTTCCGTCAATGTTGGCACTAGAAAATCCATTTGGCCCGTCCAGCTCTGGGGAATAGTCGCTAAGGCGACTTATGCGTTCGAGTCGTTAGGAAATAAATTATTCGAGGGTCCCGTCAGTGCTCCAAGAAGCCGGAAAGAGAGCGCTACACAAATTATGATAAGCACTTAAGTATAATAGGCCATGTAGCAATCAATGCGAGTCCCAAATCCCAGCTGGAAGAGTGCAAATGAAAGTCCATAGAAAAGTCCTTTGCTGCTGGTGCTCCTGTTACTGCTGCTGGTACTCCTGCTGGTCTTGGTTCTGTGCCAAGTGCATGGTCAGCGTGTCTGGCTGCCTGCTCCTTTCCTCATATACTACGTATATAGTATTGCCATTTCTTTCCTACGCTCTGGCAGCTCGGACAACCAACAAATTCACTTAGATGCCTGTCGACAACTTCGTTTGCCAATTTTTTGTTGCATTCGAATAGAAAATGCACAAATAAAAGAGCAGCGCAAATAATGTAAGCAGTGTGCCAAATAGTTGCTCATAGTTGTAGGGGAAATCACGGCTTACACACTCTCTCTCTCCCTCTCTCTCTCACACATACACACACACTCTCAGTCTCTCTCCCTCTCTATGGTTGAGTGCAAATGATAGAAATGCAAATGGCGGCATTTGCTGCAGGCCAAAAAGATTTGCAAACTGCAAATAACAAACAGCCAAGCCGGAAAATCGCCTTGAAATGTGTCTGAGGCACATTCAGCGCCTGCCAACATGACTTATGATTCCAAAAAATTAGTTTTGTCTGCCCACACACACACACAGGCATAAACACACACACAACACAGAGGGACAGGAAAAGGCAATGCCAAAATATTTTCTTATGCATGTGCTTAAATATTTAACATTCGCCTGAATATGCACGCAATAAACATTTCAATTGCAAATGCAACAATTATGTAGGGTATCAGCGACTATGAAATACCCTGTTAACTTGACACGCAAAGAGTTTATATTATAATATAGTACAACTGTTTAATATGATAAATTAAAGTCTGTGAATGTAAATTAAATAAATTTTATTTTTTTAAAATAATTTTTAAGGTATTTGATAATAATTTTAAGTGCACTAAAATGTAAAATGTAAATAAGAGAAATATTTACAACTGCATATATTTAATAGATGTAATAATGTAATATATATATTTTTATAAAATCTAATAAGTTTTTTACCTAAAGCAATTTTCAAGAACTTATACTTTCTATGAATATTTCAGTTAAATGAAACTTAACAGTTGATTTTGTCCAGGCATTTTTTTCCTACACTTTTTGCAACTTAACTAAATGTTTATTGAGCAAACAAGCGCTGCCCATGGGTGACCTCCATTTGCGGAGTCCTTGGGGTGGCCGGATCAACACATGTCAGCCGAAAAACCCCAACGGACCGGAAACCCGAAAAAAAAAATTACAACTTTAACTGCAGCCAATGGACGGAAAGTTAGCCGAAGCGCAAAAGCGACACAAACTAAAAAAAGGAAAAGTAGGAGGTGGAGCAGTGGGAGCAGGAGGACCAGGAGGATAAACTATGCATAAAAGTGGAACTAACTCTGGCTAACACAGGAACTGCTTGTGCTTGCGCTTGCTCATGCTAAAAGTGGGCGGGGCCAGGGAGTACTTAAACATTTGTCTGCCCAATTTAACTAGTGCGCTAAGCAAATAAAGTGTCAGCCAAAGAGTTTGACGCTCGGCTGGGCTAGCGGTCTCCCAAATGTCCACTGTAATGGAGCACTAAATCTATATGCTGACACAGATCCAGATAGTGATAGAGATAGGGAAAGAGGGAGAGATCTATGAATGGCAGGCAAGCAAACAAGATGCAACCGAGCCAGGCGTTTATTATTGTTTGTAACTGGCCGTGGAGCCGTCGAGCGGGGCAGAGAGCAGCACGGATGGCCATCATCAAGAGCACATCATCAGGCAGTCGACCACCAGGCGGAAGTCAAAACAATGGAATGGCCACCCAGCGGAAGCTACACACAAAAGGGGACAAAAGACACTGGGCAAGAAGGGGCAAGGAAGCAGTAGGCTGGGGAGATGGAGGGGAGAGGAGGAGTAAAACGGGATTCAAAAGGCGGAAAGCGTGACATTTCGTTCAGGGAATAAACGAGGGTCGAGCTATTTTGAATGATGTATAATTGTGTGAAGCCCTGGGGGAGCTCTCGTTACGCACAAATTTTAAGTGTGGCCAAATAGTTGGCATTGGGTCGAACTTTGTTCGGCTCGGGCCAGCGGAGTTTGGCCAGCGATTTGCGTGGCTCCACTTGTTCTTCTGTTTTTCTGGCCCAATGGTCCGCAAACACATCCGCCCAAGTGCGAGCGTTAATTGCCCCAGAGATATCAAACGGCCAGTTACACAGAGCTTGCGACCTAACTTATTGCTGGATATAATGCTGATGCGAGCGCCCAAGAGACGGGACGGCATTAACATTGGCAAAAGTTCTGCAATACGCTGCGTATACGCTATGCGAATTGCTATGTACCCATGCACATTGTACAAACTAATTAAAATGCGAATAAATGTGGAAAAAATGGAAAAAATATTTAAAAAAGAAAAGAAGAGATCTACCCACGAACAAGAAGTGAAAAACGAGTAAAGGTGAATAAATGTGGCGTCAAATTGAATGACCAGCAGCTGACAGAGGTCGCAGACAGGTAAAGGGTTTGGGCAATGCAAATACGAAATGAAATTACAGATGGCAAAAAAGAACTGACACTGAACAAAAATGAGTAAAAAAAGTGGCTGGAGCTGAATTCATTTCAAAAATGCAAGATGCCGTGAAGACGCTGATGAAATGAAGTAGATTTCAGCCGGAATTATAAACAGCTGTAAGAAAAGGTATCACACAGATGAGATGAGAAAAAGACGGTGACGACGACGATGACGACGAAGAAGAAGAAGAATTTAAATGCCAACGCAGGCAAATGTCCACTTGCCGGAACAAGGGTGGACAGGTGGACTAGCGGACAGGTGGGGGCAGTACCTGGAGAAAGGTAACAGCGCGCTGTCACCCCACTCAGTTTTTGGGCCAAACGAATGAAGAGGTGTCTGACGTACACAACCGGGGCCGAAAATGAAAATGAACAAAATTACATCAAGTGTTGGAGTTGCGCTCTTCAACGAAAGAAAAAAAAAATGAGCATGAGCATCCTCAACCATTCAGTCAAAGCCTCTACTGATTCGAGTTGTCCTCATCCAGCCAGCGCAAAGCCGGGCAGCCAAAGGAAATGAAGTTGCACAACGAATGCGTCCTAATTGAAATGCCTGCAGGGCCTGCGCTGTATACGGCTCCTGTAAGCAAACCATTCTTTGATGAATATATATATAATGGAGTATATATACATATATAGACCTGCCCTGCTGCATGCAGCTTTAATTACAGAGCGTGAGAGAACACGCAATGACAACTTTTAGAATGCAACAGAGCTGAAAAATGAAAACCACAAATAATGCTTCAGGCTAACCGCAAAAAAATTAAATCTCAGAAAAACCAACCACTTCAAAACCAATAAATATTGTCTTTGTCTACCCAGAAGCTAAGGAGATGTGGTAACTGAGAACTAAGTGCAGCGGCAAGAGGCGAAAGGGAGAGATGACTAAAAAAACAAAATACATAAATAGCAATTAAGTTTCAATTAGATATAATTTCAAGTGTGAATATAGAAGAGCTTTGCTCACTCAATTTGCCTCAGGTTAGAACATTCATTTGTTTATTTATTTTATATGCAGTTTCAATTAAGTTTTTGGGATGAATAAAAAGGCAATGAGAATATAAACTCTGTTTTTAGAATATAAAAAATACTTTAAGCTAAATTTAAATAGCTAACTTAAATAAATAAAAACAAGTTTAAATTTTATGACGCATTTATAGAGTTTTTATTTTGTAATCAATTTATATATTTATAGAATTTTTAAATAAATAAAACCTTTAATAAAAACAAAATAAATTATTAAAAATCTGTAACATAATAAGAAAATTAAAAAAAAAAAAAAAAAATGAAATTTAAATTATAACTAAATTGATAAAGTAGGTAGAAACTCTGTCAATGATTAATAAAGGCTAACCAATTAAGAGCGATGCTAATTTTAATTAATATATTTAAGCAGGTGTTCAAGTTGTTAATAGAATGTTGATGTTAAATTATTTAATAATATTTGCCATTTATTTATATTGGATTTTAGATTTGTGGTTCATCAGAACTATTATAATAAGCTTTCAAGTAGTTTAGTTATTAAATTTATAGTTTTATATAGTAGTGTTTCTTTATCTTGAATACATCTTCGCATAATGAATGCCTGTATTTCTATGGGATACAAATCTCTTAAGTTTCTTTTGAATTTTTAAAACAACTTAAGCAACACAAAAATTCGTGCGCTTTTTTGTTTTATTGTTTTTCGCATTGAACTTTGGCCTGAGTACAATTGCGTGATACAATTAATTTTGTTTTTTTCAAGAGTCATGCATTTAATATTGATGAATTATTGTTTAGTGTCCCTGGGGAGAGGCCAATAAACACATTGCAGATATATGTAGAGCCGCAGAGCGCAGTCAGGCAAAAGAACCAATGCGAATCGAATGTGAGGATGACCAAAATAAAATAAATGCTTCGTTAGAACCTTTTGTGTGTTGTGGGTGTGTAGTGTGTGTGTGTGTGTAAGTGTGAGTGTGAGTGTCTTGTGTGCTGGCGGGGCATAATTTAATATGGATGACAGAAGTCCAAAACACTTTGTCGTGATTTTATATTACACACAAAACCAAATAACTAACCACTGGCAATAACAAAGTCAACGAACACAGACGAATTTAATGAGAGGGCCTGAAGGAGTGGGAACGACATACATATAAATATATGTGTGTGTATATGTGTGTGTGCAAATTATTGTCCTGGTTCACACATATGGAGCTATGCGCATGGCTGTGTGAGTGTGAGACGAGTGTTGATTTACATTTTTGATTTATTTTATTTATTTAAGCTGGTGACTGGTTGCTGTTGGTGCTGGTGCTGCTGGTGGTGGTGGTGATGGGGGTGGTGTCATCGTCTAGGCAGCAGCAGCCATTCCCCGCCGCTAACCAGACCAGAAAATTATTGCTACCCATAACTTTCATGCCTTCATTTGTATTTCTTCTTGATTTTTTGGTCATTTTTCTTTGTTTCTTTTTTATATTTTGTCTCGCTAAAAGCCTCTCGGCTATTGTTGTAAATTTATCGCAGCTTTATTTCTCTCTGTAAGCGTTTTATGCCATTTCGTTTTGGTTTGCATTTTCGTTTTCGTTTTGGTTTTTAGTTGAGGTATTTATCACAGCGCTGCTCTTGCCACTTGACTAAGATTTAGTATTGCGCATACGCACAGTGAGCCCCTGTTAAGCTCGCTGGCATTAGACAACGTGAATTGCCACAAATACTTTGAGCAGCCGAATTCATAAAAATCTAAATGCCAAATTATAGCAATGATTTATGATGTTGTTTCCCATTACAATTATTATTATGCATTTTGTTTGAATATTCATATTATGGAATTTATTCTTCACATGCGACACTCAAATAATTGCGAAGAGAATATCAGGAGAATGTATAAATGAATAATTTAGTTTAGTTGTTAATAAAAGATATTAAACCATTTATTTATTATATTTTACTATTATTTTAATATCATATTTCAGTATTATTTATTGTTCTTTTTTAATTAAAAACACAAATACTTTATGTTTATGTCCCATTAAAAAACTATATTTATTTGATGATACCATTGAAATAAATTATTTTGTTTATGATATATTTCATATAAAAAGTATGATACATTTCATATTAAAGTATTCAATTCATATACAGTACATTTATAAATTTATGCATATATATTTCCCTAGAAATATCCTAGAGCTGACCAGTTCTTAGGAACATGGCTATTAAGTATTTTAATGGCTTAATCATGAGCTCGGCTTTAGCTGTCCCCTGCTCATAATTATCACTTAAGCTCACATTTATCAAATGTCGGCTGACTGGCGACACATTATTGTATCATTGACCTCACCAAGATGCCATGATTTTTGCCATATTTATGAAGCAATGCAGCTGCTTTAACAGCTCCATAAATTGCCATCGCACAGACTTGAGACCGGGCAAAGCCGGGCGGAGTGTGGGCTGATAAATTATATTCTTATGGCCCCCAAGTAACTGCAAAATGTATTAAAGTTGAAATTGTGTTAACGGCAAGTTTATTAATTATGAGAGAGAGGCGCTGACTATGCTCGTATAAGAGCGGGTGGAGGGAGGGAGTGGGCCAGTGTCTGACAGAGTCTGAGCTTTGCTCATGACAACAAATCGCAGCTAAAAACATACACTGCGGATGTTTTAGTCTAATTTATTGTTGTTTTAAGAGACCCTATGTGTGGGAGGGAGAGAGAGCATGCAGCTTTATGAACATAGCCGTTGGTGTGTGTGTGTGTATATGTATGTGTGTGTGTGTGTTTATGCTCGGGCTTATGCAGCTGCTTTAGTCAGTCGGTTGAGCACTAATAGATCCTCCTGCATAAAGAGCATGCTTAAATTCTGCTCTTAATGAGTCGGGAAGGCAGCATAAATACTAAAGGAATGCTTCAGGCGCTTTGCTTCAGAAAGTGCACTCCCAGAGCGCGTCTGTTATATGATATGGAAGTCAAGAGTCAAGAGTCAAGAGATGCTTATGGCTGAACATGTTCACACTGGAAATGAATTGATTCGTGCATATTGACTACATAAATTTGATACTTCATTGGTAATAAGATGTATCCATAAATTACAATAATGTAGGACAGGCAATTTAATTTAATTGGCTTTTTCTTATACACCTCCCATATAACTGTGTGCCCCAAAAGGCATTTGTTATGTTCTTTGAAGTGCCGCACATGGCGGAAATTGTGCCCCCAACTAGAAATGCCAATTAGTCAATGCAATCGAAAACATGTAGACACTGCCATTGAGCGTGTCTTTGACTGTGTAATTAACCACAGTAGTAGCAGTAGAACGCTCTCTCTCTCTCTCTCTCTCTCGATAGAGAGCAACTCTGAGCTTTGCGCTCTGCGGTTGCTGTGTAATTGCACTGCCTTTGTTTCGCATAGTTAAATATTTAATGACTCGATGCATATGTAGTTGTTTCACTAAGTCTCACTATCTTCCTCTCTGTGGCGTTGTTCGTAAACGTTTTATGGTGGAAAACGTTCAACTCTTTGAATCGCATAAACTTTCACACTCAAAGACTTCATAATGAGTAAGCTAAGACTATAAAAGCCTCTTGAATTGTACAGCCTCAGCACTTGACAGTTATCGGCTGAAGTCCCATTTCGTAATTATATACTATATATAGTACGTGTCGACTTTCGGATGTAGTGGATATCAGTTTCAGTGCTGGACATTAAATTTCCAATGGCACAATGTCCTTTGGCATTGCGACCACACCCAGGGCTGGCCAGGGCTGGCCAGGGCAAGGCAGGGCAGCCTGGCGTTTCCAAAATATTTGTTGTCGGCATATTTCAACCGAGTGCCAGCCAGCCAGCGAGGCAGCATAAAATATCTGCTTATGTCCGTCTGTGCGCCCCACACTCACACACACACACAAGTATATTCACTTAATTATAGATGCGACACGCAAGCCATTCACCCCATTCACTGGACCATTTCAATTGCTGAAAAGGCGTGCCTGAGTGCGTCAAGTATTCGCCCACTGGTTCCCCATCAGGCAGCATGTTTATGCGTGGCCCCAGATCTGCAGCTGGATCTGAAAATAGTGCTAGAGCTGAAGCTGGAGACGGATCTGACGCCTGGACAAGGAGGCCTGGGCTCAGGTTCATTTGGGGCCATTACTTTGCACACAAGGCAGCAATAAACTAACAATTAGACCGAATATAACAAGCAACACACGCGACACACGCACAGAGCACACACTGGAGGCGCAGGGCCCACAGGAGGCGTTGGACACACTGGAGGCGTAGGACACACAGAAGGCATAGAAGACACAGGAGGCGCAGAGCACATTCAGCACACGCGGCACATACACATGTCTAAGAATTTGCAAAACATCTTTAAGTTTTCCTGCTAAATTCTGACATTTCTTGTTTTACTTTTTACTGAAATGGTTTTTAATTAATCAATACTCTTGAAGTGCTTCCATGAACATTGGAACGCATATGAAAGACTTTTTAATTTGATGCGATACAAAAAGCCCACAATTTGTTCACCTTTATCACCTTTTGATATGCTAAGCACAGGATTCTCTCGTGCAATTTGAATCCCTTTCATGTTGTTAGAGAGAAAACATTTTGTATTTTAGTTTTTTTTATTATTATTATTATTATTTAGTATATTCATATTTGCTCTTTTTTTAAATATCAAAGCGCGAAATTGATATTCTTTAAAATAAGTGAAAAACACTTTAGAAAAATTGCTTTACAAAAGAAAATGGAACAAATTTTAGATATTAAGAAGAGTTTGTAAAATATTCGTTTTCTAAGTTGATCTATTTAAATCGATATTTTTATTTAAATATTTTCATGTAATAAAATAGATATTTTAATTTAAATATTTGCATTGTCTTCATATAATAAAATATTTTTTAAATATGTAAATACTTTGTGTGTAACCTAATTGGCTTGAAGTTACATTTGAGAGGTTTTCAATTCACTTCAAGTTGACGTTGACTAAAAGGCCGTATAAATAAAGCAAAGATTTTGAATAGTGCTTGAACTAGACAAAAATGATTTGCACATAAAATAAATATATTTATTTTAAATATTTATAATAAAATACAAGAAAATAATAATATAAATCAATAAAAAATTACAAAATATACCTATGCAAATTTATATTATCTACATATATATATAATATTATATAAACTGAATTGACAATGTAAATAAATTGTATTTAATATATAATATTAAAACAAATCATAATATACATCAATAAAATAAAAAAATATTTATATGCTTCATTTGCTTTACAGTGTAATTTAAAATACCAAAAGTGCACTTCATGTACTTCACAATATATTGACATATATTCTCAAATGCCAATATATGCACATTAATTATAAGAAAACAAGCCATGAGCTAAATGAAAAGTTACGAACTTCATTTTTAAGAAGAAAGAAACCAACAAAATTCGAACATAAAACCAATGTTTTTTTTTAATATACAGCACAACAACACAAATCGATCGGCATGTATAAGTCCAGAGTGAAATGGTTCGAAATTCCAGTTTCGAATAACAAAGAAAATACAAATGAAAATTCAGGCTAATTGTGCTCCAGTCATATACGACTCTATGAATTTCTCTTCAAGTCGGAGCAGGCAATTAAAAATATGAAAAATGGCGAAAGAGAAGAGAAAAGTAAAAGGAAGCACAACTGCATTCCGAGCGTGACCACAACATTTCTTCAATTTATGTTTGCTGCAATAACTCACAATTTTGCGGTTGAGCCGTGTGCACAAACCGCACAAAAACAGCAATCAAAGCTTAGACAAAGACAAAGGAGACAAAATGACAACAAAAATAGGGTAATGGTAATAGCAACCTGTACAAACAAACACGCTGGCAAAACCTGTTAACCGCAGTAAGAGCAAAGTTGCAATTGCAACGCGTAGGAGCAACAGCAGCAGCAGCAGCAGGAGGAGTAGCAAATATATAATTCATAACAAGTGTAAAACAAATGTGGAGAATCGCTTGGAAAATTGTTGTGTTACTCATGGCATAAAGCAATCGCACTTACCATTCACATCACACACTCAGCCGTCCTCTCTGTCCGCGTGTGTGTGTTCCCGCGACTGCAGCCGTTGAAAGAGAGAAAAAAGAACAATTCACAGCAAGTTCAGTTATGCTGGGGCAAGTTCACTTCCGCTTCCGCGACGCGCACGAGACCGTTACGTTGCGTTAACTAAATTCTGTTGTCAAAAAGTGGAAAATGTTGCAAATATTCTGACAGCAGTTGCAACTAAGAGTCTAACTGCTTAGCTGTCTGTGAGCGAACTGGGCCGGGCGGTGCCGAGCCGTGCTGGGCCACAAGCAAAAGTTTGGAGTTGCGGCAACGTGTTACGGCAACTGCCGCAGATTCCGGCCGAGTTGCGAGTTGTGAGAGCGCACTTAACTTTCACGGCTAACTTTATGGCACACTTAAACAACACTGCGAGTGAAAACTTTTCGATCGCTGCAATTCTTATTATTTACTCAGCAGGCCACAACTTGACAGGGCGATAGTATTTCGTACTTCGTATTTTGTATTTCGTATTGTGTATTTCGTATTTTGCAGCATGCCAAAGAAGCTGATGGCTAATGCATAATTTAAATGCTATGACACGTCGTGGCTGCTGTAAGTCCCAACTGACTCTGCTTCGCTTGTCCGCAATTTATCTGATGCCGTTGTTGCAACCGCTCCGTCTTAGGAATCACCGCAAACTGTTCGCCCGTGCCCAAGTCCCGGGATCAGGACCAGTTCTTCTGCCCGGATGCCGCATCTCATGCCGCCAAAGAAGGCAAAACATCGCACGACTTTATGAATGGCGCGATGTTTCTTGCCATCGCACGGTCCAGTGTGGCATTGGAACACGTTTGACGCATGCGCCTGAGCCGTATGCAAGATTTATGACAGTTCCGGAGGTCGCACGAAGCGAAGCGAGCAGCGAGCATCGAGCAGCGGAGCACGTGGCGCCACCAACAAGTGTGATAAGCGTGAAAACACGCGCTGATAACGCCCGCACGCAAATTTGGCTTCTTGGCTAAGGTCAGGGACGCCGACGCCAGCATTTAGTCAGTGCCCATTGTGGTGTGCGATATTTGCTAAATGGCACTGTAGAAGTGAGCCAAGGCGGAACATTTCTGCTGCTGCTGATGCTTAATATATTGAAGCAGAAATGGGATATGTAAATAGCTTGGAATATATTTTCTGAATGGCGTAAGCAGCTAATATAATAATCATTAATTAATTAATTATAACTACTTTTTATATAAAAAATATTATAATAGATAGAGCAATTCAACTATGAATTTTAGTTTTAGAATTTATTTATTATAAAAAAAATGATCAAATGGATTTATTTATTTTAAAATGAGATGTAATAGAGCACAAAGAAACTTTCTCGTAATAAATTTGTAAAAAATATATGTAGAAAATAACAACCACTATTTGATAACTATTTGAATATGTACGTAAGATTTTAGTCAAAGTTTACTTTAAATTAAATTAATAAATAAAATGGCACTGCTGAAGCTGCCTTTTAAATCCAGACACCAAGCAATATCCCATATCCCAAGCCAATTAATGTTTCACTGCAATTTCCCTTTCCACTGCTTTTATTTTGTCCTTTTCCTATTTTTCTTTCTCAATAATTCTCAGTCAGAGCTATTATTTTTCTTGCTTGTTTGCGCAATGAGGCTGAGGGAGAGTACGTTATAAATAATTAAAATGATTGCGAGTACATAGTGATTTAATTATTTCATTAATCCTCCGAAATGTATGTGTGGTTATTAGAGCAATGCCAAATGAGAGCTGATGAGGGTTAATCAGTCCGATATCGGGGCAAACCACAAAGCAGTTGTATTCTAGAGACAGCAACAACAACAACAACAACAACAAGAGAAGCAACAGCAGCGTTAAATTGCGAAAGCAAACAGCTCCAAATCACGCACTGCCAACCCTTCACAACATCAATTTGCTGCGTGAGACATGGACAGACATTTCTGGTTGGGGCTGGTGTGAAGTGTGTGTCTGTGTGTATGTGTGTGTATGTTGGTGCTTATAATTATAATGCGCTTTATCAACTGTCAATATGGCACGACTTTTGCTGCGCATGACAAAGCAAATTATCGAATAGACAACAGCTGCCAGGCGGCCATCTAACCGAAACTGAAACCAAGACCGAAACCAATACCAGAAACCACTGAGAGTCCATTAATTCCATTAGAATTAACTGCAGCATGCATGGTATGAGATCCTTAAAGGCATGTCCCTTAAAGTTTACTCCACATTTGCATTCTCCCATTTCTTTGCCAATTCCAGAACTCGCCTTGTCCTATCCTCTCTTTGGCTTCATTTTAGAAAAAGTATTTTCCATTTTTTGCTTCTTCTCTCTTTTTTTATGTTGCTAAAATTGCCTTTGTTGTTGTTGGGCGTAATTTGATGTTAATGTATGCATGCAGTGCTTCTGCCCTCCTCCAATTGCGTCTGGCTCGTGGCGAGGGGGGGGGGGCGGTTCATAAAAGAGAGACGTGCATAAATTACTGGGGCGAACACAGCTCAGCACAGTTATAACAATAAAACGCTAAACTGCCAACAAGCTGAGCTAGTTTCGTTCTGTTCATTAAAAAGCTTTTGCGAAAATATTACTTTAAGCTCTGTTTAAATATCAAACACGGATTTCTTTCGACTATAGTTTATATTTACTCTATAATTGAATTAAGCATAGTTTTGTTTCCACATAAATCATTCATGATTAGATAAATGGTTCGTGGAATCATTTAAATGTTATCAACGCCGTTATATATTTATTATATTGGATTTCAATGGACATTCACAAAGTACATTAGCCAACAAATATTCGATTATACATTACAAAAAAAAAAGTAAAATAATATATATATATATATATATATATTATATTATTATTAAAAATTCCATATGCAAATAAATTAAAAGAATATTTTTAGACAAAGTGTTGTAAAGTAAGTTTGCTTTTGTATTTAAATGAAGATGGCACATCAAAAATGTATATACTAGACATAGGCATTCATTTCCAGTATGCAATAATATATATTAGAGTCTATTTATAAAAATTGCTCCAAAGAAGCATAAGAAGGATTCCACTGTTTATCGATAATCAGGTGTTTGAAGAATATTCACCAGCTAATCAATGCGAACCCAAACAGTCAGCGGACGCACTATATATCGGCCCACCAGATTAGCTAAATTAGAATAAAATAAGTATGAACGCCTCAGTCGAGACTGCTCGAAAACCAGATCATCTGAACCCTTCCTTCCCTTCCTTGGATTATAACAAAAATCGAAATTCAATAAAATAAGCACGTATTTATTTTTCAATTTTAGACTTTAGCTCTAAAGATGAAGGAGAAATAATTTTAAACCCGACTTCGATCTGCGCGTGATATATGCGGTAAGTCAAGTCTCTAGCTCTTATATCTATAGACAGACGGACATGGCTAAATCGATTCAGCTCGTCGCCGTAATCAAGAATATATACATATATACTTTATGGGGCCTACCACGCCTTCTTCTGCCTGTTACATACTTTTAAACAAAACCATTATACTCTGATTTCCCATTTTCAATGGGTTCAGGGTATACAAAGATATAAAGAGATAAATAGCACATTCTTTCATTGCGAATAATAACAAACAAAATCAGCTGATATTAAAAAACAAATTACGGAAATAAAATTGCATTGGCTAATCTCCTTAAGCTGATCAGCTTGGAAACCAATAAATAAAAGTCACACTGATATGATATGATATGATTTGATATGATATGAAGCGCACTGATCATATATAAGGGCAGTAGCTGTAGCTGTTCAAACTACTTTGATTTAAGGCAAACGCAATGGCAGCCAAAGCTTTATTCCCAACATCCTACGATGCGGAGACTAAGATCTGGAGTGGCGCCAAAAAGCGTCCACACTACGATCCCGATTGCTCAGCGGGTGAAGTGCTCTTCAGTGCCTTGAGGAACTATCCCAACCTAACGATCCAGGTAAATGGCAGAATCCTCTTTGAATGGAGGTCAACTGAAGTTGGCTGATCTTTATAGATCAACGATGTGGACGGCACAACGGTCACCAGTGGACAAATACTCCAATGGGGCATTCGCCTGGCTCTGTACCTGAGGCAAGAGCAGCTGACGCAGGACGATGTCGTCGGCATCATTGGCCACTCCAGCAAATACATTGATCCGCTTGTTTTGGCCTGTTTACTACATGCAACACCGTTCCACGCCGTGAATGCCACACGAGATGCCAAGACAGTGAGCGATCTCTTTACTGTGACCAAGCCAAAGATCATGTTCTGCGATAGCACAGACTACGAACGCATCAAGGAAATCTCCAAGGAGTATGCACCCAAAATTGTCACTCTTACCGGTCGAGTACCAGGTGTGCCCTACATTGAGGACCTGCTGCAGAAGCCCGTGCCCGGGGAGGCAGTATTCCAGTGAGTGTGTTTCGTTTAAAGCAAGCGAATCATTAACGAATTCTCTGTTCTCTAGACCCGCCGCCTTGAAGAGGGATGGTAATCAGACGGCGATCATTTTGTGCTCGTCGGGCACCGTTGGCTTGCCCAAGGCTGTGGCCATTTCCCATTACCACGTTGTCCAGATATCACCGTAAGCTATACTAGATCTGAGTGCCATATTAATCGGCTTGAATTGTATAAATCTTCACTCACTCAACAGCTTCTGCAATAGCTCAGACACAATATTGACCCACGCGACTGTTGATTGGGCGACGGGCTTCATTGCCATTGCAATCAGCCTGCTTTATGGGTCGTCCCGTGTTTTATTCGAAGGTGCCTACAATGCTGAGCGGTTCATTAAGCTCATCCAGAAGTATAAGGTCACCACGCTGGCCATGGCGCCCTGGCAGGCCTATGAGCTATTCACCCATCCCCTGGCCACAGAGGAGTCCTTGGCCACCATCAGGATGTCCTTCATCACAGGTGGTTGGGTGGCGCTGCCGGTGCTGCAGCGGGCACAGAGGCTCACAAAGGGCTGTGTTATGTTCTCTTATGGCACCACGGAGACAGGCGCCATAACGGTGAATATTGATCACACGCTTGACAACTCAGTGGGTCGCATCTGTCCGGGCATGCGCATCAAGATTGTCGACGAGGACGGCAACAGTCTGGGCTACAACCAGGTCGGCGAGATACTGATCGACATTGGCTCCAAGTGGGGCGGCTATCTGTGCAATCCCGAGGAAACGGCCACCACCATAAGGGATGGCTGGTTCCATCTCGGCGACATGGGCTACTTCGACAAGGACAACAATCTCTATATTGTCGATCGCAAGAAGGATCTGCTCAAGTACAAGTCCAAGCACTACTGGCCCACGGAACTGGAACAGATCATCTCCGAGCTGCCCGATGTGCGGCATGTGTGCGTGGTCGGCGTTCATGATCCCAAAAACGGCGACTCCGCCGGAGCACTGGTCATCAAAAAGCCCGGCTCGCCGCTCACGGAGCAGCAGATCATTGAGCATGTCGCGCAGCGCGTTGTCGTTGACTACAAACACCTCAATTCCGGCGTACAGTTCGTGGACAGTTTGCCAAAGAATGACAATGGAAAGGTCCTGCGCCGCCTGGCTCGAGACCAGTTCGAGGCGCACATGAAGTAATGGACTTTATGTGTTTATCTGGGGCGTTACAATGCCCAATAATAAATAAGATAAGAGATGTATCATTAATTAATCAGAGTGACTAGTCCAAGAATTCGTATTTGTATATTCCAAATTAGCTTCACAGCTTAAGGAGGCGATATATAGAGTCTACAAAAAGAAATAAAATTATATATAAAAGAATATAAGCTTATGTGATGTCGGTAGATCACGGTTGACGCTGTGACCTAGTAATCAAATGTTATAATTATCAATTGGAGCTTACATAATAATTCAATTATGATATCTCTATCAGCTGTAGAGCGGATGCACCTGGTCTGTCAATTCATAACACAGATATGAAGAAACTGCGCCCAAAGGTCACACGTATCGTTATTTCGATGAATATATTATGTACTTAAAATGCTAGATAAACTTTGAGGAAATATAGATTATGACCCTACGCGTGAACGATATAGATACAAACCAAATCTAAGCAAAGCGCCTTGCCGATTGGCCATAAGTCTTATGGATTGTATATTTTTATACCCTGATCCCATTAAAAATGGGAAATCAGGGTATAATGGTTTTGTGAAAAGTATGTAACAGGCAGAAGGAGGCGTGGCAGACCCCATAAAGTATATATATTCTTGATCAGGGCGACGAGCTGAGTCGATATAGCCCTGTCCGTCTGTCCGTCCGTCCGTCCGTCCGTCCGTCCGTCCGTCCGTCCGTCCGTCCGTCCGTCCGTCCGTATGAACGCCTAGATCTCAGAAGATATAAGAGCTAGAGACTTCAAATTTTGTATGCATACTCATGTATACCATACGCAGTACAAGTTTGTCTTTTTTTTTCGATAACTCGTCCGATTACTTTTTTATCGCGAATAATCGATAAATTGATTTTGTTTATTCACCGTAATTTCAATACTTTTAGACCTGGAGACTTCAGATTTGGTGTGTATATACATCTGATCAATACGCAGATTTTGTCATTTACAGATTTTGGATACCACGCCCCCTTCGCCCCCAATTTGCAAAAAACGTATTTTAAGTACTAGAGACTTGTGCTTTAAAATGTACACACATTTGCACATTGTGATCACGTTCTGAAAGTTTCATGACGATAGTCCTACTACAGGAGAAATTATTCAGCAACAAAATTCTCATAGTATTGCCCACACTGCAGCGCAGCCCAAGCGCAGTCGCTGCTTACTGCGCAGTTAACAGAGCGCGTGCTTATGCGTGCGTGAATATCAGCTCTTTGTAGGGATCAGGGTATCTTCTAGTCGAGCACTCTCGACTATAGCTTCCTTACTTGTTAGTTTATATAAACAGTTCCCACATTTGGCCAGAGTTTGGTCTATAAATCTGAATAACTAATTTAAACAAATGCAAATGATAAGATAAACAAAATTGTATATAATTGATTGAAATTTTTAGCACGTGAATTATGATAATGACTCGTAATTTGTAATCTACAGAAAAAGGTGTAAATTTATTCCCTTTATCATAATTGATTCTATAATTAATGATGAGTATATAATTTGAAAAAATTATACAAGAATTATACATATATTAAATGAATTATCAAGAACATAAAACAGACAATTTATTAATTAAGTAAAAATAAAAAATATATAAATATAAAATAAATGAATATTAAGAAAGAAATATAAGAAAAATTGTTTCTTATTTATATATATATTTTATATTTATATAACAAATTAAAAATATTCGAAGAGAATGAAAATTAGAATTAATTTATATATGAACAACAAAATGTTGATTACATAAGAAGAAGACAATCAAGTTTTAACATAATCGAACGACGTTTCCCATATTTGATCTGTCGAAAAATGTAAAATTTATAGCCGAAAAGCGTGTGAAAATGAATGAAATAAAATAAACACGAGAAAAGTAAGCAAAAGACGGCCATCAATCAATCAAATGCCAAATGGAGCGATTCAAAAATCTTGAGCACGTTGAGCAGACAGTTCAGATCTGGTTCTAGCTCTGGCCATATACTCGAATGAGTCACCTGAGCGCTGATTGCAAATGTCAATTCTTGGAGTGGGCCAGAGAGGGGCAGATGTAGCGGGAGGTGAGACGAAGGGCGACTCAAATGGCACGTGCACATTCAAAATGCCAATCAAAGTCAGAGGGCCTGGTTACCTTTGAAGTTGATGGCTTGACAGAAGCATTGTTAAAGCTGATAATTCGTGTTCCCTCTCTCTCTGAGTGTATGTGTGTGTGTGTGTGTGGAGCATCAATTGCAGGCGCCTAAAACTATGCAGCAAAGTGCAACGCCAACCAAAAGCCCTTCAACAACTGCAATGTGTTTGGGGGGAGATGGAGGATGGAGGATGGAGGATGGAGGATGGAGGATGGAGGATGGAGGATGGCGGAAGGCGAAAGGCTGTAACATTTTTCGAGCTGAAGGATGTTTGGCGTGTGGGTGTGGGCGTGAGCGTGGGCGTGGTAAGTGGCAAAGTCAGCTAGCCATCCAGCCAGCCAGCCAGGATGTGCTTATGTTTATGCGCGTTTATTTACGGCTTGAAATTTGAATAATTTACGATGCCGTTGGCTGCGAAAAATGCAGTCCAGAGCAGACAATGTATAAGAATGTGTGTGTGTGTGTGTGTGTGTGTGTTTGGCTAGAAGAAAAACAGCGAAAGGGACATCGTTCAGTTGGTATAGCTACAGCTACAGCCACAGCAGCCGAAGCCATGAGAACATGGCACAGAACATGGAACATTGAATCTGTTTTTCGAAGCCACAGCAATTGGTGCCGGCCATTGTAGTTGCGTGGGCGTTAGAACAGGGGTGTGGCCAACGGCAATGGAAAGGCGCGCGCGCTTGAATGAAGCGTAAAGCAGCAGCAACAACAACAACAACAACAACAGCAACAACGACAACGACAGAGAGTTACAACTGCTGCGAACAGATTGTGGCCAACAGCAAGCGGCGGAAATGGCAAATGGCAACGAAACATAAACGGAAACACAAAATGCCGCCATGAAACGGAAGTTAAATTATTGCAATTGTGTTGGCAGCGCTTTTCATAACTGTAAAGTGCTGCGCCCCTTGCCATGTCACTGGCACTGGCTATTGTTGTTGTCCTGAATTGTTTTTGTTCACAATTAAAACAGCTGCAACGCCTGCTGTCACACACTCAATCGCAAACAGCGCCATCTATTGATAAGTAGCGCAGTTACTCAATGAAATGCGCAACAAAAAACTGAACTGAATGTGGAATTCAAATTAAACTCATTTGGTATTGATGCTGTTGATGCTTACGACTGCTGCTGGCATTCACTGAAAGTTTATTGATTCATATATAATAAATTTTAGGATTTTATTTGCGAATTTCGAATATTGACTCCACTAGAACAAACTTCTAGCTGTGAATCACAAGTGTAGAGCGGAGCGTAAACAGATAGCTAACTACTTTTCAATTACAAGTAGACAGCAGACAGCAGATAGAAAAACAGAGCCATTTCACTTATGCCACACAACATTTAATCATCCATCAACTCGCTTCGTGGTCTTCCATCACATATCTTCCACATATCTAATTATCCCCGCGGCACTTCCAAAAACACAAAAAAAAAAAAAAAAAAAAAAACCATTTAGCGACGCGCATAAAGAAATGTTTACATGCAATTACCGTTTTAGTGTCGCGCTGTCAACTCGAATAGCATTTGGAATTGTTTATTACTCGCCCAGGGCCCAGAGAAGAGAAAGAGAGAGAGAGAGAGAGCAGAGGGAGACAGAGAGTGAGAGAGAGAGAGAGAGAGGTAGAGCTGTGAGCAGTGTGGAGTCTGTCGGTCGCATTCTTAATTACAGTGCCTGCAATTTATCATCGGCAAGCAATTTCCACAGGAAGCTAGAGAGCTAAAAATGCTGCCGGCTGTTTATGCTCCACGTGTTTACAGGCAGCGGCTGCCGTGTGCTCGGGGCCAAACATTAAACAGAAACCGAATGAGTTAAGGCGAACTGCAGATACGAAACTCCGCCACTAAAACAACTACTAAGTGCTTGCTAATTGAATGCTGCTGCTGCTACTCTGTGTGTGTGTGTGTGTGTGTGTGTGGACTAACATTCTCTAATTACTTACAATTTTCATAAATAGCCAGCCGGCCATTAGAATTAAAAAGTTTGCCATGTCTGAGGAGTAGCAAACTGCAAATTATTTAATTAAAACTTGCGAATGGAAAGAGAACATTTCAAAAGATATCAAATAGCTCATGTGAGGTTAATTATGTTAAGTTTATATATATATATATATATATATATATATATATATATATATGTATATCTCTGTATAAATAAATAATATCATTTTAAATAAATTAAATATAAATCATTTTAGTTCACAAACTTTTGCATTTCTAAAGATTTTCACTCTCATCATATACTAGTTATATGGCCTCTATATAATACTAAAATAAAAACCAATAAGAATTGCTTAATTTTGGCATAGCCAAACGCGAGCATTTACGTACTTGGCCTAGAACTAAAGGCCGTTCTAATAAGTTAGTAATTAGCTGGCATTAAATTGAGTTGGCCATAAAAGTTGCAATTCACACGACTATCGCATCGCAATGGTATATTTATATAGCCGCATGCGCTGGCGAAATCGGACAGATTTATGGCAGTGGCATTAAGCGTCAGAGGCAGCTTCAGCTGCAACTGCAGCCATTTCCTTTTCCTTCTGGTTGCACTTGGCATTTGGGATGGGGGCATGTGGGGGGCGGGGCTATTAATTAAGAGCTCCATTTGGGTTGCACGTGGCTGGCTTTGACTATGGCAATGGCAAGGGCAATAAAAACACATGTGTGGACAGTGTTACCTATTTGCAAGTATTCTGGGGGTGGGCAAGGGGCGTGCCGGTGGCTGTTGCTGTTACCCATCCAATTTTTAGTGCCATTTAAGCCATTTGCACATTTTCGTTTATGGCCTTTGCCATTTCGCTGCTGTCTTCCTGTCAACACATCCTGCTGCTGCTGCTGCTGCTGCTACTGCTGCTGGCGCGGGCGTGCCTATTAGTCCTTGCCTCGAGACTCGAGTAGTTGATGCTCTTTTGTTAGCTCCAAATTGGAATGTCATAAAAGTGTGTTTGCTTATTTTAAAAATCGTAAAAGAGAGAATTGCACAGAAAATGAGAGCCTGACTCATGACAGCAACGAAATTTCAGGGCACAGCAGGTCAACAGTTGTTTTCTGTTGTTCTTGTTGTTGTTGTTGCTGCTGCTGCTGCTGCTGCTGCTGTTGTTCTGCTGGGCATTGCCTTGCCATTTACGACTTTTTCCATCTTTTGGCACCCTTTCGCATTGCCGCTGTGTATGTGTGTGTGTGTGTCTTGCTGCTGACTTCCGCTTCCGCTTGCATGCCTAGCATTGTTTCCTTTCGATTTCAGTTTTTATTACCCTGACGCACATGCGTCTTCAATTTTGTTGCGTGATTCACATTTGCCCTTTGACTTGTAATGGATTTTTATTAAAAACTAGTTAACCCCATTGCCAGATACAGCAAAACGCAGTCATCCAAGGCAGAGCGAATGAAACATAGTCCAGAGTAACAAAGGAAAGAAAAAATGAAATATTTGCCTAGAGCTGGCAGTCATAGCACACAGCATTGGAGTGTACTGGAAATTGATTACATTTGGCTAGAAACGAAGGCTGCCTACGCAAAGGCTTCAGCTACAGGTTTCTTTATGCTATTTGCTATTAATTGAACTGTGAAATAACTGGACGGGTTGCCTGGGATCTGTAATCGAATGCTTAGGCTCAATAAATAAATGTTTCTAGCAGGTTCAGTTCAGTGGGATTTATATGCCTACATTCTCAATTTGAATGTAAATATTTAAAGAAACATATTTTTAAATCAAAATGTGCTGAAATGCCAATAGTCAAATTTATTAATAATATTTTTATATTATTATTAGTATTTTAAATATATTTCCTTCATTTATCAGCGCAATAAAATTAAAACTGAGAAAAGTCCTCAATTATATCAATTTAGGTGTAGATATATATCCAACAATTTCTGTGTTCACTAACCTTTTACATATATAAATTAAATTGGCTTTTTGTACATTTTTTCGATTGTCTTATTCAAGCGGCACGTCGCAGTGTATCAATTTATGGGGGTAGCCCTATCTAATAAGGGCCAGGCTTCCTTTTCATCATTTAGTTCAATGAATACACTTTTTGATGTGCCGTATTTTTTGTTTGTTTTGGCAAGCGACCTTTTGACCCTTTATTGCTTCTTCAGTTTTTTTCTTTTTTTTTTGTTTTTCTTTTTTTTTTTGTTGAGAATGAGCATTTAGCTCTGTTAGCAGAAAGTTTGTTTGTTTCCTGTCAATGCAAACGCAACGAACTGCGAATATGAAGCGTAAATTGAGTTTCTTATGACCATCGTCGGGCGTCGCTTTAAGCTGAACGTGAACACCTTTAATACCGACATCTATGTAATGAATTTACGCTACATTCACGCTCATTAACCCATTACTCTCTCGCTGAATCGCAAGAGATTTGACCTTGACGCGGGCGCTTAGGCACTGGAAATTAAAATGGCAATTGATGCGGGAAGTCGTCGGGCGTTGAAGGTAATTTGATTTAATCACTGGCGCGTAGGCAGCAGGAACGAGTGACGGGCAATGAATTATTCATTTGATTTAGTCAAAGGACCGCACCGTGGCTCGCTGGCTGCAGACAGCCTCCAGGCATCCACTTTGAATGCTGCTGTCAGTTTTATTAATACGAAAGCGGTTTAAAGTCAATCGTACGGCCTGACTTCCAAATGAGTCAATAAGCGTTGGGCATAAATTAAAATAACAAATCGTTTCAGTGCCTATGAAAACAATTCATTAAATATGCTACGTTTATTAATATAATTTATTTATTATTGTTTTCATTCATCATTTCAGTCATTAATCAGAGCTTTGCTCCACTATCCATTATCTGCAAACACCGCAAACATGTGACGTCGGCGTAGGAGATATGACAAATTGTCAGCGTTTATTAATAAATATCATAATATCAGACTTTACGTATTGATTTCGCATTCTTATCTATCTTATCTTATCTATCGCCAACAACTTAGCTATTAATAGCCAAGGGAAGAGAATTTGAACCAGCTAGATCAACTCCTAGTTAAAATTCTCATATAAATTCATTCATTCATTCATTCAATTCATGATTTTTAAAATACATACATATAACTATATATCGTGTTGAGTCACACTGATGGCCTGCCATTATAATTTAATAATTTTTAATTCATTCACCATTTGGCATTTTTAGTCCACTCATTTGTGATTGAGTGTATCACGTAATAATATATATAAAGTGTATGTATTTATAAGTTTTTTCGCTTTATAAATTATGAGAGGGTCTCCTAATTATAAGCTCTCATACCATAACTTTTTATCCAAAGTCAGAGCAAGCGAGGCAAAGTGGAGTGAGTCTCCCTTCCATTTGAGAGGAGGGCACTGCAATTGGAATTAAAATGCAAACGAAACGAAAATGAAATATAGTTGGTGCGAAATCAATTTGCGTGAACTACGGCGCTCACATCGTCCCCAGGCTCCCTCAACTGTGTTTGTGTGAGTGAAAGGGGTAGAGGCTCAGCCCAATTTTGTATGTGTGCAGTGCACCCAATATGCATAAAGTGGGCCGGATGGAGAGGACATTTAACACTCAGCATTTTGCTGCGATTCCCGCAACACGTCCTTAAAGAACTTAATTAACTTTTTGTATTTGCTGCTGTTGTTGTTGTTGCTCCTCGTCGGTCCACTGCAACGCGTTGGCCACGAGCGCACGTTGCCAGAGTCGTAAAAAATACGCGACCATATTTAACTGTCGCATTGTGTCGACCTTTTACGCTTCGACACACACATAAACAAACCGCATGGCGACTTTTGCAAAATACTCTCAATATTGTGACTGGAATACAATTACGGTCATGCCTCGCTCGCCTCGGCGGACAACGCCAGGTCGAGCCCGGCAACCGCGACAGCATTTAAATTAACCATTTAGAGTCATATTTTTTGTTGTTTAACGACTGCTCTGCCCACAGCTGAGTATAGTTATTATGGCAATATATATTGGTAATGCAGATAAAAATATATACCAAATTTAGAATGAAGCCCAAAATAGTCTTTGCTGAATCAAAGGAAATTGAAATTACTTTGACCAAATAAATAAAGCAATTAAATATTCAAAAATATGTGGGTTTGATATAAATTTAACAAAAGACAATAAATTCATCAGAAATAAATAATAAATAAATACAAATATACACAATTAAAATATATACTTAACTATTACTATACAAAATTAATAAAATTATATTTATATTACTGAGTTGAAATTAAATCGTCAATGATAAAGTCTCTCAATAGTTTTTTCAGTTAGTCAAATATTCAACTGGAGCTAAGCTCAAGCAAAAGCAAAATTTAATTAGCCATCGAATTATAAAAAGATGTGAAGTGAGACAAGCCGCAAATTCATAGTTTACATAGAATTTACGCGTTTGCTAAGAACTAAACATGCAAACAAATATTCATTTAAGCCATTTATGCCTTGAATATGAATTCAGATGAAAAATAATGCACTCCCTCAGTTAAGCTCTAGGTGGATATCAATATTTAAACTGGATTCAAATGTGCATGAGTATATAAATATATACATATGCATATATACAGCTATTACGTGCGCTTTGTGGATGTCCTGTCATTTCCATAAAATACAAATATATACATATATGTATGCTTATGTATTTCAAAATGAAAAATAAATAGCTGAAAGCAAATGCAAACAAATATCGGTAAACATTTTGCCATTCAGCGCAAATCGCGTGTAATTAATCATTCAGTTGCGGTCCTTAACAGAAAATAAAAATGATATCACAAACCAAACGGAGTGCGACCATTTGCAACCTTTGTTTCCTAGTATTTTTGTATTATTTTTAGTTCCCGGCTGTACAAATTGCTATAAATAACAAAATATTGGTCAACAGGGAGCGAGAGAGAGGGAGGGATAGCCGTGTTGGCCTTTGTTTTATGCTCTGTAAACAAAGAACGAACAGAAAGTGTTTGTAGATACAAGTGTTTAAGATTTATCTGTATAGATATGTATGGGATAATTAAGCTTTGTAAATATCTGTATAACAGAGCAACAAGCCACTAAAATTAATTTAGAAAAATTACCGAAAGATATATTAATAAATATAATTTTAAATAATAAAATATATAATATAAAAAATAAATATATAATATATTATATTATATATATAAATATTATATTATAATATATTTATAATTACAGGGTATACGCCTGTTGAACTGCATCGAATGTCGCACTGTCTGATTGTTATTTTCCTGTCTCAAGCGCCATTTGTGTGCCAGCTGAGGGTGAAGCGTGGTTTTTAGAGACGCATTCGCCGCGGCTGCGTCTAGGCAGGTCAACTGCAGCGTTTCACACGCTCCGACATGGAAATGACGTGAATGTTCAATGCGGAAAGGAAAAATAAACGGCAAAGGCAACAACTCGAAAAACATTCCATCAGCTGTGCAGCTGGTGCAGCGACGTTGGCCATAGAAATGCAAATTCAGGGGCTGTCGGAAGGGGCGCGTCCGGTTTGCATTTATGTGGAGAGCCAAACGAATCTTCTTTCTTAGCGGAGTCGATAACTCGACAGGCCAGGCTCCAATCGAAATCTCTCGAACTGCAGCAGCAGCAGCCAAGCGTAAGCCAGCAAAAGGTAAAGAAACCAACGAGGGTCAGATAAAAAGGAAGAAGAAACAGCAATAACAGGAAAAGGAAATGGAAAAATATGCAAATATTGAACGAGACAATCAAATATGCAACAGTAATTTTTTGTATCAACTGATGGAGAGCATCATCGAAGGGCAGCTACATATACATATATAAATATATATGTATGTATATATTCCGACATTATATTACAGCCCCAGAGATTGGCAAAGGGTTCGCTGTACTCCCCAGACTCTACACAAACAAATCAGCTGGCAGCTGCTTAAAGTTTGCTTTGCAAACTTTTCGATGAAAGGTTAATGAAGTTCATCAAATGTGAATAAATATAAATTTCAGTTTCTTTAGTTTTTAATTTTTTTTAAGCCCAACACATGTTGCCATTGCCTATGAAACCTAGTACTTAGTTATTCGTATTTGTTGAAGTTAAAAAACCTTAAAAGAGAATCTCTTTTTATACCATATTTGAAATGCTTAGCAACAATTTTTTACTTGCTGCTGCAATTGCCTGCTTAATTATTAACTCGTTTCTCTTTCTACATATTATTTGTTGCTAATGTTCCCATAACTTTACACATGAGGAAGCTCAAAACGTTTATTGTATTATCAACTCCCAACTTCCCCAAGCTACTCTCTGCTTACAGGGTATATGTTGTGAGTTCAACGCACATAGGAGCTACTTTGATAGCATTAAGCTCTTAGTACACTTACAATATATGTTTATTCCAGATAAATAACTAGACCTTAGGCGAACTTAAAGTGCAGACTTATTGTCTTCTATACTCTATACTTATGTTTGAATGCTCCTTTAGGCCAGTTGCTAATTAGTTCAGCAGGCTCATAGCGATGCAGTTGCAAGTCAAATGTTCTCTGCGCTCTTTGAAATGTATTCTTTGCAAATAAAAAACAGTTTTCACGTGGCTACACAATTTATGCAAACCCTAAGCTTATTTTTCATGCTACTAACTAGAAAGATATGTGGTATATAGGTAAGTACTAACGTGTTTAAGGACATCCTTAAAAACGTTGTAGTAAATAATAGTTGTAAATAGTAGTATTAAATAGTAGTAGTAAAAGTAGTGGTAAATAGCTGTAGTGAGGCACACAACTTCGTGAATGTAATTAAAAATTCATGCTATCACAAACACAAAGATATAAAAACTTGATTGTGTCCAAGAGATGATCCCAGGCTTGGCCTGCCTTAATCGTTTTTGTTTTTTGTTACCCGTAAATTTAAATAAATAATAAAAGCAGGAGAGGGTTAGAATATATACGCGACTAATTAAAAGTGAAACGAGAGAAAATGAGGAAAAGAGAATCAGGAAAAATGAAGCGGTATAAAGGCAAAATATAAATATTATATACCCATGTATCATGTCTCGTTTTATCTCTCTTTATATGTCCCTGTTTCTATCTGTATATCTTCTATAAATCCTCTACCTATCAAACTGTCTCTTGATTCACTTTTATATAACTGCTTACCTAACATGTTAAGCTCACATCAAATTAAGAGAATCGCAGAGAGGGGCAATTGAGGTACACTTTACGTAGCAGCCTTTTCCTTAGCTGTAAACTCTTCTTCTTACTGATAAGCATATTATTATTATTGATTACCAGAAAGAAGACAACTATTTATTTATCTCTGCTGGACAGAAGGGAAAACAAATTGATTTATGGAAGGACACAGTTATATAACCACGCATCGTCAACATTGTTTGCGACATTTGTTCTAAAGTTTTTCTTTCGTTTTCTCCGATATTTTTGGCGCATTTTTACTTCACGACTTTGTCCGTTAAATGTACTTTGTTAGGTTAACGAGTACGTGCAGCAGCAGCGAATGCTGAAAACTTACGGCGATAGAGGCGAAGCAGATCATAAAAAAGAATATGGGCAGTAAACCATGAAGCGAAGGGTCAGAGACATTCAGAAACAACTTGCAGCAACTGTCTGCAGCATTCAATCTGAGTGTTTTTGGGGGACATCCACTGATAAGTGTGTATAGAGCTGGGCTGGACTGAATTGCAGAAAATGGACACTCAGCTGGCTAAGTGTAATTTAAGAATAGTGAAGGATATTTGAAAGAGGTAAAACAGCTGGGAAAATGTATGCATTAGAATTGTAATTGCGGAATGATAGAGCAAGAGCTATAAAATTACTCAATATTATTTGCCATTTAATTGAATAGTTTTTATACCCTATACCAACAAGTTTGCACGGGCATATTGAACTGATTCTAAATTAAATAAAATCTCATTTATAGCAGCATATTAAAATAATGGCATATTTCATAACATTTCTACACTGTGCTCACTGCACTGTCCTCACTTGATTATGAGCACTTAATATGAGAGCACATCAAATAAACATAAACTTAAGTGCCACACCCAGCTGGTTTACACCTGTGCGCACAGGCACTCCAAATGTATTTATGACACTGGCCCAATACTGAGGTGCTATAGACCACAGGGCGACGACCACTAACTTATTTATGGGCCCTGTGGCTGCTCATAATGGTCATCAGTGCTAATGACTTGGTCACTTTGTGCTGTTGTTTGAAAAATCACTGGAAGGTTAAGCATGCCGGCCACGCCCACAGCTATTTGTCTTGTACAGTCGAGGGCATAAAACTGTTGACATGTCATTTGTCATATTCACACGCCTCGCCAGAAGCATTTGCGACTCAACTCGACGCCGACTTCATTTGCATTTTACGTGGGCTGCGCCATGCCATGACATATTGAATTGTCGGAATTTGCATTTAAAAAAAAAAAGAGAAAAGGCATTACAGATATATGAAATTAATATGTAATTGAAGTGAATTTATAGCAAAGTTGTAAGGCAATATAGCACATGGTATTGTAGGCAGAGTTTGTAGATCTTATGCTTGCCTAATATCAAAATGTGCTTATATGATCTTGATTAATTATATTAATTGATTAATTATATTTGAAATGTGGTGATAAAAATTCTATTATGATTTACCATTTTATTATATGTATATAATTTAATATTAATTCATTGATAATATTAATTAAATATTAATTTATTTATAATATAATTTTTACTACGAAATCCCTTACCATCATAACATGAAATTTTATATTGATGAATTTAAAAGATGAGTACACTATTTTATATCTCACATCGATATCGAAAAGGACATTGGCACAAAGTGATCAAGATCATGATCATCATGAAAATATTGTGAGGTTGCAGCCCTGAAAAGCATTGTAATATCGCTTTCAGATATTTATTTGCTGTCATTTGAGAAATTCAACAAAATTTTAAAATGTGTTCTATTCGATGCTTTCGTCAAGTTAGCCGAACTTCGAAACATTTGCTGCGGTTCTGCAGTAATAAGGGTTGTAAGGAGTCCAAAAAGTGTGCTGAACTGAAAGCAGCTGGTACGTGCAAGGACTCCATCAATAAGGACGAGAAGTGCAAAAAGGACGACATAGAACAGAAGGAGAAGGAAGGATGCAAGGACGAGGGCAAGGGCGGTGGCACAGAGCGAAAGAAGGTGACGTTGCTGGAAGGAGACGGCGTGGGCTGTGAGCTGATCTCGTCTCTGAAGCAGGTCTTCAAGGTTTTGGACGTGCCAGTGGACTGGGATGTCATTGACTGCTACATGGAAAATGGCAAACTGAATCCGCAGCTGGTGGAGTCCCTGAGACGCAACAAAGTGGGCATCAAGGGACCCATCGACACCAGAGACCTAAAGCATCTATGGAAGGCGTTCCAACTGTATGCCTATGTTACGCTCTGTCGGAATCTGGAGGGCCATAAATCGCGCTACGGTGCGCTGGACTGCGTCGTCATACGCGATGTGATGGAGGGAGAGTACTCGGGTATCGAGCACAGCGTTGTTCCAGGAATCTTGCAGTCCATCAAGGTGAGCACGTCAGCCGGCTCCGATCGCATTGCTCGCTACGTATTTCAGTATGCGCTGAAGCACAATCGCAAGAAGATCACGGTGGCACACAAGGCGAACATCATGAAGCTGACGGATGGCAACTTTCTCAGCTCGATGCGCACAGAGGCCCACAAGCACTTGGAGAAGGTGAAGTTCGAGGAGCGCTATATGGACACCACTTGCCTCAACCTGGTCATGCAGCCCGATCAGAATGATGTGCTCGTCTCGTCCAGCATGTACGGCGATGTCCTTGTCGTGATGGCCTCCAGCATTATGGGCGGCAAAGCGCTGTGCCCCAGCTTCTATGTGAGCAACAACGGCCTGCTCTACGACACTCTGCTCAAGCCCACCCGCGACATAGCTGGCATGAATCTAATCAATCCCACGGGCATGCTGCTCTCTGCTACGCTAATGCTAAGGCACCTGAAGCTGGACTCCTATGCGGACACCATTCGCTGTGCAGTCGAGCGCGTCTACAAGGAGACAGACATACGCACCACGGAGCTCGGCGGCAGCTCCAAGTGCTCGGAGGTTACTGATGCGGTCTGCAAGTTTATCTCCGAGGGGAAAAAGTAGATTGTTTGCTCACTATTCGGTAACTTGTATATCGCATGATGGTGATAAGCCATTAGATGAAAATTGTGTATTTTTGGATATTAATTAAAAGTACAGCAGTTGAAATTTCATAGCTAAGCAAGTTTTTGTTTAATATCTGTTAGAGTGGGTGATATGTCAGAGCGAAAGGCAATTAACGAGGTAGAGAAAGCGACATAGGGAGTGAATGACAGAAGTGGAGAGGAGCATACCAAAGGTTTGATGCTGAAGCTGAGGCTGAGGCTTGAGTGTGAAGATGAGGCTTAAGGTTGAGGCTCGAGGTTGGGACTGAGGTTCGATACTGAGGCCGCGGCTCGAGGTTGGGACTGAGTCTGGGACTGAGGCTTAAGTATGAAGGTGAGGCTTATGGCTGATGCTGAGGCTGAGCCTGAGTCTTGAGTGTGAAGGTGAGACTTGAGGTTGAGGCTCGAGGTTGGGACTGAGGTTCGATACTGAGGCCGCGGCTCGAGGTTGGGACTGAGGCTCGATGCTGAGGTTGTGGCTTGAGTGTGAAGATGAGGCTTGAGGTTGAGGCTCGAGGCTGGAGCTGAGGCTGGGACTGAAACCCTTAGCTGAGGCTGAAGCTGAGGATTGAGGCTCGAGGCTGACGATAGGGCTTGAGTGTGAAAGTGCGGCTTGAGGTTGAGGCTCGAGGTTGGGACTAAGTCTGGGAATGAGGCTTAAGTATGAAGGTGAGGCTCGTGGCTAATGCTGAGGCTTGAGGTTGAGGCTCGAGGTTGGGACTGAGGCTTGATGCTGAGTCTGAAGGTGATGCTTAGGCTGAGACTGAGGCTGATGCCCAAGCTGAAGCTTGAATGTGAAGATGATGCCTGAGGCTTGAGACTTGAGGTTGGGACTGAGGCTGAGCCTAAAGCTCTTGGCTGAGGCGAAAGCTGAGGTTTGAAGTTTAAGGCTTGAAGCTGAGGCTGATATGAATATAATACTTAAAAATATGTTAGATAATTCAACAAATCAAAATACCAAATAATCTTGAATTTAAAATGCTATATTTTATTATATATTTATTATTCAACTCTTTTATTCTGTATAGTATATGAAATATATATATGAAATACAATTTTAAATAATCATAACCAATTTTCCTTAATGTATTTATCTATATTATACAAAATAATTATGTTAAAATTAACTGCACTGTTAAGAAGTCGGAATGAGCAGAGTTCGGGCAACAGAGTTGGGTCTTTGCTTAAGGCGTCTGCGGAGCAAAATGTTTACGTAGTTTTACTACTATTTTTATGAACAGCTTGCGAAAAGTTTCGGTAGCCACGTGTGCGACATAACGGTAACTGGCTTCTAGTTAAATGTGAAAACAAGCCAAATTAGATTCACTCCACAGGTAGTTTCTGCTGATAGCTGAGCTGAACAAAAGTGGAAAGTTTTCTTTTGGCCAAACAGAAAAGTTGCAAATTTAACTTTTTGCCGGCGCAACAATTTTCAGCTTTGGCTGTGTGTGTCATCAAAAGTTGTTTTCAGTTTGTTCGAAAATTGCATAAACGAAAATTGTTTTAAGCTGTTTCAAGTTTATTTTGATTATTTTTCTCAAAAAGATAAAAAGTATTATTTATAAATACATGAATAGATAAAGTTGTTGGCTTAAAGTTTTCACTGTAAACAACACTTAAAGCGCCTCGCCTCATGTTGTTCCATGTTCATAATTTGCTATTAATAATATGATTAGGGATAGAGGCGAGCGTGCCATGGAAAAGGGTCTTGTCTGCTGCCTCGTGTCGCTGGGTCACGTACTGGCCAAGTGCTGACAAACTAAGCCAAGTTGCTCGATTTGCGTCCAAGATGCAAAGATGCCAAGAAGGCGATGGAGAGACAGCGACAGAGAGAGAGAGAGAGAGAGAGAGAGAGGGACTGCAGACAGACGACAAGAGACAAGACAAGGCATAGCTTGGCAGGCATGGCAGTAGTTCGTAGCATAAAAACTTGTTAAAATTTAATAATTTATGGCCCTGGTTGGGTCCACAGAGGCGAGCAAGTAATAAACGTCAGTTTTTGTGGGCTTCCCGACAGCAGCATAAAATTGGCCAAGTTTGTCAGCCGGCAACCGGACTGACAGCAGTTGCAGATACGAACGTGAACGTAAAATACCACCACGGGCCGTAGGAATTCTCCTTCTTCCACCTTCCAGCCCTACTGACTGACGGTATCCTAACATCCAGGCAACCAATTTGGCTGTCTGCACAAAATTACAAACATTGATTGTTTGTTGTTGCTTTTTGTTGTTTTCTCTTGTTTACGCAGTCAACTAATATGTAGTTGTAATTAAATTTCGTTTATTACTTGCTCTCTTCCAACTGGCCTAGTCTAATATTTACCTGTCTGTTACCTTCGGCATTTAATGCAAATTGACCCAACTGGATTCACTTCAAGTTCTCAGACAACCTCTACGTGCGCTCCATTTTGATGCTATTGTTAATTGTAACGGTAAAAGTTGTGAACGAACTTGTGAACGGGAACAGAGGTCGATAAGCTCATTAAATGCCACCTGAGTCTCTCTTTCATGTGTCGAAAACAGTGAGAACTGCAGTTAAAGCTTTCTATTGTGTTGCACTGAAAGTGCTAGTGTTGGAAAAGTTCAAAACTATGTTGCGAATTGCAGTTAGAGTTAAAATAAATGCTTATATGGATTAGGTTTTTATGGTTTAAGTTCTTAGGACCATGAATAAATTTTAAATGAATTATATTGCATATTTTATGAGCTTTGTTTGGATATGATTAAAAATTAAATTAGAATTGATGTGTTACTAGAAAATATACTCTGTTATTTGAAATAGACAGAAATGAAAATAATGTCTTAAAGATAAAGGCTTCAACATCTTCTTTACGCTTTGCACAAGCAACTGATTTTTATTAAAAAATTTTTAAATTATTGAATTATTAATGTATAAATTTATACATAAATTTCAATGCATGAATGTCATGTGAATAAAGGGTATATTTAAAGTATTTCAAGCACATTTTAAGTTAAAATTTAAATATTTAAAAAAAAGTTGCTTGTTGAAGTCCTTAAGAAGTTGTTGAAGCCTGTGAGTGGCAGAAATGTATTGAATATGGGTTGAGTTCTGTATAAGTATTTAGAAGTATATTAACTTCCACCTAGAATATTTTGAAAATTAATAAGCCCGTCATTCATCAATATTTTTGCTATATTCTCATTTTAGTTCACCCTCTGCTAATAAACGTAATATCCACAACTACATAATATCCTTATGCATTTTAAATAGACATAGAGCTTTCAGCAAAACAGACTAAACCAGACACCGACATTAATCTACTACTATTTGGTAATTTTCATTTTTAGATCAGCTTAAAATTGTTAATTCTGAGCAAATCTCTGTGGCAGGTTTAAAGGATGTTAAATGTAATTTGCATCTAGCTACTACTACAACCATCATACGCATATTTTAATTTCGCTAAGCCTAATCTTTATGAAGTTTTGCATAATTTATACGTGGGGCAGTTGGACAATGCTGGGTGCCTGATGGGGTGGTTCTACTTTTTGCTGCTGGGGCTCACGTATAAAGGGCAAATAATGAATTTAAAAAATTCTCGGGATAAGGATTTAATGGCAACTGCTTAAGCCGCACGTAGCTGTTCTTTTGTCGCTCACTACAGGTGGCACAGAGGAACAACAACAGCAGCAGCAAGAGCAAGAGCAAGAGCAGCAGCAGGAGCAGCAGAAACAACAATAAGAATAATAATAATAAATAATTAAAATACAACACGAGCATCGCATTGTCATGCTCAGCAGTGAATTGCTCCTGCGGCAACTACAGAGTGTCCCACTGCAAATGAACTCACGGGTTAATTATGGGCCATTGAGGGCACTTGTGTCGCTTACCAAATTAAAATGCGAGCAACTCACACACACATACAAACTCACACACACCTACAACCTGCCGTGTTGCTAGCATAATTACAATATTGAGGTACTTAACAAGCAAACGGCCCTTCGATGCGTGCATCAATTATTGAAGTTTCCATTGTCAGCATTGTGTCGGCGCTTTAATTTTACTTGACATTCGCTTGAGTCGCTACATAACCAGGTGAAAATCCTGTAAAACTCTCACAGACCTGTGGCTCTGACATGTGTAAAGTGGCACTCGATTAGCCTTAAGTGGCTCACAATTTAGTCAACTCGAGCTAAGTACATTCGAGATGCAAATAAGGCAGCTAGGAGAGTGTTTAGAAGAAGTTGTTTACACTTGGTGTTTATCTTTATAAATATGCAGAGTTTGTTTATTTTATAAAAATAGCTTAGTTGTAATTTAAATATTGTTTTGGGAATGTTTATTTTTTGTTATTTATTATTTTAATACTTTTATGAAAATAACTTATACATAACTTTCAAAATTATTTAATAGAAAGCTATATTTATTTAAATATATAAATATATATATATATATATATATATATATATATATATATATTTTTTTTTTTTTTTATATATTTTTATTTTTCTTTATTAAATATTAGTTTATTATATCGTAATTATTTTGTATTTATTTTTTTTTTTTTTTTTAATTAGTGATTTTCATTGACCAATTGCTGTTAAATTTAATAATTTTACTTTGCTAATTAATTTGCAAAATATGGTACATAACTATAAAACAGATATAACAATCAATCAAAGCAATGTTTATCTTATAAAAATTTAACAAAAACATATATTTTACTAAACAACCACAATTTCATATATTGTGTAATATAATATAATTTATTTTTTAATGTTGGACTCTGTTCGAACAAATTTCAAAATCTATAACCAATTGAGTTGTGGGCTATTTTAATTAATTTATCAATTATTTTTTAATTATATATCAAATAAATATTTAAAGTATTCAATCATCAAACAAGCTGCCACGTCCGCAGCAAATATCATGCTGAATAAATAATAAGTAAAATTTTGATAATGTGCTGTGCGGATAGTCCAGTAATTGCCAGTTAACCAGAGCTGACCGCCAAGGGAGCCACTTATTAGTTATGAAAATTTGTTTTTGACCGCCAGTTGGCAAGCATTGAGCAATCTGCTCCTACCTCTGGCTTATGAAAGGGAAGTTTCTTTAGTTTTTTACTATGCAAATTGCTAATTGTAGTCATCAACGGTGCGCCGTGTTCCTTCCTAATGAGAAATGCAAAACACTCGCAAATTATAAAAAAAAAAAAACAGAAAATGTTCAATGCCAAAAGGAATAAAGTGAACAGCAGAGTAAAAATTACGCGCTGACTCAAGGCTCGCACTCGTTACAGCTACTTTATACAGATAGATATATATATAAAGACTATATACTATATACATACTGTATAGAAACTTAAGTGCCCAGAAATGCGTGCGCACTGAGGCGTACAAATTGTTTGGGGACCAGCGTAAAGATGGAGAGCGAAAAGAACGCCAAGTGCTTCCATCTCCAAATGGAAAATCCTGGACAAGGCGTGGCACGGAGAGGCGGACGCAGGCACAGGCACCGGCGCAGGCGATGCTATGGATTTAAACAAAAGTTCCCAGACGTATTTTTTATTTTCATTTGCACTACATGCCGTATTATGCAAAGAGCGCACAAAATATATATGTATAAGTAGTGAATATAAAGGTCCCAAAAATGAGCACTGCGTGGGGGGCAGGGGGGCGTGGCAGTGGCGCACTGAATGTAACGGATGCTATTGCAAGTGCTAAAAAGTTGGTGTGAAGTATTTGCATGAGAATGCAGAATGTGCAGAAAAAGGTGCCAAAGCAAACTAAAAGTAATATAATAATATGAAGATAAAGAACAACAAATTTTCTACTCTTTGCTACCTGACACAGCCAAATTTCCATAAGCAGCTCCTAAGTGGATGCTATTAAGCAGCTACTATATTGAAAAAGTAAAACTGCATTCAATTTAAAGAGCTCATACCTAAGATGTCGTATGAAGAGTAAGTACCAAGTGAATTGCATGCATTAAATTTATTTTAATTATTAATAAATTAATTTTTTAATATATACATACAAATCTATGTTAACTAGACGAAATATATTAAACTAATAACAAAATATATAAATGAATATTAAAAAATTCATATATTTATATTTATATATATTATTATTTATATATTTATTTATTTATATTTATGTATTTAATAAATAATAATTTTGTATTTAATTAAAATGTATTAATTTCTTATATATATTAATTTTAATTAATTAATTAATTTTAATTTAATTTAGTTAAGGAGTTGGAAAAGTATTATATATATATATATTAATTCAAATTTAATTTAGTTATATAGATAAAACGTACATTTAAATAAATTTAAATAAATGTAGTTGACAACCTTTTCCATTTCTCTTTACGTATTTCCGACAAAATCCTACCACAAAATGTTGCCCCTCCGTTGCATACATTGTCGTAGCGACAACTAAAAGCTTCAGCTGAACCTCGGGCAGCTGAAGCGCTTTGTATAACAGTTTGGGGCATTCGTATAACAATCAGCGCAACGCTTTGGGAAATGAAACGCCACTTACTGAGAACATAATGGAGCCAAAAGACTCTGCTCGCTCGCTCTCTGGCACAAAGAAGGAGATGAAGAAGGTTTACATAAATTTACACAATTTGAGGAAAGTTCATTTGCATATTTTATGCATTTGCGAACGTGGAGCGAACATGGCCAAACGAGCTGGTGAACAGAGAACAGAGAACAGAGGAGACCTGCTGCAATTAAGGCTATCAACTTCTACATACATTGAATTTGGAATGGAGCTAGGCAAATGTTTAATAATGTGACATATGGAAATCATAATAGGCGCTTGCCTACACCGGGACACACGAGGCAGGGCACAGGACGGAGGGAGCAGGACACGTAAAACGATGCCTATATCGAGCATATGTATAAAGTGTGATAGTTAACGGCGTGGAAATGGGCATGGACATGGCATTGGGCAGAGGGAATTAAAAGTTATTTAATAGTCAACTAACACGTAATAATTAATTATAATTGGAGCAGCGAATGAAGAGTGTGAGGAAGAGAAGAGGAAGGAGTAAAAGAAATACAAATGGGTTTGATGGGAACAAATGGGATTAGGCCTCTCAAATGTATATCAACTAATATGACATTTCTGCAAATTATACAAATAAAATTTCATTAAAGAAATGGGTAAAAAACTACTTATGTAATATATGAACTCAAATTCTTGGTAAACTGTGAAAAATACGTTAAAAGGATCGACAAACCACAAATTTGTATATGCTCAGAGTCGTATGATGCACAAGCTAAAATCACATGCTACTTAGTTAAAATAGTGAGTTACTCAAAAAAGAAGTATAAGAGATGTAGAAAAAGTCGCACGGAAATTGAACTTCCGATGCAAAAGTAGTAAAGTGCACTGGAAGAGGCGGACAGACAGCAGTGATACGGACGGAAGCCATCCGAAAGTTCAAGTATCAGAAAACAGGCTGCAAACTAAACTCAACTAACCCAATCTGAACTCAGCTGAACTGAAATGAACTGAGTTAAGCATGGGAACTGCAACAGAAACAGAAATGAAAATAAAGTGCAAAGTGTTACACACACACCCATACACCCATACACATACAATGTTCAAGTTTAAAAGAGAGAATACGGAGGTGTTGGAGGAGCAGCAACTGTGGGCTGATAATGCTGATGGCTCCTAAACTGCTTGGAGACCGTTGCATGCAGAGAACTGAGGCCCTCTGCTAGCTGCAGCTGATGACTATGCAGACGGCTGGGCAGCTGGCCAGAGAGGCGAGCTGAAGCGGAGAGCGAGAGAAAACAACGAATAGCCATGAATGAATGAATGGCGAATTGTGGCTACGTTGGCGAAACCCACACCAGAGCCCACACCAAGCCAAGCCACGGCAGGCCAGGCCAGGCCAGGCCAGCGTGATTACAACAACAATTAGTGGCACACAGAGCCCAAAAGCGAAGCCAAGCAAAACGAGCAAAAGAAGCTGCCGCCACAGCAGACGCTGGATAACCAAAATAATGTGACAAGGCTAAATGCCGTAGCTGACATTGCACAGCTCCCAAATCCAAGCAACTGCCAAGCCAACAACGCCAACCAGACAAAAGAGTCAAGGAGGTAGTCCTCGTCGTTGCCTTCCCCTCCTCCTGCTCAACCTCCCACTGCTCCTCCTGCTCGACCTCCTACTGCCTCTCCTCCTTCTGCTGCTCGTCCTACTCCTCCTCACGCTTCCATTCAAGATTTGAAAATGTTGCAGTTCAGCTAAACTTTTTTCACTTGTAATTACTTTAAAACCTAATTGCGTTGCCTTTGCTGCTTTAATAAAAGAGAATCCCAATCACAGCTAATTACTGACCGAGATTTTTCCTCAACTCATATCCAATCTCTTGTGAAAATAATATAATATAATATAATATTATACAAGCTACAAAGGAAATATTTGCAATATTATTTTAAAGAACTTTAACTTGTATAACTACTTCAAGAATAGTTTGATTATCTGTCAGACTATAATTATCGAAAATAATATAACTCAGGTACATATAAGCATGAACATGAATGATTGTCTGACAGTCTGATACTCAAACTCATATTCGCACTATTCAATCCCCTTTTAACTCCATTTATATCCTAAACAATTTTATAGACTCTCACAAATCAAAATTCCTGTTTGGCTAACATGGCATAGCCGACATGATTTCTATAACTGTAGCTCGTGACTGCAATCAACATACTTCAATCGATTCTAAAACGGCCATAAAAACCACACAAGGACATGCTCTTGGGCGCCGTTACAGCTATAGCTGTAACTGTAAATGTAACTGTACCTTTTGCAGTGCATTTCTACATATACATACATCTATGTACGTATATATGTTGCTTAACTATCCGTACTCATACATGTGGCTATGAATTCATGCAATTTCGCTCTTTTTTCGGATTTGGCTGGCCAGCTGCTGAATATAGTTTTTAGTTCGTGCACATTTTAGGGGATTTTTAGACTTAATAAATGCAAAAGTAATTTTTGTAAATAAATGCAAAATAAATACAATATTTACAAAAGTTATTATTAAAAAAAAAGTACTTTCTGGAGTATAAAAAATGCTTAAAACTGGTTGAAAAAATATGTGCCCAAATTAAATCCAGCTAAAAGATAGGTTAATGCACTCAACTTGTAAATTTGTATATTAAAAAATACAAGAAATTCTAAAAATATTTTAGCCATATATAAAAAAAATTTTGTAAAACACAACTGGGCTGAAAATAAATAAAAAATTTGTAAATTTGTATGCCTATAAGATAAAAAAATGTAAAAATATTTCTGGCGTATGGGCTTAAAAATGATATAATAATAATATATATATATATATATATATATATATATATATATATATATATATATATATATATATATATATATATATATATATATATATATATATATATATATATATATTTATAATAGAAATGTAATCAAATAAATACTATTTATAATTATATATTTATTATGTTATATATTTAATTAATCAAAATTTATATATCCATAAAATGTATATACAAATGGAATATGGTGAATGATGAGCACTATGAGAGACTTCGAATATATTATATATATTCCACAGTCTTACATCAATGATGAAAATGACTGTGAAATAAACTTAAGAGTAAAATCATAAGTAACATAATAAGTAAAGTTCTTTAATTCTAATGCAACTCTAACGAATGGAGGCGCATTGCTCACAATTAGTCAAATTGAAAATAATGAACTATTTTAGTGCATTTGAAAGCATCCGAAAATTTCAACAATTCATACGATAAGCGTCCGATAAATATAGTCAATATATGTTCATATAATGCAGGCCAAGCCAACACCCAACCCCCATAGGGAGTGCTGCCAAAATCGTGCATGGGGTCGACCCTAAACGTGTATATGCTTAATTTTTGGTGCCCTTTTGTTATTTTTGATTTAAGCGCCGCAATATTTGAATTATGATTGTAAATCATGCAAAATTTATTGCATTTGCAGTTGCCGAATTGTTGCAACATGGATGGCGCTTGCCACACACACACACAAACACACCATGGCGTTTGATTTGCAGTCTATGGGCGGGGCTAATTTGAAGTGGGGGTGGGAGCATAATGCGTTTTCCATTAATATTTTGTGCATTTAAAGTTTGCGTGCTGCAACTTTGATTGCAGCCGGCAAATGAAATTGCGGCAAATGATAATTTGTATAACTTGGCTGGCTTTCAAAATAATTGCAGTCGTGCGGGCAGTGTGCAAAGCGAGTGCATTTTAATTGAAACTTTTGCCAAAAACCAAAACTCGACGCGATGAAACTCGACTCGATGCGACTCGATGCGACTCGACTCGACTCGATGCGAATGAAGTGCAATTAGTTAGCAAGCATAATATAATTAGACTTTGCTCAAAATTTCATTATTGTCTTAGCACAACTCATATTAAATAAATATTTTTTTGTTACATTTTGCAGACCAACGAGTTGACCAAAAAAGAAGAGGAAGAGGAATGAAAGAACAATTCAAATAAAAACAGTAATAAAATATAATATGGCAATGGGCAAAGCTTGGTGCTTGGCAAAAGGCAAACAGGAATGAATTATTTATGGAGAACACATGCAGAATAAGTCAACAGACGGTTCTGTGGCCAATGGCCGGCAATATGACTATCTCTCTCACTCTAGTAACACCACTAGCTCAATCTTTCTCTCTCGCGCAGGCTGCTCCACATTTATGCACATAAATTGTAACGCCTTTTTGGCTCTACCTTATGCAGATTTGTTTAACTTCAAAAAAAATAACAAACTGAACAGCTTTGGATGCTGTTATTGCTGCTGCTGTTGCGGCTGCTGCTGATGCTGCTGCTACTCCTCCTGCTGCTGCTACTACTACTCCTGCTGCTGTTCCAAGTTTTTCTCTAGCATTAATCCACTAAACCGTAAACAAACGAGGCCAGTCAACAAAGGGCCAACATGTCGTATGAGCTATTAAGTGTGCCATGTGTGCCATATAAGTGCCAATGTATGTATATGTGTATGTGCGTGTGCGAGTGTGTGTGTATCGTCTCGTCGTATATTTTAAACTGCTCCTCCGTTCCAGCAGCATGTTTTGCTAATTTTGTGCAGCTGCAAGCAGTTTCTATTTCTAATTGTGTCGCATTCTGATATATGCTGCCAACCATTTATTATACCTAGTTAGATAGATTTCTCCCCTGCTGCTTCTACAGGCTCTTACCCAATTTCCGAACTCAGTCCAAAAATGTCCTGCATGAAATACGGCTATCGATCCACTTGTCAAACACTCGGAACATGGTGTAAGCCTGAGCTGAGACAGCTTATCAGCTAGTTAGCCTAAAAACTAAGCCAACAAGAGTCATGGATCAAATGGGTCAGAATCATTGTATGCAAGGCAATAGAGACTTCAAAATTCCCTGTAAAAGAACTAAGCTGTATATGGGTAAAAGCAAATGAACAAAAAGATTATGTGCAAAACTATAATGAACAAATACAAATATTTAAGAACTTTAACTCAAATTTGTGCTCAGCTGTTAAAACTCAATGCCAACTCGCTCGTGGCTGCCATGGCAATTCTACGCACAAAGGAAAAGTTTATACAGAAAAGCGTATGGCAACAGCAAGATGAAAATGGGTAAAAAAAAAAAAAAAAAAAAAAAAAAAAACATATGTATATATCTAACATAGCAACCAGTATGAAAGAAGACTCAGAAGAAAATCAATTCGAGGACGATTGCCGAAATAACTTTCAGAAAGCAAAGCCAAAGCCAGACACTAATTTCATATTCCATATATAAAGCTTTTTAAAATAAATCCAGAAAAAATAAAAAAAGTGAATTTATAATCGCTTTTGCCATTAATTACCACTTAATATTTTATTTTCAAATCTCAGAAATAAATATTTTTTATTTTAAATATTTTTGTTTATTATTTATGTCCTTCATTCCTCCATTTAAGTTCAACTTTTATTTCATTTTATTTTACACTCATTTAAAATTGTCAAAATATTTAATTTCCGACAAAATACGCTAGACTTCTACAAATGTTGAGCCTTGTCGAACTATAACTCAGCTTCAAACATATTAAACTTAGTTAATGTTTTTTTCATCTATTTGGAATCTATAGAATATTTAAAAGTAAAGCTTATAAACCTCCACGTTTTCCAATTTTATTTCCATTATTTCTTTTTTTTTTTGTGTGTTTTTGAAAGAGCTCAGCCGCAGCGAAAATTGTTATTTGACCAAAAACGCATTTTCGGAATTGCAAAAATAATAAAAAAGGAAAAGAAACAATTTTATCCTTATTTCGATTTATTTTTTATTTTTTTCATTTATGTAATCTCGCTCTGGCTGAAGAGCATGCAAATGCTGAGCAGCAAGTTGTAGTTTATGTTTTCAATTTCATCAACTTAAACTAAAACGAAAAAGCTATTAGCTCGAAATGCAACTGTGAGTGTCCGACTGGATGGATAAGCAGAACTCCGGCCCGAGCAGGAGTAGATGGAAGAGGCGGAAGGGCGGGAGGGGCAGATGGACTGGGCTGTGCAGGGCTGGTCGTGAGTTGGGTTGGAGGGGGCCTGGCACTATTTCCCTCTTGAATTTGCGCAAATTTACACGAATTTGATTATTATTATGATGGCAATTTGCAAAAATGTCATCTCTCAAGCGACAAATAAAAAGACGAACGGCACAAAAAGCGAAAAAGAGTAGGAAAAATGAAAACATAGTCGGACAAACGGAAATTTCTCATTGCGCAAAGTGGCACAGGAGCTGCTGGCTCCATAAACAGGGTGCCACAGTTGGATTCGAGTCGAGGCGCAGTCAGATCATGCTGGTCAATGGGTGCGCACCCTGTGCCACCACACAGTCCTTGGCATCAATTGTGCCATCCACCTAACAGGAGAAGGAATTTATAGTCCTTAACAAGCTGTGCGTCTTGTTGGCATTCGCTTATCGTGGCCGCCCATAATTATGACGCACTTTGCGGCAAGTGCTGCTGCTGCTGCTGCTACTACTGCTGCTGCGCCCTTCTTCGTCCGGCAGCATCCGGCAGCAGGATGTTCAATTTTCGCTTGCCTCTTATTTCGCTTTGCCATTTTGATTTCCTTATTTGCCTTGTCGCGTTTTGCATTCATTTGCCTTTGCACTTTATCTGGCAACGTTGCATTACTTTAACTAGCAACAAGCCACGCCCCCAACTGTTTCCACTTGACTCGTGCCGCTCCAGCTGCGGCTCGCTGAAATTATCTGCTGGCAGAATCAAAAGTTTTTGCTCTTTTATGCCACGGCTCGGGCCCATTCGGGGCCAAGTGGCCGTGCTCGTGGTCGTGGTCGTGGTCGTGGTGGGCGTGTTAGTCAGACATCAGCGTCCTGGAATTGTGTCAAGGACACTAACGCCCCAAGCTCTTTTGGCGGCAAATTCGAGAAATTATTGCGGAAAAGGAAAACAGCACCACAAACATTGTTTAACTTTCATTGCCTTTTCCCCGTGCCACACACACACACACACAGACACATAAATTGCCAATGAAACGCAGCTCTCAGCGTTTTAACTCTTCGGGCAGCCTTATCGACCAGAGGACATGGCCAAATGCGGCATTTGTCAAGCCAAACAATGCAAATACATAAGTAATTTATGATAATGTGCGCATAGACTTGATTCAATGAGTTGTTGTCGTTGCTGTCTGAGCTCAAATGAAGGCCTGATTGTGTGTGAACTATGTGGAGAGTGTATAGATTTCAGCTAGTTATTTAAATGATTCTATAAGTGTTAAACTTTCTTTTAGTTAGTAATGCTTTAGCAACGGCAACTGCAACGGCAAATGCAATTTGCAGTTCAACTAAGATTTCTATGCCTAGGTCGCAGCTTAACGAGTTCTCAACTTGAATTACAACTTTAAATTGACTTGCCTGACTCACACACACACACACACAGACTGACACACCTTGCCGTTCAGTGCGCATCTTATAAGATTTATGTTTCTGGGTCACACAAAAGGCGAACAATGTGAGATCTATTTTATGGCTACCTCAAGTGGCTTACTTTAACAACCCGACGAAAAGTGAACGGAGAAAGTAGCTGTCGAGTGAAGGTGAACGTGGCTACGGCTGTGGCTGTGGCTGTGGTTTCGACTGCTGCAAGTGTGAATGCGGCTTTTGGCCGTGAATGAAAGTAGCTTACAAAAGTGCATTCAAGCTGCCAGAGCAGGCAAAGGACTCGCGATGGCACATGCAGCCATTGATGAGACTTTTATGCGCATCTGTAAGCCCGTCCTTGGCTGCACCATCTTTGCAATTCAATCCCGTTCAGTCGCTGTCAAATCTTTCATTTAATTTAATTTTCATGCCGCAACCAGATTCGAGCCGGGGGGACACGATGTCAAAGTTCCTGCAACTTCATTAGGAGCAAAGCTGACAGGGAACTGAGCGCAAAATAACCCGAATCCCTTCACGGCCAGCCACTTGTGGATATGTCTGTATTTCGAGTACAGTTCCAGACCCGCTGCTTGGCAGCAAAATTAAATGAACCATAAACTTGGTAAAAGTATTTTAACCAGCGCAAATCCTGATGATAGGCCTTTTGACTTTTTGTGCCCTGCGGCGGTACTTGGACTAAAGTAAGACTGCTGATTTACTCTCTCTCTCTCTCCGACACAATTTCTCTCTCTCCCCCTCTTTCGTTTGGTTATAAAGTTAAAAGAGAGCAGTAAATAATAACAGATAGGTTTAATCATATACAATAAACAGTTTAGTTAATAATTAACTTGTTAACTAATTTTTTAAAAATAATTTTGAAAAAATATAAAATATTTATTTTGAACATATGTAAAAATTAATTACAAATTGGCTCAAATAAAAATTGCATATAAAACTTATATTCAAAACTACTATAAAAATCTTGAAGAATTTATTTAATTTATATTCGAATAGAATTATTGTAATATTACATTTGAGCATAATTTAAACAAATTTATATACTTACAAATTCAGTAGAGCATTGGCTAGTCTAACTCACTCTGCACAGGGTTTCGTTGGCGCTACCTTTTGAGAACTTATTCAGATTCGCAATGCTGATTGTGCTAGGCTCGAAGTTTGCCGCTCCAAAGTTGTTCATAAGTATTTTGCCAGGGGTAAAATAACTTTGCCATTACATTGGCAAGGCAAACCAAAGTCTCTCAGCAACAATTTCACACAGCCCACTTTCCAATGCTAATCAACTGTGGGCACGTGGGCTGGCTGTCAGCATAGCCGCATCTGCATTAAGTTGAGAAATATCCATGAAATGCCAAAGTCCTCAAGAATTTTTGAGGTGGCATCGATGCAATTATTGTGCAATCGATTGACAATTATCGAGGCGCAGATAGGGAAATAAAATATTGAATTTAAAATGTAAGAAATATAAATAAGTTCAATAAATATTTAGTGTAACACAGTTAATTGATACCGATAAGTTGTACATGAAAATTCAAGTCATAATGTCGAACGACTTTACATTGAATATTAACAGCTGTTGCACAGGTTTGTGAAATGTAATGGGATTTATAAGAAAATGTTAAACCTTACAGAATATTCATTATCTGCATAGGATCGATAACTTTATCAAGTGGTTAGCTATCGAAAATGTTATCATTTGGTTAGGTCGACATGCATTTTCATTTGCTCGTGTTTCTTTTATAATTAAAAGCGGATAATTCAAAGTGTTTAAAATATATTAGTTTAGGACAAATATAAGGGAAATCTTTGTGCTCCTATACCCATCTTATCCTATATATCCTATACATCAAAGCCCACATTGAAGCATTGTCAACAGCCCCAAACAAAAGTGAGCTTTATATCTCCAAAGACTTAAATGTCAATCTGGATTTTGAGGAATTGTGTTTTTCAGGCCATGAAATTTCAAAACATTTGGCACTCCCTGGGCGCAGTCAGTGGTGGCTCCTTGGCCACTTACATTAGCCTCAAATTGATCGAGCGCAACCGGACACACGAAGCCTACCACGAGGGACAGCCGACGGTGAGCCGAGGTGGCTGGTGTCACGACTGGGATCAGCGCCAGCTCGTGCAGCAGAAGCTCGCGCTCGAGTCGAGCGCTGGGCACGAGCAGGAGGCTGAAGCAGTTGCCCTGCGACACATTGTGCTGGTGCGGCATGGCGAGTATACGTCCTCACCGGATGGCGGCCACCTGACGGAACTGGGACGACTGCAGGCACATCGCACGGGTCAGCGGCTGCACGAGATGGACGTGACATGGGACCACGTGGTCGCGTCGACAATGACGCGCGCCCAGGAGACGGCCATGATCATACTGAAGCAGATTAACTTCGATCCGCTCAAGATGAAGCGCTGCGAGCTGCTGCCCGAGGGCACACCCTGCCCAGCCGATCCGCCCCAGAATCGCAGCGTTGCCAGCGTAGAGCAGGCCTTTCGCCGCGATGGGCCGCGCATCGAGGCGGCCTTTCGACGCTACTTCTTTCGCGCCTCACCAGATCAGAAGCAGGACTCGTACCTGCTGCTGATTGGCCATGCGAATGTTATACGCTATTTGGTTTGTCGGGCCCTGCAGCTCTCACCGGAGGCCTGGACACGCTTTTCTCTGCACCATGGCTCCATCACCTGGCTGACTGTCTGGCCCACGGGCTATGTCACGCTCCGTTGCCTGGGCGATACGGGCTTTATGGCCATCAACGAGCTGACACACCGAAGACCGAAGGAGAAAGTTAAGTAACGCATAGAAGCAACTTCCGCAGTTGCTGGTTTTGTGGACCTGCCCTCATTTATTGATTTACATTTCAAATATATCTGTAACAAATTATGTACGCCCTATCAAATTGTAAAAGTATTGCGTAAATGTTTCTAATAAAAAGCTAAAGTTTCAATTTTGTTAAATTAAAAACCATTATTCATATTAAACCTGTGATTGGAAGTATCATATCTGAAAATGTGATGCCAAACATAAGCCTGACATTCTTACAATGTTTTCCTATATATCATTATAAATTAAAGTATTTATACAGATTTTTATTTCACGCCCCTTAAAAATTCGATTAAAACTGATTGAAAGCTGAGCACTGTCACACATTTTTGTGAATATTATTTTCATTTCATTTTATTTTATTTTTTGCATATGCTTAATAGGATGAGAGTTTATATTATTTCGCATGCCCTGGGCAACACTTGAGTGCTTAATTTACACACAAATGCGCACACTTAACTACAAGTGGGTGTGCGTGCGTGAGTGTGGGTGTGGGTGTGGGTGTGGGTGAATGCGGCTTCATTTGTAGCCGGACTTTTTGGCCTCTGCATGCTGACCATCCGGAACGTGACTTTTATGTTCATTTTGTGTTGGGCGTATATCGGATGGATGCAGCTGCTGGCAAATGGTAAAAGCGGAAAAGCGGAAGAGCGGAAAACGGAAAACCCCTCTATAACTTTGACCAAAATCACTTTTGGGCAATGCCTGTGGCTGCTCGTCCTCCCTGCCTCCATCAGCCATCCCCCGCGCTGCTGCCGTTGCCACAACTCCGCACTCTTTCGGCTTTGTCCCTGCTCATTAGCGGGACTTTAATTTTGGAGCCCTGGTACTCTGGTTTTTGGGGCTTCCTCTCTGGTCGGGGATTCGGTTAGGGCTTCTGGGTTTACTCTTTGTTTATGTTTTTATAGTCGCTGTCGTCATCATTTCATTAAATTTGCATCGCAACAATGTGAATTTAATTTGCGTAGCCACAAAATTGCATTATTTCTGCACAAAGCTTGATTTCAAAGCCTGTCAACTATTTGCTATTTCCACATTGTTGCAGGAATTTAATAAAATGTAAAAAATAACTAAAAATAAACAAACACTGAATTCTGAATTCCCCCCGCACTGTTTAGCATTTGCCACATACTCGACTCGACTTTTGTTTAACCAACAAAGCTGACTTCACTTCCCCCATAAAGCGGGAAGGAGCACTCTCTGTCCGCCCACAGCTAGTTTTCCCAACCAACTACATAGTGGAAACATATCGATTTTCAGCTGTAAGATATCTTATATGTGTATGGATAAGCGCTGCAATAATAGCAGGAGCTTGCTCAAAGGAATTCCTTCAAGCGAGCTGCTACAATCAAATATTCGTGGATTCAATAAAAACATATATGATGATAAAAATAATATTAATATAATAATAAAATAAAATAATGGATATTCTTTGAAAGAACTTTGCAAATTAAATTTTAGCAACATTTTTTAATTCAAATTAAATGTATTTATTGCTTTACTGAAAGCCGATATATAAAATTGAATACAAAATTTAAAATTAATATATATATTGCAAATAGTTCATTCCACAGCTCAAAAAATTTGTTAGGATTTAATTTGTGTGATGACGAAAAATCACACAGACATCCTTATTCTTATCCTCATCCTCATACTTACCATCATCATCATCATCAGGGGTTAATAGGTACTTCATTCTTCAATATGGCTTTGCGTTTGCGCTACTCCCTGAATTTTCTCCATATGCGTATCGAGAAGAAATAGACAAGCTCTATTAAGCTCAGCCCAGAAATGTAAAATTCTAATTTGTTTGATTTCTTGTATAAAACTTTAGGTTTCTGATTAATAAAATAATACACAAAATATTAAATCCGAAGTGCAATAACAAACAAACACATAGATATCCATATTATCATCCGCATCCCCATCCTCATCCTCATCATCATGGATCAATGGGAACTTCATCCTGTTCCTTCGGGAATATTATGGCTTTGCGTTTGCGCCGCTGACTGCAGCTACCGCAAATGCGTATCGAGAAGAAGTAGACGAGCTCGATGAAGCTGAGGCTGGAGATACCCATAAACAAGCCGAAGATACCGCCACAATTAGATATCAACGTGGAGACGCCAAAGAGAATGGTTCGCTTAATGGCCGTGAATTGATGCTCCTTAAAGTAGACGGTCAGACGCGAGCCAATCGCACTGCAGCAATATATAGTATTCTACATAAATATTTCAGATATACGTTATGGAGTAGTTACTTACTCAGTGTGCTCATAGACTTCACGAAAAGCTACTAAGGTTTTTTCCAGATTATAGAAAGCACGCGATATCTCGAAGTTATATTCCAAGGAGGTGCATGCGGGCATACAGTTGCACATGACCTTCGTATTGGGATTGACGCTCTGATGTACGGTCTGATTCTGCAATATGGCATAGAGCTCGTCCTGTGCGGCCGTGTAGCAGGCGATCTTGTCCAGTCCGCAAACAGGCACGTCCAAGGGCTCTGCAAGTAGAAGATACTGAATTAGAACTGACGCAGTAACCATTCTCGATATACCATCACGCACTGGGCATCCAAAACTTGACACAGCCACACTTTGCCATTGTAAAGTTGGACAGGCACTCGGTCTGGCAATTGCTCTGCGAATAGCTGCGGAAGAACCGGAGATGGCGTTCATCATCGAAGAAGCACTGACGCCTGTTGAACGTTGCAAATATTGCAAGGAGAACATACAACGTGTAAATATTATTATAAAATATGTCAAGTGGTTACATTCATATTATGAATGTGTAGAGAATGTTAAAAGAGTTACAAATGCTTCGAGTTGCTTTGGGGTTTCAGGAAACAACCATCGAGGGGTATCCCAGATAGATTTAATGGCTCCTCCTGCATTACAATGTCAGCCTTTCGCTTTTAATATGTATGTGTGTATGTATATATGTATATGTATGTGCATGCGTATATGTTAGGCGTGTCTGATGTGCTCACTTTTCAGCTGTAATTTCATGTAAATTATTCGTGGACACGACATAGCTGGGCAACACGCTAACCATGACTTCATGGCCATGGGGAACCAGAATATAATTGTTCGATGTGACCGGCACACTCTCTGGAGAGTTGAGAAATACCTGGATAGACAAATCAACAATAAACGAATGTGAAGGAACACAACATTAACAACACAGCGACGCACCTTATAGCCCTGCTTAAAGCTGCGGCAATCGTAGTCGTAATTGTGCTCCAGCCCCTGTAAGAATGCAAAGAACCCTTTTGAAACCGATGAGGCCACAGTGCGCTGTGGATACGAGTTCTGGCCCTGACCCACATAGCCCGTCGACAGCGACCAGTTGCCTCGGATTTCATTTAGTCGAGGCAAATCCGTGTCAAAGTAGTTCTGAAAGTCAACTACGTCCGGATCCACATAGCTGACGAAACGCTCATCGCGATAAATATCCTTGGGTCGCAGACCATTGAACTGATAGCAAATGCCCTCGTCCGTGGCCACAAAGTCAAAGAGCTTGTTGCAAAAGTAGAACCGGCCATTCCAGCGACAAAACGGACCCGTCTCATTCTTCGAGATGCTCAAGTCCACCAACGTCTCCGTCACATTTTCCGTTTGCTGGCTATGCAGCTTTGACAGAATCGGCGCAAACTTCGCAGCAACATCCGTGTCACAAATGTGCATGGTGGCTGCCATACGCTCCAAGCTATAAATAGATAGACAAAATATGAATTGCAATTGCGATTCAGCTTTAGTTTAGCTGCTGATTATCTCTTGTTTATTATTAGCATAAGCATAATTAATATATACTATTTCAATACTCAACTCTTCTTCATCTACACTGGAATATTGATTGCCCTCTTTGAACTCCTGCCAGATCTTTGCGGAGATGTTCGCATAATCGAAAACGTTGCGTTCCATTTTAATTTCCGGGCATATGGTAATTGTGGGGAACGGTATCTTGTGCACTGGCACCAGCGTCTCGTCGAAGCCCAGGATGACCGGTGAATCCTGCCATTTCAGGTAAGTGGCCCAAATGAGCGACGCCGCAAAATACATCGAAGTACAGATCAACACCAGCCAGTATAATCTGAGGAAACACAGAGACAGACGCAATTTCAGTTGGAAACTGAGCAACTGAAGAGGATGCACGCACACACTTCTCGTATATGGGGCGATGCAGCTCGAATATGTAGCGTATGCCATGGATGGTGGTGCTCTTCGAGTACTCCAGCAGCATTCCCTTGCAGGCGGACAGGCGACTGCCATATCTGATCCGGGATTTGATAATCACATCACTGGGCACATCACTTAACGCCGCCGAAGTGATGCTGGCACGTTGATAGTCGAAGTTCGGCAAGGACAACAGCTCTGGCCCCGGCAGCACGCAGCTGAGCTTCTCCTCATTTCCCTCAATTGTGGCCATAGTGCGTGCATGCACGGCGTTGCCTCAACTAAGCTGTGCTGCGCCGCGAGCTGCGGTTTTATAGCCAGCACGCAAATGGGTGCGTCCACGAGCCAACATTCTAAAATTCCCGTAGGATGTCACACTTGCTGCTCGGGGACGCAGCTGTGTCGTGTATGTACTTAGCGTAATTGCAGGCAGAAATATGTCAGAAAATTAAATACAGTTTTTTTTATTATCAAGTGCAGAATAGCAGAGACAGAATTTAAGATTAAAAAGGTTTCCTTCTTTACTCTTTACTCTTTACTCAAGGAAATAATAGTCTGTTTCTCAGACGAACGTGGAAAATTGACTTACCTCATCTTAATCGTGCTACATATTTCTGTGTTAAAGTTAAATCTCCTCTTCCCTATTGGAGCTTAGTCTATAATTATAACGAATGGCGAAAGATAGTGAGAGGCATGCAGTCTGAATAGCAAACTCAAGAAGATGGTGCAAATATTAATCCAAACCAGACAGTTAATTAATTAATATGCAGTTGTAGTTGCCTATACTCCTGCAGACAGAATATTGATGCCTGAAGTGTTCACACAATATCCAAGCAAAGTAATCCAGACAATGCAATGGAAATACAATACAGTGGAAGCTCCACGAATTGTCTCAAGTTCTAAGTGTGGCCGATTGGAAGCCTCAGCCGTAACTGCAATGGCAGCTGCAGATGTTGTCAAGTTTCAGTTTGATAGAATTTCAGAATTTAAGTTGAAATTTGGATGGCTTGTGAAGTTTTGTGGCTGGCTCGGGGCTGCCGTGCGAATTCGAACACACAAAATGCATAAATCAAAGGAAAATTGAATTTTAGCCATTGAAAGGCATTGCCTACGCCGAGCCACAGCAACGCCACACGCTGTGAGCAGCCTGTGACAATATGTTAGAAACGGCACAGAGTTTGCCTAGCTATCCTGTCGCCCTCCCCCACAGCGCCCACAGTCCCCACAGCCCCTCGCAGAGATTGTCAGTGGAATGCGTGGCAAAAACTTTGTCTGGCTTGGCGTTGATGCCACTTTAAAAACAAAATTTTCGAGTGCTTTTTGCAAAGACCCAGCAGACGTGAGCACTTCATAAATGCGACTGAAAAAAAGCATAGATTTCTTCATCAACTTCTTAAACGATTTTGCGAGCTGAAAGTGGCGCAATGAAACTATAATTATAGACTTTAACTAATTTGCAAAAAATCGATCTAAGTTCGCAAGTATGAAGACTTACTAAATTCGTTTATTTTACATAGCTATTATTTTGCAATTCAGCTGCGTTGCTTTTGTTTTAAGACTTAATATTTAATTGCAGATTTTTACTTAGAAACTTTAAAAATTTTATTAAATATAATATATATTTTTATTTTTTTATTTAATTTATATTTGCATATTCAAATAATATAAAATGAGAAATAAAAGAATTGAATCTAGTTGTAGCCAGGACAGACTTCGATATCAATCTGAAGAACTGTTATGTCGTTATATAGAGAATTCCGCAAGATAACACTCTTCATATTTCTATGCAGAGTAATCGAGTAATTGTTTTATAGTACTAAAAACTCTGCAGTGGAAGACAGAATGCAAAGAAAAGGTTGAGTAAACTTGATTGAAATACTTTCCCATTCCATGAAATCGACCTTATATATTTGTAGATCTTGAATAGTTTTTAACTGTAATGTTAAAGAACTTCACATCCTCTACAAACAGATCTTATATAGAAAACTACCATGCTCATCTCTCAAACTGCCAACCAGTAGCTCAGATTCTACACGTGCTGATTGGGTGAGGCGAAATGAAATGTAAGAATGGAATTCACCACTGTTTATGGGCAATCATACCACACGCTTTAGCCGGGTTTTTTCTGCTGCCTGTTGCCACAAAATAAACTAAAGAGAATTTCTATGTTTTCTTTGGAGATTATTTGGGCTTCGGGCCATTTGCAGTTCAGTCTTGTGAGGGCGCTTGAAATTGTAAAACGTGTCGAGCTTTGTGCCAGTCAATACAGAAATATATATAAATATACTATATACTATACATATACTATATACATATGCAGTCGCAGGATACTGGAATATTTGAAATTAATTCGTATTACGCCATATATATAGTGACGATGCATATTGCTGGCATCTAAAAGAAATCACAAAATCAAAAATCAATACAAAATAAAAATATGTCTGAACAGCAACAAAATATGCAATTTTGTGAATAGCCAAACACGGATCAAATATTCTGCATATGTCAGCAAAAATATGTTTACTTCTGTTATCGATGCAGTTATTTAATTTACGATGTGCTCGCACCAATTTATAAAGTAAACGCGCAAACGAATGAAACACCAACTAATTGCTGGAATTTACATTTTAATGAGTTTTTGCTAAACAAAAATAAAAAGATATGAAATTCTGAACGTTTAACAGCCAACCTAAATATACAAATAGTGAAAGAGTCAGAGAGAGCGAGAGAGAAGAGAGAGACAGGCTACGGAATCAATCAATTACAACACGCAAACGAGGTAAGTTGATTTTGCATATAATTTATTAATTAGTAAGTCTATGCCCATTGGCAAGAACTGGAGCGTGAGGCAAATCAAAATCGTTGACTCCGTTTTGCACTCACACTCATTCGCACTCAACATTCCTCCGACACCCATTCACACACGTTGGTGCGGCTAGTTTAACGAGCAAGCACAGCAAATAATAGGCAAAGCTTGAATCAAAGTCAGTCATTATAGGTGTTCATATGCAATTGAGCAAGTAATTCGCTAATAATTGTTCAGATTTCGCAGATAATAGTAGATAATAAATAATTATCCACTAGATATGTCAGTTTTAGGTAAGATTTTGTATGATTTTATTTTCTGTAGTTTAAATTTTTGCATATTTATATTAGCTATTTACATAAGCAATTTGTCAAGTATACGCAGAGTTGGCCAACAAATTTTTGGCCATTTGATTAGTATTAAAATAAAATATTGTACAACAATTTATATTCTCTAAACAAATGTATAAATACATGTATTTAATTTAACAACAACCAAATACAAAAAAACTGATTTGGATTTAAAGAAAATAAATATATAAATGAATGACCAAATGATGAATGATTAAATATAAACGATAAATAAGGTTTGATAGGTGTATTGTTCATTCTGTCATCTCTCTGACTACAAAAAAAAAAAAAAACAGTATAGAAGTACCATTAGATAGTTATTATTGCCTGTGCCCGCTGCAGGTCTAAAGATATATCAGAAAGACACAAAAATTAAATAAAATAAACCAGCATTCAACACACTGAATTGTAAATCATTAGAGGGATTTCTAATTTTTCCATAACTAAAAATTTATGTAGTCCCAGGTCTAATAAACTTTCACAGATTCTAGCCAAACCTTTCATAACATTTTCGTGTCGAATTCATACATTTGTGCCTAATTCCATCATACTTATGTATTCCAATGCAGTAAATTCAACAGAAGTAATTATTAATTCAGTAAATTCAACAAAAGTAATTATGAATACAAGGAATGTTGCCATTGGAATGTGCCATTTAAGTTATGATATTTTAATTAATAGCACTTTATTTGTCTTGTGCGCACAAACATATCGCACATATGTTCATTTCAATGGAGTTGAGCAATTAGTAGAGCCTAGGCCTAAGCGCATGTGAAGTTATTTTAGCTTCGTGCTAACCTCTGGCATGAACTTTGTCACCTCATGCCATCACAGCCAGTACTTATCATAAAACGGCTTTAACTAATATACTAACAACAAATAACAGCAAACGACACTAGCAACAATGGCAACGACAACGACTACAACTGCAACATGTCCACCTTTCAGCGCATTGCATATCGAGTTGCCTTCAGAAGAGCTTGGCAGGCAATTCGAACGCCTTGACTTGTGTCCATTGAGCTCACATAATCGCAGAGACGCAGGCAGAGCAAGAGAAAGACAGCAAATGTCTGTGTGCGTGAGATAGAGAAGGCAGACTGAGCGCGTTCAGCCTCTAGTTACCCATGCCCTGCCTTGGGGTATCGCATTTTAATGACCCACTTTCGAGCTGAAGACTATTTAAGTTTCGCTCGTATTGGTTTGCTCTAATTCCGAGCAGTGCAAATCCCAGTGGAGAGCAATTAGTATGGCCATTGGCCAGCACAACTGCAGCATATATTGTCAAGGAAATTGTAAAAGAGTTGCCGCGCGGTCATTGAGGGGCTTCGGGGTTGCCGCACTCACTGCAACAGCAGCAGCAGACAACAGCCAAAACAATGCGTGAATAAAGTACAATAGACATAGAATATATACATATATATCTATATATGTTGCAGGCAGTGAAAGTCAACCGAGGCGATGTTGACAGCAATTGAAAGACCAAAAGACAGCAAAGCTAGACACACAAAATAAATGAAAAATTAAAATAATAGAATTAACGAGTGCAAAAATTCAATTCAAGGCGCCGCAAATTCAGGGACAATACTTGGCGTCGAGCCATGAATACGTATCGAGCCAAATTTGGGGCAGCACCTTGGAACTCAGTGCGAATGCCGAACAACAACTAAAAAACAAAAGACAATAGTTGAAAAGTTAAACGAAATGCGAACTTGGTCAAGGCAGGCAATTGAGCGAATTAAGTCGACGCAATGCAATATTTAAGAGTGTTAACGTGTTTGGGACTTAAGAATGGCTTAAAATGAATATAAATAAAATAAATGTGAGCACATAAATCAAAGTAGGATTAAAAACCTCCTGTATCTGTATCTGTATCTGTATTTGTATCTGTATCTGTATCTGTATCTGTATCTGTATCTGTATCTGTATCTGTATCTGTATCTGTATCTGTATCTGTATCTGTATCTGTATCTGTATCTGTATCTGTATCTGTATCTGTATCTGTATCTGTATCTGTATCTGTATCTGTATCTGTATCTGTATCTGTATCTGTATCTGTATCTGTATCTGTATCTGTATCTGTATCTGTATCTGTATCTGTATCTGTATCTGTATCTGTATCTGTATCTGTATCTGTATCTGTATCTGTATCTGTATCTGTATCTGTATCTGTATCTGTATCTGTATCTGTATCTGTATCTGTATCTGTATCTGTATCTGTATCTGTATCTGTATCTGTATCTGTATCTGTATCTGTATCTGTATCTGTATCTGTATCTGTATCTGTATCTGTATCTGTATCTGTATCTGTATCTGTATCTGTATCTGTATCTGTATCTGTATCTGTATCTGTATCTGTATCTGTATCTGTATCTGTATCTGTATCTGTATCTGTATCTGTATCTGTATCTGTATCTGTATCTGTATCTGTATCTGTATCTGTATCTGTATCTGTATCTGTATCTGTATCTGTATCTGTATCTGTATCTGTATCTGTATCTGTATCTGTATCTGTATCTGTATCTGTATCTGTATCTGTGTCTGTATCTGTATCTGTATCTGTATCTGTATCTGTATCTGTATCTGTATCTGTATCTATATCTGTATCTGTATCTGTATATGTAAATGTATCGGTATTCGTATCTGTAACTTTGTCTATCATTTTCCCTCCTCTCTAATAACTATTAATACCTATATCTTCTCTACATCAGCTTCATGACTTTTTCTATATTTATCTTAAGGCAGCCCAGTCAAATCCCGTACAACATGTTTAGGTTGATCAGAAATTCGTTCTCTTATTGCTCTGTTTATTAAATAGCACAAGGAACTTTAGCGGTAAATTAATTTCAGGGAAAAAATATGTGAAAATATCCTAATTTATATTCTTGTGTGTGTCATATAAGCCGTGTGAGTTACTAGCGTCTGGTTTGGGTTATAAATATGAATACATAATTGGAACACAAAATTCCTAAAATATTTTACAACATGCTCCAACCACTAACTCAACTCTCTCTCCCTCCCTCTCTCTGTATGTTTGTATCTATGAATGTTGTCCATTCTTGTTGGGCTACCAGGCATTCATTGTCCTCGTTCTTCATTTCAGAGGCAAACACTCATAGGGAGCAGCGGTCACACACGGAGGCAAGGCTAGGCGGCCAAAGATGGAGCTAGGTATACGTAATCTAACACTGTCACCGCCAGCCGCAACAACAATTATGTTCTCGTCAACAGCAACAACAGCGCTGGCCGCCGCAATGTCCAGTGGCGCAGCGACAACAATTTCGCCAACAACAATTGAAGCAACAGCAACGACAGCGACAGCAACAACAACAACGACATCCACATTTTTTACATACAGCATACCAGGCATGGACATTGCGCCGGGACCATTTATATTCACCTACGTTAGTGAATTTTTATCGCTTATCACGCCCGAAGAATTGCCGCTCGGTAAGTTTGTGGGACGATTCTGGTTAAAGGTTCAGGGTTTTATTCTTTTTTTGTTGTTGTCTTTTCTATATCTATGTTTGTGTGCTATACAGTATGTGTGTGTGTACCTAGTTGTGTCTGGCTGCCAAGGAACTATTTGGGTTATGCTTTCATGCTCAAATCATTTATACCAAAAATATATATTAAGTGTAAAGTAACTATTGCAAACTGAAATTATTAAAATATACGGAGTTTACTGAAAAAAAAAACGAATGAAATATTTGTAGCTATGAATATATGATAAGGGAAATAAAAATGGATTTAATATATTTCTATTAAAATTTGAAGATCAGTAAGTTTTCGACTGGCTTTTATTGATAAATGTATATATGTCAGCAATATGGTAATAAGTAAAAAATCAGTTGAACTCGAACACTCATACCATCTCAGAATGATATTTAAATATATAAATATTCTTCTCATATTTTCGAACTTTATTGTGAATGATTTCCATGGTCACTGTTCGGCAGCTCTTCGCATTGTGTATGCTGTACGCTGTAGGACATTGGATTAAATTATGACACTAAATTCAGCTGGCGTATATTTTACGGCTCTTAGGCGTACAAACATTACGGCGTGTACTACACGATTTTAGTCTGCAATCCGTAGGTCGTAGGTCGTGATGGTGTAGCAGAATTTCTTATCAAATATGCTAGTCACCGCGCTGACTCTACCACAATAGAATTTTTGAAGCGTTGAAGAATTGTAGCAAAGTCAGCTTGGAGTAAGCTGGCTGGAAAAGCAAAAAAAAAATTAAAATAAAAATCACACAATATGAATTAATGACAAATTATTTATCAACAAAATTGGTCAACGTATTGAAGGAGAAGCCTCTAGCTGGCTAGCCTCAGATGTCCGATGAGCAAAAGCTGGCAAGCTTTATGAGAAAACACAATGTACAGGAGGCGGTAGCACGTCAGTATCTGACAGCCAACAACTGGGCGCTGGACGAGGCAAGCATCAAGTATGAGGCCGACAAGGCCAAGCAGCGCAGCAGCCAAACAATACCTCCCGTACACGAATACCACTCACTGCAGAGTATGCTGAGCAATCAGTTGCGCCCTGCGGATGAGACTGAGGCATACTTCGGCGGCGCCTCCGATAGCTCCATGCCGCCGCCGAGTGGCAAAACGCAGTCGAAGCGTATAGTCATCGATAACTCGACGCCGGCGCTGACCACAGCGGACAGCGACCGCAGTCTGCGTGCCTGGGGCCATGGCGTGCGTTTGGGCAGCGCTCATCCGATCATTCCGCCGCCGGCACGCGACACTAACGCTGCCGTCGACTCTGATTCAGACTCGGAGCTGGAGGAGCAGGAGCGAACCATTGTGGTATTGCACTTGTGGTCCGAGGGTTTCTCTCTGGACAACGGCTCGCTGCGACGCTACGAGGTGCCTGAGAACGAGCGCTTCCTGCGCGCCATCATGCGCGGCGACTTCCCGGACGAGATGCAGGAGCGCGGCCAGCGCATTGAGCTGAGTGTGAGGGATCGCACTAACGAATCATATCGCGAACTGTCGCGCAAACAGTTCATGGGCTTCGGTCGACCACTGTCCAGTCCGACGCCACATCTCGAGCTAGGCACACGGCCAAGCCAACTGCTGGCGGTAGAGGAGCGCCAGCAGCGTCACGAAGATGACGCCCAGCATACGGTAGAGCTAAACGGACAGACTGCCACGACCACAATACAGTTTCGTCTGGCCAATGGCAGCCGCGTCGCCGCACGTTTCAATACCTCCCACCATGTGGGAGATCTTTACAGCTACCTGCGCGCGGCGCGACCCCAATACGCCGCCGACAGCTTCCTGCTCATGACTGTGTTCCCACGTCATGAGCTGCACGAGACCGATCCGCGCACCCTGGCCGAGGCGAATCTGATTAATGTGCTGGTCATTCAGCATATGAACGAGGAGCCCGAACACGTTGAACCATCATCTGAATCAAATTAAATAAGTGATTACGCCATAATAAATAGCTTTAAAAATATATATTATTAAAGTGATTTTAATATAAATTTTTTTCTTATGCATAAAATAAAAATATATAAGAAAATTTTAAGTAATTATGTTTTTCTTTTTAAAAAAAGTTTTAATTTATTTTTAATAATTATTAATAATATATTTTTATTAAATGTATTAGCGTAAGTAGTTTACTATAATTTATACTTTATATATTTTTATATATTGGTTTTTAATTTTTAATTTAATTTTTTTATATAAAATAATAAATTATATTTCATTATTATATTTAACTATTTAAAAATTAAATTTATAATTTAATAAAAAAAAAAACAATATATAAAAATATATTTTATTATTATATTTTACGATTAATATAATAATAAAATATAATTTATTATTTCGTATAGTTTTATATATTGTTTTTTAAATTGTTAACTTAAGTTCAAAATAGTAAAATATAATAATAAAATATAATTTATTATTTTATATATTTTTATTTGTTGTTTTTTTTTTTTTAATTTTTAGTTTATTTTCTAATTAGTAATAATAAAATATATAGTCAAAAATAAACTAGATGCTTTTAAAATCCATGCATAAAATATGATGTTTCATTTTTATTTATAAAGGAATTCATTTTAATTATAAATAAACTTTAATATGTATATAAATATCCATTTAATAATGATAAACTCATTCCTGAACTATTTATTACAACAATAAAATATTTTTAAAGTCTTTAATAAATAATAATTATGGCTTTGAATTAATTTTGTATAAATTTATTACAATATATATATTTTTTTTTGCAGATTCCATACGCGATGTGCTCCACAAAAATGTCAGCTTTGTCGACTTTACCATGAATGTAAGTAAAGCTTATTATATTTCATATATGTGCAGTACTTCCGTATGAGCAATGAAAAAATGAATCAAATTATTTTTGTGTGTCCCTAGGCAATTAAAATCGAGTCCGGTTTCATAGCGCTGATGAGTATTTTCGCAATATTGGCGCTGGTGCCATTGATAGCCACCTGTGCGTGGTGCTGCGGTCGTCGCAGCACCCAGGATGAGGTCGATCTCATACGGAACGCATCGGTGCACATACGCGACGAGTCGCTGGAGGAGAATCTGCGCTGTCGCAAGAGTGCCGGCCTGGTCACACTCTGGATAGTGTTCATACTGCTCACGTAGGTGTTTCAGCCAAATTGGAAAGTTTCGTTCTGTCTAGCTGGAGAGTTCTCAACTCAATTTAATGGCACTTTGCAGGCTGAGCGACTTTAGCATATTTTATGCGAACAGTCGCCTTGCGGCGCGCATCGAGATGACGCCGGAGATGGTCAAGTCTGCTGTGCACGATGTGGAGGTCTTTCTAAAGGATACCCATCTACAAATCAAACACAAACTGGATAATGGCTTTCATGTTTCCGTTGAGAAAGTCGTCAAAGATCTGGAAGGTCAGTGGGTGCACCATACACACACACACGCAACTGCAAACAAAAAAACTTTTTCCCTTGCCAACTTTATGGGCAACCACGTCGCGCCCATTTTATAGTTTTCGATTCATGTATTATGCTAAAAACTTTATGCATTGCATTGTGAGTTATTGCTGACTGTTCCTGCTCCTGCTACCACTCCTGCTCCTGCACTCGCATGTGAACTCAATTTACGGTCTGTTTTCTTTTATTTTGCCATAGACGTGGATGTTCTCCTTGGCGAGCCAATTCAAGCGGAAATATCTGCACACACTGGCCTCGAACTGGCATATGATTCATTGACGACACTTAGCCTGGGTGAGCTGTCTATTGGTTAAGTGCTCCACAGCCATTGTGTGCCTCAATGCGTCCAAATCGGACTTGACCCAAATCCGTTTGTACTACAATACACACTTTTAGTATTTTTTTTTTTATTGTATACGGCGCAAACTTATCGCAATAATATGCCAAAGTGTTGTAAATCGTCTTAGCTATTGGAGTTAGTGGAAAGGCAGGATATATAATTTAAAAATTAAAGTAAATGATGCTTCATCTTTAACTAACTCGAATTCAAGTTAGATAATTTTGATGAGCTTATCTCTGCCTTCGAACTGTTCCGTATACCAACTCCCAGCTATAACGCGTTAATCTTCAGAGTCTTGACAAAGCCAAGCAGCTTGAATAACATCAATATATCAGAATGAATGACTTGAAGTGCGACGAGTGAAACAATTGTTTGCGGACAATTTCATTAGGCGGAAGCTATCGGCAAATAAACGAGCACGAGTGGATGCCGCATGCTGCCGCAATGTGAGGTTCAGGGAGGCCTCAGCAGGCTGGTAGGCGTCATCCACAGCCTCGTCCGCTGACAAGTTGACACAAGCACAAGCACGAGCACAAATGTCACGAAGGACAACTGCATTATTTGCGCACACAATGTGTAATTTAGTCGCAGTCAGCACCGTCCGCTCGGCTCCAAAATAAATATGCTACAATAATATTTTCATGGGATATATTCTGTTGCAGCCAACGCGGAGCTCATCTATCGCGTGCTCATGCTGCAGGAGACGGTCGGACGGGCGTTAAAGCTGTCGCAGGAGGCCGCCGCCCGCATGGAGGAGCTACAAATCCAGCTATCAGTGCTGCAGCGCCAATGCACGTACAGGGACCGTCCGCTCTGCGACACATTGCGTATACGCAGCTTCGAGGAGAATGGCGTCGTGGACGCTCTAAAGACGGTGTGTGTTTTGAGCCAGCTTGATTGTCGTTTCATTCCCATTTAATTTTTGCAACATTTTTATTACCTTTTCATTTCTTGTACTAACTGCAACTGCAACTGCAACTGCATCGGCAACCCTGGACTAATTCGCGGCCATCTAAAATTTCGCCTCGTTGCAATTTGTCAGCTGCAAGAGGACCAGAGCATCTTTCGCATGCGCTACTTGGGCGAAATTGAATTTGGTGCCACTGTCAAGAATCTAACATCGGAAGTTGGCGTCTCACGTTCCATTTTCAGCAATTTCCCGCAACAAGTCAAACACGACACGGCATACGAACGCAACTGTAAGTCCAATCAAAACTCATGACAAATCAAATGATTTTTCTTCTTCTTTTTTCAAGGCATACGCAGAGTTTTGCTAGAAATGTAACTTGAGGAGAGCTGAGTGTGTGTGTGTGCTAGAGCTAGCCTAAGAGATATAAAGTTGGCGTACGTTCTCATATGAATTTTTCCTTTGTTATTGATATTTCTATTCAATTTTATTTTTGGAAACTTTTCTCTTGAAAATTTCAAGCAAGTCTGGGTAACCAAGCCAGAATGGAATAAATAAATTTTGGCAGTTGTTTAGGATATTCAAATTATTGAAATGCTTAAAAAGATTTGCCATTGAATTACAAATTGTTTAATTAAAACCAGTTCAAGGCAATCCAATAAATACGTAAGGAAGAAAATTTTAAGCCGAGAGCAAAGGCAACACACAAAATTCCTAGCTAAACAAAGAAAGTAGTAAACATAAATTTCATTTATAAAAATTGAGCTTGAGGTAAAACAAAATATCAAAGCCAAGGTATAAAATTATTTTATTCCAACTTACACTTAAGATAATGGAGAGGTTGAGGACCTCGAGTTATTTCATTGACACTTCAGCCTTGATTACATTTATTTCTACAAGCTGCATAAACCTTTTCGAACACAAACTCGATTATGAGTTCAATTTAAATGTACAACTCAATCAATAGCGCACGACAAGCGCCCAGGGCGAGCACGTCTGTGTGTGCTAGTGTGGGTGTGGCATGTGCTATTTGCACGCAACACACAGCGTGTGGGATAGCGAGAGAGCATGTTGGTCCATGTTTAACACCATATTAATTACTGTCACCTGAGCTACACAATACACTAATTGAATTGCCAAACTTGTTCCGCAGATACGCTGGAGCAGTTGGCCAGCATCCGGCACAGGACGACCGCCAATGCTCAGATGCTAACGTCGACAATCAATGCATTGTTAGAGCGGCTGCAACGCACGTGGCCAGCTCTCGAGCCGGGCTACAATGAGCTCAAGGCTTGGGCGAACACCTACTGGAGCATTGGCTGGATCGCTGCACTGGTCATCGTCTGGGTGATGCTCTTCATGCTGATGTCCTACTGTTGCTTCCTGTGCGAGTCGAATGTCAAGTCGGGCATAGTTTTTCTCATTGCTGTTCTGATTATATGCATCGCCAGCATTTGTCTCACCTTCTACGGCGTCTTCTCGCTGGCCGTTGGCGGCAACACAGAGGTCTTCCTATGTCGCTCTCTCAACACCAACAACTATGAGATGCTGGGTAAGCTATTCGATAAGCCGGGCTACGTATATGCTGAGGAACCGCAAACGGGCATCATCGGCGAACTGCTACGTCCAGCTGGCGTCAATCGATCTGTGGTTAATGTCAGTCTGGGCACAGCGCTCAGGTGAGTTCTTCTTCTATATATCTCTCTATCTTAACCATGTCCACTAATATGCGTGTACTTAGACATTCCCAGATAAGCCCTCTCCGATATTGTACGTCCACAATCAATTTAAGTAACGAATTCTCTTATCCAATTACTTTGATACTGTACGTGCCTGTAATTTTGATAGCCCGCCAATTCATGCACAAACTATACTTCCCCTGACCTGCCAAGCTGATGAGTATTTAGGTAGCTGTCAATATGCCAACTGCTCCTGCCCACAGCTCCTTATCAAAATGAGCAACTGAGATATAATTATATAATAACGGCACATGGATTATATTAGTGGTTTGAATACTTCAATGTGTGCACAGAATTATTACTTATACTCAAAAATATAAAGTCTTTAGATAAAAACATAAAATTTTCGTGACATGTATTTATGAGAAAATAATAATAATAACAAAATAATTAATTTGAAGGCTATTTAAACATTTCTGACTCAAATTATAATTGCAAAACAAAAATAATAATAATAATAAAATATAGAAATAAAATACTTCAAATTATTATAAAATCATTTCATGATTCATTTTTTATTTTATTTTTAGTTTTTAGTTTTTAGTTTTAATAATTGATTTTTATGTTTTATTCTTATTTTTATAAGAGATTTTATTTACTTCACTTTGAAATTTTGGTCAAAACTCAAAGTTTATAAATTATTTTTATATGTTTTGATAATTTTTGTAATATTATATTATTTATTATTAATGGATTTGTGTACTTCCCAATAAAAGCTTAAAGTAAAACATTATTTCATTATATATTGTTTTTATTACAAGAAAATTTGGTTGATTTGTTTAAGCTCCGGTATTTTCATAATACAAATTATTTAATTACAAAAATTGAAAGATATTTATTTATTATTTTTATGTATATGTAAATATGTATATATTTATTTTATTTACTATATATGTATTATTATTATATTTTTTTTAATACAAAAAATATCACTATGTTTCAGTAGAAAGTGAGTCCCATTTCTTTCATTTACTCAATTATTATAAATTAATATTTACTAGAATTAAACTTCAATTTTTATATTTTAATATATTTAATTAATATTATTATTATGATTTAATATTATTATTAATATTAATATTATTATTATTATTATTATTATTATTATTATTATTATTATTATTATTATTATTATTATTATTATTATTATTATTATTATTATTATTATTATTATTATTATTATTATTATTATTATTATTATTATTATTATTTACTATGATTGAATTTCAATGAACTTCTTATTTTATTTTATATCCAATTCAACTACTCAGTTATATGTGATATTTAATCAGTAGTTGACAAGTTAGTTGATACCCAAATTGACACAATTGACGGTTCAATTCCGAGAAACCAAACCATGTCAAATCCCCGCCCAAAGGGCGTCTCTATTGATTGTGGCAAAGCCGCTTGTTAGCCACACTTGACTATCGAGAGCTTATGCAAAGTTTCTTGAGAGCACTATCAGAAGTTTGCACTTGGCGAACTAGTACTATGTATGCCGCAAGTAGACCTGACCTGCCATCAAATTTTGCGTCTCGGCTGAGCACTCTTATTATTCACAACCGCAGAGCACTGAGTCCAAAGACTACATAGAATTTAGATGCCCCTATATATAGACAACCGGCCACAAAGTTTTGAAAGACCAATGAAATTTGCTAGCCACCGCATGCCACTTCATTTTACGCAGCATACGAGAGCACAAACACGTACACAAGCACACACACACACACCCACACACACGCACACACAACGCCCACAGCCCTTGTAGCCACAAATTTTAAGCCCAATTCCAATTATCTGCACAGATACAAATACGCACACATGCGCCCATTGCAGAATATGCATGACCGCATGGGCCATGCCCATTCACAGCTACGCCCACGTCCACGCCCGCTCTTGAACGTAACTGCCAGCTAGCTGTATACTGTGCTGTGTGTGTGTGTGCGAGCGTATCTGGTTTTTGGCCCCATAAGTAGAGCCCAGAACTCAACGCATATTGAAGCCGACAAGCTAACATAAAGAAAACTAAAAATGATTTGACATTTCTTTGCAACGAACCAACTCACAACTCTCTGTGACTTCACTCATTCACACTGACACTCACTCACACTCACATTCACTTAAACGACCGGCTGGCAACACGCGGCGTATACGCAATCAGGGGCTGCGAACAAAATCAAGCATCGTACAATGTCTTTCAATTGGATGCGTTCGTTAATACCACAAAAATAGCCGATTTAAAACAATTCCCAAAAGTCTCAACAGCCATCGATGCCATTACCGTATCGGAGCGCACGCTGCTCTCATTAACCCAGTCGATTCAGCACATTTTGGAGAATATGCTGCAAACATCCGCGTTCAATTTAACCACATACCGCAACAGCGTTGGCGCACCCACGCCCGAGAAGGATTTGGCCACATTCATTGATCAAATGCAGCGTGTCGCCCTTCAGGTGAGCGAACACAACAACAACATTGGCAACAAATCGATTTCCATTTAAGTCTTTTAGTACATGTCCATTTATACAAAGAGCTGCACATTTATAAACTGTATACATATATTTATAGTAAAAGGAATTTTTTGTGCGCATAAAATAAATTCTGATTTAATGGGTTTCAAATGACGTTGCCGGCGAACATAAAATACTTAAATTTGCTGTACTTTAAATATAAATAATATACCAAATTAATATATAAATTCAATATTTAAAAAAAGTATATTTTATAAAATAGAAACTATAAATTTTGAATGTTCTATACAAAAATGAAAATGTATATCAAATTTTTAAAAAATAATAATATTATTATTATAAAATAAAACATTAAAAATAAAAAAATTAAAAATAAATGAAGAACGAAAAAAAGTGAAAATGAAGTCGAAATCATAAAATAAAATTAAATAAATTATAACTACTATGAGTTATAAATAATACTAAATAATAAATGAATTCTTAAATTAATAATAATCAAAATTAAATTAATATGCTTAATAAATTATTTATACCTTATCTATAAAATTATAAAAACTTGAAAATCAAATATTTAAAAGTAAATTGCAATATTTACCAAACATAAATTTAAATAATAAAAGTTGAGAATTTAAACTTAATTTATTTAATTTAATCAGATCAGCGGGCTGTCTCAATAAATAATTTAATAATAATAATAATCAAAGCAAAAAGAAATAAAAATAACAATATTAGCTAAAATTTTAATCTAATTTTTCAAACCATTTAATATTAATAATTGTTAGAACTACACGATTCGTTTCTTAAAAAAAAAAAAAAAACATCTTATATTATTATTTATTTTATTATGATTTTATATTAATCATAGGAATCAATAGCTGATTCGATATAGCCACTAAGTGTATATCCACTTAGCCAAACGTTTTCCAAACTGGGTAAATCACTCATTAGCTATCGGACTCTTCGGTCAAGCCAAGCAAATACAAAGGCCAACGTAAGCTTCCTGTAATCTCTAATCCTTTGGCAATCCTTCGCATTTCAGATTCAGGATGTGGCCACATCGTCTCGCATGACGACGCTGGGCAGTCGGTCGAAACGGTTGCAGGCAGCCATACTGCAGCCGCTGGAGAACCTGCAGAACGAGATACTTTACCATCTGACAGCGCTGGAGCTGCAAAGGGATCCCTGGGCCAAGCAGGTCAATCAGACGCTTAATCACTTGAAGAGCATTCAGGGCTATTTGGAGAACAAGGCTGGCGAGATCTGTCACAACTTGACGCGTGTCTACACTGAGCGGTAAGTGGAAGCCAACATGCCACATGCTGCATGCAACATGCTCACACACACACATGCAAGAAATTATCGGGTTAATTGCACTGAAATCTGAGTAATTTTCAATAGGGGCAACCACACGTCTTGCCCAACGCCTCTGGCCTCTGGCTGGACAAGTCCCAACTTCTGTGTGCGTGTGTGTGCATGCGTGCGTGTGTGTTTGTTTTATTGTTGTGTTGCTCTTTTCACAAAAGACAAGCCAACAAACGAGCAAACAGTCTCAACTCCAGTGCTCCAGTGCGGTGCATAGTTTTTGTTCCGTTTTATCAGATAATTGAAAGTCGTAATCGTTTGATTAAGTTTGCCAAGTGTCATGATTGCATTTCCCTTTTCGTGTTTGTGGCAACAGCATCAGAAGCAGCAGCAGCAGCAGCAGCAATCCCTGCACTCGAGCTAGTGTGGTCCACAGTCAGGGTAAATACATGTCTCGGCTGCAGCCACAAAATCACTTTCCAATTATGAATGGTCAAACCAAGACAAGAGTGCAGAGATGCTTCAGTGCGTCTGTGTCGACTGAAGAATAGCCTGAGAGTTGATTGAAATTATTGTAATAAAATGATATACTTCTGCCTTGTGCATACATCATCTCTATTCCCTGCCAGCCTCAAGACCTACTTGACCAGCAGTCGGGCCACCATGGAGTCCCAGCTAGGCGATACGACCACCAAGTGCCGCCCCTTCTACGATACGTTCGATGCGAGTCGCATCTTTCTGTGCCGCAATCTGGTGGACTTTGTCAATGGGCTGTCGTTCTTCATCTTCCTGACGCTGCTGCTCTGGGCAATTGGCACGCCAGTGGGTCTCAATCTGATCACGATAGAGACGCGCCTGAATGCCATGCAGCGGGCTCAAGCACGCAGCAAGGGCAAGCGACGACAGCGAAGCGACAGAAGCGATCGGAGCGATGAGCGGGAGCGTCGCACTGAGAGTCGTGGGCGGCCGAAGCAACGCACGACCAGCTCGGCAAAACGGGATCAGCAGCGCGATCGCAGCACCAGCAGCACAGCAAGAGCCAGACCCCAACTGTGAGTGAATGAAAGGGAGAGGGCGAAAGTGGGACAGCTATAAAGCATCTACATATAATATAACTCTCCTTGACAGTCGACGCACTGCCACCGAGGAAACACTGGACATAGCCGATGAGGAATCAACGCCAACAAGACCATCCCAACAGCAGCAGCAGCAGCAGCAGCAACGGCGGCAGGAATCGGAGCAGCGTGAGCTGGAGCGTGGCCGTGAGCGAGAGCGTGACCAGCGCAGTCGTGAGCGTGAGCTGAGCCGTGCACGTGAAATGGCCACCATCAATACGCCAGTGCGCAATCGCCAGCAACTGTGAGTGAGACCCCAGCATGGGCGTCTTCTGCATCCACAAACACATCCTCATCGGCTTTCACTCATCTCGCATTTCATGTCTGAGCAGGCGTCGCGGCGGCACTTTGCCCGATGATGACAATTGGGGTTCATCCAGTGCGCCCAGTAGAGCCAACTCCAATGAGCGTGAGAGCAGTCAGTCTAGAAAGACCATCAACATTTGGCAGTCCCGTAATAAGGTCAAGCCGCCGCTGTAAGTCCCCCGCCCCTCTTTGCCCAGTCTACTGTACTCTATCCAAAGCTGACCCCGACTTTCTGTTGTTATTACTTATGCGGCTGCTGGCAGTCAGCGCCACAGCACTGAGGAGCTCGACTTTGAGGATGAGCAGCGCGACAGTGGCTGGCGCACCAAAAACAGCGCCAGTCCCGAGCAGCGCCCACAGCCAGCTGAGACCCGTAGGCAGCAGTCGGATAGCCGTACCCAATTGCGTATTAAGCCTAAATTGTAAGTGCAAATGCCGCGTGCTCCCGACTCCTCCGACTCATTTCTCATTTCTCAAGACGTAGTAGCAATGTGGATAGATCGGGTAGCGAACCGTTTCGTCGTCCGGTCACGCCCGTACTGAGCGTTAATCCGGATATACCCGCTGCCGTGCCCATGCCCCGTACGCCCATGCGCTTGCGTAGCAAAGTCTCCCTGACAGCCCGAGCCGTGCAGGACATTATGAACAAGCGGAGTCAGCGTCTGTGAGTTGCCCCAGAGCTCCCCTTTACAAAAAACAAGGTCTCTATGCCGGCTCAATGAACATTTCCTATTTCAATTAAAATTATTATCAGTTATTTCAAATTGATACTGATTCGAAAGCCGATTAGCTGACCCAATCCGTCCTGTCTTAACATTAAAAAAAAATCTACAAATTTTACTAATCCCCTGCCCCACAATTTCTTAACTTATCAGCCAAAACATTTCAAGCGCCCTCATCTGTTGAAAATAACAGCTTTACAAAAGCTTGCACTGCTTCAATTAAACAGACTGTTAGCTGCGTCTATCTACAGGTTATGTTAAATGACAGGCATGTTAACAGAGCATGGCACAGTTAGTAGTGTAATTGGGGAAATATAAATTAATTTACAGTTTGTATACAAAATATTATATTAAAAAGAAAAAAAATTAAAATTAGTTTATTTTTAGCAGAAAATTACAAAAATTAACCAAATTTGTGATCAGTTATTTCTCTTAAATACCAATCACAAACTGTTTAGGCTGTTAAGCTTTACAGCATTGCAAGCTTTATAGCTAATCAAATACCAACTGATCAAAATATTTCTCTCTATGAAGAGAAAAATCTCAATTACTTCTCCGCTTCTCTTCACAGCACTCGCACTGGTACCGATGAGTTCGACATGGACGAGAGCGAGACATATGGTACTGGTGCGCACATGGACGCTGACACTATGGCGGCGTAAGACTATAGCAATGCCCCCTGTCTGCAGATAGTTAAGCTAACTAATGAAATTCTTCAATTTCCCTTTGCAGCGCTCGTCGCACTCCGCCACGCGGTGCGCCGCCTCCGCCACCCCCGCCTGCGGCCGGCTTGAACAGGTTCTACCAACGTTATTAAATATTTTTATCGATGTGTTCTTTGGTTTATTTTATTTTGCTTTCATTTGATTTTTGACAAGAGAAAGTAACAATTGAAACACACACAAATTCTTATGTGTTCACAGCGACAAAGTCTATATATTCTGAACTTACTTTTTTTCTCGTACTGCCAACCGAAATATAATCATAAACGAACAAAAAAACACACGATGGTACGATCGACAAAATACCCTGTAATATGCAGATTTAGCAGTAACGAGCGCAGCGTGCGCTGGCACGAAGAGGAGGACTTTGTCTTCGAGGATGCCGACTCACCGAACCCAAACACGAGCCGTAATATCCACTAAATGAACGCATACTCTATATAGTATGTCTATCCGTCATTTTAGCTCTAGCTATATTTATTTTGTATTCGATTAATCAATTTGTAAGTTCAACGTAGTCTAGTTACAAGTTGCTAGCATCAACGATTCAATATTTATTATAAGCATTTACGATTGCCTTCAATCACAAATAAAGTTATAGAGCAATATAAACTATCTATGATCTGGGGGAAATTCGAGGGAAAATCGAAGAACTGGTACCGATTATTATGGGAAAATAACAGCTAATTTATTCCAGAAATATCTTTTTGGGCATATAAATGGCATTCATATGTAAGTATATAATATATATAGGTATGTGTCCATTTATTAGCCCATAAATATTTATAGATGGAGTTTCCTTATCAAATTTGTAAATATTGATAATGAGCGATAATTCAATTGATGGGTTTGCCATTATTTGACCTCGAATTCCCATTTAAAACAAACTTCAAGTCTCCAGCTTTCGCAAAGAACTCAACTCCTGCTCAAACTTATGGTTAAGAGATATTCCGATTTTTTTTTTTTTAATATAAAATCTAATTCTTCAATTAGCTGCACATTAAGCTAGCCATTAACTATATCTCTGCTCTAGAACTATTAAGAACTTCTAATCAATCGCCTTTCATTTAACACGTACGTCAATAGACCAACAATTTGATAAACCTGATCAGTTCTTGCAAACTGTTTATTGACTTTTGCTTTTCTATCCATTCTTTTTCACTTTGTCATTTACTTTTATGCTGTCAAACAAACGCAGATATTATTTAATACCCAGTTTGAGTTGTCACCAAAAAAAAAAAAAAAAAAAAAAGAAAAAGCTGGCAAAACATGAAATGGAAAATATTAATCCATTTGACACGCCGCGTCAAACATTTGCAATCGTAGGTCCGAAATCTGTACAAGGCGCGGCATCCGCGTTCATTGAACGTAATCAATAAAGAAATATATTATAAATACAAATTAAATAGAGTACAGCAGAAATTCTCATTGCGTGTTCATTGTGTTCTAATTCTGCCTAAGCCCCAAACTTGTTTCAGGCCGAAGCCGACGCAGTCGATCGCTGGACTATAAAACAGTTCGACAAATTAGCGAACAGCATCAGTCGCTGACAACTCCGGCAACCAAACAACCCAATCAACAACAATATGAAAGTAAGTGCAGCTATCTCTCTCACTCTCGCTCTTCATCCACTAATCCACTCATTTCCTTGCAGTTCCTCATCTGCTTGGCTCTCTGCTTCGCCGTCGCTCAGGCTGGCTACCTGGCATCACCTGTGGCCACCTATGCCGCCACCTATGCTGCGGCGCCCAGCTATGCAGCCACCTATGCTGCTGCTGCTCCAGTGACCACCTACTCGGTGCCTGCTGCCTACTCCACCTATGCTGCGCCCGCCTACGCACCGTCTGTCTACAGCGCTGCCACGTATTCAGCTCCCGTTGCCACCTATGCTGCACCCGCCTACACCGCCCCCGTTGCCACCTATGCTGCGCCCGCTGTCATCAGCCCCTTCCTGAAGAAGAAGTAATCTGTGTCGACAAGCATACCCCAAATTTTCGCTTTAATGATCCACTGAATAAACTTTTGAGCAAAACTCAAAATAGATTTTTGTTTTTATTAAGAAAGGAGTTTCTGAGGTTTTTGTTCTCTGGCTGTCCTTGTAGACCTACCGACCCTCTAAACATGTAAAATGCACTCCAAAATCTGAAATACTATGAATTTTTAATCAATTTCAAGGATTAATGAGACAAACATGATTTGCCAAAACTATACGAGCAGCATGTGAAATCTCTGGCTCTAATAAGTTCACTAGGATCACGGCAAAGAACGCAAGGACTGACATCCGCAGAGTGTTAAATATACTCTTATATTGATGCTGATAAAGCATGTATATATAACCACGCCCATACTCAAGAGCACATAAACAAAATTCAAATCAATTTGTATATATTTTATTTTATTTATTTTTCATTTTATTTATTTATTTTTTTGGTATATATTCACATACATATAACATTTCCAATTTTAAATTAAGTTTTCATTAAAAAAGCGACTTTTTTCAATGAAATTTTACCTTTAATTCCATGGATTATGTTTAAGTTTAACAATTACAATAAAATAACTTTTTTTTTTAAGAATAAAAACATCAATCATTTTTTTTTTTCAATTCTCCAATTCGCCGCAAATAATAATTTAATTGATTAAAAAAATTACAGTAAAAACAAATAATAAATATAATTTATATAAAAAATTGTATTTGAGATCGACAAAAGTTTTATTAATAACTTTCAAGTAATAATTTAGAATTTAGTTTTAGTTGTAGTTAGTGTTTACAAGCAGGAATGTTCTACGTATAGAATGTCTTTGTATTTATTTAATTTAATTTTGTTTTTACCGAAAATGTGGTTTTGTGTGAAAAATTGTTGTAAAAATGATGCCTTTCGTGACTAGAGTTGATGCCAACAATAATTTAGTTTAATGCTTAGCTTAATCTTTGGTTTAAGACACTCATGCGACAGTTATGACATGGCCACGCCTGCTGCCCACAATTACGCCGTAGACTCGGGTAGAGCCGTCGTGTTCACGTCGATCGTGTGCTCGAGTGCCCGCGTCTGCTTGCGCCGCACATCGATCTCGTAGAGCGCCAGTCCAAATTGATGCACAAACGAGCTGAACTGACGGCTGAAGTAGGCGAAGCTCAGCGTGGGCGGCTGTTCCACGTCGCAGGTGCCGCGCAGATCATCGTGCGTCCAATGTGGCGCATCCACATCACAGGGATGTCGGCCCCGCAGACGGGGAAACGCCTCCGTGGACAGATGCGGATAGAATACGGAGAGCAGCTCGAAATGCAGATAGCTGCTGGCATTGGAGCGCTGCAGCGCCTCGTGCAGTTCGTCGCTGAGTGGCGCCGGTATGGCCAGGTACATCTTGTAGCGCAGTCGCGTGGCGCCGTTGCGCTTCAGTTCGCAATTGCCCGCAATGAGCTTAACCTTGTCCAGAAGGCTGTTCATGGGCAGCCCGCCGTACTCATACAAATAGAAGTCGCGCGGACGTCGATAGCGTTGATGCGTCTGTGGATTGAAGTGCAGCTCCCTGGAACTCGGAACATTGACCAGATGCAACGGCAGGTTGTACGTGTGCGAGGTGAGCAGATGGACATGAGTGGCCATCGGTTTTGTGGCCACCACATGCGCCATGCGCTGGGCCAGCGGAAAGATGCCCGCCTGATGTATGAACCCAAAGAAGACTGTGAACACCACATTGGATACATACCAAATGCGCAGCAGGTGCGGCGCCGAAGCTCGGCTGCACAGGACATTATCGTAGAGCCAGCGCAGCAACGGATGCTGCGTCTGGAACGGATATGTTGCACTGAATCCGGTGATGAGCTTCGGCGCATGCAACAGCAACAGTGGAAACGTCAAAGGCAGCAGAAAACGCGGCTCCTGATGATTGATGAGCGATAGGAAGAAGAGCGGCACAAAGATCGCACCTGACATCAGTGACACAATGCTCTGGAAGCGCGGCAGCAGCTGATACTCGGCACAGAAGAAGCGCAGCAGCAGCTGGGCAAAGGCCACCAGAGCAGTGAGTCCGAGTATATTGAAGAGCATCGGCACATTGACCAACAAATGGACATAGCACGGATGCACTCCATGCGTGGCCGTGTGCGACGGGTCCAGATTGTACTTGATGAAGTTCCACGGCGTGAATACGAAATTTTCTATGCCCACCTGCAGCATGTGCAGCTCTCCCACGGTCAGGTGCTGATAGTAGAGCGAGTCGCAGAAGATGAACAGCAGCAGAGCCGGCAGGGCACAAAGGCAGAAAAGTCCAATGCGCAGATTAAAGTCTCGAAAGCTGACGCTGCGCGTTCCCATGCCGCGCAGCAGCCAGAAGAAGACCATGGGCGCGCCGAAGAGCAGGAATGTGGGACGATTGAAGACGCCAGCCACACAGATGCTGGACATAGCGAACAGATGCTGCAGATTGTGTGCGGGTAGCGAGTTCTTCAACTTCCAGATCTTGACACGCTCACTGATCGAGGCCGCCTTGTCGTACTTCTCCTCGAGATACTCCTTCTTGTAGACGATGGTGTTCGTCTTTAGCATGCACTCGGCCACCAGACACAGCAGCCAGGCACACATGGCCAGCTCAAGGGTGTTGGAAAAAGTGCGCGTGCCGAACACCAGAAGCACCCAACTGCTGCCCAGCGCCAGCAGCCGGATCTCATGACGCAGCCCGTAGAGTCGGCAAATGCGATACAAACACCAATCGTTGCTATACGAGATGAGCGTGTAGATAAGGCGGGGAAATACCAAAAACGCATAGCTATTAATCAGCTCCACCTGCCACCAGTCACGCACGTACAACGCCAAGAACTCGTAGAAGCTCCACGGCACACGCATCAGCACCCAGGGCAGCGTGATGCTACGCACCGGCATTGAGTTATTGAACTCCCAGGTGCGCGTGTGCTCCAAACGGAAGTGATCACCTATACGAATGAATTCGGTGGAATGAATAGCCTCTTATTTTCTATACATTTCCACTTACCCGTCATCACCTCGACACTCTGGAAAAACTCATCTGGATGTATATAGCCCAACTGGGGCACAAATACTAGGACTAAGCGCAGTAGCGCAAAGAAGAAATAGGTACCTAGGTGGCCGGCAGTGGGGTTGCGCTTCTCCCACAGTTGCGAGAAGTGTCGGCTAATTCGCATTGTTGCGGTGAATTTAATTAAATAAAATTTTAACTTTAGTTTGTTTACAAACTACTACATAATTTCGATAATCCGGCAGCACTGAGTGACAAGTATAGAGATGACAGCGCAACCGATATACTAGCATGTACTACTCAAAGTGGCAATGTTATTTAACATAATGAAAAAACATGTCCACTGTTAAAAACTCAGTACTGGCACTGTTAAAAGACTCAATGCGCCCAATGTTAAGAGACTAGGCTGGTCAAAGAGCATTTCGCCCACTTTTAATATTAACTAACAGTTTCCGTTATTAGTTTTATATGTTACTATTGTACTCGTTATGCTATTTATATTATGGCTCCCAATCGATCAATGCTTCAATATAATTAAAATTAACTTTAGAGCTAATCATTTTCATTGTAGATGAAAACCCTAATCCACATTTAAGAGAAAATGATCTCAATTTCTTGATTTTCATACAGATGAGAACAAATTTGTGAACAAAATGTGACGTCACGCAGCTAAGTCAGCAGACCACCTTGTTATGCTCAAACCTGGATGCAACACAAGCATCAATGCAGCTGACACCCAGCTGCAGGTAGCCGACTTAGAGTCGAGATTTTATGGGTAGAGATTAGTATCGGAGTTTGCCTTTTAGAGAATTTTTAAAATTTCCAAAATCTTATTTACTGCTTGGCATTGCTGTCGTCCTGTTCATTTTAGTGCTGAGGTCACGCTTCATTGATTCTGAAATTGCGTTGAATCGATTATTAATCTTATTTAAATTATGTTCAGTAAACAAACAGAAAGGGTCAAAGGCTTAAACTGGTGCATTCGAATAGGCAAACAGCAATTTCTGGCAGGTTAGAAAATTCTGATCTCTAAATCTCTGAGTCACAAACATTTGGATAATTCCACGACAACTCCCAGGATTCTGGGCACCTGTACATTCGTTCAGCTTGATTACATTTTGAAACCGCATCCCATTGTCCGGATCACTAATCCCTATGCCAGTCCCTTTCTAATTATCTCCCTCTCTCTCTCTCTCTCGCTCTCGCTCTCGCATTTTGAAACCTTTGATTTATGATCTTTGTGTTTGCTTTCCTAATTGATTTCGAACAGGTCAGCAGCATCTGCGCAGCTACCTGCGTGCAGGAAATACCTCACTCAGCTCTCGGGCTGAACATTATGAGTTCTGAGCGTTCGCTCGCCTAGCTCAATTCCTGTTCTCCTATTCGTTTGCTACAGTTGTTAACTCTTTTCGTGTTCACAAATTTCCAGAATTCTTGTGTATTTTAATTAGATGCAGAAGCCAGTATAGGAAAGTTGAGACTGACCGACTAGCAGTTACCCTGTGAGGTACGGCAAACATATTTGAATAAGCTGGATTGTCATGTCTTCGAATTACATATGAAATTTACTTTACAAGACTGAAACGATTTTAGTATTGAAATAAAAATACAATTAATAAAAATATTTTATTAATATTACAATTATTTTTAATTTTTCATATTATTTAATTTTATAATACTATTTAATAATCAAATATAATTGGATTACGTTTAAGTTGAAAGATCTTAAAATTTGTGTATTCACTAAGAAACCAATATGCCCCATTTTCTACACGATCCATGTATTTAGAGTACAATGAAATGAACAATGACTGCGAGAGAAAATCAATTGAATGTAATTTAATACACACTCCACGCATGCAGCGTCTATTAGGGTCTTCCTCTTGGCACGCGTGTGGATGTGTGTATGCGGGCTCTAACGAGTTATATTTGACTTGAGAACTGGCTGCTGACTTCTGTGCGCCTGTTCAAAAACATGAAATTATCGTGACAATCAACGGGGCTGTTCCATGATGCGGAACGACCTACTTGAAGAAAGCGTGCTATTGAGATAGATAGATATATATATATATATAGAGAGAGAGAGAGAGAACAAAAGCGAAGCGAACAAGATCGTCCCTAAATGCTCCTAATTATGATCGCAAATTGGCTGTCAATTTAACAGGCACACAGCCACGTTTGACAGTCGCTGACAAACACATTTCTGCTGCGCTAAGATTCTTGGAATTCTATACACATCATATGCGAGAAAAACTTCCTCTCTCGCTATAGCTGTTCACCTGGTAATCTAGCGTCATTTGGCGTGAAAAATTCTCACGCTCATTTTCGTGTGAGTTTTGTATCTTGTAACTGCAGCTGGGCCTAGATTTAACATTGTCTAAGGTAACAAACGCTACACACACACACACACACTCGCAAGAGTCCGTTACATTCAGCCCATTTCCGTTAAACATGGTCAGCAAACACGTCGAGGATCTGCTCAAGAATCTTCAGCGTGGGAATTCGACTGTACAATTTTATCTGGTCGCCTGTTCAGAATTTCGAGATGTTTTCGAAAAATTCTCACAGAAACCAAAAAGTTCCCATGGTTCCCACGGCTGGGAACCAATCTGTTAAGATCCTTACCTGCAGCAGCTCTGAGAGAAAATACATTTCTACTTTTTTATTTCTTTCATTGCTCTTCAAATCGTTTTTTTCACACGCCCATCACAATTAGGAAGAAAACAAAAGATGTTGGCAGTGCCTGACTAGGAGATACCATGCAAAGGGTGATAAGCTAATGTTTTATGATCATAATTGAGATGGGGTTGCTGCTGATAAAGGAAATGAAAAGGGTGAACTGAAATGAATGAGAATAACTATAATGTAGTCATCAGAGGTGAAGGTAATGATGATGTTGATGCTGGTCTTGAGAAGATGGTTGCTATCATTGCAATGATGCTCCTAATGATGGCAATATGATGATAATAATGACGATCAGCTCAGATTATCATGCATTATTCAAGAATGCATGTATTTAATTATTCTTAAATATTATATTATTAGTACTATAATTTCATCCTCTACCATTTTCTTTTGATTAGCAAAGACGGATCATCTCGATCATCTCTTAAGAATCTCAAGAAACTTTGTCTTTCTCATAAGCATTTCTCATGCTGCCTGGTGCACATTATCACGAATTCAACTTGTCTACCCTATTGCTCATACTCACTGGAGTCGGGGTATAAGAGAAATTTTACCTGTGATCGCTTGCTCCTACCTAACCCTCTTAACATTCCAAGCCATTGTTTATACGGCTTCAACGTTTTTTTATTAACTACTCGGATAAAGACAGTTTCATCCCTTCTTTGCCTGCGTTTTGTGGCCTCTTGAGATTTTTCTTGATCGAGCAACTGCCAAAGCTGTTCGCCTGCTGCCACTGAAGACGTTGCACACTAGATTACGTCTTGCAAGAAATTCCAAACGGTGGTTGTTGGCGGCCAGGTAGGCCCGCCAGGTGGTGATTACGAATGAATCCGTAGCTGCTGCTGGAGTTACTGTTGCCCTGGTAACCACCAAGACATTTTTGTTTGAGCAATGTCCTCAAAGGAGGGTTGAAATCGCCTTTGGCTTTCTTAAAAGAAACTCCTCGTAATGGACAGATGGTGGTAGTTTTTTAATCTCTCAGGTAAATTACTTGATGCAGGTAAATATCCTTGCTTGGCAGCAACGTGTCGGAAGTTCTGTTCGCCTGTTGCTATATTTAATTAGATTATTGATGCTCATTCAGATGTTTTTGATTACATTTGCATATAAACGATCAAAATTGGCATTGGCATTGCCTTAGCGAGATGTTAACGGCGCTGTTTACCTGTTCCCAATAATCACTCACCTTTGCTATGTTTACAGCTCGCTTCCCACGCCTCATGAAGGAAGGTTATCTCATGGACATTCTTTGAAGACATAGTTCAAATATCATTGCATTTATACCTTCTGCTCACCTAGTATATAATTGTTACCTCTGGCAATCAACCCTCATTTTGTTTGGATCAACAAAATCCAATCATACGAGGCAAAAACCAATTTAGGCGGCTTTTTATTTATTCAAATTAAATTAAATGTCATGTTAAAAAATGTATATACAACAATTATTATTTTACAATCATTATTATTATTACACATTACATTACACATTTTGAAAGCAACTTTTATTTGATATCAAATTATTGAATCAATTTTTGTACAGAATATAGATCCCTCACATACAGATCAACCTAAAATGTGATATGTTCTTCTCTTCATCCTTCGATTGATACTAGAAGTTTTCACTGGGTAGAAGAAGACAACATAAATATTTACTTATTGTTTTGGCTCGAACTTAAGTTAATAATTCTTTCAGCTGAAGAAATAATTAAAATAATTAAGATTTCAATTTAAAATAATTTCATTTAAATATAATAGAAAATATAATATAGAATACATTAATATTTGTTTTATAGAAATTACATTAATATTTTTTTTATATAAATTAGTCTAAGTGTGCAGACTGTGAATAAAAGCATTATACAGTAATTATATAGATAAACATGAACACCATTAATAAAGAAACTAAACATGAACTAAGCCTACAAACAAAATAAGCTGGGAATTATCTTTAATTGTAGATAGCAACAGACTCAAGAAATCACCTGATTCATTATAGGGAAATACACTTTAGCCAGCAGCAGCTTAAATACTTTCAGCTGTGCCCAATTTGTATGTTTGATTATATATTTATACATACTATATATGTTTATCTGCTGTTGGTTTATTCTCGAGCTTAAATTTATGCATTCTCAGTATTTAGCGACAACGGCGCCTTAGATAATCTCCATTTATACTTAGTTTATATGGGGATTTACAATTTGTTTGCTGCTGGGTGGTGCATTTAAAAATAGATTAAGACTTGTCCAGAAAAGTGGACCAATAAAAATTATGGATACATAATTATAATTTCGCGCACAGACATGAGGCAGCGAGCAGTGTTGCCAGCTTAGCCTATTTGAGGCTAGATCAAGCCTATTTGGAAGTAGGCTAGCCTATTGAGTCCTTAAGATAACTTAAGAGCAGCAGAACCTGCCTTCTAATAATTATAAATATGCGTGTTTGTCTGCCTATATATTTACATATCTGTTCGTATGCCTCTCTGAATATCTGTCTCCCTGTCCATGTCACAATCTGCCTCTCCGTTTGTCTCTATGCTCAGAAAATCAAGAGACGAAGAAACACACATTAACTACACACATACATACATATATGTATGAAGCAGTATTTATTTGGTTTTATATTTGAGTAAAACGGAGCTAGAGTGCTTGCAGCAGCAGAGAGAGCTCCCATTGGTCACTTAAAGCTCGACTGCAACGACCTCTACTTGGCGCCAGGCTCAACATTCGAGCGTGACTCAGGCTTTGAGTGCAAGTCGCCCTATATAAAGCGCAGCAGCTGCAGCCGTTCTTCAGTCGCCCAGGCCTGGTGGGGGAGGAAATACTTAGAAGAAATTCTAGAGGAATTACTAAGAAGAAATTCGCAGAGGAAATACTTAGAAGAAATTCGCAGAGGAAACAATTAGAAGAAATTCTTACAGGAATTACTTAGAGGAAATACTTAGAAGAAATTCGCAGAGGAAACAATTAGAAGAAATTAGAAAAGGAAACACTTTGAAGAATATCGCAGAGGAAACACTTACATACATATGTGTCGGATTTCTGAATGACATGTAACTTTATTATTATAGCAAAATTGTTGAACAGAACAGAGTTATATTTGTATATGCATGTTGCATGTTAGATAGGATATATATCAAGTCATCTTCACATATTGCATATTCTCAGTTCTTGAACTTCATCTCTATGCAACCGAGCTTACTGTTCAAGCCGATAAAGGGATTCTTGATGGTCTCGTTCTGGAAGTCGTTTTCGTTAAAGCTGATGATCATGTGATTGTTGCAACCAGTTGTACAGTTCACTGCGGCGCAGGCCAATTGATTAGAAATGCACTCATCAATGAGATGCACCGATGTGCTCATTGCAGATACTGTGCTATAGATCGAGGTAAAGGCGCATTCCCAGGCCTGGTCAACGCGTATGTCCGCTGCACACTTTGCCTGCTGAATATACGTGTTGAAGTTCCTCTGACTGCTTGCGGCATACGTGTTGGCTGTAGAGATCTGTAAGTTAAAGTAATTATTAAATTAGATGTCAAGTGCTAATAAAAACCAATAATAAATTGTTTAATAAATTATACATATACTTACCGCATTTTTAATGCAGATTGTATAATTCGTCAGTGAATCGGGATGTGATTTTACACAGTCGGTAAGGAGCTTCTTGGCATTGTTATTATAGTAGTTCTTCAGGCTGTTAAAGCTGCTTTGTGCATTCGACAAAATGTTATTCAGGCTGCTTTGAGCAGAACTCGAGCAACTGCTGAGGGTGCTACGCACAGTGGATATTAAGGGAATGCTTCCGCTGTAGTTCTGTACGCATTGCTTGTGCCACGAGTCAATTAACTCGATTGGATCTAGACGCGCTTTCACCTCCTGCAGTTTCAGCTCAAGCTGATCAGCCTGGACGCTGATTGCGCGGAGTCCGTTTGAGAAGGTGGATCGAACCGTGTCCAATTCATTTTCAATCTGCGCCAGTTTAGCATCATTTTGTCTCTCGTTCTGAATTATATAGTCCTCCAGGTAGACCGTAAGATTCTCCGCAGACATCGCGCCATAAGGCGCAAGGCAGACCAATAAAAGAAGGAATAGAACTGAGTTTTGCATCTTGTCAGCAGTGGAACTTAATACTGAATGTAGATTGGGGAACTCTCTGCTCTTCTTATATACATATATGCGTATATGGAATCGCACTGCTCTTTATCAGGGATGTGGTCGAGTGCTTCCCCCACCAGCAGCCGCAATCAGCATTTAGCATTTCTCAAAATTCCCTAGCAAATTATCAGTATCAGTATTTATTTAATTTTACGTTTTGTTTATAAGCACATGTACATGGTATACTTTCACGAAAGAACTTTAAAACAATAAAAAATAAGTATGTACATAAAGTCGCCTATTGGCAACATAAATATTTGCTTTTTCGCGTTAATTAATTTAAGTAATTTATATGTGCTGTAAATAGAGCCAATAGAGCTTTTGCACATAAATAGCATTTATAAGCCAAAGTCAATGATGTAATTAAAGAGATCTGTCGGCAAGCTGGCATTATTCAGTAGAAATGCGAGCATGTGATACCTCTGTCGCAGCAGATGCGCTGAATATTTGGGCTGTCGGTTACGGGTGAAGACGCCCTTCTTATTGCCACCGACCCGCGTATAGGCTATCGGCAGAAACAGAGAACAATTATTCTATGTGTATGGCATATTGAAATCAAACTTACACTGCTCAGTTTTAAAATCAGCAAAATTCCACACAAATTCCCCAATGAACCATTTGAGTTTGCGTAATTTGTCGAACGCCTGGAAATGCTTTGATAGCATCGTCGTCTGGTATTCCTCCGACCAAATGAATGTAGGCAGCTATTTGGAAATGGTTATTAAAGCAATATTCCTCTATGCTATCTTAGCTCTGTATTCTCACTGTATGATATCCCTCGAGGGTACCAGCGCCATACTCGAACAAAATGACCGGCTTTTGGTGCACTTGCCGCCAGCTCAAGGCGTTTTCAAAAATTGGGCTTATAATCATGTCCGTGCGACCAGGATTGCGGTACCAGGAATTGTAACAATTAAAGCCAATGATATCCAGAAATTCAGACATCATGCACTTCACGGGCATGACAATATTGCTAGCAGCCGTTAGGGGACGTCCCTGCGCAATGCTTCGTGTATAATTCGCCAATTTCCTGCCGAAAAGGAACAGTTTATAACTTTGGCATATTGAATATTACGGATTGACTTACCCGAAATACTGCTTGGCTGCTTGCTTCTGTGTGCGCGGTTCGTTGGCTATTGACCAGGCTATCACGGACGCATGATTGCGATCGCGGTGTATCAGCTGCTCCAAATAGGACATGTGGTTCTGCAACAACTCTGGCTGGAATAAATCCGTGTCCACACTGGCGCACTCATCGATGATCATAATGCCGTGCTCATCGGCAAACTCCATTGATTCCTCCGAGTAGGGATAGTGGGAGGTGCGATAGGCATTTGCTCCCACCCACTTAAGCAGACTAAAGTCACGGGTAAGCAATGCATTGTCCAGGCCTTTGCCGCGTATCTGAAAGGGAAAAATCATTGGGATCATGATGTAGTGGTTCCAAGGCTTTGGCTAATTTAAAAGATAACTTACATCGGAATCCTCGTGCTTGCCAAAGCCGCGCAAATAGATCGGCTTGTCATTGATGTATATGCTGTCGTTGTTCCAGCTGAGATTGCGAATGCCAACGGGTTGCTGATAGCTGTCCAACAGCAGATCACCTGCTGCCATCAACTGGAATTCCAGGGTATACATATAACCGGGCTCCGGATGCATTAGATAGGGCCACCAAGGCTTTACATTTGGTATTAACAAAGTGCCATTGAAATAGTTTCGATTTAGCTGATGTGCCACCACATTGCCATCTCTATCCAGCAATTTGACGTTGATGTACTTGGACAGATCTTGCTCCTGCTCATTGCCAATCCACAAGCGATAGTCGATGCGGCCCATTTGCTTGTTCACCTGCGTCTTAAGCTCAATGTCCTTGATGTATTTCCCCGGCGTGGTATAAAGTTGGACGGAGCGATGTATCCCAGCATAGTTGAAAAAGTCAAATGAGAAGGTTTGAACATCGACGAGCCCATTGTCAGTCGACTTTTTAATCACTGCACCCTGAGGAATGGTGGAATTGCTTAGCCGATTGTCGACCATGATTGTGATGCGATTCTCTTGGCCATATTTGACCAATCTTCCGATTTCCACTTCAAAGGGCAAATGGCCAAAGCTGTGCTTAACAGCCCTCTGACCATTGATCCAAGCGATGCACTTGTAGTGGATGCTGCCGAAGCGTATCCAGGTGCGTGTCCCACTCATATTCCATCTGCTGGGCACAAAGAAGTGCCGTTCATACCAAACAGTGCCCACATGGTCGCGCAGTTCCTGATCCACGGTCAGATCATTATACGATGCTGGCACAGGCACTTTGATTATTTCACGACCTGTGGAGCGGAGACTACGAGCAAACCACTTTTCACGTATGCCCTGGAGAGGATCACTGACGTTGCTCCGGACCAGTTGCCATACACCGTCCAGAGAGTTTACCTCCCGCGTCTCGGATGCTCGAGGATACAGCAGACCCACTGTGGGCTTTGGCAGTTGTACATCGCCATAGCAATAAATGTGGTCATAGTCGAACTTGAAGGTTTCATTTAGTTCATTTCCAACATTCTGACACAATGTTTCCAAAATGCACATGCATATTAAAGTTATGCTGAAACATATTATTATTCGCCGTTTTTGAATGTTTCTTATGACCCACATTGCTGCATTCCTTTGGAGTTGTCTGTGCATAAACGCCCTTTTTCTGCGATAACAAACTTTCCAATAGCTGGCAATGCCTGTAAGCAAGCAATCGGAGCGAACAATAAATTTACAAAAAAAAAAAAAAAAAAAAGAAAGAAAACAGAAACAAAACAAAAAAGAAAATTACCTTCAATGATTCACATCTCAATACATTTGCATCGATTTTAAATGCGGCTGGTTGTATCTGCTATATCGATAATAAACGATGATTTACTTTTTAATACATTCAATTTCATATGCTGTATCGATAGCAAACGAAATTAATCGATATGATTACTTAAATGTAAACAAAAATCAGCTGATCTAGAGATTTGAATTTGGAGCATTCGTAAATAAAAGCAATTGAACTAATTAATCTGAGCCAAAAACAACTTTTTATTACAAAAAAACAAAAATGTCTTATGCTACTGAAATGCGCTTAAGTTCAGTTCCAGCATAACATTAATTACAAAAACAGTATAAATAGCTAAAATACTTAGTTTTCGCATGGACTTAGATGTAAATGTGAATGTATATAAAATATTGTACTGTCTTGTTGTCTTGTCAGCTTAAGTGTGTTGCAGTCGACGATGATGTACTCATAAATCTGTGGAATCATGCTTTACATTGGACCCACCCACGTCAGCAATGTAGGTGAACAAATCATTTGGCACATTGCACTGATCCACCTCGCGTCCCAGAGCAAAGTATCGCTGGCGCAGCAGGTGAGCCGCCGCCTTTGGCTGACGTGCGCGCGTAAAGACGCCTTTCTTATTGCCACCGACTCGCGTGTAAGCTGGAAAGAAAAGTTGAACATTTAATATGGCAATCTTGGCTCTTCGAACCTTGCCGCTCACATTGCGCCGTCTTAAAGTCAGCAAAGTTCCAGACGAACTCGCCAATAAACCATTTTTGTCGCCGCAGAGCATCAAAGGCCTTGAAGTGCCGCGAAAATACTTCAGTTTGGAATTCCTCCGACCAAACAAAAGCGGGTTGCTGTAAAGAAATAAGTTGAGTTTTAAAATTCCATAAATAAATCCTAATTTAATTAATTTTACCAGATGGAGACCCTCCAGCGTGTCGGCTCCATATTCCGACATAATAACCGGCTTGTCATACTTCTTATTCCATCCGGTTGCTTCACTAATCACACGCTGTGTGACCATATCCAAGCGCCCCGTGTTGCTGTACCACGCGTTGTAGCGATTAAAGCTAATTATGTCTAAATGGCGGCCCTGCTTATGACAATAGCATTAAGCAGATGTAATTCAATCATTCAATCATAGTTCACTTACCGCTTTGTCATCATTCGAAGGCACTGCAATGGCAGCCGTTATGGGTCGCGTACTATCCAAGGAGCGTGTGTAGTTGGCCACAAATCTATAGAAGACGCACGGGCTACAGATATACAAGTATATATCAAGTTAATGCTCTGTCACTCACTGGAAATATGTATCGGCATTCACTTGACCTGTGCGCGGCTCATTGGCAATGGACCACATCACGACGCTGGGATGATTGCGATCGCGATGCACAAGCTGCTCCAGCGAGGACTTATGCCGGTCCAGTAAGACTTGATTGAAGTTTCTGTAGAAGAAGAAGTCCATATGATCAATAATCATTATGTGTCTCAGACTATTTATCATATCAATTACTCTGTATCGACGCTGGGGCATTCGTTGATAATCATGATGCCATGCTGATCGGCGAACTGCATGGACTCCTCCGAGTACGGATAGTGCGAGGTGCGGTAGGCATTGGCGCCAATCCACTTAAGCAGATTGAAGTCGCGCGCCATCAATGCATTATCCAGACCCTTGCCACGCACATCCGCATCCTCGTGCCGCCCAAAACCACGGAAATAGATCGGCTTGCCATTGATCAGAAACGTCGTATTCGTCCAGCTAAGTGTGCGTATGCCCACATTCAGACGATAGACATCCAGCAGCTGCTCCTTGGCTGCATACAGTCGAATCTCCAGTTCGTATAGATAACCCGGATCTGAATGCATAAGATATGGCCACCAGGGCTTCACATTATCCACTTGCAACGAGCCGACCAACTTGCTATCCGACGTCACATTAGCAACTTGGACGCCCTCTCGATTGTAGATCTGCAGCCGTGCGAAAAGCGTATTCTCCGCCTCGTTGGCCGCTGTACCATTCACTGTGATGCTGTAATCCACGGTGCCCACTGGAAATAATATATATTATTATCTATATATACATATATGCGAGATTCTATATTTATTTGATTGGAGATACCAAAGGGTATTCAATTTAGTATCTTATCTACCATCATTTTGAACATATTATATTTAGTTATAGATGGTTACCCTCTGTGAATCCCAATGAATTCCAAATCCATTTAACTCTTACCGCTATTATTCTGTGACAGATTCGTTTTGACCTCCACCTCCTCAATGAACGTTTTGGGTGTCGTATACAGATGCACGGATCGATGGATGCCCGCGTAATTGAAGAAATCAAATGTATAGCTCTGTATGATAGTAACGCCATCATCGTTGGCCACCTCCGAGATTTTGCCCTGCGGCACCGTCGTCTGTATCAGTGCATTGTCGCACATAACCGTAATGCGATTCTCTGCGCCATACTTAAGCAAGTGCGTGACCTCCGTCTCGAAGGGCAAGTGCCCCATCTCATGCTTAACAGCCGAGCGTCCATTGACCCACTAAAGAAAGAGATATACATATATTATATAAATATATATATTATTATAATCTAGAGCTTGACTTACCACAAAGGCCTCGTAGTGCACACTGCCGAACCGCAGCCAAACCCGTTGATCCTGTCCCCAGGAGCGTGGCACAAAAAACTTTCGATCATACCAAACGGTGCCCACATGATCGCGCAGCGCCTGCTCCGTGGTGATGTCGTTGTACGACGCCGGCACTGGCATGGGAATGGTGGGCATGCTCTTGCTCAGGTCATCCTTGAACCAGCCATCGCGTATGCCCTGTGTCGGATTCGTCTCGTCTGAGCGCACAAAGTTCCAGATGCCATCCAGTGTGCGCACTTCCCGCGTCTCCGACTCACGTGGATAAAGCATGCCTCGCGATGTCTCGATTTCCTTGTTTAGTATGATGAGTGCTAAAGTGAATTTCAGAATATAACAGACAAGAAAAAGTGAGGACAGTGAAAAAGCTGAAAGTAAAGAGGAAAACCAATATAACGATTAATCATTACAAAAGAGTGCAGCAAAAGCAAATAGAAGATAAGCACACTATATCATAGACTTTTATTTTCATTATTGATAAGATATATCCGAATCGACCAAATGTTCCGCATAATTATATGTGGAATATATGTGAAACTTACTCGATAGCGAGTTTCTCTCAATGCCAATGTCAACTTATTTCAAATAATTACAATAAAAGACACTATTTAGCTTTGTTTCATTCTTCATTTATTATTCTGTCAAATATACTCACATTTGCATTTGTTATGTTGGAAATCAGTGTGCGAAACGTAACGGAAATGAAATGGAATCCAATATTAATTGTCTCGTCTTATGATAATGTAACTGAATGCATTGAATGTGCGTGTCCATGTCGCGTATGCTTAACAAAAGCGAAACAAGATGTTGCAAACAATGCAAATTCTAAGAGCGCATCAAAGCTAAGCCGTTCTAAGCTTTTTATAACATTTCAACAGGTGCAGACAGAGAACAGCTGTTAAGCTCTCTCAGCCTTTCACGCACACACACACACACACACACAATCACTCATGCAGCCGCTCGCATTCACGCTCTTGCACACATTTAGTTTTTTTTTTCTCCATTTTAATAACTGCACAAATGGCATTTGGCGCATTTTGTTAAAGATTTTTCGAAGCATGTGCAGCATAAGAAGAACATTAAATTAGTTAAAAACAAACATTTAAATATTCTCTTCAAGCCCATAGTAGTACAACTGTTAATGCTGATGATGTGATATACGCGAGCTCTATTGTTGCTGCTCTCTCGCTCGCTCGCCCGCCAAAAGCACACTGAGACGCACTGCTCGCGCATGAGTCCCACTAGCGTCGCTTCGGCAGCGGCGGCGGCGTGCACTCCTGTTATTTTTATCTTCTCCAATATGCTTATCGGCTAAAAGACCGAAAAGCACAAAACTATTAGAACACAAAAAGCTGCGCTGAAAAGTTAATTATTTGAAAATATGGCGCCAATATGGGAATTTAACGTGTGGCACTTTTGAACAGATAATTTTAAATTGGAAAACTATACTTATTTATTTTATTTAATTTCTGTTCATTAATTTTAAATTGACTTGAGTATTGTATAACAGATAATTTTAAAGTGGGAACAGTTAATTATTTATTATTGGTTATTTTATCTTTTTCTCATTAATTTTAGATTGACTTGTGTGTATATTATATACTCTAGTGCCGTATTTTGGGGTATTCACTCGTACACTGCACACTTACACATGTTTTCAGCTCCGCGAGCTTCTTTCAGCTGTAACTTCAACCAACTAACTGCAGCTCCAGCGGCCTCTGCAGCTCCTTTTTAAAGACAGAGTCGTTACTGGAGTAAATGCTTAAAATGCAAAACATGGACATCATATTTGCATACGTTCTAAAATGCGTGCCACAAGCAGCAGACATTTGCATGCCAACATTTTTCTTTTGAGGGCTCTAAGTTAATTAAAACAACAACAGCAACAACAACAACAAACTTACCCCAGATTTCAAATTTCCGACACTTTAGGTTTATCGTCAAATGCATTGTTCTACTGAACTGCAGCGTGTGATTGGTCAATGCGAACTGAATTTAAATAACTTGTGCGCCCACTAGATGGTGGATGATGGTCAGCTGATTGATTGACTCATTGACTCATTGACTGACTGGCTACGGGATCACAAATACCCGTAATGTCCGTAGCCGTTGTAACCGCACCCGACGTGAGCCAGTTTCTTGCGGCTTCTATAATAAGTTAGTCACACAAATCCGCCGAAACGCTCAACGGATGTCATTAAGCAAGGTAATTGTGGGACGCAGTGCAACTACATAAAGGTCGCCCTCAGCGTTCCCGCTTTACCGACGCTGACTAGGTTTAGGCGCATGGACGGGAAGCTCACGCACGACGGCAGCCACACACACACACACACACACACACATAGACAGAGGCATACATTCACACGCACACAGCCTGCTGAGCCGTGGTCGGAGCGACAGTTCTCAATGCATTGAATGTGCCCCTAATAAGGCCCCACACACACTCATACATACACACATACACGCGCAGACGATAAGCTGTTCGCTCCAAATCCCAAAGTGTGTTCGTCGTGGGGGGGGTCAACAACAAAGAAATCTACAATAGCAATCGAAACATATACAACAACAATAACAATAACAAAGAACAAGTCTGAACTGCTTTGGGCAGCAAATTAAAGGAACTACCAGGAGTAAGCAGGCATCATTTAATTCTGTTTAAATGAGCTTGTTCACTGCAAAGTCGTTTACTTAGTTTGGATGTGACTTAGCCATTATTATTTGAGAAGATGCACTTGTTTTATTATTATTAATTGTCTATTCGTTGTATGTAGTAATTATAAAAATGTAAATAATCAAGAAGAAAACAAGTTTAATACTGGAACTATAAAGCAATAATAAATATAGGTAATTACAATTTTACACAGTCATTAATCACGAACAAAACTTTTGGGCGAGCCTTTCACATAATTTGCAAACCATTTATTCACAATTATATAACGTCATTGTTCTAAAAAAAAACATTAAATTCATAAATATGCAAATATGTAAATATAACTTAAAATGTATATAAAAAAATATATATGTATGTGTATATATGTATATTAAAATGCTTTGATTATAAATTAGTAAGTTAAATACGTATTATATGTATGCAAGCTTCTATTTGTTTATTTGTTAAATATTTATTGAAAGCAAAATAAAACGAAATCAACAAATTTAAACAGGTCTAACTAACAACGTTTGAATATCAAATATTAATATTTGCCATGATACTTTACCCATTTTCACTTTTATTGCTCGGGTACTTTCTAAAACGTTTCAGTTTCGTCAAGATGTGTTCAATGTAATTTTTCAAGTTCCGTTACAATTTGAATTAGGCTATAGATCATTTCATTATTGGTCTAATTAAGTGTGATCGCAACGCTTTTAATTAGTTTAACACTTTAACACTTTGCCACACGGATGAACTGCCGGTCAAATGCAAAGAAACTACGCACAAATAAACAAACAGGCAGTCGCGCACACGCACACACACACTCACACACACCCGCACGCATAGACAGCAAATTAAAGACTACGATAACGACGAGCTGGGCTAGCGGTCGCAGACCGACTGATTTAAAAGCTTGGATTTGAGTTGTGATGATGGCTTGGGTGTCTTGTCACTCTAAGCTCAGTGTGTGCGCACATATGCATATGTGCATACCTATGTACATATGTATTGGTGTATGGTTCAACTATGTTTATTCTTGCCTTTCACGGCCATAGCTAATAATAGCGAATCCTAATTTATAAATATATATATTCCCAATTCGTTTTCACACTTTCACAAATTTCTCTAAACCCATGCTTTACAAGTTTAAACTTAATTTTTTTTTTATTATAATGCACTTAACGTAAAATCTAGTTAAGGTAACAAATTTTAACGGTTCATATTGTTAAAACATAAACAGGGCTGTTCTCTAAAACAATAATAATGAAATGTAAACAAAGTCAGCTGTGTTGCAGCAGCGGTTTCTTGGTCTGGCAACTCTATACCATGGATAAATTAGCACAGCATATATAAATAAGTTCAATATGTAAACAAAATCAGCTGTACGCGCCATTTGGTGGTTTCTCGGTCTGGCAGCTCAAATAATATATCGCAAGCTTAAAACTATCGATGACGTCGATATATTTATTCAGTACTTTTAATAAATCATGTATTGCTGTCCAATGTTTTATACAATCAGACAAACTTAATAATTGCAGACTTGAAGCAAGGCTGCAACATGTCCCTCGCCTTTGACGTGGACAATACAAGTGACAGCACTGCTTATCAAAGCTTAACGCAGGGTTCAAGTGATAAAATAAAATCCACAACAGCGCCAACATCCGCGCATCTGAGATACAGCATGAGTACGGCGTGGATGCGACAATGTCGCCCATATAAGCTAACAATACTAATACTGCTACTCCTGATACTGCTATCCCTGCTGGCCCACCGCAAATTGCTAAGTGTGAGTCGAAGTTGTATTTGATTAAATCCAAATAAGTAAACCTTATCTGACCAGGCCGAGTTGGATGCGCCGCCAACAGATGTGCATCGCTCCCGACCTCTGCTGGATGCCTATGAGGATTTCAGTGCGATGCGGGCCAGTGATCTAAAGATGCGCATAGAAGAAATGCTGAGAATTAAGGTGAGTGCAAGACAGCAATAGAGAAGGGAATAAATATATTCTCATCATTTCAGAGCACCGTCTCTGTGGAGCTACGTGAGTTGGAATCTCGTCGTCAAAAGCTGCAGTCGGACATCAGTCAGTACAATCAAAAGCTTGAGGAGCTCAAGCAGGAGCTGTTGCGCGAACAAACAGAACTCGAGCGTCTAAAGATCTCTGTGGAGCAGGCGCAGGTGGCGCAGCGGGAAGCCGTACAACGCAACACTCCAGAATTGGCGCTTCCACGCACTTTGACGCCCAATTCGCTGCCTCGCAAAATGAATGGCATTAGCGATGGAATTGCAGCTGCCTGCGAGATGCACAATTGCTTCGATCACTCACGTTGCAGCCTCACATCCGGCTTCCCCGTGTATCTATACGATCCGGACGTCTACAATGTGCAGCGCTCGGGCTACGATATCGATGGATTCCTAAAGACGACCATAAAACAAACTTTGGGCTACAATGCACACATTGTGCGAGATCCCAAACAGGCTTGCATTTACCTTGTGCTTGTGGGTGAGGCTCTGCTCGAGGAGGATCTGCTGCGCAACAATCGATACGCCGCCCAGGAGGAGGTGGCACAACACCCTCAGATTCTGTCCAATTCGATGGCTGCCAACAACTCGCCCATAGATTTGGTAAAGCTGTATCAATTGCCCTATTGGGGCGGTGATGGGCGGAATCATGTTCTGCTGAATCTGGCGCGTCGCGATTTGAATTCTGCTAGGACGAATCCGCTGCTGCAGCAGAACACGATGCGTGCGATTATAGTGCAGAGCACGTTTGAACGAGATCAATATCGACCCAATTACGATTTGATTGTGCCACCCATTCTGGGTCCGCCGGGTGGTGATGTTTGGCAGGAGTGCTCCGGCATGGTGCCGGCGCGTCGCAAGTACTTGCTCACCTTCCAGGGTGAGCTACGACCCTCCCAGGCAGCTCTACAGCCCCTAGATGATTTCATAATGGAACACCTGAAGGACATGTCGCGTTCTTCAACCCAGGATAAGTTTCTGCTGCAATTCCAATGTGTGCCCGCCACAGAGCAGCAGGAGACGGGCTCCTTGGGCGACTGGACCCTCTGTGGCTCCGACAGCTCACGCAAGCAGCTACTTAAGGACTCAACCTACGTGCTCATACTGCCACCATTGGGCCAACGGGTCAGCTCGACGCTCATGTTGGCACGTCTCTATGAAGCGCTGCGTTCGGGCGCTGTGCCAGTAATCCTTGGTGCTGACGAGCTGCGTCTGCCGTACGCCGAGACCATTGACTGGCGTCGCACTGCCCTGCTGCTGCCAAAAGCTCGCATTACAGAGCTACATTTCCTCCTGCGCGCCGTGCAGGATTCAGATTTATTGCTGTTGCGTCGCCAAGGACGTCTCATCTGGGAGCGATATCTGAGCTCGGTGCAGGCCACAGTGGACACGGTCATAGCCAGCATGCGTGATCGACTGGGCATACCGCCACGCCCAGTGCCGCCAGTTGTCGCCCAGAGCGTCTTCAACAGCACGTTTATTCCGCTGAAATCGGAGCCGCCTGTTGGCATGGACACGGAGCCAGAGGAGTCGCTGGGACCAATTGAGCCGCCCTATCCAAGTCCATCGTTTCGTCGCAACTATACAATACTCCGTATACAATCGAAGGAGGCATGGAACGATTGGATGGACCCATTTTTCCTCTATCCCCAATTGCCCTTCGATCCGGCCTTGCCATCGGAGGCAAAGTTCATGGGCTCCCACACGGGCTTTCGGCCCATTGGCAAGGGCATTGGCGGCGCTGGCAAGGAGTTCAGCGAAGCGCTCGGCGGCAATTATCCGCGCGAGCAATTCACCATTGTCATACTCACATACGAACGCGAACAGGTGCTGATGGAGTCACTGGGACGCCTCTACGGCCTACCCTATCTGCATAAAGTCGTTGTCGTTTGGAACTCACCTAAGCCGCCGTTGGACGACCTGCGCTGGCCCGACATCGGTGTGCCAGTGTCTGTGGTGCGTGCGCCGCGCAATTCGCTCAACAATCGCTTTCTGCCCTTCGATGTTATCGAGACGGAGGCGGTGCTCTCAGTGGATGACGATGCTCACTTGCGGCACGATGAGATACTCTTCGGTTTTCGTGTCTGGCGCGAGCATCGGGATCGGGTGGTCGGCTTCCCGGGTCGCTATCATGCCTGGGACCTGAGCAGCAACAACCTGTGGCACTACAACTCCAACTACAGCTGCGAGCTGAGCATGGTGCTCACCGGCGCTGCGTTCATCCACAAGTATTACATGTTCTTGTACACGTATCAGCTGCCGCAGGCCATCCGTGACAAGGTGGACGAGTATATGAACTGTGAGGATATCGCGATGAATTTTCTCGTCTCTCATTTGACGCGACGACCGCCTGTTAAAGTGACCTCACGCTGGACCTTCCGCTGTCCCGGCTGCCCAGTGTCCCTGAGCGAGGATGACACACACTTCCAGGAGCGCCACAAATGCATCAATTTCTTTAGCCAGGTCTTTGGCTATACGCCGCTGCTGAACACCCAATATCGGGCCGACTCAATACTCTTTAAGACGCGTATTCCGCACGACAAGCAGAAATGCTTCAAGTACATATAGACGCCGCATATCATTATCATACAACGGACGTACTTATACATACTCTTTTCCCTAGCCCGTAAGCATATAGTTGTGGCCATAATAGTTGTTGGCCAACTTGTAAGATTGTCCAGAAGTGGTTTATGTAAATACGTTTATATAGTTGCCATAATAACGGAATTTCAATTCGATTTTCGATGCGAACAGAAGTTGTCCAAAGAGTTTTCGAAGACTTCTTAACTACCTTAAGTTCATGTGACTTTGTATATAGCCTTGTATTAGATTTAATTGTTTAATTTTAGCCGTTTCACTTGATTAACATTAATATAATTTTTATAAACGTCCGCAGAGAAATCGCAAAACAAAATTTCGTGTTATTTGGAGTAAATGCACTCATAATTTATATAGATTTTACTTTTCATATATGTATATAATATATATATATATATATATTTGGATTTTCACAAAAAATGGTCAGTTGATAATGCTGATTAGTGAATTAATAGAATAGTTTTAATGCGTATAAATAAAGAGAATGTTAGAAAAGTTTTACTGCTGGCAACCGAAGTTTGACAAATTTTCGAATTAAACCTTCTTTGTTCCTAATATAAATATATATGTATAGTTAGCAAGAGCTATTACATAAATTTAATATGTATATATGTGATATTTATATATATATATATAAATCTAAATGTTTATATATATAATGGAGATGTCGCGCGAGTTTCCGAGTTGAGACCTTTGATGAGGGAAATTCTAATTGTTTTTCCGTTTTGGGTTCTTTTTTCTGTTACTTTTTGTGTTCAGTTTAGTTCAATATCACAATACAAATAAGGAGAGCAAAACCAACAAAAAAAACAAAGTTAAAGTAAATTTGTAACTTTACAACATAAGCATAATTTTTACATACTAGAATTACATATATATATATATAGATAAACTATTCCAATTTTGGTATCGACAAAAGTGACTTTCCCTCTCATTTGATTGACGCCAGGCTTGTGACTGCTGATTGATTGATTGATTGATTTTGGTTAGATTTGGTTAACTAATTGGTTCGATGGCTAGTTCTCCTGCAGGCTGAGCTTGAGCGCCTGCTCGATCATCTCCTGCTCGCGCTGTCGCTCCAGCTCGTATTTCTGCTGTTCCTGCTGGGAGAGGCGCATGGCCATGGCCAGGTCGGAGTCCATGTAGCGGAAGCCTCCATCGTCATCATCCTCAGAGACAGGCGAGCCGCTCGCATTACCCTGCGCACCCATCAGCGACTCGTGCAGCACGCTGTGAATAAACAGGAGACGGAGACACACACACACACACGAAAGCTTGGGTAAGATGATAGCTAGCAATACGTTGAAGGTGATGGAAGGGGTGGGCAAGGGGAGGGAATCTATTTGAAGATCTTCTTCATATAACTGAGATCGTTTTTGAACTGCGCCCCCGCCGAGGCCGAGCGACTGCGCTGCTGCGGCTCAAAGGCGGGCGGTGCCAGGTGTGAACTGTGCCCAGGTGAGGGGGAATAGCGACCGTAACGGTGGTGATTGGGTGCTAGCAAATTGCGCTTATTTGAACAGGAGCGGGCATTACTAGCATTACACGTAACGCTCGTTAAAATTTGAGAGTTTCGAGAGATCGAACGAGTTCGGTATGAGGATTACTTACCGCTGCAGCTGCTCGTCGTCCTCGGGCAGCAGTTCAGTGCCGACGGCATTTTGGCCGCGCAACACCTCCCAGATGTCCACCTTGTCGGTATCGCTGTCCAAGCCACAGGCGCCGCCTGCGCCGCTCGTCTCCGCCAGGCTCTGCTCGATGGCATATTGCAGCATGTCATCCTCATCCAGGGGGATTTGACGGCGGGCATCTGCGCCACGATTCACATAATTGCTGGGTATATCAAAGCAACGATCGTCCACCAGGCAGGTGGTGCGATCGTCCTCTTGCAGAGTGGACACGTGCTCCACCGGCGTGGTCATGGCGAACACATTGCCAAATGTGATGCAGGCGTTGAGGACATGGAAGAGCGGTATTTCCACCTTGACCGGAAAGCCGGAAGGCAGTTGCATCGTTATAAAGTCTTTCAATTTGGACACATGCGGACTGGCCATGGTGGACATGAGATCCAGTATGGGAAGCACTTGTTCCTGGAGACGGATGGGATGCTCCTCGGCCAGCCAAAGATTGGCCTTGAAGCGTTGCACCTTTGTGCTTAAGTTTTTTGGTCTGCCAATGTCGCGACCCTGCAAATCCACATCGGCACTGAAGTACTCCTCGGGCGTGATCTGTTGCAAATGGGGGGTGCTTGTGCCCGAGCAGCAGGCGGAGCTGCCATTGCTCTCAGCTAGAGCTGGAACAGTGGGCGAAGCACGATCACCGTTCACACTGGGCGCAATCAAAGGAGCTGACTCCGATGTCTGTGGAAGGAAGAGTTCTAATTAATTATCTCATTGTCTTTATGGTCTTTAGGCTTACGCGATCTTTGATTGCAGCAGGCACATCCGTGGGAGGCACGTAATCCTCGTCAGCAATGCCCAATAGACTGTGAAGCGGCGTGCGAGCCGTTTTGTTCTATTTAAATTGAGATAAAATACAATTTTCAATACTTATATTACTCCCGTTACATTCCATGCGGAGCTCAGAGCATCTCTTGGTCGGGCCACTGGAGACTAGAGCACACTTACATCTTTGACTGTTACCTTGATTTGCTCTTCGCTGAGGTGATCCATGCGCGTCTTGGTGACAAACTCCACATTGCTGGCGCCATACACTTTGCAATTGTAGCCATTGATGACCTCCGACTTTTCGCTGCGCCAGCCCCAGATGCCAGATTTGTTGCGCTCGAAGCTAATCTTCTCCATTTCGATGTTGTTGGTGATGACGGGCGCTGCAAGGCGAGCACGAACGGTGCCAATTGGCGGTGGAATGGCCACAATGTCACCAATATCGCTGCTCATCTGCTCCACCATCACCTCGTGGGTGTCATGATCGATCTCGATCATTGTAGCCGTCTCCTCTACAAAGGCCCAGAAGTGTTAAATATATAATATATATAATATTGCGATTCCATTCGCACTCACTGCCGCCTTTGAATATGTAGGATCGATTGCCGCGCTGCCAGGTGTTGTTGTCGAAGCCCAGCAGGGTTGTGTCGATGCGTACGTTAGCGCCGCGCTTGTACACCTTGTAGGTGTCACTGGGACAGAGGCGTGACATCAGCGGCACCCACGACGTGAACTCCCACTTCATTTCAATGTAGAAGTCGGGCGCATCCAGCAGATGCTGCAACAGCTTCGGCACGTGCGTCACGCGCTGCACATGACGCTGCAAGTCGCGCACTTCAATAATCGCCGTCAAGATGTCCTCGTCGCCCGTGCAAACGGCCTCCTGGACAACTGATGGAAGAGAGCGTTAATGAGAAGATTACTTTGCCAATACAAATGATAACGGTACTCACTTGACCAGCCTGCATGCTCGTAGGTTGCATTGCATTTGGCAGCTAAAAGGCACTTAACACATTGCAGATTCGCCAGACGAACGGCCAACATCAATGGCGTGCGGCCGCGCGGATCGATTTTTTCCTTATCAATCTGAAATTTGAGTTATTAACATTGCTATTGTCATTGTTGTTGTTTTTGTTTTTGGAATGAAATCACTAATTCAATTAGCAGTACACATAAACACACACATACACACACACACACAGTCGCAAGCACAGTCACCCACACCAGCACACCCACCTGTCCCTGCTACCATTCCCTAGCCAATCAATCACCCAACCGATGACAAACCTGTTCGGTGAGCAACTGCCGCTGCAGCTCCTCAACGTTCCCATTCCAGATCTGCCAGTGCAGCGGATATTCTAACTTAATTTCCTCCAAACTCTTCATTCTTTCTCTCACTCGCTCTCTTTCTCTCTTGTTGCGGCACTGCCGTTGCGTTCAACTAAATTTCTAACTAGAATTGTATCGAATTGCTCGGAATAAGTTCGATCAAACACTATACGAACTGAGTCGCTAATTGTCGTTCATTTAGTTCTTAATTGCACTTTCACTGTTTATTTACGGTAACCAAAAACTTAACATTTTCCATTTGCTATTTGCAGTGCTGTCTTTAACAGTACTGACAATACTAATCGAATGGACGAAATTAATCGAAACACGAACAAGGTGGGATAAATGTAGTTATAAGCAGACTGAGTCAACTGGATTTATTTTAGCGCTAAGTAAACAAAAGTGTAATATAAGCCGGCAGAATTAAATTCTATATGTTGCAAGTTGAAACAATGTTATTAAAAACGATTTCGTCACATCTGTTACAGATACACTATCAGCTGTTCCAAAAGCCGGGTGCACACACTGGCAGCCGCTGTTCTTAGTAAAAAGAAAAACTAATCCAATAATTCCTTAATACCAAATATATTTGAACTGTGAAATGCACAAGTGAAGCCAGTCTGCAATTAACGAGGTACTTGGTAAATCTATCACAAATTACAAGTTAATTTAAAAAAGAATGGTTTATACTTGTGTTAGTTATTAGCATAAATTATATAAATATTAGAAATCGAATCATAAACACATTGTCCATGAATAAATCAATGTTATCATAAAAATTAATTTCTTACAACTTCCAGCTCGAACCCAACAATAAACTATGCCTTAGACAAGAAATATATGTATGTAAATATTTTGATTGACACTGATTTTTATACTTTCTGCATTCGCCACGTTAACTGCCTGATAAAGACGCCGGTAAGTGACACAAGCATCAAGAGATCAACTCAATTAGTGTTAATTGAAGCATTAAACGACAAGTGCATACAATATTTACCATTCACATTCAATTCAAGTTCAGAAAGAATGCAAACAAAAAAAAAAAAAAAAAAGACGGCAGAGCAAAAGTTAACAGTTGGCGCACGCGATCAGCTGGCCAGCGAGAGAGAGAGAAAGAGTGTGAGAGTGGGAAAGGGTGTGGAAGAGATCGTGTTCTCGCTCCCGATCAGTTAAAGCTTCTCATTTGTTTTGCTGTTTTGGTGCGCCCACCCAGTCAGTCGTATAAAATCAAACGCGCGGGCCGCAACGGTTTTTTCTGCTACACCGCAGATTGTTTGTGCATTACTTACAATTATTTATAAGCTAATTCAGCAATAATATAAAAACGGTTCATGATTATGTTAACGTTGCAATTGCTTGTTTGTGTTCCTCAGTCTCTCCACTCTCTCCATTCTCCACTCTGCACTTTTCATTCTCCAGTAAACGCTTGCTGATGCCAGTGTTTGTTTGTTTATTGCAAAAAATGTCTAACTTAATGTTTTGTATCTCTTTCTTCCTCTTGGCGTTCGACTATTTGCAGTTATGCTCTTTGCGCGTAGGCGGCATTTCTTCAAGAGGTGAATTCTAGTGTTTTCTTTAACTAACGCGTAATTAATCTTCTCTAAGGCTGCATAAATAATAATTCATTTAAGTTTATAAATCTATTTATACATATTTGCTTATTCACATGTCCTATGAGTAATCTGCTGCTGATTGTGGAAAGTCGGTCGGTCGGCCGGTTGGCGAGCACTTGATTCGTTATCTGTCTCATTATTTATCGATATACGATATATCTCATAATAACTAATGTAGTTAATACCGCCTTATCAGCAGCAGGGTACAAAGGTTTTCACAGCTCATTTGTCTGTTGTTGTTGTTAGTTAGTTTGTTTGCTGTTTTGGGCTTGGGTAATTTCACAGTTGAATGCTTAGATTTTTGGCCTTTGCATGCTTTAATCTACACTATATTTGTATGTATATTAAGCTAATAATCAAGTAACTTTGTTTATTCTCTTCCCTATGTTCGGCTAGACGCTTAGTACGTTCATAAAAAAAAATCAATACATAAATAATAAACCGAAACAATATCCGAGAATCTCACTCAAAACAAAACAAAAGAAAATCTATTTTGCACAGAAAATAAAAACCAAGCCCATAAGTTTAATAACGCTCTCGCTAAAAATTAACCACAGGCTCAAACGCGATATACATACAATATCGTTGATCACAAACAATTACAATTAGCTGTAATCGAAGGGACAATCGATAAACGTCACAATGTACGAGCTTCATAGTTGTTTAAATTTAGTTTTCTATGCAACGATCATTCCCGGAACGATTCTCATTAGTTGGCTGACTGGGCTGTAAGTATTTATGCTCGATCGAAAAAAGACAAAACCATAATTAATTCAAATTAATGTTAATTTCTAATTAAATTGTATGACATTTGCCTGCTTTCTGACTGATACTAAAATATATACCTCTTATTATTATGATTTAATTTGATTTTTCACGTTGTTTTCAACATACATTTTGCATCGTGGCATAAATATTTAGCATATTGGCAATGAGAATTACCATATTCCCTTTGCTCTGCTCCACCTCAGCTGGGCTTCGAAAGAAAAAAATAAATAAGTTGACAAGCAACAAATGTTCAGCTGGCTCAAATTTAAATTTTCTCCATATACATGTGTATTTATATTATATTATATTATATTAAATTTAAATTTTGTATGTAGTATTTGGTTTTTGTAGATTTTTATGTTTTTTAGTATCCTATGTAATGAGTTCGTTTAGTTAATTAATAATAACAACAACCATCATGCAATTCATTCTCAGAGTTGGGCTGCCCTGCCTGGTGATAGCTTTGCTGGGGTTCTTCTTATTCTTTGTGCTGCTGCCGTTGGCTTTTCGAACATCGGTGACACTGCAACGCGGCATTCTGTTCCTCACATTTAGTAAGTGCCGAGCTGAGACGGTGCTCGCCTTAAGCAGCAGAGGTTGATCCTAACATGTTCGTCTGCTTCCTTTGCAGTCACCTATCCGAAGGGCCTTGACCTGAGCAAACCGCACAGCATTGGACTTTTTGCCACGCGGAACTTCTACATCACTGTCAAGGATCACGATGAGGACGAGGATGGCGTGCGCATTGGCGTCTGGCATGTGCTGCCCATGCATGCTGTGCATCGTTTCCGCCGAGAGCTCCGCGTGGAAGCTGAGTTCGAGGCGGATTTTTCCAATAACCAGCAACCTATGCCCACTCACCAGAGCATCGACAAGCAGGAAATGGAACGCATGGCGCCGGAGCTGCGTGCCGAATTTCCTGTGATTGTTCCGGAAAACGAACAGCTCTTTTACGAGCGGATGCTCCGAGTGCCTGGCGGCACTGTGGTTCTCTATCTTCATGGCAATACGGCCACGAGAGGTAGTGGCCATCGTTCCGAGGTCTACAAGCTGTTGCGGCATATGAATTATCACGTTTTCTCCTTTGACTATCGTGGCTATGCTGACTCGGATCCTGTGCCTCCGTCAGAGGATGGCGTGGTGCGGGATGCTCTGATGGTCTTTGAGTACATTGCCAATTTGACGACGAATCCGATCTTCATCTGGGGCCATTCCTTGGGCACGGGCGTAGCCACGCACATGTGTGCCAAACTGGCCAACATGAAAGAGCGTGGACCGCGCGGCGTTATCCTTGAGAGTCCGTTCACCAACATTCGTGATGAGATTCGTCTGCACCCGTTCTCACGACCGTTTCGACATTTGCCCTGGTTCGACTATATGATCTCGCAGCCCATGTATGACAACCGACTGCGGTTCGAGTCGGACAAGCATGTTGGCGAGTTTCCTCAGCCAATTATGATTATACATGCCGAGGATGATGTTGTGGTGCCCTTCAATTTGGGCTACCAACTCTATCGAACTGCATTGGATTCACGCAGGCGCTCCTGGGGGCCAGTGGAGTTCCATCGGTTTGACCGGATACATGGATACGGGCACAAGCATTTGTGCCGGGCTCCAGAGCTGCCGGGTCTGGTGGAACAATTTATAGAGAGCTATCGCAATACAATCTACTAGACGAAATGCGCCGCGGAACAATTCTTAATTTATTTATTAATAATTACGGAGTATTTTAATATAGTTTTATACCGCCGCAATGTTACAAAATTAATCGCACGGTGCATACAAATTAAAATAGTCATTTCTAGGATACACAAACAATGGACTTTTATTTATTTAAGCTTGGCGCGCTTGTGATTAGTGTGTCCATTATATTTTCCTTTACTTCATACAAACTATCGATTGCAACTTGGAACTTAGATCAAATTTATTGATTTCAGTTGGTTGAAATTGGCTGCCGTGCATTGAGTGCAGTCTGCAATTTATCGAAATCTATCAGATATTAGTATTAACAGAAAAATCATGTTATCGACGGGAGTGCACTGTTACGGGTCTGTTCAAATAACATCATTCTGTTATTTGGAGTGAGACAACAGCTGTTAAATACTAATATTTATTTTAAACTACTAAAATTTTGACAATTACGTGATTTTCCCCATAATTTCAAATAAAGTACATCTCTACTTTAAGTTATGAATAAATCAGATTTTAATTTTCTTACACTGATAACAGCATCGATAACTGACTGTTAAGACATTAGAAAATGTTAATAACATTGTAGCTGTTAGGCTAACTGCTAAACCAGGGCTGCCCTGGTACATTATTTTTACATCAGATCAAATATGGCGCTGGTGTGTTGTTGTCGCTGTCGCAATTTGGCCAAAATTAATTCGCATTAAACGCGTCGAACGAAACAAAAAAAAATACAAATAAATAAATTCGTTGTCGCAGGAAGGCGAACAAAAGCAGTATCCATCTGTGCAAAACACATGTAAAGTTCCTTTGAAAGCTGCAACGAAAAAAAACGGAGTTGCAGTTGAAAACGAAGTAGCCGAAAAAAATTGTGTCTACTCCTTGAAAAGGAGTTTAGTTGTTCGCTCTTCGTTCATGTTTGTGCGTGTGTGTGTGTTTGTTTGTGTGAGTGCTGTTACAGTAAAGTGCTGCAAAAAACTAAATAAATTGAATTGAAATAGCGGCTCCTTTCTATCCTCACAAAAAAAGTGAGAAAGAAAACGCTGAAGAAACCTGGAAAAGTATAAAATACAAACAGTTTTATCGGCGATTCGACCGCCGCCGCTCGATTTGAGTGCGTGTGTGTGTGAGTGTTTGTGTGCGTCATTGCCGCTTGCTGCAGAAGCAGAAGGAAAAGGGAGTAGCTGCCAGGCAGCAGACACCAACACCAACGCATTTTTACTCTAGTGTTAAGGAAAATGATGTGGTAAGTTTCTTTTTGTTTTTGTTATTCTTTTCTTTTTCGTTGCTTTGCATTTATTTATAATTGCGTCTGCAGAGATTTAGAGGCGAATCTCCGACTTCGAGTTGGCCCAGTCGGCGGCAGTTGCATTTTCTGCGCATGTTTTTGCCCACGACTTCCGCTTTTTGCTCCCTTTTTAGTGCGGCGGCTGCTGTGGCAGCGGCGTCGCTAGCTGCTGCTGCTGCTGCTGCTGCTGCTGCTTTATTTCTGCTCCCCTTTTAGCCTCTTCTTCTTTTACACAACACGCCCTTTTTCGCATGCTTGTATATATTTGTACGTGTGTGTGATATGGCGAATAATTATGTTTTATGCATTGCTCAAATGATTAAAATTCGTGTACAATTATCGTATTTGCGTTTTTGTCTCCCTTTTATATACCTTTAACAGCTGTCATTTCTGTAGGTTCTAAACCAGTTTTTGCATTCATTTAACATAATATGTGTGAGTGTGTGTGTTTGTATGTGTGCCAGCTGTGTCCTTTGCTTGCTTTAATTGTTTTTAATGCATTTCCCCTCGGCTGCTCCAGCATCTTGACCAGCTCGTTCTCTTCCTCTTCTATGGTTGTGCTCATTTTGGATGCTTGTTTTTGTGTGTTGCTGGGCGCAGGCTCTCATTCTCCGTCTCTCGCTCGCTCTCTCTCTCTCTCTCTAGCTCACTCACTCGCTCTCTATCCAACTCCTTTTGAATGTTGCCAAACAAACAAAATTCAGCGTTGCCAATTTAAGAGCATGTGTGTGAGAGAGGGAGAGCAAAAGGCGAGAGAGACAGAGAGCGACTGATAAAGAGAGCGCAGCGACGCGGGTGGGGCTATTGATATTTCCACTTCTCTTTCATCTTTATCTTGTTTGTTTGAACTTTAATTTATGCCAGCCAAAGTTGGCTTTGGTTTCTTCTCTTTGCAACTATTTAAATGTCAATGCACCGCGGAGGCCCGATCCCGGTTGCCCCCTCTCGCTCCTTTGCCACCCACGAAATGACAGCGCCAAGTTGCATCACTGAACTCGCCACATGACTCACTACTTTTATTTTATTTTTTTCTGTTCGTTCCCTGCCAAATGAAGCGGGCCAAAGACCCGCAGCTAACTCACACATAGACATTGCTGAACTACGAAAAAAAAAAAAACAAAAAAACCCAAGCTATAGGCAAAACCAGTTCCCAAACAAAAACAATTTAAATCAAACTACAAAATTTGCTATTAAAGTTTGCAAAGTTATTTTGCATTTTATTTTGCATTTCAATAGGCCTTTTATTTTAGTAACTGTTAATGCCAGTGTTGCATAGTTGCTGTTGCTACTCCTCTAATGAGTTTATTATGGCTTTTTGTGCTCTAGGGTTAGCTCTTGCAGAGATTGCCAGTGTTGCATAGCAGCTGCTGCTACTATTTTGATATTCTCCCCTTTATTAATAATTCAATTTCGACAGAAATTCAAGTTAAACAATATTAGCTTAGTTTTTGTACCAAGTAGTGGCAGCAGCTGCAATTGGGGTCGCGCCACCAATAGATAAGATAAGAAATAAAACTGAAATATTTATGTGTGTATATATGTGTGTGTGTGTATCATACAAATTTCTTGTTTTTATCAGCCAAGCGTCCCCCTTCGGTATCTGTGCTCCCTATTTGCTTGAGCAGTTGTTTTGTTTACGTTCAGTTTGCTGCTTGTTCTTCCTCCTTGGATATTTTAACGATGACTAAAACTTTGGGAGAAAATAAAACACAAAATTCAAGAAATTGCTACAACAATTTCCAAGTATTCAACTATATTCACATTGTGGCTCACCTCCGTCTCTTGTTTATGTTTGGTTTATGCGTTCGCAACGTCGACGCCGACGACGGCGAGGGCGACGACGACTGCACTGAATCATAAACTTGCTTCGGGCTTTGCAGTGACTAAACTTTAGTGCGTGTCATAGCAGTCAGCCTGCGCTGCAGATCAATGCATTGAACTCGGCCTGCGTCGGGCAAATCTAATTAACATTTCCGCTTTGCTGGTCAGTGTGACCCCTCCTGCTCCTCCTCCTCCTGCCGCACAGCATCCAATAAAACTACATTCCATTTTGCTTTGTGTGCATCCGTGCTCGTTGACAATGCGGGTAAACCCAAAAATATTTATATATATACCATAGCCTGTTTTTGGTTTATCTGTCTGGGAAATGATGCTGGGTGGTCAGTTACATCTAGATGCCTGTCGAATGACTTTATTAAACAAGCAGCAAGAAAACAATTGCATTGCTATTTTATTAACTTACAATATATGTATTTGGAATATATATGTATAAATGTTTTATCAATTTTATGGTGCTCTAAACGCCAGCTGCATAATTCATAGGCCTTCATATGTCTTGGGCCTGTCTTCGCCTTCGCCTTTGCTCATCGGATGCATGGCACGTGATTTGATTTCCATTACGGCCCACAACCATATAATCGATTTTAACTAAATAATTCCTTTATGATTTTATTTATTATTTGGTTTTTGTTAATTTGCTTTGTTTAATCGAACAAAGTAAGGAAATGACTCCTCCTCACACTTGTATTTCAAACGGTTTTGATATCAGCTATCGGCATGGAATGCTTGTTACTTTTATATACATACATACATATATTTCGATAGGCTAGCAATATATAGTTGTATATTCCCGTTTCTAAGTTGAGAATTTCTATGACGAACAAAAGAATAGCTTCGCGGCCATATCAAGCGCAAATTGTGTGGCCTAAAGTATTGAGGAAAAGCTGTTTGCCTTATTTAGTGCGCATTAACCGCGGTGGAGGAGAGAAGCAAAGCAGCGTAGATTATGCACTGTGCACATGAATACCGATGAGTCTAGAGAGTCTGACTGCACAGATATATGCATATATATACGTATATATATATATGAGTGTAATATATTCATATGCGTGATAAATATGTACCGCTCATATGGCATAAATTGTAGATACAAATACAAAATATGAACGAACTGAACTGCAGAGATAAGCAGAACGGAGAATGAAATTCGCTTAAGTGGCAGCTTTTCAGGCGTTTCGTTCCATTGTCTTGGCTATGCATTGGAGGCCAGCGCAGTGGCTCAAGTACGGGCAAACACAGGCACAAATATAATATATATACACGATGTATACGTAAATATATATATCAAGAAAATCATCATTCACAATCCTAAACACTGCAAACTGTATGCCGTGAAATTTGAGTTCAAATTTGCAGTACACTTAGCGAAATTCTAGAGTAACAATTAAAATTCTTAAATACCTCGTATTCTAAATAATTATGTAAATATTTAGAGATTTATATTTTTAGTACAGTAAAGTCTGTTTTAAGGAACAACTCTCCACTCATTTGGTAAATGAAATTTGTAGAATATTGTTTAAATTTTTAGTTACGTTCTAGAGATCTTTGACTATGATTTATATATGCTCTTCATATGCCATGTTATATTTATATCTTTTTGCCTCTCAAATCTTTTGTTCTCAATGAGTTGCATTTAAAGGCCAGCCACAGTTTTTTACGGCCTAAAAATTTTACCACAACAAACAACAGACTTAAGCATAGTAGAGAAGCTGAATTCAGGTTCCATGTGCCGCCCCTCCTTCTGGTTCCTTTTCAGTAACTTTTCGGTCTAACGCTTGGTAAAGCACAGCACATATATTTATTAATTTATATAGATATACAAAGGTATATATGTATATACGCTTTAAGAGCATTCAGATGTGTCTTTGTAATTTGCTGCCAGGTTCAGTTTAATTAGATCCAAATTCTATAATCTTAGAGGCTAATTTCAAAATTTCTTTTATGCAAAGAGTCAAAATGTCTAGCATGTGTAATTGAATAATGAATTATTTATAAATAAATTCAATATTCATTAATAAATAAACATGGTCAGATAATGTATGTACAGACAGTCTTAAGATCGGTATTCTCTCATTATTCTTCATTTAAACAAAAATAAAAAATATACAAAAATAATATTAATAAAAATAAAATATAAATATATATACATTTTTAATTTAAATAACAATTCAAATAATAAAAATAAAATACAAAAATATTAAAATAAATGACTAATTTAAATAAAAAAAATGTTCAATTAAAACCAAATAAATACATTTAAAAAATCATCCACTTTAACGTTGCATTTTGTACTTCCTCCAGTTGATTTGTCCGCACGGGAAGTGCCGCATGTGCTGATTAAATAGAAATCTGTGGAGTGGGCAGAAATTATAATAAAATTGACCGAGGCAGCTGATATGAAGTCAATAGCTTGCATGATTCACATAGCCCATTCCCCTTTGGTGGGTCCCTTAGTCTCCATTTAAAGTTCTTCGGTTCGCGCTGCGCCACAAAGAGGAATTGCAAGCACTTGAAGTGCTTCCGCTCGCTGTAGCTGGAGCTGGGGCTGGGACTGGGGCTGCAGTCTGAATTTTCACAGCCATCCAACGGGTTTCGTTTTGTTTTTACTTGCTAAAAGCTGACGTTGAAGTTTTCATCTTGTTTTGATTGCATACAAATAGTCGGCTGCAATCTAGCCCCTGACACACACATGCACACACACACACACACATGCACACACACGGAGAAGCACAACTATGTTGTCGACTCTTTGGGGAAACGTTGGCTAAGTGCCGGGACTTTCGGGAGCGATTTCCTCCCCAATACTTGAGACGAACATAAATAAATTGCTTGCAAGTTACCTGCACTTTTTCTTCTTCTTCAGGAGAATGATACCCTGTAATATGACATGTGTGCATGAGGTATTTTAATATACCAATATCGACTCGTGCGACTCACGATATATCCATATTTGACTCACAACTTGCAGATTACTTATTTTTATCAGTTTTTTTCCACTTCGCTTGGAATGTCGCACTCTTTTTGCCCCATTATAATTGCGTGTCATAGCAGTCAGCTTGCATATAAATGCATTGCATTTTGTCCTGCCTGCAAAATCTAATTAACTTTTCCGCTTTGCCTGCCAGTGTGACCCTACAGCTGTTGTAATTAATTCACTGGCCTAATAAAACTTTGGTAACTTTTATGAAATGGTTGAGTGATATTATATTATATTATATTGGTATTGATATTATATTATATATATGATGCAGCACATTTATATGTATTTGAAAGGGGGTTTCTTTTACCCGAACTGGATAGTAAACCTTAACCTTTATGCTTTATATAATTATAAATCGGGTGTATTTTCGTCGAATCGAGCAGCATTCAATGAAATTTACCTCGATGCTTACAAAATTTTGCAATCAAATCTGTTACACTTTATCATGACTTTAAAGCAGCTTTAAACAACATTAAGTTATCTTGTGATAAATTGATGTTTATCGCTGCTGTCCAGCTCTCTGCTTTCCCAGCAGCCGTCTATCACTGAACGAGCTGATTATGTTATGATTGTTATAGTTCTATCTCCGCTTCTTGGTTCAACTCCATGGACAAGCTGAGAGGCGATAGCTAGGCTACGGGAAGTTATTGTTGTTGTTGTCGCTGTTGCCCCATTGTGTCGTGTGTAATGTAATAATAGATCTTTTAGTTCCATTGTTGCGCCCTAATTCGTTTTATTTTTTGTTATTGAAATATTTGTTATATATGCATTCGTGAGTGAAGACTGTGTATAATTGAGTATCTCATGTCTGGGACGTGTGTGTATGTGTGTGGAAAGTATTATTCAATAATTATCGAAGAGTTTCGGCTCGAGTTGCCCCCGCTTCATCTGTCTGTCCGCCAGTCAAGCAAAACACCAACTGCAACATGTTGTAAATGTTGTTTAATAATAAATGTGTACACACCCCACACTCACACACACACACACACGTTGACAGACATTGCTCACAGTCTGGCCACAGATCGAGCACGAAATGGAGCGTGCCAGAGAAAATGTATATGCGTGGTTGGTTAATTCTCCGATTCTCTTAGGGTCAATTTCAGCTAGAGTCAAAAACAAAAACGAAAACAAAAACAGGCAAAGTTCAAGCTGAGAGTGAAGATGTGACTACAAATTAATTGCTTATGGATGCAAAACATTGTTTATATTGGCAGCTGAGAAGCCCCAGTCATGGTAAAATGCAAAAATCTCTTGACGCTTGGCTGATGATGTCAATATTTTGATATGCCTGGGAGTTTTTCTTTTAAAAAGCGTTTCTGAATGATTCAGCTTAGGATTTTAGGTCATTTAAGAAGAAGAGCAGGACAGATCAAAGTTACATATCAGAAAAGAAAAGATCAAACAGACAGATCGAAGTCGAAAAGAGCTGAAATATATGGGTCATTTACCTATAAAAATAGGACAGATCGAAAATATAAAGAACTGAAATAACTGGTTTGATTAATTGATTTTTTTAAAGAGTCTCTGAATGATTCAGCTAAGATTCAGAATAAATAGAATAGAATATATAAAAAAAGAATTGCAATTTATATATAATTCCAAATTTTTGGTGCTTTAAAGGAGGCCAATTGGTCCAGACCTTGCAGAAGTCCGATAAATTCTGTTTGACTTGCTGAACAAGTATAATCGCATCTGCAGCTTTTCTTTCTCTTACAGAGCTTACTTAAGAGGGGACAGAACCCTTCCGGAAAAGGTTAAATTGGCAGCACGGGTTCAATTAGCGGTCTTGTAGCAGGCAGCTATGGCACTTACAATGTAAATGCCGCAGCAAAGTTAAAAGTTGAAGCCCTGACGGCGACTTTGAAGTTGCGACCCAAATTCAGTCGCAATTCAAATTAAAGCACAATTTTTTTGGCCAGCTCCAAGCCGCGAGAGAGCCAGAGATATTGAGGGACAGACTGACGCAGAGACAAAGTCAAAGACAAAAGGGTCCGCATGCGCTGGCTTGAATATAAAGAAACCCGTTTTGGAATCTAGCCGACCATGGCAACTGCGACACAGTCGCTAGTCGCCTTGGCCAAAACGAGTGCTAAAAAGATAAATAGATGGCGGCGACAAACAACAAGTAAAAACAAAAAAAAAAAAAAAAAAAAAAAAAACAAAGTTGAGCGGGATTTGTTTAGAGGCGATTCGCTATCTGCTCGAAGGCAGGGATTATGCTCTCTAGTCAGTGACGTTGATTCAATGTTTGTTTTGAACCTGCTGAATTACAAATCCAACCAAGTCACGCGAACAACCACAACAGAACGAAAATGGGGCGTAAATTTCCATGTGCAATATGCGACCAAACAATTTGTTTTTGTTTTGTGTGTGTGTGTTTTTTTTTTTTCTCTGTATGCAAACATTTTGTTGTCCTTTGCGAAAACGTAAAGCTGGAACTGAAGTTGAGAAATATGGGGTTAAAATTCTGACATCATTCTTGAGTAAACGCCACGTAGTAGTCATGAAAATTCCTGGAAATGTGCCCTTTCGCATGAATGACAAATACGTGTCTAACAACCGGCAGACGATGAGTGTTTTATAACCGATTACATGTGAGTGTCAAACCGGCCAGAGATGATCCACTTGAGTTCCTAGCTAGAGCTTACTGTCTTATACTAGGCTAGCTTTGAATTTTGTATAGCTGATTGAGTTACTCTCAATATGCTGAGTAGTTGAGAGTACTAAAGTAGAGGTGGACGTGTTAGGTATACTTAGCTAGGGTTGAGTGTCTTATATCCTCTTATATTCTTAAGTCTTATACTCAGCTAGCTTTATACCTGCTTGGAGAGTAGAGAAATAGATTTGATTAGTAGAGTAGAGATGAGTGCCTTATATCCTCTTATATTCCCAGCTAGAATTTAAAGTCTTATACTTATATTAGCTTTTAACTCATTGGAGAGCGAGTGTAGAGGCGAGTAGTTTATAGTAGTAGAGTAGAGCTGAATGTCTTATACCCAATCAGAGCTGACAGAAATAGGGAATATGTATAAGTAATTGAGGGTAGTAGAGATGAGTTCTTTATATATATTTGCAGGGTCACTTTAAAGACTCAGCTGGAGTTAGTCTTATACTTAACTGGCAATGAGTGTCATATAACTCATTATAGAGTAAAGTAGAGGTCAATATCTTATACTCGATTGGCGATGAGTGCTAGAGCGTAGAGAAGACGGGTTTGTACTTGGTTCTACTCGATTAGGGATGAGGTTATCCACTTAAAAATAAGTCTCTTATACCCAGCTACACATAAATGTCTTATACCCGCCTAGAAGGCAATGCAGGGTATTTCGAAATTGTTGACCCCTGCGGTGTATATTCATTGCCTTCAGGTTAAATGCGAAAACAGTCCGCATATCCATGCGTCCCTCTGCCTTTTTGTCATCCACCCAAAAAGGAAGTGCAAAGTGTGAAGTAACTTAGCTGCGGAGTGGGAGTCAATGACAAGGGCCGCTATCCAGGGATGTTTGTGGAAACCCTCCTGAGTGCACATTTCACGAAATTGAACTTTTTAATTGCCCACCAGGCGAAGGGAGGATACCAGGAAGCAGCACATGTGCCCGACCCGGTCTCACTTAACGAGTCCTTCAATGGCTTTGTGCGAATTGTTTGTTTCGCCAACACAAACAATTTTTCATTTGTGAAAATTAACTTGTTTATCCTGACAATTTGGGAATATATTTATTGCGTTGTAGTTTTTAATCCAACTAAAACATACTCGCATTAACTGTTTTAAATTTAATATTTTACTAAGCCAAGTTAGTTCACAAAGGGCTTCTATACCAAATTTCATAGCAAAGTCAAACGCATAGAAAAGTTAATGCAATTTTGATAAGGCACATAACTGGAAACGTTTCAATTAAATAAATAATAGTAAATAAATACTAATAAATAAAAACTAAAAAAAAATCAATAATACAATAGAAAAATATTTTAAAATTAAATTAATAATTAATAAATAATAAAAATTAATATTAATAATAAAAAATAGTAATTTATATATAATGAATAAAATTAAATAGTAATATATAAAAATAATAATTAAATAATATAAATAATTGATATAAACTTTCACTTGTTCTTTCTACAAAGAAAAGTTAATTCAGTTAATTATTTCTGTGGGTCGCACAGTAAAATCTTCTAAAGCGTACTTCATTAAGCGAACATCTTCATCAAAAACCCCTAACAGCACTTCAAGTAATGCGTAAATATGCTCTACTTTCGCGTCAGCTATAAAAAAGGCGAATATTTGCCTGTTGCCCGCACAGCTTAGCTGAAACGATGAGAGTTCACCAAGTGTCTCCAGCGTAGTTACTTTCGCGGATGTGGTCACAGCGTTGATTATACTGAATGAATTCTACGCACATAAACAAAACGCACGGCGTACTTACCAAAGGGCAGACTTTTGGGCAAAAGTATGACGCAAGTGATGCTCCATGCTCCATGCTTCGTGGACAATTAGAGAGGGGGCGACGCGCGTTGCGAGGTGGCCTAAAAGTGGGTCAAAAATCTTTCTAAGCAGCGTGACACAAATTTAGCTTAGTTCTTAGTTCTACATTTATTATGTAAATGGGCTTAGCTTTCCGTCGGCGACTTCATATCACAAAAGGTATTGGAAGGGGCCAAAAGAAAGAAAAAGTAAATAGGCCATGAAAGAGAAGCTTCATTGTCTTCTATCAATGGCAATATTTAGTACGAGGTTTTCATATATGCATATAAATAAATATATGCATATATATATATGTGTATAAAGTTCTGATATGATTTGCGGTTTTATCATTTATAATATATATTTATAATATATATTTATAACAGCTGCATTCGGCAGCTGTTTTCACTTGATTGGCTCGGCTTTCGATTCAAGGTCTGCTTTCATTGATTTATCAACAGCTAAATATAGTTGCCTAATGTGTGTCAACTTCCTCTATATGTAGTAATTCTAACCGAAACTCTCTTTCTGTTCTGCACTTCACTTACAGATCTCATTATTATAATTAACAAGCTAACATATTGGAGACGGCGCAGCATTTGGGCGGCGGATACCAAGAGAAATTCAGCGGAAACATCTCTCTCTTTCTCGCTCTCTTTCTCTCTCTCCCTCTCTACATACTTCAAAATAGCACACAAACCGTTTTGCTCCCTTAAGCGACAGCAGCAACAACAACATCAACAAACCAAACGAAATGACGTAAGTTTTAAGTCTGACATTATATAAATAACATAAATAAATATATATATTGCATAATGAATATTTCTGATATATGTTACATTGTCGCCAAGTTGTAATTGTTGTTGTAATCAAGAGTTGAGTCTAGACGTTTTTTTTACGTTTTTGATTTGATTGAAGGACATTTCAATTATGACGCTTGATTCTGGCTCTTATTCAAATTGCTCTCGGTTAACTCAATTGACAATCAATGAGATGCTGCTCAATTGATGCCTCCAGTCCGGTCTCTTACTTTCCCCGTATGAAACACCTGTACAACACGTCACGTACGTTTATAGGTCATCAGCCGAATTTAGGTGTAGCTCAGCCCTTAGGAGGCCGCGTCGCGACTTTTCGCTTATTTAATGCCCATAATTTGTTTGACGTTTAACTTCAGGCGGGGAGTGGCCCATCCGTTTGCTTCCTGACCCGTCGCCAAAGTTTGCTTAGTCAGGGCTTTTGTCGAGCTGACTGACTGACTGCCCGAATAACTGATTCATAAGCACAAAACGCAGTCAGTTTTTCGGTGCTAATTTTCTGGGTGTGTCATATATATATATATATATATATATATATATATATATATATATATAAGGATAGATAGATATATGTATTGTAATATATATAACACGCCGTTGCCCTATTGTCTCTGAGGGAATTCGCTTTAAAACTGGCCAACCGAATGCTTTGGCTCAGCTCAGTTTTAGCCCAGTTTGGCTTGCGCAGCTCAATGGGTAACATTTGTCCGGCAACTGCAGCAGACGCGCCGCACTTAGAGCAGCTGTTGCACTTGAATATTCAGCTAATGAGGTATATGCCCCAAAGTAGGCTATACTCGAGCTCTCTCTTCAACTCATTCGCTCCACAAACATTTTTGGGGCTACTTTAATAGTTTTTAATTGATTTGAAGTGCGCTCTAAAGAACTCCAACTCTAATTGAAATGCATTAATCTAATACTTTGAGTAATGTTAAAAGGTGAAGAGCTTGGCATGCTGACGCGCATTGCTGAATCATATGCCTATGTGAACCTTATCGAAATCAATATTTGATAACGGTGTGTTATGTGTGTGTGTGTGTGTGTATTTGTGTTTGAGAAGCTTAAATGATTTCATATGGCTTTCTATGTTTCATACTGTCTGTCTGTCAGTGATGGAGGCAAAATATGGCTAAAAAATTGCCAAATCATTTAAGCAACGGCATGATCTATAGATCGTTGTTCTTACAAAGCCATTAAAGCCGCACAATAATCGCAGCTCAAATCAGACAGCAATAAAGGCCAGACGCGCGCTTTATAACGAGCTGTAACAGCAAACGGCAACAACAACAACAACAAACAGCAACAATATTCTCAATAGACAAATGCCATGTTAATTGGAAATGTACGCTTAAGAATTGTTGTAGTAGTTGAAAAAAAAAAGGAATTCAAACTGATTCAGTCAGCTCTACAGCTCTACAGCTCTTAGCTCAGCTCAGTTCAGCTAAACAGACTTAGACTTACGTTTCTGTAGTTATATGAATTTTTCATGGCATGCCACAAGCTATATGTATTGCTGTTCCTCCTGCCCGCTCACTAGCATATAAGAGAGGGAGCGAGAGAGAGAGAGACAGAGAGAAAAAACACACTTAATAGACGCAGCGCCGGGGGGAAATATAAATTATTGAGCTCGTTTCTTAAGTAATTATCGCACAGGCGGACGGATCGAGTGAGCGACTGACAGAATGGACAATTGAGGCACATGAACTGCGTCTGTCTGTGTCTGTGTCTGTGTCTGTGAAGGGTTCGGCTGTCTACAGCTGAGCTGAGCCGAGTCTAAGCTCTGTTTTTAATTGCAACGTCAAGTGGGAAACCGAATAACTGTTCGGTTCTGTTCCGTTTCGTTTGGGGCCGGAGACTAAACGCTGTGGGGCTCTTGACTCTCGCGACTCGGGTCTTCTTCGTAACACACATCTCATTATTTTATTGCCTTGAAGTGTAATTATTTAGCTTTTAGCCCAATTCGATGCTGCGAACACTCAGCGGCGAGTAAACCCGCCTCGATCGCCGATCGGCGGCTCACTTAGGCTGGCTCTCGCTCTCTTTGCTCTGCTGATACCCATTGTTAGAGGGGCTCATGTGAATGTGACTGGCAGAGGAAGAAGGCTTATACCATAAGTCCGATATATAGAGTTATATTTATTTATTGTGGTTTATCTTTAAAAATGATATATGCATATTAAGCATTTGATACAGAGCTATAATTTAAATACAATTTTCCACTGAGTTATTTCTTGTTTTTGTGCAAAATTTATATTAGCGAGGAACACTTAAAATTATAAATATATGTCTATGTATATATGAAGTATATATAGTTGCATTTTAGGGTATCTGCTAGTCCTGCACTTCCGGCTTTGCACTTTTGTTTGCTGTTACTTCATTGTCTTTGAGACACACCGCTCGAGTCAAGCCGAGTCGACGCCTGTGAGTGGTTCACAAGACTCCACGCGCTCTGCCTCTACATCTCTCTTGATCTTAGTCTCTCTCTCTCTCTCTCTCTCTCTCTCTCTGTGTGAGTTTGTGGGACCAAGTCTCGAGCGAGACTTGTTTGGCGCGTTCAGTCTGAATTGAGGTTCGATTTCGATCAGCCGCAAGCAGCAGTCGCCGCTGCTGCATATACGAGAGTGTTTTTTTGCTTCGAGCAAACCGAACCTAGACAAACATAAATTCCATTTACTTATTTAGTGCTGTGATCGTGTGACCGAACACTTGTGTGTGGGATCGCTTTTTAGAGTGTGTGTGTTGTATCAAAGCGCTCGCGTGTGGTTGTGTGTGTGTGTGTGTGTGTGTGTGGCCGCCTCTGCAAATGTTTACTATTAGCTAATGGCCATGAAGAAACTCTATGCCAAGACCTCGTTCAGCAGCAACAAGAAGTCCAATGCAAGCGTTGTCGCCTCTGCTCCCATTCTGGCCTATCATCAGCCCGCCAATGCGATGCTCGCCATGTGCGAGTTCCAGGCAAATCAGGAACTGCAGCAGCATCAGCATCCGCAGTCCGACTCACAGCTGCTGATGATCAAGCGCTCCCAGAGTCTGTGCAGCAAGGCAGCGCCCAAGGGTCGCTCGCTGCCGGCTGCTGTGGGCGAATACTACAGTATTGAGGAGCTGCAGGAGTTGGATTTGCTGGACTATCGCCATCCCATGTACCATCATTACCAGCATCAACAACAGCAGCAGAAGCAGCGCAGTGCCACCGCCTATCATGAGCATGAGCAGCTGGTGCTGCAGCTGCCCATGGCGCATGCCACGCCCACGAGCACTGCCATCTATGAGGCGCCCACCTGGACACAATCGCTACTCAATGACCAGTCCTTGTACGTAACATCCAAGGGCGTAGGTAGCCGACATGTCGATGCTTCATTATCATCTACAAACACATCCACAACATCATCAACTCCATCATCATCATCATCATCAACATCATGCACAACAGCCACCAGCTCTGTCTCGACTCTAGTCTCTAGTCCAGCCTCTACCCAATCCACTCTGCCCCTGTCCACATCCAGCGCTATATTTTCCACTTTGCGCAAATGCGTACCCCTGCCCCAGTCACTGTCCCAGTCCCAGTCGCAGTCCCAGTCGCAGTCACAGTCACAGCCACAGTCACAGCAGCAGTCACAGCCGCAGTCCCAGCTTCCCTTCTCTTCCAGCTCTGTGCCGGCTTCCACTTCCACTTCCTCTTGTATTACTGTTCCGCCTAGACTCACCAGTTCCCTGTCCTTCTCAATTAGAGCGCCAATCACGACAGCAGCAGCGGCAGCATCAACTACGAGTCAACATCTCTATAGCAATATACATCACTTTCTTCTACTGCAACAACATAGACATAAAACACAACAACAACAACAACAACATCAACAACAGCAACAACACATACAACGCATCCCTCAACGTCGTCATAACTCGGTCAAAGACAAACCAAGTTTAACGTATGTGTCTTTTTTCCCGCTTTCCCCCAGTTTTTCCTTTATTATTAAGTTTTATTCCACTCTGAGCCAAAGTCCTGGAGCTAAAGATCACAGATCTCTTCTGCTTTCAGGAGTTGAGCTTCGTGTTTCAACTAGTTTTTCCCTTATTACGATCTTTTCCACGCCAAAGAAGAGTCGTCTCCATCAAATCAGAGATCTTGAAGCTTGATTTTTGCTGTACCCGAATTCTCCCATTCAGAAACCTTCAGGAAATAATTGAGCTATTCGTCTTGCTACCCCATCCCAGTTATTCCTTTATCATAAACTTTTATTCCACTCCACTTTCGATCTGCAACGTCCTTGAGCTAAAGGTCACAGATCTTGAAGCGTGATTGAATTCAAATTTCTCAGTACAAAACCTTCAGGAAATAATTGACCTACGGCAGGCAGGGTCAGACTTGGTTTTTTTATTTTCCCATATCCTCTTCGCTGCCTTATTTCGCCTGTTCAGCCCGTCTCGCCCTTGCCCTAAATCGAATTGGAACTGGAATCTCCGCCAGGCTGAAGGGGTTTCCCATGTCAATGTGCGCCCGTCAAGCTGTGGCTAATTTAACGCCAATTAGAAACTGAAAAAGAAAATTGAGTGCTTTGTGTGTTCGTGTTGGAAATGTGCGCATTCAACTTAACGCACGAATTCATCCACAACACGAGCGAAATGAAAACACACAACACAAATTTCACCTGCATTCGGTGTAATGAAGTCTTTGTGGATACAAGCGACCCATATGGAACGATGGAATGCAATTTGCATTACGACTCATTAGCTGACCACATGCTCATTTCTAAGCCGCTGAAGAAACGTGACTGAGGGAGGGAGTGGGGGAGAGTGTGAGGGTTAGAGAGAGGGAGAAATAGAGTGAATCTTATGAGCGCTTAGTTATAGTAGAGTATGATTAATCCTCATCGCCGTCGTCTCCTTGGTACTTAACAAATTACACGTATCTCATAGATAAACTTCACTTTCGTTCCACGAAACACATTACATTGTCAGAGCCTGGTCAGGTTATATAAGTCGGCACAGCTGTGTCTGCGCTATGGACTAGCTGCCGTTGCCCACTGCCCCGTCCCCCGTTCCCCGTCCCCCGTCCCGCTCTCCTTCACGCTGATGTCGGGCTCCATTTAAGTGCAAAACTAGTCAAGTTTGTAGCCAGATCGAGCCGAGAATTCAGCGCTTTGTCTGTCTGGCCAACAAAAACCACAAAAGGCAAACAAACTGCGAGCACAACTCGTTTTGCTGCTGTTGCTGCTGCTGCTGCTGCTGCTGTTGGCTTTGGCTTTAGCTGTCATTAAGTCTTGGCCAGTAGCACACAGGCCAAGCTCTTGCCAGCAGCGTCATGTTTGCAGGCTTATTTCAAGATTTTTCTATTGCAGTCGGTGTCTGCTTTCCCGCTGCCCTTTCATTGTCAACGCCGGCATAAAAAATATGTTAAAGGTTGCATAAAAGATCATTAGAATTATTTAATCGGCAGCGGCGGCGGCGACAATGACAACTGCATGACAGGTGTGCGCTTTTTTTTTTTTCTCAGTCGGCTGCACGATATATTATATTCTACGCAATGCGTTTCCTGTCCAGTTCCCAGCTTCGAGAGATCACTGCACTCGAGGCAATCGTGTGAAACAGTGTGTGAAAGCCGAGACCGAGACGGAGACGAAGACGGAGACGGCGACGGAGATTGAGAATAGGAAAACATAGCTGTGGTTGGGGGAAATCAAGTCAAGTCAAGTTGCTCTTTGTATAAAAGCGCATCTAATGCTTTTCTGATGAATCATTAAGTCAGCTCAGAATCTTTATAGGTTTCCCAGTTCGAATTGTTGTAATCGTTGCTGATCTTTTCTGATCTTCAAATTCATCTAATCCCTTTCAGTGAGCAAAGCATTATTGGCGCACGCGCCTCTGTGATGGTGTACGATGACAACCAGAAGAAGTGGGTGCCATCGGGCAGCTCCTCGGGCTTGAGCAAGGTGCAGATCTATCACCATCAGCAGAACAACACATTCCGTGTGGTGGGACGCAAGTTGCAGGATCATGAGGTGGTCATCAACTGTTCCATATTGAAGGGTCTCAAATACAATCAGGCTACGGCCACGTTTCATCAATGGCGCGACTCCAAGTTTGTATACGGTCTCAACTTTTCCAGCCAGAGCGATGCAGAGAATTTTGCGCGTGCCATGATGCACGCCCTAGAGGTAAGTGGAGGATGAATGCAAAATATACGCTGTGGACTATGATCAACTCCCTCTCACTCTCTTCGTTCAGGTTCTGAGCGGTCGCGTGATCAACAATCCTGCCGGCCAGCCCTCGAATGGCAATGGCTATGAGGAGGATATGGGCTATCGTACAATGACCAGCGAGGATGCGGCCATATTGCGGCAGAACAACGGCATTGGCGGCCACGTAACGCCCTCGGCCCAGACGCCCACCTCGCAGACGAATCAAAATAATATACCACAGAGTCCACCAACGCCGCAGGGACACCATCGCACTAGCAGGTGGGTCACGCTCGTTCGATCGCAGCTTCATTTGACGTCTCATCAATGCAGTCAGTCGACATATGAATTTTGATTTCGTTCATTTCTCTTCTCTCTTTCACACACACACACACACACACACATATATATATATATATATATCTTCTATAACTGTAACATGCACATCGTTCTGTTTGTTGTCGTCGTATGCTCGATGCTTGACACTTGATACTCGTTTTACGACATTTAATCTCTAACACACATACACACACACATACTCATCGATCTTTCGTCGTATCACATCACAAATTGCTCAAAAACTAAAGGAATTCCCTCAGCGCACCACCGGCTCCACAGCCGCAGCAGCAACAGCAGCAGCAGCAACAACAACAACAGCAATTGGGAGCACAGCCAGGCTCACACTACGGACCCACTGGAAACGGGCCAACGTCCAATGGCCTGCCACAGCAGCAGGGTAATTCACAAATGCAAATACCACCAGCACCCGGTCAGACACAGCAACAACAGCAGCAACAGCAGCAGCAACAACAGCAGCAGCAGCATCAGCCATACCAACAGCAGCAGCCCGTCTACACAACTGCGCAGCATCAGCCACAGCAACAGCAGCAGCAACAGATGGTCCAAGCGGGCTATGCGCCCCCGCAGGTAGGTCTGCCTGACTCCTCGAGTCAGTCGCTTGTGTCTCCGCTTATGGCGCTACGTTTACCTACCTATTTCTGTTTCATTTCATTCCAAACATTCGTACGTCCGCAATTGGCTTGAAATGTTCCCAACAAAAACTAAATAAATAAAATGTATTTATATATGTATATATATAAAACGAACCCAAACCACCAACACAACAACCACCACCACCAATACCACCACAACCACCATCGCCATCTCCGTTACCAAACGCTACAACCACCACCACCCGCCAGCAGTACCAGCAGTCCCACTATGTGCTCTCAAACTCTAATCCCAATCTCAATCTACATCAATACCCGACACAGCCACAGCCGTCGATGCCCATGCCGCCGGTGCATCAGAATGGAGGCGGACCCATATACGGGGCTGCCACACAGCCGACCCATATACCCAGCTCGGCCAGCTCCAACAGCGTTGTCTACTCCAGTCAACAGCAGTTGATGGCGCCACAGCCACCGCAGGCGCCTGGCATGCCCGCGTCCGGCTATGTTCAGCTGAATGGCCAGCAGGCGCAGCAGCAGCAGCAGCAGTCGGAGAATCCGTATGGACAAGCACCGCTGGCACCGCCCATGATGCAACAGCAGCAGCAGCAGCCGGGCGGTGGTGTGCCCATGCCGCCGCCACTGAATCGCATGAGCAGCACAGGAACAGGAGGAGCAGTGGGTGCGCCGGCGCCACCACCACCGCCACCCACATTCGGTGGTGCACCACCAGCGCCACCACAAATGTTTAATGGAGCTCCAGCGCCACCGCAGCCACCCGCACCGCCAGCACCACCGGCTATGGGTGGACCGCCAGGGGCACCGGGTGGACCAGGTGGTCCTGGCGCACCACCACCGCCGCCGCCGCCTCCAGGATTGGGTGCCGGCGGTGCAGGCAAGAAAGATGATCCGCAAGCTGATCTAATGGGCTCATTGGCCTCCCAGCTGCAGCAGTTCAAGCTCAAGAAGAACAAGGTAAGAGATCCTAGTGACATCTAAGGCAGTTCATCTAATTGACCAACCTTTCACTATAGTCCACTACATCGGCTCCCGAGAACAGCGGCAGCAGCACCTCCAGCGCCGGCAGCGGCAACTATGGCACAATTGGACGTAGTTCCAATGGCATGGCCTCCATGATGGACGAGATGGCCAAGACGCTGGCCAGACGTCGCGCGCAGGCCGAGAAGAAGGAGGTGAGTGAGATTCGATGAATCACTTCACTTGATATTGACGCTTCTCTCCTTGCAGCCTGACCCCGAACCGGAAGTTAAGCAACGGCCGTGGGAAAAGTCAAATACACTGCCCCACAAGCTGAGCAGTGGCGGCGGCAGCAGCAGCAGCGCCACATCAACCACATCCAATGCCCAATGCGGCGCCAATGGCAACAATACATCGAACAGTGGCGGTGAATCGCCCCGTCCCATGCGCAAACGTTTTGGCAGTGCCAGCGAGGAGACTATACTCAAGGTGAGTTCGAATTTGTTTACTTGTTGAAAAACTGAAGACTTAATCCACTTCCCGCTTTGCTTAGCAGGTCAATGGCGATGGTCTGTCGCTGGCACTGTCCAACAGCGATCTGGACACCCTGAAAGCTGAGATAGTGCGCGAGATGCGACTGGAGATACAGAAAGTGAAAAACGAAATCATAGATGGTAAGCGCTCCACACTCCCTGCTGTGCTCGATTTTATAAATCAGCTGCTCTTCGCTTGCAGCTATCAAATCGGAGTTCAATCGTAGATAGATCACAGAATCGACTTAGCCTCGAAGCAGCCTCTTATTATACTGTCTACTGCCTACATCATCAAGGGTATATCATGATAACGATCAACAGCAACTAGAAGAAGAAGATACACAGTCCTGCAAGTGAGCTCGCCCCATGCTGATGGGGCGGCAGGGCGTGTCTCTGGCAGAGAACTAGCACACGAATTACGAACTGAGTTATATATTGCATGTAAACAGAAATCGCGTCAAATATTTAAATGTGTAATTTTTAAATATTTTAACTGTATTTAATTCAAATATTCTAATAGAGCCCAACTTAATGGGTATATATACAAGCATATACATATATACAAATTTACATATATATCTACATAGATATATAGACTTAACTATATATATACATATATATGTATAACTATATATATCTCTATATATACACGTATGCATATACAAGTATGCAATTATGATGTATCAGCTTTTTACAAAAAGGAAGTTTAGTCAAAAAACAAGTAATTGTAATTCTAATCGATTTCTAAGTTACGCAAACTGTAAACAAATTTTGTGCGATGCAACAAATTGTAGTATGTAAATTTACAAACTGTACAATATTTTTACATAAGGATAAACAATTTCAAAATGTGAACAACAGCAACAAAAACAACAAGAAAATGCAAAGTATACTTTTGTTCTGTGTTTAACCTTTCGTCACCCCCTTAAATCCTTACCCAACTGGCCTCTGAGCACTTATTTCAAATGCATTTCGTTTTCGCTTTTCTAAAATACCAAAAACAAAAACAAATCAAAATCTCGTAAATATTAACATATAAACATAAGCCAAAAATAAACCCACAAAGGAGATAAAATACAAAAAAAAAAGATGAGAAAACAATTTTAACAAGCATCTATCTATTATACATATACGTACACCAATACAGACACACACACGTGCATACATGTTTAGATACACGCATTATAAGCAGTATAGTATTAAAGATTGAAAAATGAAAGACGAATGCAAATTTAGGAGAGTCACAATTCCATGGATGCGCTCTATAAGGAAATCAAATTATTCAAAACTATGAATACAGTCGTTGCATTTGAGAACTCTACACAACATTTCCCCAGTCGACAAACTGACAACAAAACATTTTCCTAAGTAACGATCTCATAAAAAAAAAAAAAACGAAAAAAAAAAAACACAAAAAACGTTTTGTGTAAATCAAACTTAAAAATCAGAAATTTACTCAATCAAAGCCAACAAGCAAAAAGTCTTCAAAAACATTTCAAAGCGGAATTGAGTGTGGGTGTTCAGCATTAGCGTTATATACATACATAAATAATACTTACAATAAATACAACTAGATAAAACACAGATATTGATAATCTATCTATCTAATAAAACGCCCCACTCTCGACTTACCAGAGAGTGGACGCAAGTATTACCTAAACGTGCATAAATACCAATTAGCAAGTAACACGGATACACACCTGCTCCTCTCCTCCTACTCCATTATATAGTAGAGACCCGAATTGTTTTCCTAGTTGATTGAATTCTGAACATATTTCAACTTCCATATACAATTAAGACTAAATAGTGAAATTTATACAACTTGACGTGAGATGTAATGCAAAAAAACAAAAAAAAAAAAAAAAATACAAAAAACACGAAATATGAAATCGTTTGGAGATGATGAATTTAGTTCTTAAGGCATATAAATATATATGTATAACGAAGTGAAATTGTTTATTAAGTGAAACATTTATTTATACAACAATGCGGAGGGACATTAATTTTAAATAATAATAATTTTTGATATTGATTGTGCAAGGTCGATTTAGAGATATTTAATCCTAGTTCTATATGTATTGTATATGGGGCGGTGTATATGAAAATGTTATGATTTTTTGTATTTTTATATATGATCTTTGCATTGGCTAAAAAACTGCAACAAAAACAACAAACAAAACAAAAAGAACTATTTTAAAGAAGAACCAACAAGATGATTAGCAATTTAATCAGGCTTGTGCAGTGGTAAGCGCGTAATTTTTATGTATTAAATTAAATATATATATATATATATATATATATATATATATATATATATATATATATATATATATATATATATTATACACTTATATATACAACAAATATTCAATATACAAGCATATAACAAAACAAGCCTCGGAGAGTCGAAAGCAGCAGCAGCAGCGGCAACGGCAGCAGCGCAGAAATAAATTCTGGACTTGAGATCAAAATAAAAAGCAGCAACGGATTCATTTATACATTTAAGTGGCATAAGTTATAAGCAGATATCGTATCGGAAGCGAAATGGAATAGAACGCATAATAAGCAAAATTAAAAGAATGTCACTTGAAATAAACAAGCGTTTGTATGTATAAAAATACTTCGTTTTATTTAAAATTAGGCCATAAAGAAAAAAGCGGCACTTTTATAGCAGTCAGCTTGTGTGCGGTTTTGAAAGCTTATCAGAATCTTGTTAGAGCTGCGCATGCGGTATGGCAACGACTAAAAATGAACTTTTAAAATTTCATTTATGCAAAATATATTTATTACTAAGCTGTTCATAATCATAAACACTGTAGTAAAGCAAAAAATATTCTATTTAACATTTAAATTACACTGACCATACAGAAACTAGTTCGTAAATAACCTGAATGCGTTCATGCTGACACCGAACTGGTTCGAACTCGGAACTCGTCATCGTTATCGAACTTTTTAACTTGCAAACAGTTAGTCTTATTGGACAGCTGAGCGCGAACGGGTGGTACGAACGCACAAATTTGCTTTTCTATATTTTAAACCACAAACTGAAATCGACAAAACTTAAAGTGAAAAATTCGATTTAATCAACGCATCATATAGATTTAATACTGCAAAAGTGACAATCCTCTCTTTCTCTATCTCTCTCTCTAATTGGAACTAATCACAACTGTGCTGTGTTGCGTGTGTGCGTGCGTGTGTTTATGCTTGAGGCTACAGTAAAACAGCGGTAAATCTTGTTGGCTGCACCTATTAGAGAATCACCCACAAAATACGATGCAAAAAGGAAACAGCAAGAACTGCCAGTAACAACAACAAGAACCCGTATGTTTAGCCTGCCATTGTATGGGTGTGTGTGTATATATAGCTTGTGATTGAATTTTGGCAGCTAGCGACAGAATATGTACAAAATAAATATATTATACATATGTATATATTTGATAGCTATGCAAAAATTAAACACAATTTGTACATAGTCTGTAAATACCGAAATGCGGTAAACAATAATGTGAGCAACAATACAATGGTGTGTGTGCGTGTGATTAAATACTGGCATGCATTTACATTGGTGTGTGTGTACGTGCGTGCGTGTAGACAATCAGTTGTCAATGAAGCTGTGCAGTAGTTAGCCGCTGCCGGCGCTCGGTTGTTGTTTATGTTGTTCTGCTCTAACAAGAGCTCAAAGCTTCTACATACGAACCAAAGCTAGCGTGCATGTGTTTTGTGTGAGTGTGTGCGTTGGTATGCCTTGGCTGTGCTGCCAATAGTCAACATTTCAATCTTAAGGGCAACCTAATTTGTATATTGTTTGTCGAACTTATCAGCGCGACATTGAAAAGTCGAACAATATGTTAAAAGCTAGAGTTGGGCGCGTGCTTAATTTTCCAATAAGACTTTATTATTCTTATTCGAGTTTCCGTTGTCAAAATCTTGTATATGTATACAAGTTTCACATGTAGGTTTACTTATCAAGTTCAGCACGAATATACACATATGTATATTATAAAACGTATATAAATGATTTATATATTATTAAATTTGTATTCGTGCTAACCGCAAATTGAATTCCCTGCAACAGTTCGATGATTCGTGCTGTAAAGATGCACCCATCTCTAACTTCTAACTGGGTCTAGCTTAAACCAAGTTCAACTTAAACAATATGTGTATTTCTTTCAGTTAATTTTACGACTTTTGTAAAATTCATCACACGTCGAAGTCGACTAATGAAACAGCAACGAAACAAAAACAATAACATAAATTGTCAACAATAGAAAGAAACAATCAACTCCAACTGAATCTCAAGAAACAGCAATACCAATAACAAATACAATAATAAAAAAAAATACATACTAAACGGCTTTATTTTTATATGTTTGGAAAATAAGCGACTGTGTTTTAGTTAATTGAAAAGTAGTTAGAAAATTTGTTGTGTGTTTTGTAATTTGTTATCGAGTGTATAAAAAGCAATTTAAAAAAAAATTGACTTTTTTAACGATCTAAAAGTGCGCTAAAACATTTGTGACTCAAGTGTGAGTAGACGAGAGATTCAACTTTCGCCAATTTGCTTTATATATGTATACATCAACATATATTTGTATATTTTGCTTAAGCATTGCCCCGTTACTTTCATAACCGCCTCCTCCTGCCGCCCACTCCTACAATATTTGTTTTTATTTATAAACGCCCACATACACATGCATAAGTGTTGCAAACACTCAGCTGCACTACTCACACAAGCCAACACACACAGACACACACACACACTTACTCCTGCTTGACTGCCACTAACCAATGCCCCCAAAACCGCGTTTAACCAATGCAATCAAAACTTTCGTTCTACTTGTATTTATACAAATGTTTTTCTTCTTCCAATATCGAATCCAAAAAAATAAAACAAAAATATCTTAAACTGCGCATCGTGTTCAAATATACGGAAACAAACATACAACGCAAATTCCTGCATACAACATTACAACAAAAACAACAATTGAATGTTTATGGTGAGTATATGAGGCAACTCGCAACCCCCATAGACATAATGTACTTACCCCATTTACAGTTAACTGGGCACGGCATTTTGGGTGTGTGTGTGCGCCGGAAAACTGGGCTTATTTTCTATTTATGTTTTCATTTTCGTTGTTTTTGATGCCAACTTCAAAGTAAAGATACAGGATAACAGACGAGTCGACCCGAAAGTTGTTTAGCTTTTTGGTTCTGGCTCTGCGTGCGTTATCACATTAGACGCGTGACGTTGCCCTACCCTTGAGACAACAGTTGCCACGCCTTGCATTTAGTTAACAGCTAAGCATTTGCAACCCCACTTTCGTCACTCTCTGCCCGCATTCTCCTTCTCCCGCGTTGTCTCTCTCTCTCACGCTCTGCTCGTGAGGCAAAAAGTGTGTCACGGCATTCGCTTTAAGAGTCTGGCGTAGCAAGCAGAGGCTGCCCCCCCCCCCCCCGCCCCCCTCTCCAGTTGCCAGCACATTGACAACCCCCACGAGCCACGCTGGTCTCTGTCTTCTCAGTTGAAAATATTTGAATATGTTTAACTAGTATATGTATTTCTTAATAAATCAATTCGCCCTTTGGCGTTGCCCTGGCAACGCGGTCAAAACATTTAACCCAAAGTTCAAATACCTTTCTTGCATCTAATATTAAGCTATTTGATTTGAGTAATATGTATGCCTTGGCCAGCCAAACAAATTGGCTGGCAAACAAACACTTGAGAGAGAGAGAGAGAGAGAGAGAAGGAGAAGGAGAGGGAGAGGGAGACACTAGCAGCAGCTGTTTGGCAAATATTTTCGGCTGATGTCAGCTTGGGGCTTGGCGCTTGGCGCTTGGCGCTTGCTGCTTGGCGCGAGGTCTCGCTTTTTGGGTGCTAGCCTTGTGTGTCGCCGGAGCCAAAAATCAATATTAAAAAACAGAAATCGAAGTCGAATAAAAACAAAAGATATTGCTGAATACTAAATACGTTGGCTATAAGCTTATATATATAATTATATATAATGTATGTAGATAATAATACATACATCAAAACATATACAGGTGTCATCAAGGCAGCTGCAAAACATAGACGAAATGGTGGCCGTAGAACTAATTGCGCACACAGAAATAGTAGTGGCGGTAGAAATAGTAGTAGTCATAGAAATGTAGTGGCCGTAGGTATATTAATGCCCCTAGAAATAGTAGTAGTCCTAGAAATAGTAGTAGTAATAGAATTAGTAGTGCCTTTTGAAATAGTAGTGGCTGTTATAATAGAAGTAATCGCGAAAATAGTAGTAACCCAATGGCTACTATATAGTAGTGGCTAATGAAATGGCAGTGACTATAGGAATGGTATTAGCTCTAAAAATAGTAGTATCTCTAGAAATAGTAGTATCTCTAGAAATAGTAGTATCTCTAGAAATAGTAGTATCCCTAGAAATAGTAGTAGACCTAGAAATAGTAGTATCCCTAGAAATAGTAGTGCTGTCAGTAAAAAGCTAAAATAATATGAATAGGAAATATTAAAAACTTGTAGTTTAATATATGACGTTATAATTAAAACTGAAATTGATTTATATTGCAATAATCTAAAAGCATTACAAGCATCACAATGCTCGGCAAAGATCAATTTCATTGCAAGACTTAAGAAATAAAAATTGGCCGAGCAGAGCTAAATAATGCAACTTATTGCCGCAGGCATTGTCAACGTGCCTGACAGACAGTCCGTCCCGCGTGCTTATTGTCCTAGCTGGGCAATCGATAAACTGAGTCAACAGCAAAAACCAGCCGTGAAAGCTGTGTGAACTTTGCAGCTGAACTTTGCTCGCAACGCAAACGAGCAGCAGCTGAGGCAGCCGAGGAGACTGAGGCGGCTCAACTTGAACTTTGCTTACACAACAATTGTTGTTAGACATGAAAACAACATAAGGCGACTGGGTCATTGGGTGATTCAAAAAGAGGAAAAAAGACGCACTTTCATAATCAGTTGTAGTCATTCCCCAATTACAACAGCTTTGCGGCAACAGTGCGTATGCGTAATGCAAGAGTCATTAGCTGGTAATGCGCATACGCCGTGTGGCACAGGCAATAGATTCGCCATTTCCGCTGCTGACTGATGATGATGACGAGATCTGACCAAACATTGAAGATTTCATGCGCCATTGACAATGAGCTCAGACAGAGAGAGAGAGAGAGAGAGAGGGAGAGGGGGAAAACAAAAGTCTGTACTAAAGGTCAGCTTGATTTGTTTATAAATATGCCTCGCATGCGGCTAATTATTATTAGTTTTAAAGTTGAATTGAACAGCAATTGAAATGAGTATTTACGACTTGGCCGCAGTTGCCAATCAACTTTAATAACTGCATTAAATGAAATGCGAATTCCGCTGATAAGCAGAGCTAGTGCGCGTATAGAAACCTCTTTTTGGCATTGAATCCCAACTCAAGCTAGACAAAGCTCTCTCTCTCTATCTCTCTCTCTCTCTGTCTCTGTCTTTGTCTATGTGAGATTTCGCATTCTTTGCACCTAGACAACACCCATTTATTTACGATGACGTCCTCCCAATTGACAACAAATATTCAACGCTTGTTAAAATGACATCAGCACGTGTGTTTCAGCTACAATATATATTCTATATATATATACAAATTTATATACCAATTTGATTGTCCCGTTCACTGAAAACCATCTAATGGCTCTAACTTTTACTGTGATAAAGCCCCAGAGATAAGATATCCAAAAGGCGGTTGGCAGTGTGATTAGTGAATGAATCAGGCTTTCTTCTTTGATTGTCATCTGCCAAGCACTCACCTTTCGCATCACGTTAATGTCCAATCGATTAATATAAATCGCCAATAGCTTAAGCACTTCTCTCAGGGGGGGGCCTTGCTGCCTCACTGCCTGGCTTTGCGGTTAGCTATATCGTCTTACAGAATCTCTATATTTAGTGCCAGGCAAACAAACACAGCTAATAAGAAGCTGGAAGGGCTCTATAATTAATTGGCTGCAGCTCGCATGGCCTTAACGGAGGGCCACATCTGTCAGCTCTGCTTGTTCTCATTATTTAATTACTGCGCCATATTCAGATGGCGTAATGCATGAGCTCAGCTCCATGGCGGCCCAGCCAGGCCATTAATAGTGCTGCTTATGACCCGCCTAACGGTTTTGCGGGCAATTAAAAACGGGAAACACGAACCATGGAGCTTGTGTCTCTGGCCCTGGCCAACCTGTTGCAGAACGCCGGCCCATTGCAAATGTTCACATATCATTTCATTTAATCATAGTTTCAAGCGACCTGATAAATTATATTCTAGATATGTTGGAAAGTATTAAACTATTATATATATAATAATACAATATATATAATATTAGAAAAGCTTAAACAGCTCTGATATATATTTATTTTGAATTTTAAAATATTGCTTTCATTTAATTAAATTTAAATTATTTATTCAAAACCTTAAATTTTTGATTTGGTAATTTTTATTTAATGTTATTTATTTTTTAAATTAATAAAATATATATATATGTATTGAATAGAAAACATTTTTAGTTGATTAATGTATAGTCCATATGCTTAAGACTTTTTTTATTTAAATTTAGCAAAATTGTTGATCTTAATCAGAATCGATTCATTGTCATTCATTCATTCATTCATTTTACCTGCAATTAATCAACTGTTTTTCTAAACTTGATGTGATTCAAATAATCCATGAATCTTCTCTCTTTCTAAAACTTTAAGTGCGATTTTTGATTGAATCCAAATACAACAACAATTTAGTCAAAGGAATTTATAATTAAATTAAAATACAAAAATAAAAAAAAAAACGATAATTATAATTTATTATTCATGAAATGTGAACCAATAGTTGAATTTTATTTGATATTTTGAATTTTATAATTTAAAATTTATGAACGAGTAATTAATATAAGACTTTAATTAAAATTAATTGTGTGTCTATTGGATCTTTTTGTTACTGTATAATTTAATTATATTCAAATCCAACAATTATTATATTTATTAAGTAACGTCTTTCTTTCCTTTTCTTTCTCCTTAAATTCGCAAAAATGCACTAAATCCAATTATTATGCCATTTTTTCTATCTCAAGCCAAATGCATATCTAGCCATTTGTTGCCTGTGTGTTTATATATACATATATATACAGATATGTAAAAGTGTACATACATACTATATATATATATTTATATGTTGCTAATGAATTGGGAAAAATCTGGTGGCATCGCATCGCCGGCGTTTCCTTCACAAACAATGAAGAACATTTGTTCATTGTTAACACTTGTAAATTCTGTTGGCAGCAGTTTGGGCGAGATTCGCGGCACAGTGGGTGAAGATAAGAATAGTTTGTAAAATTGTAATAAACATATTGTAAATTTGTAATTCGGAATTTTTAAATTGATAAAATAAACTAAAACATTATTTACTAAAATTGCAATATAAAAAGAAGAAATTCGGAATTATAAATGTAGTATTTGCGATAGTTCTATCAATGCTTTGTACCACTGTGCTACAAGGCTCAGCAGAGAAAGGTGCCTTCGGTATTTTCATCATTCAGTTGTTTGGCGTTGCCTTTGTTTTTTTGTTTTTTTCTTTCTGTTTTACTTGTTTTGCTATTGTTCTATGCTTAAAAATATCCACGAATACTTGTTGCTCTCGTAAGAGCTGTGGGTCCGCGGTCCCCAGCCCACCTTCCCACAGTGGGGTCAATAGACGAGCCGTTAAGTCAAAGTCAACGGCGCATTTAAAGCAGCCAAGCAGATTTAAATGCAAGTGTACATATATGTGTGCGCAGAGGTGTATATAGATAGCATTATGGTTGTATATATGCGTATGTATTGTATCTCTGTTTTTTATTCGGAAGCAATTCGCAAATGACACGAAACAGATTCCAGGCGCAGCTACAAAACTGAAATTCGAATATATATGTGTATATATGTATATATAAATATATATTTACACATATATATATATCTGCTTGCCGAATTGTGGCCCTTGGGTCGATTCGTTCGTTTGCCAAGAAATTGAACAACTAAACATCAACTGCAAGTGGAAGGGACACGTGTCTGGGTCTTATTTGGTGTAACCTTTAGTTGCTGCGATTCTAATTGGAATTTGCATTTGTCAACTAAAAATTTCTTATTCGAATCCATGTTTCAGCTTGAACAGAAAGTGTCTTAAAGGGCTGGCAATTAAGCAATTCTGCCTTGCTGTGCTACCAAACAGATGTCTTACGTCATTTCTTTTTGTGTTTTGTTGTGCGTCTCTTGAATGTGAATTTATGTATGTATTTATTTATTTACATACATTAGGCGCAGGCTGCCTCTTTAAGGCGTTATAATTTTGCTATGAACTTTGATGCGCAGCATTCAAATAATAATAAAGTGCAAAAACTTTACAAATTATATGTGGAAATTACAATTTTTGGGCTGGCCCAATAATAAGAGTGGGTGCTATAAAAATTGCTATAAAACAAAAACTCTGTGAGTTATTTGAGTGTAGTCTTAGAAGCTGTATATGGAAAATATTCCATTAGTTAAATATGCGCATCTTCTTTCTATTCTCAGCTATTTATGTGCTATGTATTCTCTGCACTTCACTTGAAATTCCATCTAAATGTTGACTTAAGTTGCTGAAGAATTCTCGCTCAGACAACTTCAAGAGCCGAGCCTCTGTTTATAAAATTTGGACAAATGATTTACACATGTTCAGCAGACCTAAGACAATGCTCAAACAAATGCAAGATCTGCTTAATATCTTCACATCAAGATGTTACCGAGAACTGCAGCATAGCTTAATTATTTAAAAAGTTATCGCTCTTGTTGGGTCAGCTTATATGACTTCTATTAGAGCATTCAGCATTCGGCATTTTGTTGGTTACTTTGGTTTATTGCTCTTCATTTTTGTGCTTTTTTTTGTGTTTTGCTTAATTTTGTTTCTTTTGTGTTTTTGGCATGTTCTTTGAGAACGTCGCGACCTCAAAAAGTTATGACGTCAATTGTTGCCTGCCTGCCTGCTCCAGTGCAAGGCATACTCCGTGTCTCTACAACTCTCTCTCTCTCTCTCTCTCTCCGCTCTCTCTCTCTCTCTCCGCTCTCTCTCTCTCTCTCCGCTCTCTCTCTCTCTCTTGGTCTCTCTTTCGAGCTCTATGCGTCGGCGCATTAATGGCTTTGCCACCTTAATCGACGTCTGTGAGATACACACGTTTGAGGGGCCCGCGAATTGTGTTCAGTTTCATTTCGGTTCGGTTTTAGAACAAAACGATTTTCATTTGAGTTTTTCTCCTTATTTGACGCACTTTTTCCGTTATTCATTTTTCGCCAAATATTATATTAATTAGATATACAAATAAAAATATTGAATTTGTATTTATTTTTATTTAATTTCGAGTGAGTTTTTTTGTATGGTTTGTTTGTGCAATATTGAAATAGTTTTCGGGTTTTCGCTGTGAGTGGAAAGCTTTTTCATATTTTCTAATGAAAAAATGTTCAAAGTTCTATAAATAGACATGGCTATACACAGAGATCGCAGCAGAGCAGATCCCCGAGCCAGTGGCGCTTGTTGTTGCAATACACACACACACACATAGATATATATATATATATATATATACTGTTATATATGGGCCAACTGTTTCGAATTACTGACTAATCCAATTCGAATTTCAGACTTTGTTACCACAATGATGCTGCTGTCTGATCGCTGGACCTGCACCATGCTCTGTTAAACAATGGATCTAGCAGATCAAATCGATGACTATATCTGTTCGTTCGAGGGACTTGGTGACTTAACAATGGACTCCTTAGCCATCTTCATATTCTTGTGGGCCGTCTTGGCCCTCTTCTCCGTTTGGCTGTGCAAGCTGCTCTACCACAAGTATCTCAACAAGGGCGCCAATGCCGCCGCCTCTACCGGCAGTGCCGGCAACAGTCGTCAGAGCAGTGTGGCTCCTGGGGCAGCTGGCAAGCCAGAGAAGCGACTGTCTGAGCCACGCGATCTGCTGGCTACCAAGAGTAAAGTGGAGGACTTATCGAAGCCACTAACCGGCGGGGGCGGTGCTGGCGGTGGCTCAGCGGGCCGTGGACGTTCCACAGCCTCGCCCATGGGCGGCGCTGCAGCCGGAGCGCGTCGGCGCGTGGTGCGTCAGAGCTCTACGGGACCAGAGAACCGTAAGAAACGATATGTGCCGCCGCCCTCCAATGTGGTGGGACCAGAAACGGTAAGTGAAGTAGTACTGATTCACCTAAGCTCTAAAATCAGCTGAATTGCAATTGATTTCGTTACAGAGCTCCGTCACGTGGACCAGCCAAGTGTTTCGCTGGCTTTACAGCGATCTAGTTATAGTCAACGAACTGCTCATGTCCTGGGTAATAGCACTCAACGACAGCTTGCGCAAATCCGTCGAGGAGGTGAGTGTATGACCTCAGCCAGTTTCAGTTCCAGCGTCAGCTTCTGACGTCATTGGGACTGCTTTGCTCTCAGCTAGCATTCCCCTAGTTCTCTCTATGCGAAGGCGTCCATTGAACTCTGTTCTGGTTACGTGGCCTCGACTTTCAACTTGAAATCATACAAAAAAAAAGCAACTTTGTTTAGCCTTTACTTGGTTTAGCTCAGGCGCTCAGCCAGTCAGGCGTAACCGGCGTAGAAACGCGTTTTGAGCACAACTTGCGTCGCTTGTTATATTTTTTTTTATTTATTTATTTTTATTTTTATTTTTTTTTTTTTTACCTTTTTTGTTTTCTTTATCGGCGTCCCCGACTCCCCGAACGTAGGCCAAGGTCAGCAATTTTATTTGTGAGCGTTGCGTTAGTCATTCACTCGCAGCTTTATGACTTTTCTGACTCTCTTGTGTTTCGAATTGCGTTCACATCCATATGAACTAATTCTCTATAATCGCCGCTTACGTAATGTCGCCAAAACCAGAAACAGTCTGAGACGACTTTGCCGCAAACTAGTTTCTTTAAACAGAGGCTGCCTAGCAAAGGCTACCGCAAGGCTACATCCTTCAGGCCTCAGATCAAGCGTAATCAATGTGATTTTAAAGAATGCGATAAATATCGCTCTATATATGATAACAGCTCGAAATGATTCATATTCTTCTATTCTATGACCTTATATGGGTAGACTTTTTACTTTTAGACCGTAAAATGATATGATTCAATTGATTTAAGTATAGGTATATTTCCGATAAATATTGATAAGCATAATCGATTCTATGACAAATAGTATAATCTGTCTTGCTATTTGATCAATTTTAGACCTTATTTCTGTCAGCTCACTGAGTTTTCAGTTCATGTTATCGACAACAAGCAAACATCGATAATTATCGATATACCTCACATGTTTCATGATCTTATATTGCTTTGTTACTAAGCAATATCGATAATAAGCCCAAATTGTCGATATATATCGATTTTATAAATATGTTTCATGAAAATATTTTGCTAGATGTAGACAGTATTATATAATATATTATCGATAAATACATATTGAAGAAATCGTTTAATACCAATGAAATCGCCTTCATTTCCAGCATGGCGTAGCAGTTGAGGTAGTGCGCGTACTGCCCGACAGTCCAGCACCGGCTCTCAATAATATATTTTGCAATTGCGAGGAACAGAATCCCGCTGAAATGGTAAGTGGAGTGCTTAAATCAATGATTTATTTATGCTAATTGGGGCTTGACTGCTTACAGCTCATCACCTTCGACTGCGATGCGATGCCGGTGCTGCAGGTGAAGACTTTTAGGCAGAAGTCGGGCAAGGTGGAGACCTCGCACTACAAGGTCACCGTGTCCCGGTTCCGAGCACGCATGTCCATACCCATCAACTACAATACGCTTAAGGGTGAAATGCGAGTAGATGGCTATCCGGACGTAAGTATATATATAATAATAGTTGAGAACTAACTCTGATTGCACAATCCATTTACATATATGCAGGTGCGCATTACCATGAACAGTGTGGGCGCCATCAAGCCCATGGATCAGGATGAGCAGCAGCTGCAGACAGTCATCAGCGATATATTGACAACGGCGCTGCGTGACACCGTCTATCCGGTTGACTTCTCCATCTACTCGACCTGCCCGCGCGCCGAAGTGGAGCCCCTCGAGTTGCCTGTAATCTATCCCGTGCACTATGATTCGCTGGCGGTGAGAGCGTGTTGAGAGCAGTGAGAAGCGTGTGTTCTGTGTTGCGTGTTCTTTTCGTATCTCCAGTATTCCAGTTGACATCCGCCCCATTTGAACTACACACACAGCAGTGACAAACGTGTACAGTACAGCGATGTCTCTCACTCAAGCACCACACAGACAATGAAAGACAACACTTCTCATTGTTCTTACGCCTAAACACCAAAGAACACACAATCTTGTATCTATCATCAGCGTTCTGTTGAAATGAATGAAATTCGCCTTTTCTGTCTCTAATTTGCCATTCGACATGTTCAACTAGATGTTTTGACCATTGCCTTGGGCTATAGTTAAACTATTCTCTCTCTCTCTCTCTCTCTCTCTTTTGCGCACTCTCTTTTCAGGGCAATCAATACTTTCAATATTATTACAATTACTAAATCTATATCTATATATATGTATATATATATATCAATCACACCCTTGAGCTCCCCCTCGATTAAAGGCGAATTTCATAAGCTTCAGCTACTCTATAAGTTCTTCTCTCTCTCTCTCTATCTCTATCTCCCTCTCTATTTCTTTGAGTCAATTCAATTCTGTTAATTCATTCATTGTCACTCGCTCACTTGCATGCTCGGCCCACACACAGCATAACATGGAGCATCTGGGCTCTGGCATGCTGCGCGACAGCCAGCAGATGGTATCCGGTCGTCGCCTGCTGGTGAAGATCGTCAAGGGCGAGGGACTGAAGGATGCGCACGAGCCCTATGTGGTCATCGAGATGGACGAGCCGGCACAGAAGAACCAGACGGGCACTCAGCGTGGCAGCAAACCCTACTGGGATGAGCATTTCCTATTGTGGGTCTATTCTCTTGGTCTTTATCTTGATTCCCTACTGATTCAAATTTCTTCCGCAGCGAACTCTCCCCACAATCGGCTGAAATACTCTTCGAGGTCTATGATCATCCGGTGATTGCATCGGATCCGCCCAAGTTCCTTGGCCTCGGCCTGGTCGGCATTGACGAGCTGGCCGTGGGGCCCGCCTCCACGCAGGTGCTGCAGCTCCAGCCACGCCCCTACGAGACACAGCCCGTGTCGGGCGCCATCACCGTTGACTTTGTCTTCATCGAGGGCGCCGAAATACCAGCCCATGCGCGTCCCAATCGCCTGAAGGAAGCCCTGCGCCTCAGCACGCCCGCCATCAATGAGCACATCCGCAATGGCGCCGACCTGGCCGATGCTGCGGTCCGTGCCCTGCAGGATGGCACTCTCTCCGGCTCTACCGGCAGTGGCCAGCCCAGCAAGAGCACCCTGATCATACACAGCGTGCAGCGGGTGAGTTGCCAGCGTTCCGCCATTTCCTGCCAGATCCCATTTTGGTTTTTCTTATTCTCTCTTTCATCATTTATAATTTGTATTTATTTATTATTTTCTTTCATGTTTCTTTTCATTTCATTTCCCGCAGAACTCGACCAATCCACACGCATTTAAGGTAACCTATGCGCCAGTCTCCAGCTCGATTGCCCCATTTTCTTTTTCCATTTATATTCTTGAGTTCAATTTCAATTATTTATTACTTATGTGCTAATCAGCTATCCAGATGCGTACATACGTATCCATTCATACATGTGTAGCGTCCAATGTTGAGCTAATCTGAAAACAACAAATTTCGTTTCTCGTTCTGTTTATTGATCGTTTTGCCTAACCCCGCGCTTATCTAACCGCCAATCGCTCCGGCCAGGTCGAGCTGAACAAAGATGGCCAGATCGAGGTGACCGAGCGAGCCTCGCCCACGGAGCTCGACCAGGCTGTGGCCCAGGCATTCGAGCGTGCTGCCAACGAGGCTGCGGCCAACGCGAGCTCGATCGATCTGGTGGATAGTCCGGGCAGCGAGTCACCCAATACTACAGGTAACACAGGTAACACCGCCGAGGAGACCACAGCCGAGGTGAGTAGCACGCAAGAGTTCAGAGTTCACATTTGCACAGAGCATGGCATGCGCACCTTTAGTCTAGCCTGGGAGTCTTGCGATTCTAGCGAATCCTTTCCTTTCGCAGTTTGGCCAGCCAAATGCCGCCTCCTCGCCGAATGGGAGTGGCTATCACAATAACTACAGCCTAAATGGCACAAACAACTTGAATGGCAGCGGCAGCGGCTACAACTCGAGCAGTTTGACCCGCAATGGCGGCTCCTCGCCATTTCCGAGCCAGCAGCAGCACCAGCAGCAGCAGCAGAACTCGGGCTTGGATCTGGATGATCGTGGTCGCAGCAAAAAACGTAATTTCTTTGGCACCCTCAAGAAGCGTCTCAGTCGTTCTAAAACCCGCACCCTATCGGCCGATCAGCCCAATAACAACAACCATAATTCACAATCAGCCAACAATACAACAACAACAACAACAGGACTCACTCGAACAGCCACTGGAACCCTCAATGGTGATTCTTCCCGTTCATTATCTGTCGATCGTGCCACTCTGTCTAAAAGCAATTCACTTGGTAATTACCCCAAAGTCCATTTCACACCATTCATCACACTCACACTCACACTCACACACACACACGCACACTCAGCCAACATTAATGAACATTCACATTAGATCGTACCTAACTTTTGCCTAAATGCATGTTTATCAAGCGGAAAAATATTTGTACAAAAATATTCTAGTGGAACACAATGTGAAAACTGTACAACAAATTCCAGAAAGCATGCGCATTATTTAAATATATAAAATTAATGTAGTTCACTTTGGTAATAATAATTAATGAAAAACAAAACCATTATACCCTGATTTGATATTTTCAATAGGTATATTAAAAAATACGCAGAGCTAATGAAAAAAAAAAAAAAAATATAATAATAATACTTATTTAAATTATAATATAACAATAATTTATTTATTTTTTATTCACTAATATTAAATATAAATATTTTAGTAAATATAAATTTAAGTAAATTAAAACAAAGAAAACAGCATAAAAAAAAATAAAAAAAATAAAATAAAATAAAATAAAGAAATAAAATCCAATAAATAAATAATAATATGATATAATAAAATAAAATCAAATAAATAAATAATAATATGACATTATATATAATAAATTTCAATACATAAAAATAATAATATAATCAAGCTATTCTATAGATACTATTAATATTTAATAATACTAATAATAACAATCACGCATAGATACTATTAATAATACGTGAATTATAATTTATATATATAATATTAAATGAGTTGTAGCTAAATCTTTGGTAGAAGTTTCCCCATACAAAATATCATTTTGTAGCATATTCCAAGATTCAAGACTTTACGCAGCATCTATATACTTGTATATCATATCATATATCATATGTACATGTATGTCTCAGTTAATATCTCGTTTCCTAGTCGTTCTTGTGTTATGTCCTTAACTATACTTTTACCGTTCTTTATTCTACTTCTCTCTCCCAACGCTAACGAAAACTAAAACCGTTTTCCCGCACGTAAACATAACAATCTGTATGTACCTCTTGTTTAATACTTTCTATGTATTTAATATGTGTCCTACACACACCTACACACACACACACAAACATACACACACCTGTTGAACTGTACACAAATACGAAATTTGATTTATAAATTATTTTCCTTATACAATTTTTTATGTTCATTTGGTTAAAATTATGTTTTTTTTTTCTATATTTATTTATTTTCATATATATTTTGGTGTATTCGGGTGTTTGGTGTGTGTGGATCTTATTATATAATTATCTTATATAACTGCAACTGCAACTGCAACAATAACAACAACACAACAACAAATATATCATCATCAACAACAACCAATGCAACAACAACAACAACAACAACAACAACTTGCAATTGAAGGACCCCGCATGGGCATTGGTAACTCCATCACCGACCACTCACGACGCTCTTCAATTTCAGAATCCTCAGCCATCTCCGGGTTCTCTTCGGCTAGCAACAAGACCTACGTACACGAGGCGTCCACCTTGGTCCTGGAAACTGTGGAGAATGGCGTTAAGCGGTTAGCATGAATACGAATTTTACTTTGATTAGATTTCGATTAGGTTTAAAGAATCTATATAGCTGGCTAAGGGATGTTTGATAAGACTTACCTATCAAGTCAATCCTATCTATCGAAAGTCTTAACACCATTCCGCCTCTAGCATATGTAGATCAAGTTTATGCTTAAACTTATCGATATTCAATCTAATCGACAGAAATCGATATGATAAGCCAAGAGCTCTATATTCGCCATAATTAGCACATATACTAGTCGGATACTCCCGACTAGAGTTCATTTGATATTTTTAATGATTTACTAATTGTTTGACATCTATTTACAGGCATTTCATCGTGCCACTGGCCATTGCACAGAGGCCGCGCTGGCGTCGCAAGGGCACCAAGCTGCACATCTACAACGATCACACCTTCATAGCCAAACATCTGAGCGGGTAAGTCAGAGAGAGAGAGAGAGAAAGAGAGAGAGAGAGAGAGAGAGAGAGAGAGAGAGAGAGAGAGAGGGTGAGTGAGTGAGTGAAGTCAGTGAAGTCAGAGAGTCAGTGAGAGGCGTGGGAGATAAGACTGAAAGAAATGAGAAAGATAAGTGAGAAAAAAATGGTAGAGGCGAGGGAGATAAAGGACTGTGAGAGGGGCCTAAGCCTAAAAGCAGATAGATAGAAGATAAGAGAAGCGGAAGAGAGAGAGAGAGAGCACGACCAAAGCAGTGAAAAGGCGGATTGAAAAAGGGAAATTAAGGAAAAAAGTGAGAGAGCAAAATGAGCAGGAGGCGAGAGAGAGAGAGAGAGAGAAAGAAAGAAAAATAAAGAAAGAGAAATAAACAAGCGACAAGCTGACGTGAAAGTTACTGAGTGTAATGATAGAAGGGAGTTAGAGAAGATTACGAATGGGGAAGAGACGTAAGAGACACCAAAGAGAAGGACGAGAAAAGTGGACACTTAGGAGAATAAACTGAGAGAGCGGCGAGAGAGGAGCGAAAGAGGAAAAGTATAGTAAGTAATAATAAAGTAAAATAATGGAGCGAAAGAGGAAAACATAAGACAATATAGCAAGCAATAATAAAGTAAAGTAAAGAGAAATCAATCTATCTCATTGATTTCTCTTTATTTTAGTTACTAGTGAGAGAGACAGCGTAGAGTGAATCCATCTGTGCTCTCTTTTTAACATCCTCCAATCCACAGTGGCGGCTTGCAGTGCTCGATCTGCATGAAATCCATACCCAGGCGGCCGGGCAAGCAGGGCTACGAGTGCCGCGACTGCCAGTTGATATGTCACAAGCAATGTCACGTCCGTGCTCCACAGGCGTGTCCCAATCCCACGGTGCTCTCCATGGAACTGTAAGTTATCCACTTCAATTGCCGATCGCTTACATATATAATACACTTCAGTTAAATATATCCATATAATTATATCGTTTATATACGGTGGTTGGCTTTAGTAATTCAAGTACTAATTTATTGTTTTTCGTTCTTTATTTCTCTCTTCTTTTAAATACACACACACACACGAACAAACGTTACCCCGCCCCTGCTCAATTGACTATTTAGAACCTCATATCCGGTACTCACAGAGCGAGATTTGACTCTATAGTTAACCTAACTTACACTTAAATATCCAATATGAAATACTTAATATTGAATAATATTCTATTTCTATCTATATTTTCTATTGTAATGTCCGCTTAAATGCTCCTGAATATTTACAATATTTTATTTGCAATTATTACGTACTTGCGTTTCTTTTACTTTTATTTATTTATTTATTTATTTTTTTTAATTTCTTATTTTAAGATTTGACGTCAAAATTTGAAGATTTTCTTTTATCTTATAATTAATTTGAAATGAAAGCTATTTTCTATTTTAGCAGAGGTTTTTAGTCTGAATTTGAATATATTTTCATTATTCGGCTGCTTTAATATACACAATTACTGTTAAGTATATTGCACATCCTCTTTACGCGTGTCCTACTCTAATGTCTATTTTTCTATATATTAAGCAATACACACACACATACGTGCTTTCTTTACATGCATTAATCTACGCACATACGCACACAAACAAAAAGGCGCATGCTACACACACAACAGACAAGGATGTACATGTATATTCTCTCACACAGCCATAAAAACTCACATTCACACATGCATATTACTTACATTCATTCATCGCTAACTAACAACAAATACGCACACACACACACACATATATATAAAGCACAATAACAGCAGAATTCATTTTTGTTTTTACACAGTCTCCTAACATAATTTCACACATTTTTCTATTTCACTCAAAACATGGACACAGGATGCCGATTGATCAGTAAAGTTTTAAGCGCACAAATATAAAAAATAAATGTTTCATTATAAAAAAGAAGAGAAGAGCAGCAGCAGAATTAAGTAATTAATAATAATACAAATATACATTTTGACGTAAAGATCAGTTTATGTTCAACATTCACGCGAAATATATAGAGAGCAGGGAGAATATTTTTTTAGGCCAATTGTTCAGATCTTCCGTTATCGTTCACTAATTTTGGACAATGGGTAAGAACTGCAGCTGCACGCATGCTAATGCTCCAGTTAACCGTTAACAATTTACAATAACAGCTTTTTAAAATAACAGCTAAAACGCAAACAAACTTTACTTTCTTTTTATCGATAATGTGAAAATTCGAATTATTTAGCTGTCGCTTGAAAAAAGATTTTTGTATGTTAAAGAGAATGGTTTATTGTGATTGTTATTTGAAATTTTCTCATTTCATTTTTTTTTTATAAATTTAATTTTGTTACTGTTACAATTAAATTTTTTATTTAGCTGCCGCCTGTAGTTTGTTGTTTTAAAATATTTTTTTAGAATTCCCTCTGTTGTTAGTCAATTTGTTATTAATAATTATTTTGAAGCGTATCTAATCTATTTTTAATTCTCTTTTCACAGAACGAAACTAAATCTAACTGCTGCGGATCGTAGTAGGAAATTATAAAGCCTACAATAAAACAAATACGAATCGAAATAATATATATAATTAAAAATAGTATGCAATTTATACATATTGAGCGAAGGAGAAGTCGTCTAGAAATATTGAAACCCCAAATTCAGAAAGAAGAAAACTACAAAAAATTTTTAAACCTATAATCTATATATACTTAATTATGTTATTTATTTTATATTCGAGTGCAATAATTTGGGTTTATTTTTAAACTGTTTTCCTAACTTTACTGAAATTATTACAAAGAACTTGGATATTTTGTATTTTTACCATCACGAATAATAATTGTACAAATCTGAAAACATTTTTGAATAAAAATTGAATGGCAAAAAGCAAAACCCGAATTTTTATTCCTGGTCACACTTAACGGGTAATTCAGATGGCAACGCTTAGAGCTGAACAGCTGCTTGGACATAAATCGAATATATGTTAACACAACATAGCCACATCGATTGTTACTAACACTACCAGTTGAGCACAACAGCGGCTTTTGTTAACATCTTCAGTGAGAATAAGCTCTTGGACAAGCAACATTTGTAGGCTGCAACAGTGTGTATAAGACTGGCTTTCCCGTAATATTATAATTTATATAATTATTAAGAATATGAAACAAACCCGAAATTGTTTAATGGAAAACATATCTCACTAGCAACACTGCTCGTTCGGCAACATGTGGCCAAACATCACTCATAAATTTGGCAACATTTTCTCAACATTCTATTTAACAGCGCCATTTGGGCACGAGAAACCTGGTTAAAAAAATGTAGGTGCGCGCATTGTATTTGTATTTGTTCTTGCGCTGCACTCGTCGGTCGGTCGGTCGCGTATATCATTTGTGTTCTGAGCGAGTGTGTGCGTTTGTAGTGCGTAAAAATTATTCATTAAATTGGAATAAATATACAAAAAAAAAGTTAATCGAGTAAGCACGTGTGGATTTCAGTGCATTGATCGCACTGTGCCAATGCCAGCTTATTAGCTGGCATCAACAACAACAGCAACAACAAATATCGCGTGCGTACCGTTTTAGTGGCCAACAGAACCTCAGACACGCCTCGCGACTGCGACTGCGACGCGACATGGAATCAAAATCATACGGCCAAAAAGCAGCAGCAGCACAAAAAGCTGAAGAGAAGAAGAGGAGCAAGCCGCAGTAGACTTTGCTGTCGCCGTTGCCTTGTTTTTGTGTTGTTGTCGCGTTGTCTGTGTGCGCGTTGTCTGTATGTGTGCGTATGTCGGTCTATGATTGCGTATATATGCATGTGAGTGCGTGTGTGCGTGCCAACGCCGCCGTGTCTGTCGCGTGTGTTAGTGCGATATATATTTCCAATTGGCATCTGTTTATATTTTTATATATGCATATATAAAATATATAAATATTTAAATTAATATGGCGACACACACACAAAAGTGGCCAACAGATAATAAGTTTAAAAACAAATAAAATTTTAAAAATTATATTAAGCGAACAATTTTCGGTCGTTTTCGCTGCTGTCGCAGTCGTCGCAGCTGCCGCCGCTGCTACAGCCACTTGTTTTTCCACTTTTGCGACCGCGACGCCGTTGTCGACGCCTCTGCCACCGCCGCCGCCGCGCCGCTCTCGCTTTCTCTCACACAGTGCAACGCCAACGCTAACGCCGTCGCGTTTATCATTATTTTGACTATAATTGTTGTTGTTGTTGTTGCAGTTATTCTTATTGTTGTTGTTGCTGATGTTGTTTTCTTGCCGTGTGCGCTTCAATTTCGCTTCGATTCTCTTCTATTCCGTTTCATGATTATTTCTGCGTTCAAAGAGATGACCAATATATTGTTGTGCATGCATGCGTGTGTGTATGTGTGTGCCAGTGTGCGTGTGTTAGTGTGCTAAAAGCTAATTCTCAATATTAATTGAAATTCCAGTTCTATAAATACGGCAATTGTTAACCGTTACGCAACTTTGCATATAAAGCATATTTAACTTCGAGAAGTTTTCCAAATCGTCCCTTCCCCTACGCACCGCAGCGAAAATGCAACAAATTCTGAAATTTTACGATATTTGAAATTGATCCACTATTTACCACAACAACAACAGCAGCAACAACAATAACAACAGCAACGGCAGCGCCACTAGCAAAAAGCACAACAAAATAAAACACTGAAAGAGAGATAGAGACCGTGAGACAAAGAGGGAGACAGACAGGCAGACAGACAGACAGATAGGCAGGCAGCGAGCGCTGCTGCCTAGTGAATCCCGCTCTCGTCATGGCCGCTGCTCACAGCCACCACAATGCCAATTTGCTCAGCTCGGACATATCCCGGCGCAATCCGCAGGACGAGTACGATCTCATACAGAAAATTGGCTCTGGCACCTATGGCGATGTTTATAAGGTAAGTTTTGTTTTATGTTTGCTCATTTTATGCTGCAGGCTGCCAATTTGCCAGTTTGGTAGTCTGGCATGCACCCACACCCACACACTAAGCGCCACTTTGCTTAAAGAACGAATTCCTCTCTATTTCTATTTATATCTCTCTCAAACACGCACAAAGCCATTGCCAGAAGAGCCAACTGACAGCACGCTTGCAATTCCAAATACATATGTACATATATGAATAACATATTAGTATCTACATACGGATGTGTGCGTGTGTCTGTTGAACTCCACTTCGACTTTTGTTTTGCTTCGCATTCCTTCTGTATTCGCTGCTGCTGCTGCTGTTCCGTCTGCATGAGTGCACGTGCAGCAACCGCTTTTGGTATTCTCCACTCTCCACTCTGCCCGTTCCTCTCCTTCTCTCGCAGTCATGCTCATTTGTACATCTGTTCATCGCATATCTAACCCCTTTGCTCTCTCCACAGTGTGAGGCAAAATATGTGCAATATTTTCTAGCTCTTATTTTAAATGGCTTTTTTTTAAGCTCTTCCTTTTTTTTTCTTATTTTGTTTATTTCGGTGCCCGTCGACTTCGACATGGTGCATGGTAAATGCTCTGCTGCCAGTGCGAGGCTGTCCTTGCACTTTCAATAGAAAAGGTCACTGGGGACAAGCACTCACACACACACACACATGTGCAGAGAGTGAGTGAGGGTGTGGCCATAATGCATTTCTGGTATAAGCCACGCGTAATCCTCGCCAAGCGCAGCGTATTCGAAATTGAAATTTGAATTTTGTTGTTCTCTCTCTCTCTCCTTTATTCTCTCTCCCACTCTTTCGCTTCAAGCTATTAAAGTTGTAGCCACGCGCGCGCATTGATTATGCGGATTAATTTTCATATTGAATATATGTATGTATTTATGTATGTATGTGTGTATTTATGTAAATACATACATACATATGCATGTGTCAGAGTGCTTATTTATATACATATATATTTACTCATCTGCACTGTTGCACTGTGCCTGTGTGTGTGGATTGCATATTGTGTGTGGATCGCATTTGCCTCTGCTTCGTTTTGCATGCGTCATGCGGCAAAGCTAACGGCGCATGCTTCCAGTGCTTCCACTGCTCGTCGCCATTTTCCACTCTTGACACATTTATTTATTTCCACATGCGGAATTCGTTGTACTCATGCTGGAATTTATGATGCCACACACACAAACACGACTATATCTGCCCCCCCCCCCCCCCCCGCCCCCTTCTATCTCTGTCTCCCTCTGTGTGTGTTTCTTTAACTCGGTCTTCACACACTGTTTACAAGCAGATGTTCGCTTAGCGCTGAAAACGTATGTTTTCTGTTTTGAGCATTTATTGTTTATGCAAAGTTTGAATGCACAATACATAAACAACGATGATCTAATACAAAACAATTGTTTTTATTTTGAAAAGAATATTTAATAAAGCCCTCAAGCGATTCTCACACTCTGCTCGAGGATTGTGTGTTTCCTTGTGGACTCCGATTCTAGTGAAAATTCTCATCAATAATAAATTCAATTGAAATGGAAATACTCATGTTTCATAATTTCTATGTAGCCATTAGGCCGAAATTAATGCTATGACAACCAGCAAAACGTTGGCCAACAAACAAACAATAAGCAGGCGTGTCGAGGCAGTTGGCCAAGCGGCAGCTTTTCATTATCGCAGCAAAGTGGGGAAAAGCGAATAAACAAAACAAAGTCTACTTTAAGGCGTGAAAACTCGATAGCGAAGCGGAAACCGAAGTTGCTGCAGGAAAACAAGAATAAGAAAGAGACCAAGTAGAGGCAGAGACTGAGGCTGAGGCAGAGGCAGGGGCAGAAGCAGAAGTGCCTACTACAGTTATGTAATGAAATATGGCACACACACACAGAGACATTTGCACACCCACACACACACACACACACATAGATGATTGCCTTAGCCAGGCACTTGACTTCGCACATTGTTGCCATTGTTTTCCTTGGTTTTCTTGCTGTTGTTGTTTTTCCGCTACACATTTTTACAATCAGCGTCGTCATTGTTGAGCTTCTTCTTATTGCTGTTGTTGTTGTATAAGGATTTGCTGAATTGTGCCATGCGCTTATGTAGTAAACAAATGAGGTATATTGAGCCATTAGCTAAGTTTATGTTAAGATGAACTTAACAATTTAACTATTGCACTGGCATTACATTATATAGTTATGTATGTATTTATATTTTCTTCAACTTCCTAATTCAATTTGAATATACATATATTTATATAAATATAAATTTATATAAATATATATATATATATATATATATATATATATATATATATATATATATGTATATATATATATAAAGCTTGAATATTACATACTCACTGTAAGTAACTGGCATACAGGGTATATCCTAGTATATCATCTTCCAGCGGGTGCAACTAGTTTTGCGGAACGCACACGCAACACGCATGAAAACATGGAAAAAATTGGCGCAAACCACTCAGCGCTAGAGAGTAGCTAGGGGGGAGAGTGTAACTGAGTGTTTGGCGGGACCGGGATGAAGCGTAAATTACTAGAGAAAAGAACCAACTAGAGGGAATTGAAGACGAAGAAGTGTGGAGAGTGCAGAGTGGAAAGTGCGGAGTGAGCAGCGCGAAATGACGTAGTCTGCGGGCAGAGGGCGAGCGAGACCCGAAGCGGGAATGCCAGATGCGAAGGCCAGTCACGTAACAATACAAATACGTATATGTACGCATGTGAGAGAGGGAGATAGGGATAGTGGCCAAACCCGCAGACGCATAAAAAATGCATTTGTTTTGATGCAAACACATTTCCACTTTCGCTGTCTCGCTCCCACCTCTTCCCTCCATCTTCGCTGAAATTTGGACTCATTTGCAACAAACAACTTGATCAACTCATATTTATAAATGCGCGAAGAAATTAGGAGGAAGGCGCTCAGGAGGCGAACTAAGTATCTGAATCACGATTATGAGCACCCAAGGAAAGCAAACAGCTGAGAAAACGCTTCGCCCTCCCCGCTCCCCTCAAAACTAAGGACTGCTTTATGCAAATGGAAGCATAACGTGTTTCCAGTTCAGCAATTGAACTAGGCAAGAAGCCAGATTTAAATATTTAATGAAAAATCCTCAGAATCCCGTTAGCCCCTGCGCAGTGTAGGCTGGTAAAAGAGCCACCCTTCTCGGTTGAGGCTATGAACATGAACAACAATAACAAACAGGCGTAACAATCAACGCAACAATGGGGGGACATGGGGCAAGCCCAACCCGAGTGACCCAATTCTGAGTCGCAATAATTTGCACGTTTTCTTTGTTAAAGGGTTGAACAGGGCTTCAGCTGCTCCTGCTCCTGCCTCTGCCCCTGCTTCTGCTCCTCCTCCGATTGTTGAGCACTGAGCTAGGGCGGTCTGGGAGTCGAGCCCTCAGCTCGAGAGCAATTAAAGCCACAGACTGCAACTGACTTCGCAGACTGCTGAAGGTGTGCGTGCAATCGTTTACATTTTCATTTCAAACACTGTTTGGGTCCAACTAATTTACTCACCAAATCAACTTAAATAAACGAAATTTAAATAAAATGCCCAGCAGGTCTCCCCACTCCCTCTGCGCCTTTGTCCCTTTTTTCTGTTTTTTTTTTTTTTCTTTCTGTTGGTTCACAAATCTCAAATCCCAGTTGTATAAATATTGGGCTGGCCTGTCTGGTGCCTGTTGGCAAAGCCTGTGTCTTGTGGGCTAGTCCCTTAGCTCCTTCTAGTGTTTGTCTATCCCCCCCCTCTCTCTCTCTCTCTCTCCCTCTTTGCTTGTCTCCCTTTGTCTCTTAGTGCATATCAGAAATATTATACAGCCTGTGTCAAGCCCTTCGCCGACATCAGTGACTGTCCCCAAAGTCAAATAAAAAAGGTAATCTAAGCTCTTTTTTATACCCTAATAAAAATTAGTAATAAGGATATATTAATTTACTGCAAATGTTTGTGACGGACAAAGGAATATTATCACGGATAGCAGCTTATGCATTTATGGTATAGATAATAGTTCTGATCAGTAAGATCTTATCATCTGATCATTAAGCTGTAATGCCTTGACTGGCTTTAGTTCCTTTCCAAATTTCACAAGGAAAGAGAATGAATTCTGATTAACCTCAAATTGAAGACTCTATTATATCATGGAGTTGAGGGTATCTGCTAGTCAATCATTGTCCATTGATCCAGGCTCACATGAGTTTTTGTCCACTTCTCCTGTTTAAGGTTGTTTAGGAAGCAACTTGCGAGAGGAGTAGCCAGTAGTCAAGGGCGGGAGCAGGCACATCCTTTGTATGCCATTTGCCTGTCGGCAACTGTCCGTTTCAAGTGGGCGTGGTCCGGCGGATTCTTTACTTTTTATTTTTATCAGTTTAAGCGTATTTGATTTACTAAACCGGGAGATTCAGCTCGTACAGCCTAATGCCTGACATGCCTTAGTCTTGTTGTTGTTGTTCTCCTGCAGCTCTTGGGTTTCTTTCAATTTCGTCTGTGACCCATCGCATTCGTCATTATTGTCGTCCCTTCCTTGGCTAAATAAGCGCCTGCCATGGTAGCTGCCGATGCTGTCCTTTGATTTTCCCTGCCTATACCGATTGGCTCAGTTTGTGCTTCTGTTTCTGTTTCTATTTCCGCTTGGCAAGGCGAAGGTTATTCGAATTGGGCATAAAAATTGGATATGTGCCAGTGCCAGAGCCAGGGCCGCAGCCACGCCTCCCTTGACGCTGACTTGGGCTTACGCTCATGTCCCTCTGTTGGGCCAAAACGAAATAAAAAATAGGCAACCGGCGCAAAGGAAGTGTTTACAGTTGTTCGACTCTTCAAATGTTTTGCTCTTAAGTTTGTTATTTGGCCAATTTCGCCATGTCATTTGCTGTGCACTGTCTGGAATTTCCCTTACATATGACGTTGCCAAAAAGTTTGCCCTTTGCATAGGCAGCCAAAAGCCTTTTGGGTATATACTCAAACCTCGTTCCCCGCTTTTCCCGCTTTCCCACATCGTTGCGTCCGCCGTTATTACGCAGTTTGGCAAAACTTTGCCGCGGATTACGATGTCTGCGTCTTGCGTCTCTTTGGCCAAAGAATTTGCCTTATTAAAACCGTCAAAAACTTGAAAGGCTAAAAGGCGCATATTTTGTACATGATGTGGCGAGGGCGTGGCAAACACTCAGCGGCAAAAAGGCAACGCTGCGCATGCGCAAAAAGGTCGGATCGCACTCAAGGTTCAGCGAACTGCGAAATAATTGCCTGAATGTGAGTGGGAGAGGGTGAGAGGAGTAGAGTAAGCGTTTCATTTGGGCCTTGCTTTTCAATACTCCAGCTGCGGAAGTGCAGGACGGAAGAGTGGGTGAGCGGGTGAGCGGTTGTCGCTGCGACCACTGCACAAAAGTCAAATTGACCGCGAGTTGCTGCCTCGGGGCGAGTTGATTAAAAACTTGTAAAATATGCAAGTAAAATGAGCTATTTTATAACGGCTGCTGCACGTCTCTGTTCCTCTCTCTCACTCTCTCTCTCTCTCTCTCTCTGTCTGCCTCTCTGTTGCTGCTAGCAGGATATCAACGGGAGCGAAAAGTTTTGCGTTTTGTTTGTTGCCTGCCATAATTTCATTAGTCGTTGAGTTGGGCGAGCTCAAAAAACTTTTTTTGCTCGCTGCAAACAAATTCGCATTAAAATATGTAATTCCAATTCCCAAAGGGAGGTGGGAAATATCAAGTGAGGGCAGGCAGAGAGGGGATCGAGTTTAACTGAGTTTGAGTTGTGTATTAGGTGTTGTTTTGCCGTGTGTAAGCGGAAAAACTTTGGCAAGTAAATTCATTTGCAGCAGCTGCGGCTAATTACGTTTCAAACCAAAACTGTTGAGCACCAGCAGCAGCAGGAGGAGCATTATCCACATTAATCTCAACAATTCAACAACTCAACTTAGGCTGTCAGCCCCAACATGATGATTGGGTTAAGCAAAGCACAGCCCAGAGGGCTGCTCTGCCATAAGCTCGAAATACTTGTGAAAATAGTGATTAACCCCTTGAAGCGATTCCCGCATAAATTATAAACATTTCGAGAGAGATGCGTAGACAAAGCGTCAAAAGTACTAAGCCGACTTTAATTGAAGCAGACATGACGAAAATTATTAAAACCAGACGAAGTGCGACGGGCGACGGACGACGGGCGACGCAGGCGTCTCTAAAGTGACTAAATTAACGGAAAAGCTGAGTTCAAGGAATTTACAAACAGAATGAGCAAGGAGGTAGACAAAGTGAGAGCGAAAGGGAGTAAAAGACAATTAGAGAAATTATGTTTTAAGTTCAATTTTTAATATGACTCAGTTGGGCGTGAAGCGAATATAATTAAAATGTATTGTGTATATATTTATAATTTTTAAAATTAATTGTATATTATTTATAATTTATTTTAAATATATATATTTATGTTTCATTTATATGCATATTTTATATTCATATAATTAAATTATACATTATATTATTTTAATTGATATGTTTTAAATTAATTTTATAATTTATTGCATATTAATTTATTTAAAGATAATTATAATTTACTTTATATATATTTATAATTTTAATAATTTATTTCATATTTGTTTTAATTTAATATTTAAATTAATTATTTTTTTCTTTTTAATTTTCATATATTTATTTAAAATTAAAATATATAATATACATATTTTTAAAATATTGCTTAATAAATTAATTTTTTTATATAATTCATTTTATATTTATTTCAAATATATATAATTTACTTTATAATTATTTATTATATTTTAAATTTACTTTTTATTTAATAATCATATTTTTTAACAACTACAAAATTATATTGAAGTTCTTCTGTTGTAGCTTATTGTTTTACACTCTCTACACTCTCTTTGATGTAGGTCCTAAAAATCTAGACTCAACTATTGCATAAAAATATAAATATTTTCCATAAAAAGTGAGAGAGATGAATACTAAATGAAGAGCAACATCAAAACAGAGCAAAGAAAACTGAAGGAAAGCTTGCGAAACTAAGAAGCTGTGCAAAATGTGATAAAATGAAGTAAGAACAGCAGCAACAACAAGAGCAGTAGCAACAGCAGCAACAACAACATTGAGCAACATCCGAGCTGAATAAAAAGAGCAAAAAGCAAACGCCTCGAGACGAAAGTCAAATAAAAAGTCTTTTGCGCGCGGCCCCTGCTAATAATTAATGTGTCCTTGTCTCTTTCACTCACGCATATACAAATATGTGTATGTAAATAGTAGTGCGTGTGTGTGTATAACTTGTGTTCCGCCTTTGTCCAAGTTCAATGTTTGCAGGGAAATGCGCTTCATTAGAGTTGAGTAGTTGCGTAGTTGAGTTGACTTGACTTGATGACTCGCCCAACTCGCCCTCTCTCTTGCTATCTCCCTCTCTCTCTGTCTCTCCCAACTCCTTCGTTTTTGTCAGTTTTCTTTGGGTCCATCAAAGGCTGGGTGTTTGACCTTGAGCCGCCAAGATAAATGTGTGAACAGCTCAGACCACGGAATGAATGATGATGGTGATGATGATGATAATAATGATCATCATGATGCTATTGAGGTAGAGTAAAGCCCTGCACCTTGATTTATATTGCTGCACACAAAAAGTTAATCAAGTTTGCACGCGTAAGTTTTCTCTCTCTACAGATAAGTTAGGGGTTTTCCCAGGCATTACTTGGCATTTGCATTTGCTGTTGCATTTGCTAACTATGTCAATATTTTACATGCAACGCCCACAAGCTGCCGCTCTATTCCTCCCTCTTCATCCGTTGGCATTTGCTGGTGGCCCAAACCGCTGACCAATATTTCACAAACAATGCCAAAAGGCGGATGCACCAGCATCAGCAGCAGCAGCAGCAGCGGCAGCCACAGGAGTCAGTTCTGAATTTTCATAAAACTGCTGCCGGCTGTGCGGCCTCCCTCACTGCCTCGCTGCCATTCCCTGCCTCCTTTGTGGGCGTGTGTGTGTGTGTGTGTGTGCGCGGGTGTTTGGCTACTCCCCAGACGCAGATCCTTCAATTATGCAATTTTCTATTTGTGCACAAAATTGAAACTGAAGTTGAGCCAAGGCGCAGTGGGCGTGTCTACCTGGCGTGCCAGGCTCGACCTATTTGTGTAAAAGTCTATTGTGTAGGTCCTTTCCCCCGCACCCTACGCTCCCTCTTTCCCTCTCTATTCACATTTTTGATTAGGTTTTTGTTATCAGACTATGCCTACTCAGCCTCTCTCATCTCTCTCCCCATCTCTCTCTCTCTCTCTCTGAAATTGGATTGCAGACAAAGGCAACGTTCTCATTTTTGTGACTATTGTTGCATAACTCCAAATGTTCAGCTGGAATATATATGTATATAAAATAATAATAATCGTATATCTTTGGCAATCTCTTGCTCCTCTTTGATTGCCACTTGTGTCACAATTTGGTTTCTCTTATCGCTTGTTATCGATTGCACCAAGAGCCACTCAAAAGTGGGAATAACATGAAATAATTGCCCTCGCTTCAAGTATTTCGCCTTCTGCCTCAACTGGCCGCAGCCAAGAAAATCATCAATTTCAAAATTCTAATCGATCGATATATGCAAATTTATGTCTTTATAAATACATATACATATATATGTATGCATGTGTGTGTGTGTGGAGACATAACAATTGGTAACATTTGCCAAGCTTTTTGGCCCATTTCGATTTGACGAGTGCTGAAATAAAATTAAAAGTAATAATAATAATTGCAAAAATAAACGCCCAATTGATGTCGGAATAGGAATTTAGCCATGTTATTAATTTCAAGTGCCACACACATACACACAAAATGCTCAAGATCTCAATTTTGCCCACTTCAAGTTCTTCTCTACTCGGCTAGATGCCATTTTCTTGGAATTGAAAATGGGAAAAAACAGATTGCAAAAAGCTGTGCAATTGTGCTAAGTAGTTGCCACTTTTCCATGTACTTACAGTTTTATATAAGTATATGCATATCTCTATAGATGTATATATATGTATATATGTAAATTATACATTCTAAGTGATTCATAGCGGGGGTGGACAGTAATCAAATTGAATTTGTGATATGTTTTTTACTTTTTATTGTTTTTTTTTTTTTTTTTTTTTGTGCTTTCAATGCTCGCACGTTGTCTAAATGGTCACGTTTCAATTTGGAAAGCCAGCCAAATTCCAGCTGGAACAGCAAAAGCTGTTGCTGCAGTCATTGTTGTCCACAAAGCGGCGCGAGGTGTGACAAAGGAGAGACAGAGCGAGACACAACGAGCGAAATATTGAATGCGAAATAGGATAGAGAAACTAGACGGGAAATCATTGAACTGTGCCAACGAGGAGATTTCTTGTATTTAGATATGAGTTAGTTGAGTTTTAATTAAAATATATATTATAATAAATATGTATTCGCGCATAAATAAACATCAGTTTTATCGCAGACAAAGAAAACAAAATTCAGGAAACAAATAAATTAGATAATGAATACATAGACGGCTGAATAAAAGAGAGACAGAGAGAGAGAGAGAGAGAGAGAGATAGAGACGCGAACACTGAAATTGAAAAATAAAAACTTTGTTTAATTTAATGCGCATCGCGCTATAGACCTTATCAGCGCTTGATACAAGAGAACATGCATACAATTTTATGCATATTACGCGCGCACAAACATACACACACACATATATACATACACACATACATGCAGTCACTGCTGCTCGCTCCTTCTCTGAGCGCCATCAACACGAAACTATTGCTGTAAATATGCCGCGTGTTCCTTTTGCTCTTGCTTCTGGCTCGTTTTCTTTGCGCTCTGCTATTCAGCTGCCTGCTTATCCTTTCTTCTCGCACTATCCCTTCCACGCCTGCTGTCCCACTCATCATTGTGCATGTATGCAAGCATGCTTAGCCAAACTCATATATGTATGTGTGCATACACATACTTTACTATTTTTAGCTTGAGCAGACAATGCGATAGGTTCATTTTATTCATTTCTGTTCATTTTATTCACACACTTCAAATTCATTTGTTATGAGTAAAGTAAGAGCAGCTGCCACCTTTCTAGAACTTTGGCAATTCTCCCTATCACAGTTATATAAACGGCCATTGTTACTGTTGCTATCCACTAGTAATAAATTATAGCTAAATTCTATTGAACTGCATACATAGGTGTATTTACGCTAACCTTGAGTGTTATCTTCACTTTTAACCATGTTGGTGTTTGATAAAGATAAAGTGCACGAAGAGTTTGCTATCGCTTCAAGACTTGAAGAGCAAGAGGGAAGACTGAAGTATGAAAGAGTAACGGGTTAACACGTGCTAATTCATTGCACTCGCTCCATTCATTGGCAGGCCATCTCGCTCGCACACTCACTCAAATTCTAGTCTTGTCACATGCACAGACACACACGCACGCACACACACTGCCGCATGAACCACGGAAATTAGCATACGCCTTTGACAAAACCGTTCAGCGAGAGACAGATGACGCACAGTGGGCTGCAAACTGTGACAATATATAAAATTTGGAGAAAATGGGTTGTAGGAGATTAATATATTTAAATAAAATATTATTATATATATTTTTATTCTTATTATCATATATTCAACGAATTACTTTTTATGATAATGTTTTATAAATCAAATATTATAATCATATATAATATATAATCAATATAAAAATGTTTTTAAAGTATGATTGAGATGTTTTCTGTTCCTATAAGTTTGAATATTTGCATATAAATAGTATTTTGACGCCCACTGTGTAACGGGCGAATTACGTTTGTCATTTATGCAAAGTTCTGGGCGTGGCTTCCACGCCCTTGATAGACGTGTTTGAGCTTGCTAGAAGTATGCACACACACTAGAGCCAATTCAAACACAAGCACACATTCATATATAGAAAGAGAACATGATGTGAATGTAGATATTTATTGCATTTTAAGTTCAAGCAGGCGGCTTAATGAGCAGCTTTGTCTGTTGTTGTTGTCTTTGTTATTGTTGTTCTTGGTGAAACAAACACATTGTTTGAACTTAAATAGCTGCGTTATTGTTGCTGTTGTTGCGGTTGCAATTGCAGTTTGCATCTGCAATGGCATCATTGCAGCCATTGGCATTGGCATTTGGCCTGTTTGCTAATTGATCCAAGCTGCTGAAATGTTTGACCCCAAACACTGACTCCGGCTTCGGCCTCAGCTCCGACTCCGGCTCTGGCTCTGGCTCTGGCTCTGGCTCTGGTGCAATCCGATAGCTACATTTGATCTCTGACATTCTGTCGAACGTAGTTCGTTCGTTTAGCAGCTTAAGTTGCCAGAAGCCAGCCAGCATTGCCGGACCAAAAGCCCATTCACTGCAACTTTGTCACGTGGCCAGATACCCACATCTACGCCCACATCCATGCCCCTACGTCCACGCCCTTCTTGCATTCAAAACAAACAAAATGGTGCAAGCGTGCGCCTGTCGTACGACTTGTTGTCAATCAATGGACATGTTGTGTTTGCTATCAGGTCGGGGTCGTCGCTCAAAACAAAGGACAACCAAATGGAAAACATTTATTGCCCAGGCACTCGGTTGGGCTCTGCCCAGGGTGAGCTCACCTAACAAATCTGCTTTAAGACCAACTGAATAAAAACAGAAATTAAGTGCACAAATCCTAGTGCTTTGCATGCGTTCAAGGCTCTGACTAGAATAGAATCTTGCCCTGTTTTTCCCATGAGTTTGTTAAGCGTGACAAATTTGGGTCTTAAATAGGGTTTTTTACCCCTTACGTTAAGGGTATTTGTCAGACTTTTGAAGCTTTTACTTTGCCACATGTCACTTGATAGAGGTTGAAGAAGTGGTAGATATATGATTCAATTTCTTAATAGAAGGTAGATTAAGATTGGGATGGTAATATATTCTGGCTAAGGGCGATTTCTTGATCGTTCTTAGGCGAGAGAGCTTTATTTCATTTGTAATTTTTCAATTAGATTTAGCCTTTGTGGACTTTTCTTGGAATTCCTAGAATTTGAACTCCCTTAGGCTTGGAAATATTTATATACATATATATTTTGTTATATGATAAATGAAGAATTACTTACATTGCATTAAGAAACAATGATAAAAAAACCAGATTTAAAAAGTTCAATTAAACAGGTAAACTGAAGTTAAAGTAGTTTTATAATAAAAAGAAGAAAAATGCCGAATAAAATTCGATATTTTCCCAATCAAATGGAATCAAATGATTCGTAAACCTTAATGCAAACCCTAGGGCCACATTTCTATATATACACATACATATATACATATTTGTGTACACATGTCAAAAACAAAATCGAACTATCTGTAATGCAAACAAGAAAAAAGTAATAGCAATGAGGCTAAGTTGGGTCACAGGCCACTTAAATGCGTTCAGAGGGGAGCCAAACATTATGAACTACTGGGAGTAAAAACTTTGCACAGCTCTCGAAACTTTTCTAGCGCAGTTACTGAGAGAGAGGGAGAGGGGGAGAGGGAGAGAGAGTGGATGAGAGACAGCGCGTTCATTTCCAATTCCAGTTCCGAGTCCAGGCAACGGGCTCAATTTGGTTAAGTGTGTGTGCTAGCCAAGTTGATAGTTTTTCTAGCTTCCGGCCAGTTACTGTCTGATATATATATACTCTCTCTCTCTCTCTCTTTATCTCGCACTCTATATATATGAGAGATTCAAGCGAAAAAAGGCATAGAGCATGTCTAGGGATTAGTTTTTGTTAATTGAATTGTGCGTGGCACAAGCAGCCAGAGCAGGTGAAGGAGACGTGGGAGAGATGGTGAGAGAAAGAGAGAGTGAGACAGAGAGAGAGAGATAGCTAGACATTATAACGTGGCCCACACACATGCGCCAGAGTAAATTGAAACATTCGTCTGGATTAGAGTGAAGAAGGCTTAAGTCACCTAGGCAACATTTTCTTTATGGGCCAATGGTTGCGTCCTGCCTGGCTGTCTGGGCATGCATTTTGGCTTTACATTTCATATAGAATTTGGACAACGTGTTGGTATTGTATACATGTGTGTGTGTGTGTCTGATTGTGTCCTTTAACATAATCGCTTATTTATGAGGTGTGTGCGGGTGGAAGCTGTTGCCAGTCTGGTTTGGTCTGGTTGGGTCTTTGAGCTGGTAATTAATAAAACATGAATTCAATTAGTTTAAAAGGGTCTCACGCTGATCGAAATGTTTGGAGGAGCCCCAAGGTTTGAGACTCGCCATTTTTCACATGCCCACTCTTACCTCCGCAATCAGCCGCCGCCTGCCTAGACTCCGCTTCCTGTTTCGGTTGGCATTCCGGAAATTGCCAGCGAGCGCAACGTTGACAAATTGCTCAAATTTTGTGGGGTGGCAAATGGCAATTGGGTGTTGCACTCATTAGAATAGGTGGTTGTCCAGCTCGCTTTGTAATTTCTTAGCTCTGGCTGGGGGCAAACAAAGTTTGTCCTTTTCCATGGCTCGCTGCACTTTGCTTCTTCTTTTTTTTATTGTGTATTCCTTTGTTCTGTGAAATTAATTTCTTTTCAATTTCATATCCGTTTTGTTGACGCCTTGCCTTTGTCTTTGTGCGAAAATCAACACATTCACTCTCCCTCTCTCTCACCCTCTCCATTTTCGCAATTTTCCATGTGCATTGCCCTTTGGCTCTTCTCCTACCCAACATAATTTAGTGAAATTCGTGTTTCAAAAAGTTGTTAACTTGTTTCTCAAATGCTTCACACATTTAATAAGCTTGTTTTCCCCAACTGTCTGAGTGAGTGTGCATGCGTGTGTGTGTGTTAGCCTCGTTTTGTATAATGAAGTTGCTGTTGGTAACTGAAGCATACATTAAAGCGCAGTTGATTGCATTTCCCAATTTGATGAAAAAGTTCGTCCTCACGCTGTCTACATCTCTCTGTCTCCCTCTCCCTCTCCCACTCTCCACCGCACTACTGCTCTCTCTCTCTCTCTCTCTCTCTCTCACTGAAAAGTTTGTCCGGCATTTTCGCAGCTCACAATGAATTTTAAATTAAGTTTAATTAAATTTGGCTTTGCTTGGGCTCCTTTTAATAGGCCGCCTAATCGGCTGAGTCCCAACCTTTGACCTTAATTTGGAAATCAGCCAAAAACTCTCGCCGATAGTCAATCTGATTGGAATTTTGGGCAGTGGGCGGGGCCGATGGGCGGCTTATATTCAAATTTGCCGCAATGTCCGGCAACTCGCGCGCTGTAGATGAAGGCGCCGTAAATCAGACCAAACTGTTTGCGGCATAAGCAGATTTGTGGCGCCTTATCATAGACGCTGCATAATTTATGGTCGAGCGGTACATGGCGATGTTAAAGGTGAATGCACCCACACACACACACATACGTCACAAAGAAAGAGAGAGAGAGAGAGAGAAAGAGTTGGGCATAGGCAGAGAGCAAAATGAGGGCGATGGCAAATCTAAAATCAATAAAAGCTGAAATTGTTGTGGTCGCTGCTGGCCGTCATTTGCCGTCTATGGCAGCCCTAACCACCCGCTGCTATGAAATTAATAAAGGGAACCGCTGCTTAGACGAGAAAATAGCACAGGAAACAACTCTAGCGTTCGTTCGTTCGGTCAGGAAAGCAGGAAAGCAATTTTGCACGCAAGCCCAGCAGTAAATGCCAATAACAATAGCGAAATATGTTTCAACATAACAGAAACGGCCTCTGGGAGTTGCAAGTTGGATAGAGAGAGAGAGAGAGAGAGAGAGAGAGAGAGAGAGAGAGAGAAAGAGAGAGATGGAGAGTGTGGGACACAGACAGATTGAAGGTAAAGCTTTCTAATAAGTGCGCGTCGTTCCTTCGAGTAGATAGTTGGTTTGGTAAACTAGACCAGGTGAGTGGGGCAGAAGACGCTTGCCAGCTGGGTTGGGCAGGTAGCAGGTAGCCCACCTACGGTAAATTATTATTATTTAGGGTTCTACGGCTTAACTGCGAGCATAAAAAACTGATTGCGTCAACTGCACAGTGCTCCATTATGTAAGTAGCATGTTCTTAGTGCATTGGATACACAGATGGGGACTTAGAAGTGTAATGAAAGTCCTCTTTTAATACCCTGTAAGCAGTGGACTTAAGGGCTTTGAAAAAGTACTGTGGCGCTTTGTAGAATGTCTTATAATTAAAAAAAAGAATAAACGAAAAAGGCTTTTGTGTCTTTGGTTTAAACCATATAAACAGTGGACCAAATGAATTTACTGTACTGAAAGTCTCCTGTTAATACTCTGTAATCAGTGTCCGCCCTTTATGCAATTACTGAGACTGCAATAATGATTAATGCATAAATGAAAGGAACTTAGTCCTTTCAATAAGTGGCCTTTTATCAACTGCCTAAATGAATTGAAATTAAATACCCCGTAATCGGTAGGCTCATCTATAATAAGACTTTATTCATTTGCCTGTAGAAATTAAAGACAGCTGTCAGTACTTTTAGTAGTAATAAAAAGACTAACTTAGCAAAGTGCTGAGAGACTCTCCATCACCCTGTATCACTTGATAAAGTCAGGTATTCAGGAAATCGTATTTGATCCCCTGTAATTCGTTAGTCTCTCCAAGCATCCATCTGTGATTTCGATTTGCCTCATTAGGTATGCTCTTTTAATGCTGAGACTGAAGTAACTTAAGAGGATATTAAGATTATTCTTCTTGTTTGTCTACCTAACTCCTCTGTATATATCCCTCACCCTTGTTAGCTGCCAAACTTTGCTAACTATCCACAGTATGAATGCTCTCTTTTGCTCTGCAATCAACTCTATTCCTCTTTCTTTTGCTCTCCGTATGTTTCGCTTAGTTTTTTTTGTCATTTTTAAATGTTTTTTTGCGTAGTTTTCCGCTGAACGAACAAATTCTATATGGGCTTTTGTTTGTCGAGCCTTTTTTTCTCTCTGAGCGTCAGTTGCACTAATTTTCCCATTGTTTACGAACTCTATGTACATCAGAGAGAGAGGGAGAGAGATAGCGAGAGAGACAGGCCACAGACTGTCAGTGGGACAAACACTTACACGCACGCACACACAGCCGCAGATAAAAAGTTATTCAAAAGGGATCTCTAACCACAGGCGGCAGGCACAGCTTGCCTGCCCCATTGTGTTGCATATTCCCGTAAACTGGGGAATTTTCGTCAGTTTTTTGTGGCTTGGTTTATACATATTGAAATTGTGGCTAGTTGCTGATGGTGCTGTTGTTGTTGTTGATGTTGCTGCTGCTGCTTCTGCTGCTGCTGCTGTCGTTGTCGTCGTCGCTCCCCAATAAGACAATTTAAAGTTTTTAAGTGGTTTAAGTGGCGATTGACCCACAGCTTCGGCCGCAGCTTGAGCTACCCTAAAAAATGTGTTGCCACCACACAAAAGCGAGGGTCTCGTTACTCTCGATTAGGATAATGCGCGGTGGCAGACCTCACAAAGTTGTTAGCCAAAAGGGTTTAGTCTCGATTAGATTAGTGAGCAGTGAGCAGCGGTGTGTGAGTTGATTACGATTCCAGTGGGAAATCGGGGGAACTCAATTCGAATTCATATTTGTATGCTGATGGAATCCATGCCAATCGATTGGAGCCAACATATGGTTGAAAAATGCCAGAAATTCATTGAAACAGCACAAACACAAAGAATTCCGAGGCATCGAGATTTGCGTTTCCAACAGAGCCGTCATCTCTCCCCCTCCCACACCCGCACCCTCTACGCCCCTTGCCACCGCAGTTGAAGCGTGCCAAAAATAAAACACTGCCAATGTAAACAAACAGTTGGTTGCCTCTTTGCCAGCCTCTGTGGATGCCTCTTGCAGTGCCAAATGGAATCTGTTTATACTGTCAGCGTGGGGGCAGGGTGCGGGGCGGAGTGGAGTGGACTCGGCCGGGCAGGGCAGGGCAGTCAGAAAGATGCTGAAGGTCTGCATTGGTTTTGATGAATTAAGTACACACAACTATTCGCTAGGCCACAAATGAAATTTAAGCATTTCGTAATGCGGGAAAATCTCTCATAAGGCGCAAATAAAACAGAAGCTGATAAGCAAGTGGAGCAAAGTTAATTATTTTAGTAAGTAATACGAAAAGATGGTTCATTAAGAGAAATAGGAGTAGATATATTATTATATTATATTGTTAGTCAGGCTGTGTATTATAAATGTTTGTTATTTTGTAGCAGACTCTCGTCTTGTCATTCTTCTTTCTTTTTGTTTTTTAAATAAATAAATCATTGTGCTCGGATTTTTGTTTGCTACAACTCCACTATATATATAACTCCTCTATAACATCAAGACGCCTCAGCCTCAGTCTCTCAGTTTAGGGTAAGTTGAGCTTGCAAATCTATGACTTGACTTGATTTGATGTGCTTGGCATTATGCCTCATGCAGGATTAGTAAATGAATTATTTTGAAAATAATATCTTAGTCTAATTCATAGATTGTATATAAAATTAAAATATATATATATCCGTCTATTTATAATAGTAAACAACTCGCCCAATTCGATTTCCTTTCTCCTAAGCCCGAATTGGCTTAAAAGCAACGCTTAATTATGCAATTGAAAGGCTGTTTTAAACCAAATGGCAATTCGATCGTTTCAGATTAAATGAAATTGAGCCCTAAACAATTGGAAATCGCTTGTCACAAGGCCAAATGGGCGTTGTTCGATGGGCGGGGCGGGGCGGTGCGGAGCGGTTTCAGGTCGGGCGAGGTTGGTCGAGCAGCGTAATTAAATTGCAATTGCAATTTCCCTGGCGGCGACGGCGTCGGCAAAGTCAGCAGGAAATAACAGCAGCAACAGCAAGAGCAACGGGCAATGACAATGTCGCCGGCGGAGTTTTTTCGGCGAACGTTGACAGAAACAGAAACCTAGAAAACTAGACGACAGAGGGATAGAGAGAGGGTGAGGAGGCGGACCATGGCCCAGACAGACCGACAGACTGCTGGGGGACAAGTTCATGCCACTGGGGATGGCAGCAGCAACTGCGGCCCTGGCAAAAATCGTGCGAAAAAGCGAAAAGCCAAAAACTGAACCCTAAAGCAAAAGCAAAAGGCAAATGCAGCAGCAGCAGCAACAGCAATCGTCGGAACAATTGCAGCAGCAACTGCAATACGAGAACAGCGTGAAAACTCATACTCCAAACAGTGAAACGCCATAAAAAAGCAACAAATATGCAAAAGCGACAACAAAGCGGGAGGGGGGTAAAAAAGCAAAATGTTGCAGAAATCTTTTGCTGATGCAAATAAAAAATCTCAGACATTGTTGAAAGACGATTGTTGCAGGCGGAGCCAAGAGACGAGCCCTGTAACTGAGCCGGGTCTTTGACGTAAAAGCTGAACAGAGAAAACCCAAAAAAAGAAGGGCTTTCAGAAAATTCACAAAGAGCTCTTGCCTTCATTTTTTAATAAGCCTAGAAGTTCGTTTATTAATATTGCTATTGCCTCTTCTATAGAATTGTGAGCCTTAGCGATAGCTAAATTTGAAGAGAAATTTCTAGCGTAATATAAAAACCCATAAAGGCGTGGCAATTTATGTTTTCATCAGCCTGTTTGCAGCCCACGCTTAGATTTTATTATTTAGTAAATATTTCTATGAAATTTGCATTTTTAACATATTCATAAGTTATTTTAATTAAAAAAGAAAATGTATACAAACTTTTTCATATTTTATTAGTATAGAAATATTCCAATGAAATTTTAATTTATTTAATTTATTACTTAGAATATATTTCTTTGATTTTCTTTAAATATTCGCACGTTATTTTAATAGTAAAATATATAAAAAATATATTTTTAATTCGATAGCTTCGATAATATTGCTATGATATTTTCAAATATCTGCACAAGCTATAAAAATACACAAAAACCATCTAAGTTCGTGAGGAACATAATCTCGAATTAGGCACATTTAAAGCTTGGCCTGGCTGAATTGGCGTCTGCCTACATTAGCCAACTCGCACTTGAACTGAAAAGCCCTTAGCGTAGACTAATTTCTCTTGTTCGCTTTACACAGTCGACGATTCATGGCTCTGCATACTCTCTGCAAGTGTGTGGTACGCACGCGGCTTATCGCTTCCTCATTCTCTATGCATCAATGTGTGGCATGAAGAGAAGAAGCTGCAAAAATAATTAGACTATGGGCTCAATGGCACCGATGACACTGTGCAACAAAATTAAAGCCACAAAATGTCTATCAAATCCGAAAATGAATAAATATGAATGGCAAATGAAGTTAAAAAATGATTAAAATTAAATTTCTTAATAACTTTTAGTTAATATTAGATGAATTCAAAGCACATTCGTATGTGCAGCATCTGCACAATCAAAGAAAAACGATTTACCGACTCCTTGTTGCACAGTGTAATCATTAATGAGCGACGACGTCGTAGATGACGTTGATAATGATTAGATGAAATGATGTAAATTGTTTATATGTTGATCTGGTTACAGTTTGCGCTTCGCAGGTCGTAAACAAAGTGAAAAAATCGCTGCCATAAATTAGAAACGGTTTTCCTTCTGGGTCGAGCCCTAAGATAAGCGTGCTCTAAGCTAGCATAAACACAATTCGCAATTCAAATGGGCCTCCATTTTTTTCGCCCAGCTTCTTTTTTCTGAGCTATATTTATCGTAGCTAATTGCATAGCCATTTCAGATTTCGCTACTTCTGAGTCATCCGCTCTTTGTGGCATCCGCTCTGGCGTAAAGTGTGAAAAGCTCTACGGAAAAACTCACATAAATTTGGTCCAAGCAGCGCACGGCTCGCAGCTTCACTCCTTCAGCTGCTATGCAGCTGAGAGACAGAAATCTTTCGCTTTAAATATTGGGCGTTCGTGCGAAAATCCTCGTAAAAAGTGCACAAAAAGCAAAAGGCAAATGTGTATGGGAAGCAGTAGAGAATGTCTGTCCGTCTGTCTGTCTGTCCTGTGTGGGTGTCCGTGTCCGTGTCCGGGTCCTTGGTGGAATGGCTCGTAGCTACTTCAATATTTACGTAATAAAAAATTCAATTTAGCGAAAGTTTAAACGCACGCCGAAAACATCGATGCGAATGTCGATTGAGGTCTGATGAGGGAGAAAAGAAAAACGAAAAGCTAAGCAAAAAAAAAAAAAAAATGAACCTTCCCAAGTCAAGTTGTTCGTTGGCTTGGCTCGGGCTTTGCTATATATCAGCAGCTGCCGTCAGTTTCATCTTGGCCCAATAAATTCGATTTGCAAGTGCAACGCAAATATCAAATATCCCAAAGGATGACAGGGACCTAACCCATTTGCCTCTGTTGCTGCTGCTACTGCTACTGCTGCAGTGCCCCTCTCTGCGCTTCTCAACGATTATCGCTAGTTAGTTTTCGTTGCGACGTTGCTCAATTTTCAGCTTGAAATGTTAAAAGTAAACTACGCAAAAATTTGAAACTGATTACGCTTCAGGCAAACACATACTGAAAGAGAGGAGGAAAGAAGGGAGAGAGAGAGAGAGGAAGGGAGTTTATGTTATCTATGTGTGTATGTACGTCACGTCCAGGCGGCCACTTTGACTGAGATTTTTGCTCCTTGTGTGTTGTCGAAAACATTCAAGTGAATACCCACATCTGTTTACTCTTCTTGGTCCTCTTCTGCTTCTTCTTCGTCTGCTTGTTGATCTTCTCCTACTTGCTGTGTGGCCAACTAGCCAGCCTCTGTCCATGCTCAATTTGCTTTTGATTGGCCTGCGCAATACACGGCGTATGTGTAATGCAATATACACTCATATATTGATAAGCCATTATATGATTATATGATTATGACAATGGCTGACAGTTGAGCTGCTCGCTGATTATACGACACGTACAAATTGACCAAAGCCAATTTATTGAAACCCCATCCGCAAAGTATATACATATATTCTATAAAAACAGACAGTCAATATATATCTATCTCTGTGTGCGTGTATGCGTGTGCTTGGGAGCAATAAGTGGATGAGGATGCCAACTAGGCCTGGGCCATTTGCAACTACTTACGTGCTGTGGATTGGCTGCCTCTGCCGGACTGTCCGTTGGCTCGAATTGCCGCCTGAGCTGTAAATAAATTAAATTTCCGTCGTGCTGTAAACAGAGACGCATATCGATGCTTGGGGCCAGGTGGCGAACGCTTCGCTGAAGGTTGCTGCTGTTGCTCTCTCTCGATGTCGAGCAAAGGAGGTGGGCAAGGGGCAGGGTGGGCTTTTGGATGGCATGAATATTTCATACAGCTCTGGTCCATAGTACATTTCTCCACCTTTGGATGATTTTCGCTGCACTTTGCTTTATTAGCGGCAAATTTATGGCGCATTTTGTGTTTCCCGTGCGACCAGTGCATTGCAAGTAACACCAGTAGCCACGCCCACGCCCACGCCCACCGCCAACAGCAGCTGCAGCAAATTGCTTATCAATTTATGCTAGTGATAGAGCACAGGGCGTGCCGTGGGTGTTGGAGGGGTGTTTGCTTATGGTGATAAATTTTCGCCACATTCTGTGTTGCCAGCTGTTAAACAAGGCGAAACATTTTGCTCTTTTTGAAAACTGAAAACACTGTAAAGGGATAAATGGGGTAGTTGGATTTTGTTGGAATGTTAAAAAGGGGCAGGCGAGAGAGTGATTTGTAAAATATATATTTATATTAATATATATATATATAATTATATATTTCTTCAGAAACAACTTTCAATTTGCGCTATATTTAATCATACATCTGTAAGTAGCTAAAGAGCACGCACAGCTTATGTTACACATTGAGTCTCAACTACTTGAGTTACCTGAGCTTATCTCATTCAATTTGAGAGCTATGAGCACTTAGTTGGATACAGAGAACTCTTGAATTTACACTTATTGTACCATAACCAAAGTCTGTTTTCATGAAATTAATAGAGCACTATACATAGTGTGGTATAGCTTTAATTATTTAGGCCTATTTTAAGACTACAACTCAACAGAGTTGTTAGAAAGATTTTTGTTTTTGGTGTTAAGAGTATAAGCTATTCGAGTACACTAATCTTCTACTACAGGGTATTGACTATCCGAGAGTATCTTTAGTAGAATTAGTAAAAATTTGTCTTTTTTTGTCTCAAGGGTATCGGCTAGTCGATCACACCCAAGTAGTAACGTTTCGTGCATGCCTTGCTTTTTGTGTGAGTTCACATGGTGCAGTGCATCAACTGCACTGACCCAATTCTCGACTGTCCCAGGATAGTTTCTGTGTGCGGCTATTTTCGTAACAGGCCCGTTGACCAACAGGCCAGCCTGTGGCAGCAGCAGCACAGCAGCAATGTTGTTGTTGCTGTTGTTGTTGGCGGCATTCCGCGGCTATTTTCGTTAGCCTCTGGCTAGCTATGCTAGCAAGTTTGCATGGGGGAAGAGCTGCGAATGCCTTGGCCAGATCAGGGTACTCACTCTCGCTCTCACTTCACTCTAATTGGGCAGCCTGCAAGTCGCTCTATTAGCATGATTTTTCAGCACAGCCCAAATGGCCCAAACAAAGCCATTTACAAATGCCAAAACAGAAATCATTTTAATTTCATCATCAAAACAAACGGCAGGAGGCGGATATCGACAGAGAGAGAGAGAGAGAGAGAGAGAGAGAGGGAGAAAGAGAGAGAGAGAGAGAGTATGATGTAAAGCCCACATATTTACTTGAGGTCTCCTGGGCAATAACAAGAGCCCAAGCACATGACAAGTATTTTCATTAGGCTCGCCTCAGCTTTGCCCTCATCTTGCGGGTGTTTATATATATATATATATATATATATATATATATATATATATATATATATATATATATATATATATATGCGTGTGTTCGTGTGTGTGTAGGCGGGAGGCATCAAACTGTGCCACCACAATCTCACACACCTGCTAAGGTGTTGTTGTTGTTGTTATCTTATAAGATTGTTGTTGCTAGTGTCGGGTCATGTACAAATTTGTGGCTTAGTCCCCAGCGATTGCTGCTAGTTTAGTATGCATGAAAAGAGCATGATTTAATTTACATTATTATCCTGCGGGAATATTGTCTCAAGCCCCTTGCAGCTGTGTCTAGCCTAAGTCCTTACAAATTACGCAAAACAACTAAAGTGGCCAATTGCCACAATAAATAAAGTTCACAAAGTTTTTCATTTGAAGAGATGAACAGTTCAGATAATTAGAGACATTCATATATGTATATAAATATTCAAATAAGTTTATCTAAATCTTGTGGGACTTGGCTTATCAGCATTTACATCAAGTGCTCAATGAACAGATTTATAATTATGTGATGAAGGTGGCTCAAGTGGAGTCAGCGTTTAAATGTGGGAGAGATTGCAATAGCTTGAATGAGGCATTTATTCATTTTCTTTCATTCGGGTTGTCAAATAAGTTGTGACTCACCACACTTTATTCTTGTTCTGGACATCGAGGTGGGTTGATGCAAAAGAGTTTAGAATTTTAAAAAATATATATATAAAATGTAAATTTTTAAATTATAAAAATAAAAATTATTCCTATATAAGAAAATATTTATATGAATATGCACATATACTTGTAATATATATATAACGATAGCTCCCTCTCTCTCTTTCTCTCTCTCGCCAGTCTCCCGTCTCTCCTCCTCCCTCACACACACACACTCTCTCTTTTTCTATTTATTAAAAAATAATAAGTTTCTATTATTTAAATGATGATTTATTTGCTATTATTGTGCAGCAAAACCTAGCTATATTAATTATCTGAACTTAATAATGATTCCACTAAAAATGTTAATGTTCTCCTAGTTAAAATTTCAATAGTTTTGTTTCTCTTTACATCATTTTGCCCAGTAGCTGTATAAATTTGCTGAGCTTAATAAGTTCAGTGAACGGCGCCGAAACCAGTTTCATTAGCCATATTTATGCTAGTTTTAGTATTGGCATTAAAAAAAAAAACACACACACGCAAAACTGCAATAACGAAAAATATTATGGTACTCTGCAAAATTTAATTGTTGGAACGTCAGAAAAGTCTCCACAAAATCGAAATGGAAAATTCGGAAATAAATCCGCTGAAACAGCTGGTCGTAAAAGCAGCTGCAATTTGCTGGCTAGAATCAAGAAAACGACGAATATAATTTCCGAATACGGTAAAAAATTATAAGCAGAATAAAAACAAAACAGTTTTTGTGCAATGTAATTTGAACTACTTCGTGAAATGCCAGCCAGCAGAATGTCCTCAATGTCCTCGCTGTGGGGGAGCCACGCAGCTTGACAAACTTTAATTCATGCACATTAATTCGCCAGCTTAAAAAAAAAAAACGAAAGAAATGGAAGAAAAACTGTGGCACTTGAAATTCTTTTCAACTGTCGCACTTGGCGACACCTTCTAGCGATTGTTGTTGTTGTTGCTGTTGTTGTTGCTGTTGCTGTTGTAGCGGGCGTTGCTAAACGTTTGTCTCAACTTTTGCCATGTGGCAGGCAACAGCACTTGGCCAAGCTAAATTAGTTTAGCAGCAGGCACGAAATGTGCGAAAACTTCCAACCTGTGACTGACTTAATGAGAGTGATCCGTCCACCCGTCCTCCCATCCTTCCGTCCACCCGTCGCCAACAACGGCGAAGGGCTACACCTTTGTGCCCATCGCAAAAAACACACAGCATATAGGGAACTCATGCATATATGCAGCGAGTTGAAAGGTGACTGTACACCTGCAACACTCGAGCGGTTGACACACTTTGTTAACAAGACACTTTAACAGAACCCAGTCCCAACCGCAGCCGCAAGCCGCAAGCCCCAAGCCCCAAGCCACCATCTCCCACTCACATTAAGTAGTTGCCTAAATTAAGTTTTAGAATGGACCAAGCTCCTCTAACTCTATCAGTTTTATTGACGCGTTATTCATCCTACGCACAATTTATTTTATTTTATTTTTTTTTCTGCCCAGAACTCTTGGTCCTGCTCAGGTCAAGCTGTCAAGGTGTTGCTTGAATGGGGTGAAGGCTGTGTGTAGCTACTGCCTTTGCCTTTGCCTTTACCGTTCGCTGTTCTGCGTTCTCCGTTGTGGTCGTTGTCAATGCATAATGTTGTAAAGTAGCTCATGCATAAACCAGTTCGTTAAAAATTTAGCTGCTGCCTTTCAGAGAGGCGCTGCCACAGCCAGAGACAGAGGAACATAAAGAGAGAGAGAGAGAGAGAGAGCTGTTGGCAATGGCAGCTCGGCTGATAAACTTTTACACTGATAACTAACGGCAGGTGCAAGTGGGCGTAAAAAGGCAAAAACTCATATTTATACAGGCACACACACGCAAGCATACACACGTACACGCACATACGCAGCTACTGCTAACTGTACGTGATTTGCGTGTGTTATGATCCAGCAACAGATAGATGAGCTCTTTGAGTGCTACAGCTAAAAAAAAAAATACCAAACCAAACTGGGCCTCGCCTGGCCACTTGCTTCCCTCTCAGCTTTGGCCTGAAAAGTTTGTGTGTGTGTGTGTGTGTGTGTGTTTTTTTTATTATTTGCATTCACCCTAATGCCAATGGCTATAGCAGGGCGAGTGGACACTCGAGACTCAGGTTGTTCAGGCCTTGTTCGGCGAACTCATTTAAATGTAAATGATTTTGTATTTTCAATTAGCTAGGGCATACGCATAGAGCTAGACAGAGACGGAGAGAGAGAGAGAGAGAGTAGCAGATTGAGAAACGTCTCGAAATTGCTTGACCTTTCAGCACGCCCACACACTGAGCCTCCACTGGAACCCGCAGCTTTTAGTTTACTTTATTGAAATTGATGAGTAAAATGCGCGCGATTAAAATTAAAGCGCAAAAACAAAAAAAAAAAGCAAATTTCTACCCAACGAAAGCTGCTGGAGTGGCAAAGAGAAACGCCTCAAGGCGTCAGGGAGAGAGAGGGAGTGGCTGTGTGAAAAAAAACACCATGAAAATGAAAACGAAAATGAAAAGCAAATAAGACCTGCGCTGAGCTGAGCTGAAAGGCAGGAAAAACGCTTGAGGTGGTCAGTTAAGAGTGGCTGCTGCTGTTCTCAGTGGGTCAGCGGCCCAGCAGCTCTGTTTGAGCAGCTGAAGAACACCTGAACTGTGTCACAAATATCAAGCAAACACGTAAGCAAGCTAAATGGACAGATTAACAGATCTCCATGCCACCTTTGACAATTAGCTCAGCTTGGTTAAATTGTGCTGTTCGGTAGCCATGGCAGCTGGCCACGTTGGCGCGCTGAGCATTCTTCAACTAATCGCTGTGAAAATCCAGTCTGAATGGGGCTGCTGGATGCCACGAGGAATCATCAAATGCCATTGAAATAAATCTAGCTATGGCAACATTCCTGCGGCGTGCAATCGACTGCATAATACTCTGTTCAAAGCGCTGCAGGATTTCGCTTGATAAGGAATTTTATGGCGAGCCAAAGCTCTGGAGTGGGGTGTAAGCGACTGACGCATACTCTGCAGACAGCAGTTGCATTGCTCACTCGCGTGTTAATAATAATGATAATGACCTCGCTAGGGTTCAAAGGACTCTCCAGCATTGCGAGTGTATTGGCTTCTGACTTGCCTTGTTCTATTCTATTTTTTTCTGTTTGTGGTATTTTTTATTTAGTTGTTGCCTGGTTGCATGCAGAACTCCACTGGAGACTCCGCAGAGTCGCTTTGTTGAACGCGAAATTTCTTTGTTGTCTGTGCCTTGAGCTGTTCGCCCAGCCAACCTGCTCTGTCTCTGCGCCGCCTCCTGCTCTGCTCTGGCGCCGTCTTTCACTCTTCCGCAAAGCTTTTAGTCTACTTCCTTCCGCGCTGCGTCATATTTAACTCGTTTTATCTCGCCTCGCGTCCAAGTGCGCGCTCGCTCATTATGAATACTGACAGCCAACTGCAGCAGGGGTATCTATATCTGTATGGGTGTATGGGTGTATGGGTGTGTGTGTATGTTTCTTGTATTTTGTATATTGCTGTCTCTTCCACACGCATAAATATATTCTGCTACTCTGGGTATCTGATTATTAAGTGCCAGGCGATAAAAAATTTGGTTTTAGTCGTCGAGCAGCGGGAATTAAATGTATATATAGAGTCACACACACACACTCACACGCACACGCATATGGCATAATCCCATCTTGTTTATGTGCAATTAACGGCATAATAATTATAATTATTTTCGCTCTTATCTGCATTTTACCTTCGTTAGTTAAAGCCAAATCAAATTTATGCCGCATCGACTGCAGATAAAAATAATGCAAATTTATATTTGACAAGTTGGAAATTTGCATTTAACATAGTTGGAGATATGCGGGTGCAGAGTTTAAGGGTTCACGGAAAAGGTCATATTAATGACTCTCTCTCTCTCTCCCTCTCTATCTGCCACTCTCCCTGTCTGTCTCTTTCGCATTTCATTCCATTTACGACACTTTCGTACACGAATAAACAATTTAAAAAGCTGACATAATGCCAGCATTAAAAGACAAAACCGACAGCGAAAAATGGCAAACATTTGTGGTAAAAAGCGCGCGTTAAAAACAACAACAAAAAGAACAGCAACACAGAGAAGAAGAAGCAGCAGCAGAACACCGAAAATAAATGAATGAATGAGAAAAATGCCATAAATTTGTTTTTGCTTCAGCTTTAAAAAAAAAAAAAACCAAAGCGAAATAAGAACCAAAAAAAAAGGCAATCACAATTTTTGTCAATTACTTGAGAGATTCATTTAAATATACGTATATATATATTCGAAATTGTTGCGGTAGGTTTGCAACTGCCACGCCCACACGCCTCCTCCCCCCTCTCCCAACAATATATGGTCTTGCCATTCGTTGGCAAGCAGAATTTATCGATTCGGCTGCTGCTGTCCGCATTGATTGATTATCCATATTTTTTGTGCTTCTTCTTTTGTTTTTTTTTTTTGGTTTTTTGTTTTTTTTTTTTTGTGCTTTGACAAATTTGATAAATTTTTGCCCGGCTCTCCGTGCCAAGTCATGTCGAGTGCTCAATAAAAACAGCAGCCAAGATGTCGTCTCATTTTCTGTTCTTCTCCTTTTCGTATTTGAGGCTCATCTTGGCAATGACCCAGACCCCATCCAATTGGTTGGCTTGGCTGACACTTGAATACGACCCAGCACCCACAGCACAGCGCCCCGCGCGTGTTCGATCGACTCGATAAAGCTGAATGAATGAAAATTGTTGTGTTCAATTTATCGCTTAGTTTTTCTCATTTGCCACGAGCAAAGATACTTGAAGCAGGAGGTGAGGTAAAGCGAGGCAAGGCGATGCGAGTGGAGTCAAGTGGCATTCGAATAGCTGCAAATATCCATTTAATGACTTTGACTATTTGAAACGTGTGATACGAGTAGGTTTCAGCTGCTGCTGCTGCACCTCCTGCTCTCGCTCTAACTTCTGTTCCACTCCTGCTCCTGCTCCTGCTCCGTCTCGTTTCACATATCAAATTATCCTGGCCATTGCATTTGAATGTCATGGCTAATTGAATTAGCTTCTCCGCTGTCAGCGCAATTCAAGTGAATTGAAAATTCTGCTGAATTATGCTGTTCCGATGGATAAAATATTACATTTATTATATGCGGTTTATATTTGACATATTTTCATATTGTGCTTCATATGCATATCATGATTTCAAATAGAATTATGGAATATACATACATGCATATATACATGTATGTATAAAGTTTATATATTCACATTTGTCAAATGTCAAATGTTTTTTATTCCTCCTGCAGTTGCCTGCGCATATGGGTTAATGCAAATGTTCTTTTAATGTAATTATTCAACGCATTTAGCCGACGGCCTAAAAAAGAAGAAACACGTGAACAACAACAACAACAACAACAATAATAATAACAAAGGCAATTAAAGAATGTGATTAATGCACGAAAATCCATTATGAAGCTGCAAAAGTGAGGCATATCCAGCTGAAGGATACTTGCCTACAGCTGAAAAACTTGGGATTCATTTCTAAAATATTTATGTTTTATATGTTTGAAGTGAAGAAATTTGAAACATATAAAAATAAACGCAAGCCTTTTATGAAAATTGGAAAATATATAATATTCATTACTTAAATACATTTAATAATTTGTCAATATTTATTTATGTAGGGACCTTTGGGAACGTTCTCAATGTCGTACATATACCTGTACAAAGACATATATTTTCTGTATTCCACAGACCAACAAGCCGAGTCAAGCCAATATACTCTCCTTGCAGTCTGGGATAGAGCTATAAATATATTGAAAGCTGGTTGCCAACGCAACATCAGTCAAGGGCCGAGCGGCAAACCTTTTTGTTTTTGGGGTCAGCCACGAAATACAAATACACATGCACATATATACATATACATATACATAAATACATATACACATACACATATATATACATCATATATGAATATATATATTCATATTCATATATTGTTTACATATCGATGTATATGGGCTGTTTGGGTGTACAGGGCGTATGGTTGATATTCTCGTTGTTGCTGTTGCTGTTACTGCTGTGGCTGTTGTTGCTTATTCATGCATGTGCATATGTCGGAAATTGTAACGATTATACGCCGGACACACACAGGAAACGGCGTAAATCCCCCCTTTAACACATTTAACCAATTCAGTCATAGACTCGCCCTCTCTCTCTCTCTCTCTCTCTCCTTTGAGCCATCGAACATTATTAACGCTTATTGGAGCTCTGCTCATCAGATGCCGTGGCGTGGCGTGACAAAGCGTGTCGCAACATTTAATGTTGTTTCGTTGTCATTTGCTCTTTAATGAAAGCTAAAATCCGCCAGCTTCTCAAGTCGGCTCTCTGTATTACAACGCTGATTCTTATAATGCATTTTTAATCAAAGCAAATAGGAAGAAGATAGATTGCAGACATAAATCAGTTGATGGCGAATGCTTTCGTTGCGAGCGCTGTGCAGCGAAATTGAAGCCAAACAAAGTCATTAAAAGTTTTGCCGTGACTTTTGCAGTTGCGCCTAGAAACCTTCGCCAGCAAAACTGATGCAGTCAGTCGAGTGAGTGATAGGAAAAGACAGAGACAGAGATAGTGAGATTCATATATATGTACATATTGGAAAGAGAGAGGGAAACCAAGAGAGAGAGAGAGAGAGAGGCAGCTCCTTGTATTTGCATGTGAAGGTAACTCCGCCCACCTCCGTTTGTCGAGCTGAGAAAGCAGCTCATTATAAATTTGTTGATGCTGCATATCTCGAGCTCTGGCTACGGCTGTGGCTGTAGCTCCTTCTGGCTTCACTGCCTGGCAGGATGTGCTGCAGCACATCGTTTCCTGCCAGCTGCTTCTGCACGAGGTCCTGCTGCCTTGGCCATATCTGTAGCTTTTTATGCAACAGCAGCATCAGCAGAAGCGAAAGCCATCTCTTTGGCATTTCATTCTCGTCGTCGTCGTTGGTTTTAGCTATGATGCGGGTTTACGAGCTCCAGGAACTTGTCTAAAAATCACGCATAATTTATTTACCATAAACAAGATGAAGAAACAAGCAAAGTCAAAAGTGAGGGAGCCGCAACGGGGCTGTCCTTGGCTCACCCAGAGGGACGACAACGACGGACGGACGGACGGTCGGTTGGTTGGTTGGTTGAAGCTCGTTAATGTTGCGAAAAGTTGTTGCCTGTCATCGTTTCACTTTGCCACATGTGCTGCTGCAATATAAAGTATACGCAGAGATTGGCTGGCTCGCATTGCTGTTCAAATTATGATGATGATGTTGCTGCCGCTGCTGCTGCTGCCGCAGAATATGCAACATTGAAATACAACATACAAAATGCAAGCGTTGTGAAAAAACAAAACAGCAACAGGGCAGCAGGAGGAGTAGACGGGGGAGGAGCTGGGAGGCTGTTGGTAAACGAGCTGAAGCTAAAAAGCGAGCACAGCAATAAAAATCGTTTTATCTTCATTAGAGGCTGGGTAAAAAATAAAACACAACACACACACACACACACACACTCTCAGAGAGCTAAAAGGATTGCAGTGTGGATAACTAAAGCCTGATGATCGAATAATATACCTTGCTGAAAGCTCATACGGATCACTCTTACGAAAATTGGGTCACACACGCCCAGAGAGAGAGAAAGCGCGAGAGAGAGAGGAAGAGAGACAGGGGACGAACTGCTCAGGCAACTCCACAAGCCACCAACCCACTCAGACAACAAGCTAAACAACATGAAGCATGAAGTCTCTGCATGCATTGAATAATAAATGCAATGAAAATAAAAATAAAAACTCACTGAAGATTACTGAAACAGCGTTGGCAGAGCTCGAGCCAGCAGCGAGCGAGCGGGAGAGTGAGAGAAAACAAAAATAAAAGAGAAATAAAAAGAAAAATAAATAAAAATAGAGATAAAATGCTTGATGCTGGGATAAATGGCAGATGCATGTAGACACGAACAGGAACTGCAGCACCTCAAGGATAAACAGTTGAGCCACCAAGTGGATACATGCAGGTGCTGCTGCTGCTGCATGTGGGCGGGCAAACAAGTTAAGGGGCTGCAGCTACCCCAAAGCAAACGAAGCGCAGCTCGGCTCTTAAGTGAAATGCAATAGCAGCTAGACCAAACCATACCAGACCAGACCAGGGCATGGCATGGCATCTATCTGTCCACAGCTACAGCTACAGATATAGCTAGATAGACGACTAGGCCAGTCACATCAATGTAAACACATCGCAGTTAGCCTTCGCTTGCCCGTTTGCCGTTTACGATTCATTGAGGGAGGGCAAAGGTTAAACCCATTTAAGCGACAATTGAGCGCAATTAAGGCGAGCGAAAACACTGAAATCATTTTAGATATTAACTGCCATATAACGGCTAGCTGCAGCCGACTAAAGCTATGATCATTAAGCTGTAATCATGAGAATATCATATAGATATGCAGGAGAAATTCCAACGATTCTAAATCAATCATAGAGGGCATTGAAATCCGGCGGGTATTACACTTGTGAAAAATGAAAGCATTTTCTATTCTAGTTCGCAAATCGTGAGCAAATAGCAAATGAAAATTGTAATGAAAGAAAATTGATTTTAGATATCAATTTGTATCTGGTTTTACATTGAAGCTGCATTCATCCTATTACAGGATAATATATGCATGGCTGAACATGAATATTAATATGAATAGATTATATTCCTAATCTATGAGGCTGCCTGGCTTTAAGCTTAAGTTCAAAAGATGATTATAATAAAAGCATCTCAAATCTAGTTTTCTGCTTCCTTATGAATATCTCAAATATACTTTTCTACTTATTAATCAATATTGTTATTGACTCTTAGATCGACTCTTATCAATATCAGCTTCTTTCTTTAAAGTCAACAGATTTCGTTCAAACTCCAACTTTTTACTGTTGCTTAGAATGCCAGCTGACTGCAAAACAAAATTAAGTCTATATTTTCGGTAATTGTTTATAATTATTTCCCCACGTTCGACAGCTGTCAGATGATTCATGATCAAATGACAAATCATATTGAATAGAACAACAGCTGTATATTAGCGATAGCTGAAATATGATTATCACATATATCACACTTATTCCTCTGCCGTTAACTTTCGCACTTATTAATTAATTAAAAATATATCTATTTATGAAATTCAAAATCGATTTTTCTCTCCACTTAAATCAGAAAAGCAATTAAATTTCAATGAAGGTCTGTGCGAAAAGTATTTTAATATACTTGATAGTTTTACGGAGCAAACAAACCTTTCATAAAATACAGAAATACATATAGGATATGTATATATTATATATATGCTACACACATTGTTTTATGTGGCTGCAATTTCAATGTGTGAGCGCATAGGTAGTGAAAGAAAAGAGAGAGAGGGAGAGAGAGTGAAAAAAATAACGGAAAAAATTTATTGAAAATATTTGCATGAATGAAGTTGTACAATGGGCACATCCCACACACACATTCCTCATACACACACGCACACACACACGGCAGGTATTTGCAAATATGCAGATGCGCAGCTAAAGGTAGAGTATTGAAAATCGGGCATTGGCGGGCGGAACGAAACTCGAGCAACTTAACGACCCGCTGCACACAGATTGCTTCTGTGTTTTCTTGCGCATTTGCAAATGCACATTTTGATTAATGCTTGTTTCTTTCTCTCTCTCTCTCTCTCTCTTGCTTTGGCACTTTTATTTTTGCAGGCGAAACGGATACAGAGCAATGAGCTGGCCGCCATCAAAGTTATTAAGCTGGAGCCCTCCGACGACATACAGATCATCCAGCAGGAGATCTTCATGATGCGCGACTGCCGGCATCCGAACATCATTGCCTACTACGGCTCCTATCTGCGGCGCGACAAATTGTGGATTTGCATGGAATACTGCGGCGGCGGCAGCCTGCAGGATATCTATCAGGTGACCGGGCCGCTGACAGAGCTGCAAATCGCCTACATGTGCCGCGAGACGCTGAAGGGCCTGGAGTATCTGCATCAGAAGGGTAAAATGCATCGTGACATCAAAGGCGCCAACATTTTGCTAACCGAGAATGGCGACGTGAAGCTAGCGGACTTTGGTGTCTCGGCGCAGATAACAGCCACAATTAACAAACGAAAGAGTTTCATAGGTGAGTTTGAAGGAAGATAATACATAATGTGCAATATAATAATATGGTATAATATAATAATGACAAAATATTTATATTTGACAGCGTAATATAATATAATATATAATAATATAATATATAATAATATAATTATATAATAATATAAAATATATAACGCTAATATTCTATATATTCAGGAATATCCATAAGATGTTTTTACATACAAGTTTTAGTTGTGTGCAGATTCTCAAAGGTTTATTATAAAATACTAAGACATAAAATTAAGATCATATATAATAGTGTAAAGTCAATTAGTATTTTTATATCTCTAAGTTTGAATATTCAAGTTGTTAGTTCCCCTTCCAAGTCCAATTTAGGTAGATATTGAACTGCTTATTATAAAAGACTATGACTTAGATTATAATATAATATCAGTAAGTATAAGATAATTTATGAAAATATTTAATATTCGCCCACGCTGCGTATGCATAATATAATATGTAGATTATCAGAAAATTTTCTATACTTAACTATAATAATATCTTCCAAGATAAAGTGTGAAGTTGTTCAAATTTTATTGGTGCATCGCACACGCTGCGTATGTGTAATATAATTGCATTTCTATTGCAGGCGAGTCCATCATAAACGTAACAGCTTGAATTATGTTTGCTTATGCATAAATAAATTAAATAACAATCATCAAATTTCAAATTTGTGTGCAAATATTCAGTTAGCGCACGCTGCGTATGAGTGATGTGATTATATTGTTTGCATTCAAATTCAAGCACTTAACATATATAAATATATGCAGTACTTGTTGCTAGGCATAGCCGAATTGAATAATTTACTTGGAAGAACTTTATCAATTCATAATTTGTTTGTAAATATTCAAGTTTAATTTATATACGCTGCGTATGCGTGATATTGCAATTGTAGCCGGCAGCTGCAATTGGCCAAAGGCGCTTTAGCAGCGCTTTATTTATTTATACACTTGAATAGAAATTTGCACAGGACACATTTGCAGCTCAAGCCCAGTACCTTGTTGTTGTTGTTGTTGTCTCTTGACTGTTGTTGTCTGCGTTGCAAATATTGGCTGCTAGCAAATGCGCAAACTGTTGCAACAGCTGCGCTCACTGTGCGGCACACGATTTATGCAAATGGAATTGAGGCGATTTTTATGACTATATACAGATATACAGATGCGAACAATATTTCGGCATTGTTTCCACAACAACAAATATGAGTGATAGAGCGAACGAAAGCAAGCTGACAGACTGACAAAGCAGAGGGACAGATAGACAGAGAGACAGAGAGCCAACGAGACATGCTGCATCGATTTGACTTAAGTGTTTATCATTGTGTAGAAATGCAGAAGCAGACATGCCAGCTCACACACACACACACACATACAGAGGAAGAGAAGCGTGCTAAGAAAAGGACTCTTTGACAGGATTCTGACAGTAACCGCAATTGCTTTTCACGCTTTTAAACACTTACACAACAGCAGTCCCAAAACAAACAGACAAACAAATAAGCATGAAGAAAGAATGAAAAGGAGAATAGAGAGAAAAGAATAAAACAAGTAAGGAAGCTATAGTCGAGAGTGCTCGACTAGAAGATACCCTGATCCCTACAAAGAGCTGATATTCACGCACGCATAAGCACGCGCTCTGCTAACTGCGCAGTAAGCAGCGACTGCGCTTGGGCTGCGCTGCAGTGTGGGCAATACTATAAGAATTTTGTTGCTGAATAATTTCCCCTGTAATAGGACTATCTTCATGAAACTTTCAGAACGTGATCATAATATGCAAATGTGTGTACATTCCAAAGCACAAGTCTCTAGTACTTAAAATACGTTTTTTGCAAATTGGGGGCGAAGGGGGCGTGGTATCCAAAATCTGTAAATGACAAAATCTGCGTATTGATCAGATGTATATACACACCAAATCTGAAGTCTCCAGGTTTAAAAGTATTGAAATTACGGTGAATAAACAAAATCAATTTATCGATTATTCGCGATAAAAAAGTAATCGGACGAGTTATCGAAAAAAAAAGATAAACTTGTACTGCGTATGGTATACATGAGTATGCATACAAAATTTGAAGTCTCTAGCTCTTATATCTTCTGAGATCTAGGCGTTCATACGGACGGACGGACGGACGGACGGACGGACGGACAGACGGACAGGGCTATATCGACTCAGCTCGTCGCCCTGATCAAGAATATATATACTTTATGGGGTCTGCCACGCCTCCTTCTGCCTGTTACATACTTTTCACAAAACCATTATACCCTGATTTCCCATTTTTAATGGGATCAGGGTATAAAAATATTATATATGCTGAATGACAGACTAAATAAATACCGCTTACTATGCGAAAGTGTAACAGAAAAACAGCAATTATGTTTACAGGGCATCAGAGAGAGAGAGAGAGAGAGAAGGAGGGAGAGAGAGAGCGAGGGCGAGCGAGAGTGCCAAAAAAGCGTGTGAAACAGGCAATGGAAAATGAAATAAATTGCCAAGGAAAATAAAGAACTCAACTGAGCTGAAGTAATGAGAATAATAATGTGCTTGGTTTAGAACAATAATAAGTACTTGAGTAAAAACGTGCCAATCTGATTTAGAAAATAAAAAAAAGAGGGCAAAGAGAGGGAGAGCGAATGAGTGCGTGAATAATTTAAAGCCATGTGAAGGAATTCAATTTAAAACGAAAATATCAAGTGCAGACATGGCCCAAGTAAACATGAGTGAGGACAACCGAGTCGAAGCCAGGCAGACAGGTAGCTAAGCTGGCAGGTGGGTAGCTGGCGCTGGACAGTTACCGATTCAAGCATTGTTAGCTGCCCGCTGTGCGGTTCGGCTTCAGCTCCCATTGAGTTTTCATTTTGTTGCCAAACTCAGTGGGAAAAAGAATGTAATTTCTTAAAAATGTCCCTTTTGGGGCTTCTGGACTTGGTCTTTTGTTGAACTTGCAACAGTCCTGTGTTGTATAAGTGCCCCTCTCTCTCTCTCTCTTTCACTCACTCACATCTACACTAATAGATTCTTTTTGCTGCGCTGCGTTAAGCAGCTTTCGGCTCAAGGCAAGCGAGACGAGCAAGGCTTCGCTTTAAGACTTCAGCAACGGGTTGTATACGTAATTTATATGTAAATATTTACTTATCAGGCAAGCGTGCAGCAGAGATGAAAGTCTGTAAGCCTTGTCAATCTTATTATAATTCCAAATTTAGAAAATTCTTCTCTTACCCACACACGCGCACACACGCATACAATTTGCCATTGCGCAAGTCTCAGACTGAGCTCAGATCAAGCGAATCGTTGGCCATTGGTAAACTATGTAAACGAAATGGATGAGTAGGCTTTTGTTTTGGTCACTTTTAATCTGTGACTTAAATCAGTTGAGAGCTCGCTGGGGTCAACAGTTGAGTTCTTGAATTCCCAGCGAGTGCACTTAATGAAAGAAAACGTCGCTGACTTCTGACCATTTGAAGCGGAGGCTAAGAGTGGGCGTTAATTACATTATGACAGCTGCTCCGTCGACAAGCGCGTGCCTCCTGCCAGCCACGCCCCAGTCGTATTTGCTTTAAGAAGTCAATAAAGCGTGGAGCGCAGCGGGAAGCGAAGAGGAGTTGACATTTGAGTTGTGATTGCAATAAAAACCAAAGACGTAGACGAAGACGAAGACGAGAAAGGTTTTATGTCAGCAGGGATTTATGCAGAGAGCTTGGCATATCCAGGCCTTGCACAAGGATGGGTTTAGTTTTTAATGCGTTCGCTGATGTCGTAAAAAATCTGAACGTTTGCGCATAAATTTCGAGATTTGACAGTATTTGAGCTCGTTTCATCCGAACAATTTGTCGCTAATTGTAAGCCCATAATTTGATTTATGTTGTCTATAAAATCTACTGCGAAAGTCATTAATAATATTGAGTAATGCCTGTAGATGGACACTAATCGTTTTTATTCGCAACCCGTCTTTGTTGCACTCCCTGTGCGAATTAACGATTCCATTTAACCAGAGAAGAGAGAGAGAGAGAAAGAGAAAGAAACAATCTCTCACATGTCAATAGCTGTGGCAGCGACCCAATGAGTGCCAGGATGCTGCAAATGACAGACAGTCAGAGCGACAGACAGGCGACGGCGGGCGGGGGAGAGTAGTTTTTGCAAAGGGCATATGTCAGCGAGATGCAGACGATTGTCTCCTGAGAGTCTGTCCCTGTCTGTGTGTGTGTTTGCTGTGTTGTTGTGTCTGCAGTTGGCAAACAATGTTGACTGTCGCTCACTGTTATCATTTCGAGTGCTCCTTCAATACACGACATTGTTGCTGTGACAAATGTGTTGATAAACACACCAATGCACACACACACAGAGAGAGATGAATCTTGTGTCTGTGTCTGCGTCTGTGTCTGCTCTGCTCTGTCTTCATAGTGTCTGCATATGAAACCGCAAACAGGGCAAATAAAACAGGCACACACACAGACACACCTACCCACCTACACAGACACCCACACCCACACACACACACACACTCACACACACACACACACACACCCACACACACACACACACACACACAAACATCATCTCTATTACAGACGCTGTAACGGCTGCTGCAGGACAACGGCGACTGCTGCCAGCTGATGTCTTATCATTTAATAAAAATAACCAAAAAGCGTGCTTATGCTTCTGTTTAGTATCACTTAAAAGTCAGCTGCAACCAACGACACTCAGCGCCATCAACGGCATCGTCGACGACGGCATTGTCAGGCTCGTTGTCACCTACTGCAGTGGCGGAGCTGTCGGGCCGAGCTGGCAACAGCCTGGCGACAGCCGTGTCTACATGCCGTAAAGCCAAATGTGACTCTCGACTCGGCTCCAATCTCGTACACTCTCAATCTGTCTCTCTCTCTCTTTGTTTTGTATACCCTGCATTGGTGTAAGAGTCTCAAGAGCTGAAACTATTTGCCCTTTGCCTGTGCTGCTTGATGGAGAGTAACGAACTCCTCAGTGTGCTCCTCTTTGTTGAAGAGTATCAGCAGGCAATGTGTTTGCTATCTCTCCTCTATTTCAGTCTGTCACTCTCTCTCAGTATCACTCTCTTCATTTCTCTATATTTTTCTCTCTCTCCCTTCCATATCTCCATGTTTGTCCTCTGGCAATCTCTCGCTTAATCTTCAATTTTTCCTCTCTCTATCGCACTTTCTCTCTCCTTCTCTTATTCTGCCTTTTCTCTCTGCGTGTTGGAATCTTTTCTTATTTTATCTCTGACACTCACTCTTTCTCTATATGTATTCTTTTTCCATATATTCTTCTCTCTTCATCACTCGCTTTTAATCCCTCCATATTTCTTATCTCTCAATTTGCTTCTCATTTTTTATTCCTTCTCCAAGAATACCTGTCGAATACCTAATACTTGACTCTCTCGCGCTCTCATTTTTCCCTTCTCTTTCTCCTTTTGTCATTATTTCCTTATCCTTATCTCCTTCTGTATATCTCTGTTACTACTTCTAGTTTTAAATTTCATTCTCTCAGTCTCTTGTTTTCTTTCCATCTCTCGCTTTCGCTCTATTTCTGTCATCTTATAAATCTTCCTCCCTCTCTCTCTCTCTCTCTCCCTCTCTCTCTATTGCCCATCTCGCTCTATATGCGTTAGAGAATATCTATTAATTGTGCAACGCTCGCAGCAGACATTCAATTAACTGAATGGCTGTCACTTTTGTGTCCTCATGGCTCACATTTTAATTAAATTGTGCGCCAACTGTGGCCACTGTTGTCACGTGTGGTGAGAGCATTTAATTCTGAGTGCGGAATTGTGGAATGTAGCATGACCCAATTTAAATTGTTTTACCTTTGCAGGTGTTTTATTGAATAATGTTTTTATGCAATAGAATTCGTAAGAGTGCAAAATATGCAAATTATTTAATGCTAGCTTATGGGTATACATTAGTTAGGGCATATGCCAGTCAGGCATACCCGGACACAACTAACATTTCCCTAACTCATATTGTTTTCTATACCTTAACTCATCCATATTTCTTCCTCTTCTGCAGGCACACCCTACTGGATGGCGCCTGAGGTGGCCGCCGTGGAGCGAAAGGGCGGCTACAATCAACTCTGTGATATTTGGGCCTGCGGCATTACGGCAATTGGTGAGCATTCATCATTGTGGCAGCAGTGGCAAATTGATTGCAGTTGATTCAATGTTTCTCTCTATCTGTCTCTCTCCTCTCTCTCTCACGATTAGAACTGGCTGAACTGCAGCCGCCGATGTTCGACTTGCATCCAATGCGCGCCCTGTTCTTGATGTCGAAGAGCGGCTTTAAGCCGCCGTCATTGAGCAACAAAGAGAAGTGGAGCCAAACGTTTCACAGCTTCATCAAGACCGCACTGACAAAGAATCCAAAGAAGCGACCAACCGCCGAGCGGCTGCTCCAGCATCCCTTTGTACAGAGCGAGATGCCGCTGCGTGTGCCCAAGGAGCTGCTCCAAAAATACCAGAGTCCCCATACGCAATACAACTATCTCGACGGAGACGAGGAGGTAAACGCTGTCCCATGCCCCAACGAGAACGGACTGTGCCCCCGAATGCCTTTAGCCGCCTTATTTCATTTTTTTGCTCCTTTTCTTACGTAATTTATTTGCGCTTTTAGCGCTGCTTCGCTGCCTGCTACCTGCTGCCTGCTGCCTGCCCCAGTTATATTTACTTAGCTCGCCTTGTGCGCGCTGCCACAATGGCAGCAAGTCTTGAAGATTTAGTGGCCCATTAGACACCTTGAATCCTAATTTAAGGGCTCGACTACCCGAGGCAGTTGCCCTAATCATTTTCGCTCCGCCACAAAATCAATACGCGCAGAGTGCAAGCCAAGAAGTTTTTAAATAGGCTAGGTTAGGGAGTAAGTTCTGCGCAGGGGTCAAGAGTTCTTAGAGGTATTACGATACAGTCTTGATCTGACAGTCGACGAAGCTGCTGAAATATACCCTAACTTTGATTAATTTTGAGTCTGCCCTTGACTGGGAACTTAAATTCGCATCAATTTTCATATATCTGTTCAACTTCATTCCTTTCGAATAAACAGTAAGTGCAACATATCCTAACTTTTAAAACTTAAACTCAAACGGATTGCCATATCAACTGCAATATACTCTAACTTTAATTGATTTGCCTGCAAAACTAAATTTATTTAAACTAATTTTCACATTTTTGTCGCGCAGTTGCGATTAATTCGATTGAGATACCTGGAAGCTGGCTTAAATTAAATTGCAAATTTAAATGAATTTTTATAATCTTGAAGACATTTGGTTTATGCCTTAATGTCCTCGTCGTCGTCTAGACGTCCAAGTTCGTCTAGGAGTCGATGGGGGCTCCACAAAGCCGTGTCTAACAAATGCAAATTTAATGAAGGACCAATTTAAAAACGCATTTGTGTGTGTGTGTGCGAGGCTGTGCGATGGATGTCACTGTAGGCGGCATGTCAATTCATAAATCTTCAATTTGTTTGGCTGTTTTGCGAAAACTTTGCGCTGTCAGTCACTGTCCGAGGCGAGGCGCTAACTTAGCTCTTTGCAGTCAACTTGCATTATATACATACATATCGTATATATATATATGCAAATTTTACTTGGTGCCAAGTTTTGTTATGGCCAGGCGTAACGCATGGCTCAGCTCTGCTGGCAGTTTAGCTCTTTCCCAGGCAGGGGACGGGCAGGGGCAGGCGAATATGATTTTGATTTATGAGATTTTATCGTAAGCTGAAAACTTTGTCACCAGCGACTGTCCAACCTCCGACCGTCCCACTGTCCCGTCTGTCATTAAAACTAACTTTGCCTTACGACACATTCTTCACCTGCTCTAACTCTCAATCTCCCTCTATCTCGCTCTCTTTCTCTCTCTTGCAGACGGTGGCCGGCGTACCGCAGCGGATTCCCAGCAAAATGACGTCGCGTGCCAATGGGGTTCCGGCACAAAACCACACGCTCAAAACAGGCAAGTTCAGAGGCGAGATCTGGAAAATATCAAAAAAAAAAAAAGAAAGAGAGAGGAAATTAAATATATTATTAACATTTGCTACTTGCATTTCGCAGGCATGACGACAAACTCGACGTGGTATGAGCGTTCTTCTAGTCCCGAAACGTTGCCCAGCGACATGTAAGTTGGCCCAACTACATCTTTTTATATATACATACAACATATACATCTATATGAGTCGCATATCGCAATATCGAAATCGCGTTGCCTGAAAACTTTGCTACAGTCTTTTTTTTTTTTGTTGCTTTCATTTGTCATCTCTTATTTACCAAGATTCGCATTTGCCAGCTTCTCTTTTGTTAATTGCTTCAGTTTGGACTTCATCTATAATTCTCACACACACTCAAACACACAGACACACATCTTTACACTTATACAGATATATTTTTGGATTTGAATTGCTCTCTCTCTCTCTCTCTCTCGCCACCTCTTTATCTGTCAACCTCTGTTTTTTGCACACCTCATTATGTAAAAATATCTAAATTATTGCAGTCTTTTCGAGATGAAGAAATAATACTAATTACACTGGACAACAAATTAAAGTAAAATGTGGCAAATTAAATGCGAACGGAGAGCCCAAATAAGTTTTTTGTTTTGGTTCAATTTGAGCGAGCTCAAATTTGATATTGGACTATCAAATACAGTTTTAGAAGCCTTTGGATAGGAATAAATAATTTAATATTATGATAATTGTATATAATATTGCACTATAATGTGACAGCCGACAAGGGTTTATAATCCTGTACATTGAAAAGAGTAATAATAATAATAGAAATTTTTCAGCTCTGTCAGCTGTGGCTAACATGATTAAGAAATTATATCAGTTTACTTAAAATATTATAAAAATATTATATTACAACCCTCTTTTCGTCTGCCTCATTCGAAAATGATGCATATGGCTGTCAGCAGTCTGCCATTAGGCTTAAACCTTAAATCTCGACTGATGCACTTTACATATGCGCTCGAAATAATCGCATCAGATTAAGCAGCTATGCAATTAAAGCGCTCTAGACGAGCTGCTGTGCAGCGCAAATTTCCATTGTGGTGCTATTATTTAATTCGCACGTACTCACACCCTCTCTCTCCCTCTCTCTCTCTCTCTCTTTTTCTATACTTCCTTATAGTCAAAGCAGCGAGCGACCAAGATGCAGCGGCACTTTTATCATGAACATGTCCTTAAGGTTAGATTGGCTTTTGTGGCGTGTCTGACTGCAACTGCTGCTGCTGCTGTAATCATATTTATGCTTGCCACATTTTGTGGCATTGCTGTTGCGCCTGCTTCTGGCTCTGCTTCTTCTTCTTGTTCAACTACTTCTGTGCGCATAATGTCATTTAGCTGGCACCAGACGCCGCTTGGCCTTGACTGTGCGCTTTCCTGCCTGCCTGCAGCTTGCCACAGATGCTTGCAACATTTCGGCGGCACGATTTCTGGCCATGCACGCGCCTCATGCAATTTGCTACTGCCACACACACACACACACGCACGCACGCACACAGAGGTACTCTCAATTTGTTGTGCCTGCTGCACGTCCCTTGAGCAGCTTTGCTTCACACACATTTCTAGTTGAAAGTTTTTCGCGCTCGCGCTTTGTTAACTCTACGTGCGCTGGCAACTGCTTCATGAAAAATAATTACTATTACCTGAGCGAACAGAGCTACCTGTGCTCGGAGCAGCCAACGTGTGTGTGTTTTGCTCAGAAGTATGCTACATAAAATAATAAGCAGCAACAGCAGGGCGAGTAAGCTCAAACGAACTTCACTTCACATCGGCCAGGCCCTAATGGTCGATATATATGCCTCACGGCGCGACTAATGCCCCTCATCTTTATCGCCTCTCGCACAAGGAAGAAGAAATCAATAAGAAATTAATATACATTACACATACGCCCTGTGGCAGTCCGCCAGGTGGCGCTGCTGCCGTTTGTCATCTGTAAAATGATTACATTGACGACTCACTTGTTGTTGCTGTTGAGGCGGGCCTCGAGATGTCATCTATGCAGATACAGCTCGTACAGCTCGACCTTTGCCACCACAAGATGGAACCCTTCGATATTTGCTCGGCGCCCTTTTATTGATGGTCATAAAAAGCGACAGCGTCAACTTTTATGTACTGAGAACGCCAAGTGTATTGGCTGCGTGCCACGCCCCACGCCCCACGGCCCACGCCCTGTGGCAGACGGCCCACGCAATGGCTCGAATGGCGCCCAAAAAGTTTTTCAACCCGCCTTTTGCGACACATTTCCAAATTTTGTTTTTCTTTTTGTTGACTTTTCATGTTGTCGCACTGAAAGCAAGCCAAGAGCAAACAACAAAGGCTCAAAAAATTAAAAAAAAAGAAAAAAACAACAAGAACAATAAACATCATTAAAGCTGAAAGCGAACCAAACATATTAGCCCATATTTCGTTCCTCCGTTTTCTCTTTTTTGTACTCCTTGCTCTCCTTTGTTTTGTGCCTTTGCCGCTTTTTAATAAGGCAATTTTTAATTTTTTGTTTTTTTTTGTATTTTGTTGGGATAATTCTTGATTGAAGTGCTGGAAAATGTGTTATTAAAACAAATTATGGCTCTTTGAAAATTGGCTAATGCGTTTAATTGGCCGTAACAGCATTTTTCCCCTTTGTGTTGCCTGAATTTGCCAGGCTTACAGCTTTACATAAAAAAAAAAAAAAAAAACATTTCAAAACATCTTAAAACTAAAACCAAAAATCTAAAAATTCAAATTTATTCACAAATTGTTTCGAGTTTTGCTGCTTCTCTGTTTGTTGTTTTTCTGCCATTCTACGTAAGAGTCGAATTTCATTTAATTTGTATTCAAACTATTTTAAAACTGTTGCTTAACTCTTCCTAATATTTTTTTTTTTTTTTTGTCTATTTTTGTGTTTATTTTGATTTTTTGTTTGTTTTTCCACTGGAAACTTAACAACGATTTTTCTTTGATTTTACATTTTCTTTTTTCGTATATTTCTTTTGTGTTTGATTTTTGTAGGAGCCTCTTACAATATATTGATGAGGAACTAAAGTTAAGGTAACTACACCAATAATTTCTTTTGCGAAATGATTTACAAAAACAAAAAACTATAAAATAAAACTTAGTTTTAGTTGGGTAAATTAGCTAAGAACACACTGCAACACACTTAACAAACACAAGCCCCAACAATTCCTCAAGTAACATACCTATATTATACTGCAATATATACCATATACTAAATATATTTTAGACTTAAAGACTAACGGCTTAAGTTTCGTACACTTACACATAGATACACCGAGTCTTTTTAGAGTTGAATTACGCTCTACACTGCTCCCACTCACTCCCCCTTCCCCCTCCCCTCTCTCACTCTGTACCTCATTATCAACTCTGGCTGAGTTTTTTCATGCATTTTCCTCACCTGCTTTTGTTCAACTTTCATTTTGTTCTATTAATTTACCGTTTGTTTTCTTTACAACTTTCTACAGTCTTCAGCGTCGTCTCTCCCTCTCTTTCGCCGCTCTCTCTCTCTCTCCCTCTCCCTATTGTTCCTTCTTCATTATGTACGCTCGCCTTTGTCCTGGACATTGTCTGTGTGCCAAAAGTTCTTCGCTTCGTATACGTAATATACTGTCTTGCCTTAGTCTATGCATTACGATATATTACGCATACGCAACGTATTCGACTGTCGATATGGGCTGACAAATCTTAACTAATTCATGGCGAGATGCGATCACAGAGCAGCATAACTAAACCGTTCGACTTGTCGAAAGGTCACACAGCGCCATGGACCCTTTTTTCATCCATTTTTTTTTTTTTTTTTTTTTTTTTTTTGGGAATTTTTAGTGTTTATTTATGTGATGCGTGCGCAAATGTTTGTCCGCACATTGCTTTTATAGTTATTATTATGGTTATTACTCTGATGGCCGTTGCCTACTTACCAATGCCAATAAGGCTTTGTATATTTTGATTGCACAATATTACGAAATTCAATTTCTATTTGCCAAAGAACGATGGAAGGAAAGAAAGAAGAACAAGTGAATAGACATTTGTAAACGTGTAATTATGTTTGGGCAGCTATACTCTTGCTCCCTTGCTCCCACACCCACTCCCACTGTCTCTCTCTCCCTATCTATCTCTATCTCGCTCAGAAAGCTTGTTAAAATATGCGCACAAGCGTAAATTTGCCATTTTGGTAAATAAGCAATGTAGAGTATATAAACTAGAAGCCAGCAGAAACACACACTCTGTCCAACAGCAAACTAATTGAAGAATTGATGAATTGGGCTGTTGAACATGTTTACAGTCGGAGCCTTTAACGGCAGCAAATTGGACAGGAAGAGCGTTTACCCAAAAACTAATTTCAAATTGAACAGAGCTCAGTTTTTACACACATAGTGAGAGAGAGGGGGAAGGGAAAGAGCGAGTATGTGTTTCTCTGCAGCAGCAGGAGCTGCCGAGATTTTTCACTTCCTTTTTTTGTTTCTCTCTATTTGTTTTATGTTTTGCTTTTCTTTGGCTGCATTTGCTGCCTGCATACAAAATTCAGTTTATTTGGAAAATTTGCTGGGTATTTTATTTTTGTTAAAAATTCAAGAATTAATTTTCTGCCATTTGCTGCATGTATGCGTGGGTGTGTGGAAGGGTGTATATATGTGTGTATGTGTGTCTGCTATGGTCCGTTCTACTCTATATATGTGTGTGAGTGTGTTTACTCTCTATCTCTCGCTCCCTCTTATTCCCACTCTCTCTCTCCCTAGCTCCCTAGCTCCCTAGCTCATCTTGCTTTGTATTTTTCGATATATTTTTCTATTTTCTGTGCATTCATGTGCAAGGCAATTTTCTATATGTATGTGTGTGTGCGCCTTGCATGTATGCGTATTTGTTTTTGTAAACAGTTTTGCAGCTCATGCATAATTTATGGCCATTGCATTAATTTATTTATTTATTTGGAGGCAAGAGGCGTGGTCGTGGCCAGTTCATCAATTATAGCTGCAAGCAGCCCAAGTCCTATTAATGTCCTTCATTTTCGCGTTGTCAATGCATGTTTTGCACACTAACAACAACAACAACAATAACAACAACAACAACAACTAGAACAGGCGGCAATACTAATACACACCCACACACACACACACGCAGTATTAACTTGTCTGGGTTTGGGGCATGTAACAAGTCTAACCCAACCACGCACAACCAGTCCGCCCACCCACTCGTCCAGTTTAGAGCTGCACGCACAGAAACACCACAAACACAAAGACAACCCAAAAAACCCACCCCCACCCCCGCCCTACACGTACACAAATGGAGCAGCCCCTTCATGCTTAGCTTGGAGCGGGTCTGGCCAACAAGTGAATGATGTTGTGCGTGTTATCAACAAAGAAGCTCAAACACTTTGGCTTTCTTTTTCTTTCTCTTCCAACGCGTCTCTCTCTCTTCCTATCTCTCTTTCTTTCTCTATCTGTCTCGCTCGCTCGCTGTCTATTTCACTCGCTGGTCGCTGGGTCGCTGCTCTTAGAGCAACTTTGCCATTGAACGACACCAAAGATTCGGCACTTAGTGCCGAGTATAGCTGCAGCGCTGGAGGCGGCGGGGGCATGGCTTCAACGAATGGGGGCTGCTGCGGTGCAAGCGGAGGCGGAGTCGGTGTCAGCGGCGGCGGCGGTGGCAGTGGCAGCGGCAGCGGCAGCATCATCAGCAGCAGCAGCATTGGTGGTGGCGTCAGCGGTGTCGGCGGCGGCGTCAGCAACAACTGTGGAGGGCATCATTACCACCACCATCATCATCATCAGCATCATCATCATCAGACCAGTGTAACTGGCAACGGCACCACCACTCAGCACAACCACCACAACCACATCCAGAACCAGAACCACAACCACAACCACCATCAGCACCTAAGCCAGCAATCAAACAACGCTCTGTCCACCACGTCCAACAGCACCTGCAACGCCAATCAGAATCCGAATCCGAATCTGAATCAGAATTCAAATTTCAACACAAATTTGAATGCCTTGAGCATGTCCGCCTCGCTGGCCTCCATGCCAGGACTGAGTGCCTATCTGGGCATGTCCAACTTGCGCACCACCAGCATTGGCGACGACGACGAAGGCGACATCAATCTGGACGTTGACATTGCCATGAATAATGCGTCGGCTACTTCTGCTGCGGCTGCTGCTGCTGCAGCTGCTGCTGGCGGTGGCTATGCCTCTGGTCCAGCATCTGTAGCTGCATCTGCATCGACATCAGCAACGGGCGCTGGCTGCTCCGCCTCCGCTGCGCATTATTTGCGGCACAGCAGCAACTATCGCTCGGCGGCGGCGGCAGTTTCATCTGCCGCTCAGGCATTGCATGGCGTCGACCATGGCTTGCTCTCATCATCATCGCTGGCAAACAGCAGCACAACAACAGCAGCAACGTCATCCGCATCCTTTTATAATCGCTTCCTACTCCTCGATAATTCCAGCGGCGATGCAGTCGGCGGTGGCGGCAGCAGCAGCGGCAACGGCGGCGTCATCAAAAGCAGCAACGGCCTGGATATGAGGCACGAGACAGCTGCCACGCCTCCGGCTAGCACACACTCTGTCGGCGATGGCTTCTCGCATTCCAACAGCGCCTCGACCAGCTCAGCGGCAGCAGCAACGGCGGCGGCGGCGGCGGCAGCAGCAGCAGCAGCACAGGCTGCAACTCCATTCACTGCTGCTCCTGCGGCTGCGCCTGGCCTCACATCCGGCAGGGTAGCGCATCTTTATGAAAATCTGTTGCGCAGCAGCAGCTCTGACGTGCTAGAGCTTGCCCAAGCGGACGCGGCCAGCGGCGCGAACAGCAACAACTGTGATTACCGGAGCGAGAGCAACCAGGTGAGTGACTGTCATGAGGGCAATCAATCCGATTCTAATCTCCTTCCGTATGCAGAATGGCATTGAGGATTCACCAAGACGTCACAGCTCAATGGATCAGCTGATCGGCCTACTCAACGATATGGGCAAAACGTCGCGCACGCGCAGCCTCAGCGATGGCGGCACACAGGACGATGATGAAGGTAGCCTTGCCCTTGAATATATCTATGTATCAATATCTCTAACTAACCGCCCACGCCCACGTCCACGTCCACTCCCTCCCCCTACCGCAGTCGAAAAGGAAGCGCAACCGGATCTGTTAAACAATACGCCACCTGTGCCGCCCAAGCGCTCGCATCGACGTCGCCACACGCCCCCGCGGCCAATTTCGAACGGGCTGCCACCGACGCCCAAGGTGCACATGGGCGCATGCTTTTCCAAAATCTTCAACGGGTGTCCGCTGCGCGTCCATTGCACCGCCTCGTGGATACATCCGGAGACACGGGATCAGCATCTGCTGATTGGGGCCGAGGAGGGCATCTACAACCTCAATATGAACGAGCTGCACGATGCGGCCATCGATCAACTGTTTCCGCGCCGCACCACCTGGCTATATGTGATCAAGGATGTGCTGATGAGTCTGTCCGGCAAATCGTGTCAGCTCTATCGGCACGATCTGGTTGCCCTACACTCCAAACAGACGGTGCGCTTCTCGCTGCACATGAACAAGATACCAGAGCGGCTGGTTCCACGTAAATTTGCGCTAACCACCAAAGTGCCGGACACGAAGGGCTGCACCCAGTGCTGCGTCACACGCAACCCCTACAACGGCTACAAATATCTGTGCGGCGCCACGCCGAGCGGCATCTTCCTGATGCAGTGGTACGATCCACTGAACAAATTCATGCTGCTCAAGCAGTGCGAGTGGCCGGCCACCAGCATACTGGGCCAGGGCTGCGTCCAGAACGGGCATACGCCCATCTTCGAGATGATCATCACGCCAGAGCTGGAGTATCCGATTGTTTGCACGGGCGTGCGCAAGGCGCTCAATGGCTGCCTCAAGCTGGATCTGATCAACATGAACAGTGGAAGTTGGCCTCAAACTTTGAATGGCATCTGAATCTGAATTAGACTAATATTTTGCATTCTGTACTGCAGGCGCCAGCTGGTTCCATTCGGAGGACTTGGAGTATGATGCCATGGCCACGATGGTGCCACGTCGCGACCTGCTGAAGGTGGTGCGCGTGCATCAAGTGGAGAAGGACGCCATTCTCGTCTGCTATGGCAATGTGATGCAGGTGGTCACGCTTCAGGGCAATCCCAAGCAGCACAAGAAGATGGTTGCTCAGCTCAACTTTGACTTTAACGTGGACAGTATTGGTGGGTCAAGCAGAGTCTCTCTCTCTCGCTGTTGTACTAATTGTCTTCCTCTTCTCTAGTTTGTCTACCGGACAGTGTATTAGCATTCCACAAGCACGGCATGCAGGGCAAGTCTCTGCGCAACGGCGAAGTGACGCAGGAGATTAAGGACATGAGTCGCACCTATCGGCTGCTGGGCAGCGATAAGTAAGTGGCTAAGTGGCCACATAACCACATCTCAATTTTTATATCAAATATTTCTTGTTCTCAGGGTCGTCGCATTGGAGAGTCAACTTTTGCGCACCGGATCGCTGGGCAGCGAGGAGGGGCACGACCTGTACATCTTGGCCGGTCACGAGGCCAGTTACTAGGCGGGCGCTACTTGATCTAGATATTATAAATATATATACACAACTATATATAAATATGCATACATATATATACTGTATATATATATATATGTATATCCAGATACACACACGCACTCAATAAATTTGAAATTCAAGCGCGCAGCCGTCGTCACAGTCGGCGTCAACTACTAAATGTAATTGAATTACTCGTAGGCCGTAAGCTACATTTAATTCGATTCGAGCATTACATTAGCAAATTTAAACACAAAAATAATGAAAAACAGAAGAAAATCTAAAAGCAAACTTAGAGCGCATTTGATTCTAAAAAGAGATTCTTAGTCTCCCCCTCCTTTTGCCCACACGATTTTTCCATTCTTTGCCAAATCCCCTTTAGCAATGTAATTAAATGTATTTAACGAGTTAAGCTGCACAGTCGTCTACCCGATTCCGTTGTAATTATATTTTTGTAATACAAATAGAAGAAGAAGAAGAAACACACATACACAGAAATGCTTTAAATTATATGCCTAACGTTTTTTTAATTATACATAAATAATTAGTGTTAAATAAGACACGGATAGAGAAAGAGCGAGCAGTAGATAAGGAAAGAGAATGAGATTTGTGTAAGGCTCACAAAGCAAATAATTTAGTACGAGAAAAAGATTGAAAGTGGAGCTGAAGAGCGAAAGTCAAAGCAGAGGCGAAACGCATAAATAATATTCGTAATTCAACATTATTAGTAACTAACTAAAATTTCATAGGTTTTAGCAATTGTAAATCGCAAACGTTTTTGTAGTTTGGTAACTGATGAATGGAAAGGAACTGCATTGAAACAAAAAAATATAACGTTGGAAACAAAAAAAAAAAAAAACAATAAATTTCAATAATTTGTGAAAGTATTGATTGAATGAGTGTGTGAGAGCGAAAAAATGGTTTGTTGGGAAACAAGGTAGATTAAGCATTTTCTAAAAATAACAAATAAATCTATTTGAAACACGATTGCATTGTAAAGACGTTCGGAAACTGATTGTCATAATTACGATTTTAGCCTAAGAGAACAATTTTTCCCAGCAGCACATTTGTCTTCAGTTGTAAAAAATATTATATATATACATATATGTTTTAAGTTAATTAGTTGTACGTGAATAGCAAGAAACCGAAAATTATAAATTAATACAAAAAACTTGTTGAACTTTAGTTTAGTGCAAAAATAAAAGTATTTAAAACAAGAGATTTGAATTTGAACGAAATACCCGCGCTTAGTCGGCATTGAGTTGGCAGTACTGTTGATAAGTGTTGCCAGATTGGTTTGCTTGCATTTTATGATTATTTTCAGCTGAATCGTAGACGGTTACACTGTAAACATCACCATTCAATTTCACGTGTTGCCCGACTTTGTTTTGATTTAAGTTAAGGAAATTTTAATTAAGATGGGATTTGAGGTGCCAGCATGGAGCAACGGCGTCGAAATAATCAAATTCAAGCCGGCGCAGGTAGCGAGCAATGGAGCTACTGTCAAAACAAAAGTAAAAAAACTAAAGAAGAAGCCAAAGGTGAAGAAGCCTTCTGACCAATCGAATTCCACAAGTGCATCTGCAACGGGCTACAAATTAGGCAAGGGACCACTCGCGCCTCCACCGGAATCATCAGACGACGATGCAGACGATGGACTGCGTGCCATGCACAAGATCAGAATGGGACGAATTGAAAAACAGCGGCCAATCGCTCAAACTGCCAAGGATAACAAAAAGAAGCAACTTAAATTGAAACCCGCTATGATTGAAGCCGCCGTCGAGGCCATGGAAACTTCCGCGTCCGTCGTAGGCGCTGGTGCTACACCTGCTACGCTGGCCAACAAATTGCAATCAGAGTTGCTTGGCGGACGTTTTCGCTATATTAACGAACAGCTCTACACAATGAACAGCCAGAAAGCCGAGAAGCTTTTCAAAGACGACGGCGATGCCTTTGAAGCTTATCATGCGGGCTATCGCCAGCAGGTGGAGAAATGGCCCACGAATCCCTTGGCACGCATCATCAAGATCATCAAAAGATTGTCGAAGACCCTGATCATTGGGGACTTTGGCTGCGGAGACGGTAAGCTGGCTCAGTCAGTGCCCAACAAGGTGTACTCCATGGATTTGGTGTCTACGCGTGAGGACATCATAGCCTGCAACATAACGAATACTCCGTTGGAAGCCCGCTCCCTTGACGTGGCTGTCTATTGCCTCTCGCTGATGGGCACCAACCTGAATGATTATCTGCTGGAGGCGAATCGAGTGCTGAAGCTGCATGGCATAGTCCACATAGCTGAGATTCAATCCCGGTTCGAAGACGTGCGCGAATTTGTGCGCTTCATGGCAAGCTGTGGATTCGACTTGGTGAAAAAAGACGTGGCTGTAAATTACTTTTTTTTCTTTCAATTTCGCAAGATGCGACATGTTGACAAGCAGGTGAAGTTGAATCCCTTCTCTCTAAAGCCGTGCCTCTATCGTAAACGGTAAAATAAATTGTACATTAAATAAATGTAGTTACAAAATCACTCATTAAATTCTTTGATCGTCAAGCAGTTGAGCACTAAAGAGTTGCCACCTAGGCAGAAGAAAATTGTGCCTCTCCTCACTCAAGGGATAAGGCAGACAAAAGCTGAAGGATTTTGAATTCATTCTGTAGCTGTGACGTTGGACGCTCTGTTGCTTCTCTCTCTCTCGCTCTCGCTTTTCGGCTGACTCGATTCAATGGGGCAGTGGTTGTTCCGTGACTCTGCCGCTTAAATACAAAATAAATATCTCTCAGTACCAGTTTGCTCTTCGTGCGTAGCATTTCGAATATTTTTACCACGGTACGTTAGCTGAAAATACCCCGTCGCAGGCCAATAGGAAAACAATAAAAAAATATACACATATACATATATATATATATGAGAAAAATAGGCAAGAGAATTTGCCAGCAGAAAGAAAATCAAAGCATCTGTACCAGTTGCAGAAATTCGCGCGCAAATTTGTGTTGTTATAAATAAAACCAGAAAAGTTTGGTTGCGTTTTTCTTTTACGATTTTATGCAGTTTTCACACGCCCACGCCTAGTTTTACACCCCGCGCTGTCATTGCGCTCACTCTCAATTTTACTATTCTCTATTACTCACTCAACGTCAATTTTCAACAGGTATTCAACGACGACGACAACAGCAGCAACAACAACAACAACAGCAACAAATTGTCTTTTTTCGTGTTCAATAGAAAAAAGTGGCCAAGAATTTGTTTATGTGTATTGTTGCGCGTGTATGTGTTTGTGAGTGTAAATTATTTGCAAAGCGATTTGTGTGAAAAGTGAAAACAAGTGGGAAAAGCGCCGCAAAGTATTCAACGCCTACAATTGGCTTGGATTATCAACTGAATATCAAGGCAGAGCTTACTCGTAAGTAACGGCAATTTCAACTACAATTTAATTAGGTTCTCCCATTCTCCTCAATCTCGAGCTACTCCACAGCCAACGGCATCGCGCCATTACCCGTTGTTTAGGTCGTCTTTTTTCAGTTTTTTTGGGCTGTGGTCAGAGTTTTTGGTTGCCTGCTCCGTCTTCGAATTATTTTATGCTTTTGACATACACACACACACTCACACACACAGCGAGAACAGTATGACTTCATAGTACACACACAGATACGCACGTACACTTATGCGAGCACGCACATTAAAGCTAAACGCTCTCTCAGCGCTTGCCACTCTCTCTCTCCCTCTCTTTATAGAGTGTGTGTCAAAGAGAGTGAGTGAGTGAGAGCGAGAACATTGACGTTGTCGCTTTTTGGCCAAGCTTTAGCTGTATCTTTTTGTACGTTTTCTTTGATTTTCTTTTGTGCTGCCTTTGAAACTTTACGAGTTTATGTTGTTGTTGCCGCTGCTATTGCTGTTGCTGTTTCTGTTTCTGTTGCTATTTCACTCTTTTGTCGCTTTTTGTGTTTTTCTCAGTTGTTTCGCATTTTGTTTTCTTTTTTTGAACTGCGGCTGACAGTTGAGAAATTCTTATTGGCAACCGGAATGGCGCGTAGTCAAGGAGACACATTCAAAACATTCAACACATGCCGTATCAGACACAAATACAGTAAAGGCACTCTACCATGAACTATTCACATTAAAATATATGTTAGGGCAGAGTATAATCAAAACGATTGTTAGCCATATGTAGAGGACAATTTTATTTCATTAAATTTGCGAAATTTTCTTCAACAATTTGTAAAGACTTAATTTATGCATAGTTCTTTAGTCGAACGTTTACTGTACGCAATTGTGTGCGTGCCTGCCGTATCCATGCAACCTTCCCTCATTACTATTGAAATTATGAAATGCGACACAGTCATGTATTTACGGTCTGGATAAAAGTACATACATATTTATATAAGTAGTAGTAGAGAAATATTAACGCGCAGCTAGTGTGTGATTGGCGACAACAACAACTGCGATGTCGCGACGTCGACGTCAACGTCACTGGCACCAAAATAAACCGAAGCCAGCAGCAGTGGCGGCAGCGGCAGCGGCAGCAGCAGCTGCTGCCTTGGAAATTGATCGCGTTGAGCAGGTTATTTCCTTATCAAAACTACTCGCTGCTCTGTTTCGTGCTTTTTTCGCCCTATTGGCATTTCAGTTTTGATATCAAGGCTAAGCGCGCAGAAGGAAGTCTGCGAAGCTTTCTGGCCATTGTACTATGTACATATGTTAGGCTAGTGATAAGGCTTGCATTACTCACGCACATAGCTGGACTGATAAGATTCCGCGCACATAGTCGAGGGAAACTGTAAGTTATGAATGGGCCAGGTGACTCTTCAGGCGAGGCTGCCATGCGTCATCCAAAGCCAAATGGATTTTCACAATCAGTGGAAAATCTGATAGAAAGCAGACGCAGACGTGGCTTGGCTTAGCTCGACTTGGCTTGGATTCGATCTGGAACAGAGTGTTTGACCCAAATAGCCTAACCAACGACGCAGCAATGCATTTCCAAGAGTCTCTCTTTCGCTCTTCAAAGAGTGTCAGATAGACGGCGCAAGAAGTTGCATTAGAAACCGGTTATTGGTTGGCCAAGAAATTGGCCACACAGCAGACAAACAAATAAACGAAACGAGCAAAGCAAATGCTAATAACTGTACAACGGACCAAACTGTGCGAGTCGAACGAGAAAAAAGTAAAAATTATAATAAACTGTGGCGAGCCACATCCAAAGTGCTTAGCCACATGCAAGCACACGGCCTAAACGTGAAAAACAGTGTGAAAAACCTGAATTCAAACAGAGAGCTAGCATAGCCAGAGTCTGAGGCAAGTTTAGCTCGCCGCCCCCGCCCCCCGCACACCAGAGAGGCAGAACAAGGTGTGTCGCTGCATTAGAAGAGAGCGAGAGAGCTGCTGAGCGCGCCAAAAAGAGCGAGCAATTTGTAATCGGCTCTCTTAGCCAAGCCGAGCTCGTAACGTAAACTGGAAATTTGGGCCACAGCAGAACACGCGCTGCCAGATCGCTTAAAGTTTTCATTTCACACTCAATTTTCTAGCGGGCACTTTGCCTGGCCTTTCAAATCGTTTGATGAGGCGAGCTTCCTCTGGATTTGAAAGCTATTTTCGAGTTATTAACGGCCTCAATACCCAACTCTCCTGATTTGTTAGCTTCCTCTTAAAACTCTAGAGATTCGCCTCTATTTGATCGTCCTGCTAACGCCCTCTACTCAAAGCAATCTGTCGGCCTGCTGCAACAGATGGAAAACAGAGCTCCAGTCTTCCAGTGGCTCTGCTCTATGAAGATTTCTTGATTTGCGACAATGATCCCCAAGTTTCCGCTTTTGACTTGTAAAGATTTGTGTCTATTTTCGAGTTGTTAACGCCCTCTACGCGGGGCGATAGATAGAAAACAGCTTTTACACACAAACACACACTCAGAGAGAAACACTCACACACACTCATACATTTTCGCATTGAATTTTCTATTTATATTTGTTGTCACATCGATTTTTATTGTTGTCGAGGGGGCGCTATGATTTATGTGGATAAAGAGCCAGCTGTGTATTTTGGTTTGTTTACTAGTTCAGTGGAGCCACCCCAGTTGGCATCTATTTGTGGGTGGGTCTCGGGTTCGACAACACTCTCGAGTTCGTTGCCCACCGAGAGAGAGAGTCGCCGGCTCGAAGGCGTTGAATACTTTAAATAGCGAATTGCTGAGGCGTTGCTGTGGGAGTACCGTGCCACGGAAATATATACACATATACAAATATGTATATATATAGAGAGATATATACATATATATATTGTCAATATGTGCATATATACTATATGGGAGTATTTTGTAGTCTGTAATTCGTCAAGCGCCATTGAGCAAAGCCAAGTAGCGAAGCCATTGTAGCCGCCGAGTGCTCAATTCATTTCTTCTTCTTCTTTCTTGCACTGGTCAACAAGTGCAAACTATTTATGTAGTAATTCACTGAGGCGATTAAAAGAATTTCAACTGGAATTGCAACTGGAGCGGATCTAGCTTATCGTATATATATATATGTGTGTGTATGTATATAAATACATTTATATATATGTTTATTTTATAAGTAAACAAAAATTTGCACATTGTGATAGAGGCAACTGCAAGGCAAACGAAATGCGTGAGAATACCCCTAATGCTAGCCAGGCAACAGTATTATCGATTGACCCATTTTAACATAGCAAAGGCAAACAAACAAAAAACTTTGACTTCCTTTTTTCTTACACTCCTTCTTTTACACGCACGCCCAAAAAAAAATACAAAATTTTATTCAGATTGTGCGACCTGATATATAGTTTATATATATCTTGCATAATATATATACATATTTGTTTATGGCATATCATCATCCATTTCACCGAATGGGAAAAGCATTTCTTGCGGAAGTGGCCCGCAACGTGTCTGCCTGGCTATTAACGGATGTGAGCAGCCCGCCCGCAACTCTTTCGCTATAGAAAACAAAAATTTAGTTGTATACAATTTATGTGCAACGCTTCGTTGCGTCGCTGGCAAGCAAGCAGACAGGTGAACAGTCATTCAGAATGAATGAACTCCCTCTCACTATTGTTAACTGAACTTTAATAACAGTTGCAAATATATGCACTTACGCACACACCTTTCAAACTGACGTCACGCCAGCAGCAGCGGACCAACTCCAGCAGAGATGACCTAATGGCATGACGGAATATACAAAACATACACAGAAATTCATATGATACATATATCGGCTCTGAGGTTGGGGTTCAGGTTCATATTCATCGTGTTTTGTTGTGCTGTGTCCGAGTAAATTGAATTTGATTTAAGTTGTATTAAATTAAACTTAATTACGGCCTACCCTTAACTCAATTGGATTGACCGCTAGTGCACAGGCCGAGTGAATCTTTAGCAAACACACTCATAAATTATACACACACACACATACATGCACTCAAACTTCTTTCAATTCATAGCTCTCAATTCAAGACATCATTTATGTTGTCTTCAACAGCACTTGAATATTCCTTATGTCCATATGTTAACAGAAGAGTTGACTTGAGTATTCAAATGCTTTACATACTTGAAAATAAAGAAGAACTCTAAATGTTTTTTACATTGTCTAATGAATTTTCGTTTACTAAAGGTAAAGTTTTTTTTAAGTAAAATATACATTGAAGGTCAAGAATTTGTTGAGCTCAATTCTAAGTTTATCAGTTTGCCATTCACATAGACTGAATTTAGAAAGCCTTTAAGACTTTTTGAATACTTAACAAATTTGAAAAGTTAATAGAAAAGTAATTGAATGTAGTATAGAAATATAAAGTGAATATAAAAGTTTATTCAATGAGTGTATAGTATTAAAGTTTTGCTTTTATAATTTTTAGTATTCATATAAAAATTAATCTAATCTAAATTCTGTTTCAATAATGCGAAGTTTTAAGTACTTGAATATCTTAAAACCCAATTCCTAAATTCCGTAACAAGTATTTTCCTTTTCATACAAGTTTATGAAAAGAAACCTTTTTTTATGCAAGAAAGACTTTGCTTCAGTTCGACCAAAGTTCTACTCAATTTCAATAGAATATTTCGAGTTTGAGCTTTTCTCAGACTGTTCACATATACATGTATATATGTACATATATATGCCTGTAGACAAGTCGGTTTACCGGTCACGTCTTTGTTTGTCTTTGCATAAGCTTAAGTATGGAGATACATTCCTGATCACGCCCCAAACCCAAGTGGTGTACAGAGAGGCAACTTTGCCATGATTAGAAGCACACCCAGATGTCAGTTTCTATAGGCATATATACACAATTGTATATATATATATATATACTTGATGTGTGTATTTCAGCTACTTGATGAATTTCACCTCGACCTCCTTCAATTGAAGCATTCATTCTTCAGTTTTGTTGTTGTTGCTGATTTTTTCTTTATCTTTTTTTGGGTGTCGGCACCGCATCTTGCAAAATATTGCGTATGCTGTTTACTTTTGTTGTTGTTGCTGTTGCTTGTTGCCGTTGCTTGTTTGATTGTTGCAGCAATAGAACAAACAATTTCAATAATTTGCTCTGATGATGATGTCATCGTTAATGTGAGACAAAAATAAATCATATCGCCCGCCATTCTAGAGCAGCAGACTAAATATATATATACTATATATATATATATATATGTGTTTATAGTAAACAGAGATTCGCAGCAATTGCAAGCGCACTGCACGTTAATCAGCTATCTATCCCTCTCTCTCTCTCTCTCTCTCTGCCTCCCTCTCGTTCTCTCTCTGTGTGTGTGATTCATGCGTCAATCAATGAAGTGTGCCAGCAAACACGAAACATTTCACTGTCAAATTGCCTAGAATGCGATGCACGAATTGTAATTAGATCACGATTAAGCGTACTTAACAATTATCCCCGTGACTTAATGGATTGATGATGTCAACTGGGCGGCTAGGCAGATTGCCCAAAAATAATAATGCTACTCTAGCTGTTTGCAATTAATGGATGGAAATAAACACACACACATACACACGCACACTCGCACACTCACGCATGATATTTTAATAAAAATGAAATGTCTGCCTTCTGGTTTTTGGATTCTCAACAATTTGAAACAGTTTGGATGGCACGATGACGCCATCAGCTGCCTCCAAATTGTGACGCGCTGTTCTGTTGCTTGACTTTTCGGTTTTATTTGAGAGGATTTCGAATCTAGTTTTTGCAGCTTTATTTGCTTCATTTGCCGCATGCCTTCCGATCGTACCAAAAACTGGTTCAGCCTGTCCGGCGATCGTTGGCAATGATCCCTCTCTGCCCGCCCCAAATGTAACTGCCGATCACGATAGAGAAATTAAAGAGTGCAAGAAATTTCAAATCAATTAAATATTCAATTGATCAATTGCTCCGCCAACTATATTGCACTCGCTCTCATTGAACGTCTTCTCCTACTCTTACTCTCTGCCTGTCTCTCCTGCTCTCCCTCCGCTGGGGTGTGGTGCGCTTTGCTAGCATTGCTAGCCAGATAGAGTAAATTAATAAATAATATAGCAGGTATATCAAGCAAAAATATTTATGTGTGCATTTATAATAATAGATGTATTTCTATATATTGTTATTTAATTAGTTATACATAATATGCTTGACTTAGAGGCAGTTAGAATGTTATTGGAATAAACAAAAATAAATTATTGTTAGTCCACATTTAGCATATAGACGAGGGTAGTAAGAAAAGTTTCACCATTGTGAAGGCATAACAGCATAAATAGATTAAAATTAAGAAAAGAAAATTAAAAAACCTGACAAATATTTTAGTGTAGTTTCAAATAATATAAAGAATCTATATCATACAGAACCAAGATACTTTTTCTCATTAAGTGAACAAATTAACTCCAATCATCTGAAGTCTTTGTTGGATAACAAATCTGTCATTTCGTTCCCTTGGCTAATCACACGAGGACTAGCATTGCCTTGACCCTTATTACTTCGTCTTTCAATCAGCTGCCAAGTGAATCTTTTTTCCCAGCTGAAAATTCATTTGACAAGCTGCAGCGAAAGTTCTGCACACTTTCTTTGAGCCAAAGGAGTTGGCCGAAGGGGGGTGGGCAGTGTATGCCGTCTAATTAAACACGGCCAGGTTTTTCAAATAAATTCCAGCTGCCATAGACACACAAACAGTCATGCACACATGCATGAGCTCAATATGCTGTTGCTTCTTTTTACGGCTGTGTGCTGGTCAGCATCTAGTTTTATGACTCTTGGCGGGGAGTGTGCGGAGGTTGTGTTGTGGCTTTCGCTAGTTAAACTTTAATTTCAGTTTGAATTTACCGCGTCCACAGCATTTAATGGTAAACTTTTATATATTCACAGCTCGCCAGGCAACAACTGCGGTCAGCAGCAAGTAGAACAAGGCAGAGTTCACGTAAGTAGGACTACGAGTGTGAATGTGAGTGCGAATGTGAGTGCGAATGCGAATAAGAATGTGAATAATCGTACGAATAATGTCATCGCATGACATCATGGTCCAGCCAGCGACAGCCCTTAGGGGTGGCTCGAAGGGGCTGATTGCAGTTATTCGCACACTCGAAGTAATTTTATAGCCCTGTCCCAGTTCGCTGGCGCCAGCCAAGTGCTCAGAGACAAGGAATGGAGACCGAAGACCGGAGACCGACCACACGCACTCGCTCGCTTGCAGTGAGCACATCCGGTCGCATTGCCTTGCCCGCTTCCACAAGTTGTTGACTGCAACAGTGACTCTAGTTTTTTTTTGCTCTTATTAATATTTGCAGCTCCAATTTTCTAATCGATTGCAACTCAGCAAACTGAGTGCGTAGCGATGCCAGCGGAAACTAAAGCATCCGCGCCAGCGGAACCGGAAACGCCGACCAAGAGCAAAGGGAAGAGCTCATCGACCTTCTCAAAGGCCGCATTGGCACGCGTCACACTGCTTGATGGCTCCATACTGGACGTGACGATTGATGTGAGCAAACAAATTAGTTAAACTCTAGACACATCCAATAACTTGGTTACTTATTATGTACCTAATTCTGCAGCGCAAAGCCAAAGGCCGCGATCTGGTCAACTCCATTTGCGCCGGTCTAAACATCATTGAGAAGGACTACTTTGGCTTGACCTATGAAACGCCCACCGATCCGCGTGTTTGGCTGGATTTGGAGAAACCCGTCGCGAAATTCTTTCGCACGGATCCCTGGCCACTGGCATTCGCCGTCAAGTTCTATCCACCGGAGCCGTCGCAGCTCCAGGAGGATATCACGCGCTACCATCTGTGCCTGCAAGTGCGCAATGACATCTTGGAGGGCCGTCTGCCCTGCACCTTCGTCACGCACGCCCTGCTCGGCTCGTACCTGGTGCAGTCCGAGATGGGCGACTACGATCCCAAGGAAATGCCAACCCGTGCCTATCTGAAGGACTTTAAAATCGCACCCAATCAGACAGCAGAGCTCGAGGACAAGGTCATGGATCTGCACAAGACCCACAAGTAAGTTTCGACAGCTATCAATCCCCATATCAATATCTGATCTGTGTTTGCTTCCGCACGCAGAGGTCAATCGCCCGCAGAGGCTGAGCTCCACTACTTGGAGAATGCCAAGAAGCTGGCCATGTACGGCGTGGACTTGCATCCTGCCAAGGACTCTGAGGGCGTGGACATTATGCTGGGTGTGTGTGCGTCCGGTTTGTTGGTTTATCGCGATAAGTGAGTATACTTGACATATTTCCATATTCCTTGGACTCAGGCTAAAGCTTCATATTCCAACAGGCTGCGCATAAACCGTTTCGCTTGGCCAAAGATCTTGAAGATCTCGTACAAGCGTCACCATTTCTACATCAAGATACGACCGGGCGAATTCGAGCAATACGAATCCACCATCGGTTTTAAGCTTGCTAACCATCGTGCCGCCAAGAAGCTGTGGAAATCCTGTGTGGAGCATCACACCTTCTTCCGCCTAATGACGCCAGAGCCCAACACAAGGTCCACTCTGTTTCCACGCTTTGGCTCCAAGTACCGCTTCTCGGGTCGCACCCACTACGAGAGCAAGGCCACGCCTGTCGATCGTACGGCGCCCAAGTTCGATCGGGCACTATCCGGAGCACGGCTCTCATCTCGTAGCATGGATGGTGAGTGCTCAGAGTGGAAGTCTGCAAAAATGTATCCAAATTGACGATTTTTACTTTCAGCTTTGGCCATGGCCGAAAAGGAGAAGGTGGCTCGCAAGAGCAACACCTTGGACCATCGTGGAGATCGCAGCCAGGACACGGATCCTCTAAGCCGCAGTCCCATCAAGAACAAGAAGGACAAGGTAACTAGAAGACTTGGCTGCTGAGCCCGACTCGAGATGCATATGCTCAATGATTATTGGGAGTTGTTAACCAGATACTTAATTACTTTATTTATTCTCGGTTTGTTACTAACTCTCACTCACAAACCAAACCAAACCAAACCAAACACACACATGCACACACCCACACACACACACACACACACACAAATATCGTGTGTCCGTGCTCGTTAACCTGCTGCTCGTTGCATTCGATTTGATTCGATTCTAACAACATTGTTAACCCCAATCACCTATGAATATGAATAACAAATGAATCAGTTAATACGCGAATCGAGCATCGGTACAGCCTCAGCCTCCTCGCAGAGCTCACTCGAGGGAGACTATGAGACCAACATCGCTGCCGAAGCGGCGTCCGCTCTCGGCGATTTTCCGTCTCTCGCTCAGGTTACTGTTTTTTTAAACACTCTATGCTAAAAATATTCGTATCAAGAATTCGATTCTCTTTCCCAATACCTTAAACAATTTTATTTACTCTAGCTTGATATCTGCTTATTTTATAATCGTTGTGAGCTTATTCCTAGTCAAAACAGAACAAATTGTGTACATTCTATTCCGATCAGCGCATATGAGATGAACTTTATATACTTTTTATAATTATATATATTATTATAATTTATTTATACTCATTTTTGTTAACCACTTTAACCAACTTTTTTATTTTGATTACATAATTGACTTTAACTTAACCCTGGTAGCCCATGAACGAGGACTTGCTATTTATGGTAAATTTTTGTACAAACCAAACGATCTCATATCTCTCTACTCTACGGATTGTAAATGTTTCGTCTAAATCACATTTGCATACAACTCTATACTATCCTCATTTATATTAATATTGATATTTATGCAATTTGTGTTTTATATTTTCTGTTTAGTTTTATTTAAACTCCCATTTGCGCTCCATTCATGTAAATATAGCAATAAAATTGTCTAATACGCATCTAAACGAACAACCATTGGCAAAAACCAAAAAAAAAAGAAAAGAAAAGTGAAAGAAAATTTCAGTAAAAATTGATTTCTCTTTGTACAGCTTTAAAACTCTAGTTTTTGGCGCTTGAACAATACATTTGATCCATATTCGGTCATTTTTGTTGCATGTACTCGTACGCTTCTTCAATAAAATTTCCTTGTCTTTATTGTCCTTTCCCAAAACTCTAAGAAATCAGTTGCTAAAGATTCTTCATACTAATTTCACAGGATGAAGAGAAGGAGGCAAAGTTACGCGAGAAGAAGCTGAGAGAAAAGGAGGAGAAGGAGCGCAAAGAGCGCGAGAAACGCGAGCAAAAGGAAAGAGAAAAGGCCGAGAAGGCGGCTAAGGCAGCTGCCGCCGCTGCTGCAGCTGCAACCAATGGTAACAAACCTATATATATATAATTGCTCTATATAGTTTAATTAATCGATTCCCTGAACAGGTGATGATCCTAATGAATCTAAGAAATCAGATACATCTGGCAGACGTGTAAGTATCACAACTTATAAAGCTTAGCTAGATTTTAAGACATCTATTTTAAGATTTACTAAGAACAAAGTTAATATAAAACCCTGCGTAAGAGCTCTTCGCACTATTTGTATATATACAACCAATTTAGTCCTATCCATTGTCCAACCACACCTTAAGTTCGGCTCCTAAGTATTGATAGTTTGTATTTTAGTACATTAGTTAATCCAAATTTCTTATGATTTCCATCTGATTTTGTAATTTTGTTTTCTTTTTGTATTCCCCTCCTCCGATTCGTTTCGTTTTATGTTTCAACTTTTGATTTGTCGGCGCTGCTTGAAATGGGTAAATGAACAGGGTGTTGGTATATTCTCGTCGGGTCGCAAGAGCAAGAGCGGTTCACCGTCAAAGGATGGCAAGGATAAGTCCAGCAAGGACAAGGATAAGGATAAGGAAGTGGGTCGCCTCGGTTTGGTCGTTACCTCGGGTCTGGGCGATCAGGAACAAGGCGATGCCAATAGAGACGCGGATAAGAAACGTGGCTCTACCACACCCGGCGTTACCCGGCCCTACGAGTACGCCGTCGATGCCGATGGCAATGCCAGCAGCCCAACGCGTAAGTCTTACACGCCTGGCGGCTTCCGCTACGACCAGGACCCGAATAGCGGCAAGCAGCTAGGTCCCGATGGTCAGGAACAGCTGTCGCCGACGTCGCAGCAGAAGAAGATCGGTCTGGCCTTCAACTATGCGCCAGGCAATGAGAATGCTCTGAAGGAGACTGCCGCGAAAATCAAGTCGGGTCAACTGTCTCCCCGCACTCAAGACAAACTAAATCGGGGACAGCTCTCGCCCAAGTCCAGAGCGAAATTGCTGCAAGATGGCAGCCTCTCGCCCACCACTCGCGCCAAGCTGCAAGGCAGCGCTGTGGATGCCGCTGCAGTGCCACTAAGCGATGGCCAGAAGCGCTCCTACTCACCCACCAAGGGTCAGCAGGGCCAGCAAGGCTATGCATCGGGTGCACCCGGCAGCTATAAGCCGATTATTGATCCCACTGCCGAGTTCCTTGAATCACAGCGCTATAATAAAGAGCCCGGATATGTGGGCGTGGCAGCTGGTGCTAAGCCTGGTTCGCCCAAGAAAGCTGCAACTGGAGCGGCAGCTGCATCTGGAGCTGGACCAGGATCTCGCGCTAGTGCTGGTCCTGGTGCAGCGGCTGCAGCGGCTGCAGCTGCTGCGGCTAAGCCCAAAAAGAAGCGCGTTAAGATTATGGTTATTACCTCCAAGTTCGATCCGAATACAAAGCGCATCGATGCCGAGAATGGCACAATTGAGCACTCGACGGGCATCCTTGACCCAGCCACGGGCCGCATTGATACTAAGTACGGCGTAATTGATCCCCAAAACGGAACTTTGGAGGCTTTGAATACACAGACAGGCAAAAAGGAGTTGTACAAGGGCGAGGTGGATCCAAAGACGGGCAATTTGCATTTGATTAGCGGTGTCTCCGATCCAAAGACAGGACGCATCGATAACTCGTTGGGTCAGATTGTCTGCATAACGCCACAGGAGAATCCTGTCGTAGAGCTGACGGTCATTACGAGCCGCATTGATCCCGCAACGGGCAAGATCGATACCGTTAATGGGGAGGTCGAACGCTCGCTGGGTGTCTTGAACTTGAGCACTGGCTTGCTGGATACGAAATACGGTGAGATTGACACACGCAAGGGTGAGCTCAAGGCCTACGATCCGAAACATGGCAAAATTGTGGTCACCAAGAATGTCAAGGTGGATCCTGGCACTGGTCAAATCACCATCTTGGGCGTCATTGATCCGAAAACGAATAAGATTGATCCTAATCAGGGTCGCATCATTGAGGTTGGCCAACAAATTGATCCAATTGTTGAGGTTACATCGCTGGCTGGTAAGTTCGATTCCAAGAAGAACATTATCGATCCCAAGACAGCTCAAGTGGAGACATCTGGCGGGCAGTTCGATCCCAAGGCGGGCAAAATCGACACCAAGTATGGTCAAATCGATTTGGTTAAGCACACAATCACCTTCAACGATCCCAAGTCGGGCAAATCGGTGACAAGGGACATTAAAATCGAACCAAGCACCGGACAGATCGTGCTGAAGAACCAAGTCAACCCCAAGAACAACAAACCCGACAAGGATTATGCCCGCATAATTTCACTACGCATAGTCCAACAACGCGTGGATCCGGTTACAAAGGCGCCCATCACAGAGGTCAGCGCCGCCAAGGACAAGGACATTGTTGTTGATCCGAAATCGAACCAGATCTGGGTGCCGACAGGAGCCAATGATCCCAGCACTAAGGAGCAGCAATATATTTCCAGCAGCGTGGATCCCAAGACGGGCTACGTCATCACCATCTATGGCTACCTCGATCCCAAGACCCATGAGATCAAGAAGCAGACCAAACTCGACCCCAACACCATCAAAATCGAACCGACGTCCGGCAAGATCTACACCGCCACAGGTGAAACGGATAAGGCAACCGGTGAACCGCTTTACGCTGCCACTCAGGTGGATCCGGAGTCCGGTGAGGTCTACACCAAGCTGGCTCGCGTTGATCCCAAGACTGGCAAAATTGTTATTGTACGCATTTTGCTGATGACCAAGACAGACGAGCGTGGCCGGCCCGAGGAAGTTGATCCAGAGAATTGTGAAATCGATCCGGTTTCCGGTCGTGTTCTTAAGTTCTTCAACAAAACCGTTTATGTTTATAATATGATTGATCCGATAACTGGTGAAACTGTGCAGGTCGATCCCAATGATCCACGCTTCGCGGGCGCCCGCACCACTGTGACCCACACGATGACGCTGACTGGTGAAATAGATCCGGTGACGGGACGCATTAAGAGCGAGTACGGCGACATTGATCCCAATACGGGCGACATAGATCCGGCCACGGCTGTCACCGATCCGGTCACCGGCAAGCTGATACTCAACTACTCCCAGATCAATCCCGCGCACTTCGGCAAACAGGCCCAGGTGCAGACAACCACAGAGACAGTGCCGATCACACGCCAGCAGTTCTTCGACGGGGTCAAGCACATTGGCAAGAGTGCGCTGCGTCGCGACTCCGAGGGCAGCTCCGACGACGACATGACCCAACAGTATGGCACCGACAATGTCCAGGACATTGTGCTGAGCTCACCGAACCAAGCTGGCGCCGGCGGCAAGCTGGGCAAGCAAGTGAGCACGCCCACGGTGGTAAAGACGACAACGAAACAGGTGCTGACCAAGAACGACGACGGCGTCACCCATAACGTGGAGGAGGAGGTGCGCAACCTGGGCACCGGCGAGGTGACCTACTCGACGCAGGAACACAAGGTTAGCTCCAGTTAGTTGTGAATTTGTCGTGACTGTTTCACAAGCTCTCGCGCTTAGATCTTCTACTACTTCAACTTAATGAAGACGCTTTCACAATGCCTCAATTATTTGAGTATTTCTATTATTAATTATTTTCATTTGTTGTTTGCTTTCCTGTGCCTCTTTGCCAATTGCTTTCGCTGTTCTTGTTGCAATTGCTATTGCAATTGCTATTGATGTAACCGTTGTTAAATACGCACTAACCACACCAACAATCACAACACCAAAACCACCCACCTAGGCTGATGCAACACCTACCGATCTGAGTGGCGCCTATGTCACGGCCACCGCAGTCACCACCCGCACAGCAACCACGCACGAGGATCTGGGCAAGAATGCCAAGACGGAACAGCTCGAGGAGAAGACCGTAGCCACCACCCGCACCCTAGATCCCAACAATCAGCAACAGCGCGTCGTCACCCAGGAGGTGAAGACGACGGCAACGGTAACGAGTGGCGATCAGGTAAGAGAATCGATTCCAATCGGCTCGCATGGCTGCACCTTTCGATATGCATGATTTGTGATGTCTGTTATCTGTTTTGTTTTACTTCTTTTGTTTTTGTTTTTGTGATTGGATTCGATTCGATTCGATGTCGATTTCCAATTCGATTTGTTCTTGTAAATCACTAGTACCAGAGACGCGACAGTGTGTCATCGACCAGCTCGGGCGACTCCGGCACACCCATCGATGGGCCGTACGATGGCTCCAGCGTGGTGCGCACTGACACTCAGGTTTGTACTAGCCTAGTTAGTAGAGAATGCAACTTGGTATCTAGTTGACTCCGTGTTTATACTTGTACTACTAATGCGCCGTTCTGTTCCATGTCAATGCGATCTAATCTCCTACTTTTGCTAACAACCCCGTAGAAATCTCCGCTATATACAAGCTCTGCAACCGGATCCACTGGCCCGCACGTTGAAAGCACCCGAGTGGTGCTCGGCGAGGACTCGCCCGGCTATTCAGGACATGGCGAGATCATCTCCACGCAAACCGTGAGCAGTAAAACCCGCACCGTCGAAACGATTACCGTAAGTAAACCGCAAGAAAGTTCACTCGCACACTCTGACCCATCGTGAGTAAGTAGAGTCGGAGGTAGGCATGATTTACATTTGATCAATTTCCACCAAAAACAAATCCAAATTTCCTGTGTTCGTATGCGCCTCCACTGTACATTTACATGCATTCGTCTCTTGTGTCAAACTGGTGATACGGTGTGCATTATATATAGACATACATTTATCGTCAAATCAAATTTGATTTTGATATACATAGATAGTTCCAGAGCTATATAGACAGGCCAGGAATATTAAAGAAAGATTATAGACTGCCGCTTACCCAATATTTTTGTATCCTATAACTAATCCGAAATCTCTTTTGCCCACAGTACAAAACCGAACGCGATGGCATTGTTGAGACCCGTGTGGAGCAAAAGATAACCATTCAATCCGATGGCGACCCAATCGATCATGACAAAGCCTTGGCTGAGGCAATACAAGTAAGTTCAAACATAAACAAATAAACATAAAATCAGAATTAAATACCTATTCCCCATCATCCTCTACTTGCAGGAGGCGACGGCCATGAATCCAGACATGACAGTCGAGAAGATTGAAATTCAACAGCAAACGCAGTAGATTTTATAATTACTTTTAAACAATTACGATGTAAAACCCGCACAGCTTCGATTCACACCCACACACACACACATAACTACGCACACCACCACCACCACCACCAACAACAACAACAACAACATAAACAATCAAAATATTAAAATACACACAGCACATCCAGTACACCTTTTATACAACCTACCTACACACATACATATACGACTAAGTTTATAGAAATTGAATCAATATTTTCTATATATAGAAAGATAAACGGGGAGCTATCCATAACAATTCAAGCCCATATTGTATGTTTATAATTTTTTTAATTACATAAAAAACTGTTGTTTATAACTACCTTTTATTATTATGTATGTCTAACAAAATAAAATGCATTAAAGTATATTGAATGTGCAAACGCAAAAGAAAAAAAAAGAAAACGTTAAAAGAGAGAACTATATATATACATAAATCCATATATATATACATATATATATATATATAAATGTAAACATTATATTTGTAAACCACAATTGCATTCAAATAAAATGAGAACCTAAATGTACACACTAACTGGAAAGCGAACTTTTCACTTAACTTAACTTAAAAGCAATAGACTATTTGAATATTCATTGAGTGCACGCGCAGCAGGCGATAGGCATCAGCAATGCATTGGACTGGAAACAAACGCCAAATAGTTGGCGAAAAACCCAGCCGCCCCGCACACCTGAGCCAAGGGCAAAAACTGCGCCACATCATCGCAATTAGCAAATGCACTAAAAACAAACGGAAGAGTGCCTCAAGTGGGCATTGGCTGACTCGGAAATACCCTTTCTTAAGTGACAAAGAGTGCAGCTAACTAAAATTGGTAAAGCATTGGACTTGTACAGGAACTCCTCCTGTGGTCAAAAGCCTGAAACTTGGCAGCAATCCAAGTCGAGTTCATATTAAGCGATTACAATTTTTCTATCTCCGAAGAGTCTGAGATCCAGCATCAATAAGTTTCCAGGACATTGATTAGTTCACTTTGAGAATATACCCTTTGCACAGGAGCACACCTCCTGCCGCCCTTTTATTACTCTGTTTACCCATTTTCAATTTACAACTTCACGGCAAAGCGAAAACAAATGAACCCATTTGGCTGTATGCCGCCTCTACCCCCGCCCTTTCTCCAGCCACGAGCAGGACACGTTGAGCGATAAGGACATTGCATTAACATGAAATCCAATTCGCAACTTCTGATGCCGACCCAGCGACAACGAGGCAAATTATTGTAATGCAATATTTATGCAGTTCATGGCAGCAGAAAGGCCACAACGGCCGGGGGCAGAGGCGGCTGGCGAGACTTGCTAATAATATTACGTTCCATGGCAGGAATTTCAATTGGACTTTGTATACCTTAAGCCCGATGAATGCGGTTAAGCGGAATATCAACTGTTGAGACACATATATGAACTAGGTTCAAGTTGAAAGTGAAGAGCTGGGAATGAAAAACTTATCTAGAGAAACTTATCTTAACTGTTGCAAGAGGAGCACATCAATCCACTCCACTTTGCAAGGACTCCAAAGTGTCGAAGTAATTGAAATGAATGTAGATAAGTAAATGAATAAATACAGCACATAAATATATGTGAATATTGCAGGGTATCTCTTAGTCGCACCCTCCTAACTCGACCCGTTTTCTTTTACTTTCTGCGTTTTCCTGTTCTATGCAATTTTTAAACTGTGGCCACAACATGCAAAAAAATGTCAGCAAACGATTAAATGCAACGCGGCTTGGGTTGGGGTCTGTTTGTGGGATAGCATAAAAAAGCCGTAATTAAAGTGGAGCATACAAGGTGACTGACTAATGCATTGATTCATAGTTTAGATATAAAGCGTTCCATGGCCGATAAAACTTCAAATGCGAGGCGTTGAAATTCTGCACCCTTGCCTGCGGTCAATGCATCAGTCAAAGAGGCAGAGCACCGTCCCTTCGCCGCCCCCCAGCCACCCAGCTGTCTGGTGGGTCGGTCGATTGCTGGTTCAGCTGAGCCTGCCAAGAATTGCAATGCCAGTGACCACACACATACGTATATATGTATATATATACGCCCACCCTCAACTATTGTCCGGCCATGTGTCCACGTAGTGCACAAGACCACGGACACGATAACCGCTGCCACAGCGCTGAGTGCTTTCTGCTCATGAATTTTTAAATGCGCGTGGAAATATCCTCTTGCGAATATTTCCTCTATTTTTTTTTTATTTTTTTTTTTTTTGGTTGTTGCTGTTGTTGTTATTGTTTACCAAACTCCTGCATATTGCATGTCGTTGAGGTCAGGCAACAAAAGTTCGGCCAGACTATTGCATCAAATTTTCAAACTATTTCGCATGTGCGCTATTAGCTCCTCCCACGCCCCACCCACAACAAGCAATTCCTATGCACCAATTCCTTGAGAGCTTATAAAGAACTCGTATATATTCTCTGTGGATCGAACAACCTTATCAATAGTTGACGTCAAGCAACTAGAAGAGAGATAATAATACAGTCTAAGTGATAATAACATTGCCGTGATAATATTATATATACATAGTAGAGTCCTATAGTTGCCCCTTCTCTAACCATGGCAAACGAAATCAGTGCAAAAATCACAACCAAATCGTTGGCCCCACAATTTTAGACTCGGACACTGTCGCGACATTGCCAATTAGATTTGATGGCAATTTGCGCTAAAATGTTATAAAACAAAAGCTCGATTGAGGGGGGCGGTTGGGGCAGTGGGGGCGGTCATTGGCAAAGCGAAAAAGAATGTTAAGCGGCAAATCGCCTTCCCACTCTGCAACATGTCACGCTTGACAACATGGGCAGTTCGGGAGAGAGCGAGAGAGCGAGAGAAGAGGGAGGGAGAGAGCAGTTGCGGGCTCTGTGGAGGCGTGACAGGACGTACGCTTATTTCAGTTTCATGAAACAGCAATTTGCATGTCTGTCTGTGCGCGGTTTTCCTTTTAAGTTTTGTTTTAGTGGCTGTTCGTCCGCCCACGGGACTAAGTAATTGCCACATGCACCACATGCTGCCCGCATCCAGCAACAAGTGGAGCCGAGCAATTGGCAAGCATTTGCATGCCAGCAATAGTGCAACAGCAGCAGCAGCAGCAGCAGCGAATGAGCGAGCGAGCGAGTGGGTGGGTGGGTGAGTGTGAGTGGGTGGGTGGGTGCTTGTGTGGTTAGCTGTGTGAGTGAATGAGTAAATGCTCCACGCTCTTTGGCCTGCTTTCAATTGTTTGTAAACAAATGCTCCCCGAAAATGCGCTCCACCAACGTTGGCTACAGCATTGGAAATTCGCGCTCTCGCTTGGAGCAACGCATGCGCCATAAGAAAAGCGCCAAAAACTGTTATACGACGCCTATTTCCCCTGCTGTTTGACTGAGTCCAGGAGGTAATCCAACTCATGATCGGCCGAGTGAAGATCTTAGCTTAGAGTGGTGCGGGGACATCTCTATGTAGGGAGCGCTTTGTTAGTTGTAATAATTCTAATAAAATTATGAAACATTTGTAGAGCTTTAAAGATTTAATCAGAGAATTTTTACATTTTTAAAAGACTCTTGAAGAGAAATTTGTAAACACACAATTTATAGCAATATAGATAAAAGTAGGCAGACTAAAAACAAACGCTCGATCTTTGCATATAATTAATTTTATATATAAATTTATGAGAATAACTTTGTTTTAAAAATGCATAAATAAAATATTTTGAAAGAACTCCGTTCGCTGTAAAATAAATATGTAGACATATTATTAGTTATTTGGTTGTACTTTCTTAGTACACTAATCAAAACTCAATATATTAGACTCTCAGCGTACTTTAATTAGACGCTTCGCAGTAATGATTGTCAGTCCTGGGTTGATTTGACTGTATTTTGGTTAAGAGCTCACTCAAACCTCTCTCTGTTCGCTGAGGAACATTTTTGGCTAATTGCTCGACCATATTTTAATGGACGTGAGTATATGGGCAAATGGAATGGAGTGGAATGAAATTGTTGGTCAATCGCTTAAGAAAATTATCATTAGGGGCAACGGATGGCGGCGGGGGAGGCGCGCGCGTTTGATTGACAGTGAAAGTGGTCTAAGGAGGACGCGTGTGTGTGTGGCATATGGAGAATATTTGATTTGAGCTGAAGTCGACGCAAACGTCTCCTTAACAAATATTGAAAAGGCGTAATTAACTGCCTAACTGGCACATAATTAGCCACGACATTCATTAGTCTTAGCAGCCGGCTTTTCCATTTCGAATGTCCATTTCGATTCAAAGTCAGCCCGAGGACAAGTCTGAGCTCGCTCTCTCTCCCTCTCTCCCTCTCTCCTTCTCATGTATGCGACGCACGCATTTCGCATAAAAGAAATCAACTGAATTTTGCAATCAAATTGAGCGGCCTAAAAAACTGACCGCAGCAAATCGAATGGAACTCCATTTCCATTTCGGTTTATAGCTTGCATCCAAAAATATTGAAAACAAATTTGCGCTAAACACTTCCAATTGCCAAAGATGATATTCGTTCATATAAAAATGGCAATAAATGCAAATGAAAAGCAATAAACACATGAAAACAAATCCACACACACACACACACACACACACACACGCACACACACACACATACGCACAGGCACAGGCACACCGGCCTTTCGATGACCTCTGCCACCAGCCAACCACCCCCTCCCCCGCAATGACCTGTGCTCTAGCTATTGTTCAAAGTCAATTTTCAACGCCCACGGCCGATAAAGGGTTGAAATCGAGGCAGTTTTTCCGAATCGAAACGCATTTTCAATAAATTCCAATTATGTTTGATACCAAATTTGAATTCGGGCATGCGAATTACTGGGCCACAGATGGAGGCTTAGCCATATGGTCAGCACTCAGCAGTCAGCAGTCAGCAGTCAGGAGTCAGGTGAAGACTTTCATGGCCCATTTATGGAATTATGCCACACAATATATAAAACTTTGATGACCTTTAAAAACGCACAAGTGCTAGTGGACTTTGTATTTCTCACACACAAGAAAAAAAAAAACTGCTGGCAGAAAATGCTCGGCTATAATATACCCTGGATCAAAATATAAGTCGAATTAGCATTTCTTTGCATAAGTATTTAAGGGCAAATGGAAAAACTTGTAATTGCTAGAGGAGAAAATATAAGTAAATACGCAATTCTCATACACTAAAAGATAAGGTCCTATACATATATGGCGTTCATTGAGTTACACAGATCTCGATATAATAAAGTGCAGCCAAAACCCATTGACAACGTTCTTTATCTTAATGCATATGTCTATTTCATAGATGTCCACTAAGCTTATCGAAGCCATATTATTGTAGAACATCATCAAACCTATATGTCTAGTAGATAATGCTCAACAGAGTTTAATATTCAGATCTTTGAATTGAATGAAGTTGGATATGGGAATTTGACGGTCTTATGGAATGGGAATACTATGTATTATATAGCAGATCCAGTAGGTCCTCAAGACTAATCTAAGTATTCTGACTGATTTGTTATGAACCATATCCTCTAACTTTAATATACAATAGAGGTATTCCATAGGCAATTCTGAGTTACAAGTTATATAACATACATATATATCAGATTAACACAGTTACATACAGCTTAGTAAGACCAGCATACCCTCTTTGCCCACCTTGCAATAGACTCCAAAGGGAATGGAAAACTTTATGACAAAGTCAATGCGTGCACTGGGTACGATCTATATATGTCTGCCATATATCGCATATAAGAAACTTATAGTTGCATGACTTTGGCATACGGCAAGCATGAAATATTCATAGTCAGACTGGACTAAACGTAACCTGGAGTCCTGTGCAGTGTCTCCCCCACATAATTAGGTTGACGCTGCCAAAAAAAAAAAAAAAACAAAACAAAATGAAAATGAAAAGCAGGAAAAGGAAGTGGAGCAAGTGGAGGACAGCTACTGCTCCCAAGCAATTGCCGTGACGCAGTCGAAACGATTAGTTTTGTATTGGCCAATATTGAGATACATACATACGTAAACAATGGAGAAAATGTCATGTGGTAATCGTTAGATTCGTCACTAAGATTGCGTTCACTGCGCTCGGAATTTGCGCTCTTATCAAGCAAATGTCGTTTGGTCTAGTCCCGGCCATGAGATAGGACATCGCATACCCCCAGCGAGCACATTCCGTTTATTTCCATTTCGCATAATAAAGGTCATTGTGTTACGAGTATTATTACCAATTCCCCCCGTCCCGGGCACTACAAAAAGGTTATGGTCGAACAATTTATATTATTAATGCTTCACATGTGAGCACACACACACACACACACACACACACGCATACACACAGAGCAAACAATGTAAGTGCTGCAAATGCTTTTAGTTTAACAAATGGCCGAGCAAAAAGAATTTTGCATTCAAGCCGCTTGAATTGTGTCAAATTTTCTTCAATAGCAAATATGCATTTATATTTCAAGAAGGTTTTAGGAAAATAATTGTTCAGAAATTTCATATGTGATGTATATGAGGGGAGTATGGGGCGTATTCAGAATCGTGCAATTAGAGCTGTATCTACAGATCGCCTAAAATTGGAGTGGCAAATAGAGATATTCGCTACATTTATCAAAATTTAAGAGCTGGCATTTTCAAGTACTACAACTACCATAAATAATTATGGATCTAGCTGGCGGATGATGTTGATGTGAATGAGATGATATGATATGTGTATGAAAACAATATAATATATGATATTTGTATCATTGATATGATATTTATATGATATCATTATAATATGCTACGATATGATATGATATATGGTTCGACAAGATCAGACATGACAAATCGGAAAAATATCCATATGATTTTAAATAAAATATGAAATTTAAGGGAAGTAAACGAGTATTATGAATTCGAATATTATTTACTAGTTTATTTTACTAAGAAAGAACTAGATGAAAGTCTTGAATATCTAAGGTTACTTCATTCATTCATTATTTCATAATTTCATAGTTTCTTTAGTAAAATCTAATTCTGTGTTGATGAATATTCAAAATTGACAGATCATTTGTCACCCAAAATGACCTAAGCAACGTCAAGTAGGCGCGCAGCTGTTAAATCTGACTCGGGCTTTGCATTTTATAGAGGAAATAAATAGATATCTAAATATAAAAAGTTATTTTCGAGGCCCATAGCTCTTTAGGTAAGAGCTGCAAACCAAACTTGCTCTATATCATTTAAATGTCACAAGGATTTTGAGTTGTGGCGCTTTAGCAATTAGCCCGAAGGATAACAATGACGTATTGCAGGTGAGTCGATGTGTGTGTGTGTGTGTGTGTGTGTGTGTGAGGGGGAGTGTTAAAAATAGTTAAAGGCTCGTCACGGCAGTCCATCGAGTGCCAAAGGACATCTAGTTAGCCATGAAGCTTAACACAAATTATGCGTTTTAGCGCACTACGTAGGGCCTATCCCCTTCGCTGTCCCCTCCCCTTTCCCTATCCCGGCTTAAGGTGTACTTAACAAATTGCCTGGCCAGCGATTGCATAATGTATGAAGAGCAAACTGACTGTGTACACAACCAACTGCCGAGTCCTTGTTGCCCTTTTCTCTGTCTCTCTGTCTATCTGCGTTTTTTGGGGCTTTTTGCTAGTCCAAATCAAATAGTGGCCGAGGCTCGACCAGGGCCAATATGGCTAATACTAATGGGCCGCGGCGCAGAACAATACCAATGGCAATTCGAGTCGAGCCTTTGTCGGCTGACAGACAATTGACAGCATATGCACGCATGGTCGGTTACAGATTTCGATCCGGATCCCCATCAGGCCCCACAGACGTATGTCGCACTCTCTCTCTCTCTCGCTCACTATATATATATATATATACATATACTCGTGATATTGCGCATATTAGCTTTGCACTTGAGCCACCCAACGGGCACGCCCACCCATCAAAAGATAATTTAATAGCCCCCCACACATCCACTCACACATACACACACACACATACACACACACACACACACACACACATATCGATCGTGTGAAGCTCGAAATGTTTTTCCGAATTGCGTGTCCGACTGGTCAATTTTCCGAGCTGCCGCAAATGAACAAACGAAACCGCAAATGAGAAACCAAACCAAACAGTTCTAGCCATTTGGCTTCGTTAGGGGTGGGCAGGGGCGGAGGGGGGCGTGCCCGTGGCATGTGTGTACCGCGCACATGAATTATTAATTGACAATTGCCGAAAATGTCCATTATCAGGTGGAAGAAGTAACGCAAAAGTAGGCGGAGAATTGGTTGCTAAAGGGCAAGGGAAAAGCAAAGGGGGAACGCGGAAGCGGGGAAACGGGGAACGGAGGAACAGTGGAAGGGCCACGAGGAACGAGGTCAGTCTCTGCGCTGTATTAGGAAAATTTCAATTTCGTTCTAATGAAAATTGTGTGTGGCAAATGCTAGTTTCCCGTGCCCCCTCCACACCCCTCACACCCCTTAGAGAGACAATCCTCATAATGGGGTTAGTTGGTTACTTTTTTTGTTGGTTTTTGGTAACTTCTTCTCCCGCCTTCCTCGCCTCGCTCGACAGAGTTTTTTTTTTTTGGCCTCTGTGCAGGTGTTTCCATTTCGGCCAATTGCAAATTACAACTTCCGTCAGCCCCTGTCCTACCCCTGTCACACACACGAACAGACGCACACATGTGCAGCTTTAATGACATTCAGCAATGACAGCATTGAAATTACGCACTACAAAATTCATGTGTGTGTGTGTGTGTGTGTGTGTGGAATCGCTCGATTGGCCAACTGCTCTGCCTGCTGGCTAATCAGCTTGGCCCAACTGAAGCAGAACTGAAATCATTTCGCCAAATGGCTTTTCCAATCTGGCCGAATCGGTTAAATAAACCACGAATATGATTTATCATGCATTTACATTATTTGTTTTGTAGCTGGCATTACATAAGATCGACTTGAGAACAAACGAACAGCAAGCTGAGCACACAGAAAGAACTCAGAGAGAACTGAAAAGCAGGGGCCGGAGGCAAGCGTTAGCCGGTTTTGTACGAAGAAAGAGAACTCAGCCAGAACTCAGCGGCTTGGCTCACACTGACGTGTTCAAAAGTCGTTCAACTCGATCGAGAGTGGCCGACTGGGAGAAACAGACAGAGAGAGAGAGAGAGAGAGAGAGGGAGGTACAACTGTTAGCCAGATGAGAGTGCTGGCCGCGTGGCTATAGCAACCAAAACACTTCTGTTGACTTCAGCGAAAAGTCGCGAGCTCTCGCTCTTAACTTTGTTCTCCTGCTATTGTCAACAGTCGATAAACAGCAACAACCAGAGTCGGGTCAAGGTTTTTACTGTGCAAAAAAACAGAAACAGAAAAAGAAAAAGAAAACGAAGCGAAATGCTGAAACTTCTGCTGACGATGCTGCTGGCAGCTCTGATGGCCCGCCGTACTTTGGCCATTGCGTGCAGCGGCTGCGTGGACTTGGATGAGATCAACTTTGACAAGACCATTGTGCGCTTTCCCTATGCTTTGGTAAAATTCGATATCGCCTTTCCGTATGGGGAGAAGCATGAGGCCTTCGGGGAATTATCGAAGGCGGCGCACAAGGTAACGTCCGAGCTGCTGGTGGCCACCGTGGGCATCAAGGACTACGGCGAGCAGGAGAACAAGGCGCTGGGCGATCGTTTCAAGCTCAATGAAAAACAATATCCAGGCATCTTCCTCTTCAAGGGCAACGTCGATGAGTTTGTGAAATTTCCAGACCATCTGGATGTCACGCTCGACAATCTGAAGTCGTTTGTGAGCAGCAATACGCCGATCTACATTGGCTGCGACGGCTGTCTGAAGGAGTTCAACGATGCCGTCAAGAACTATGCCAACCGGCCGCAAGACGAGCAGCTGGCATTGATTAAGGAGCTGCAGGCGAAAGCACAGGAATTGAGCAACAAGTTCAATGAGCAGCAGCTAGCCAAGGTGTATCTCGTCTATATGCAAAAAATCAATGAGCTTGGCTATAGCTTTTTCGAGGAGGAAATCAAACGTTTGCAGCGCCTCAAGGCCGGCAAAGTGACGGCTGCCAAAAAGGTGGAGCTGCAGCGCAGGCTCAACATTCTGGACGCCTTCCGGGTGCACAAGCTAACCAAGGCTGCGCCAGAGAAGTCCAAGACAGAGCTATAACTCGCACAACTAGACAATTATCTTCCTAGAGAAAGTACCAAAATTCATACTTTTTAAACATAAAATAGGCTCCCAATTGTGTACATTAAAAGCTAACTGTTACCAAAAAAGAACAAAAACAAAAGTATTTGTTTTGTTTAACTGTTTGCCATAGCAACAAGGACAAGGCGATGTCTGCTTATACCTGCGCAAGCGAAAAACATAATTTAGTAAAATCTTATTTATATTTTTCCCATATATATTCGTAAATTGCATTTCTTCTTGCATCCTAAGAGTATGCAGTTATTGATATAATTTCAGATGCGCATAAAAGTATGCAACAGCTATTTAAATGCGGTGGGAAATTTTCAAAACAAAATTTCCCTTATGAAGCAGCGTGAGAGCATCCAATAGGCAGGGAATAAAAGAGAGCAAGATAGAGAGCGCGAGCACGCACGCAATTGTGCAAAGTGCACATTAAAATACATTAATTAAACTAAATTAGTGCATAATGAATGTAAAGCTTAACAAGCCTTTTATAATTGTTATTACAAACAAAAAACAAGCTGGTTCAGTTGATCGACATTTGCAGGCAATTCGCTGCATATATATGTTTACATGTGTGTATGTATGCACGATGCATGATTAAGACTGTGCATATGCATGTGTGTGTGTATGTATGCATGTGTGCTTGCGAGCTTCATCGGGCCGCGCTCTTCGCACTCATGCGACCGATCGCAACAATGGCGAAGCAGAGGCTAAAGCAAAAGCGCATTATGGCCGCGTTCGCTTGCAGTTTTTTTTCCCTCACTTGGAGCAGTGCGGCCTCAGCTGCATGTGTGTGTGTGTGTGAGCTTGTGTGTCTGTTTGTATGTTTGCGTTGTTATCGCTCATTTTCACTTTAATATGAGTTTTTGTTGCTTTTGCTGTTGCTGTTGTTTTCTTTGGAGTTTGCTCTTTTGTGCACGCTGCGCTGCTGGGCAGCCATATTTATTTGTTGTTGCTTTTTTTGTGTGCTGTTGGGGCCCGCAGCAGCAGCAAACGCTGCAGTAAAATTGTGTTTTTGTTGCTGCTGCTGCTGTTGCTATTGCTGTTGTTGTTGTTGTTCCGTTCGTATGCGAAAGTCAATGAACTTTTTCGGTGTTGTCTATGCATTTCAGATGTTGTCATTGCTTTTGTTGTTGTTTTGCGATAAGTGCTACGCCGGTGTTGGTATTGGTGCATTTGAGCATGAACAAAAAAAAAACAAAAAACAACAAAAAAAAGCGGAAAAAATAACAAAACGAAATAAATTACAAATTTCCGAGCTATACAAATGCAACATGCAACGGGTTAATAATCAGCGAGAGTTTTCGTACAGCTTTCTATTTGTTTGTAGTTTTTCACAGATTTTTTGCGCTTATCGTCCGATTGATCCGACAATAAATTAACAGATCCGCAAGAAAACTGCCCGCGGCTTTGCCAATTGTTAATTCTTATCTAAAGCAGGCGACCTTTGACCCGCAGCTCACTCAATTTACAGCCAGCTAAAAAAGGAATGAGAATGAGGAAAACTCAATTGGCGCACAAATTCTGCTGGTTTGCAATCAAATGCTGCGAAAACGCATAAACAAAAAACCAAGAAGAGAAAAAGGAAGCACAACAAAAAAAAGGGAAAATCATAATAGGGCAAACAATTTTCACACACTAAACGTAACCGCAAGGAGCAGGAGGAGCATCTCTCATGCCACACCTACAAAGGATATCATGCAAATGTTTGCATTTCCACGCAAGTGCACTACCCCAAAGACAAACGATCCTTCAGTCAATCAGCCAGTCAATCGGATGATCAATCGAACCCTTTTCGACAAAGAGCACTGAGAAATTGAAAGCGGATCGCCCACGCCGCCAGTCAAGCGCATGAAATGAAAATGAACAAGGAGAACCCTTTTTGGCTCATTATCATGTGCATAATCTTGGCTGCAATTGCATTGGACGTAACTTGAGTGCCGAATATGTGGCGTCGCCTTTTTTGGCCAAAGCCAAGTCATCCATCCATCCATAAGGTTGCGTGTTGCGTGTCGCCATCTTTCACATATCAGAGCCAAGAGCCAAATTCAGGTAACTTAAGGTGGGCTACCTGCTGTGAGATTTACGTTTATGCATTTCATTTTCATTGTTCGTTCGCTTTTTTCCTCTTTCTATATTTTGTGTTTTTTATTTTTTGGCTATAAAACAGGTTCGGGCCATAAATTTATCTCGCGCTGCAGATCGAGAACTCTTCTATGCAGCCCGCCTACTAGTTGACAATCAGAATAAAAAACTTATGTATGTATGTCTGTGTGTGTGTGTGTGTGTGCATATATATTTGTATCAAATCCTCTTTTGGCGCAGCACTAATCGAAGGGTTCGACGTGGACGTCGAGGTCAGGTCAAAGCAAATGCATTAACTGTGTAATCCCAGATATGAAATCTGAGCGAGGCGACGTCGCTTGACTTTAGAAAAACATTTTCACGACTCGCCCCGACGCTCTGATGATCGTTTTTATGATTTTTGTTTCAGTTTCTTCTCTCGTTTTGTTGTTGTTGTTTTTTTTTTTTTTTGCGTCTGTTGCAGCCTCTGGGCTTGGGGATCGCGCTGGGCACAGGTAGCCGCAACACATTTTGAAGCGCTTTGCGCATTAAAAAACCAACTTTTTTTTTTTGGTTCGTTTAAATGCGTTTTTTTTTTCGTTTTGGTCTCTTTATTTTTTTTTTAAAAATGTTTCATTTTGAGGTTTTTGCTTTCCTCGAACCTTCTTCTGATTGCATTGCCGCGCCTCAAAGTCAAACTCGGACTCGGACTCGGACTCGGACTCTGAGTCGCAGTTGCTGTCATGGCTTAATTGCCTGACGCAAAACTTGCTCGCGCGCTGCGGGCGGGGCCAAGGAGGGAGTTGGGGGCAGGGAGGGTCAGAGCAGAAAAACTTCTTGGTCGATTGGCGTTTTGGGCCAGCCGGAGCTGTGGTCCACATCGTCACCGGCCATTGCACCGCGCATGCAGATAGTTTTGATGATGGAGCTGCAGAGTCAATGACTTGCGTGGCATTTTCTTCGACTCTTTGTTTTTTTTTTTTTTTTTTTTGTCTGTTTTGTTTTAGCGCCCTGGCCAGATACGCTTCAAAGAGTTCAGAGAGTTTTCGGGAAAATGCAAAACGTGCAAGTCGATCGGAAACCCAAGCCAACCAGCATCTTTTCATATTCATATCTGTTTGCTCACAGGACGCCTTCGAGGTGAAACGCGAACTCAGGGCTCAGGGCATGTTACAGGGGTCGAGCATCTATAGGAAGATCGAGTATTGAAGGTCCAGTTGCTGGCCCTCATCGCCTCATAATTAATGTCAAATAATTGGCAGAAATTTGTTTGCTGTTTAATTGTGAGAGTTTCAGCAGCAAACGCAGCGAAACGCTGGCCGCGTGTCGCGCTGCTGCCGTTGCGCTGTTTCCACATTTTCCTCAATTACAATTTTCACAATTTCTCAATCAATTTTCTTTTGATTGGCCGAGATGCGGGCGCCCCAGCTCGACTACATTTCGGCTACATTTGCTTAAGCTACGCATTGTAGCTCTAGCTGTAGCTGTATCTGAATTGCAATTGCAACATTTCTCGCCCAGGCGGGTCATTGAACCACCAAATGCGCCCATGAATCGAAAATGCAGCGAGGGTCGTGATCGACTGGCTTTTTTTAGCTTTTCCGAATACAATGCGGAAGCACGGCTACGTCTACGACTACGACTACGACTCCTGCTCTGACTGCGACCATGACTCCAGCTCTGCTTCTGGCCCTGGCGTTGCTCAGTCTGGCAGGCTCAGTCTAGCGAAAGGATCCCAGGATTGTCAGGCGAGTGCAACCTGCATCTTTGGCTGTCATGCTGTGCCCCGTTGATCGCTATCAAGATGCAACTGCTGCAATTGCTATTGTCCTGCACAGGATTCGCGGCGTTCCCACAGTTAACACAACGCAGCATTGTCTGCACATTTGATTTTTGTTTTTCCTTATTCCCTTTTTTTATATCAAAATCAAAGATCGAAGCCAAACCCAAAAGTCACAACGACGGCTGCCATGGCCAACAACAACCTGCCAGGAATCGCTTAAGGTTAACACATCGCAAACAATGGCCGCGCAAATGGACTAGCCACAGACACACGAGGGGGGAAATCGGCGAGCGGGGCAACTGGCTCGCGGACTTGCAACGAGGGTAGCTGTAGCTGCAAACCAGTTTCGAGTACAGCCTGTACCTGTCGCACCTGAACAGTTGCCTGTTGCTGCTGCTGCTGCTGCTGCTGCGGCTGTTTCGTGCCCTGCCTAATTGTGGAGGCAGAGCTAAACACAGATGCCAGTTGATGATCTCGCACTCCCCCCACCACCTCCGCTACTCCGCTACTCCTCACGAGATGCTGAGTCAGCGACCAAGTGGCAATTCTCTCAAGTTGCAAGATCGCGCAATGGAAATGGTAAATGGAAAATGGAAATGGATGGGACAGCAAATGCGATTGTGCAGGTGCCGATCACAAACGCAAACACAAGTTCAGCAAGGGCATGCTCAACTAGCAATTACCCTGCGCACACACATTGTGCAAATGAACGTTTATAAATGAAAAGTAGAAGGAATGCTAGAACAGTTATATATGTACTATATAAGAGGTGTTACAGCATATAATATCAGCAAAACAAATATTATACATATTTTATATTTTATGTTCAAATGAAAATTTGATAAACATATCATACATCTGAATAAGGTAGTTGTATAACTATATTTCTTTTCTACTGTCATTATTTATTGAAATAGAGATTGCAATTTCGCATATTCATGAATTAAAAGCGAATAAAAATGTGGCAAAATAATAATAATTTTTGGCAAAATTAAATTTAAAAATTAATCAATTGTGTTTTATATTATTTGTGTGTGTACTTTCAATATTAATATAAATATTTAATTAAAATTTTATTCGAATAAAATATTATTTAAAATTTGTAAATATAAAAATGTATATACTTTTAATAAAATTTGATTTCAATAAAGCATTACTTGTAATTTTAAAAAATTACCTTTTAAAATGCAATTTATACCCCTTTTCACAATTCATACAGGGTATACACGTAGTAAGAGTCACATACTTACTCAACTAACTCGGCCTAAGAACAACAGAAAGGCACAAAGTCAACAAAAAAGAATAACAGTGGCCAAAAAAGAACGCAAAAGAAAACACATGCAGTCACACGCACACGCAGATAGTGTGCAAGAGAGAGAGGGAGAGAGAGAGAGAGAGGCAGACAAAGGACGCAGCGGCCAGTGCACATTCTCATTTTCAACTATAAAATTTATTCGCATTAATCGCCGTCAAAGATAAAGTTAAGGAAAGAAAAGACTTGTGCAGGATCAGAGTAGGGGTCAGGGTCAGGGTCAGGGCGAGACGAGACCAGAGACGGCGACGAGGACGAAGACGAGGACGCTAAGGGACGAGACGAGGCACCTCTAGCCAGGGGTCGCCATGATAAGGCAACATTGACACCTTTAGCTACGCAACTACCTGCCGCACCAGCTACGTTGCTGGCATTTCTGATTGCGTTCGAGACTATCTAATTGTGAAAGAAATAAAAAATAGAAGAGAATGGAAGAGGAAAAACGCAGCCGCTGTCCCGGCAGGGCAGAGAATTTGGCAGGACTGTACACTTGTCATCGAATGGACGAGTATATATACATATATACACATACATATAAATGCACATATTTTAGACTATTTTAGCCAAGGGGGCGGGGAGGGTCGGGCGCGGGCGGGGGCGTGCCACCACTAACTAAGTGGAGTGAAGCGAATGCGTGTGTAATTAAGTGTCGCAAAAAGACGCAGCAAGAAAATATGTGCTGGGCGCTAACATGTGAAGGTAATCAGAGACTGTGTGTGTGTGTGTGTGCGTGTAAATAGGAAAAGCATGTTGTGTGTGTTTTGGGCGCCATGGTCGACTAATAGAATGGATGCGCCATAATGTCCCGTGCCAAGGCTGAGGGTGATAAAAATGTTTCATGTAAATTGCAAAAAACAGTTTTTATGTCCCATTGCCGAGTGGCAGCAGGCGGGGCTGCAGGAGGCAGGAGGCAGGAGGCAGGCGGCTGCGTGTGAAGTGGTGCAAAATATTAGACAAGGGCGGTTGGAGCTCACTGGAGGATGAGGACGTGGATGAGGATGCGGATGCGGATGCGGACGTAGCCGAGACCGAGCATCAGTGGGTGGCTTTGGCCGCTTTGAAGTGTCGCAGCCATTGTTGCTCGTAGTTTGCGTTCTATTTATAGACTGCGTTCATTTCCTTCTCTTCTTTTTCAATTTTTGGCCAGGCGAATATTTAATGCGCGCACATTACACAACACTGGCAGGCGACGGCGGCAGCAGCGCCACCATCACCAACGGATGAAACTGGCTCGCAACACTACATAGCAAGTTTGGGCATTGCTGTCAAAAAATATTTATACACATCATGAGATATTTGGGGATTTGTTCAAATGGGTAGAAATCGATCGGATGTTGAGACTGTTGGGACCCGTAGCATCAACGTCTTCTCTGTCTCCATAAGCATCCGATATCCTAGCGCCGTAAACGTATTATGGTAAGTTCTAAATTATTTTTAAGCCAAACGGAAATAATTTTCCACAAAAACTGAAAGTGAACGTTGAAAATAAGACTAAAAAAAAAAAAAATTAATTCTTTTTTAATCCGTTCATTAAGGCGCTTCTGATCAAACTGACAATACCAAATCGCGTTCAGCCAGATGTGACCCCGTTGCCGGGGTCCGTTGGCGTCTACACCAACAAGATGCACTACATGAGGAAGCATCTGCTCGAAGAGCTGCCTTCCAAGATGTATGCCCTGGACTTCATGCAGCCCGTCGACTCGGAGGCCCTGCAGGTGCCCACCTACTACGCGATTATTCAGTGTCCCATGGACGTGGGCACGGTTATGAAGCGATTACAGAATCTCTATTATAAAGGTGTTGATGATCTGATTGCGGACTTTAGGCTGATCTTACGCAATTGCTATACATTTAATAGACCCGGCGATGTCGTCTATCGCAATGGCCAAAAGTTGGAAAGATTCTTTCTGCGAGTCCTCGAGAAAATGCCCGAGGGCCTCGAGGTCTCCTGCAACAAAGACCCCCGCGCACCGTGCAGTCCGCGCAACAATCAGAAGACCACAGCGTTCATTGAGCGCAAATGCCGCGAACAGCTGAAGAAGCTGCAATCATCCAATACTGAGCACTCAGATGCCGATGTTCGTGACTTCTTCAAGGAGAAGCTGGGTGCAGTGTCGAAGAAGCTGAGCAAACACCAGTTCAAGATGCACGAGGACTTCCACTCGGAGCTGGATACCGTCCTCCTGCAGTCGCGAAATCGGGCGAAAGGAATATTTAAAAGCACATACAATGAGAACCTGGACAACATCACGTATCACACACAGAACAAGGAGCTGAGCCAGCTCTTCTATTTCCTGCAGAGGAACGATGATGGCTTGCGTTTGGAGCAAAAGCAACAGACCAACAAATGGGAGGACAGTCTGATGGAATGCCTCGATGCGGCGCTGCAGAGACTTAGCAGCAAACTGGACGCTTGCCGCATGGAGGAGGAGGAGGAGGAGGAGTACGCGAGGGTCAAGAAAATGATGGCAGCCGAACGCGAAAAGAAACGCGCCAAGAACAAAAGCTCCCATTCGAATGGCCTTGGCGCCAGCTCATCGACTGCCAAGGATAACGAGAAGCAAGTGAATTTCTTCAGCGAGGCCGAACGTCGCGCCATTCAGCAACAGTTCGTGATGCTGCCGCTGAGCACGAAGATCGAAATAATGCACATCATTGGCCAGACTGAAGATATATCCATCGACAGCACAGACCTGCAATGGTTCGATATCAAGAACTTTCGCCCCGCAACTCTAAACCTGATGAAGAAGGCAATGCACCCGCACACCAAGCTCAATTTGCGGAACATGAAGCCCGCCGAGAAGGAGAATCTGCAGCGCTGCCTCGAGACCCGACTGCAGAATATCAACCAGGCTCTCAATGGCAATCGGCGCAAGTTCACACATCGACTGCGCGTCCGTTCCACCGCGCCGGCCAGGAAACGGGCGCGCTTCTCCAGCAAGAAGGGCGGCAGCGGCTCCTCTCAGCAGCAGCAGCTAACAGGTGCCGGCAACGCAAACGACAGCAGCACCGAAAGCGATTCCAGCAGCAACTCTGACACGAGCAGCAACACCGAGTCAACGGCAAGCAGCGAACACTCGGCTATGGATTCCCTGATTCCCCCATCCCCGCCAAAATAGGCGTTTATGCTGAGCGAGCGGGCGAGCGGGCGAGCGAGCGAACACACATCCATTTGCATTCTAATTGAAATAAATTTTGAGAGATTCAACGTGCAGAACTATTGACACATCTATTTTCCTTTTCCTTTCCTTGTTTATTTTGTTTTTTTTTTTTTTGCGACTGGGGGAATCTCCGTAAAGCGCATCTTTGCATCTCTGCATCTCGCCTGCCTATACAGCGATCACGTAGTCGAGCGAATTTTCACGAAAAATTATGCAAATGCCTAAGAGTTTCTCACGATGCGCATAGGTCTAGCTCTACCTGACACCCAGGCGAGTCGAGACTCGGAAATTGGAGCGACAAAGATGATCAAGGTTTTCCGAGCCCACCGAGTACAGAAATTTGCATAAACAGCAGCGATTTTTCACTTTGGCGAAAAGGAAAAGGGTTGCCAATGCGCCTAAAGAGATCCTAATTTGCATATGCGAAATGCTAAACGCAAAGCGCAAAACGAAACGAAAGTGAAATTAGGAAAATCGTTGAAAACTCATAAGAAGGAAAACTAGACGACAGACGACCGACGACAGAAGACAGGCCGAAGACAATCAACGAACGGCAGGGGTTAATTATGCGCACAGTGGACGGCGCTAGCGCCCATACCGGATCTCACAGCATGCTGGCACGCTCGCACGCTCAGCGCAGCCCATTGCCGGCCGGGGGGTTGAACAGGGACAACAACAGCGCTAATTTGCATAAGATCGTAAATGGAATTGGGAAATAGCAATGCGTCCGTCCGTCCGTCGACTATTTGGCCAGGCAAAATTATGTAAATGATGCGTGCAAAAACATTGAGAAAACTTTCTCACGCTCTCAACTCCTTGGCTCAGCAGCCTTTGCTCACTTTTCAGGTATTTCTCTATATAGATGTGTGCGTGTGTGTGCGTGAGGCTTCTGTTTGGGTTACAGCACAACGGGCAACAAATCAATTTTGATCGATATTCATTTAGCTCTCGATTGATTTACTTAATTTACATAATTTCCTTACCCGATCGTGAAGACGAGGCGAATAATATGCAAATTCCTTTGGGTATGCAAACGAACCTATAACGTACCTTTCTTACCGGATTTGCTTGAGCTTATATCTTTTATCTAATTTCTCTTATAGCTTTATCTTCTTGTTTTTCTTCCTTTGGCTTGATAGTTTTTACACAGTTTTAGCTCAAATTTTCGCCATTTTCGCCATTTCCTTATCAAAATCTGCAACTTTTTGGGCTTCAAATGTGCCCGGAGAGCTCCTCCCATCGCTCTGTTCCAACCACCCGTTGGCGTGCCTCTCTGCTACAACCACCACAGCGAAAACTTGCGAAATCGCCAATTGCATTTGCCAAAACACCGATCGAACCTTCATCATGGCCATAAAATTGCAAGCATCAGCCAATGCGCAACGCTGCTTTGACAGGAGGCAAAAACAGGAGCTGGAGAAATAGGAATAGCAAAAATAGGAACAGGAACAGGAACTAGAAATTGGCTGAGGTGAGAGCAACCACCGTTATGGACTGTAGATATGCACAGCCCTAACCACCCGGGCGAATTGAAAGTATGAACTTTGATGCATGTTGTTGTTGTTGTTGTTGTTGTTGCTGGCTTCCTTTTGGGCAAAACCATAAAAAAATCCGCAAAACGAGGGTTGTGTCTCGTAAAGTACTTATCGAAAACACCCCAAATACACTCGCCCGTCACACCCTGCCTCACCCTGCCTCGCACTCGGCAGGGCATTATTACGCATACATAAATGTGGAGTACGTTGCGTGTGGCATGTACTCGCACACACACGCACATACACACACGCACACATTCATGCACGTTTCTCTGTATCTTGTAATTTTGCAGCAGCAGCATGCAAATTTTTTCTATTTTCCCTCTACCCCTACTCCGCTTGTTCGCTTGTCCGAGGGGTTGAAGCGCAAAACCAAAAGCAAAAGCAAAAGCAAAGACGAAGCCAAAGCTTAGCTGCAGCAGAGGCCGTAAAAGTCGCCACGCCACCCCCCAGTTTGCAGTCCGCGTCTTTTTATACACGTTGACATTGTGCAAAGCGAGTATATTGGTTTTGTTCGTCCGCATGTTGACTTATAGCTCAAAGCTTGCTACGTTCGTCCTTATAAGTCTAGAGTTCTTTTGAACACACCCACTGGGATTATAACAATAGTACTATATATATTTTATATTTATATTTATTTTATGAGCAACATCGGAAAACTATAAAGCTTCCGGTCATAGAACTACGACAACATAATCTCCGCTACAATCTGATTTCAAATAAAACAATTCAAGGCCTCTGTGGGCGTGGCAAATCAGTGAACACTTCAAGTTAGGAACTAAAACTACAATCTTTATCAGTTGTTTATCTCTGATGATCTACCTTTACATATATATCTCTATATGATTCTGCATTTGGAGTTAGTGAATCGAATGAAAATATTGGATCTGCTTTAGTTTTCACGCAAAAGCTCTCAAAATGTAAACACATCTAGGTAATTATAGTTCACATTCAATAGACCCTATAGACTATAAAGTGAGCTGCTCTTTTGCATGCAAACGAGTATTGTACAGTCGACCCAGCACGACTGCCACATTTTTACTCTTGTTCCTCCTCTTGATGTTTATGTTTAGCGAGAGTCACAATCATATACATATGTATATACCATATGTATGTTTATATGTTTTTTTACCAAGGAGTTGCAAGTTTTTACGTTTTTATTGCTTATCAAATAGATTCCTTATCGCCTGCGCAACTGTAGTCAACTATGTATAGCATATGAGCATACATATTTATGTTGTAGTCAGATTAGATATCCTTTCAGCTCCGTCAGAAACAAGCTGATCCAGAAACTATGGTAAAGGGCAGGAAATATGCAACACAGAAAACGCGTTGAAATAAATAAACAACAATGGACTAAAGTTGTGCTGACTGAATAATAAAATAAACTAATCATTTAAATTTTTAGATATAAATGTGAGAGAAAATTATATCTTTAGAAAAATGATGTGCAACATGCAACATTCAAAATGCTCTAAAAAGTCATGGGAAGCATTGTATTGTATTTCAATAAAAGTTTATATAATATAACAAGCAACATACGCAACATATGCAACGTGAAACATGCAACATGCAACATGCAACATAACAAAGATTCATGAAAAACGACAGCAATGTTGTTTCTATATGACAGATCAGTCATATATCGTCTATTGACAGCATCTTTATAGACTCAGAGACGCAGAATTATATAATATCTATACCCCACTTAATTTACACAGAGTACAAACATTCGGTGATACATCTATCATATGTTTGTGTTTTATATAACGAGTCTCATATTTGGCATAAATTAGACGCCATAGTTGGCGACCCGTATGCACCAGAGGACATCTCATCAAATAAGGGCCAGAGATAGTGTGCGCCTGGTGGACGGGGGCGCGGACGAGGGATAGGTTACGGTTTGGGTATTTTTTACGCGACAGCGGCACCACCATAAACAACAAGACAACAACAGCAACAACAACAACAGCAGCAGAATAGAAACAACAAAAGCAAAAATGAAATGAAAACGCGCACTCGTCGTGCTTCACACGCGCAAGGATCTCGAAAAGGATCCAATTACAATAGATAGCCTGGCAGTTTTTTGTTTCCTATTTTATTTTTGACTTGAAATATGTTTGAATTGTCGCATTTCGGTGTGCTATTCTCTACCATGCCCAAGGAGATCGATTCTCTATTGTCTTGGCTTGGCTTGGCTTGGCTTGTACGTGTGTCAGACGTTTGCTTTTGTCCTTGCGACTCGGACTCGACGCGATGTCCTTTCACTTTCGTTTTCGGGCTTCCTTTATTTGCAGGATCGCCGTATGCTGGACGTGTGTCAGTCAGCAGATCTCTGACGATCATTGTTGTGACTTGTTGACCTTTGTGGTTGAATTAGACACAGTCAATAAGGCATATTGTGAGTACATTCTGGCACACTGGCAATTATGCAATCGTCTCCTAATTTGAATGCCCCTCACACATTCGAGTTTTGTCTTTTGCTCGGTCGGCGTGTACACAAGCCGCAGCACCAGCACAAAACTTCAGTTCATGTTGACGTAGGGCCGCCATTGCGCCACATGAGGCATAAACGAGCTGCAGCTACGCACACACACACACTACCACAAATATGCATACATACATGTACATGCATACAGATATGCATGCCATTTGTGGAAGAGGTTCATTTGAACGAGTAAATGAACTGGACAGTGGAGCTAAAAAAAAACTAATAGAATTCTAAAAACTTCTAAAAACTCATAAATATCTTTTTAATTAATTGCTATTAAATTGGTTTATGAAAAAACTAAAATAGAGCCCAATAAAAACTAATGGACTTATCACACACAGCAGCTGATCTAGTTCGTAAACCATAAACGAATCCACGTCAAATTGAACTAGCATTCTCGACTCTTCAATTATTTGCATTTTTACCAATTGCCTCTTCGTATGCGCAGCTCCAACGCCGCCATCTTTGCGTTCGCTGATCAAGTAAAAAATAAAAAATAAATAAATAAAACGCAGCACTGCGCCCACGTCCCATGCTGGCGCATTCACATTCTCTCGATCTCGCTCGCTCTCGCTTTTGCGCTTGCCTCTCCACACACAACATTGGCATTTTCTTTTACTTTTACACAATTTGTTTTCGTTCTTCGTTTTGTTGACATTTCCAAAAATGTATTATCTTTGTTGCTTTTGCTGCTGCTGCCGCTGCTTATGCTGTGTTGTTGTTGTTCGCTTGATTGGCGTTCGCGTCTGTTTCGTGGTCTTCGTCTCCGTCTTCGCCTATGCTTGCACGAGTTTATTTGTGTGCACGCGCGTGTGTGTGTGTGCGTTTCGTATATTTATGCTGCTTGAGCTGTGCACATTGCACTCAAATCGCCGTTTTTGCTGCCGCTGCCTCTGCCGCAGTCGCTGCCACGACTGCAGTCAATTGCGTGGTTAATGCTAATTATTTGTTATTCTACAGTCGCAGCGCTGCTTTCTGCCTCTGCTGCTGTTGTTGTTCTTGTTGTTGCTGTTGCCGCACTTCCAAAATGTAGAAAAAAAACATAGACAAACAAAATTTGGAAGACACGCACAAGAGACCCGAACGTGCAATTGCTAGCGATTTCCGGCTGCACCAACGACTCTGCAGCGACTGTACCACACTACACACACACACAATCATGTGCATACGATGTATGCAATATACAATACTTTTTATTTACGATCATAAATGCAAAATAAACAACTGTGTTACCTTACTGAAAAACATGCGTATGTACTTATTCCACTATAAAAACAGTTCCAGCAACAGTTATATTAAATATTCCAATGGCAGCTACTCCAAGGGCTCCATTTAATGCACACAAACGAAGAAACCAAAGAGAGTACAGCAAAAAGTGCAAAACAAGATCTGTTACTTTGAGAAGACATTGCTGAAGAGAGGAGACAGACAAAGGCTACAGAGCGAATGTGCCAGTTCATTTAGTCAGAGCGAGATGCAACTATAAAGCTTTGCTTTGCTCTGTTATTGAATTTGCACTTACTTTACAGTTGTCAAGGCAAATAAAGTGTGTGTGCTCTGTTACTGAAATTGCCAAAGACCAAAAGAGAAAGAAAGAAACTTCAGTCGACTTTTGCGATTGCTGTGCTAGTGAAATATCAATTGCAATTGAATTTTATGTCAATTGCAAATGAAATTTATCAAATGTCAAAGGGACACACATATATTTATTAATGTGTGTGCGTGTGTGTGTGGCATTTGGATTGTAATTAATGAGCCGCAATATTTATTCAATAGCAGAGACATTCCGTCTCTTGTGCCACTCCAAGATTCGGGTCTGGCTTAATAGCCGCTGCCACTCAACAGAAAATGAAAAAAAAAAGAAATGATCGTCCCAGCCAAATCAACAGAATATATTGTTATTGTTGCATTTGCTTTTGCTATTACTATTGTTGTTGTTGTGTTTACTGCTTCTACTGTGCATACAGAGTTCCTTAAACAATGCTCGACAATTTTTCGGCCACTTGTCAAAATAATTTGCGCCTGTTGAGAAGATGAAGAACAAGAGGAGAAGAACTTGGCCAACAGAATCTTCACGTACCTTGGCCAAACATTTGAGCTGCCGTATCTGTTGCTGGCTCTTACCTGCCGTGCAATTGTTGACTTAGTTGTTTGGCTGTTTTCAGACGTTTGAAAAATGTGTGAAAATTTCTTAAGCAAACTGATCGGCAGCAATGCACATTGCATTGCATTAGTTTGGGGGAGCCAACGAAAAAGAAACAGGTAAAAGCATCCATCCACACACTGCATTCTAGAAGCTTGCCAAAGGTGTATATTAATGCGATTAACATTGTGGCAGCAATCACTTGTTGCAACAGCCAAATCTACAACAACAAAATTATCACCTGTGCGCCGTCTAATCGAACAATAAAATGCAAGGGGAATCAATAGTTCAATAACCCAACGGAGATTGAACAATAGAAAACACCAGGAGAATGACGAGAAATTATGGCACACACACGCACACGCATACACACACAGAGTGTATAAAGGATATAAACAGGGAAAGATCGCTGAGCAGGCAAAAACCAAAACGAATGCACAAATTGATTGTTGCTTCTGTTGCAGGGGCGGCGGAGTCGTATTATTATATTTGGTTTTCGGTATGCGTGCAGGACACGAGCAACAGGATACACACACAGCACACACAGTACACACACACGCGCACACATGCGGGACCCTGGGAAAAGTTAACTTTTTGATTTGAAGAAAAAGTCACACGATGCTGATAGAAACATGTTGCAAGTCAGTCGAAGAGTTGGAGTAGGGGGGAGGACAGCAGCTGTAATGCAGCAGGTTGCATGGCTTGGGAAAGCGGATAACGCGGCCCTAACAATTGGCTATATAGCAATTATTGACAGTTGGGCAATTGTTGTGGAGCTCTTCATAGACTGATCTCCATGAGCTTATCGCTCTTATAAATTCTGTCAGCCAAGACATGAACCGCACTGTTAGCGAAAGCACGCAAAAAGCTATTTTCGCATAAAACTCTGTTAAGAGATCTGCCAAAATATTTGCACATGAAAATGCTTGAGAAATTAAATTAAAACTGACGAGCTCAAACTTAAAATAGATTATACATTCTGTTATTAATTATAGCGAAACTAATGCATCAACAATTTATAATATAGTACAAAAATATTTATATACATATATTAGCAATAACTAACTAATACATTCATATGTGTAGACTTTTATTAATTAAACAAAAACAAGCCCTCGCCTACCGCATGAAACTATCCCATAAACTAGACTTTTGCGATAGCCCGTTCCAGCGTGCTCTCCAGAAAGCTCTGCTCAAGCTAAGAACACGTGGTTCTTCTTCTGGCTCTTCGCTCAATTTACCTAATCAACACACACGCGAAATAGTAAATAGTAAATAAATAGAACGACGCCGACAGGCAGCGACAAGTTTTTTTCTAGCTGTCGTTAGCTTTGAGTAAGTTTTTGCGCGAAAATGGCGACTTATCTGTGCCAAAAATAAGCAAAAGCCAGCGAAAATATGTATGAATAAAAATACATACATATGTACATATGCTTGCTGTGCATATAGCGTGTGCGAACATAGCGGCAGCTTTCGGCTCCCAGTTAAGCTGATTGGTCGGTTCGCAAATTCGCGAGTGCGAGAGCCGAATCGCAATTTTGCATTTGAAAGCTTCGGCTAGGTTCGTTTGGCGTCGGCTGCTTTCGGCTGTGCCGCCGAGTGAAAGATAGAGAGCTGTTATTTTGTATACCCTATGCAGTGATGAAGTGAAAGGGTAGAATGAAGGCGTTAAGATGTTACAATCATCTGTGGCAATTTGCTGATAAAACAAAATTTTAATTTAAGCTCATATAAAGTAATCATTTAAATAACGAACTGAATGCAAAATAGTTTTATGTGGAAGTGGAAAATATTGTTCAAATGCGTGCTTTTAGTTCTAACAGGGTATATCATAATCTACGACTATTGGCGAGAGCGAACTTGTTATTGTTATTGGCTTGTTTTTTGCGTTTTTTTGCCGGCATTTTGCTCTTGAATTTTGTTTTCGCAGTATTTCAAGTTCAAGTTTAGGGACGGCGCTGCGACGCGTTTTCTGCTCGTGTTGTTATTTTTGCTTTATTTCTCTTCATTTTTTTAGCTTTTTAACGTGCTTTCTGTCTATTATAGTAGCACATAGTATGCCCCGCCCGGGTTTTTGATGTTGACGTAACTTGTTGCGTCTGTTGTTGTTCTTGTTGGAGGTGGGAGAAATTGCGCAGAAAATTGCGATTAGCTGGCAGAAACGGAAACAACGCCTTGAACTACATTCACACATTTGTAACGCAATAAATGTCAATCAATTAAATATTTACATCTGTATTCTAGCATTGAAGTAGATCTTCCGTATTTACATACGCACACTTACAATAGTTTTTTTTGCTTGGCCCTGGCACAGCTACAAACGAGGAAAACAACAAAATTAATGAAATTTGTTTTCGTTGTAAACAACAGAATTGCTGTTACACACACACACACACACACACAAAAAAGCTTAAGTTTTTTTTTGCCAGCGACAACAATTTTTTTATTTTTCGCTGTAAACAAAAATTGTGTAATAATTAAGTGACCCTGAAAAGTTCTACAGATAAAGCAGCGACCAAATGTCGGTTCTTGTTTTTCCATTTTTGTTGTTTTTATTTTTGTTTTTTTGTTATTTGCAAAATGCTTTTTTGGTTTCGTAGAATTCAGAGAGCGTCAATCTAAATGTTCTCTCCCTCTCTCTGCCTTTCCCTCTCTATCCCTCTCTCTCTCTCCCTCTCTCTCTCTATCTGTCTCTCTCCCGCTCTGAAAAAGGGCTGCTTGATAATTTTATGCTGTCCGCGAGCTTTTGCCGTCCCCACCTCCCCCCGGCAATGCTCCCAGCATAAATAACTAGTTGTTGTAATGTAAAAATTTCGGTTGTTTTTTTGCTCAGTTCCATGAGTCAGTTGCTTGTATATAGTCGACCAGTATATAGCACGGCATGCGTGTATATAGACCTATGTATTTGAGGAGCTTTTACCGCCTCTCTGTGTCGCTTTGCTCAGCATTCAGTTTTTTGAGCAACGGCATCCAGAAACAGAAACAAATTTAGTCGGCCGGCAGGCAGGCAGACAAACAATCCGACCCATTACACAGTGCCCAGTGCCCAGTGCCCAGAGCCCATAGACCCCCAGACCCTTGGTAACTTAATGTCTACTCAAGGTCAGCTTTAACCGTCGATCAATCTGTCCGCCCGGCCACAGTCGCCGAGCTATAAACAAGCCAAGGCAAACTAAAACTCAAATCTTGTAAGCAGCTCGTAACCTCAACTCGGCAAAGAATTTTCGTTTTATTCTTCATAATGGCGCCAACGTCGCGAGCTCGTGCGCGAAAACCTCAGCGAATTCGCAGTGTATTAGCCAAGTCCATGTAGTTTCCCAATGCCGAACAATGTGCAAAATGAGTGTGAGACAGCGTGACACGTGGCTAAATCATAAAAAGTTTGCCAAAAATCAGCTACAAAGTGCAAGTGAAAAGGCAACGAGAAGCGCAACATAAATACATGTATACATACATGCCTGTACACACATACATATATCTATCCACATATACAATCAACCGTAAGACAACAACAATAGCAACATCGACTAGAAATACCCTGCAAAGAAGGTAAGTTCAGCTCTTGGAAGCAGCTTGAAGTTCAGCTAGAATCAACACACATCTACATATGTATGTATATAGGAGCAACTGCGTCCCCGTCCCCCTTTCTTCATCTGCTTCTTGTTGTCTCCCTCGCTTTCTGTGTATGTGTGAGTCAAGCCCTATAAATTCCCATTGTGCTGGACTTGAAAATAATTTCGTTCACATTCAAATTGCTAAAAATAAAATGCTTGGGAAATGTGCGTGTGTGCCTAGTTTAGATTACATTTTGGTAAAAACATGGAAAACGCACCCCATGCGCCGTTCATTCCGCTTGCTGTACTTCACTCGCTCAATGTGCCTCGTTTTCCACATGTGCAGCAAAACGGCAACTGCAACTGCAACACTCGAGTGGCGTTGGCGGCACAAATGGCATTGCCATTGGAAGGGGCAAATATATCTAGCTGATATATGAATAAACATGCATACAAATATACATACATACAAACGTGCGAGCAAAGGCCGGCGTGGGCACTATTTTTAGAAAGCGCATATGCCTGTGTGTGCGTGTGTGTGTGTGCATGTGAATGCAGGCGAAATTAACGCGCCAACTAACAAAATGGCGCCCAATGCAAAGTCAAAGTTGCTTGCGCAGTCGCAGTCGCAGTCGCAGTCGCCATCGACGTCGTCGTCGTCGTCGTCGTCGACGCAGCAGTGCAACAATGCTTCGGTCCATCATATACAACGGCCATGCGCAGTGTTTACGTCATACACTAAGCGAAATTGTGGGGAATGAAGCTTTGACTGAAGTGAGAAATAATTTTAAATTTGATAACAATTCTCATCAATATTGATATTAATCCAATTTAATTTTGCTTTAAGCTTGGCTAAACGGAAGCTGTAATAAAATAAATATGTTATATAATCTAAATAGTTCATAAAATATGCTCTAAAATGGTAAAATACTGAAATAAATATGGCATATAGTTGACCTAGTGAGAATATTGAAACACGAATACAGGTTATATATTGCATTGTTGTTTTATTTATTTGTTGCTAATAAATTAATTGTTCAATTGGTTTGCTTCACTTTATAATACGAAAAGTCATAATAATATAAAAAGCAGTATTAATATTTATTTTATTAATATAAATTTTGCAAGTATAATATAAATTTAGGAAAAATTCTAAATTTAACTTGTATTAAATTTAGGATTTCATTGTATATGTATACATATACATATAATGTTTTTTTTTTTTATTTACATATTATTATTTTATTATCTATTATTTTTTATTACTTTTTTCATTCTCGTTTTTAGCACACTAATGAGGAGAGCTCATAGATCAGTGAGGCACTACTGTAGCACTATAGAAATAATCTGACACACATTTATATATCTATATATTTTCTGCCTTTCGTAACTCTTTTCTCGAAATCTCTTTTAAAGCTGCATACAAAGTTCTCGAAGTCTTTCCGTTTCTGCTTTAGCTGCACTCATTCGTTTCTCTCTGTTTTTCCAAGTGCATTTGTATATGTAACTGTGTTATGGTGTTTTTTTTCTGCCTGCGCTTCAAATATTTATGGCTGCCTCTGCTCATATAGCCCCCACCCCCACTCGCCGTCTCTCTCTGTCTCTCTCTCTCTCTCTGTCTCTCTCTCTCTCTCTGTGTGTCTCTTTCTTTGCTTGCTTTCGCCTAATTTTTCGTACGTTTTTTATACAACTGCCGAGAAATGTTGCCTTTTGCTATCTCCGCGTGTATCTCTATCTATGTGTGTGTGTGTGCGTGTGTGTGCATGTATCTGCGTGCGCGCTGCAAAAGTGCAATGACCCATGCGTAGCGCGAATGATCGCTGCCCTTCTCTGCCCATGCCCGTTTCCCTATCCCCCGCCCATTCCACCGGCTCTGCCCTCGACGCCAACACGACGTCGTCGTCGTCGCCGTCGTCTGTGCGGCGGCACAGCTCCGGTTCTATGCCTACGTGCTGCTTTCCATACTCACACACACACACTTAAGCGCGCGCACACACACACACACACTCGCATTTGAAGTTGCAGCAAAATGACGCGCGCGATAAATTTTCAACGTTTTCGATCCCTCCGCTCTTCGTGATGTTGCACTCACACACACACACACACACTTACACAATCAAACTCGCTTACTTATATATTTCGTTTTACAGTTTTGTTGCACTTTTTATTAATTTTGTTCATTTGCAGCAGTTTTAATTACCTACAGTTTGTTGTTTTTTATATATACACACGTATACACTAACACAAACACAACACGCAACACACAAGCCATTCGGGCTTGTTTATATGTACTAACTAACTAACTATTTCGCTGATATATCGTATATTTGTGTCTAGTTTTTGCCCTTCAGTCGCTGTTTAGGATCAACATTGCCAGCCTAGCCAAAATGGAAAGAAAGGGGCGAGGGCAACAGTGAGGGGCAGCCGTTGGCGAGGCGAGTCGAGCATGATCCGCGCATGCACATTTCAGCTCTGTAGAGTTAGATATATATAAGAAGAGATCTATTAACAAAATTACAACCGATGCACTTACTTAGAATCACTGTAAAAGTCGTAAGAGACAAACCTCGCTTAGACTCGAATGGACTAGATTGAATATGTTCGCTCCCTCTCATGCCTAAGTTGGCATCTGCTGAAATTAGCTAGGAAATAGGTCTTCTTCTTCAGCTTTAGTCTATATATACTTTACCGCAATCTCACTGTCAGCAAATATGGAATTTGGTCGAATTTTCCATGCCCCAATAGCTGAATCCCAGTGTCAACTGTAATCCACTTTCATTTTTGATTCTGACTTTTGGTTTTGTTAAAACAAAATAATGAATTATTTTCTTTTTTTTAGTTTTTCCATATTTCTACATTTAAACTTTTGCCATGGTTTTTGTATAAATAACTAAATGTATATAAGTATGTAGCTATGTACATAGCTCAAATTTGAATTCGCCTGAATGACGTAAGAAGCAAGGGAGACTGCTCTGGTAGGCTCTGCTATGCCTCCTGCTGCCTTTTGCATACATTTGATCAAAATCATAATATTCAGAGTTCCTATTTTCAATTGGGTTCAGGGTAAAATTGTGTAGAAATTAATATTTAACTCATATGCAAATTAAATCACATTAATTAATGAGCCACGCTGCAGGGATCTAGCCGTAAGACTAAGACATTTGAGCACATCGGAAATGAGGATAAATACTGAAACAAGAGGCAGGAATACCCCATTTTACACATATGTATATACTACTTTATATACAAATAATAATGTGTAAAAATATATAATACTTAACAAGATTTACTCCACTTTACACATACAGCAACGAGCAGGAGTCCCCCAAAAATAATAATATGTAAAAATACATAATATTTAACAAGACTTACTCTACTTCACGCACACAGTAACAAGCAGGAGTTCCCCACTTTATACATACCCTATAATACACAGAAATACCCCACTTTATATACAAATATTCATTTAATATTTGATAATTATATATGCCCTCACAGTTGGCCTTTCAACTCTGCCGCCTCAATGCATCTTGCCGCCTGATTTTGGCATTTCCATTTCCATTCGCAGTTGCATTCCAAATTCCATTAGCAGTGCGATGCGAAAGAGTTTGTCGAGTGCCTGCAAATGCACAATTTATGGCCAGGACGGAACGAGAGAAGGACCAAAGCGTTAACCTGTGCACGGCAGGACGACCATTGTCCATGTCCATGGTCCATTGTCGATTGTCGGCTTCTGTTTCGGCATATCTGGGAGCTGCGAGTGAACAGAGTCGTCGTGTTTAGAATGTGTTTAGAGCTGAGCGCGCGCTAACTGCTAATTGTATAAGACTTAAGGGAAAATGCTCAACATCAAAGATAGTCGGCACTTGAGATGCAGCTCTCCAGGTAGTCAGCCAGCCAAAGAGTTATCATAGCTAGGAGTTTTCCCGTTTCCCTTTCCATTTCGCATTTTGCATTTTGCATATGTCTGTGACAAATGCCTCGCAGCAGACATTGATTGAGCTCTCACGTCAGCCCCGCTCGATAATGATAATGAAGACGAAGACAAACTGATGCTGGCCGTCTGCCTGTTCGTTAGCCGTTTTCTGAGAAATCGGCTAACCAAAAACTTTGCTCAATGGTAATGAGATGCCAAATATAGGAGGAAGGGTTATATGGTAGGGTCATAAAACGGGCAAACTCTTTTTCCCTAGAACAGTTTTCGCACTTTTTCGCAAAACTCCGCGTTCAATAAACATAAAAAAAAGAAACCCTTTCATTTCGCAGCTATCATAAATTTTCCATTTTCCTCGAACATGTGCTCTATGGCTGGACAGAGCCAGCGTCGAAGACGAAGCCACAGCTGATTAAAACTTATCGCAAAAATATTTGCGATCAACAATTTGCTTAGTCGCCCCGAGATTTGGCGTCTTTTGTTGCATTGTTCGCATGGGCAGAGGTTGAAGACATCGCCAAGGTCAATTGGATTGCAATTGGTGTGGGCTACCTGCCCATTGACTCTGGGTCTGCGGTTGGATTATGAGCGGATTTCCATAGAGCTAATCCCACATAATGAATATAATGACTATATCTCTTCATAGTCAGTCAGAGTGATTAGCACACAGCAAGCGAAAATAGAGTCAAGAAGTCAGCAGAGTCAATAGAGGATAATCCGCCTTGCGGGTTTTTCCCACTCCATGTGACTGCAAATCTCTCTCGACAGTTTCCGGACTCTCTGAATCGCCAGCTCTTATCTTCATTCCAGTAACTAAAATGCAACTGCAACAACTGCAACTGCAACTGCGCTGAAAAACTTTCTATGCAACTGAGCCGAAGTTGAGGAAAAACAGTGCTGATAAGATTAGAGAGAGCCAAACGGGCACACACACAGACAGGCAGACAGGCGGACGGACAGAGGGACGGACGGACGAGCCCGAAGACATTATTCCATAGATTAAGTGTGTTGCAAGTCGGCACAGTTCAGTTTGCTGCAACTTTACTTACTTGAAGAGTATTTAGAAACTAATGTCAAATTTTGAAAGATATATTAGAATATGAAAATAATTGAAATATTCCAAAAATATATTCTTTATATTGACATTCTTTTTTGTTAGCTCATAAAACATAAATGCTTAAATATATTATAAATAATTTACTATATATAATATATATTATGTATTATATAATATAAATTTTTTATTAAATATTATATTTAATTTTTTAATAAATTAATTATTATAAAAAGGGAGTATTAAATATTCGCATAATTTATGTACATAGTATACATATGTGTATGTAGGTTTTTTAAGGTACATAATAAACTCTGATATATCACAAATAATTTTAGAGTAGAGTGTTTCATATTCGCTTTTCAGTTTTACTATTCACTCCACTTTTTGTTCATATTTATTTGGTTTTTTTTTTTATCAGCAGTTCGTCGAGTTGAATGCACTTGCGAACTAGTTTAGTTTGATTTCAGATTTGGCTGCATAAAAAATAAAAGAGTATATATGTATGTATGAGCATAAATGTATGTATGTATATAGTTTATAGCATATAGAAATCTGTATTTAACAAGCAAAGGGTCTGCCAAAAACGTCAGTGGAAATAGTCTAGTGAATGCGGTTGACCTTAATTTCCCGGCCATGATTAATGAATCAGTCGAGTATAAAAAAAAAAAAAAAAAAACAAAAAAAAAAACAAACAACATAAAGCAGCGACCACAAAAGCAGCGCCAGGAGGAGGAGTAGTAGGAGAAATTAATGATGCACAATGTGCAACAAGCCAATTGCCAACTAGGGGCAGGTACAGCATTCTAACATCAACAACAAAAAGCAGCTCTAATAATGAGCATAATTATGTAATTAAACCGAGCTGTGTGCAAGAAATGCCGCAAAAAGACTCCAACTAAAACTAATAGAAACTGTTGCCATATGCCAGCCACGTGTGTGCGAGCGAGAGCACAACAGTTGCACATGCGCGACTGTTGCGGATGCTGAATTTGTGTGTGTGTGTGTGTGCGTATGCAATGTGCATGTGTGTGCGAGCGTATCAGCGAATCACAGCGCGCTATAACTGCTGCAATTCCTCTCCACACACACACACACACACACACACACGCACACGCACACATATACACACATATGTGCACTTATGTTTAATTAAAATCAGCAGGAGCTTCACTTTAGTCTAGTTACAGCTGACATTTCTAACGTCATATGTGCTGTTAACCGTTACAAGGCCAACTAATTTGCATATGAATGTAAAAAATAGAATAAAATAAAAGAATCAACCAAATCATATGCAAATTTCCAGCTACCCTTTCTATGCAACAACAATAACAACAACAACAACAAGAACAACAAAAGTGCATCAATTGCATCGCATTCAAGGGGCTATTGATTGCTGAAGGTCGGCTGCCAGGTCTTAAGGTTTCTAAACTCAATTTGCATAACTTGAGCGAAATGCCAAATAAATTGTCCTATTTCAATTTTGAAATGTCCGTTTCTTCTTCTTCTTCTTCTTCTGCTTCTCCTCGTTCTTGATTTTCTTCCTCTACCTACTAAACGTTTTATGCGCTTAGCAGATTGGCATTTTATGGCTTGCATAATTAGTCGAAATCCAAAAAATTAACTGAAGCTAAGGCAAAAGACGAGAAATATAATAAAAAGGGTTTCTCATTCGCTGAGCAGTAAGGCTAACCAGTTTACGCTGCCAGCGCACAAACACACACACGCACTCACACACACATGCGTACAACCTGCAGCCAGTTGGACAACTTTGGCCAGTTTAACAAAAAACGAAAAAAAAAATAACGAAAAAAATGCAGCCGCCACACTTTTTATTTTTACACATACGCCAAAAAGAGCACAGACACACACACACACACGCACGCATACAAGCCTACGCACACACACATGCACAGGGACAGGTTACTCTCTTGGGTGCCAATAGCAGCAGCAGCAGCAGCAGAAGCGGCCGCCATATGCAAGCCTCACCCACACATACACACGCGCACACGCACACTCATACATAGCCATTCAGCCACGCGGCGAGCGCAGCGCAAAAACGCACACAACGGCTGCAGACTGCAACGCCGACAGCGACGCGTCTGTCATACAAGTGAGCGAGACAGCAAGAGGGTTGTGACGAGCCGTAGCACAGTTTTGTGGCTTTTCCTTAGCGAGTGTTATATGTATGCAGGGGAAGTGCGTGCGTATGTGAGAGGCATATTTCTGCTGTGCTCTATGTGTGTCTCTTTATGTGTGTTTGTGTGTGTGTTTGAAAATGTGCGCGCTGTCTCGCTCGGGAAATTTTGTTTTCAATGACTTGCTGCATACGAGCGCCGTGGCAGTTTTATTCAAGTTTGAGCGCTCGAATCTGCAACAACGTGCCACGCAAAATTCAACAAAATTAGAAAAAAAAAAAAAATACAACAAAAAAACAACGCAAAATTCGTACGTGTCGCAGTTCTTTGGGCACTCCAAAAAAATCTAAAAAAAATCAACAAAATATTTTTAAATTAAAATTTCAAAATAGCAACAATTGGATAAACTACAAACAGCATTTTTGGGATTTGTTATTCAGTGGCTCTGTGTGCGTGTGTGACAAGGCAAAAACAAAAATAAAAATACAAAATTTATTGCAATTATTAATTAACGAACTTCAAACGAAAATCTAGCAAAAATCAACAAAATTTTCTTATTGAATGTGAAGAATAGTAAAACAAGGCAAAAGGAACTCAAATTGCATGGAAAAGCATAAACAAAAACTTGTTCAATAATTCATTAAAAAGTGACATTTTGCAATTGAACCTCGCTTCAATTGCCAATTGCAACAATTTTTGTGGTAAGATTTTAATTTATGAACAGCATTTAAATTAGATTTAAACAAATATATTTGCTTCCTTTTTTGTTTTTAACGTAAACAACACTGCTTTGCGCACAATTTCGCAATTAAAAGTTTTTTTTTGGGTACGTGTAAAAACTACAAAAATACCAAAGGGCCGTCAAATAATTAAAAAAAAAAAAAACAACAAAAATAAACTGGAAAATCCGAAAACCGGTTTCCAAGTGCATTTCGTTTCAATGACGTTTGCTTATCAAAATTTCGAACAAAATGGCGCCCGCTGTTAAAGCGCTGTTGTTGAAAGCTCGCCAAAAAGCTGCGCCGATCGACAGCGTCGTATAAGAGTTTTGCCGTATAAGACGGCGAGGCGTTAATGCGTTGAGCATTTACGAACGCATTTGTGCGCTGCTCTGCTACCTGCATAATATTTATCTATCTCTCCCTCTCTCTCTCTCTCTCTCTCTCACTGACTCTCATGGCAATGGTTAGGGATCACTTGGCAGGTTGCTCGATTCTTACCGCATTATCCGCTTTGGCACAATGGGATCTCAGACAAAAGGCAACGTCTTGCGCATTTTCCGCACACACAATGCCGGTTGATTGTTTTCCCATTGTCTGGCTGTCGACATTTTAATGTTTTGTTCTACTATATTATTTTTGGCATTATCCTGGCCAATTTTTTATACATATCAAACTGCGTCGCATTTGCGATCGCCTGCAAGTGGAGCAATGGCAGCTTCGTTTTTTTTTCCTTCTACCTGTTGTTCCACGAAACTCCTCCAACGGGTCGTTTCGCCTATTGGCAACACATGGCCAATACGCACGCATGTCCAACATATGCCGCGCACACACTCACACACACACACATACACACACTCTGGTCAGCCAGCGGCATCCTCGAGCGTCCAACATATGGCAAACACTTGAGCGCCTTGGCCCATGCCAAAAAACAATAGGAGGGAAAACCAATTTTTAACGAGTTTCAAATTGAAATACGAGCAACCACTTCGCGGCTGCAGAGCCCCTAGAAGAGCAGCCTGACACACATACACACACACACGCACACCCTCGCTCCTTTGCTCAAAGGGAAACAGGAAAAGAATATTCATATATACATTTAAAAAAAAGCAAAAACAAAAACTGAAATGAATGAAAACTCCGTAAAGCAAATTATTGCAAGTTTTTTTCATTTACGTTTTTGTTTTCATATGCGTGAGTGTGTGTGTGACGCTTTCCACTTTCCAGTCAAAAAAAAAAAAGCCAACAACAAAAAATATGTAAAGTAAAACGCGCGAAAAGCAGCCGGAAAAATACGCGCACACGTTTTTCGTTTTTTCCGAGGGATGTTTGCATATTTTTCCCCCATTTTTATTTTTTCGCTGTTATCCGCGTATTTTGTGTCACCCTCCCACTCCGGCCACCCGGCTTCCTCCGCCCACCCCTGTCCATCCTTCTTAATATTCTCTTCCCATCGTTTCCATTGGCAAAGGCGCTTTCACTTTTTTATGGCGCATAAAACTTGGCAGGGTGGCGTTTGGGCATAAATTTAAAAAAAAAAAAAAAGAAAAAAAAAAAACAAATTTATATATATAAAAAAGCGAAGATTTTCCGCCAAAAAAAGCCCAACTTTTGCAATGAAATGGCTGAGGAAATTCGTAAGGTGGAGCATGGACGCTGGCAGGTGGGCGTAATCAGCCCCAAATACACATTATTTTTGCACACCTGACTGCGAGGCAGCGGTAGCTGTAGCTGCCAGGTAGATCAGGTAGCGGCATCATGAGCTCATGTATTCGATATCCCTTGCCATTTCCAGTGGCCATTTCTCAATTGGATTCTAGGTATTCCATGTACCTATGTGGATATTTATATATATTCGTATGTTAATCCCTTTGCATTGACTAATTGCAGTCATATTGAATCATTCATTATCATATTAGTCGGTGCATCTATTCATAGTCGCATCCTAGTGTATTTCTCTAAACATATTTATAATACGTCTACATACCTATCCATATATTAGCCTTTTCCTCTTTATCCCTATTCTTATAATATCACATCTGCATCCTATCCACATCATACCCATTCCTATTCATCCATATCCATATCCGATTCTATTCGCAATTTTGAGAAACAGCCAGCTTTAGATGCCTAGATTCCGACTTCTCTGTTATCCCCTGTCCTCATCTCCAACGCTCCCCACACTCCCCACACTCCCCATTCCGTTTCTATTGCCAATTTTGTATTTTTGTTCCTATTCAGATTATAGTAACCCATGCGAAATTCGCTTCAGGGTTTTGGCATTTCCAAAAATCATTGCAAATTATTGAGGGAAGTCCTTGACTTGAGATCTGATTCGTTAGCATTCAACTAATTGCTTTCTCTTTCTCTCTCTCTCTCTCTTTTTTTTTTTGCTCCCTCTCTCTCTCGCTTGCTGCTCGGCAATCGATTTGATCCAAACAGACCACTGGTGACTCGTAAGCCTTAAGCTGGCGCTCAAGGTGAGGAAGCATCTTGCCTCGTACTCGCCCACACTGCTGAGCGCCGCGTTCACCAGCCTGAACAGCGCCTACCACAGCAGCAGTGACACCGCCCCGGACGAGGAGCCGGAACCGCTAAGCCCAGCACATCGTCATCAACGGCATCGCCGACACAGTCACAGCCACGGTCACAGTCACGGTCACAGTCACAGTCACAGTCACAGTCACAGCCACAGAGAGAACCACAGTCACAGACAGAGCGAGATGGGTGGGCCGACGCCCGTGGCCAGCAGCGAGGGTCAAACGTACTGTTTGCGCTGGAACAATCATCAGACGAATCTGGTCCAGATCCTGCACGCCCTGCACGAGGTGGGCAGCTATGTGGACTGCACCCTGGTCGTGGACGATGAGCAGTTCAAGGCGCATCGCGTTGTCCTTGCCGCCAATTCGCCCTACTTTCAGGCCATACTGCAGGATGTGCCGCAGGATCAGTGCAGCATCATATTGCCCGGCGTCAAGGGCTTCGAGATCGCTGCCCTGCTGCAGTACATGTACACCGGCGAGACGACGGTGACCAAGAGCCAGGAGCCAGAGATTCTGCGCACCGCCAAGGAGCTGCAGGTGAAGGGCCTCTACGACAACCTGATGAAGTTCAATCACAACGCGACGAGTGTCTCCGACGAGCGTGGACAGGGCGCACAATTCCAGAGCGGCACAGGTGCACCACTTGGCCAGCAGCAGCAGCAGCACCACCACCAGATCCCACATCCGCAGCAGCAGCACCACCACCACCACCACATCCAGCAGCCGCAGCACTCGGCGCCCACCTCCAGCTCCTCCGGCGCACCGGGTAAGCCCCTCAACGGCTCTGGCTCTGCAGCTGGTGGCGCCGATAGCAACTATGGCCAGCATCAGGCGCACCACAGCCAGCTGAACTCCTCCTCCGTGATCTCAACGTCCACACACATATCGCCCAGTGGCGCCATCTCGAGCAGCTGCTCGCCGCCACCGCCGCCCTTTGGCAGCTACCAGACTCCGTACACGAGCTTCTCCGCCTCCGGCGGTGCCATCAATCCCATCATTGCCGCTGGCGAAGCACCGCTGACGCCCACGCACACCACCCCGCATCCTGCTGCAGGCGAAGCTGGCCAATGGCCCCTCTCGCCTTCAGCCGCTGCAGCTGCGATGCTGAATTCGGTGTACGAGTCCGCTGCCGACATGAATCCTCTCAAGCGCAAGAAGCTGTCGGCTATTTCGAGCATGTTGCTCAATACGACACGGGACACGCCCATATTGCGCAATGTGCTGGCCCAGGCCAATCCGGCCGACTCCTCCCAGCCAAACCCGCTGCTGCTGCCCGGCGTCAAGCAGTCGGCCGAGAAGACCACGCCCACGCATCATCACAGCTCGAGTGCGTCCGGCGGTGCTGGCAGCCACAGCTTCAATGGCTCCGACTATGGCGGCGATAAGGAGCCGCTGTCGCCGCACACGGACCGCAGCTTCGACGAGGAGTCCGGCAGCGGCCAAACGGGCAAGAAGCCGGAATGGAAGCGCTACAAGCAATACACCCGGGCGGACATGATGTGCGCCATCCAGTGTGTGCGCGAGGGCATGAGCGCCCTCCAGGCGAGCCGCAAGTTCGGCCTGCCCAGCCGCACGCTGTACGACAAGGTGCGCAAGCTGAACATCACCACGGGCCGTGGCACCCATCGCACGCCCAAGCGCAGTCCGCCCGGCGTCGAGTCCTCGGCCGCCTTTCCCTATTCGGCGGCAGCTGCGGCAGCCGCAGCGGCCCACAACTATGGCCAGACGGAGCTGGAGCGCGAGCCGAAGGAACATTCGCATGGTCATGGCCATGGCCATGGACATGGCCAGTCTGGCGGCCACTCGCATCACGGCATGCCGCCCACAATTCCGCACTCGGCGGCTGCGCTGCTCGACCACGCCTTCCTGCAGCAGGCGTTGGAGAACCGTGGCGGCGACATAGCCGGCCGTGAGGCACTGCACGCCATGGCCCTGGCAGCCGCCGCTCATGCGGCCGCCAATCGCATGTCCAGCAGTCCGCCCGGCTCCAACGGGCATGCGGCGCGTTCGCCCAGCCACTACGCCGAGGAGGAGAAGCACGAGGAACAGCGTCAGATCAAGCGCGAGGCCATCGAGGAGGAGCGCGATGCTGACGACGAGGACGATCACGATCAGGTGGAGGATCTCTCGCTGGCGCGCAAAGAGCGACCCGAATCGCCCTACTCCCCGGGACCGGCACGCGCCGCCTCCCCCATGGAGAGCGCCAGCGTCATCATGCACTCCAATTCAGCTTCGCTCTCGACAAACGGCAAAGAGGCGGCTGAGGCGCTAGAGCGCGAAGAGGAGCGCGATCGTGAGCGTGCGCGTGAGCGTGAGCGTGAGCGTGCGCGTGAGCGTGAGCGTGAGCGTGAGCAGCACCTGGACGAGTCCAGTGAAGCAGTCTCACCACCATCGCCATCGATGAGCAACCTGGCCCTGGGCCTGGGTCTGGGCCTCAAGCGGGAGCTGCTGGGCAGCGACGAGGCGCAGGCGCGCACCGACTGATTGATGCTAACGATGGCCTGGCAGTATGCAGCCGATAGCCACGATTCCATATACTAGGCCACACACACACACGCACACACACACACACACACACACATTTAGACTCTTCTTCTTTCGGGTTTCGACGTTCAACGTGCAAAACTTCAAACTTATTTTTGTTGTGTTCTCAATCTTCATCGACTCGCCGCCTCGGCGTCGATCTAGCGGTAGTGAAGCTTTAAACATCATAAACAAATTTCCCAGCAAAAACATATAACGAAAAGAAAAAAATAACAATTCACCCACCCACCCAATCAACGCACCTTTAGAATGAGGAACAAAAAATGGGAAACCGAAAAATCAAACACGAATTAAAAAAAGAAAAGAAAACTATAAATTGTTGTCAGCATCACTTTGTGCCTAAAAAAATAGAATTATGCAAATAAATATATAGTATATATAGGGAGATATAGATTAGACTTAGGCTAGACTTAGGAAGCACCCACACACACAGACACAGCAGAGCACACACACACACACATTGCTTATGTCAACAAAAAGAAAAACTGTACACTTGCATAAGACTGAAAGTTAGTGGGCGTGGCAGAGCAGAAGAGGCTCAAAGTATATATATAGGGAAAAACGATCGCATTTGAGAATGAATCCAGATGAGTTTGAACAAAAACAAAAAACAAAAAGAAAAAAAAGCAAAAAACGAGTTAGCAATACTTTGTACAACTATCTTAAAATGCCAGTGATTTGTTTTAAAAATTATTTAGCTGCTTAGTTTATGATTTCGAAAAGAATTACATATATATATGTATAGTTGTGTATGCAAAAAATGAATAGATTTTGAAACATATAACCGAACTACCTCAAAAATAGCTCAACAACAACAAAAAACATATTGCAAATTAGTCTAATAATTTTGTAGATTTTTTTTTTGAGTACAAAAGTTTCCTGGGTTGAATTTTATAAGACTGACACCGACTCACACCCATACACACACACACACACGAACACAACAGTTTATACAAATTAAAAACGTACAAAAAATTAATTAATTAACTTTAATTCAATTGTAATTCATCATAATTTTTAGTTGTTAATGAAAAATGAAAACAAAAACAAAATGATGCAAAAATCAAACATGCGCTGGGGGCAATGCAATAGGCTCTATGTAAGTATAAATATAATTATATATGTATATATATAGGGCGATACCTTAGACGTATACCCGTATATACATATAGTTCTATTTAGTGTTAATTCATTTGTTATACAATTCCTAGGCTAAGCTAGCGACTCTTAAGTTTAACAACAACAACAACAACAACCACAACAACCCTGTGTACATAAAATAATTAAAGAAACATTTTCAAAGTATTTTGACGTTATTACAAGTTTAGTGTTAATTATGAATACAAGTTCTTAAATAATTGTAACAAACAAAAAACAAAAAATCAAATCTAAATTGTAAAAGAAGAAAACACATTTTCGGTATATAAAGAGCAAACAAAATAAAAATGACTGAAAATATATATAAACAAATATATATATATGAATAATAAATAAATATTGCGTTTTCTTTTCTACACATAATTCATATGAGATCGATTTCAACAATGGTCAACTCATATATTTATTACAACATTTACAATTGGCATATAAAAATAGAAATATATATTGCTGTATATATATATATATATATATAGGTGTAATTGTGTACTAAATCTATTAAGGAGACACGATCAGACTTTTGCTATTCAAGCAATTCAAAATACAGGGCTAAGAACTGTACACTTGACATAGACTGAGTCGAGCATGGTCGACCACATTTACATAGATACAGGGTATACAAATAAAATGTGAAGCAATGTAAATACAAATTATGCACATGAAGGAAACTATAAGACAGTTGGATATCCAGGCGAGGCTGCTCCACATATATATATATATATATATATATATATATACAAAGCTCAATCAATGCCATATGGACCTGATCTACAGACAGCCCACGCAATTGGGCGGATTGCGATTATCGAACTCGCAGATGCCGATGGCAAAGCGAAAGGGTTTGTGATGCGGCAAATGCATGGGTCGATTGGATATCCACGGCATGTGAGGTATGTTCAGCACGCGCACCGTATAATGCGGCAGCTGCACAGGCTCTTTGGCCACCGGATTGTTAATGGACAGCTCGTGCTCGATATGTATGAGAGGTGGCTCATCGTTGGGGCTATGACGTTCATGCTCGCAGTGGGCCAACAGTTTTGCCTCGCTCAAAAACTCAAGACGACAGTAGTTGCAATAATAATTGATGCCCTTGCTGTGCAGCACCTGGTGACGATCCAACTGATGCTGAAACTCGAACTCATCGTGACACTTGTGGCAGATGTAAACGCCGCGATTCTGCCGATGCAAATGGTAGTCAAGGAAGACCCTAAAACGTTACAAAGAATGAATATAATCAATTTTATAAATAGAGCATGTATTTATATCCTTTCGCTCACTTGCTAGTAAAGACGTCGCCACATTTATGGCAATAGAACCAGCTCATCTTCCAGTGTTGCATGTAGTCGTGCTTCATTAGATCCACCAGCGTATCCGTTTGATAGCAACAGTTGGGCACAAAGCACGAGAACGCCTTTAGCTGCACCTGTGTTTTAAGCAGATCCAGCAAATAGAGATCATACTCCTTATCCGTGGTTATTTGAGACTCCTCCAGTACATAATCATCATAGAGCATGGAAAGATTCAATGCGCTGTTGCTATTGCTGCGACTGTGATTGACTATCCAATCGCCAGTGAAATTCATACGCCTTGTGTACATTGTGTCCGCCACCGAGGTGGCATCATCATCATTCTCTTGCTGATCCTCCTCAGCCTCGTCTTCATCAACATCATCATAGTCATCATACCAGGCCAAAGAGCAGGCACGCGAACGTGAGCGTGTCGAGCGCGCTTTTGTAGCAGATTCTTGCATGAGCAAAGCCTGAGGAGGTAATGGAAGTACTATGAATAGAGTAGGGAGTCCATGGAGCTGACACTACTTACCTCCTGCTTTGCACTGCATATCGTATGATGCAGCTCCCATTCATATTTTGTGCCAAACTCCGCCTCACACAGGCTGCAGCGGTGCCTGCATTGATGCGTGAGGCGCTGATGCTGCCGCAGTGCCACAACGCCGGCAAATTCCTTGTCGCAGTTCTTGCATTGAAAGGTGCGCGAATGGCGCGGCGTCTGCTGCCGCAATTGTTCCCCATTCTCAGCATCTGCCACGTCCACATCCTCCTCATCGTCATCATCCTTGCCCGCCTCGTTGAGCACTCTGCACTTGGGTCGGCGCTGCGTCTGCTGACGCCAACAGCGACGCACGTGCAGCGTGTAGTGATCCTTGCGAAAGTAGGCGCGCTCACAGTGCTGGCAAACCAGTCGAGTGCGCCACTTCCAGCCGTCCAGGGCGTTGCCGCTATTGTTGCGCAGACCACCCGATTCGGTGGCCGTGGGAGACTCGGGTGGCTGGGCCGAATAGGCCTGCAGCACCAAACAGGACGAGCTGGAGTTGGATGTAGACGAAGCCATTCTCATTGTGCCAATATCCTCCTGCGGCAATGGCACTCCAGTTGTGGACACCTCGGCATCCGCTATCGGCAGACTGCACTCCCGTCGCTCAGTCTGCCTGCTTGTGCCCGTTATGCGCTGCAGGCGCTGCATCAACGTCCGCGTTACCTCCGAGTGCATATTCAGCTTGCAGACGCACTCCACGCATATTGCGCGCAGCGTTGTCTTGATTATATCTGCCTGGAATTGCAAATTATTGAATTTATTATTTATTTCAGCTGTTAATTGGGTCCACTTACCGACAGCTTCCAGTCGCGGCTGAGACGCCGCCGCATTACGCCGTTATCTCGCAGATCTAGCAGAGCGGAGGACGAAGATTTGCTGCTGCCGCAAATGGTGCACGCGTCGATGTCTCCATCTGAGCTATCCACTTGCTTAGCATTTTTTAGCTTATTGATAATGTTGCTGCTGCTCGACTCGGGCTCCGGAGCATCCTGCATGTTGCAGTTGGCACTTTGCAGTTCAAGATTTGTTTTTGTTGTTTTTTTCTTTGCATTAAACTACATGTGTTATGGAGTTTTACAGCTACGCTGGACAAGTAGAATTGTCGACTAGTCCACACATGTTTTGCTAGGCACTTTGATTTATTTTACACTTAAATGTTTCTTTCGGCTTTAAAAATATTTTATAATTTCTGCCAGAGCTGCAACCCTAATTTTTTTTATATCTTGTTCACTTATCGGCGTTGACTTCTTACACTTTCTAACACTACACACGAATTATAAACGATAGTTACATAACAGCCCTGTTTCATGCACAGGGTAATGCAATAGTGTAAACAATATTGATAAATACAATTTAAATGCGTTTATAAATGGATATATTTTCGGCGGCCAATGTTTATTTACGTCAGTTGGGCGAGGCTCGCCCACGCATTACCGAATTGAACCCCAACATATTTACAAATGGCGGACCCGCGCCCAAATCACTTGTCGAAATATCTGGCAAAAGAAAAAGCGGGAAAAGTTTTCTATTAACGCAAATTATTGCAAATTGTCTAATAAATTGTGATGTTATCTTAATTAATATTAGCCATAAGATTGACCATCAAGTATTTGGAAGACTTGTGCAGGAGGCTGTGAAGAATGCCAATCCGAATGCAACAGGCGTCCAATTGCAAGAGATTTGTGAAAAGTGCCTGAATGCATTGGAAATTATAAATTGCTTTTCATCTCCAAATGTTCGCATGGCCTTAAAGGCTTTGGATAATCATATTTTGTTTGATAACGAGAGAATTAGTCTCGTTGCAATTGATGGATTGTGTGAATTCTATTGGCTTGACTTGCCACAAAATGTGCGAATTCGTAAATACAAATACTATATGAATATTTTGGAGGAAATCAACAAGATTTGCAAGAGATTTTACGTTTGCTGTATTTACACAGTAGACAGCAGTTTTTTAAAAAACTCCTATGCACCATGCAAAGCGATAAATATAGATCACAAATTACAATTGAAGTGCCTAACAAATGGAAAGCGAATGCTGAATGATGAAGAAATTTTTATTAATGACAGTGGTATTATGTTTAAGTAGAAATATAATATAAATATAATACAAATTTGAAAAAGAAATTCTGGCGCCTTTTTTATTGTTAGTAAATATGGATAGCAATATCGATATACACTATCGATATAAAGCTAGGCATTCTATGCGCTGTTTGTCAAGCTAATCGACATTTTTCATATTTGGTGCCATCTTTGGTTTTTCTGTTCGACTCGACGAGAAAACGTGCTACTTTTTTTCCAGCAGGCCGATTTAAATAAAGAAAAAAAAAACAAAAATGGGCGTACAAGTTGTTCCAATTTCCCCCGGCGATGGTAAGTAAAAAGAGAAGAACTCTTTAATATTAGTTCTTATAATGGCATTTAACCTTACATTTGCGGCATTTTGATAGAGAAGTATTTTTCCGTTCTCTATACACATACACATTTTTATACACTATATGCATACATAGCTATATGTATCTCACTCTCTCTCTCTGTCTCTCCCTCTCACGTTTTTGTATTGCAGGTAGCACCTTCCCAAAGAACGGCCAAAAAGTTTCAGTGCATTACACTGGCACATTGGACGATGGCACCAAGGTATGCGAATAGTGATGATTGTTTGAAATGTATGTTATGTGGATAATTTTGCAGTTCGATTCATCTCGGGACCGCAACAAGCCTTTCAAGTTCACCATTGGCAAGGGTGAAGTTATTCGCGGCTGGGATGAGGGCGTTGCTCAGCTGAGCGTTGGCCAGCGGGCCAAGCTGATCTGCTCACCTGACTACGCCTATGGCAGCCGTGGCCATCCAGGTGTCATTCCTCCCAATTCCACCTTGACTTTCGACGTCGAATTGCTCAAGGTCGAATAAAGTGTTCGAATGCAGCAAACAGCCGAAGACTCTCTGCGTGTGTGTGTGTGTGCATGTGTAAGCACTGTTATACACACACTCACACACACATGTACACGTACACATCTTCAACAACAGCAACAAGAAACAGGCGCGCGGTCCGGCACTGGTAACAGAACCAAACAAGAACAATCCAACAGCATTTTAATTATATTCAAAACGAAAAAGAAATGAATGAAATATGAAATTAGACTTAATTACCAAGCACACAGATCATTGAAAAACGGCAAACGCAATTACAAATAAAGATTTATTCAAGTGAAATTCTATTAAAATTGCATTTTCATTCACGCTTGCACACAGCATCCATTATCTGGTCAATTATTTCATATCGTTCGCGCTCATATTTCTGCGCATGCTTCAGCCAGTGACTGCGCACCCGTTTCCAATGGCCGATATTCTCGGCTAGCAGCTCCTCCTTGGTAGCACCCTTCAGTTTCTCGTCCTGGGTGTTGGGCAATCGGGGTGGAATGGGCGACATCTCAGTTTTGCGCGCCTGTGGCATTTGCTTTAAAACTTTCAATTCGCCGCTCAGCAACTTGCTGAGCACTTCCTCGGCGTCGTCATCACGCTTAACTACGGGCACCGTGCCGTCTGTGTTGTACACCGCCACGTTGGGATTGCGCGGCTGGTTGGCCATCCAAGCCCGGCAGATGGGATAGAGCGGAGTTTTCTCTTTGTACTTGGACAGATCGAGGCTGCGTTCGAAGAGACGCATTACATAGCTTTCACTGTGTGATTTTTGCGCTGCATTGTTCCCGCTTTTTTTGTATAGCGACCGTTTGGCTTTAGATCTTCCTGATCCAGTTGCATTAGCAGATGTGGTTGGTGCTTCAGCATCGGCTTCTGTTGCGGACTCACTCTTCACTTCGGCTTGCTGTTTGGTATTGGATTGGGCGCGTTGTAGTTGTTTTTGCAGTTGCAGCTTCTTGGAGGGGCGTCCTCGTATAGGTAGCTCGGATTCCATGTCGTCGTCCATTTGCAGCAACGGGAGTGGTGTTTCGGAGTCATCCTTTGCAGCTTCTTTACGGGATTCACGCGAGCGCAGTGTTCCTTCTATAGCTGTGGCGCGTGGTCTCTTTGGAGTCACTTTCATAATGTTAATGTTGATATTTTCTTTTTTTTAATTCTTTAAATCAAATTTTCAAATGTAAGCACTGTGAATGGCAAAATTGCTAGTGATGGACGCCATTGGCGATAACACATTAATCGAAAGTATCAATTTAAAACAAATTTCTATCTAACTAACTAACTAACTAAATGCGATCTGCAAGTTAAAAATGATCATTATAATAATTGCAAGTCTATTCTAATAATTCCTTAAAATTCTTTAAAAATATAAAAAATAATAGACAGTTTTGATAGAGGTAGTTTTTCATTGCTAAAAGGTGTTCGGTTTATATTAATATCTTAGCGGGCGGGCAATCAACATCGCGTTTGCTGAGTCTTTTCTATGCTTACAATAATGCAGAAACACAAATTGAACAGTGCAAAATTGTAAGAGCTAGCCTGACTCGCGAGCAGCTGTTTAATGTTGTGCTGTTAACAAATACAGTCCTGTTAATAATAACATTGCTTCTACAGATTTGTTATTGTTGCTCGTTCCTCATCTAGCGAAACGCGAATGATTGAGAGTCGCTTTAGATTCATGAGAGGAAACGGTTGGTGCGCGGAGGAGTGCGCAAAGCTCTTGTGTTAACAAAAGAAAACTGAAAGTTAAATAGAAATATTAAAATATTTATATCATAAACAAATGATTTAAAGACTGTAAACCATTGTGGAGGTTAATTTGTTTAAAGTAAAGTGATAATCTAGTTACATAAATTAAAAAAAAAAAAAAAAACTAAACTGTAACTTCACATTTACAGTAAGTGCAGTATTGCATTCTCTTTGCGCATTATTATCAGTTCACCAGTTATTTGTGTATGCATGTATGATTGTTTTTGTGTGTGTTTTCAGTAGGTGCATTTTGCGTCTTTTACTGTTGTTTTGTTTGGTGCGCGAGAGAGAGAGACCAAACTCGCTCTCACCACCACGCACACACCAACGAAGACAAGGGTATGGTCTGCGCTTATTACTGCGTCGTTGCTTTCGTATTCTCCGATTCTCCCCCACATGTTCCCAAAATTTACTCTTCTCATCTATTTATAGGGGCGATTTACAGTTACATTGGTAATAACAGCATCGCCACAGATAGCATGTGTGTATGAGCGCAGTATGAAAAGTGAAAGAGATAGTGAGTGGGAGAGATCGCATTGATTGACAGCGGGGTGAGAGCGGTGAGCATTTGTTGACAAACGTTGATATATTTCCTACTCGCCTCTATTTCGAAAAGTCTTAAATAGTATATATGTATGTGTATATAATATATATATATTTATAAACACTCGTGCATGTGGCTATATAAACCATCGCGCTATCAGTGCCGCCCGACAGTAAATTTAAGGTAGATTTCACGCCCAGCCACAGCCCCAACCGCAGCTACAGCAATCAGGTTCGTCTGGCCGATCCATAGCCGAACAGCTGGGCATATCGCGTTGTCTTGGCAAGTTCGCTGAACTTCTACACTCTATATATTCATATACATATAATATACAAAATTAAGTTATTTATCAAACCATATACAGCGTATGTATATAAATAAATATGTGCTCACATTTATTTGTTTTCCAAAATACATAAAAAATAGTTTCATAGACAATTTGCTGATAGTTGTCTATTGTAAAGGATGGCGCAGCCGTCTGAACGTTTTGATTTTACTTTCAAAAGTGCTGCTAACAGCGCGAGTTCGAATCCTGCTCCGTCCGCCTGATCTTGTTGGCTTCTTTGACGATAACTCACGTTATTTGGCCGTAACTAATCAGGCAACAGTAATTTTTTTTTTTTTTTAATTCTGCAAGAGTATATTTTGTTCGTTTTTACTTAAAATATATTTTTTGCTGAGTTGCATATAATCCATTGAATGGAACGAATGCAGTAAGCTCTATCTCTGATATCATCACTGTTTAAAATAACAACAGCGCGCTCTCTCTTTGTTTGTTTCTTATTCTCATTCTCTCTCTCTCTCTCTCTCTTTGCATCTGTAAGTCACTTCCAAGCTGTTGCGCTCTGTGTTTAGTGACGTAATTTTCAAGCAGTGCATTCGAATTTCTTGTTTTGGTTGGTCTTATAAGAAAAGTGTGCTCAAACTGGTTTTGAGAGCTTTAACTGCGTCGCACCAAAACAAACTTGGTAGCTTGGTAACTTGGTGTGCGTGTGTGCTTGAGTGTGTATACATACGCGTGTGTGTGTGCTTGACAACAAATAATTGCGAGCATTCGACTGGCATATGGATGGATGAGTGCGTAATATCCGATATGGAGTATACAAGCCCATAGAAACATGTAAACAAAACGAAAAAAATCAAAGCTCTTTTTTTATATAAGTTTATTATGGCAACGGCCTTGACACGCTTACAACATCCAGAAACAACAAGTTAATAGGCTAAGCAGCAGAAGGGAGAATAAAACATAAACAAATGCGTTTGCATGTGTATTCGAAGATTTCGACTCTATAGAAGATATTTTCTATTAATAAACGGGCCACCTCTTTAAAGTCTACACATAGGTGACATCATCTGCTGGTCGTCAAAGAAGAGGAGATAGGCGAGGTGATAGATTAAATGCACGAGCTGCCCTGAAAGTTTAAGAAATTTCCTACCTAATCAATGGGTCGCCCACTACTGTTGACCTATTAAAGGGTTCGGGAGTGGGCGGTGCCGAAAACTGGGTCAACTTTGTATACATAAACAATAAAGGCGCACGCAACCTGTTTAAAATATGAAATAGAGATGGGAGCGTGCTTTATACAAATATTTCAATACTATCGAAATACTTACGCCATTCCAATCAGTATTATTATATATTTGTTATTATATTTTTAACTGTAGGTACTGGAGTGTGCTTAGAAGACAAGAAAAGACTTTAGATAGAGTGATAGTCTAATTTCGTAGTTCCTTAAGAAGTTACAATTTTAAATTGGTTCAATAAAAAATACAAAATATTTAAGTTTTAGTTTTGTTTTTAAAATTTCCTTATATTTCGTAACGGTTTGGACTAAGATGGTAATCAGAACTAAACGCTTCATAAATACCTGATATTTGCAAACATTGTAGGCGTGAGTACCCCAATTTGGAGCCAGATTCAGAAACATGGGTCAAATTATGGGATCCATGCAGAGCAATGTGGCGGAGGTATTGAGTGGACGACGTAAACGAAGGCGTTGCAGAGAAACGACGGAATCGCAGGAGGACCGCGAACGTGCTGAGCAGGAGGCCAAATTGCCAAAAAAGTGAGTGCGCAAAGGATGAAGGATCTTAACTGCTTACTAAAACAATTTGATTTGCAGGAAAAAACTACTGACAACCACACAGTATATATACAAGGCGCTGTTCAAGGAGCAGAAGAACTCGGATGTGGCCGTGATGGCACTGGACAAAGTCTGGCATCTGCACAAGGTCTACCTTAGTCAGAGTCCGTACTTTTATAGCATGTTCAATGGATCGTGGAAGGAGGCGCAGCAGAATTTTGTGAATATTAAAATACTCGACGATCGGATCAATGTTGATAGTTTGGATGCTGTATTTGGCTCAATGTACTCGGATGAAATCGAGATCGAACCCAAAGATGTGATACCCGTGCTTGCGACTGCGACACTCTTCCACTTGGATGGCATCATTGACAAGTGCGCCGAGGTGATGGTGGATAGCATTGATGCAGAGACTGCGGTGCAATACTATGAGGCTGCCTGCCAGTACGGTGTACTGAGCGTCAAGAAGTCCACGTTCCAGTGGTTCCAGATCAACCTACTTAGCATTTACAATAAGCATCCCAATCTGCTGAGGCACATCTCCATTGAATTGATGACGTTGCTCACGGCTAGCCATGATCTGTATGTTATGCAAACGGAATTCTCGCTATATACGCTGCTGCGCGCCTGGATGTTCCTGCAGCTGCATCCCAACTATGATCCAGATGATCCGGTGCAGCGAGCCGAGGCACAACGGACCCAAGAGAGACTGGCGAATGCGGGCGTTGAGACGCATACGCCCAGCGTGGATGTGGTGCAGTGGACGTACTTCGCCAGCCGCATGGAGGAGCGTTCATTTCTGGCCACGCCCGAGGGCCAGCCATATGTGCCCGTCTTCCAGAAACTGCGCACCCAGTACCTGACCAATCACTACATGGACTTGAAGATCATATTCAACGACAATATCATTCCCAAGGAGTGGCTCTACAAGCACATACACAGCCACTGGGATGCACTGCTGCGCATCGATCACGGCCAAGAGGATGCGTAAGTGATTAACTGGATATTTAATTAATTCGAATTCAAATTGATTCTTATTTAAACAGAAGTCCGCAGCAGCTGGACAATGATGAGTTCTTTGAGAATTGCATGCGCTGCGGCCGTTTGCTAATGGAGCCCGGCTATCAAAAGTGGCGCTGGACGGGCTTTAACTATGGAATGGATCTCATACTCATCATGGACTCACGGCGCCTCAACATACGACGCCACCATCGGCACGAGCACGAGCGGGTGCTTAGCTTGCAGACGAAGCGAAAGTTTATGATTCGCACTGTGGTGACATCGATTAATGCACAGCGCCAGACGGTGTTCACGCAGACGTCGGAGATCACCACGCTGACTCTGGAGAAGAACGAGGAGGTGTCGCTGATGGTGCTTGACCCCAAGCTGGTGCACCCGCTGCTTATTTCCATCAACATGCTGGTCGTGATGCCGCCCAATCAGAGCTTCAAGGAGGTTGTGCCACAGAGCGAGGAGACGACGCTGTCGACCACTACGATACCCATTTCGGAAATTGGCGCCAGCTGTGAGCGCTCCCTGACTCCAGCCAACGCTGATGATTCAGCTGTTTGTGTGAGCGGCGACTCGACGCCATCGTCGCCGTCTCTAGAATTGCGACCAGCTGGACGCTTTAGCTGGCCGCGAACCAGTGCCGCCTTCACAAGCGATGGCGAGGCGCTCTGTCGCGACTTGGCGTGCTGAGCGCGTTGCACTAGCCCCACCCCCAAACCACCTATGCATGCATCATGTTACGTCCCCCACTAAGCACATACCACCTCGTTCTGTTCAAGGACTCGCCACTCGAGTCTCGTTTAATCTATATATACATATATATAGTTGTACATTCGTTCTCCGTTGGCTACGACTAGCGTCCGCTGTATATATACTTATCGCTATATATAGTCCAACCTTCTACTAACTGTACGCCATATAATTGTACATTATTCTCTAGAGCGCGCCCGTCTCTATATATATATATATATATATATTTTTGTAAAATCGTTTACATATTACATCCTAGCAATTAATGCATTACTATATTGTATCAAGAACCAGTTAAGTTTATATCTGCACAATTTTTTGTGCGCTCGGCACAATGGTGTAGAAACCAATATATATATTAATGATATATATAGTATTTACGATTCTAAAAATCAGATCCTAAGCACTAAAGTTAAGCTAACAATGCGGCAATCGAACTCAATACGTATTCGAATCACAACTGCTAACGTTATTAAAGCTAATTAACGTCTTACTTAAGTCCAATGCATTTTAATTAACCCTCACTAAATTATTATTAAATGTGTGAACTTTTTAAAACAACAATGAGTTTTTCTATACATTATTATCAAACATGCCTTGCGATATGCAAAGCAAGGGGATTACAGCGATCTGATCGATCGAACGATCAATCTTTTTTTTGGAATCGAAATTTCAATTTACATAGAATTTTGTTATATATATTATATATTTATTTGTAACAAATACTATTCGCGTATTGTAATAACAGAACTTTAATTTAAAATTGACCCGGTCAAACAAAAAATATCTATATCCCTGCCCGTGTAATATATAAACAAACAATTTAGCTATTATGTGCTATAATTACCATACCATACTCCGTATTCATGCTCCATGACCACGTTACAGCAAATATTCTCTATAGATATACATATATATATCCATGTATATATATTTTATATACTTCTTCGTTTAGTAGTAGAACAGCTCTGGGAACTTCGTCTCATAGACGGGCTTCTCATTGGTTGTCTGCATTTGAGCTGTTTTGTTGTCGCTTTGCGTTATCTGCCGTTCCACGGCCAGCGAGTTGAAGAGCTCGTTTAGGCGGTTCTGAATAAGATCGTGCTGCAATTATAAAGAGAACAACGTTAGAGAAGATATTTAATGAGAGCCGGAGAATTTACCTTCGGTTCGGTGCGTCGTATTAATTCGTCGAATTCGCCTTCACGGAAGGTGCGCACAATTTGCATTTGTCGCTCGCGTTGCTCTCGCTTCGCCGCCTCCGTGGGCTCGGCCAAGGCTCGCTTCATCGCATCGAAGTTGTATTCGGGCGATAGGGCTTTCTTGCAGACTCCTGGCGAGCTATTCACGCTATCCACATCGCCGTTGTAAAGCGTCAAGTCGGCGGAGCTATTGCGCTGCGTCATGTGGTTGCTAACCGATTCGACCCAGGAGTGACGATGTCCTGGATTATCCGTCTGGTTGAGTGTATATGGCGCACCAGTATTGAGGCGCTGTGCATCCATGCCTGCATTTTGCAAGCACTCGCCCAAGGCTAATTTATCAATGGCCAGATGAGGTAGCGCCAAGTTCAGGTTCTTGGTGACCACCTTCTTTGGCTCCAACAGCGGCGGCAGATAGTAGATGGCCTCTTCGCGTCGCGCCTCAATAATCTTTTGTGCATACTCCAGCAGATTGTTGATGCCGCTGACGCGTGAGATGAGCACCAGCAGCGCAATGGCAATCGAGTGCAAATTGCAGCGATGCACTGCGCCCAAAGTCTCCACAGTGGAAGCCACTTGCTGAATTCTAAAAGAGAGAGATTTATTAGAATCACAATTGGAATTCACAGCGGGTTCTGTCTTACCCCAATATGAACAGCAGGAACTCCTGCACTGTTTCGCTGCACGACATCTCCACAATCAGCAGCGCAGCTGTATTATAGCTGGAGGTCAGGGCATCTACGCGATCCGATAACGCCATGCTATCGATCAGCGCCTGCATAATATTCGCGCCATATTTGTGCGTGAATATGATGTCGGAGCGTGAGGGCGGCTCCTGTGATAGGGCGGGATACGGCTTTACGCTTACAGTGCTCAGCACCTTCTCGTTTTGATGGCGATCGAGCAGCGCCTGGAAGATCTGCATCACAATTATGCGCGTTGGATCGTGTGGTGCGCGCGCCATCCGCAGCAGCGGCTGTAGGAACGAGGCCGGAAAGGCTTTCTCGAAGGATACTGTGCTATACTGGTTGCCCACTTTCAGCAGGGACTTGAGCAATATATTCTGCAGCATTTGATCGCTTTTGCTCTTCTTGGACAGATCGGGCACCGTGTTCATGATGAACAACATGATCTCGATCTTCTGGTAGTCCGGATGATGATTGGCGAACTCGCCCAACGCATTGATCAGCGCCTCCTGGTACTGCGACTCCTCCGGTGTTATTTCGGTGGTTGTGCTAACGCTTGTACGTAAATGAGTCAACAGATTATTTATAATATCGAGGGCAGAGGGTCCCACGCTCTCGCCCGCCGCAATGGCAATGATCTTTGATAGCACCACCGCCAGGGAGGTGCGTGTCTTGGGCGATGACTTGAAATTGCTATCCAAATGCTGCATCAACGTCTCCACCACAGTGTAGGAATATTGTGGTTGTATAGAAATCATAACAATGCGGAATGTGTGTATGGCAAAGGTGTTGGGCACCCACAGTTCATGCCGATCCAAATGGCTGTGTTGACGCAATGAACGAGGATTAATAGTTGATAAGGTATTATCATATGTTTGTTTACTTACGTCAACAGCGGCTTTAGTACGCTACGTATATGTCCAAAGGAGGCGCGTCCCACCAGCTCGCGCAGCACTTCCTCCGCCAGCACAGGAGGCGTCACATTGGTGGCATCCTCGACAGGTGTCAGGTCGCCGGACTAGACGGATAAGAGAAGCTATTGGTAAGAAGATCTCGGACCTTGATGAAGCGGGGGTAGGGTAAGTGCAGACATTGGGTTTTATGCTAAACATATATAGTAGATATATATATTATATACAGTGAAGAGTCTACGAACAAATCGTTGCCTTGTCTGAACTTTAGAGATTGTTCGTCTATCTCTTAGCAGACGAAGTTTGCATACTTTTGTTGAGGCAACTTTCGTTATATATTTACAAGGCTTGAGGATAGACATATACTTATGGAGAGTTTGATTAATTATACTTGAAATCAATTCAAATTACCGCCAGTAAATTTTTCTTCACAAACATAACGTTCACACAGAACTTTTGTTGTGTTTCAGTTATGTGTGATTGTTGTGTGTTTAGTGTTGGATTAGTTTCGTTTGCATAATGACAGAATATATACGAAAATAACGAAAAACAACAGAAATTAGTCGTGAGGCTCGAGATTCGCCAATTTCATAAATACGTATGCATAAAATAATATTGATTGAACTTAGTTTGGGTTATGTGAACAAACCTGCATATTGAACAGCAGCGAGGGCACAATCTTCTCCATGTGCTGGGCCTCCCAGATATTCTCGACCAGATCGTCCGATACGGTTTTGCGTATCACACCCTGTAATCCTTTAATGCCAGCCAGACGGAGGCTATCACGCAAATCGTGACTGTCGCTGTGACACATGGACGAAAACTTTGAGATAAAGAAGTCGTAGCGTCGATGATACGAGGGCGTGTCCTCGTTTATATTAGCAAACTTAACAAACTGAAAGGGGGGAGAGTGAAAGGCTCAGAATTAGTATATAACAGTTTTGTAGGAATTTAACTTGAGCTCAAGAGTTAAATGATATAATGCTAAAAGTATTTTTCGATATTCCGAAGCTAAGCGAAAACATTACTGAGCGTGGTCAAAATTCAGTTCTCTCTAGTCTCAGCATAAAAGACGACTTAGAGAAAAGATTTATAGCTTCGAAATATATAGAAAAAATACTTTCACAATCATTCTCTCTTTTTCGAATATATTAATGCAGTTTTATAAACCATTTCCTACCGAGTTAGTTGCCATTATTTTTAAATTCGGATTCGAATCCTCGAGCAGTTTTTGCACCATGCGCAAAAACGATTCCACAAACAGATTGAGCGTTGTTTGAGCGTGACAGGCCTGCAGAAGCAGATCCATTGCCTCCATGGCGATCTCGGCTAGCCTGGAAACAAATTTAATATATAATTATATGTTATTTATGTTATATATTATCTTACTTGTAGCGCTTGCGATTGATGTCCTTGGTGGCCTTCTGATACAAATACTCGCCGATGCGATCCAGTTTGTCCGGCGAGCTGAGCGAGTAGAAGGTCAGCTTCTCCATATTGGACTTGACGAGGCCATCCTCTGGATTGACAGGAAAGATGTTGTCAACCAGGCGCTTGTAGCGCGGCCGCAGCGCTGAGCAACAGCCGCAACAACCTAGAAGAGCGCAAGGAAAGGCGCATTGCTTAGACGGATTGGGCAGGCAGACGTGAATGCAGCGATAGGTAAACATGCGATGCAGGCGACGTAGTGTCTCTGTTGTGTCTTTGGCAATGGACAAATGGTGACTAATAAATAGACAATCAACCCCAAAAGGCGAACCTTGCTGCTGTTCGCTACCAGCTGGACTGGGTGCGGTGGCCATTTAGACCAAGTCGTTTATCTTATCACCCATAATCGTTGCCATTTTTAACAAGAGAATTTACCCCAGTCGCGTGCTAAGAGCGAATGTTGTTGTTGTTATTGCTGTGTGTGTGTGCTTTTATGTTGTGTTCTCTTTTGCTACACATCTTCGGTAAAATCCTTGGATTCCGTCATCGATCGCTGGCGTCATTCAATCATTCATTTATTTGTCTCGAGGTCAAATGCCGCTACTGTTAATTCTATTCTGACCAATCACTCACCAGGCATGTTCGCTCAACAGTCGTTTATTTTATGTTTTTATCGCGGCGTTAGATAATAAACGCTGCGATAAAAGTGCTTCGCTGTTATAAATTTGTGTGCTCGAATATTTGTTTTTCTCTTTGACTACTTTTACAAGGAGTTGCCACAGTGTTTCACATCCAGCGATCTGGCAGCAAACTGCTATACTTGAAGTTGGCTGCGCTATAACAGCACTGCTCCTCAGCGTAAGAAGTTGGGCGCGAGAATTGTGTTTTTATTTTGTGTGGATAATAATAATGTGCGTTAACAAAAATTTATATAATATTATACTTACAACTCGGATCGGTGCATTTCTGTACAAAGCTATCGAAAAACTCCGGTAGCTCAGGCGGTTCAAAGCAGCAGCGTATTAATGCCATTATTATTTTCTTTTTTTTCTCTCAATGAAGAAAAAAGTGCGTGTGGGTGCTAATACATGAGTATGTGTTGGTGTGTTCCTTAGTTAAAATCAGCTGTTGTAACGGGAAGAAAGCTTTCGTTTTCACTCTCCTTTAAGCTTTTCTTGCTATTTAAGGTACGTATTCATATGTTTGTATATTTTAGTCTATATGTATATCGATATATTTTAAGCACGTGGGCTATTATTAAATGCTTGGCTTCGTAAGATGACCCTCTAGCATTTACATAAGGCAGCAAGTGGGAGCACAACACTTAACGCTAACATTAATCATATTAACAGAAACAACAATCACGTTATTAATCAATTTACATTTCAATCATTGTTGCTTTCCACGTAACCCGCAACACGATTTTATTAAATTTAGAATATTTTGTAATTAATTGCTTTTTACTTTATCGCGAACTTGATGCATAGCGTGCTTTGTACTTTGCAGTTGAGAATAAAAATAGGTACTGAATGTGAAAAGTTTTGTACTGAACATAATTTGTGCAAAAAAAGCTGCGCTTTGGCATTTGACAGGCTTCCCCCAACGAAAGCTTTCCTAACGCTGCAATTAATGTGTGGGAAAAGCTCAAGGGATTTGCTTGAGAAAAAAATATCCCATTCACAACTGTTGCGGAACAGTTGTGGTTAAGCTGTGTGTGTGGGAAAGAAATTAAACCGTTAGACACTCGACCAGGAATGCTGAGAATGCCTGAGTGAGTGCGAGGGAGAGAGTCCACTTGGCACTGTCAGCCTGGCCGTTGTTGAAGTGCAAGAGATATGGCGAATGTTTCACACGACACATTCGTACGTTGACAACTTTATTAAAGTTAAATGGGCTCCTTGGAAAGAGTGCGTGTGTGTGTGTGAGAGAGATAGAGAAGGAGAAGAAGAGGCAGAGGGCATGAAGGAGGGGATTTCGTATGGAGTGGACGTGGGACGACAACAGATTGGTGCTTTATAGTTTCTTGACCGCCTGACGACGATGACAATCAATCGATGATTTATTTGTATATTTTGCGTATTTCTTCATATTTTTGATTAATTACTGAGATATTCAAATATTCAAGTGTGTGTTGAAATATTTGCGTGAATTATTTTATTCCGACTGTGTTGTGTGCTCAGCTACCTGCTCAACTGGCTGCCTACATGATTTGCTTTGTTTATGACACTTGCCAGAATAGTTTCAGTTGCCCCGGGGATTAGCGCTCTTTCATAACTAACTTATCTACAAGACGAATTAATTAGTAAAGCGATCAGCTTGATGAATTCTGATGCTACGCAAATACACACAGAGAAATTATGAAGATTTAGGTATATAAAAAATAAAATAAAAGAACGAAAATAATAGCTCAATCAATTTCGAATTTATAAAGAATATCTCAATTAAATTAAAGATAGTTACAATACATAAATAAGAATATGTGCTAATGCTTATCCAATTTATATTTTGTCGCTGAGTGTAGCTATATTAATAATCATAATTTCCATTTAAATTCATATTTAAATAATTATTAATTTGTTTAACGAAATTCAGCTGAGTTTAAATTTATTCGAAATACCAGATTTGAATTTAAAGTTATTTTGGGAATTATCAGTAGATATTTATTTTTAAAATTTAAGAATTAAATTATAAGAAGTATAATGAAAAAGAATTAGTATAAATAGTTTGCGTTCAGTCGCATTTAATTGTAGTTTATATTAGGTTTTAGGAAGGGGCCACTTGGCTAAGTGCAGCGATTATAACTAGCCAATATCGTGATTGATGAGCTGGGGTGTGGTGCTGTTCGATGCTGTCTGACCGGGAGAGGTTACTGTTTGTTTGTCTTACGCAGCATCCGCAGTAGAAACGGCAGCAGCCGTTGGTGTTGATCGTGTCTGTCAGGCTTTGCTGCACAGAATTGCCATATTATTTCTATGATACAAACCTATCGAAGATACTAAAACTGAAGCTGCAACTATGTGAAGAATGTTTTTGGGCGAGCTGGTTTCACTTGTTTACATCGCCAACATCAAGAGCCAGCCAGCCAGCCATAAGTTGCCTTCATTTAAATCAAGCCAAAGAGAAACAGAGAGAGAGAGAGCGAGTGAGAGATCAAGTAATGTAGAGAGAGGGAGAGTGAGAGAGCGTAAAAGAAATGCCGGCTACCTGTTGCTCTGTGCTGCTTACCCCAGCTCGGCTCATTAAGCTCCAAGACGCTGAGCTTTGACGCTCACGACGCAAAGTTTTGAGCTTGTAATGCGGATCGTGCGAGATTTTAGCTTTAGTCGACTTTCAGACGTGACGGCGTTCACCTGGCTGAACCCACTCTCGCTCGCTCGCTCGCTCGCTCGCTCTCTTTCTTTTTAACGTGTGTGTGTGTGTGCGCGCGCGTTTAAGATGCGCGATTTGTTATACAAAATTGACAACGATTAATATATATATATGTAGAAAAATATATATATATATACATACGAACTGGTCAGCACAGCTGCTAATCCTAACTCTCTTGCATTTGCATTGCAATTAGGAAATCAATATTGCATCTCTCTCGCACTCTCTCGAATATTTGCGATCAATCGCCAACGACCATCGGCACGTCCATTCAACTGCACTCAACCCACACACATAGAAACAGAAGAAAAAATAAAAAAATTAAAAAAAAAATTAGAAAAAAAAAAACAAACGACTTTGTGCGCAGTGCAAAAAGCAAAATCGTGATAAATTTTCGCTTAAATTGTGCAAACGATTTTTTGGCAAAGAAAAAAACAAACATTTAACAACGACTGCATTTGTATGAGTGTGTGTGTGTGTGTGTGTTTGTGTGTGCAGGTGTCTCTCATCTGTGTGTGTGTGACTAATTAAGAATTTGATGTGCATTTGCAAAGCGATTTCAAAAGAAGATCGAACTACACTCGCCCCAACAAGTGTAACAATTTGTTTATTCATCATCAGCAACAACAAACAACAGCAACTCAAATAACAACAACAACAACTAGTGTAATTAGAACTGCGCAAAACGCTTTAAGCCGCAATTTGATGAGGTGAGTCGCTGCGCTGTAATAGAATTGTAAATAAAATTGTCACAAATACTATTTAACGTGGGCTTTCCAAGGCATCCAAATGAACTACAGTAGAGCTACGCTAAACACGACTGCAAAAAATATATTTTCTGACTCTGTAACGCTTGTACTTTTTGTAACCAATTGAAATTATTAATACAAACCTAATCTTAGCTATACTAAATATTTAAAAAATACAAAATAAAAAATAAAAACAAAATAACTATAAATAAAACGAGAGATTTTTATTTCTTCTCCTGAATAATTCTGATCGCTGTTTTGCTCAATGTCTTATCTAAAATCTTGATTTTTTATGACACTAGAATATTCTTAAAGTTTGTTCCAATTACACAGATACGAGGTCTGAGTGTGTATGTGAGTGTGCTTGTGTGGGTGGGTGGATGTTGCTACACTTGTCGAAAAGGCCAAGCAAACTCTGCAGTTGGAAACATTTTTGCTCCGAGCCTGACTGGAATTCCAATCAGCACTCCAATAAGAACGAGTGCTGCTTATTGCAGAAGTTTAAATTCTTGAAATGTATTTTAAAATATGCAGAAAATTTGATTAGCATAAAACTCCTTCGAGGAGGCATTTCATTATGACAGCTCTTACGTGTTTAAAAAAAATGTAAGCAAATGAAATATATATAAAAAGTATAAACAAAAGAATGTATTAAATTTGTAAATTTGATTGATTGTTGATTTTAATCAATTGGAATTTTATTCGTATAAATTTCAATTTTTTAAAGCATTTACATTAAAAAATTAATATATTTTAAAATATTTATATTCAACTGACCTTAAATTTGTTAATTTAATTAGTATAAAGTAACAAATTTACATCAGAAGATGTTGCCATTTAAATTTATATTTTCATTGGATTAAATTTAAAGTATAACAATTTATTATTCGCTAAATTACTTTAAAAAATTTGTTGAATATTTTTCAAAAGTTGACACAAAGTTAAATTCCCATTAGAATGTCTAAAACGTTTTTCCTTTAAATTTCTATGATTACTGATTTGAATTAAAATCTGCTCTTAAATTTAACTTTAAGGAAATTCGAATCTAAAAATATATACGGTTTTCGCTCAGTGTATTCGCAACCAACGCATTGTTATGAGTAGTAGGCACACGTTTCTGACTCATTTGGCAATTGTTGAAATAAAAACAGCAAGCTGATTAATAGTTCTAAACACATTTGCCCCAAATGGAGCACAAATAAATTGAACTGTTACCCTTTTGGTTAGCACAATTTGCTCTTAACTTAAAGCAATTCATAGTTCAAAGAGCCAAGCCAAGACTTTCTTTCGATTTCAACACAAAAAACTATTGGCAATTTATTTTCTAAGTTCGTAAATATGCGACCTCTCTAAGCTGTCGACTTGTGTTGCGGCGATTGCTTTGAATTTCGGATGCAAATTAATAACCAATTATAATGTGAATAAAAAACCTTTGCTATCATTATGATGTTTCTCGTGTTTGGCCGAATGATCATTCCGATGATAATTCCAGACGAGAGCTGGAAACTCCACGTCGCACACGAAACGGAAATAGAATTCTGAAGGTCTTACAATGCAATCTACAAATTTATAATGTGAATTTCGATATTTCTTTACAGCTGTAAACTCTTTTGAAGTGAAAGTTTCAACGACTAAGTCTTTTTAAGGGCATGGGCGTGTTTAGATGCTCGTTTACAGAGTGAAAAGAGTTGATTGGTTTTGGGCAATGCTAGAGTGTCGAAGTTTGTAATGATAATCGATAGTCATGAGTCCATTAGGTCGTGCCGTATGCTCTTTTATAGAAGTCTTATCAGAACTTTGGGCTTAATGGAGCTACTCGAAACAGGAAATAGATGATATGCCCTTTTTAAGATCATTTTGGATTACTAAATTGATTTTACGTATAAATTGAGCAAATTTTATGCAGTCAGATCCGCCTAAATGGTTCTTTTATTCATATTCATTTCCACCTTAAAAAATTAGTCTATGCTTCCATTATCGGTTCGTATTTCAGTTCTAAGAGCCTCACATCAAATTAGCATTGCAAATGTGATTAAAAATCAGAATTAAAAAAAAAAAAATTGCTTTAAACTTCACATAAATTTGTGACTTTAAATTCGATTAGGAATTTTTTCTTTATTTATGTATTTTTGCTAAAAGCGCAAAAATTTTGCGTAAAAAAAAGCGAATATACATATGTAATTTGTTAAATATATATGTATATATAAACCTCTATCTAAACGATCTAGAACTCTTTGGGAGATTTCTCCATTTTAGATTTAGAGCCCTAACGATTTATATTTATTTGCTCTACGAGAAAGTTGCAGTAAACGAGAAATTGTAAATTTGTGAAAAGAAAATTATTATATTTCTTGTGGAAAAAATGGATGGAAACCAGAGGCCAACCAAGTTCCAAATATTGTGCAAGAATTTGAACTGGTTCCTCGATCTGCCAGCTGTGCAGAATACCAAAGTCGTAATTGTTGTGCTCTTGGATTTGTTGACGCTGTCGAGCCTATGTCCAGCTTACTCCAATTATATAGCTCGTCCGTTTATACTATGGAAATATTAAGCAAGGATAAAGACAACATATGAATGTGTATATATAAATGTATATATACATATATGTATATACACACATCTACACATCTACATAAACATTTTATAGCTGTGTTCTGTATGTGGGCGCATTTTGAACTTGTTTCCAAACGATCTTCACCTTCAGTTCAATGCCAATGCCAATGACGTCATGCTGCGGACTGCATGTAAGTAGCGTATATGTGTGTGTGTAGGTGTCTTCGAACTGGCTAAAATCCTCTTCTTTTTTAACTCCGTAGCTCCGTTCGTTTCTTTCGGCCTGTTTGCTTCAAATGCTTTGCCAAAAAAAATTAAATCGACGCACAAAATTTGGTTTTATTTTTTGTTTTTTTCGTGCTCATTAAAACTTTCGAAAGTTGCGCAGCAAAGCGTCTTTTGTGTCTGGAAATAAACGTCAATTTAAAAAGGAACCTGTGCAACAGCGAAACACTCACATACACACAACAAATTGAAAATTCTCGAATAAACAGCTTTTTTCTTTTTTTTTTTTGTGTTGATGTTGCCAAAAATGGTGTAGAGCCTTGCCTTGTACGCAGTCCTACGGCTGGTTTCGTTTTTTCTCTCTGTTTTGGAAGCTGCGTTGCATGTTGTTTTTTTTTCTTTATCTGGCTGCTGTTTTTGGTGTGCATGCGTCAAGGATGATTTGTTTTAATGCAAAAGGCAGCAGCAAAATTTTATTTGTGATTTTTTCTCTTATATTTTGTTATTTATTTGTTATTTTTATTTTTATTTTGTTGGCTTCCTGCCCCGTGCCTTTTTGACTCATTGTACGTAAATTGTGTGTCGGCCATTTAGCACCTACGAATGTTTTTTTTGTCTTTCGTCTTCAACAAATGTGCCGCAGGGTGATTAACACTGTTCAAGCTAAATACACTTGAAAAGTCTTAGCCATGCAATTGTATATCGCTTTGAGAGTTGCGACTCTAAAACAGAAACAAATATAAACAAATTGGCAATGCTGACTGGCTTTTAGTGTCTTGTATATAGGCTGCTAATGAATGCGCCTTCCCCCTGAGTGACCTTACCTAATAGCAGTCGAACGCCACGCGGCGCATCGGGTCAACAAAAGCGGGTAACATTCACTTTCGCATGGTGCACCTTTAATTGCCCACGGGGCACAAAACATCAAACACAAGACCAAATCAAAGAGAGGGGCTGAACGGAAAGTGTATGGACTAGTGGATACCCTGGAATAAATTGCCTGATTAAATGTCTTGAAATGCAAAGTGACGAGACAGACTAGACTAACAACTCGGATTCTAGAGGTAGTAGTATAGTCCAGCTTTATTTTTAGTCATTTACAAGCAGATATATATTTTGAATACTTTAAAAGTAGCTAAATTCTTTCCTTTGTTCTTAAGCTGTATCTGCATATAATTTTGACAAGTGCAGAAATGTGACAAATATCGAATTTTTATATGATAAGTATGAATTCTATTTGATTAGTTTATTTATTTATATAGTTTTAGTCTATTCAATTTGCTTTAGCTTATTATCTTGGACTTCATAGCTCAAAATCTGAACTGCTGAACTGAACTTGCAATTTTGTCATCTTTAGTCTATACTTATATTATTCTATTATAAAATCTTATCAGATCACTTTGAATTCTGCCTTTAAAGAAAATGCAGAATAAAAGTGATGCACAGACTATCTGCTGAGTGAATATAAGTGAACAGGATTTTATTTATACGAATATTATGTACGTTAGCTAATACAGATTAAGAATAGTTTAGTCTAGTCTGGTTGAAGTAGTCTATTTGGGCACAATAATTAAGGAAAATAACAGAAGAATTCTATAGTGAGGAGATAATTGCAAGTCATTAATATAGACTATAAAGATAGCTTCATAAATACCCAATACTTTAATAAACTCGACTCTAAATGCGAATAAAAATCTGCCTAAAAATCTATATAGGCCAAGTTTTGTCAGCATCTGCCTGTTATGCACAAAAGTAGTTGCGTCTGCAATATACCTGTTTAGCCCACATGCACTGACTGCAGGGTAAAAAAAAAAATAAATAAACAAAAATAAATAAAAAATAAAATAAAATCGAATTGGAAATGTGTGAGACAAGAGCAGCAAGCGCACAATATCTTCCAAATGGCGTAATCGCATTTGTGTCTGTATGTGTGTGTGTCTCTGTCTGTCTGTGTGATTTGTGATTGTTGAGGCGGCCTGAAAGCCAGCGTTAAGAGTAGCTGTTGATTTAATGGGGTCGACTGCTATTTAACAAATTGTTTAACCTGGTCGCGTTTTCATTTGTAATGTACAAATGGGCTGGCATTGAGCCACGTTGAGCACGCTGAGCGGAAGTTGATCGGTCAATTGTGAACGGTAAATAGCATTTGACACTTCACAAAGCATGTGCGGAAGTTAAGCACACACACACACACAGAATACTTGAAGAAAAGACCCAATTAGTGGCTGGCCAAATTATAATCATAACTGAAGCACTTAGCAGCTTAACTCTTTTTTCTTCTCCCAATTGACCTCCTCCCGCATTGTCTCTGGCCTGAGAGTGGCTCAGGTGTATCAGGTGTCAAGTGTCGCCAGTGGCATTGGCCGGTGCAGGCGGGGGCAAACGTTGATTTGCTGCAATACGACGCCCTGGGAACGCCGCTTAACCGATTTCATTTTTGGGCAAAGCTTAGCACGGATATACCCTCTGTTGTGGATATATATAGAAAGAGTTTGTTAGTGTTAAGTAGTGGGGAGAGAGTAGAGATATAAAGAGCAGGCGTTACACATGCCCTGAAACAAGCAAATGATATGGACTTCATTTGTAATTTCTTATTTGTTATTGAAGAAGCACTGATATATCCTGCAGAGGTGGGTGGAAGAGGTAGAGCATTGCTTTTTTTCGGATTGACTACGGCTAAGATCTTTGATCCTTTGGTTGAACTCCTTTTGCTGTTCATAGAAAGAAATATTGGACCCAATTTCTGGTCTTTCTTATTTGAAATTAGACAGCTCTCTCTCTAATGAAGATTTCTTTAGCTAGAGAGAGTGAGCCACCCAGTAAATAAATAAATCTTTTTCAGGTAGCTTGCACAAAAGTTCGTTTCATAAACTCTCAAAATAAGCCTAAAACCAAATGAAAATTTATATACCATATAGTTTCTGCTTCTTGGATTGGCTTTTTGAAACCAGATAAGCAAACAGGGTATTTTTGGTACACAATCTCTTAATTGGCACACATTTCGATGGCGTCAAGCTCTATGTGTGGCTGAATGGATCGAACCAAAAATGAATATTTGGGGCGTGCATGATGTTGGCCGAAAAGGCTTTCAATGAAGTCATTAAATTGATGTATTGACTGCCAGTCGCTGGCCGCTGGGCCTGCTTAGCTTTCATCTCTGCCTCGCTCGAGCCAATTATGAAGTTCCAAGAACTGCGTCTGGCTGCGACTGCCATAACGAAATTCCAGCAAATTTCTCTTTGTCTAGTCTGCCTTATTTTTTTTATATATTCTTTTTTTCTTATAATAATAATTGACCGATGTGATGTCATCTGGTTTTGACTGTGGGTGACATTTGATGACGGCGAATAGCATAAATAGAGATTCATGCATACAAATGAGAGTTGGAAACTGGAGCGATTACGGTCACGCATTGTGCCGCCTGTTTCCCAGTTCATTTGCCGCTAACGATAATGGGCGTCTTATCAATTGGCAAAAATGTGAAAGAAAGAAAGATTTGTAACGCATTTCATAACGCTGTCGTGGCTGCTGCTGCAATGGGTCCAAATTATTTTTGGACTGACTGCCATTATGCGCATTACCCAATTTATATATATATATATGTATTTATATCGAGCAATAAATATAATGTCGAAATTGACTCACCCAAACGATCGTTACCCTCACCCTTGGCACCCTTCCCTCTCGGCTGCTTTGTATGCCGCTCAAGCGTTGCGGTCAACAACATTTGACGAGATCTGCCGAAACAGTATGGCATATCAATGAACTCGTCTTTCGATCAGCTGCAGACGCGTCTGCTCCCAATATTATTTTTACGATATTGAAATTTCGAAATTTTCGTGAAGCGACTTTGTATTTTCATCAATCAAAAAGTATATATATTACGAGACATTCGCGTACCTTTAGTGTATATTCGATATATGGCCAACTGTTTAGCATATTAATGATGTCCGCTCGGCTCGCGATCAGCTGAAGTTGCGGCTGCTTACAATACTGAATTGCGATATTGAAATTTATGTCAAATTCCAATAGTCTGCATTTCTATCAATCAAAAATTGTATAACGATATAGTGAAGCATTATGTATATACATATATGAATATAAAAACTACACACAGCTTAGACCAATTATAATCTTTCCCTTTCAAAATGTAAATATTACACACTTTTTCCTAAAGAAGAATTGAGCAAAAGTCACATTTGTTTTTGAGATTTGTAGAGAGATGCAATAAAAATTGATCATTCATAAAAATTAGTAGAGCGGGATGTGAGTATTTGAAAGAGGATTAGTATCAAAAGTAAATACGTTATATTTTAATTATTAATATTTATTAGAATTGCAAGCTTTTTTATTTTTTTATAGCATATAGAAAGAGAAATAAAAAATATTATATATATATATTTAATTGTTAGACGTAAGGCAAATTAATGAACAATCGTATGATATTTAACGACATTTACTATAAGAATATATGTCATATATACACACATATTTATATATATTTTTATATATAATTATATTTTATTATTGTCATTATTATTGTTTCATTCATGCTGAGCTGCTTGGCATATGAATGAACTTGTAACTCGGTCAACTCAAGCCGCATCGGTTTCTATAACTTTACGATAATTTAATTTTTAAATTTGGACATCATTTTTATCAATCAAATATAATATTGTCAAAATATTCACGTACTTATAAAAATATATATGCATACATATATCTGCTATGTATATAAATTCGTATGCCGCACACAAATGAACTCAGCCCTCAATCAGCTAATTTATGATATTGAAATTAAAAATTTTTAAAATACTTCCATCAATCAAAAAGTATATTACGCGATGCTCACTGGTCAATATATTCATATATGTATATAAATTTCGTTCGACTTTTGCATTTCTATCAATCAAACGAAATTAAATCAAATCACATCGCATCTCTCATAGCTGGCAGCAATAATTAGACTCCAGATTTCAGCAGAAATTTGCATAAATTATGCTCAAACCACTGCTAGCGGCAGCCCAATGGCTTTAATTACCCCGGCAGCGACATTTGGGATAGATAAAAGGAAAAAAAAGTAAAACAGAAAAAGTGAAACTGCGTTGTAGCTTATGCAAGACGGAAGATGGTCGGTCGCACAGTTCGCATGCAACATTCGATTATGAGTTGCTGTGCCAGAGACCCAAAGAAGAAGGAAAATATTGCATGTCTAGCGCCCTTTTTCCCACTGGGGAGTTGTTGCATGGCAGCAGCGTGGAAGCGCGGACAAACAGCCAGACAAACAGCATGCAACATGCAGCACGTTGCATGGGCCGCCTGGGTGCCAATTGCCTATTCGTCGTTTTTCGTCGCTGACCTTTGCCACCGTCAACGTTGCCGGAAATGCTCGACTGGAGCTTTAAAGATGCAACCGAAAAAAACGAAACTGACACCAAGGAGCTATCAAAATTTCGTGCAGCCTCTCAGCGAGAATTGTTGGGTTAGCAACGAAACGAAACGAAAAGGCTTTGCCAACAATCGGCGCTCATAACTAGAAATTGAATCAAAAGACTTAGGCAACGAACGCGGCTTGCAGCCACCAAATTAATCGAAAGACTTAGGCAACGAACGCGGCTCATTTGCTATTTACTCGGTAATTGCGCACAATTCTCGCTGCTCGATTCATTCAATTGATAAATTCGAAAACAGTTTGAAAACTCACTGAACCAACAATCAAGGGCCAGTCAGCCTTATGACGCTCATTTCGTACGCTGATGATCGATCGTTATTTGGCAAATGTGTTCGTATGTGTGTGTGTGTGTGAGCGTGTGTTTCATGTTCGATACGGTACCTAATTGATTTCTGCACAGGTTAAAAGTCAGCCAGCAAACTGTGACACGTGAAAAATGGCACAGCTGCAGTCAAGATTTATACTCCATTGCTACTTTCGCATAGGGTATTATCACTAAGTTATTAACTATGTAAAGCTATAAAAGATATTATCTTAATGGGTGTTCAACTTGTAGGGAAATTAGTTTAAATGTTGTTTTTGTCATGCACATCCCATTCAGCAGTAATCAAGTATTTATTTCACAAACGAGGGTAGTTTGATATGTTTCGAACATAATTATAGTCAATAGTATAGAGTCGGATATAAAAAAAGTAAAATTTATAGTACAATGACAAGAGATCCTAATACTAAAGAACTCTGAATGTATTTATGTTTTAGTTCTATCAATATACCAACATTTTATATGTAGTATTTCCATAAATGTGAAATACGAACAGCTCTAGATCAACACCATCATAAGCAAGACAAACTAGCGACAGAACAGAGAGAGATGGTGTAGATAGATATATATAGATGCACACAACGATGACGGCATTGCTGATGCTATTTCAAGAATATTTATATTCTATGGACTCGCCACGCCTCAATCTACTTTTAAGCATAAACTAATATGCCCCAAATTGCCACTTTCGAAGAATTTGTGCCATAAAAATATATAGTAAATATTCTAATATATGTATAATATATATAAAAACTATTAATTCGAATACTTTTTCACTTCTTCGCCTTCTTCGATTTCCGCTAGGGTATTTCAGCTTCAGCATCTCGCTGAGTCGCTTATTCTTTTTCATCATCATTTTTTTTGGCCATCTATTGATACTCTCTGGGTTAATTATTGTATTATAAATTCGAAAAGTGAAATTTGTATAGTCCAAATTTGTGTGCCCGCTGGGAGCAGTTGAGAGTTAAGAGCCACATTAATCACTGGCAGTTTGCCATTAAATAAGAAATTGATTTACATTTCTCATCAAAAATGCCGAATAGCTGATACACTCCGGCACGCAGACACACAAACACAGACTTCTGTATTAAATGTAAAGTTGTTCGTGTTTTAGTTATACGAGCATATAGACAAGCCAAAGAAATTGCCACAAAGGCGCCTAGAGAGGAAAAGAAAAGATGGAAAAAAGTTGCAATGTAATGCCGCAGAGATTAACCTTCTAACATACATAATAAAGTGAAATATGTAGTCATAAATACAAGCGTTTCCTAGACGGACTTTTGAGCCACAGTTTAGTGAGCTAACAAAGCGTGAAAATGACAGCGTGCTCGAGCACAATGTGAACAAGGGAGCTCGCTAGTGGGGGCGGGGCAAAGTGGGACATGACGATGGTGAGATTGACGGCCGGCCATCAACGGGGCAGCCAAACAAAACGATGACAAACAATATGCGAACGGATATGAGACGAACTTGGTGAAGTTGGCATTGGCCAGCGGTCTGTGTGTGTGTGTGTGTATGTGTGGGCGCTTAGCATTAGAATAGTATAGTAAATGAAATCTGTTGTCATCTGCGCCGAGTATCTCAGCTATGCAATATGCTCTCCAAATGGCAAGTAGCAATTACTAATTTCTTTTGTGCGCTGCGCATGCAACAAGGGAATTTAGTTGTAAAAATCGAAAATGCAACAAAAAAAAACAAAAAAAAAAAAAAAAAAGAAAAAGAGAGAAAAAAGGGAAAAGGGAAAAAGAAAAATAGAATAGAGACAGAGACTGCTGCTGCTGCTGCTGCTTCGGCTCGGCTGTCGCCGACAACCAGCTCAGCACACAGCGTCTGTCTTTGTGTCTGGAAATGCCTCTGTCTCGCTGTCTGAGGTATTGAGCTCGATGCGGCATCCACTCACAGATGCCTGAGCATAGATATCGAAATGCAATTAAGTATTTGCCAAGTCGGCAAATGGACGTTGCAGCAGCAGCGACAGCAGCAGCAGCAGCAGCAGCAGCAGAGACGTCGCCGTTGCTATTGCCGTCGCTGCGAGCGCCACCAACAAAGCAAAAGGCGGCACGCATGGAAAAATGCAGTCGGAAGACAGAGAGAGGCTCCAGCTCCATAGTTCCATAGCTCCAGAGAGCTCTTGGTCTTTGCATAACTTTGACGTCGGCCTGGACTTCGACGTTGGCTGCTGTTCGCCTTGGGGCTTGGCCATACTTACAAATTGGACTACACCTTCATTTTCACTTCGGCTTCGACATGGCTTTTAGACAGACTCAATTTCTGTTAGCTGTTTGTTTGCCCATTGCCTGTTGCCTGTTGCCTCTAGCTCAAGCTGAACCTGAGCCTGAATCCCCTTTGCAAAGGTCAGCGGCTGGCGCTGAGAGAACACACGCAAAGTGGGCGAACGCGTTGTTTGCCTTTGCCTCAAACTTGGACTCGGAGACCAGTCCGTCTCTCTGTCCATGCACTTGGACTGTTTTGCCGCACTTTTCTTTTCACTTGACACGCTCGCTGGCCCAGCAGGGGCAGCAGCGCCTGGGCTGGGTCTAGGCCATCATTGTGCTTACTGATTGTGTTTCTCTGCCTCATTCGCCGTGTCAAAGTTCAAGTACAGAGTCATTACAGCGCCCCAACCACTTCCACTTCCACTTCTACTCCAACTGTCTTCTCAATGTTTGTTTCTGAGCCCCATTTTGAGTATAATTTGAAATAATTTGTATGAAATTAGCTACACACTACGCAATTGCAAAATTTGATTCAAATTGCATTCAGCAGAGTTGTTTAATTGAATCCCCCTTGAATATATTTATATATGTACTATATTCATATTTCTATATTTCTACTCGCTGCGAGGACGTCGCCCAGGTTAGCTCCTACGCTTCGAAGCGCTACAAATTTTATGTTTATTACACCTTAATAATGCGTGTTTACAAACAAATCACGTTCATGGCGCAATCAACGCGCAGCAATCGGCATCGGCATCGTAGCATCGTAGCATCGACATCGGCATCTGGGGCCCGACCTGCTGCTAGTGGGCTCTACTTCTGCACATAGTCGTCGGTGTCTAGGCTGACTAGTCAGCTTCCCATCAACGTCAGTCGATGCGTCGTTGCGCTGTGCAGCGCAGCGCTGCGCACGCACCGCCACTCAAATTATATGGTAAAGCATTTTTATTGGCAGCTTCAAGCGTTTTGCGTACACTCAGCGAAACGAAATTGCTTGCGAATTGTTTTCTATGTCAAATTCAAATTAAAATTTAATTCAGCTGTAAGACTTGTAATTGATTTAAATGGCTTTTAAAATAAGAGTCAAGTAAAGTGCTTAAGTAGTAACACATTTTTTAAATTTTTAATTAAAGTGTTTATTTTATAATATACTTCATTTTTATAATTTAAATTATGTTTTGTATAGATCAAATTTATTTAAATATTCATTTTACGCATTTGAAATATTTTGTTTTTAGAATAACATTATTTAATTTTTAAATACAATTCTTTATTTTAGAAGAGTTAATTAAAAAATATATAAAATTGGTTTCTCATATACAAAAAATTCAATTAAATAAAAAATAAGTTCTATATTTTATTAAATTAATTAATTAATTATAATGTTAGTTAATTACAAAAATAAAATTTACTAAATTAAAAAAGAAGTTAAAATGAAATTGATTATTTTAGAATAAATTTATTGATATATATATATATATAATAAAAAATCAGTTATTTAAAATTTATAACAAAACAAAAATATTATATTTTTAGAATAAATGTAGTTTATGTTCTTTTGAGTTTAATTAGACTTTAGTTAGAGTCAATTTAAATTGTTTGTTTGCATTTTTTTAACCTTTTAAATGAATATTTTATGTTGTTAAAGCCAACTTAATGTGTATTCAGTTTATTTGAATATATTCTATAAATTAATTGACTCATTTCAAATGTGAAACTGTCAATGTAATTAGTTTCTCTCAGTGTAAGCAGAGCAATGCAACAGCCTGGGCAGCCAGACGTTCTAGTCATGATCATACGCCGTCGCCATTGATGTCTGGTCGCTCGATTGAGTTTAGCCTGTGGTGTGTTCTCTCTCTGTGTGTGTGTGTGTGAGTGTGTGTGTGTGTGCGCTTGTTAGAGTGGAAAGCTGTCCTGTCTGTAAGTAAGCCAGTAAGTGAATGAGCGAGCGCTGGGCAGTCGCTGCAATTGTGGGTCTGATTCTAAGCGCTCTCCGACTGCGGCTTTTGGCTATGATTGCGACGCGGCCTCTGACCAGGTGCCATAATGGGCATGCATTTTCTACCCATTACATCGCGCTGCTGCGCGTTGGCGTTTTGGGTGGGTGCGTGTCTGTGATGGCAGCCAGTGGTGCCAGCCGGTGGTGCCCTGGACTGGCGCACACACAGAAACTAAGTGGATGCTCATTGGCTGCGCCTGCTTAGCAGTGAGCAGGGCCAGTTGCAATCAAAGTCCTCGGGGCGAATGCATTGTTTAAATAGAGTTTGTTCGACTCGTATTCAAATATGAATATTATCGCGTTTGCTTAATCGCAATCAACATATATTCTTGTTGCTGTTCTTGTTGTTGTTGTTGTTATATTTAGCTGGAGGACACACCCAAATTGTCGGGCAGTCGGTCTGGCTACCCGACATCCGCTTTTGTATTGATATTCGCTCCACTCACTCAAACTCCATTCCGTTCAGTGACAATGACAAAGGCGAGCTTCGAATTATATATGCCATATATCGCTTGCAGACAGACCCAAACACCCTCATGATGTACATATTCTTGTGATTGTTGTTGTTTTTGTTTTGTGGCTTTTTTTTTTGTGTGCCTCGGCTAACGAGCATAACGCAAAACAAACTTGATTCGCTTTGGCCACTTCGTGTCCCACGCCCCTACGCCCCGGTTGGGGGCGGTTAGGGTAACGCGGATTCGTCTACAGAGTCATTGGCTTTTTATTAATTGGCAATTATTCTTTTCACTGTCAGGTTTAAGTTGCTTTTTTTTGGTTTCTTTCATTTTATTTTATTTTATTTTTTTTTTTTTTTTTGTACTTGTTTTCGTTTCTAATTTCTTGGCGGTTTATTGCGTCGTGTGTTGCCGGCATACAAAATCTCTTGTTAACCAAAAATAGATTGAGGAAAACTTTTTGTTCCCACTTTTTTGTCTATCGAAACTAAAGCTTTGATTTAATTTTAATAACACTTTCGCTGGCAGTAGGCCACATCTGAACTGGCCATTAATAAAGCAAGTAAAAAGTTGATTTAACCAACAAGAAAACAACACAACACTAAACGAGCTCGCGTCTAACCAGGCTTTCAAAAACAAACAAAAACAACTCAACAAATAATACGAACTAAAACCAGAAAGCGAATTACATTAAGAACTTGACGTTGAGATATGTTTTTTCTTCTTCTTCTATTTTTTATTTTGATTTGCAGTCAAGATTTTAAAGAAGGTTTCCAAATCGAAACTCATACAGAAAATAAAATGCCTGGAACGCCAGCTTAAAACTTTTCTCCCAGCCAAGTGAAAAATTGAAAGCGAATAACAAGCGACAACAAATATATATAACTTATTAAAGAAAGTACTTGCAATAGGAATCAAAATGCCGCCTCAACCTCAGCATCAACAAGGACCAACATCAACAACAACAACAGCTGCAACAGTAACGGCAAATGGTGGACCACGTGTGAGCTTCAATCGGGATGTTCATGTGAAGCGCATAGGTCAGTGTGTTGTGTTAAGGCATATAACCTCAAAATAACCACAACACACACCAACACCTACTCACACACTCACACACATATATGCTTTACTAAAAAAGCAGTCATTAGTCTAATGATAAATTAGTCAAATCTCATTGTTAACAAAAGTAGAGCATTGGGCTAAGCATTGCGGCACATCAATCACAAAGATCCGACAAATTTGTATACAAATTAATTTTGTATAATTCTGTATTTATTATAATAAAGAAGAGTTTTTTGCTTTAGTTTTATTTGCCTACAAATATATAGACTAAAGTGAAAGTTACTTGAGTTCCATATTTAAAGCTCCTAATGATATATTAGTTTATTGAATTTATCTGCAATATAATTAAAAAAATATATTTATATTAATATTTTTAATAATAAATGAAATTTCATTGAGAATGAACAGAACAGCTTATGAGAATTGATTCAGTGCTGACGAAGGTTACGAAGCTTAAAAAGGCTATTTCTTTTAATATTTCAGAACATTATGGTTGTAGAGCTTCTTATTAACATTTATCGAATATAATAACAAATATGTAATATATGCTTCAATTATTGAAAATAATAAAAATAACCAATTTTTGGTTATTAAAAATAATAAAATGAATATAATACATTCATTAGTTATTAAAAATAAGAAAATAAAGATAATAAATTTATAATATAAATTTATAATTTAAATTTATAGCATATAAATTTATTTACATAATTATTTGGGGGAGAAAAAAAAGAAATAGAAAACCCCATGGTTATTTACAAGTTAAATTAAATGAAATTAAACACTAAATAATACTAAAACTACAAGTCAATGCCTTAAACAAATTTTGTAGGAGTAAGCTTGAAGCTTGAAGCTTGCAGGGCTTAGGTAATTTTCAAGCCAACTGCAGTCAAGTTGGGCATTCTTATTTCTCCTTTCTCAGCTGCTAGCAAAGTTGATTTTGTTCTCTAAAAACAAATTTGTTGTTCGCTGTTTACCTACTTTTTACCTGTTTGGCCATGTCAATAATTGCATTTCTCCACACGGCTTTGTTTTGAATGTGTTCAATGTTTGCCGCGAGCTAAAATGATCATAATATACAGATATGCACACACACACACATAGATATGTGTATATATGTACACTGGCATCGTGACACACGCTAATTTTGGTCAATCAATGCCGCTAACAACCCACGCTCCGCACATCGACAATCGGAATGGCTACATAATTCAACTAACTAATTAACTGGGCAGTCGCAGTCAGCAGTTGGCTGCGAGGCTGCTTGGGATTCTAAGATGGTCAGAGACATGCCAAGCGAATCACCTTCGTGCTGGTTCAAAATGGATAAGCGACTTCAGCCTCAGTTTCAGTTTCAGCTTGGGCTTCGCTCTGGGCTGGCAAAAATGGCATTTGCACATCCATCAATTGCATAATTCTTTGAACTATTTTGACGAGTTTCACTCACTGTTGAAAATTGATTGCATGCAAAGCATCATATATAGAATACAAATATATATATAAATATATGTGCTTGTTGTTTATATGCTTATAGGGGAGCTGGAAGCAAAGCAGTGGGCGAATAAGCCAGAACGAATGCCAAAAGCAATGCTCGTAACAATGCCGCCTCAACAATAAAATGTAGTTTACCTTGAGAGCTCGCTCGCAAGTCAGACACAAATAACTATTTTAAATAAGTAGATATATAAATATATATATATACATATAATTTTTTTATAAGCCATTACAAGTTCCAAGCAGAGAGACACTCTCTAGGGCTGCTGCGGCTGCTGCGTCTGGTTGTTAAAACCAAAAGTATCACTTTGCACATCACTCTTTGGGTCTCTGGGCACTGGCAAATGGGTGGCTGAGCCTGGAAACAGAAATATATATAAGTAAGGGAGCTTTCCAAGTGTATGCCTGACTAGCTAATACCCTGAGCTCTCCACAGAGCTAAATTTGCAAGCATTTTCCTAGTTTTCTAAGCCTCTTCAGTTTCTGGGGCTCTTAATTCTGAGCCTCTTAGATGTCTTTTCATAATTATATGAAATTAAGATTTTATTTGAAATCTTTTTAAAATAAAAATTTATATTTTATTTGCAATCTGTTTTAATTTAAATAATATGCTAATTTTTTGTTATTAACATATTTACATTATTAGCTCTCTATTTGGCAACGCCGGATATACAAGAATATATATTTCAAATATAGAGCTAACAAATTTGTTTTGTTGTAGAATGACATAGCTACATTAGCTGCTCATTCTATAAAAATATATATGTATATGTACTACAGTATCATACATGCCTTCTTCTGCCTTCATGCAAAAAACGAGCTCTAAGCTCCCATTTTCAATGTGTTCAGGGTATAAAAAGCACGAAAAAACTCATCAGTGGCACTCGCATTAAATATATATGTATATATGTATATATGTATGTATGTGTAAAGTGTTCTGGCTAGCACGACTGTCGACTGTCTACTGTGGCTGCAGAAACTGTCTGTTTGTCTCCAGAGTCGACTACATTATTATTGTTATGATTATGTCTGGCAGCAGTCACAGCAACAACAACAATCGTCCCGTCCAGCTAAGGCTGCATTTATAATTGCAGGGGCAATGCGATTTATACCAAAGCTGGAATGGAATTTATGGCCTCTGTCTGAAATGAAGAAATTAAAAATTGATTATGACAAAAGCGGCATAAATGTAAATTATTTAGCTGCATTTAATAGATGCGCCCAGTCGTTGGCTGGGCTGGCTGGGCTGACTGACTGGGCTGGGCTGTCTGGCCACGTTCGTTGCTTAAGTCTTTTGTTTTTGGCTTTTGACTTGACTTGAATTTCCTTCTGCAGCTCGCACAAATATGGTCTAAACTCAATTTGCAATTAAGCCAAAGTCTTGCTAATGTTTTGCAATCAAGTCTAATGTTGGCCTTGGCAACTATCTGGCTATCTGGCTACAAGTGGCATTAAAAGTTTTGCTCTTCTTTAGCTCAAATCGAGCTGAAATCTTGGCAAGATCTTTGTGGCTAACTTGTTTTTGTCTGTCATTAGATTGATGTGTTATTTTGATTAGATTTATTTGCCAAAATGATGTCTTAAAGTCTCATCTAAAAACGGCCAAGGCGCCATTTAACGACGCAGACAGACGTAGTGAGAGAGAGAGAGACACACAGAGGGGGAGTAGCAGAGACGGAACGAAGTCGACTACACGTAGTTAAGCATAATGTTTTAAATGACTTTGTTGTTCACATGCAAATTGAGGCAATTATGTGAGAAAATATAGATAAAATGATGATTTAATTTTAGCTTAAAAACATGGCTATGAGTGTAGCTGTGTGTGTGTGTGTGTATGTGTAGTAAAAATTAGCTGCCTTTGGGGTTAAAGTCACATTTCATTTCGACCTGTTGAGGCTAATTTTTAAGGCAAGTTTTGCTCTCGGCTTGAGCCTCACTTGATGAACAGCGAGACAAGTGTCTAAACAAACTTATGAATACGAATATATGAGTGTGAGAGTGTTGTGAGTGTGTGAGTGTATGAGCGCCTGAGTGTGATTGTGATGTCAGTGGATTTTAGCTCGTGGGCAACCTTGCGTAGCGACAAATTTGGCAGCAACGAGTCAAGCTGCTGCCAGCTGTTGTTCCAGGTGTGTATGTAAGGCAGGTTGTTGCAATTATTATTGTTGTTGTGTTTTGTGCCTATACACGTTCATGACAAAGGAAAAGGGGGTATATTGGTTCCAATTATTGACAAAGTTTGTATTTGTGCTTATTTTTGTTTAATTTTATAAACTGGTATTTGATCTTTGGCCTTAGTTCGTCGTGGGCGTGGTAAATGGGCAATTGTTCTGTCTCGCTGTAGCTTTAGGCTTGGGATTTAATACATATTGTGGTCTAAATCGTCATACTATAAAAATATATATCTTTTATAGCTCTGTCTATGCGGATTACAGCTTCTGTTGTTTCTTGTCCAAATTGGGAAAATTAACTGACTGATAATCTTCTCTGCGGGTTGACCTATTTATAATGGACTCTTTGAGCTGTAGCAAATGAGAGAATATTTATATTTAAATAATTTGACCAGTTTCTGCATCATAAAATCAGTCGCTTTGCTCATATTTGTTGAATTAATTTTAGTCTGTTGAACAGTGTGAAGAGAGATAGAGATCAACAGCTGCTGCTGTAGCCAATAGCTGCCATTATATACATCGTTCAATCCCGTTGCGAATGACATAATCTTCGACCAGCTGGTCAGAGCAGAAAGAGAGAGAGAGAGAGAGGGGGAGCAGAGTGCAGTACCTGAACTTGCTGGCCATAATGTGACTCCTTAATTGATTCAATTATGGCGCTGATCTTGCAACAAGTTGTCGTAATTGGGCAGCCACAGCATAGATCATGACGTAATATTTGCAATTTGCAATTTGCACTCGTAATTAAATGAGCTACTGTTTGCCACTATATATTATTATGCACACATACGTATATTTTAATGAGCTCGCATATATTTTAATTAATTAAATTTAATTGTTAAATGAGAGAGAAAATAAAAGCGAGCGAAATAAAACTTAATTTAATAGGTATGCATCATTATGAAATGGTTGCGGCGTTTCCTACTCGTGCAATTTCTATGCCGTTTGCTTGCTGTGATTTTTAATTTATTTGACCAGTTTTGAATTTGATTGGCTGCTCGACTCGCGGGTTACTACTCATTGTTAATATACTGCAGCTAACTGGAGTATGATAGACTTGATATCGGGCAAACTAGAGAGAATATCGACAATATTTTATGATATGATTAAGCAGGTTTAAGAGATAGTAGGAGCAGGACTGGGGCAGAACATTTACAGGGAATTTTAGTGTTATAATTAACAAAGCATAAATTATAAATTAAGTTTTAATATTAATATTCACTTATGTCAACATATGCAAATAAGCTCACTGTGATAGAAAAACGAATAAAGAGGATTCGAAAAAATTATAAAAACCTGAATTTGAAAACTAAATATTTATTAAAAAATATAAAAGTGTAAAAATTAAAAAAAAAAACTATATGAAATGTAATCATATATATAATTATATATATAATTTTTTAAAATATATATCTTTAGATATAACTAACAATAATATATAAATAATAGATATTTTTATAGAATGAACATTTTGTAGACAAAATAATATAATATTGTTAATTAAATTTATATTTAGATATAAATAATAATAAAATATAAAGAATAGATATTTTTATAGAACGAAGATGTAAACTTTAAGCCTTTCTCCCATTTATTTATTTTGCGCAACTTTTATAAAGTAAATATGAAAATCTTAAAATGTAACTTCACTTATGTATATATATATATATATATATATATATATATATATATATATATATAATATATATAAACAAGCTTATTTCCTTTAATTCGACTCCTAGGCTTTTACAATATTATTAAATAATTGACTCGATGAACTGCTTCATTATAATACCAGGGTATTTACTAGCTGTTTATTTGCTAAAATCTCACTAATTGTTGATGACTTTGTTTTGTGTTACGCCTACTACGCAATTTTCGCATGGAATTGCTTTTGCGCAGATTTCTGTCAAACCTGATTTTACGTGCCTGTTAAACGCAGCATCATGCGGGTGGCAAAGGGGTCCACAACGCCGACTACGACGACTTAGAGGCTGATCTTTGAGGCTGGCTGGCAGCGCACGCCGTTGCCACCATTAAAATGCCATTTAGGTTTTTTTAATTCATAATTTGCATATGTTGTTTTATAGTGCCCACAACAAAAGCAACAACAACAATCACAATAATAACAACAACAGCAACAACTGTCATAGCGAGCAAAAGAAACTTAATTAATAAGTCGCATTTTGGCTGTGAGCTGCCCACCGCTTCGCACTATTTTGCCTTTGTGACATTGGCGTAGGCAGCCTCTCTCTCTTTCTCTCTCTCTCTCTCTCTCCTTCTCTCTCTGAGTGCCTCTCTCTCCATCTCCAGTTGTTAGCCAAGTCTTGAGTGAGTTGCGGCTCAGTCAGGTTCTTTGCCCGGTTGGCATTGGGTGTTATTGTCGTCGTCGCGTTATTTAATTGTGAATCGAGTGAAGTGTTCCGAATGCCGTGAGTTATAAATTGTTGCGAATTGGGTAAATGGAGTTGTCGCTCATTGATCATCAGCTCAATCGAACCGAACGCCAAATGCCAGCCAACATCAATCAGTTGATTCGAATACATCAACTCCAAAACTCGAGAATTCTCCAACGTTTTGCATTTGCCAAGATTGCGTCATTTGTTTATCGAAATGTGTTATTGAAAAAGAGTCTCAGATTATTTGATTTGGTTGTATATATATTTTTTTTTTGGCACTCGAGCTGCCCGTCTCTGCAGACACTCGCCCTCTGTATATATATGTGTGTGTGTGTGCGTGTGTTTGTTTGCTCTCACTTAATGTAGCTGTTGACAGCTGCTGTGCTAAAACAAGTTTGTCGCTTAAGTCTTTTGTGCGCAAATGAGACGCGTCCATTCTTTAACGAAAGTTTCTATTTGTATTTGTTTTGAAAGTCTTTGCGACAACAACAACAACAACAACAACAGCAGCAACAACTCTCAAAGATATTTTAATTGGGCTCGGCGAAGGGATGCTGCCTTAGTCGGGCTCATGTCAAAATAGGCTCGCTTATTTGCATACTTGTCACATTGGAGAGCCTGGAGAGGCCTGAGCCTGACTGCCTTCAAGGACGTCCATGCGGCACAGCTCTTTTGATGTGATTAGGAGATCGAGCTGCTGCCGCTGCAGCTAGCTCGCCGTCTAGCCTTCTTTCCCACATCGACTCTGGCACAACGATAAGCGCACAAGGGCATTCAATTATTTCAATTCTGGATTGAGTGCGCGCGGCCGTTTAGCATTGGAATTGCTGAGGTGCATGCGCGCCGGACCCGCCTAGATAAACTCAAAGTTGGCCCGGCCTAGGCCCGACCCAATCGAAATCGAAAGTGCGCAGGTTAATTGAAATGCCCCAAAGGCGCGCCGAACGGCCCTGAGCGCCAAGATCTTTGGCCGTTGCTGGCTTTCAGCATGCGTTTCGTATCCCGAGTCCCATGAAGGGGCCATGGAGCCATGGAGGGGCCGCTTCATTAGCGCACGCCGAGCACTTGAACCTAGAGACCGGTAGGCAAGCAGTGCCCTAAAAGCCTGTTATCTGGTTCAATGACAGGTTGTGGGCGCGCTTTGATATGAATCATTTGTTGGCCTAAACGTCGTTACATTAATGCCATTAAGTATGGCTCTTAATGAGCCAAGCACATGCCATCATCGTATCTCAAGCTCAGCCAAGTGAAAGTCAGCCTCATGAAATATGAGCGACAACGAAATAACAACTGGCTGCTATTATCTATATGAACTGGGACTTGGTCAGTGTGCTGCGATTTCTGGCTATCACGAAAACCAAATTATATGCAACAACAACAACAATCACAACAACAACAGCAGTGAATGCAACTAGCAAACGTAGCAGAAAATTGTTAGAGTGAGTGTTGGACTAGGAGATACCCTGAGACGAGGAAGAGTTCAAGTTGGATTAGAAGATATCAGGAAACTAGTGAAAGTTAGGAGCGGACTAGCAGATACTAGATATAGGGTTGGATTGGCGTATAAGCTGAAATTAATATGAGTAAAGAAGATATCCTGAAACTAGTAAGAGTGAAGAAGAGAAGAACTAGTAACGCGGATTTTTGAGCTGGAAGATTTCAAGCAAGTAATGGCAATGTACTGCCCCTCTCAACCTGCTTAATCTTCTGATAATCTCATTAGAAGTTTGGGGTCTTGGGGTATAACAAAACATGAGTTTAGAATCTTTCATTAAGAGATTTTAAACAACATGTTCCTAGTTTCTTAACTAATTTCAAATGTCGACGTATAATATAATTCGATAAAATATTAATAAAATATGCAGATATAAAATTAATATTTTAAATATATAAATGTATTTATATAAACATATAAATAGATATAATATATATGCATATATATTTTTACAAATATATTTCAAAATGCAAGCCTCCAGCTTCTGTAGCTGTTAAGATGAACGAGTTCAAATAGACAGCTAAAAAAGGCTATATCAACTAAATGCTACCCCGGCATATGTATCGTCTTCTTCAGCTTGGCATTATACCCCATTGGCGAATTTTCAAATGTTTGAGGGTATCCAAAACGAAACGAAACGAAAATAAAACCGAAACAGGCGCTGAGGCAGGTTTTGGCTGTGTGAACTGCTTGCAATAGGCCGGAAAATTGGATCAGATTTCTTATCGCAGTGCGTCAAAGTTTTGTTGTTTTACATTTTTGTGTTTTTTATTTTGATATTTAAATTCCTGCAGGCAAGTAGAACTCATTCGGCATGGGCACACACAAATCATAGAGCCCAACGGGCCTCTGGTTCGCGTTCATTAAGTGGATCGATGATTAAATTAATGAATGGCTTTCAGCAGCTCTTTGTGCCAGGTGTTGTGGCTATTGTTGTTGTTGTGGTTGCTGTTGCTGTTGCTGCAGAGCTTTCGCAATCAATCATAGCTGCACTCCAGCTCAGCTCTCTGGGGGAATGCGACGGCATTGCAGAGCGTTTACTGTTACTTGACATTGACTTGAGCTTAAGTTTCACTCGCTCGCTGTGCTATCCAACTGTCGCTTAGTCGCAATTTATGTTTTCCTGTTGCCCAAAAGCCCAGCCACAAAATGCGGCCACAGAAACACCTCAAGCTAAACAAGAAAAAAAAAAAACGCAACTGCATTCAATTCAAGAGCAACAACAACAACCGCAAAGTGATGAACATGCGAGCGGCTCCTTGAGTAAACCTCAAGCTCGCATGTCAAGCCATCGCACAATATAAACGCACAGTGAAATTAGCCATGAGCTGACGGCACTAAATTTATTTCATTTTTTAGATTTATTTAAATTTTATTATTAAGTGCCTAAAATGTTCTGCTTCTGTTGATTCTTCGAATATCTAGATATTCTCTGCTTCTTCTTCAGTCAGAAACGTGTTTTCGCTTATGTGAGTCCTCACCGTACTTGCACACTTGTATGGCATGCGCTGCATAGTTACATTTTACCTTGACACATATCATGGAATCGCAGTTTTGCGTTTCGTTTATCTTTTTGTTTTTTTTGGCCAAGTCTTGGCAGGTTGCCTCGTTTTGCCGCTGTTTCTTCCTCTAGCTCTGCCCCTCCCACGGCTTGGCTTGCCTTGCCTAGCTTTATACAATTGAGAAAACTTCTCCCGCTTCAGTGGTGGCTGTTTTAATGGCTTGTGAAGTCGCTTTGACACCTGCCACGCCCAGCTTGTCAATGTTCATTGTGTATCGTAATCAGTTAGCCACAGGCATTCGCCCGGCCAATGTGACAGGCTGTGAAAATGCAATCAGCTGTGCGCAGCTTACAGGTGAACGATAATCCCAATGGCGAGCAAGGGATTATATAGGTTTACCTAGCAATCAGCTTATCGCAAAATATATGTACATACATATATGTAGTTGAAGCTCAAATTATGAAAATTATGAGTCAAATTAAGGGAACAAAGCTGAAAAAATAATGACGTTAAGGCTTAGGAATGCTGTGAGGGTGCTGGGTAGGAAGGGGCAAGAGGAAAATCCTTGTGTAATCATTAGAAACAGTCCAAGTGAAATTAATTGTTAATGTATTATTTCCCGATTTTAGTTTGTATAGGCAAAGCTTGCTCATAGCTGAGCTGCTTGAAAACAAATGACTTAGGCAACGAACTGACAGAAGCTAAATGCTGACTTTGTCTACAAATGATTTAAATAATGTTTAGTATAATCGAAAATTGAGAAAAATGAAGCAGGTCAACAGCATTTAGTAACTAATTAGACTCGCACAAGCTTACGATATAATCTAGGCTAACATTTCGTTTAGATAAACTAGTTACCTTATGTCTGCTCTTCCTCACATACAAGATACTCAATCTTATTTTAGACGATAATATCTCTATAACAAGATTTGGAAGGGGACATCGGAGTAGTAATTTAGTAATGTTAGACTACGATTTATGAGGATTTTAAATTTACTGGAAAATAATTATAATCCTTATGTGCTTCAGCTTAGCTCAAGATTTTCCGAGCTTGATTTTGTTGTCAAAGAAATTGTATTAAAAACACGTAAAGCTCAGACATATGGTTGAAATATGTACAAGCGTTTCTACATATATATCTATATGTCTAAAAATCTATAGTACTTTCTAAAAATATTTCTCAACAAGAAAAGTCAATTCAAAATCTAGTAAAAGCAATTACCATGCACGTATTCTTCTTTAGTATACTTAGTCAGAGCAAGGTCAAAGTAATTGCTAGGCTAGTAAAACAAATGACTTAGGCAACGAACTAGCAGCATTAACTGATATATATGTCCATACACATATGCATATATATGTGTGTGCATGTGAAGATGTTCATGTTCTATCGCTTAACAAGTGCTGATTGTCAAGATGATGTGATTGCTCCCGTTCAGCTGGGCCCAAGCTGATGAGCCGTAGAAAAGCAAGAATGAACGGAGACAACAAAAGCACAAAAACAAAAACAAAAGCAACACAAGTGGATAGAAAAGAAACAAAGAGCTACAAAAGCTATCAACGAACACGCACGTTTTGTGCCTTTGAGTTCTCTGCTGCTTTGGGTTGCTCTGGTTGGTGGCTGCTGGCTGCTGGCTGCTGGCTGGTGGTTTGTTGGTCCGCAATCTTGTTTTTGGTCATGATGATCGCTATGTTGGCTGCTGTTGAAGATGGAGCGGCACGTTTTTTGTTTTCGGGGTATTAAATAATAATGATTATGAACAACAAGTGAGGAAGTGGCTGAAGAATCTTTATGATCTCTTCGAATAGAAGCGACCGAATGGTAGCGCCTCGTTCAGCTGAACTAAGATGCTTCAATAGCCATTAGCGCTTACAGCGCCCGATTACAGACTACACGTACCACGAGAGGGGGTAGAGGAAAAGACAGACCAATTGAGAGGCAGGGAGAGAGGAGTGGGGAGTGCGCGAAACGTGGGCTAATGCTGCTCCAGCTAGCCATTGTTAGTGGCTGCGATTCAGGCTGCCTTATTTAGCAGCGGCAGCTGTTGCCAATTCACACTTTCAGACTGGTCCAACAGCTGCGGCCAGTTGGTAAATTCGTATTACATCATCGCCAGCACAGCCGACCTCTCGTCTAATGTGCTAATTGTCATTACATGAATGCCGACGAGCGCATTCGCGAGATCCATCCCAGCGCGCTGACTAGAAATTGATGCTGTTCCTTCCTTGCCTCAGATTTGGTTCATAAAACTCTCAGTCAACTGGTTTTGGCTATGTACTTAGCCAGTGTTTGCTGCGAACTGTTTAAATTTAATCGGGTTAAACATATATGACTTAGCTTAGATGTATATCTAAGTTCTTTAATATTTTTAAAGTTCTCAGAAGATAAATGGGTTGCTAGGCTTGCTCTATGCTTATTGCCTAATCAAAAGTCGACAGCTTTTATATTGTACTCTATATCCCTGAGTCAGAGCTGAATTATCTGTAGCTCTTATTAGATTTTAATCTATATTCTATGATAAAATATAGATTAATTATTTTTCAATTAATCTCATAATGAACTTGCTCTATTCAAATTTTGTTTTCCTCTCTCGTTTTATCTCTCTCCCTCTATCTTACTCTTTCTCTAAATCGTTCTGCCTCATTGATTGTGAACTATCTCTTATCTCTCTCCATCTGAATCTCTCTCCTCTGCTTCTTTCTAACTATATCACTATGAACCATTTCTTAGCTCGAAGACACATATTATCTCTTCTTCTTTTTCTCTCTCGCCCTCCCTCCCTGCCATTCAGTTTACTTTAGCTCACCTCTTAGCACTTTATCAAATGACAGCCCATATCTCATTTATACATTCTCTTTATTTTCATGCTCCACAGCCAAGCGTCCCAACGAACCGTCAGAGTACGACTACGAGACAACAGATTTAGCGCCGATTGGCTTGCAGGGCTACCATCAGCTACCGCCGGACATCGATCCGGAGGACATACGTAAGGAGGCGGCTCTAGTCATCGCACAGGCCGGCCAGCATCACAGCAAGGCGGCCAACGGGGACAATATACCCACGTTTCGCGTGAAGCAGAAGCCGCGCCAGAGCTCAAGCAACGACGCTCAGCGCTTCCATTCGCTGCCCACGCGTCGCAAAAAGGGCAAACCTGTGGCACGCAGCGTGAGCGACGCCTCAGCGGCCAAGAAACCAGCCAAACGTCCCTCCATCTTTGGCCTGTTCAGTCGCAAGAGCGACACGAATGTCAGCCAGTTGGAGCGAGATCCACGCTTCGAGGACGGACCGCCAGGACGTCGTTTAGTGCGCAGCAAAAGTGATGTTGGCAGCACTCCAAAGGAATCGCGCAACAGCAAAGTGAACAGCAAGAAGAACGAGTCAGCGAGTACAGCATCCAAGCAACAGTTGAGTCCGATCATCGAGCAAACGCAACGGGAGGATTTCTTTGAGCAGGACTATTTCCGGGAACGTGAGCGACGCAAATCGGACGCTGTTACTGTGCGCGAAAAGCATGAGAGCGGGCAGGGTCTGAGTGAGCTGCTCTCACGCAGTCGTTCCAAAGCGGAGGTGGACGGATCTCTGTTGAAAAGACAATCGATAATCGGTGCATCGACCACGGCAACAGGAGCATCCATATCCGCGGGCATTCGGGATCGCATCGAGACCTTAAAGGCCAAGTCTAGCGAAAATATGCACAGTTCACAGCAGCCGGCGGAGCGCTTGCCTCTGACCAGGGGTCGCACCGTTAACGGCTTGGTGAAGCGACTGTCCATGGAGCGTTTCTCACCACAGCCGGTCATTAGTCAGCCGGCCTTCTCCTACATACGGCCCAACGAGGGCATCACCTACGCCCAGCTTGATCTGAGCGATGAGCCGCAGCAGCAGCGTGTTTCTGGCCGAGATTCGCGTACACCTCAACGCGAATTCCCGCCGCCAAGGCCACCCAGAGCCACCGATAGACCATTGCGCAGCTACTCACCCATACAGAATGGGGGCGTGGGAGCAGGAGGAGCAGGAACTCCTTCTAGATTGACCAGCTCTCATTCGCCCTCGCCTTGGCAACAGCTCAGTCCACGCAATCTCAGTGATGAGGACGAAGGCCTGGGCTTTGAGACACGCAAATTGTATTACGAGGAAGAATTACCCAAGCAGGAGCATAGAGCAGAGCCACCCATTGTGCCCGTTATTAGAAGCGTCAGTCCGACGCCCTATCTGGATGAGTTGGGCTACCGGCGAGCGCAGCTGGAGAATCGTATATTGACGCGTCGCTTCGGTGAGGGGGCTACGCTGGAACGGCAGCACAATTACAAGCAGGATGGCGAAAGATTCCTCGACTATCCCAGTCCGGAGAGGGAAAGAGAGAGGGAACGGGAAAGGGAAACGGAACGGGAACGGGAACTGGCTGTCGATGAGCGTTATCATCGGCCGGTTCAGCTGGAGCTGGAGAGCAGCACCACACTGCCGAAGATGGAGAAGAGCTCGCGCTATCGCCACACCAAATACTACGATGATGGCAACGGTGGCATCAAGGAGACCTATGTGCGGGAGACCCAAAGGGATGGGCAGGTACGTGAGTCGCGGCATAGGGAGAGACTCGGCTCGTCGCCACGCGAGCTCGAGGAGCAGGAGCCGAAGAGCCTGGACTCACAGCTGACGGTGGGCACGGATCAGTACAGATCCTCGCCAGAGCTACGCAACACCGACCGTGGACGCCTGCAGGAGTATTGGCAGAGCAGCCTCAAGCGGGACAAGCTGCAGCAGCGCAGCTTCGACAAGGGCGATTCGGGTATTGAGAACGATTTTCGCAAGGAGTCCTTCAATGGTGATTTAACCACAAGGTAAGTGGAAGATTTTGATTTGTAGATGAACTGGAACTTTAACTGATTTTCTGCTGCTTCCATTTCTTTTGCTTCTACTTAGATGGCGCAAGCGCACGGCCCTTGATGATATGAGGGCTTGCGAGTCCTTTTTGCGCAAGGAGCGTCGGGAGAGCGCCCAGCAGCTGCAGGAGCTGCAGCGATTGCGTCGCGAGCACAGCTATGTCTACAGGGAGCGTTCCATAGACGATGGCTCCCACTTTGATCCGCATCTGGACAAATATCCCGTGTCCACGAGCACCTTGCGTCGCAGAGAGCAGCAGCAGCAGCAGCAGCAATCGCTGCATAAGCAGCGCGAAGACTCCAGCACGCTCAAGCGCAACAAGAAGCTGGGCGGCTTTGAGAAAGTGAAGCAGCTGTTCATTGGCAACGGCGGTGGGGGCAGCGGTCGCAGCAGCGGCAGCAATGTCTCCAGCGGCAAAAAAGACACACAGTCACGTCTGACCAATGGCAGCAGCAGCACGCTGAGCCGCCGTGACAAAGATAAGGAGCGGTCCAGGCTAGAAAAGGAGAGGGAGCGGGAACGGGAGAAGGAGCGCTATATGGTACGGGAGGAGGAGATGCGTTCGCGCTATCGCGAGCATCATCATCAGACATCAACCGAGGAGACCTCACGCGAACCAAAGGTAAGTCCAACTCTTAATGGCCAAATGATGGCGCTTGCTCCAGAGTTCAGTGAACCGCTGTACGAATGGGTCAGATTTGAGTATGGCTTAACGCGCACAAGTTGCGCTTTTTTTTTTTTTTTTTTGGTCATGGGTTTGGCTATTATTAATTTCGAATTAATCAAGTCTGGCGGCAGTTGAGTCGCCCCCAACTCTGTGGTACGTGCGAATTTTTTGCTGTTTGTTTGCAATTTCGATTAGATTTGAGAGAGTATGCGAAGAGGGTGCTTGAAATACCTTGTGAAAAGTGAAACACTAGAGGGGAGTGTTGGCTGCAGAGGTAAACAGCTGTGGCTGATCTTTGATATGTCTTTTGTGGAAGTTGATAAAAATTGATGAGGCTTCTGTGATCAGATGATTAAAAACCGTTTAAGAGGGAGTTAGCTCTAAAGGCTTAAGCTAAGTTCTGGTCTCTCTTTGTCCTTGTCGCAGATTGTTAAGCTTTCCTGAGTAATGTGAAGCTGAACAGATGGAGAGGGCATCAGCCTTAAAGGGCAACGGTTCTTACTATTTCTACTAATTGCAAGAAGCCAGGCTTCGATCTGAATTTAATCAGATTGTCATATGCTGATGAGCTATAGCTTTATTTTAATCAGAGTAGCCCGATCTAGAGCTCTACTGTGATGAGTCTATTATCTAATGATTGTAGCTTATTAAGATTATAAATGAGAGGGTCACAATAAGCTAGCAGGAGAATTTGTCTACTCGCAGGTCTTTTTTATAGCTAAAAGCATCCCTTGATATCATAAATGTTGACCTGAAAAATATTTATAATTTCTACCAGATTAAATCACAGCAGAATATCCAATAGACATAGCTGAGATTTTTCTTGCCAATATGAAATACACATTATAGCTTAGATTATTCAGCCATTAGAGTATCTTAGCTTTACCTTGGCCCTGTTAACTATTCTATTCTTTCCATATATTTCTAAAACATTTTTGTTTGTTTGCTAAGGCGCCTACTTCCTGCTCACAGTCGCTGTCCAGGTGGGCGTCGGTGCGCAGCCGAAAATGGTGCAGTGTTTCGAGTAGACGTCATGTCAGCTGGGGGCCACTTAAGAAGAGAGAGGCAGCGCTAGAGAGAGAGAGAGAGTGTGTGTGTGCTGAAGAGCGAAAGAGAGCGCGCCAGTTTTGAGGGGCACATCAAATTGAGTCTAAATCAAGACGTCGCTTGCCATAAAGAATGCCTGAAATTGTGTTTAACAACAATAATAATAGCTGGCCAAATAGAGTTGGAGAATTCCGAAAGCTGACGAGGCGTCGCTTAGCATTTAAAGCTAGAACAAAAGCGCGAGACCCACGCAGCAGCTGTCAGTAACACCAGCGCACAGTCTCGGCTCTGTTGTCGCTCAAGAAAGCTGACAGCAAGACGACGGCCAACGGGGCGTATGAGAAATCGATTAAAGCTGCGCACAGATGCCACATTGCAAAACGTTTGGGCTGGGACTGGAGCTGGGGCTACTGGCAAATAGTTGCAACAGTTGCTGCTGCTTCTGCTGCTGCTGCTTAGCTAATTTGCAATGCTTGAGCGGATTTGTGGGCCTTGCAGACCTTGCCAAGAGGATGTAGCTTGGTCTGGCCCAAAGCTATGCGCTGCATTCTAGCGGATGTTGCAACGGACACGCATCACCACACAATTTGCTCGACGGAGAAACAAATTAGCGAAATTCTTTGGGCGAATTTCGGTTCGTTAAAGTTGTGGAAATCCTGCAGCCCAAAGCGGGGGCGTCCACAGCAACTCAATACAATGGCCCAAAGGTGTGGCCCTTATCTGCCTCTTATTCCCTCTCCATCTCTCCCTCTCTCTGTGTGTGTGTCAAAAAGTGTTTGCGTGCCGCAGCGGGCGAAACTTTCGAGTGGTAAACGATTTGGACAATATGCGGCTATTATTCATGCTCATGCCCGATGGCCATAAAATCGCGGCCCAATAAACGTTTTAAACAAGAAATATACATAAAGTGCCTTGGCATTCATTTTCGAAGATTCTACATGACCAAAACAAAATACAAAAAATAAAAAATAAAAAAAGAAACAGAAATATAAATACAAAAAAAAAAATTAAATAAAATAAAGCCAGTAATGTTCTTCGTTAATTTATGGCGGCCATAAACTAAATTAAGGCGGCATTTGAATATTTGATATTTATTTCCTCTTAATTTTGGTGGGTGCGTAAGCGTCATAGCGCATTGCTGGCTTACCTTTCAGCCCGTCACATTCCATTGCAAAGTTTAGCCTGTTCCACTCACAAATCAAAGCACAAGTCAGCATGCGCGCGTCGTTAGGCTGCACGACTGAGAATTACCCTGAACCCAAGTCAAGTGAAGCCTATTCGGATTTGAAAAGAAGAAGTAGAAAACTATGCAGATGCCTTGCTGTATTGGCAACTAACTAGATATATAAATATTTAATATTTGCTAGATCCGAGAAGTTGAATTACATACATTCAGCATCTCAAAATGGAAGCGACAAGATGCTAAATTTGAGGAATGTCGCTTAAAACGTGTGGGGGATATGTTAAATACAATAAGATTTCCTAGAAACAATATTTGAAATAAATTTGAGCTTCTGTAGAAGGTACTTTGAATAAGGTTTTAAGGCAGAAAGATAGACAGATAAATAGACAGATGATCAGGAAGATAGATAAACAGTCAGATAAATAGGCAAATGGGCAGAATGGCGAACGGGCGAAGGGACAGCTAGATGAACACACGGGCAGACAAACGGATAAGCAAGCCCAAAGACAGGAAGAAATATGGAAGGACGAACAGATAGATGGATGAACGGACGGATGGACAGATGAACAGACCAGACGGACGAGCCAATGTAGAGTTGGGCGGATGGATGAATGTACAGATTCATGGATGAATGGATATGCGGACGGACAAACAAGCAGAGAGACATATGGATGACGGACAAACAAACGTACGGGTGAATGGATGGCTGTACAAATGGACGGACGGGTAAACAGACAATTATGCAGATATATAGATGTATTTATAAATATATGGAAGGATGGACACAGAGATAGATGGGCGGACAAACAGCCGGACGTATGAACAGGTCAATATGCAGATAGACAGATGAACAGCTATATGGACGTCTTGCTAGCGGTTGGATAGACCAATGAACACATAGATTGACAGAAGAACACAGTCCGCTCTGATCAGAACCAATCACTCCTCATTCAGTCTGGCTCTCACATGCATTGCAAACTCAGCATACCCCACAATGTCAGTTTTCAATTGGGCTTAAGGTATACAAATTAAATAAACATAAATGCCCTGCCACATGCAGCGCAGGCATGCAATGCGCTCTACGCTCTTAGCATAGGCCATAGAGCTACCTGCCTAAACCGAATAGTATATATATATTTAGTATCAACCACAACTGGGCCAAAGTCTCAAAACAAGTTTGTTTGCAACGTGAGCTCGCATTGCCATTGTTGTTGTTGTTGCGCCCCCACAAGCCACAGTCGCAGGCATAGCCACACTCAGTCATTAGGCAAGGCAAGGCTCTCAGGCAAAAGGCCACCTGCTCCACATGGCGGGGCAACCAGTTGCGAACCTCTGACCCCGTTTAACAGTAGAGTCGAGAATTCCCGTCATGCCAATTAATGACATGCCAATTTGTTTATTGTGCAGACTATGGACATCTCTATGCGTCGTCGCCTCTCCACACCGAAAGCTAGTCCATTGTTGCTGAAGAAGCCGCCCAAGCAGAAGCCAGCGCTGGCCAGCTCCACATCGACGCCCGTCAAAGCGGAGAAGACCAGCTGGTTCAAGTCGCTGGATCGTCGTGCCAAAAGCAATCCCAAGGAGCAGGCAAGTGGGAAAGGAAACTCCATTTGATTGCAGTCTATCATCTTTTTTGGTTCTGTTTTTTGTGGGCCACAGCTCAATGTTTCAGTGAATGGACACAGCGAGGTCAGCTCCAGCAGTTTGAAGCGCAGCAAGCGAAACGCCAATGCCGCCCCAGCGCCAGCCAAGAATTTACGTTTCTTCGGCGACACCGACCTGGACTCGAATCCGCCAACCATCTCCAAGGCCAGCAGCATGCCAAGGTGAGTAAGAGGAATATTAGAATGAACTATGAATCCCTTTACGCTGTCCCTTTATGCATTTCCAGGCGACGGCCACAGCTGTCGAAGCACTCGCAGAGCGCTTATCACTTGGATCGCAGTCCGCCGCCGCCGTCGCGCGACTATCGCCAGACTCTGTCGACGACGGCAGCGACGACGTCGCTGACTCCTGGCGGAGCACGGCAGCGCGCCAGCTCGATGCAGCACTTGGAGCATGGCAGCGATGAGGTGGACTTCCGCAAGCGACGTCACTATTCGCGCTCTCGTGAGCTGCACGACATCTCGGAGAGTGGCTCCGAGCCGGAGCCAGTGGAGCGACACAAGCGCGGCACAGCACAGCGCGCCATGTCGCTGGAGCGGCCGACGGAGCTGCCGAAGCGTTACGAGGACAGGCCGCTGCTCGGACCGCCGAAGCCGGCGCGCAGTGCCGAGCGGCGCGGGCTGACACCGAGTGCAGTCGATGGCGGCTATGGGAAGTAAGTAAGCTGTACAGGTAGAGAGAGTAGGCAGGAGAAAGAGAGAGAGAGAGAGAGAGAGAGTTTTTACGAATTAGATATGTATATACATATAAAGAACTCTTGCAATCTTTACTCAAACACATTTCCTTTAACAGGGAACGCTATCCGGCGGAGAGTTCCGGCACCGAGGGCGAGTCGAGCCTACACAGCCAGCGCAGCGTGGTTTATTTGCATGCCACCACAGTGGGCGATATACCACAGCCATATAATCTGCGCCGTCGCTCGATGTCGCGCGACGATCTGCGCAAAGGCGGCGCAGGAGGAGCTGGAACAGCTGGTGGCAAGCCGCCGTTGCAGCCCATGACGCGCACTGTGTCGCGATCCGTCTCCATGCTGGCGCCCTGGAAGCCCAAGCACATCAGCGAGGGCTACGAGATTAACTATTCGCAGGAGCAGAACAAGCGCGTAAGTCGAGCCTCTGATTAGCTATGCTCGTTTAGCGTAGGTAAAACGGGTATATTAGTTTGAGTTGAGCTGCCGTTTAACTCTTATCTAGACTTTCCATTTAATTCTGAGCTCTTCTCCTTTAGATCTCCACGCTGCCACGGAAGCCGCCGCCGCACAATGGAGCCACCAGCGCGAGCACGCTGAGCCGGCTGGGCCGCAAGCAGGAGTCGTTGGCGTCGTCGTCTACCCATCGACGCCTTAATGGCTACTCCGTGGACGAGCGTCCGGCGCCCACGCGTTCGCTGTTATCGGCATCAAATTTGCGTACCGCCAAGACAAAGTGAGGGGCGTGCTGGCATAGTAATAGTAATAATAGTAACCAGACCAGGCCAGGTGCTGTAGCCGACTCCGCTGCTGTTAATATTTAACTACACCTAGTTTGCTAATCGTAATCTGAATCGAAACATATTTCTAATCAAATGCAAAGCCCGTTAAGGCTGCAGAGCAACGGAAACTGAAGCTCAGGCCGAGCGGCATTTAGTTCACTAAGGACTCTTAACCCTTGTTGCAATTCTCGTCATATTGTAAATGTGAAGTGTACGTATATACATACTTATATAATATATATTTTATATATATTTTAATAAAAACACTCTTAACTTAGCTAAGACAACAACTCGGATTTGTTTACTGCTGAACAGTGACACTAAAACTTTAGCCGAGACATGTATTCCCCTTCGATAAGAACTGACAAACTCGAGCTGTAGCCAAGACCTGAACCCTACCACTATTCGAGTTGAGTGGTTTATACTGTCGCGTTTCCTCTACAATAAACTACTAATAAATAATGAAATTTCATTCAATTTACAGGATAAACTGGATAAAATATATGAAATAATGCTGTAATAGCGAAATGGATGAAAAATGGAACAAAGCAATAAGTGTTTTCTCTAAATATTTCCCCAAAGTATTTCCTCTAAGTATTTCCTCTAAATATTTCCTCTAAGTCTTTCCTCTAAGTATTTCCTCCAAGAATTTCTTCTAAGTCTTTGCTCCAAGTATTTCCTCTAAGTCTTTAATGCTTAGCTGAACTATCACACACTTCACTTTACTTCACTTTACTGCACTACACGACTGACCGCCACCCGCCCGGAAGACGGTCGTAATGCAGCAGATGCTGCCCTTTATATAGGGCGAGTTTTACTCAGACAACAAGACGCGCTCAAATGTTGAGCCCAAAGCCAGGCAGGGGTCGTTAAGTCGAGCTTTAACTGACCAATGGGAACACTCTCTGCTCTTGCAATCATTCTGGCTCCGTTTTGCTCAAAACGAATGATGCCAGCAGCAGAGCGTGTTCCCATTGGCCAGTTAAAGCTTTGAGCGCGTCTTGTTGTCTGTGTGAAAGTCGCCCTATATAAAGGGCAGCATCTACAGCATTACAGTATACATACTGCAGCAGAGACAACTCAAATGATCTTATGTGGCTCTTCTTCGTCCCTTGCTTTTGTTAGGCACACAGGCAGAGTGACTGAGAGCCAGCTATGCAGACAGATTACGCTGCTCAAGAATATATATGTTTGATATGCTAAATAGCTGATGTGCATTAATATTTATAATTATACCAGACTAGATTGGACCACTGTCGAATAGGTTGGATCTAGCTTGAAATAGGCTAAACTGGCAACACTGCTTTCGACAACAGCTACTAAGTCAACAATCAAGTTAGTGGTGACACGAATCATACTACTATTTCTAATAATGTTTCGAAAATCAGAGTAGAGGCTTTTTTGTTCTACCGACTTTCGATATCAGCTATCAGCTGCTGTACTGAATCTGTGGTCGAGACAGAAACCTCTTCGAACGAGTCTTAGTCATTTCAATTACTTCCTACCATTTTTCGACAATAACATCAACAAGTCAATGGCACTAAAACTGTAGCCGAGACACGCACCCTCAGGAGTGGATTTTCTATGGAGCGCCTTCCTTCCCCTCAGTCGTTGAGAGCTGCTGACCGGCGAGTCAACAAATAAATGATTTCTTTACGCAACTAATAAATTATTCGCAGCTTCTGGTTTGCTCTCTTCCTCTCTTCCGCTCTCTCTCGCTCGCTCTTAGGTTTTAGCTTGTGTCAACAGGCTACTTCCAGTTCCCGCCTCACAGCGCATTTCCGCTGCATCCTTCAACACGCTGCTTCAACTTCGGCTGCTGCTGCTGCTGCTGCATTTTCAAGGATAATTGCGAAAAATACAGATGCAGAAGTTTTTCTTTAAAACGCTTCGACTCCATATAGCCAGCCAAGCTGCGGAAGTAGCTGCGCTGCTGTGGCCGTGGTATTTCAAAGTTCAGCAATAAATTTATAGCCCAGCTTTTTGGCCATTCTCCGTTCCCTCGCGCCAACATTTGTAATCAGCAAGTGAAGCTGGCCGAAATATGCAAGAAACTTACAAAATAACCAAACACAAAACAACTGGACCTGCAGTTACCCTGTATCTAATAAATAACTTTTAAGTTTTATTCTTGAATAAATATATTTTCACTATATTAAAAATATAAAAATATAATTAACGTAAATTTCGCAGAAATATATCAATAATAATTAAAATAATATTAAATATTTGTATGAATAATAAAATATTTAAATTAACTAAGTTTTAATACTAATTTGTTTTCCTTAAAAATAAAAATATATAAAATATTATAATGTGAATATGCCTAAGATCTTAGATTTTCAGTTTTAAATATGTTTTCCGTTTGTAAAATTGCCTTGGTTTATTATAATATACAATATATAAAGCTCTCTCTGTATCTGCTGCTGAATTTACCTAGGGTATTTTCTAGCAAAAAAGTCTATCAAATCAACAAGAAGTAATGAAAAAAGTGTTAGAATAGTTGCTCCAAGAGTGCGTTTAATTTATTTAACCCTCGATAGACTTCGCTTCACTCCAGGATTATGGATAGAAAGTGGCGTTAATTTGCCCCACATTCATTGAATTAACAGCTAAAGTTGAAATTAGCCACGCCCAGTGACCCAGTGTGTATGTGTGTGTGTGTTGGCAGCGTAACACGCACAGCGTAATTCTTTTCCATTTTTTATTACACCTGGAAGACAATCAGTCAGCGCGATGAAGTGCAGTTATTAATTAATCGCAGGTGCGCGACCCCTGCGAGAATATTCAATTATCCTAAGTAATTGAATGCACTCCGCACCGAGTGCAGTTGACAAGTGATTAACAGACGGATATATGCAACAGATATACATACATACAGTTATATATAGTTATATATATGTATATAGATTTATTTCTTTCAAGTCTCAATCGCACATATATATATATTAAAATATAGTCAATTATGACATTAGCCTCCATTTTGCTCGCTTCTCAATATACACTTGAAGAAAAAGTGGAGGACCCTTTGGTAGACTTTTATCAGAAATCTCCTTACTATTATAAGTATTATCATAAATATTCATTAACTAGACAGAATTGTCATTTTCGTCAGAATTACATTCATTAATTTTCATTATTTCATATTCATATTTGTATAGAATTATCATTATCGTTATTATATTATGATAATTATGATAATACCATATTGAATTGAATTATTTATATTCATATGATTTGTAATTAATGATTAATTTATCATAGGTGTTTTTTGGCATAAGTATTTCAATGTTATATTATATTTATATGATGATTATCCTGGCAATATAATTATTCTTATAATATATTCTTCAGTGAAATTCTTTTTCCATTTTGCTGTTTTGTTGGTAATCTATTTATTTCAGGAATAAAATCAAGCCTGAGCCTTGAGAGGCTTTCTCTCTCTCTCTCTCTCTTTCTCTCTGGGCTGGTCCTGATTGGAACATCTAATTATGATTTTATTTGTCTCCTAGCATTCATGAGAGTAGCTCTTACAAATACTAAAAATTTATATAAATACTTAAATATTCTGCAACACGCCTAGCTGGATATTCACCTTCTCTATACGAATTTATAAAAATAGAAAATGTATTTCATATGCTATCTGTGAGTACATTATTCACTCACACTGTCCCTCCCCTCCCCTTGGCTTTCTTTCAGCCTTCCTCTCGCTCTCACTCTCGCCCTATCTTTATCTCCATCTGTCCATCTCTGTGCTAGTGCCTCTATGCATGCTCTTTGCCAATAGATTTCCATCATTGAGTTTGCAATTCGAGCCACGTAATTGAAACTCTTGATTTTTCCAATTAATTAAATGGCATTGTCAGTCGCTGCTGTGCAACTGGTCCACATTAAGGACCAGCTCTGGCAATGGGCAGTGGGCGTGGCAACGGCTGCTGAGGCTTGAAGGTGGCTTCCGCTAGCCAACCGTAGACTGTTCATTTTAATTAGCTAAATACTTCAACATGCCCATCAACACCTTCGCGAAACACACTGAGAATTTATGAAAATTTATTTAAATAATGAATTAAATTGTAATCGAAATGCAAGGGAAACTTAGTGGAGCGTTAATAAATATGCATAAATATGCAAATTGTGAATTAACAAATATTAACTATTTGTCTAGCAATATGATTTATGCTGGGTATTACAATACATATATGTGTATGTAATGTATAATAATATTTAAATATAATAAAAATAAATAATGTGAAATGCCAATGAAGTAAAATGAAATAAATTTATGCATATTTGCTGAATGTGGCATTTGCCACTGGCAGGCTGCGCTATGCCCATATTTTTAACTCTTTATATATATATATATATATATCAATTGATGGGCTTTAATTTGTCTAGGAAAATAATGCTCTGACAATTATGGCTTGAATGTGTCAATAATAATGGCAACATTGACAAATTGCCAGCCAGATGGACAAATTGGCTCAGGTATCCAATGGCAGCCGTGCCCCACACTCACACACACACAGAAACCAAAGCACACACACACACACACTGCCCCACTCACTCTGTCGCTTTGGTAATTAAGAGTGTTTTAGTTGGAATTAATGTATTCTGGACTTGCAAACAAATGGCTCCACAACAGCAGAAGCAGCAGCAGCAGAAGCAGCAGCAGCAGAAGCAGCAGCAGCAGAAGCAGCAGCGGCAGCTCCTGAGCTCCTGAGAAACAGTTCGTTATTTGAGTCTCTCTGCAGCTTAGCCGAGAACGTTAGCATTCGAGGTTTGACCGAGCGATGTGAATGCGGTTAGCTTCACAAGTCGGAGAGATGCAGCTGTAACAAGCTCTCTATACCTCTCTGTCACACACACACATTTATGCATACAACAATAATTTCAATTTGGCATTGTATAAATATTTGCGTTTGCATTTGCATAAATTGGTTTTAAAGTCGCCCGCCTGTTGTTAAACTGTGTAAATAATTAATTCCGATTCTTTTCTTTTTTTTTTTTTGGTTTTTGTAAATTTAATTACTGCAGCAAAGCTAAAAGGGAAGCCCAACAATAATGTTAACATTTACACATACATAAATTTGCACAGATTAATTACAGTTGCTGGCTTAACATTTCCTGTATGGCAAATGATCTACTTGCTCTCATACGCAGGAGCTGTTATTTAACAGAGTGAGAATATGAAAGGCACCCGTGCATAATGAGTGCGGACACAATTGACTTGCTTGCTCGCTCGCACAGTTTGTCTGTATGAGCGAGCTACTTGTGTGTGCTCTCAAGACACTTTGCATAATTGTAAGAGAGTGCACGCGCTCCCGCTCTTCATTGTTGTTTTTAAGATCTGCATTGGTTTTTTTTTATTTTTTATTTTGCTATGAACTTGAAAAATAAGAATTGAAAGTGTCGCGAATATAAATTAAGATAAACCTCTTTAAAAAAATTGATAATAAATATCAATACTCTTAAAATTCATATCCACATACAAATATTTCAGTCAACATACATACATGCATACATATGTAGAGGTGAACTGAAAGCAGCAGAAGAGAGCCAAAAGAGTGCATGGGCAAGCCGGGGTATGTATGCATGTGCATGTACGAGATACCAGGAATAACTGTAAATGACCGCTACAATAATTGGTATGCTTGGTCGCTCGCTCACGTTCATCGCATTCTTTGAGCTGCATAGTTGCATTCATTTAGGCGCTCCTTTTGCTTGACTTTGCCATTGCTAAGTTCGCCACACACATACAAACGTACATGCATATTTAGTGCTGTGCGCTAAAGAGGACAGTTGAAAGAGGGAGAAAGTTGGCGATGGTCAAGTGCAGCGATACTTTTTGAGTACTTTGAGTGGTAAGTAATCAACTTAAATATATCAAATTCTTTTTGTACGTTAGTCAAGAAGAATGACTACATTTATAATTGCCACGCAAATATCTATTTGTGTGTACAACTTACGTAGCTGCATACATATGTTTGTATGTCTGTTTGCACTCAATCCAAGGGTTTTGCTCATTTATCAATTAACTAACGCGAAAATCACAACTAGAGCCCTTTCTTACGAAATGTAATAGACAAAACATGTGTTGGCTTGGGTAGGGTATTGGAGAGGGGCGGAGCCAATTAATTTTCGCTTTGCGAAAGATGTGCGAACAAAACAGAAAGTTGATTAACGGCAATTGAAGCAGCACACCAAACACAATCTGCCTTTTCTCTCTCTCTGTCTCTCTCTCTCTCTCACTCGTAGTCTCTGCTTTCGCTCAGCAGACACACTTCATAGGCAAATGCCGTTATATAGAATTTAATGGCAAAGCGATAAAAATGGCGAAAATACAAAACATGCTTATGTAATGGCTGCTGCTGCTGCTGCGTGCTGCTTGCTTTGTGCTTTATGCGTCCTTTATCCAGACTGTAGGCAGCAGCAGGACCCTAGCCGAGACGCGGCTGCTAATTAATCATCGACGTTTATCCGACTTGATGCAGAACTAAACAAATCGTTTCAAATTATTAAAATCATTTATAATGCGCGCCGAGCCACGCAAGCTCGCTGGATAAGCGAGAGGGTTTGAGCAGTGGAATTCGAGAGAGTGGGAGAGGTAGTGGGAGTGGAAGAGTAGGAGAGGGTGCAGCATGTGAATGCTTCATGATGAAGGATGAAGGATGTGCTGCGTGCGTTTGGCGCCTGGCGCCAGCTCCAAAGATGCCCAAGTCCGAATCACAATCCTAGTCGCACTCGGAGCTGTAGTCAGAGTCGGAGCCGGAGTCGGAGTCGGAGTCTGTGGGATGTTGCTGCTGCTGCCAACATAAATCAGTCGTACATATTAACCTCGCCAGCGAGCGACTGGCCACAGTTTCGCCTGTGTTCAGTGGGTTTGTTGTGGATCGTTCGCATAGTCGCTTGTTTGTGAGCCACTGTGACCAATTAGAGACCACCAAACATTATACTTTTGTCATGGGGTATTGACAACATCAGATGGCATATGCAATGCATAGATGAGATGATGATAGGCGAGACAAGTTGGTATGTTTATTGGTTGAATTATTTCACTATATTATTTAATTATTTAAAAATAAAGGATATTGACAAAACGATTAAAGGTGACTTAAACAATTATCATAATAATAAGTAATGACAATAAGTATATCAATAATACTGTATTAAAAATGAGAATAGAGTATCTAATCGTTTGTATTTTAGAGGCTTAGGTTTTTGCTTCCTATGTTATCTATGCGTTTTAGCCTTAGAAGCGCCGCGTTTGCCATATTTTGTCTCGCATTCGCTACGCCTTCCATTTCCTGCTCCGCTGGCTCATTATTCGCACATTCGGTGGGAGCAGCTGGCTGTCTGTCTGGTCGGGTGGGTGGTTGTGACAGGAGCCGAGTTGCTCGCATATTTCTCGCAGTCAGCTTATCTCAAAGGCGCTGACAGCCAGCAATGAGGCGCGCACACACACAGCAGCAACAGCAGCAGCAGCAAGGACATCTCGGTCAAAATAAATTATGTGCTCGTCGCGTCCAGCAAAACGTAAACAAAATTTTTGTGGATTGCCAGTGGGTGGGTCAAGAGCAGGAGCAGGAGCAGGAGCAGGAGTAGACTGAAAGGCGCAGAGACATTGACCGTGGTCAGGAATAGCCAGGACAATACTATGAGGCATTTGCGAAAGGTCAACCTGGTTTGCTTCAAGCGATTCAATTAAAGTAAACATACAGTAATATTTATTTATTTTGTATATATATTTTATATAGCTATTTTTTTAAAGGCCTTAAATATTTGCGCATATTTACTGTGGTTTTGCTTTGTTGTTTGTGTATTTTTTTTCCTTTCTTTTTTCACTTTATGGATTTTGGTTTTTGTTTTTTTGCGCAGCTGCAAGCAGCGGCAGTAAATACAAAAATAAATAAAACGCAAAGCAAATGAAATAAATGTATAAATTATTATAGTTGTCAGGCCGGATTGGCCATTGAGCAGGAGTCTCGATATGGCAGTTTAAGGCATATTTATTTATGCTTCCAATGATTCCGAATTGCCGGCCAAGCCACACAGCATTCACAGTAACCAGAACCAGAATCCTGTGGATCTGTGTGTATGTGTGTGTGGAACAACTGCTCTCAGTTGCTATTGAAAACTAATTTGCGGTGCACAGAGCTATATCCTTGGCCAGGCTGCTGCATATTTGCACCTGCAGCTACTAATGGAGCATCGACTGTGGCCAAGTTTTAGCTCTATGCACATTTGCAGCAAAACTGTTGGCAGCGCGTCAGCCAACAAGTTAGAGAATAATGATTGAATCGGGGGCGTGGCGAGGATATAAATCAAAGGGGCATACGTACATAACTGCTGGTGCTGCGGCTGCGGCTGCCTTCGTCTGTGTGGACTGGCAGGACTTGTAGAGCCCTGTTGATGCCGTTTCTGCTTCAGCGATTTTTCCAATCAAATGAATGCAAAAGTCTAGCCAAAGATCACAGACGGAGACAGCCTGGTCAAGATAGCTCGATGGCTTAACTACACTTGTCGAAATGGTTTAGCAATTTGTTAATTTTGCTAATTGAGAAAAAAAAAACATGTGAAACTTGGAGAAAATAATTTAATACTCTTGTTGGTTAAATAATCTTTCTACTTAATCTTCCTACTCAGAGAACAACCAGAAAACAACCATTATAAATAATTAAAATATAAATGAAAGCTATTCGCAACTTAATATATATAAATTGACATAAAATCTCATCTGTTTATATTACTACACTTTTTCTCACAGTGTACACGCACACACACGCACTCACATACACACATTGAACGAAAAGTGGCAATGGCCAACATATTTGAAAAGTTTCCAAATCACGCCTCAAAGACAGCTTGAAAGCCAGGCTGACTGCAAATATTTCTCAATGAATGTGTGTCACACACACACATACACACAGAGACAGAGAGAGAGAGGCAAGTGCAAACATGGCTTAATAACTCATTCATGTGTGTGTGTGTGGCGACTTTTGCATGGCTGGCTGAGCTTCGCCTCCACCTCCATCTCCGTCTCCATCTCGATCTCCACCTCCAACTGCGTGGCCAAAGTGTCAATTTGAAGTGGAGCTGTTGACTCGCACTCATTAAATAAAAGATTGCATGTTTTCAGCCCTTTGTCCGAGGACCTTCTATTCAGCTAATCCCAAACAGTTGGCCAGTGCCAAACGGTCCTGCGAGAGAACATCGAGCTGACTTTTTGTATTGTTTGCGACATATGTAACTTGGCAATAGACTATATATATGCAGTATCTATGTAGTATATATGTATATATATTTGTATATATCTATCTATCTACATATCTTAGCTGTGGCCAGTATCTCTCTCAAGTCAACTATCGAGTCAACTGCCACACACTAAATTTAAGCTACGAATAAGTTTTGCTATTGATATAAATGTTTGTGGTTGCACAGTGAGAAATAGTAGAGTTCGTCTGAGAGTTAAATATGAATGTAAAATTTATTAAATTTGTATACGAAAATGTCTAATAATTTTTCCAAGTACATATTCGATTATTACATATTTACGAAAATCTCTAATACTTTTTCAAATGACACATAATTTATACTTGTTTATGGCTTAGCTTAATGCGCTTTGGCATAATGTCTATACAGAGACTCAACAATGAATTTGAATCAAAATATATTCTCAAGAAGTCTATAAGGTCTATAGGCAGTGAATAGAGTTTAGCCTAATTCCCAAAAAGCGATGCAATATGAATTAAATATATTTATTTGATAGTGGTAGACATATATATTTCGAATTCGACAAATAAATAGGTTATTAAATTATAAAATTATTATTAAATATGTTAATCGTGTAAAAGATCTAGGATTTCCCTGGGCATAACCAAAAGTTTTCTATAATTTTTTTAAATGAGTCTAGAGACGAGAATACATATTCCTAATTTCAAGTCTCTTACTTCACTAGCAAACAATCTAACCAAAGTGGATTTGCATTGACTCAGTCTTGTTCACAATCAATATACTCCTTTCACTTTTTGAATGCTTCTAATTAAATTTTGATTACAAGTTTTGAGCCAGAATATAAGAAACGAAAACATTTTTTAATATTAATAATTAAAAATTAATTTAAAATGTTTGGCAACAATTTAATTTGGGAAAATAGTATTCAGCAGAAATTTAAACTCTATTCATTTCAAATTTAAAATGTACACAAATTTTCTGCCAGTGTAAGTTGGGTCAGTGACAATAGATGCTCGACGTTTGCCAGGCTCTGTGCTTCATTTTATTAATATGGCAATGCATTTGCCTGTGGCATGTTCTACACTGTGCTTCAAGTCGACTTTAGTCGACCTTCCTCCCACTCACGCCCCTTGTCGCGCCCCTTTTAAATGTTGCATTAAATGCCACCTGCCGAAAACTCATGTGGCACGAAAATTGTGGCATCGGCTGATGATGATGACGATGATGTCTGACCTCCACACGTTTGGCATTTACTCTATATAATGCCAGACATATCTCCTCTCTCTCTCTCTCTCTCAATCTCAGTCTCTCTTGCTCTCTCTCTCTCTCTCTTTCTCTTTTCCTTGCTGGCACTGCTTTTGTTGCATTGTTTTTTGCTCTTTGGCAAGATGCAATCTAGCAGACAAGCTGCGCTTCATCCTTTGGCTGAAGTGGAATCTGTTGCAGCTTTATCTGCATAGTGGGTGTGCCTGTGTGTATGTGTGTGTGTGTTTATGTTTGTGTATGTAAGCGATGTTTAAGTGTCGGTAAAAGTTTATAATGTGTGTTACAACAAACAACACGCACACACATACATACATACATACATATATACACACAGTTAAGGGCAGCTGCTGCTTCTCCTTCTTCTTCGTTTATTCTCTTGGCGAGTTTTGTTTGTAGCTGCTGTAATTTTCATTACATTTCTCTCGCTCGCTTGGCTTGCCTGTTGTTGTTCTTGCTTTTGATTTTTGTTAATTATATGTGTTGTACATATGTGTGTGTGTGTGAGTGTGGTTATGTCTGCTGTTTGTTGCCTACTTTCCGTCGTGTCATTAATTTCAACTGCTTTAAATTTATTCACGCCACAAATTGCCTGCTGCTTGGGCCATAAATACTATATATACTAAATGCTCAAGTCCTCACACATACAGATACACCCACGCACACATGTATGGGGAAACAGCTCATATATTCATTGGTCCAACACCTTTGGCTTCTGTCTTATTATTGCTGGCAGACTCCTTGGCCTCTGCAGCAAAAACTATGTTCGCATTTTGATTTTTGAAATCATGTTGAAATACATAATTTGCCAGCAATTGTTTAACTTGCACACACCCCCCCACACACACACACACACACACACATACCTACTAGCTGCTTCTAATTTCCATGTGTTGTCTCATTAATATTCATGGAACTCTCTCTGTGCACGCCTCTGCAGGCCTAGCCGTGCCCAGACTCGTCTAGCTGCAGAAAAAGCAGCCGCAAATTTGCATAAATTTTGAGTTTGAGTTCCAGTTAGTTGATATGCGGCTAAGGGTATGGGTTTTTTTTTTTTTTTTTTTTTGCCTGGTGTCGGCAGCGGCAGCATCTGTTTTATTCTATGGATTTATCAGTTAAATTTCGTATTAAATTTGCTGTGGCAAATGCATTAAAAACTTTTTCGTGTCGCCACAAAACACACGAACAAAAAGCAGTTGGAAATGTGCACACAAATTCGTTTTGAAATGAATTTATATATTTATGGTTGCATTTTACAACGACAGCAGCCGCACACAACAACAACAACAACAACAACAACAAGAGCAGCAGCGACGAGCGACGGAAACAATAATCAATTATTGGTTAAAATCAACTCAACGGGATTATTGAGTTATAAATGATTCATAAAATTTGCTGCGGCACCTGTTGGCAGGCGGCGGCTCACCATCTCTCCCTGCTCTGCTCTGCTCAGCTCTCCATGTGCTGGCTTTTTGTGGTTTCTACTGATAAATGCTGCAAATAAAATGAGGCATCAACACCAACAACAGCAACAATACCAACAACAGCAGCTGGGTTCTAATTAAATTTTGTGGCAATGCCACAAAAGTTGACCATAAATAGCCAAAGCAGTTGACCAAACATACAGACAGACCTACAGACATGCATATATATATATAGATATGAGCAAGCGTTTTTGGCACTCATTAAAGGTATGCCACATGCGTGGCAATGTACTGTTGCAATTGCTTAAAGCGCGGCAAACAATGGCAGGCAGCCGCGGCAGCCGTGGCAGCTCTCGCATATTACGCATACGTCACGTGTTGCATAAGGTGCACTCATGTTACGGCTTTGACTGTTGACTGTTCGGTCACTGCACACAGCAGCAGCAGCAGTAAGGAAAATAAAGAGAATTAAATGGAATAAAAACGCAATTAAAAATAAAAACTATAAAATATATGTACATACATATATACACACACTATACACAGCCACACATATACACATACATACATATAGACAATAACAACAATGGCACATGGGATACTTGCAACCCGTTGGCAAGTTGATGGCTCCTGCTCGCTGTTGGCTGCTGTCGCCGGTGGCCCGGACTCAACTCAATTTGTTCATTTAACTGCTTTTATTTTTATTATATTTACATTTGCTTCACGCTTCTGCCTGCCAGCACGCTCCGCAGATAATTACGACAATAATAAGGACACATTGTCCCCGTTGTCTGCCAGCAGGACACAGCAGACAGGACGCTGGACCAACACACTCGCTGTTCCTGCTACTCCTGCTGTTGCTGCTGCTGTCCATTCCATCTCTTTGCTTTCGCTTTTGGCCTTGCAACATGCGCGCCAAACTTGCCACAAATTGTACAACAAATTGCTTTTGGTCAATGCCAGCGAAGCCATCTCTCGTGCATCTTGTTGACCTACCCACAAAAGAAGCAAAAAGTTTGCCTTAAAGGTTTTCACGTGCATAGGATGATGGTTGTTAACAAAGAGTTTCACAATTGAACAAAATTGTTAAGTAAAATTCAATTCAATTCAATTGAAAATTATAAGATAATTGTCGAAATACCAGAATGCTGTATGAATCGCACTTGATTACTAATTAAACTTGAACGATGAGAAACTAAGCTCATATAAAGAATTTGTCTAATGCTAAGAAAGACGAGAAATGTTGAATAGAATTTTAAGTAGAATATATCCAGCAAAGATCACAAGAGTTGGGTTAATTATTATGATCTTTTCTATATGTACTCCACTGAAAATTATACGGAAATTTCATAGAATTTGCTTATTAGTTTAAAGAGTTTTGTACTTGGAGAACAATTTGACTTGAGTTCAGTTTAAGAACACTTTCTTTTGTTTCAGTTTTGTTTCCTAAGTGATTGTTTGCTAGGAGAGGAAGGAAGCAGAGGCCACATCAAGTTATTCATACGTGGCAAGGACTGAAGCGCTGCAAGAAACTCCTCAAACTGTGCGCGAATAAGAAATATTTTGATGGCTTTGGTGGTTTGGGTTTTGTGTGGGTCTTGGGTGGATTTTTCTGGCAAATGAAATCACATGAAAGCGCATTACATACTTTGTGTCTGACAAGGCAATGCAGCTGAAAAGGCAAATAGCAGAATGCAGAGCACGTCAATCCGAATATGGCATACCCTGCCAGCATTTTTCGTTGGCATCGCTGGCATAAAAAAACTTTACAACTTTTCCTCTTCTGCTGCTTCTTTTTTTCCCCTTCACTTTTCATGTTAAATAAAGCAAATTTGTAGCATGTTCTGCTCGGCGCTCTGCCAATGTTGAAGGTTATTGCTATTCCGTCTGTCGTTTCCATAAATTTCATTGTCTGCACGCACGCTCACACCCACACCCACACGCCCACCCATACACACACACACACACAGAGTTGGCAAGTGGCTGCATGTGCATAAGAAATGCGCTCAATACTCATATGATATGAGGTAATATACAAATTGAAATTTGCGCAAACAAGACGTGAGATGCACGCAGACACACGGATAGACAGACATGCACACACATATATATATATGTATATGTACCTGTACATAGGCAAACGCACTCAGTTGCATTGTTATACACTGTGAGCGTTGTTAAAGATGGGGCATATTGTATTAGTATTTAGTACTATTTATTTGAACTTCGTATTTGGTTTTAAAATGTTTCATGGAAGGTTCTTTTAAATTTATTTTCTATTGCTATTATTATTATTATTTTTTTATTTATTTTTTGATTATTATTTTTTTTTAAATTTTTATTTTGATTATAATTTGCATTTGAAAGCAGGGTTATTGCTCTCTCTCTCTCTCTGCCTCTTTCTTTGTCTTCTTTTCTGGCTTTCTTTCTCTCTTTCGTTCTGTCTCCTCTCTCTCTCTCTCTCGCTTTTCCACCTCTCTTGCTTTTTCTCCTATTTTCCTCTATTTTCTGGCCTCTTCCCTGCCACTCTCTCTCTCTCTCTCTCCCACTCCTTTTCAGTCTCTCTACCTCTCAATATAAACTTGACTCTCTATATAGGGTATGTGCCAGTCGCGTACTCTGTCGTCGCGCGCACACATACTACCCTTGGCAGGCGTCATAAGTAGGCAAATAAAGTATACGCAACGCAGAGCAGGAACAACAAAGTATATTTATAGTAGTGCCTGCCCACTCGCTCCCCCTCTCTGTATACTTGTACGTCTGCATTCATTTGACTCAATGCAAAGGGTATCGACTAGTAGGGCACGCTCTGCCTGTGTCCCCAGGTAGATGAAGCACAGTAGATTTCTATTATGAGTGTTTGACTGCTGACTTTGACTTCTCTGTCTTTCACGAATGAATTCAACAGCTTCTACTGTCAATTGCGCCTTCTTCTTCTGCTGTTGTTGTTGTTGTTGTTTTTATTGCTGTTATCTTTGCAGCGTTCCATTCGACTGTTTTAACAGCGATGCGTCGCATTATTTGTCTGCCTTTTGTATTGTCAAAACGCGCTGTCACAGCAAATGCTTAGCAATTTTTCAGCGCCCATTCGCGACATCTTCATCTGGAGTCTCTCTCTCTCTTTCTCTCTCTATTCCTATCGCTGTCTCTGTCGCGCTGTCTCTGTTGTTGTTGCTGCTGACTGTTGACAGTTGACAGTTGACAGTTGTCATCATCATTATGATCGTCATCATTGTCAGCATCGATGGCATAAATAAGAGACACGCTTGATTATACAGTCAGCCGAAGAAGGGTTGCTGTCGCTCTCTCGCTGTCTCTCTCGCTCGCTCTCTATCTCTCCCTGCCTCACTTTGATAAATGAGAGACGACAATGAATTATATTGTTTATACAAATTACTTTATTGGCACACAGCGTCGTCTTCAAGGAAATTATATGAATAGAATGATTTATGGTTATCTTCGGGCCTTTCCCCACTTAGACTAGCTGTGTGTGTGTGAGTGGTTTAAAGTAACGGTGCAGCACACACACATACACACTCACACACAACATTCTGTTGCTTGCTGCAGAATGTGACAAAAGCCACGCAACAGCACCTCTGGTCTTGTTTCCTGATATCCCTAACCTCTCGTTCTCGCCCTCTCTCACTCTCGGTCTCTTCTTGCTATCAACTCTCACAGATGCGAAGGCATGCGCGGCTTACCAACCAGTGGCAATTAGCAGAATCATGAAGCTGTCTGAAATATCAACACACACACATACACACACACAGCTGCAGAGCAGCACGCTTCGAGCGCTTTTCAGCAGTCAAGCAAAGCGAGCTGCCTGCCCTCTCCTCTCCCTCTCCCTGACTCTCCTGCTGCTGCTTTGCTTGTTCCCTTCAAACAGAGCCTAATCGTTGTGGCACTCTGTGGGCTGCTGCCGCCTGGGCAGACCGTCGTCTGGCACATATTTATGAAGTTATTTGCTTTAAAATAAATATTGCTGCACCACAAGTTGGGCCTGGTGTGGGCGGCTTAAGGGATTTGCTGCTAACTAAAAAAAAAAAAAACGGAAGGATAGGGTTTTTACTTATAAATTGAAATAAAGCGTAAAGTATGCCGTGGCATGGCATGGCATCGTGTAGCATGCCTCAGCCGTGCACCAGACAGTTGTCGATGTGCTCGGCGTTTGTGCTTTTCCTAAGCAGCTTACTGTTTATGAGCCGCTTTTCAACACCATCAACCATGTAGGAGTAGAGCTTATATGGGCCAGCCGGCGCGGCCCAGCAGCTCTTGCCTGTTGCCTGAAAGTCGCAGAAGTTGCAAGCGCAGCGCGAGAGTAAAAGCGTGCTGCAGCTGCTGTTGCCCTCGCCGTTTGTTGCTGTTGCTGTTGCTGCTACTTTGGCAAACAGTTGTGGGCAAAAGTGTTGCGAAATGCCAGAAATGTGTCGCCATTTGTAGTTGTTGCACTTGCAACGTCGACTGCAACTTCGACTTGTGTGCAACTTGCAACTGCAGCGAAAACATTTTGCCAAAAACTTTGCGCAATGTGGCAGGCGGCACCTCAGAGTCAGAGCTGGAGCTGGAGCTGGAGACTGCCAGATACAAAATGCTCTTTTGTGGAAAACAAACAACAAACAGCCGAGCAGCACTAGAAGAAGAAGAAGCAGCAGCAGAGGCAGCAGCAGCGGCACCAGAAGAAAGCAAGCTAACCGTACGAACTCTGGGCGCACACGTTTCATGCATTTTCACTTTGTAAAACATTTCTGATATGTACGTGATGGCTGCTTGTAAGGGTCTATCGAGTGGCATGAGGCGGGGCAGCAGAAACTAGTTTTGCTGTTGCTAGCACAAAATTCTATTTAAAGTTTGATTAGACATATACACACACACATACACACACACTTACTCGGAGGCAAACAAACACACGCAAATAATTAAGCAGGAAACTTTTGTTGTTTGCTCTGCAGATAAATTGACGGGGCCCACCTGGCGTATGCGTAATGCTGCAGCGCCGCATTAGCCAAAACTTTGACATTTGCTTGCATTAATTAAAATAAATAATTCAATTATGTTTCAGTGGCAAAGCGGAGCCACCTGTTGCATCTTGCATATATGTATATAGAAAAATTCTGTTGCGTTGTGGCAAGGCGTTCAATGGGTCAGGCGACTGCTCACAATTTTGTATAGCTGCACTTGACTCCAGACGCAACATGCACTTGCCGAAAGTGGGAAGGCGGTTTGTGCGGAATTCTATTTATATACAGTCAGGGCTATATATATTTATATATATTTATTATATATATTATGTATAGGAAGTTATGTATAAGATGTATAGCTATACCGCACTTTCGTCAGTTATGTAAAGTATAATAGGGAATGAATATATACATATATATGTTGCCTCCTCGAGGGCAAGAATATATGTGATATATCTAAATTTATAATCTTTTAATTATATTTTTTATAAGTATACTTTGATTAAAAACAATTTATGTATATAAAATATATATATATATAAAGAAAATGAAATGGAAATATTTATATGTACATAGGCAATACTTATTATGCTGGATACCTTTAATGAATGTCGTAGATGGCTAAGGAAAAGCTGAAATACAATTGAAGCCTGCGAGCTGTACTGAAAGTGGAATATATATGTAATACTTCGAGCTATTTTAGTCAATTTCAACTTAAGCTGGATACGAAAAAACAATAACTGAAATATATATTGATGATAATAATAATATTTTGATAATTAACATTAATGATACAAGCAAAATAAATATAAATCAAATAAACTGGAATACATCTCATATAGCTCGCTGAAGGCTGAAAAGCAACTCGAATTTACAACGTTCCGCAATAATAAGTATTCATCATATTAAAATAATAAAAAAATAAAGTCTCTCAGATAGATATAAATCTTTGCTGGAACACATAAGTGTCATAATTATTTATATGCATATGTAAAGTAAAAAAAAAAAAACATAATTAAGCCTCTCTCCTTCTCGATTCTAATTAGCAAAAATATATTCGCTTATCAAAGTATTTCTTCAACTGTAGCTCGCAACCAATTCCAAAATAAAAGTCATTTGAGGCAGGAGAATTCGGATGGCAATGCCCAGCTGTGCCAAAAGCCAGCCAAATGTCTGGACGAGGAGTTCCCGTGGCGCGACTGAGTGGACTTTTGGCAGTGAAGCAGCCAGCCATCTAGCCAGGCAGTCACTCGAGCCAGCCAAAGCAACCAAGATGTAAGCCACAAAAATACTTGACAATTTGTTTGCAATACATTTTATGCTCGAAGCCAGCCATCCAGCCAGAGTAACACACACGCACGCAGACTCGCGTATATTTTGTGTGTGTGTGTGTGTGTGTGTGTCTGTGGATACACTTGTATTTGCCATTTCTTGCAGCATAAGCACATTTCTCTCACTGACTGCTGCGCTCCTGCTGTCCTCCTGTTGTCGCCAGCTCTACTCATATGGAGTGAGAGCAAAAATCGCATTCTCTCTCTCTACCACTCTCTCCCTCTGCTATATATTCTTGGTTTCGAATGATAAAAGAGCGTGCAATAAGTTCATAAAACAATTGGCTCCATTTGCTTTGATTTTCATTGCCTGCCATTTTCTGTATGTGTGTGCGTGTGTGTGCTGATGTGTGTATATTGATGCTGGGTGCTCTGACCCTGTCCACATTTGGCCTAAGTTCAGTACCGCCCACTTGTTGTTGTTGTTGTTGTTGCTGTGATTGTGTCTCTGCACTTCGGCCCTTAATTGGTTTGTTTATATTGGCGTCCCTCGGCCAGATGCAATCAATTGCACACAATGATGGCAATTACTACACACTATAAAGACAGGCACACACACACACACACACACAGCACATACATGTAATTAATAATTTTTCCCATTTATGTTTGATAATTGCTTCATATTTGTAGGCAATTTAGTATTTACCAATGATAACGAGACACAGACAACAGCAACAACAACAACAATAATCAAAACTGCACTCAAGAGAGCGAGAGTGGGTGAGGGCTTGAGGCAATTCACAGACACACTCACACACACACACTCACACACACACACACACACACACACACACACACACACACACACACACACACACACACACACACTCACACATGCACACTTTACAGCCGCCTTTGGGTTTTTGAGTTTGGGGCTTGGGGTGTGGCTTTTGCCTCATTGAATATTCAGTTGGCAGCAACAACACCAGCAGCAACAGCAGCTGCATCACTTGCCACATGCCACTTGCCACTCAAGTTGTGCCGATGATGCAATTGCATTTGCTATCGGAAATCGTGTCGAGTGATTTGTTGAGCAGGTGAAAGAATATGCCAGGCATTCAGAGACCAGCCGAGCTGCAGCGTTTAAATATGCGTTAATTAGCTGGAATTTTGCCAGTAAGCCAAGTTCGAATGCGGTTGCCGGTCTTAGGCGAGAGGCAAGCGGGGCAGCGAGGCAAGCTGAGGCGTCGCATTAGTGCCACACGCTCTCCATTCCACAAGGGCAATCACTGCAAATGGATTCCTGTTGCGCCATTTAGGCTAATGCGTGTGTGCGGCGGACTGTGTGTGAGTGTGTGTGTGCGTGTGTGTCTGAGCAATTAATAATTGCCAGCTCAACAGAGATTTCAATGTCTATGTGTGCGTGTGTGTGTGCAGCTGCTGCTGTAAGCTGTCTGGCAATTTGCAGCATTGATTTTGAGTCTTTCTCTCAGCAACAAAATATATTTGAAATAATCTTTGCGAGTTACTTAGGTGTGAACAGAGTGTGCTTTATGGAGTCCATGTTGGACAGTGTTGAGCTGCTGTCAGCCAAGTCGCCTTCAGTTCCGGCCTCGGCACTGCAAAATGATTTGTCCACTCTTGTATTAACTAAATGAGCTGTTTATGTAAATGCGGATATCAAATTAAAAGCCATAAAAACGCGCACAGACGCCGCGTTTTTATGATGACAACAAAGCCGCAGATTTGAAGATGACTTCATCTCGGCAAGTGGGTGTGGCAGCAGGAGTCGAAATGGTAGCAATGCCAGCACTGCTGCTCATAAAAATACTTTGACTGCAATTGACAGGGCGTAGGAAACTGCCAACAGGCAAGAGAGAAAAAGAGAAAGAGAAATAGAGAGAGAGAGAGAGAGAGAGAGAGAGAGAGGAGAGCGAGATCGCAGCCAGAACTGGATGGCTGTCCGCCATGCGGGGTGTATTTGATGGTCTGGCATAAATCATTTCTAATTGCTACCTAGAATGAAGCGAGGGGCAGCCACTAATTGAGCTTGAGATTAAATTTTATGAACACACAACAGCAGGCTGACTGTGCCCATATGTATGTATGTATGTATGTACATATATGCATGAATCAACGGATCCATGAATCAATGAATCAATTCACGAATCACATGCCAGCTGTTTGTACGCCCGCCTCCTGCCCAGCACTCTGAGTCAAGTTCAAGTAACAGGTTTTTATGCATTACGTGACCATGTGAAAAAGTCGCCACAAACCTGGAAATAACAACCGTCTCATGCAGCCCAACTCAGTCAGACACCCGCCCACACACCCACACATACACACAAACACGCATTCAGGCGCTGCTGGCCTATATCAAATAATTACCGGAACTTGAGCGTATAACCAACAGTTTCCGTCGCACGAGAGGCAGTTGGCAGCATGCAGCGATTGGGCAGGTAAATTCAACCGCCAAATGTGAACCACGTGAAATATGGAACGCATATCACAGCGGGTCTCAGCCACGTTGAGAGCGACCGAGGGAGCGAGAGTGAGGGAGGGAGAGAGAGAAAGCTGAGCGGAACTTTTGCTCTGGATTGCACATGTCCGCTTACAATAATTCACATTGCCATGAAAATGTCAATAATAGTTTTTTAACCGAGCATCGTTAAGAATTTATGCACAAATATATGTACATCTATATGTATATACATATATATAGACATATATAGACATGGCATAGACCAATATGAATTTATTTAAGGCTTCGCTGCGAATTATTGCCAAAGTTGGCATATGAAATATTTGTTTTGTTTCTGTTCGTCTTGTTGCGCCTGGCGAGGCGTTTGGGCTTGGACTTGGAAATTATGTAAATGTGTCCATTAGCATAAAGTGATTTTGATGAGGCACCAAAGTGGACTTTATGCTTGGCTGGCTTTGATTAGGGTTATGCGGCGACAGCCCAAACAGACAGTCAGCAGCCACAAGAAAAAAAGAAACATAATACTAAAACTAGTTAGGTGTGAAACTCTCAGCACTTGGAGCAGTCGACAAAATATACATATTCCGTTCTCTAACGGAAATCAAATAAATATTATCTTCAGTTTAAAAGAAACTTTTTTCTATCAATATATTTTTAATGCTTAAAGTAAAAACGACTCGAGTTTAGGCAACTTAAAAGTTTAAAGATAGTTAAATTCACAAAGTCCGCATTATAGGCCTATATTCAAGTGGACGCTGAAAAATGCTTTACATGTGTCAGAGAAACAGAAAACCGAAAAGTGGACATCTTTTGAAGTTGAATCTATTTTAAGCTAGGAAAAGTAAGTAAAATGCAAATAAAAATATGAAATTGAAATGCTTCAATTGAATTCAAGGAATATCCTTTTTGCTTTAAAAAAAAAATATTTACAAATTTATTTATTCTAGTTACAGTCTGGTCAGATTTTTATAAAATATATATGTACTACTATATGTATATTCTGCAATTTATAATTATTTTTTTTATAATTTTTTACAACATTTTACTTTTCATTTACAAAAATAAAAACAATTTGTGTATTTTTTAGTTAAAATTGTTATTAAAAACAAAATTCGTTACAATTTAAATTATATTGAAAAATAATTTAAATTTAATTAAAATATATATTTTTTGTATATAGATATATATTAAACATTTCGGATTTTGTCTTTATTTTTAGCATTTATTTGTGTAACATTTTATGCAAATATTTCAGTCAATATATTTATATATAAATATCTAATATAGAACTGTGAATGTTGTTGTTGCTGTCAATAAGCAAATTTTCACGGTCAACACCGAATCAAAGTTACCTACAAACTGTCGAATTTCTGTCTGGCTAACGCCGTTTATTATGCATAGCAAGAGAGCCAAATTCTCTGCGAGTTTCGAACAAGGAAATTCAGCTATTCAGCAATTGCATTGCTGTATAAGTGCGGGAGTATAAGAGTCTGAGAATGTGATTCGTATTTACTTCAAAGGGATATTATAAGTAGAAAGATATGCTAATATACTGTCAGCATTGTGATTATCATTATATTCATTATTATTATGTACTGCAATGGTGATTATAAGTTGAAGGTGCAATATATCTACTTCTACTCAGTTTTCGAATTTGCTAATTTGATATGCCAATGTTAATATTATTTCATCATCATCATAATATCAAATCTGAGAGTAGATTAAACTGATAAGAAAACTGTCAAAATGATATGCAAATGACTACTCAGCAGTTTGTCAATTGCTCATCATCATCATCATCATCATCATCATTATTATGGTGAGAGTGAATGTGAATACTCTAAAGAAATAGGGAACTGTCAATATGTTATGCTACTGTATAGTCAAGTTTGCCAACTGCTCATCATCGTCAATCATTATCATCATCATTAGCATTGCCATTAACTCGAATGTGACTGCAGCTGAAAAGTAAAAGGCGAAATAATGCGGACGACTGATTGCCTGACAGATTGACTGCCTCATTAACTGAGTGCCGGACCGATTGACTGGCTGTCTGGCTGATTGACTGCCTGACTGACTGACTGACTGACTGACTGACTGACTGACTGGCTGATTGACCGACTGGCTAAGTGAAGGCAGCTGACAGGCTAGCTGCTTATTTACAAGCGCGTCCATTCACTCGGCAATAAACTCGAGTACATCGTCGCCAGGCAACAGCAACAGAAAAAGGTTACCTCAACCAGAAGGATAACATGACAAACTAGTTACGTGCATAAATAATATTTTGCACACGAGGACACGTACCTGGTCCTCCATGCGTGCTGCTCCTTGATAGATGAGCAGTTTGTGTCGCCCGATCTTATGCATAAATATGGCCAAAGGGTCGCTAAGTGTATGTGTGTGTGTGTGTGTGCAGAGAGAATGAAATGAATGTGCGGAATGGGGAAAATGCAATAAGTTAATGATATTAGAGCGGTCCTTCGCCCCTCGCCTGACCTAATCCGGCGTAAGTATTTGCGAAGGCAACTGTAGCCACACTAGGAATATAATAAGCATAAAACTAATACCGGCTCACTGAAGTTATTGGACAGTAATAGCTGTCAGGGGTACGAGCTGGGGCCTGCCTTGGCTAGGTTGGGCTAGCTTGGCAGCGTTGACTTGCCTGGGTCTGTTTGACTGTCTCTCTCTCTATCTGTCTCTCTGTTTGTCTCTCTGTTTGTCTGCCTGCCCGTCTGTCAGTGCAAAACTCTAAAATTGTCTGCCAAGCGTATATGAGCAAACACACATACAGTTGTTCAACTGTGTGGGTGTGTGTGTGTCTCTCTCTGCGTTTGACAATAATTGTTTGCTGCTGCCCTTTTATTTTTTTTATATTATTTGCCAGCTACTTCGTTTTTTATTGCGTTTCAAACCGCAACCCTGTTATAAGCGCTGGCTGAGTTTGATAAGTGTCAAGCTTTGTTAACCAACTGGGCGATGAGGTGTGCGGCGGTGGGCGTGGCGCCATGGGGATGGGCGATGAGCTGGGGTAGAGCAGGGCCAGCGTGCCAGAAGGGGATAGCCAGTTGGAGGCATGTGCAAAGATTTATGTGCAGCAGCAGGAGCAAAAACTATTTCAATGTAGATGCCATAAAACTAAACAAAAAAATAGCAAACAAATTGTGCTCGACTGTGAGATGCTCATTAGTAGAAAGGAAAATACTGTGTATGCATATGGCTCATGCTGAGAGCTTGATAATTCTTTTGGGTAAAATGAGATATGAGATATTGACTAGACTAAATATATATATAAATATTATATTTACAACAGTTCAACAAATAAGTAAATAATATTTATAAACTAAATTTTGAGCTCATGGAAGGGCTGCTACATTCAACTATAGTTATAGGAGTAGTTCACTTTTTTGAATTTACCTATTTTATATATTCAGCCATGAGTTCGGCCTACCCGCTTTCCCCCTGTGCTCTATCAAAATATATATTTCGTGCCGCATTGCTAAATTAAATAAAAACCTCGGTACACTTTGCCGAATATAAAAAATGGCCACTTTTGTAGTTGTAATACAATTAAATACTTTTTGCCTACCCTTGACAAATTGACGTTGTCGTTGTCGTTGTCGTTGTCGTTGTCGTTGTTGTTTGTTGTTTGTTGTTCTTGCTATTGCTGTTGATGTTGTTAAGCGAAATTGTTTTAGTCGTACTTACATATGAATACACATACCTATATGTACGTATGTGTGTATGTGTGTATCGCAGCCAGCAGGCCCTGTTGCCATGACAGACGGACAGACGGCCAGACCGGGAAGGCTGTAAGCAGGCAAGGGACGGCATCTGCACGTGTCCTCATTTAATGGTCATACGTCATCCGTGTGATGAAGGCCAGCCGAGTCATGGATGCTGCGACGGCACGCTAATTGCATTTCAATGGAGTGCGCTTGATTCGAACCGGATAATGGACTAAAACGCGCTAATAATTAACTACGCCAAATGCGACTGCGCCTCCTGCCCCCGCCCGAACATCAAGGCCAACAAATAAAACAAAAAAGAGAAGAGAGCAGAGGGGAAGCGGAGAAAATGCCACAACAAAAGTCGACACGGCATTCGGATCTCGTCCTCTGTCTGTTTAATGTATATAGGTGGCTTTGAATCTCTCAAGGACATAGAACGTTCGTAAAGAAGGCCACAAACGATAGGCTGACAGGCAGCTGACACAGGACTCTTCCGGCAGCCAAAGTCTGGCACCCATTTCCACTCTTTGGACATTTCCCTGTGACAATGCTGCAAATGCTCAACGCCAAAATTGCTCAAGCAACATGACTCGAAATTTGAATGCCCTTTAAAGGCAGCGAAATGGAATTATTTTCTTGTTCCAAGAAATTGTTGCCGCTCAAGTGCAATGACAGAGCAACAAATTTCTTCTCCTTTTTGTTATCTTGCATAAAAGGCTATTTCAATTTGCAGAGCTTCGCGAATAACGTGAAAATTGTCAGCCATTTTTATTAACACAAATTTCGATTGTAAATCCATATGCTTTATTTTTGATCAATTTTAACAAAAAATAAGCTATTTTGTTTTAATTTGAATAATTGTAGTATGCATAGTTTGAGCCGTTTTTGTTGTTATTTTATTATGCAAACAATTCTTGTATTATGTTTTGTTTTGTTAAATAAATAAAAAACATATTTAATTATTAAAGCAAATTAATAACAATAACAAAGCAACCATAGCGTTAAATAACCAAGACTGCTCGATGGGGCAGTAATTGACTAGAGGATACCCTGTGTCAGAGCACAGCCTTTTATTTGCTCTATTATTTTTGTTTATTATTATTACCATTATATATAATAAATTATTATATGTAAATGCATATATTTTCTTCTGGCTTTTCATATTTTTCTATCCCCAGCTTAACTACCTTTGTTTAGTGTATTCGATATGTGAAGGAAAATGGCAAAAGACGATGAATGTGCGACACATGCCAAAATGGCAAAATGGGTGGCACGAGTCTCTGTCAGCTAGTTTGGCAGTCGAATGCAAATTGCAGCCATTTTTGTATGCAATTTGTTGTAAACTTACAACAGCAACAGCAACAGCAACAACAACAACAACAACATTGCCAGCAACAATAGTTGTTGAGGCGACAGACAGAGAAAGCGATTCTAATCATGCTCAACTGCTTTTGCGGCTTGAACTCTGAGCCGCCAATAAATGGCATTAAATTTATAATGCCATGCGCATTGGCTTGAAAGGGGAATATATATATACACCTATATATATTTATATTCATATATCTAGGTACATCTTACATGTAAGAACAGATGCTGGTACAATGCGGCGTATGCGCAATATGTGCAGCAGGTAACTGCTTTTCGGGCTTGTGCGCTTTTTCTAATTGCCGCAAAGCGAGCGGCAACCACAGCAATAGATATTAAAAAACTTTCAGCTGCACAGCCAAAGCAAATAAATTAAATTGAAATATATATGTATACAAATAAATATTATATATGTATGCATGTGTATGTCTGTGTATTTGCTACGATTTGTGGCAAACTAATGCAGTTGCTGTGTTGCGATCAAATAATATTTCAAAAATACATTTTGCCACAGAATAAACAAGCAAATATTTACGAAAAATTTGCTGATGGCAAAGGCAGTCATGCACCAAAGGCGGACGAACGGAAGGGGGAGGGGCGCGGGTGCGGAGACTATGGTGGGGGCGTGGTTGGTGAGTGCAGAAAGGGCTGTGGCTGGGGCTGTGGGGGCAGTGGCTGATAGAGTGCGTGTTGCATAGTTGCGAGTAAATAAGCTGGGGAGCCCGAAACTTGGCTTTAATAAATAAACAGCACACACACACACGCACACTTCTAGCTGCTAATGTCCTAGCGAGTGCAGCTACACACACACACACACACGCAAACATATTCTCTCTTCTTTTTTTTCCTTTGTAAAATACTCTCCACAAATTATTCGAGTAGAGAAGTGGCAACATATTTGAAAAGTTTTCCAATCAATGCCAGGGCTATTAATAATTTATTGGCTGCTTTAAACTCTCTCAGTGAGTGTGTGTGTGAGCGTGTCTTTGTTAACTGTAGCTGCTGGCTGATTAGGATACTTGGCACACACTCACACACACACATAGCTTCCTCTGAGTCAATTGAAAGTTCATATTCTAAAATGGGATTTTATTGCATAAACAGTTCGTAAAAACTTTGCTTGCCCAACTGAAATTAGCCAAGCTGTAGGCGTGGCCACAATAATGCTTATTTATTGACATTCCACGCTCTGCTCGATTGCGAGTATATTGATTTTCGGCGAATGTTGCAGATGCCGCAACAACAGCAGCAGCAGCAACAGCAGGAGTAGCTAACCGTATTACCATTTTCAGTTATTCAATTAAAAATACCGCATTCGCAACAACTTGTTAAAAAAAATAAATAAAAATAAAGGAAAGATACGGAAAAACAATGCAAATACTATTAGGGCGCACGCTCAAGGGTTTTTGTGTGGGCGTGGCTGCCTGCGGCTTGACGCTGACCAAACACAACCCACAAATTTTGTGCTTTTCCTACCACAGGGAGAGAGCGAGAGAGAATGAGAGTGAGATCGAAAGCATTTCTAGGCCGCATAGCAAAAAGTTGGTTGGAAAATATTTACAGCGCAACGAAAGCAAAACAATAAAAGGGAAAGAAATTAAAGTTCATGGCAGTAAAAATGTTTGTATACACGATGTCATATGGCATGTTGCATGCAACAACAGAGACGAGGCTGGGCCACTTGTCAAGCGGTTGGCTCTATGGCAATAGAACAGAAATGTTTAGTTAGTTTCAGAGTCATTTATGCACTTGCACTTCATATTTGCCGAGTCCAATCGAGGATGTTCGTATGTGTGTGTGTGTGTGTGTGGCTGGCACAAAAGGTAAAGGAAAAATCTTGTTGCCACAGACAAAGATATTGTGCGAGAAATACCAGAACTCGGAAGCAAAACTGACAGCAGATGCCGTTGCACTTGCCACGCCCACATTGCATGAGTGGGGGCAGTGGGGGCAAGAAGAAGCTGTGTTGACAATGTTGCAGTTGCAAGTTGCTGTAGCAGCAGTTGTTGTTGTTGTTGCTGCTGGCATTGTGAAAGCCGTTGTTATTGTTGGATCTTCTTTTGATTATGGTTCAGCGATTGTAATGCTGTTGCATATGGTCAGCAGACAGGGAGAGGAGACGGACACGGAGATGGGAGACGGTAGACGGTAGACGGTAGACAGGAGTCGGGATGTCGGGGTATGTCGGTACAGCTAGAGCATGCATGGCAGCAAAGACGCAGCCGCAACAGCCTGGAGCAGCCAGCTGGACCAAAAAGCAGTAGCTGCTCTCTCTCTCTCTCTCTCACTCTATTCTCCCTGCACTGTTGCCAATTGCTGCCATTTCCCGTATCCAATACATTGAAGCGTCCGTTCCAGTGTTTGCCGGAAGTTTGCTTCGCTTGGCTGGGATTACATTTTCCTGCTTGTGTCTTGTGCGAATGTCCAGCAGCCTTTACTCTTCCCGCTCACTCTCTCTCTCTCCCTCTATCTCTCTCTCTCCCTCTATGTGTCTCCCTGTCTGTCTGTGTGCTGCTCTTAGTTGGAGGGCTTTCTCGATGGCAGCAGCCGAATATTGGCAAAAGACGCCAGCTGAATCGCCTTGCAGCCCATACGCCCACCACGCCTCCACGCCCGCACGCCCTTTCACGCCCACAGTCTTGCGCTCTCTGTTATGTAAATGCATTTTCATGTTTTTGTTCAGCTTATCCTTAAAGTCTATAAATATTTTGTATTGAAAAGTAAAATTGAAGAATTGAAGAATTTGTACATTTTACGAGAAAACAATTCCTGCTGCTGCTCCTGCTACTGCTGCTGCTGCTGCTGCTGTGTGTGTGTGTGTGCTCTGCATATTGAATGTGCTAATAAAAAATACAAATTTGTACATAAAATTTGCCCAGTTCTATTGCTTTTTATATGCGAAGCAGAAGGAATAACAGTTAAAATTACCAAGAAACGCATAAATTTCGAATACTGGCAAATAATTCAAGAATCGCAACTAGGCTGTGCTTAAATTATTACCTGATTCATCTGAGTGACTGAGGGAGAAAGAGAGATAGAGAGAGACTGAGAGAAAGCAAGGGAGAGAGAGAGAGAGGAAGAGGCAGAATGAAGATATAATATTTGACTAACGTTAACTCTTTAATAATTGTTTCTTCTTATTCCTGATCAGAGCGATATATGGATCTAAGTATTTCCATCTGTTCGATTATCTGTCTGAACTATAGTTTTATATATTCAATATGTAGTAATAGTAGTAGATGATTCTCTAAATATTATTAAAAACCTCATTTTATAATTGATAGAAATCCATATTACAATTTAATTTTGATAGCATTATTTTCAGACTAGAGGGACTTGAGTTGGAAATACTACATTATTTCAGATCTGAGAGACATATAGACATATATATTTCAGATCTTGTGCACATTAAATGATACATACTCAGTCAAAGTTTTTCTCAGTGTGCTCATCTATCTAAATTATCTAATTCAAATAAAATTCAAACTAAACAACTGTGCAATGCATGATCCGTAAAAGGAACTCAAAGTCTAGCCAGTCTTTGTTTATATTTGTTGAGCATGTACTCAGCTTTTCTCTGAGTGTATACAGCTGCTGAGCAGAGCTGAAGTTTCAAGAGTTTTCTACGCCAGTAAGGTTGAAGTAAAAAGTTCTTTTAGGTAAATATTTTGTATGGCTAATGGCTAATGTAAAGGCAGTGATATTTTTTGCTCAGTGTATTCGCAAAAGCATAACCCAAATGTAGGAATACAATCTCTTTTAGTCACGTCCTCATTAAAATTAAATAAGAAAGCTGACAAGCGCTTATGATTAGACAAAATTCAAATCATTATTATCACTCATTAGTTTCTCTCAGTGCATTTACACTCACACAATAGAGCAGTAACTTATTGCGCTCAGTTACAGAATATGAATAAAGGCAAAGAAGCATTAAAGCCACGCCCCATGCTCTGTGGGCGAGTGGATACGTCAGCAACTGAAATAAATTTAAATGCGTGTGCAAATGCACTCCAGCACACACACACGCACACGCACACACACGCACACACACGCACACATATACGCGCACTCGCATAAATTATTAATTAATGCGTGAACAGTTTTTCGTCGGGCTCTTGGCCAGCTGTTTTTGGCTTGTTTAGCTGGCCAAATGCTGGGACTCGTGGTCCAGTGCGAAGGTCACCAGCGGCAACTGGTGCCCAAATATTGAGAGGGAGAGAGAGATAGAGAGAGAAAGAAAGAGAGAGAGAGAGGGAGAGAGTGAACAAGTTGGGCAATCTTTAAACGCGCGAGCAAAGTAAATGGAAGGCAAACATTTTGAGCCACAAAGCGGAATACAAAAAAAGTTGGTCCAAACGCAGCCAGAGGTACAATTGAGCTAGAGAAAGAGAGAGATAGAGAGGGAGGCGGGCTGGATTTTAGGGTACGACTGGGATGTGTGAGCGTGTGCAAAGTTTGCACGTTGAAATCCTTTCAGTGTAAAACGGCTTTTGCAAACACATTTTAACCTAATTTACAGTTAAACATTAAATATGTAAAGCACGTCAGTTTCTCTGTGAACGCGTTGTATGTATGTATGTGTGTGTGTGGATATGTGTGGTTCTGTGCGTGTGTGTATTAAGCGCTGCTCGCAGAAGGAGCCGCCACAGCAAGGGCTCTCTAACTCGGCTCGAGCTCGAGCCGCCTCTGTGCTCAGAAAAAAAGTTACCTTATTAAATTGCCAATCGAAGCATGTAACTGTAAATTTGCATTGTGTGATGCCAGTGAGTAAGGCTTAAGGAAAGGTAGGCCGGGCTGGGCAGGGTGTGAGCTGGGCAGGAGGACGGAGCGGCTGTAGGCAAATGTTGCTTAGGCAGCAGCAGCAGCGAGCATAATGGCAATTGTGCCTGACTGCTTATTGCTAATAGTAGCCACAGCAGCAGTAGCAGGAGCAGCAGCAACAGCAGCAGCAGCAGCAGCAATACCAACAACAGTCATTGAACTGCTAGCTGTACACATTGCTCATACGCACAGTTGCGTCCTTCATAGAACACAGCGAGAGAGAGGAAGAGAGGGGGCGATAGAGAGGGTACGCTCTGGTATAGGGTTTTGGCCAAATCGAAATTACATATGCAAAAAGTTAACAATCACGTTCGTTTCTAATCAATTATTTTCAGCTCGACTATGGCAAAAGTTTTGCAGTTGCCTTCGACAGCCGCACTGAAGCGAGCTACGAATTCCAGTTCAAATGCCATGAATCAGTTTCGTTCCGCTGCATAGACTGCTTATAACTATGCTACTACACTACTACTATAAACTATATTACATATAAATGATATATAAGACTTGTGATTATATGATTTGATTGAACTAAATCCTGCAACTAGTTCTCTTGCTCGCAACTGGTTCAATTTGTAAGCAAAGCAGCCAATTATTTATGCATCGATAATATCATTTATGATCGCTCTTGTCTCTGTCCTCGTAAGCAGAACTCAGCTTGAGCAGGAGCCAGTAACAATTAGGGCCTGAGGAAATGTTTGTAATTAGCAGCTGTGACTCGACTTCTGCGCGTAAATCGAGTTTGCTCAACTATTTTACGGATGGACTCAAGCACATGCATGGGTGTGAGAGAGAGATGGGGATAGAGAAGGAGAGAGAGTAACAGGGGGTACTTACCATCATCATAGTTTGGCAATTGTAACTGAAATTGAGTTACTCGATGCAGGTAAATGGGCTGACCAGCAAATCAAATGGCAAACTCGTAAAAGTGGATAAAAGTGGCAAAGCGCAATGAAAACACTGAGCCAGAAATGGCGAGGCAGCGAGGCGAGTTTTATTGAAATGCCAGTGCACACACACACACATACACACACACACAGACAAATAAAAATATGAAACATGATGATCGGGCTGAAACCGTAGCCGTAGGTCAGCTCTAATGGCACTCGGAGCTGTTGAGAAGGATTTGTTGGTGCGTTGGCAGTTTGTTTGGTGCTCCTGCCCCGGAGGTGGCAGGAGTCGACTGCAAGATTTACGCGTATTTGCGTAGAGTAAAATTTACGCCTGAATGATGAAGTGCCTGGTGCCATGGCATGCCTTGCCTTGCCTTTGCTGGCTGTGCCTGGCTGAACGCCTTGGCAACGTTTGGCTGCTTCAGTCAGTGTCAAGTGCCCACGCCCTCGACTCCTGCGACTTATCCTTTGGCTTCGCTAAGCCACTCAAGTGCAACTTTAAAACTTCTCAAAAAACAGAGAAGAGAGAAGCGAAAAAGCGTATTGACTGGCGCGTATTACTCAAAGAGGAAACTGTCGCTGCCTAAACCTTCCGGGCGTGGTTACAGCCCGCTTCAATTGGGCGGGCGGGGAATTGGCGCCAAGCCGGAGGTATGCGGCGTGCGGCGTGCGGCATGTGGCAAGCATCGTGCGTCGTGCGTAGCACATTTTCCGCATCAATGCACGTTTATTTTACTGCTAAAGCCTTTACGAATGAATGAATGAGTGCCTCGAAAGCAGGCGAACGCCCACAATGCCCCGCCATCACCGACATCGTCTCCCCGACTCCCGACTCCCGACTCCCGCCTTACGCCCATCGCCTATCACTCCAACAGTCGCCCTTCACTTCTGCTTCAAGTGGCTTACGCCTCCGGCTGCCATTTTGTTGAGCCTTTGTTTTAGTTGCGCAGACTGCAAAGTTAAAGGCAAAAGAAAATCACGATGCATATTTCCTAGATTTCCTTCGGGTTTTTTTCTTGTCTTTTTTGTGTGATTTTACAGAAAATACTAAAATATAAAATAAAATAGAAGGGGAAAAATCGTATTACCAGCAAATGTGGCTAGCAAGTTTTTCAATTTGCGCTTGCAAACATATTTATTGATTTCCGTCTCCGTCTCCGTCGCCGGCTCCTGCTGAACCGCAGTTAGTGGCACAGTGGTTTGAGTGGTTGGCTGGCTGGCTAGCTGGCTGGCTGCTTGGGTAATTAAAAATCTTTCTGAGCCAAGTGAAGCAGCCGGATAATTGAATTAACTAATCTGCACTTGTTTCCGTTGCCATTGGAGAACTTTAAACTACTTGTGGCAGCGTCAATCGAATCAATGCGAACTGCGACTCAGCCAGCGCAGCCAGGCAACACTCGGAATTACTTTTGGCAGCGATAGTTGCCGCTGGGAATGTCAATTGGCTTCTTTATATGCTTCATTATGCAGATTTCGTATGGGAAATTAGCTAGCAAATCCGATTCGAAGGACACAAGCAGACATAAGTGGCCAACTTATGAAACACTTGTTCGGCACGCAGCTACTGCTCCTGCTACCTCTGCTGCTCCTTCTGCCTCTGCTTATCCTCCTAGCATCTCGAGCTCGACCTACTTGTGCGTCTTTCAGCTTCAGCGCACAGCAACAATAACTAACGCACAAATATAACCAAAATTTATGGCTTTGGAAAATGTTTAAATGTTACAGCTAACTGCCGGGAAAGTTCAATACTTTCGCCTTGGATTTTGACAGGCTTTCGCAACGAGTTCTGCTTGAAATATTTTGTTCTTTTTTTTTCGCTTGAATACAGGTGAGCGTTTCTTGTTTTATTTACAATTAGCCTTATCTCTGTTTAACTTTTAAACAGGGGAGAAGCTTGTGTTAAATGCTTGAAGCCTATCAGATAGCAATTTCTCCTCTGAATTGTTTCCCTCTCTCTTTCTCTCTGTCTCTCTCTTGAACAGAAAAGCCTACAGCACTTTTTATTTGTAGGGTTTGAATTATGAAAATCATTGATAGATTTAATTAATTATTTAATTAAGTCTGATATGGAAAGTGCGAGATATATTCAGAGATTCGATTTAATCAGGTAAGGTACTTACTTAGAGAGAGAGATAGAGAGTGAGAGTGAGAGACAGACAGACAGAAGAGAGAGAGAGAGAGAGAGAGAGAGAGAGAGAGAGAGAGAGAGAGAGAGAGAGAGAGAGAGAGAGAGAGAGAGTCCCACAAGACTTTTCATAAATCACATAGTGAGAGAGAGGTCCTATATGGAATGAGCTCTCTCTTTCTCTAAGGCCGCTCTACGTGATTTTCATAAATTCAAATGTGCAAATAATAAATTCCTTAAGCGCATTAAATGCGCATTCATGTCTAATTGCTGTTGCTCATTGCATCTTATATATCTAATAGTTGTTCTACAGACGTCGCTCTGCTATTTTTATGAACTTGAATTTCTGTTTATATTTGTAAGAGATCTTTAGTTATGGCTCAATCTATGTCTCTCTCTCTCTCTGTCTCTCTCTCTCTCTCTATGTCTCTCTCCCACTATTTTCATTTTATTCCTTATATTTATTCTCTCGCCCTTATAAGTAAAACCTCGTTATGCGATTATGGCTTTTCTGCTAACTCTCTCTTGCTGTCAACTCTCTTTTTCTGCCAACTCTCTCTTTCTACTCTTCTGCTCTATTTCTATTGCCTTTGCTTGCCTTTTCCAAATAGAAGTTCTCGTTGCGATTAACAGAAATTCAGCTCTATTTTTTTCTGATTATTCTGGTATAGGCTGCCTTTCTAACTCTGAGCTCACTATGCTATACTGCTCCCTCTCTCTCTCCCTCGTCCTTCGCCATCTCTCCTGCTCTGCCCAGAAACCTTTCTATGTGATTCTCAGCTTTTTAATAATCTTTTTTTGTGCTAAACTTTTGGAATACAATGGGGAACAGAGTGTTCCACTCAGCCTAAGCACCTTAGCTTGTTTTTCATTATTATTTGCTTATCCTTGTTGTTGTTGCTGCTCCTATGAGTGTGGTCTAAATTTATAGTCGCTCTGCTTCTGCTGTGCTTCAAGTAAACTTCGATTTTGTATTTAAGATGAGGTTAGGAAAAGCAAGGCAAGACAGGGCACGGCTGGGTTCAATTAAATACATGCGGCCAATCGCTTTTCTTTTTTTATGTGCAAGAGAAGAGGAGAGCAGGAGGAAGAGAGAAAGAGAGAGGCTGTGTCTGGGTTATGAAGAGCACGTGAATACCATTGCCATTGCCATTGGTTTGGGCTACTGCTGCTGCTGCTGCTGCTGCTGCTGCTTTGAGGGGTGAGAGAGAAAGAGTTTTTGCCCGTCGACATTAAATGTCGACGCGAATTTCATTAAAATAAACTTTTTCTACGACGTTTCGAGTTCATTTTCGTTTTATTTGCGTGGCTCGAACGATGGCAAAAAATCACTGCCAAGCACTTTTGCCCTTTTTTTTCACCTTTTCCACCTTCGCTGCCTCTGTTTTTTTTTTTTCACAGTGGTTTTTATGGTCGCCTGGGATTTTACGGCAGCAGCGCCAACGGCTCATTTCCTCGCTGGGTGCGGGAGGAGTGGAGGGAGGGGAATGTGTGGTAGGTGCGGCTCCCGTTCCTAATTTGAATACCTGCCTGAAAATCGGACCGTTTCAGAGCTGGAGCAGCCTCTTGATAACGCCTGCCATTCTTTATTGCTTTTAAATGTTTTTAGAGTTGCCCGAAAGCCATGAAAGTCTTGGCCCATAAAAAATTGCTGGCGCTCGCCCGCAGCTAGCCAAGTTGAAGCTCTTGGCCTCAAGTAATTGCTTATCGGACGAGCATTAAAGCAAACCGACGATTGATCTGCATGCATTACGATATATACTAGACTATATATAGAGTATGCATTGTACATATGCTTGCATCCGCCTGAAGCCTTGAAGACTTCATGGCAGTTTGCTTTTGATGAACTGCTGAAGGGAATGGCGGATGGCGGATGGCCGATGGCGGATGGCGGATGGCGGATGGCATAACATGGAACAGTGGACAGTGTGGACTAAGTGAAGGGCTCAGTGCCAGAAGCTAAGTGCTGCTTCCTGTGCTCGTGCCATAAATTCGCAGCCAGCTGCAGAAGGAGGCAAGAGGAAGACGAAACCAGCCAAGCTCACCTACAACCAGCAACGGCCCAGTTATTGTTGCAATTAATAAGGACGACGATGACGTCGACTATGCTGTTGGCTCCGGCGGCTGTCTGCCGTGCCTTTGCCACTTGGCTGCATGGCCAGCAGCCCGGCCGGGGTCTGGGGTCAGCGCAGTCTGGACTGCGGCAGCGTGAAATGTCCTTTTTGCCCATTGCATTTGCATTGGACTTACAAGCATTTCGCATTTCACATTTCACATTTCGCATTTAACAACAATAAGAGCGAGCAGAGGCCTGCAACAAGAGTCGACAGAAATCTCGTCGACGTCGCTAACAGCTCGTAGCGAACAGGAAGAGCAGAACAGATGGAGCAGGAGGTTGGAGACGGACGGAGGATGCGGAGCAGCAGTTGAAGTAAGAGTAGGAGCAACATTTATTGTTTGCAAAGCCTTGTTTATTATTTTACGTGCATTTCACTCCCAGCATCTTCGGGCAGGGGCAGAGCAGGAGGCGGGAAGGCAGGCAGGGCGAGAAGTGAGCAAGGGTTTGCCAACTCTTTATGTTTCGGTGCGACATTTGTAAATAGGCAAAAGGTCTGCTCTCTGCTGGAGAGGATTTTTCAGCCTAGCTGCCTTTGCTGCTGCTGCTGCTACTCCTGCTGCTGCTGCTGCTGCTGCTGCTGCTGCTTCATTTTTCATCTGCTCTGGCAGCGATTTTATTCACTGTGCTTCTTCAGTTTATGTTTGCCCATGGCCGCTCAGCTGCACTTTGTCCGACTTTGGACTTGGAATGCGGTTTTCTTTATGCTTTTTAGTGCTCGTTGCTCGGCGTCGCCAAAAGTCCTTTTGTTTGTACACTTGTATTTTATGTTCGCAGCAAAATTTATGCGCTGCTAAGTGGATTCGTGGATTTCTGCGTTCGCAGCGCCACATCCTCAGCCGCTGTTCCAACATTCACATTTTACGGAGCGCACAAAGGAAATGCAATGCAAACACACACACACACACACAGAGAGAGAGAGAGAGAGAGTCAGAGAATGCTCCAGCTATGGACAGTGCTGTCCAAATAAATCTAACAGAATAAAAACGCACCACGCCTAATTAAATACAAATACAAAATAAAGTTGAAAGTTAAAGAGCAGAGCGCGCGTTCGATGCTCAGATTCTGGGTCCGGCATCCTGCGAAATCGTCAAATAAATGAGTGCGAAATGCAATTAACCTGCGCGTGCCCAGGATTCTGTTCGACGAGCACGAGGACCATTTATTACGCCATTTATCGAACAACTTTCCGACTTTCGCTCGCTCTGCCCAGTTGCTGCCAGGCGGAACTGGTACTGCGCCCGCCTCGTCTTATCTCTCGTCCATAAAATTGTAGCAAGTACAAATCTTCAATTAACACAAAGACACGGCGGCCCCAAGTCCAAGTCGAATGGGCGCAGGCAAATGGAAATGGTAAAGCCCAAAAAACAGAAAACAAAAAAAAGGTGATTCCTGTTGCTAATTGGAAACCGAGGGGCAAGGAAAACCAGCCAGGGAAAAACCCGAACCGGAAGTCTAGGGAAAAAATATGAAGGGAAACGTAAAGAAAACAACGGGACTGCAATGGTCAGTCAGCGTCGCAATGATTGTCAATTTGAAGAATTAATGTAGAATGGTCCATAAAACTGAAATGACCGAGGCGAAAGGTCGATAGTGGCCAAGGAAGCAAGAAGAACTGAGAGCGAGGAGCTGAGAGCGAGGAGCTGAGAGCGAAGAGCTGACAGATGAAAGCTGACTGCTTAAAGAGCTAAACAGGGATATGACCTTCATGGGCATAGGTTATATCTGTCTCTCTCTCTCTCTCTCTGTCTCTCTCTCTCTCTCTGTCTCTCCCTCTCCCTCTATCTGTTGGGCTGTTTAGCCAGCCAAATTGATTTTCATATTCATTGGCCTAATGTGGGGGCAGGGACTCGGCGGCGCTAAGGTTGAAGCTCATAAATTAAACATGCGGCACATAAACTAAAGTGAAAAATGCCAGCAGCGCTGGGCAAGGGCGGGTGTGGGGCAGGCTCACATTTAACTGTATATTTGAAATATTTTAAATATAAATTTCAATATTTAACTACGTCGCCGACAGGAAACGGTTGGCTTGAACGGACGCTGGGGCAAAAGGGATTCAGGAAGCGCCATGACAGCGGAAATGATCCATCGACCTTGTTGCTGTTGCTGTTGCTGTTGCTGCCAAACCGGCTCAACCCGCCCGGCCACGCCCCCACCCCTCCAAGCGGCACACGCCTCTGCAGCAATTTATTTGGGCATTGGCCAAACGGAAAACAACAAAAAAATAAAATAAATGTGGGGCATGAGAGATGGAGCGAAAGGTTTGCCCTAACCACAAAACGTTGAAAATATTTGTATTTCCACTTATTTGCATTAATGCCATGAGTCGATCTGAAAGTTGATGTGTGCGAGTGCGTGAGTGTGTGTGCGTGTGTGTGGGCGTGTGTGCGTGTTGGGCAACCTGTGACCCACATGGGCCATAAACAAAATCCCAACAAATATAACAACAGCAACAGTGCCAAAAACATTTATAAATCATAAGCAAAGATTACATTTTGGTATTACAAACTCCTTCAGCAAATATTTGCATGGGCTTGAAGCCAGTTTTAAGTAAACTATTAAGAAAAACAAAGAGCGAAATCTGATATACTAAAATTTGAACTTTTGCTGAGGTGAAATTCGAAAATTGACAGAAAAACGAAAGGCAAAAGCTGTGATGGAAAATTATTTGGATTTTCAAATGATTTGCTTCAACTCTCATTCTAAATCGAAATATTGGGCTATACACCTCCAAAAAAAAACAAAAAATACAAAAAAAATCAAAAACGAAAACAAAAAATCGACAAATCGAAACAAAAAATTCAAAGTTCTGCTCAAATGTCCCGGAGATGTATTTCTTGTAATTAAATTTATTTTGCATCTATCCAAGAGGAAGTAAAATTGATTCGTCTCTTCAAGTGTATAGCTAACTGAAAATATGCAAATCAAAGAACTGGCATTGGGTATAGAGAATACGACGATACCGAACCACGGAAGACAGGAATCGAGTTGGTCCGACTATGTTGAGTGCAGCAAATTCTTCAGCGGATTCACAGGTCGCAGCCAGTCGACACCCTGTATGCCGATAAGCAAACGAGAAGAAGCGCCTATCACTCGGAGGACCAGTCCCCTTCTGAGCCTAGCCTGGCAATTGGCGTGCAGTCCGGCAAGAGAAGCCGTCAAGCGAATGGCCTACAGCAGCGAGCTGGCGGCCAGCAAGGCGGATGCTGGCAAGCCGCGCACTGATCAGAGGTCGAAGAAGTTGAGGCAACAGAGCATGAGCACAAATTCAAAGGATACGCCCAAAATTCTGGTGGTGAATGCCAACTTGTTGCGTGACTATTGGAACCAGAAGTCGGGCGATGCACGCAGCGATGAACGGAAGCGAACGTCGGAGGAGCTCGACAAGGAGGCCACGCCGCCCAAGAAGACGGAGCTCAAGATCAAGAATCCCTACATTGTGCCGCTCTGCTATCGGCCGGCCAGGATCATGGGCCCCAAGTTCAATCTGGAGCGGCAGCAGCAACTGCAGCAGCAGCAACAGCAGCAGCAGCAGCAGCAAATCATGCAACAGCAGCACCACCAGATGCAGCTCCGCAGCCGCTTCTCCAAGCCCCTACAGCATGTGGCCCGACTTGCCCAGTACCAGATCGAACATTGCCCCAAATATGCTGTGCCCAGGGAGTCCCTGTACAGCAACCCGAAGCGGGGCAGTCGCTACTGCGGCAACTTCTACTACAACTAGGACCTGGAGAGGCGCCATATGGAGCAGGATGCGTACGTTGCTATTGTTGTCGCTGTGCACGGCTGTGCAGCTGTTCATTATTTCCTTCCGTCTCAATTTTCTTATTTGTTACATATCATGATATAATATAGTGTTTGCGATCATTTTGGTAACTGTTTGCCCCTTTGCTGATTTCCTATGTAGATAGAAGACTGAAATGCAGTGCAATTGTGCTTCTATATATTCCATACGATATACACAAAAATGAATAATAATCACAGTTAATATATAGCATATTTAGACAAAGAAGGGAAACATATATCCAATATCCACATCAAAGTCGAAGTTTGGAATTAGTTTTTATATATGTATATGTTATTATAGCGCAGTTTAGTTATGCTTTGGGCCTGGCTGGCAGCTGTTTCTGTTAATTAGGCAACAACAGAAAGCAGAGCTCGGCGTCCCTCCCGGCTCCTGCTGCTGCGGCCCCAACTGCTGTCTGCCCTTGAATGACCTGCGAAGGAAGTTTTTGGTTTTCTGGTTGGTTTTTGGTTTGGTTTGGTTTGGGGTTATTTTTAATATACTCGCACCTTCTTGGCCGTAAAATGTAATGGCATGGGGCAGGGGGAAGGTTGGCGGGGAATACAATTAAAATCGAAACGAACAAACGAAACAAACAAACAAACAAATAGCGAAACAAAGCAATGAAAACGAGCAAATAATGAAGTGGATAAAGTTTGCACGACAAGACGCAGACGTGGAAAACCAAACTGAATCAACAGAAAGTAGCAGCGGCGGCAGCAGCAGCAGTAGCAGCAGGAGTAGAAACAGTAACAGCACTAGGCTAGCTAGACAAAATGGGGGCGGGGCTGCCTGGAATTTTGAGTGAAATTCAAGGTATTGGCGAATCGAAGCAAAGAAAACAGAAAAAGACAAAAAAAGGTTGCGAGCAGAACAACATGGCGAAACTTTTGTAATTACAATAAAATTTTCACAAATAACTTTCAATTGTTTGTGCGCGCGTGTGGCTGTGTCTGTATGTGTGCATGTGTGCATGTGTGTGTGTGTGTGTGTTTGTGTGGCACCTTTAAAATAGGCCACGCATTTAGAGACTGCCACCAAACGCGTATCGAAAGCATTTCGCATGCCCAATTGCTGAGAAATAAAAGGCGGCAAACGAGTAGGGAATAGGGGAGAGTCGGGCATGCTCGCCTAACAGTTACCTTGTAACTGGAAATGAAGCTGCTGTTAGTCGTGTACAAATACTTAATTCTTATTATTATAGTAACAATCTCTATTATATATATTAAAGTTACTAATCTCTTCAGCTTGAGTTGCGTTGAGTTGAGTTGGGTTCTGCTAGATGCAGGGTATTTATCAAATGGAAAGAAAACAGGGAAGAAGCTGTGTATTACATAAAGTGTGAGCAAATTAGAAATTGTAATTTCAAAATAAATAAGTCCATGGCCAATGGGGGAGAAGCAGGCAAAGAAGAAGAAAAATAACTTACTTCAAGTAAAACAATTCACAGAATTGGACTTAAAGCTCCGACCAAGCAAAGTTTGGGAATATTGTTTGCAAATGAATCTTAAGTTTTTCACAACAAGTGTGTGCGTGTGCGTGTGCGTGTGTTGATGGTTCATTTTACCACACAAATATTTGTTGTTGTGTCTGTGGAAATATTTGCATTTAATTTCATAAAAGTGTCGACAGCAACTCGACAGCAAAACGCAGGCTTTTAACATAGTTTGCCTTAAAAATTGTTGCAATACCAAATGAATAGTGAAACATGGGCCATGGGCCAAGGTTACTAACGGGAGAGGGGGCGTGGCTGAGGGGCAGCAGCACCAACTGAAGTCGAAGTTGTCCTTTGAGCTGGTAATGCACGAAAGACAAACAGAAAAACACATGGCAAAGAGCGCTGGAGGCGTGTGCCGTGTGCGGTGTGTGGGCATGGTCTGAATCAACAGCAATAAACAAATAACGCATACAATGGCGGCCTACTAAATAACAACAACAACAAGAACAACAACTGGAAGAAGATAAAGCAGAAGTAAAAGAAGCCTTTGCAAAAACAAAGTAAATTCTCCCCCTCTCAATGACTCAATGGCTAACAAGGCACACATCAGCGAGTGGCAGGGGAGGGGGTGCGGAGGGGACAGGGTGGGCCACACTGGCTTAGAGGTGTGCGCTACAGATAACGAATCTCTGCTGACGAAAAAAAGCAGAAAATACGAAAAAAGTTGCGATTGATGTGCCAAATTCTGGCAGCCAGGCATGGATCAAAGCCATCGGCTTAGCAGCTAAACAGAGCTGAAATGTGTGCTGGCTAGTGTGAGGGAGGCTGCTAGATACCCTGCAGTCGGGTGGTGGTAAAGGATTAACGAATTTACATATATGATAAAATACAGGTGAACTATAGCTAGTAGATTGATATAAATATATACGGAATAATACAAAACATTTTACAAAGTTTAAACTGAAGGAGAGTAGTTCTGCTATACCCTATGCATGGTGAGGAGAGTATATTGATTGGACATACCCTTAATTGAATATATGATTTAAGTAAAGTCTATGTAACTTATAGAATATAGAGTAAAATATATGTTAGAAGTATTTCTATTCATAAGTCTTATACCCTTTAGCTAGTAGAGGAGAGGGTCTACTTCAGCACAATTAATGTACGTTTATTTATTTAAACTCGAGTCAAAATTACAATAAAGTAAGAGAAAATTAATACAATAGTCTCATCTACCCCATCGGGCCATTTCATAGCCATTCTATAACTGGTCTAAAACGTTGAGAGCAGCGCTTGGCGTCGGCATACCCTATAGGCACAGGGATACCCTTTTTCTTCTTCTCGTGCAGCGCATACACACAAATACATATATGCCAACACATATACATATACACATACACAGAGATTCCTTCCTTAGTTAGCACCTTCTTAATGCAAAAAGGACAAATTGTTTATTTGGTTATACCCTGCATATGTAGCTCAAGCGGGGTATATATTTTGTTTATTCATTAAATTCATATAGAAAACGTTTTTGAGTTCCTGATGAAAGAACATACTGGCATTCGTTATATTGATTGATTTCATATACCCTGTATAGACACTGAGGAGGAGTGTATTACAGTGATGCCAGCTCATGTAACATGTGAGTTATTAAGGGTATATACTCTTATGTAGCCCACATGTTGAGTTATTAAGGGTATATACTCTTATGTAGCCCACATGTAAAGACTCTTTCTCAATCATTCTCGCTATCTCTCTCTATCTCTCTCTCTCTCTCTCACTCTCTCTCTCTCTCTCTCTCTCTCTCTCTCTCTCTCTCTCTCTCTCTCTTCCTCTATCTATACATATATAAGCTATATAGTAACATTCGCTCGATATATGTATATATATATATTGTCTGTCTCTCTCACTCTGTCGCTTTGTCGAGTGTCGAGTCGCCTCATGCGTTAGCTGCTCTGCTGATTGCGGCCGACTCCTGCTGGAGCAACAGACACTGCATTTCCTGCCACTTCCGGTTTTAGGAATCACAAATAATTCCAGTGCAGCTGGCGCAAAAAGATGAACTGCTTGTTAAGGAGCGCTGGCTGCCTGGGCTGTCTGGGGGCGGTTGCTGGCAGGGGGCGGGGCTGGCATGGGGGATAAATGATGTGCGAAATATAGAATTTGAAATGGAATACGCGTGCTATGACTTCTTCCACTTCCTCGCCTTCATCCTCTTCTTCTTCATCTGCTTCTGGTTTATTTCCATCTATCCGAGCATCTGCTTTGCGCTCGGCTCAAGGACACAAGGCACAAGGAACAGGCGATGCCCGTTTGTCATTTTTTTTTACTGTTGTTGTTGTTGCTGTTGTCATTTCTATTTTCTTTCGTTTGTTCTATTTTCTGCTTTCTGTTTTTGCTTTCCTCGTTGTTTTTCGCTTGGCTATGTTTTCGCATAAAGAGATTAGCACTCAATTTTAAATTGAGGCTTATTAGGCGGCACGCCCACTGTTTCTGTTACTCGCACCATGCACAATCCCCTCAGCCCCCCTCCCTTTCGTTTTGTTGATTGAATTGCGCACTTGGCCCAAATTCAACGTTTCTAAGGATTTAATCTGGCTTTTATTGTGCCTTTGGCTGCCCTTTCTGCCTGCCACGCCCACAGTGCTCAAGCTACTAGATTCCTCGACCACCCCTTTCTCCCCATCCCCCATCCCCCTCCTGCTCCAGTGGAGCAACAGTTAGCTGCTATTTCACATCCAAATTCATGTCTATTCCAGCCAAATTGCACGCGAAGCTTTCCCGCGGGGTTTGCTGCGTGTAGCGAGCGAAGAGTAACAAGTGTTTGCTGCCCCTCTCCCTCCCTCTCTCTGTCCGCCTATTTCCTCACTCACACACCCATATTCGCGCGAAGTAATTCGCTTGCAAATGAAATGAAAATTACTTACACTTGCCAAGGGAATTTCATGGGAGCGAGCATAGGAAGGGTAAGAGATAGAGAGACAGAGACAGACAGAGAGAGAGAGAGAGAGAGAGAGCGAGGAATATGACAATGATATGCACATAAACAAGCAAACAGCAATTATCATTGGTATGTCGAATATAAAATACTCTAGTAGACATGGGAGATAGGCATAGGAGAGTCTTATATTAATTCAATTATGCTAAATTTTTAAAAAATTGAATATGTATATCTTATATTTTTAAATAATTATTTTAATTTGTTTGTACTTTATTTATATATTTTATATTTTTATTTATAAATTATTATTTTTCATTTTTGTTTATTATTTTCCATTTCTTCTTGCAGTTGCTGCCAATGCCTAAACAAATCACATCGAACATGTTGCAACTACTACGAAAATCAAGTCTTCTACAACGCGCGCATGCCTTGTATAACAGTTTTGCCATGCACACAAAAAACATCGAATTTTTATACGTTGACATTCAACAGCATCATTTGCGTATAAGACACCACTGATATTAGCAGATGTTCGAAGCTGGCTGTGCCTGTACAGTCTACACACATCAGACTCATACGAATTTATCAACTATAGTAAGCTCAAAGAAAAACCACCACCATTGCATGCACTTATAAACGTACCTTATATTTGTAATGCAACCAAATGCATACGTAAGCAGTCGCATAATCTGTATAAGCTAGCCGGCTTACTTTATCGTATACTCCAACCACTCCTTATATTGTATGCGCTTGTGTACAAAGCATAAGCAACGCGAAGTGTTGGTGGTGTATACGAGTTTCTGCATATGTGAGCGGCACAGACTGTGTAAGCTAAGCGGCATTGTATGAGACTGACAGCACATACTCAGTATAAGTTTAACATCAATGTATAAGACTGCAAGTATTAAACAGCGTAAACAACATTTCGAAGCTCGAATGTCTGTCACTCATTCTCGCGTTCGTATAAGAACACAGCCTGAAGTGTATAAGTATAGACCAATAAGAGAGAGAGAGAGCGAGCGCAAAGCGGCTGCAAGCAAACAAACAACAAGCGAGTCAGTTACCTGCAATGCCAGAGAGTGGAACCAAACAACACACAATGAGACCAATTGTTTGTGTTATCACATGTGCGCTCTCTTGCTTTTACGCTCTCTCTTCTTCTCTCGGGCTGTACAAGTGAACGAAGATGAAGGCGGCGTCGTCGCTCGTGTGCGTTTGCCTTCGTCGGCTGCAGCTTTGCCTGATGATGGCGATGGCGGCTGCTGCTGCTGCTGCTGGTGTTTCTGCTGGTGCTGGTGCTGCTGGCTTCGTCAGTTAGAAGTTTTAGTTCGGTTTTAGCTCTCATTCTGTGTGGACGCCTCGAATATAGTAAACGCGGCCCGTCGTCATTAAGTGCGTCGCACGCACACACACATACTCTGACGCAGTCGGGCACTGGCAACACACACATACTTACTCGTTCGCTCGCCCCAAAACATACGCACACACATACATGTACACATGGTGGTCCATTCGGCAGCAGCAGCAGCAGCCGCCGCGGTAACAGCGCCAAAATTATCGAGTCTGCGCCAAAAGTGATTTCAATTGTTAATCTTAAAGCTGAAGCTGGGATATATTAAGCGAATGTATCAGCGAATGTACCCAAACACCAAGTGCAAGAAGTGACCAAAAATTTGTAGGGCACACGTTTCTGCTCCTCCTTAGCGCTGCGGCGCCTCCTCTCGGCTTGATTCGTTTGTCCTCGTCAACAATTTCGTTGTTGTGTTTTGTCGCGCGGCTTTCGTTGGTTGCGTGTCGCGTGTCGCGTGTATCGCCGCCTCTCCCCTCGCACTCCGCACTCCTCGGCATCTAGTACCCAGCATCTCTTTGCTCGCTCCTCGCTTCCCACTCTTCTGTCGCCCTCTGACTCCGTCACGTAACGGTAGGTCCCGTTGCCCGCAAACATGGCCGCTCTCGATCGCGGTTTAGCCTAAGCTGTTGTTGTTGCCCAGCAATAAATTGTACAGGGTATTTCATTGATCGAATCGCAATTACAACAATCACAACAACAATAGCAACAACAACAACATCTGTAGCTGGAGCAACTGGCAACAAATGCGGCGCTGCAGCAGCAGCGGCAACTGCAACTGCTGCTTGTTATAGCATTCAGCTTCTGGAGCGATACGAATAGAGTGAGCAGCAATTGGCCCAACAACAACATTAGCAGCAACAACTGTAATAACTACAGCTAAGATCAAGAGGAAGCAGCAAAATGGCATTGAAAGCACACGAAGGAGAAGCAGAAGCAGTAGCAAAAGCAACTCAAATGCAAAAGCAAGTACAACAGACAAGAAAACGCAGACGAAGCAAATGCACCAGCAGCAGCAGCAGCAGCAGCAACGGCAACAATTGCTGTTGCCGGCAACAACGGAAGCAGCAACAGCGACAACAACAGCAGCAACACTCACATTGGATTAAACAACTTCAACTTCTTTGCATTGGTAAGTCTTTGAGTTTGACACAGATCACACATATCACAGAGTAGGCGTGGCAGCCCCTTCGGCAGCTGTTGCAGCTACTGTCAGTGCTGCTGTTCTCTCTACTGCACTATTTAATACCCTACCCTAAACCCTGATCCTAAAGCCAATATGCAGCTCATTAGGCCAAAGCACAAGTCATTTCGTTTGACTTTTGCGGCAGCCAAACGAATTGCAGCAGGAGATTTCATTGAGATACACTTGTAGAAATTTATAACAGAGTTTTAAATTGGAATGGAAATTCATGTAAATATATGAATGTGAAAATATATATTAGTTTAAATGGGAGCAAATGTGAAAGGACTTTTAGTACCCTATGGAAATAGGCATATGAAATAATTTTGGCAAATAAATATGGATATTTGAAATTAAGAACATATGAATACAGATATTTGACAAACTATTGAAAAATATGTAAATAATTCTACATAATATCAGTTGATAAATGAATTATATTTATGAATAAAAGAGAATAATTTTATGTAAAATTATATAAAATAAATAAATAATAAATAAATATCAATATATATATATAAAAATGCAAAAATTGAAGAAGTGTGAAAATAAATCTATACAGTAAATAAAAACATGAAAAAAATATAAAATAAATGAAATGAAATGAAACAAAAAATAATAATACAAATATACGAAAATAAACATAAAAAAATAATATATATTTAAAAGAAATAATAGTAATGTATTATATAATATATGGAAATTTGGCTAACATAAATATAAATTATATACCTAATTAAATAAATTAAATGATAATTATATATATTATAAAATATAAAACTAAATACATATATAAACAAAATTTTAAATAATATAAATACATAAAATCAAAACAAATTATATTCAACTTTACTTTCTATATTATAATGAACAATTTCACTAAATCTATAATTTTCCTGAAGAGTTGAGAAACGGTGCAGCTCTTCATTTGTTTTTTGTTTTTCTTCATGTGTATCTCTGTGAGACAATGTCCCTCTGGCCGTGTGCATGTTTTGGACTTTGCGGTTGGGCTAACTTCCTTTTAATATGCGTTGCGGTCAGTGTCAAAAGCACTGATGATGGTGTTGAAGGTGTCCTCGCATGTCTGCCGCAGGTTTATGAACAGAGGTGGGAGCAGCTGCCGTTCCCAGCATCTAGAGACACTGCAGAGGAAGCGGTGCCTGAAACCGCAAAACTCTTTTCGCTCATGTTGCTCCGTAATTTGTTTAACCCAAAAATGCAGAAGACCAACAAGAGGAAGAAGGGGAAGCAAATGTGTGTGCTCGTATATCTTTAAAGAAGCCTAATCGAAGCGTTGCCTAATTAATAATTAATAATGCAAGCCGGATGGCGCACACATTTCACATCCGGTTATGGGAGGGCGAGCAGTGGGGATGGGGGTCAAATGGGGCGTGCACGCATGGAGCAGGGGCGTGGCCATGGCCAAGTGCAAGTGCACTTCAAGCTGGCGCTTATCGCACTTCCGCCCATCGAGATCCCAAATGCCCAACAAAGCTCAAATCGCATTGAAATTCAGCAACTCATCGTCTCTGCGTCAGAACTTGGCCTCTTCTGCTTATGGGCTCCCATTTTTGAGTAGCCCCAAAAAACGAAAAACCAAAATAAAACAAAAACAATAACAATCAAAAATATTATTCAGAAAATATGTTCAAACGCCCACAGTTCTTGACTTAACTAGCATTTTTTTTTTTTTTTTTTGTGGGCGTTTGTGCGGGGTTTTCTCTTTCAGTTTGGGTTGTGTTTGTTGTTTGTTGATTGTTGTTATTGTTTTTTGTTGACGAAATCGCATAGGCAATCAGCAAAGCCGGCGGCAACGTTTTACAGGTTGCCAACACAATGGAATAATTTAATGTTATCTTCAGACAAAAATCAACTGCAAACTAAAAGAGCTGACATTTCTGCCATGAAAATAATGTATGAAGTTTTCGTAAAAGATTCTAGCTCATCTTTGTAGATAAATCTAAGTTTACACAGAACTGTTAACATAATTCAAGTAGTTGTTGGCTTAACACCTGTTAAGCATAATGTAAACCTTTCAGAAGCCGTAAATCTTAAAACTCATATAGATAAATTTTATATGAAGATAGAAATTTAAATAAACTGAGCATTTACTTTGACTGTTCATAAAAATCTGATATTATAGAGAAATGCGAATAACATCTTAACAGCTCTTAGTTAACAGCTGTTAAGCAGCTGTTTCATTTCTTTGATTACTTTAATTCGTTAGGGCGAACTAGAATTTCGATCTTAAATTACTTATATCCGAAATTGAACATTTATTACGAATTCATCCCACTGTATTTATTATTCATGATGTTACCATATGTGTGACTGTTGGAATCAATGCCTCCCTGTTTCTCTCTCTCTCTCTCTATCATTATCGAGGGGCAGCAGTTGCGTGACAGGGTAACGCCTACAAATATAAAAGATGCGTCGATAAAGCTAATGTACGTATTTATACAGATGTATACATAAATAAAGATGCATACACATATATACATGTGAAAAGTCAAGCATGATTCAAGCTAATTCCTGCTGCTTCGGCCCAATTAGCCAAATAAAGAAAGAAGAAAAAAGAAGAAAGGCCGCGCACCTGGCAACGGTGGCCAGAGGCCATAGTCGAATGCCAGACACGAGGGGGCGGAGCAGCGACCGCAAAAACAAAAACATGGCGGGAAAAACAGTTAGCAGGAGTCGACAGCCCGGAGCAGTAGTAGATGAAGATGAAGATGAAGTCGAATGTGGAGTCAAGGCATGGAAAACCAAAATAAAAGCATTTATTTGTCAGCACAAAATAATCAAGGATCATAATATGTCAACAAATAGGCAGGACATGCGGGCCAACGGAAAACAAGCAGAAGGACACACACACAGAGGAGAATAAGAAGCAAAACAAATATGTGAGAGTCCTTTTTCGTGGCTGAAGCGTTGAAATGTGTGCCACAACAGTCAAAACGGCGAAAGTGTAGAGCAAACATGTCGTAATAGATAGCTGAGGAACGACAAAGAGAAAGAGATAAAGATGAGCGGACGGCAGCCTCAGCTGTGGGCGTGGCAGCAGCAGCAGGTGGAGTAGCCAGCCAAGAGCTGCGTTTGTCTCTGACAGCTTGGTTAATGTACTGAAGTGCATTGACAATAGATGCCACTGCTTGACCAAAGCTTTAACGAAAGAATGAGAGATTGAGAGACAGAAAGAAAGAGAAACACAGAATTGGAGGTAGAGCGAGCGAGATGCATGTAGGAAACAATTCTGCGTTTTCCATTCATTCCACAGGTCAAAGGGCAAGTGCAAAGCACACACACACATACACACACACACACACACATACACACACACATACACACACACACACACACAGAGCAATTGTAAGAGCGTGGAGCAGGAACATAAAAGGATGCAGGGAAGAACAGCAGTTGAAAAGTCCTTGCAAAGCGCATATCTTCAGTGGATAATCTCAGCTACAGTGAAGAGTCTGTGTGCAGAACTCGAATAGGAATAGGAATGGCAAAGATTAGTTTAAAGAGTTTGAATATTTGAAAACTGCTTAAAATTTAAATGCAGTTGATCTTAAGTTGAGTAGTTCAGCATTTGCTTAAGCTGCGAGGGCTCATGAGTTCTTCAGACTCTTGCTAATGACTGACAGCAATAAAACATGAAACAAAAAATTTATATTTGCTTAAAATTTCAATGAAATTGAATGAATTCAGTCTACAGTTTTTCTAAACAGAATCTGTCAGAAGTCGGAAGAGGTTCATGTAAGAGAATATAATATAATATAATATAATAATATAATATATAAATCGAACAAATCTTCACTGTATATCATTTTAATATAAACTTTTAGAGTAACTAAAAGTGCTGTATGACCCCATAAAAACCCCTTTTAAAATTAACATTTAAAAATATATTTGTCCATGCCAAGTTATTGTTGACATGCAACCCGGAAAAGCTGACATGATTAGGCTGGGTCTGACTCAGCACCCCGATTTTGAATACCAAATGACTTGACTCAGACTCAGACTCAGACTCAGACAATTGTTGTACTGCAATGTTCATTATATGGAGCTAACACTGTCTGCCTGTTTATCTACAGCAAGAATCGCGTTAGCCATTGAGCAGTTGGCTTCTCATGGTCTGCATTTGACTTTGTTTGTTCTCCTGCTGCAAAGTTAATTGCGCTCCACTCTCCAGCTGTCAATTGCCAAGTTGGAAGGCGAAGCTCGTTTGGCTGCTGCTGCTGCTGCTGCTGCTGCTGCTGCTGTCGGTCGATCCGTGTGGGCAGTTGCCATATATACTATAGACTATATATACACATGTATATATTTCTGGCATATTATATTTTTGGACTACTGCAGCTTAAGGCCAACCAGTTTGTCAGCTCTGATTGTCTGAGCCATGGCTGAACGCCCACGCGCGCGTCTCTCGCACAGGTGACACCGAAGCTGAGCTCAGCCAGGGCTCAGCTCTGTGTGTGTTGGCGTCTCTTCGTGTTTACGTAATGCAGCTGAAAGCTATCAACCAAAAACTGAAAGCTGCCTCATTTATGCGCGTTGCACTTGCCACACACTGAGACGCCCTGTTGTTGTTGTTTGTGCGTCTCTCTCCTCCTTTTTTTGTTGTATTTTTCGGTTGCCGCCTGCGGCTTGGCCAGCAAACTGAAATAGCGTCGGGCTATTTAAGTCATCAAGAAGTGCATTTGGCCACACGCTCATGCTGGAGCGAGGGCGGCGCTACTACAGAAAGACGTTGTAATTGCTGCGCTGTCAACATGGGCAAAAGAACCAACAGCAGCAGCAGGAGCAGCAGCAGCAGAAACAGGCAAACAAGCAAATCCAATTTGTGAGCAAGCATCAGCTTCACAATGTATTTAAATAAATGTGTGTGTGTGTATGTGTATTTGTGTGTATAAATAAATCGGTTGCACTTTCAGCATGTGGCATAAAACATACAGAGAACAAGTCAAGGCGAAGCAGACACAAAAACGAGACAGACAATGAGAAAGAGAGAGTGCGAGCACTTGAAGTCGCCGATGTCTCCGTTTCTCTAGCTCTTGAGAGTTCCTCAGCTCAGCCGCACGCACACAGACACACACTCACACAAATTTGAACTCCTGCAGCGCTTGTCAATCGTGGCATGTGGTAATTGCTCTGCGGCGCAGACATTCTACCTGGACTTGCCCCTTGGCTATTGCCTCGGCTCCTGCTCCTGTCTACGCCCCTCGTGTGTCTCATGTGCTGCTTCAGTTTGTCATCTCAGTTCAGATTTATGAGTGCTCAAAACACAACCCACAATGCGTATGTGTGTGTGTCTGTGTGTGTTTGTGTTTGTGTTTCGAGTGTGCTGCTCGGGCCCCTTGCCACGCCTCGCTGGCAGTGCCGAATAAACAATTTGATTGCTACGCTGGCATACACTGAGACAAAAACGTCAATTTATATTTGATAACAAAGCAAATGTTTATACAATAATTTGACAAATATTTAGTTCGAGCATTTTTTGGACTGGATATAAAGAGTAAAAGGAGATGCAGAGCTCTCTGAAATTTGAGGCAGAAAACAGCTGAGCTATAAATAGATTTTATGAGAATTGAGTACAGTTTTTATTACCACAATTTAATTTTAGTGTAATATATAATAATTGTATTAAGACTACAACTAAATATAGCTAACAAATATTAAACAAATGTTTAGCTGAATGAAATAATCTGATTAAGCAAACATTTATTGCTAACAATTATTTGAGTTTATGAAATTAATTAATGATAATTATGAATTAATTAAGATATATATATATATATATATATTCATATGGTATTTATAATATAAAACACATTTCTAATTAATTTACTCGTTCTTCTTTTCTATTTTTCCGAGTGCATTCGTCCAATGTATATCCGGTGTAGCCAGTCCGATAATGTCAGTGCTGGTCCAGCCGCAATAGTCTAAATTCAATATGCTTAATTTAAAGAAAGTTACTCTAAGAGTACTAGGCTGGCAGGAGGCTTCGGCTTTTCTTCGAGGCAGGCAGAGAGTCTGAGAGCTAATGAAATGTATTCGAAATGCGAATATGCCAAGTGTCTAGCTCAATACGCAGATATCATAGAAACTGAGAGACAGAGATGGATATATAGAGGAAGAAAGAGAGGGAGGAGGGGCGAGGCAGGATATTAGCAATGTGCAGCCCAGCGTACTTCCTACGCAGAATATAACGTTCAAATGCACAAACACACGCATACTGAGAGTATGGGAATGGGAAATTGAGAAGGAGGAAGAGGCGGAGGGATTCAGATGGGTCCAGAGTGTGGACTGTGTAGATGGCATCATAGATGACTGCGCCGCCATTTTGATGGGTTTCGGTTCGATTTTGATGCGAATTGATTTGGTAAGCGCGCAATGCTAACTGATACAATTGCAGATGATGAAGAAGTCGAAGAAGAAGAAGAAGTAACAGCAGCACCGCCCCCACTTCCTCCTCCCTGCCGCACAGACAATTTGGACAGGATGGATGAATAAATAAAGAGGGCAAATCAAGCAAATACCAAATGAGACTCGAGACTCATCATAGACTGCCTGACGGCCTGACGGCCTGACGGCCTGACTGCTTGACTGACAGATGGTTACAGCCAGCGAAAGTGGACTGTAGGCGCTGGGTGGGTTGGTGCTGTTGCTTGACGGGCTGTGGTGCGACCATGGCAATGACAGCGCCTGGCACTTTTGGTAATAAGAAACGCCTTCACAGCCTAGTCAATAAATTAAATGTTTTTGCTGCTTGCGCAAGACTCAACTGCGACTGTAATTGAATACCATTTGTGGATAGGTATATCAGTACATAAGTATGTATATATATATATATAATTTATATATTTATGCCACCTATTTTGACCCAACGCTCCCCACTTCACGCTGCTGCTCAAATCGATGGCTTCATTTGCTAATTTAAATTTATGAATTTGTGAAAGAAAGAGAAAAAAACAACGACTCAATGCGCCGCACGCACTTTTGAATTTGCTTAAAATATATATTTTTCCCAGCCTCCTGTCAGGCTCCAAAAAAAAAAAAAAAAGCCCACATCACTTGCTTACACACACTTTCACTTTTCTTCTGAGTATTTAATCAAGTGTAAATAATTGCATCATTCTGCTCAAAGGGAGTCGATTTCCTTTGTGTGCGTGTGGAGGGCTCGCCTCCTGCTCCGGCAAAGATTTACTGAAACTCTGAGGCTTGCGGAGACTCTGTTATCGATATGAGAAGGAAAACTACGGACTTGCCCCTGCCACGCCCCACACCCCGCCCATGGCGCCTTAAACTGAGATTCGATTGGTCTCTTTTCAAATGTATTTTGTATTTTTGCATTTAATTCGAAATCAATCGCAAGTTGAATGAATTTCCAAATGTTATTTATTTATGAATGCTCGCATTTTATTCCCTCCGCTTCAACGGCCTTTTGTTGTGCAACATGTGTGTGTGCGTGTGTGTTTATTTATGTATATGTGTTTGGGTATCTGTGTGTGTTCAGGTCTCTGCATATTTTATGCAGATTAAATAAGTTTACAACTCAACAACAACATCAATAGCAACAGGAAGTAGAACAAGCAACAAGGCAGCGTTAGCTCATAAATTGATCGACTTGCCGATGCCCTGTAAATCGAATTTAATGTGTGTTTGAATTGAGAGAGCTTGAGGTAGTGATAGTAGTAGTTGAATAATTTTCTGTTTGTACATAGGAGTCGTAGTTTATAGTGGTACACCAACAGATACCCCATAAATAGATTTTAGTTATAATGATATGTTACGTTCTCCTTAACTATATATGCATGTGTCTTTCGCTCTGCCTCTAATTACGTTTCAGTTACGCATGACACATAGATACCCTATGCTTTTAATGCTTTAAACTTGTTCTATTACTTATGTAGTGGCATCTGCTGTAACAAACACTTGTTGAGAGCCAAAATACCCCACTTCAATATATGTCACTATCAATGCGCTGCTGTTGCTCAGCAGGAGCTATAAATCGAAGTCCTGTTCATATATTGAAAATGAATATTTGATCTGAAATGCAAACATACGACTTGTGAGCTGCATGATTGTTGAGCTCTTGCTGCACTCGTGGCAGGTGCGGCAAGTGTGGCAAGCTGGTCTGGCGTGTGTGGCACCTAACTGACTGACTGGCAGGTGGCCTTTATTGAGCCAGCTCCAAGTCCTAATTGCTGCAATGCTGGCGCGTGCTACACAAACCGGTTTTTGGCAGTCGAAAACTGCAGCCTGCCCCACTCGCCACTCGCCACTCGCCACTCGCCACTCGCCACTGCCACTTGCCACTCGCAATTTGCCACTTGGCGCAGCAGCTGCTACTGCTGCTGCTGCTGCTGCTATTGCTGTTGCTGTTGCCTTAGCCGTGCAGCGTTTCGTATCTGTGGCAACCGCATCTTGTGGAAAGCCTTTTGGCTTATCGCCGCATCGTGTGAACTTTGCTGACGTCTTCTGCTGACGGCCCGCCTCCTCCGATCGCGCCACTTTGTCAGCGTCTGCTGCACGCTTTGTGCCACGCATCAGTTAACTTGAGAGTCGAGCTTGTCTTTGCACCTTTTGCACGACCTGTCCAGTTGACGTGTGGTTCCGCTTCGCCGGCTTGCCGCTGACCCCAAGACGCGCTAGTGCAGCAGCGTGTGTGGAAATCTCTGTGACGCAGCGGCATTTGCTGTGCTGGGAACTGATGGGAGAAGAAGAAGTCTTACCTTTTAATTGCGACAGAGAAAAATTCGTTCGTAATTCGTTCGCTCCTTCGCTCGTTCGTCTGCGCAACAATTGCTTGGGAACAGCAACTATGTAGGTGCAACAGCTAAGCTCAGTCGCCCTGCCACTCCACGTCCCGGGCATTGGTTCGCATCGGGTTTCACACGCAGACATGCTTGATTGGACGGACAGCTTGAACACCCCCATTCTTTCAATCTGCCATCAACGTTCAACTCATCCTTACTCATTCGGTGCGGTTCGCATTGTCATTCGATTGCGCAAACATTATTTTGTGTGCGGAGATTTCTGGTAACTCGACTCCTGCTAACCCTTGCCCGGAGACCAGCAGCAGCAGCAGCGGCAGTATTATTGCTGGGGTGACTTCCATTGTCATCTCTCCCACACACACGCGCTTTCTCTCTATGTATGTGTGTGTGTGTGTGTGTGTTTAAGTGTGCTTTGAGTAATTTGGCCAAACAATGCAAATGCTGCCCGCTCGCTGTACACGCGCTGGCAGCTCAAACGGCAATTAAAACACACAAACCACTCGCCAGCCACAATTGTCATTCGGTGGTGCAACCAGCAAGCTACAGGCGGCAGTCTCAAGGCGGCTGTGCAGGTGGCTCGCCTAATTGCCGCTTGCCAAAGTTCGTTGTCTCAGCTTCAAGGTTATTTTTGGCTTCCTTTGATCGAGCCCAGCAGTGTGAGAGAAAAGGTCTTGTTATAGCTCAAGCATATATATTGATATTACTTTTACAGTAAACGAGAATATATAAATATATGTATGACAATAGGCTGCACACGAGGGTAGTTTGAAAGTTTGCTTAGACTAATCATAAAAAATGAAATAATTTATTTTATATTTTCTTATAATTATATTGTCTTCTATCTTCTTCAATAAGATCGAGTATTTTCTGTCAAATATGATCAAAATATAAAATAAAAATATCAATTATTTATTATAAAAGCTCACAGAATAGTTATTGTTTATTATTGTGTTTAAGCTTCAGTTTAAGATTATAGGGAAGGGCAGGACTTGGGTTCTAAGAAATTCCATCAGCAGCTGCATCGTAGTCCACAGGGTTCAAACGGGTCGTGCATTACGCAGAGTATAATAACTTTTATTAAACTTATTAAAGTTCAGTTTAAGCTAAAAAAAAATAAAAAAAATAATAATAATAATAGTAATAATGAAATTAACCAAAAAAATTGCTATTTTCTTAAATTTCTTTCATATAACTATATTTTTTTGCGGACCTAATTGAAGCTGTAAAGCTCCGATGGACTTAACAGCGAGTTGACTTCAAGCGCATACAGTAAAGCCTACTTAACACCAATATTCATTCATGTGTACATTTAGTAAAATTAAATTTACATATTATTATTTGTATTATTACTTTTTTTTTCTCATTAATGCAGTTTAATGCAATTGTAAATAATGCATTTTGACGTGCATTATATGCGTTGAAATTCATTTTAATTATATATCAAAAGAGAATGTCAAGAACGATGAGCAGTTTTAGAGTTTTTTTAGATTGACACCTATAAATTTAGATAATTCGAATCGACCTATATTGAATGATCGATCATAGCTGCCATATTTCTGATGAGGCTAATCAAGTTGTCTCTTTTCAAAGGAAGTTTAATCGCATTTGCCTCTTAACAATGCTATTTACTCTATATTTCTAACTCTCTATCTCTCTCTGATTCTATCTCTCGCTCTTTTTCTTGCTATACACCTCCCTCTCTATCTCTCACACTCAGCTTCATTGAAGCATTTTGGGTTTTGCATGCCTCAATTTTTGGCAACAATTCCTACGATAATAGCAGCCATAATTTAAAAATTTGCCTGCGGTCTTTTCCATTCATCTATCCCTCTCTGTCTCTCTCTCTCTCTCTCGCATTCGCTATTTCTCTGTCAAAGCATCTAAGCTCGCAAGTGTATGAATATTCGGGAATGAAATTTTCGTCTGTTAATGGCATCAGTTTTCGCAGTGTTGGCCATATCAGCTATTTCGACCAGCAGCTAAAATTCTTGAGTGCCCGCTTGGCTCTCTGGTTCTAGGTCTGGCTCTGGCTCTGGCTGCCTCTAGCCACATGGCGTCTGACTGCGAGTCAAGGCGGATGGCACGCCCACACTAACTGGTCGCTCTGCCACTGTTGTCGCACGCACCACTTTCACTATGACCGGAAATTTGCTGCATCAGCAGCGTATAGGAATTTTTGGTTTATGCCCCAACACACACACGCACACATATTCGCACACCCACATGAGCTGGCTTGTGCCTACCTCAGGCGCGGCCCACCACAGCCCCACTGTGCTGACCCCCCCAAGGCAAAGTGGCTGCTGCCGTCGGCTGCGCACATATTAGCCATGTTGGGTTTACTTTGGTTTCGATATTTCCGCCTTCTCCATTTGTGTATATGTGTGTGTGTGTGCGTGTGTGAGGCTTTCAAATATGAAATTTATTCAAGTCACTCTGGTTTAATGTTTGGAAATGGACAGCAAATAACTTTGAAAGCGCTACACCAACAACAACAACAACAACAACAACAACAACAACAACAACAACAGCAACTAGCAGTTGAGCTAGAAGAAGAAGAAGCAATGCATTGAGCCTGAATTGAGAATTAAAGTTGAAATTGAGCTGGTGCTGAGTTTTGTCCTTTCAGATGGGGTTCTGGTTGGGGTTGATAATGATGACAAGTTCTTGGCCAAATCGTTATCAATGCTCAATTGATGAGTTTATTGTGCAAATATAATGCGGCATAGTCGAGCGTTAGACAGAGTCTTCACTGTACCTTGAGCCCAAACGAAATTTCGATTTAACTCGAATGGTTTTTTTTTTTAAGATAAGAGCGATGAGAGTGTGAGGTGAGTGTGAGCGAGAGTGAGAGAGCGATACTGAGAAACTCAGTTCCAATTATCCATTTTCCAATCTTGTGAGCCTGCTTATGCGGCAGCTTCTTCAGTGCCCCGCCCACTGGAGACATTGGCGCATAAATTGATTGGATGATGTCGCTTTTTATGTCGTTTGTCCTTCGATATCCTGCCGACGTCGTCGTGGTCCCCCCATCTCCTCATCTCGTCCTGTCCTCTTTTTTTCCCGTTTTGCTATTCTGTGAATTTCATAAGCATATGCGATGCTGCGTGTGTGCATGTGTTATAAATAAATCAGGCCAGCCTAAGTCTGGCGCTGCTCGTCGCTGAAATCAGCTCAGCCTGCGATTTCTATAGAGATTGCCATTTAATAATAATTCCCCTTGGCAACGCACCGCCGGCTCGGAGTGATTTTTAGTGGTCAACACTTGCCACTTGCCAATCTCATTTGGTCTTTGCGTGTGCCTCAACCGAATCATTTTCTCAAGTCGCTGCGACGCATGTTCAAATCATTTGAACGCCTAACAATGGCCGCATAATTCGCTCCCACAATTGTGTCCAGACAGCCGACAAGGGGCAGAAAAAAACAGTAAAAAGTACATAAAAAGAGAGAAAAACATTTTTAACAATTATAATTTTCAGGTTTAAGTTAGGTTTTGCTGCTCCCATGTTGCAAATGGCAGCTGGCTAATTGCTACGCATGAACATCATGTCTTTTGCCTCTCTGGGTCTGTGTGTGGGATGAGTGGTTGCACGAGAGTTGTGGCAAAAACTCTGCACCACTGAGAACCCTTTTTTCTGAAGTGGGCTGCAGATTATGGCAACAGTGGCAACAGGTTTGCTGCACCACGATGACCACTTTAATCAAACGAAACACTAACAGAGTAGACCTTATAACTACTTTACCTGTATCTCCTCCTCTCTCTCTCTCTGTCTCTCTCTCTCTCCTTGCACCCACTCACCAATTGCATTGCATTTCTACTGCTGCCTCAACAAGTTTCCCAGCTCCCAGTTGTGCAGCAGTTCAAGTGCCCAAAAATATTACAGAGTTGCACACAAATATTATTTAAAAAGAGACCTGAATGGGTCTTGGGTGGAAGAAAGTGTATTATGTATAAGCTGAGATAATGGATAAGTAATATGAAATGGCGCCTTCTTGCAGAATGAAGCTGATGAAAATTCGGCTTAAAAATATGTATGTAATATGTAATAATGAAATATGAAATTAGATATACTATATATGATATATATGTATATATGATATCAACCCAAATTGGGCACATTTTACACACATACATAAACAGACATATATCCCTCATATTTGCCTAGTTAATTACTTGCTCTGTTAATTCAGAATATTCTTATATTCATTATATTTGTATATTTTTTACCTTTCAACAGTTTGTTAATGTTTATATAATATTAATGTTTGTTAATGTCATTGTATTAGCAATGCATAAGATGCTATCAGCGCATATATATGATGAGAATACATATTTCACATCTCGCAGGCTCATGCAATCATCTCTCATCTTCTTCCGCTGCTCTCCATTTATTTATTGGCTGCCGCATGTTGTTCTCTCTCCTGTTCTCTCTTGTTGCTCTCACTTAATTTAGTCCTGTGGGAAATTGGCAAAGGCGCGTTGCGCGTCGCTGCGGTCGCCACGAGCCGCAAAATATTCATGGTTAATGCATAAATAAAATTAGTTGTTGCAGAATTCTTCGCTTAAGCGTGAGTTACCTACGATGGCAGCTCGGAGGCTGTGGCGGCCCTGCTTGCCGCAGTTGCCAGCTCTCTCTTTTACTATTATTTTTATTGTTTTCTCAAGTTGTGTGGTGGCAGCAGCAGTTAATGTTGCACTAGACTTGCGGCAATGTTGTTGCTGGCCACAGCTCTTAATGCGCGTTGCACCAGCAGCAACTGCAGCAATTGAAATATATCAAATCTTATGAAACATGCCTCCACTAAGATAATGTAACGACTTCAGTTGGCACAGAGGTTAACTGGAAAATATTTGCAAAGTTGGAGCGCCAAAGAGCGGAAAGGAATGATGCCAACTGCATGCGATTAATTGTGCCATATTTTGGGACAGATGTCTGAATGTGAGTGAAGATGCTGTGGCTTAGCCAAACAGTCGCAATGTTTAGACAGAGCCAAGAAAAAAATCAGGGTATAAGACAAGAAAAGATAAAGGAGAAGTTGAAGCAGCCGATGCAATCGCTGCCATGTGTCCAATCGAGTGTAGCATGTGCTGCAGTTGCACGTACAGGCCGAAGAAGCAGCAGCACCAGCAGAAGCAGGAGTCGGCCATGCACCATTAAGCGAAAAAGTCGCGCAGCTATTGTTATATTGCATATGCAGCAGGAGAAGCAGCAGCAGACATCGCATTGAACTAACAATATTTTATAACGAATCGAGTTGGGCATGCAAAGCACGTTGCTGACAGCTGGGCGTGGCTGAGCCAAGGTGCCGCATGCCACAAAACTGCGACAGTTTAGCTGCAGCCCATTTTGGCAGCAAACGATTGGCATATATCTATGCATGTATGTGTGTATACATGGACATATAAAAGATGCTCACGATGCCAGGCCAGTGTGAAAATCATAATCATCAAATTAACGCGCAAGCGACTCGCACGAAGGCGCCAACATTTTGTTGCCAGGCTCAAATTGGTGCTTGGAGCATTGCCGCCCGAATACGACGTGAGCATTTAAAGCAATGCGAATAAAACTTAAGTGCCAAAACAGACGCTGAGAGGGTAAGAGAGAGAGAGAGAGAGCGCGCGAGCGCGAGTGTGAGTATGAGTGGGAGAGGAATATGTATAAATTTTGGTGTCAGAGATTGGCTGGCTTCATGTATGTAGGGCTTGGGTTAGGCCACTCAGGTGTCCCAGACCCTCGTTAAATCCAATCTGCTCTAGCTTGAAAGGCTGCTTAATCAGCGGCAGGGCCATGACAGATAACTAACTGGGCCGTAACTGGGCTCGAGCTGGGCGGGAGTCAGGCATCATCATCGTTTGACTGCGTCAGCGTCATAAACAGCGACGAGGGGTGCATGACCCCGCCCCCAAAAAACACACACACACCCAACAAATCTCTAGCCTCTCTGCCTCCTCTCTCCCCTCCCCTCTCCCCTCTCCCTACGCACATTCGTCACATGGTTAGTTCAACAACAGCTTCGGTAGCTCCCATCGCCATCGCCATCGCCATCGCCATCGCCATCTCCATCTCCGTCTTCCGGGCTCCCGCTTCAGTTTCAGCCAGAAGCGGTTGAGGCCATCAAATTTCAGTCATAACAATAACACTGATAGTCCCGCTCGTAAAATAAAACCCTTTTTGCCCACTGTCGCAATGTCAGGGCACTGGGGCCGGGATTTGTGTGTATGCGAAATGCTCTCATATGTAGTAACCATGTGTGTGTGTGTGTGTGTGTGCGTGTTTGTGCGTGTGTAACTGCCATTCCATTTCCAGCTCCAAAAACAATCAAGAGCCCGCGCATAACATAACAAAAAACAACACGCGTTGCACATACACTTGCGGAAAAAGTCGAGCAATAAAGCCTGAATTTCTTAAACTCAGAAATTTAGACTGCATGGGCTTTTAAGACTTTTTTGTAGACTAAACAATTCTAGTGAAATGATAAAAAAAGCATAAAATAGTATATAATAATTTATTTAGAAAACTTTTTTGTTAAATGAAGCAAGAAAAATATTATAAAATTTGAAAAAATAAATTGTAAATAAATAAAAATAAATATTAACAAATTTTAATTTTATATTGAGAAAAATGTTTTTAAAAACTTGATATAATAAATTATAAATGAATAAAAATAAATATTAACAAATTATATTAATTAATAAATAAAAACAAAATATAATAAATGTTAAATTTTAAAAATAAAATCCAATAAAATACAAATAATAATAAAAAATATAAAATATAAATTTCTAACAAATTAATAAACAATTATTAATTTCACAAGTCAAACAAGCAAATTAATTTGAAGACATATTTTGTAGTTCTGAAAGGTTAAGAAATAAGTAAACAAGAAAGGAAAATAGAAAAGTGAAGTGAAAAAATCATTTAAGGAAAATCTCTTGCAGAACTTGATCTGCCTCCGAAATCTAGCGTTTATTACTTTTGAAGTGCATTTAGAATTTTTAAAAATTTACTTTCAGATTGCAATAAATTCAGAAATTAAACAAAAAATTATTCAATCAAATGGCATCAAAAAGATTGCCCAATTATGGCAGCATCAAAGAAAGTTTTGCTTTAATACACGAATTTTTGCTTCTTGTTGGCCAAAGAAAGTTTTATTTGTATTCAAATTCTTATAAAAGTTTCATATATTTTTACCCAATTTAAAATAATTTTTTTTGTTTCTCTCTTTTAATGAAATATTTCAGTTTTGTATCATACTCTTAACTTCATTCATTTTTATTGCCATATTCGTTTACCTGCAGAGAACAGTTGGTTGGAGAAATTTGTTATTAAAAAATGGCTACTTTAATTTATTTTTTTAATATTTTATATCATTTTTGATTGGTTTGTAAATTTATATGAAGTAGCTTTTAGTTATTTAGTGGTTTATTCAATTTTTGTCTCAATCAAATTGATATTCCTCAATGCTTTTGATCTGTCCGCTGTGAGCTCGGGTTTCTCAAAGTGCACAATGTGGAATCGCTTGACGCTTGGAACAGCGACACAAAGCCCCGCCACGTCCCGCCCTCTGCTTGGCTCCTCCCACCATTGCAGTGAGTCGAGCGCGGTCAAAAGGCGACGCCTAAAGCATTTAAATCCTTTTCGCACTTTGGCTGTCTCCGCTTGTTGCGTGTTTTTCCATCAACTATTTCCGGCCGCAATACGTGTGACACGTATATGACGTATGAAGTGACTATGTGCGTGCGTGTGCGTTTGTGAGTGTGAGCGCGCTTGTCATGCTTCAATTTGTGTGTTTCATGGCGCTTTTGCCATTCAATGTGCCAAGGATGAAGCGTGTCTAATACACCCATCGTTTCATAGCTAAAAAAAAAAACAAGGGAGAGAGAGGAAGCAGGGAGCGTGGCAGAGGAAACCCATTTCCTCTCGCAGGCCGTAAAATAGGAATTTACTTTATTAAAATTTTTCGCTTCAAAAATATGGGACAACAACAATGGCAATGAGCACAAAACAACAAGCTACGCAAATTTGTTGAAAATCCAAATACACACGCACACCGCACACCCGCACACACACACACACACAAACACAGATACACATGTGGCAGAGCTCAAGTTCGCCAATGATGCGCCCCATCATGAACGAGGTAAAAATTTACTCAACTATGAACTCTCGCTAAAACCAATGTGCGTGTGTGTGTGGAAGAGTGTGTATGTATATGTGTGTGTATGTATATATATATATGTGTGTGTATGTGTGATGTCTGTAAAATAGGCTTAAATTTGCGTAGAGAGCGTGCGTTCATGGGGCAAAGGTTATGACTGCGCCTGCTGCTGGCAAGGGTTTCGCCCGCGCGGACTCGGGTTCAGGGCTCGTATGTGAGCCAGGGGAAAAAGGAACAGGCACACACAGAGGCCCAGCGGACAAGCCAAAGAAAAGGTACAAGAGAGAGAGAGAGAGAGAGAGAGAGAGAGAGAGAGAGGGACAAAGCTCGACTGCGTTTGACAGTTTCATTCAGATACAGTCGGGTTGGGCAGGGGCGGTCTCTGGCTGAAAATTTATATAAATTGACAGTAATGCTGGCTGCTTGCTGCTCCTCAGAGCAACAACGACAGCGACAACAACAAATTCTATGCTAAATTGCGCGACAACATTGACAACAACAACAAAAGCAATATGCAGCAGCAGGAGCAGCAGCAGCAGCAGCAGCAGCAGCCGGAGCAACTTTTCGTATCGCATTCTTTCTGGCTCGACAACGCAAATTATGTACGAAAAGACGAAATAATGAAATCGTAAAGAGTTGGCACACACACACTCATACACTCACACACACGAGTGCGAGACAGCGCCTAGGCATATAAAAGCGCTATATAAATATATTTATGTATATAATATATTATATTTAAAATTCATTTCAGTTTCCCTTGCAGACTTCATGTCTATGCAAATAGTGAGCATATTAATCATTGTCTTGGGCCTTTTTTATGACTGCTCCTCCTGCGGTCGGCAAGCTCTGTTTATGTTGTCCAAACCAGCCTGGCAAGGTGTTTGCAGGTAGACTTTGTCCAAGCTTTTCTCTGTTTGAGTACGATTTGGAGTAGTCTTTCCCTGCCAAGCTCTACTTAATGCCTTTTAACACCACAAATAAAGCATTTTGTTTCATATCCTGTCTCTTTCTTTTTCACTTAGCATTTCAGTCTCGCTTGACTCGTGGTATTTAAAACTGCATTTCGGCGCTAATAAATAAACAGCTCCTGCATCTCTCTTATTTATTTTTATTTTTTTCGCTGGCCATATGCGCGCATTCCTGTTGTTGCTCCTCCTCTGCTTCTCGCAGATTCGTTTGAAATTTATGAAAGCTTCGCTCCTCGGTTAAAGTGCACTGCGCTCTGCGGCACGGCCTCCGCCGAGCACTAAAACAACTGTAGCTGCCTGATGGCCGCGTTAAATGCTTTTGTTGATTCAGGGCTGCTCTGCGTTCGCCTGGGCCCTCCTGCTCCTGCTCCACTTCTTACTCCTCCACCTCCCCTTTACACGATTTAATAGTTTTGGCTGGCAAGAAATAAACTGCTCGCTGCCTGGCTGCCTGACTGCCTGGCTGGCGACTCTGAATGCAGTCCGCAATAAGTCTTGGCAAACAGTCACCGGTACAGACCGGACAGCCTCCCATCGCGGCGCCTCCTGCCCGACGACGCCCACAATTGGCTTTTGTGCGCTGTGGCTGGTAAAAATCTGTGTGTGTTTGTTTTTCATTAAAAAACTTTTCATTCAGAACGGTCAAAGTTCGGCTCCGACTCCTGCCTCAGCTCCGACTCTGACTCCAGCTCCAATTCCGATTCGGACTGCAGCACTCTGCGGCAGCTTAGTGGCGTTGGCGGCCGTAAAGGCTTTCAGTGACAGCGCGGCCAGTGTCCTGCGTCCAGTGTTATTGCGGTCAGGATTTGCTATTTAGGGAAAGTCTCTGTGCTCATTGCCCCATTGTCTCTCTAAGGGACTGCGGGTGGCGTTCATTGTTTTTCTTTTTTTTTTTTTTGTCTTCTGCTTGCCCGACTGGCTAAACACACAATTCATAATTTTCCGCTGCCATAGAAAGTCACGTAACCAATGAGTCGCCAAAGACTCGGGCCAAGCATAACAAAACGCCATGGCAATTAATCCAGCATCTCTCTAAATGATCTTCTTTACTTATTTTCCATTACAGCGCTGTTGGTGCTGCTGCTGTTGCCCTCGAGCTGCCACGGGCAGCAGCAGAAATTTCGCACCACACCCCACGATCTGCAGGTGCTGGAGGGCGCGGAGGCCATGATGCGCTGCGAGGTGGCCAATGTCGCCGGCGCCGTGCAATGGACCAAGGATGGCTTCGCACTCGGCTTCTCGGCCGTAATACCCGGCTTTCCGCGCTACTCTGTGCTCGGGGACCGCAAACAGGGTGTCTACAATCTGCGCATCTCCAATGCCTCGATCAACGATGATGCCGAATATCAATGCCAAGTGGGCCCAGCACGTCTCAACTCGGCCATTCGGGCGAATGCCAAACTCACTGTCATATGTAAGTAGATTAAATCTTATAGATATATATTTGTATATGCATTAGTTAAGCTCCTCCGAGCTAGCAGGAATTGAGGTCTTCTGTTGATCAAGACTTGGTCTATACTGGTTTCATTCCTTCATTCATAGTCCATACTGGTTTCATTCCATAATTCCACCACTATTTTATAAATTTAAAAATTATATTTATATATAGGAAAACTAATAACATTTTGAAAACAAAAAAATTACATTTTATCTTATTCATTTAAATATTCATAAAAATTAGATAATTATATTTTTTACTATTATTTTTTTCATAAAAATACACTAAATTAATTCTATAATTTTATACGTAAAAAACAAATACTCTTATTTATTAGGGGCAAGTACTTCTTGATATCCATATATATATATATACATATATATATATATATATATATATATATATATATATATATATATATATATATATATATATATATATATATATATATATATATATATATATATATATATATATATATATATTATATTATATTTTATATATATATCCTTATATACATTTTATATATTTCTGCATTTCGACTGCAATCAAAAATTATATTAATTTTTCTTTGTTTTTCATATATTTTACTGTCATATTCATGCCTTCGTGCGTCTCCTGCTTTTTTACTTTTATCAGGAGTTCTCATAGTTTGTGTTCATTTAAAACTGAATGTTTTAAATCTATTCAGTTGGAATCGCATTGCCAACTGCTGCATCCATTTGTGGTCTGCTGCTAACTGGGATTCTCTTTTTCTCATTTTTTCATGTCTCTCTCCATCTCTCTCGCTCTCTCCCTCTCCCTCCCACTGGCTCTCTGGTTTACAGCATCAATTAATTTCAGCAATAAATACAATTCCTAACGTAGAATTCTCGTTGCGTCTGTGTTTGTTTCCTGCTCATTGCACCTATAGCATTTTGCACTCGCATATTTAAATTGTCACGCCGACTCGCATGCGGGTGGTCTCTCTCTCACTCTACCCCTTACTCTCTGCATCAATCGGGGGCGTGGCTGGTTGCTGGTTGTCGCTGCCAACATTTATTGTCAGCAATTTGCAAAGCAACAGCAACAGCAACTGGAGCAACAGCAACAACAATGAGCTGAATTTAGCGCAGTTTATTGCTCCAAGGAGTCAGTTCGGAGGAGCTGTGACACTGTCACAGCACTAAGTTCAGATTGGGGCAGGGGCCGAGACAGACAGAGAGGGGGCGCGGGAGAGTGGGAGAGGAAGAGGGAGGTAGAGTGTGTCAGTGTGAGATGGTTTAGCATTTTCAAATTGAACCAAAATGAATTTATTTTTGTTTGATTTCGGATGTTGTTTTTTTTTTTTTAGTGTTGTCTAAGTGTGCGTGTGTCTGTGTGTCCGTGTCTCGTTGCATTGTTATTCCGGCTGTCGTGTAATCACTTTGAAAGTGTGGGGCTCCTGTTGCTGCTGTTTCAGCTTCGGCTGCTGCTATTGCTTCTTCTTCTTCTCGCTTCTGTTGTTGTAATCACTCAAGAAATTGCGCTACATTTGATGACAGCGATTTTCATTTCCTGTGCTTAGTTTGGCTGTCTTCTATTCCACTCTTGCAGCTATGCCCCGCCCAGCAGCAGCCCACTTCTATAATGGGCCATGGCAACGGCAGCGACAGCGACAAGGCTGCTGCTACTGCTGCTGCTGCTGTTGTTGTTGTTGCTATCTTGCCCAAGGCTCACACGCACCCACACACACACGCACACGCACACACACACATGCGCATGCCTAATGACGTTTGTTTAGTTAATTACGCGCCATGAGCTGTGACAATGATGATGTGTGCCAAGGAGCCTTAGAAAAACTCAAAGTACAAAAATATACATATATATATATATATAAAAAAATACTCGCCGCTTTCACTTAGAGAAAAAGTCGTGCGATGAATGGCAGGTATACTGATCTTCTTTTATTTAATGAATAATTGTTGAAGAGTTGCTTAAATGGAATAGAAATTTTCTTTGATTAAATTTAGCACTTAAAAACAAAGAAATTGAAAAGAGTTTGATGGAAACATTTGAAAGGAGTCTATGCAATAATTCTTTTAATAATATATTTTAAAAGTAATTTATTTTAATGATTTTAAATTTGTTACTAAACTATTTGTTAATTTAGACAAAATTATTATTATTATTATCATTAAAAAATGAATAACTTTTTAATTAAAATTATTTTTTAAGCTCGCTGCAAAATTCCTATTATTATAATGTTTTCATTATTTAAATAATAATTAATTTTTAATTTAAATATAAATAATTAATAAATAAATTACTATATGTATTATTCATATTATTACTTCATATAAACGAAAGCACAATTGGGCTTATGAAATAAATAATTTACAGGCATTATTAATTTAAAGCAACGGAAAATAGCCCAAAACTTAGAAGATTCAAAAGAGTTTCTGTTAAGTTTGGAATTTCGGGTTACCCAAAAAGTCTTGAACTGGGAATTTCAGGCATAACTTTGGGAATTTCAATCTCAATTCGATTAGCGTATAATAATACGCTCGGCATTTTGTTCTCTCAGTGTATGCTTGTGTATGTTTGCCTGGGATTCGTATAAGCTTGTTAGTTATGGCTGTTGTTGTTGTTGTTGCTGCTGCTGTGGCAAAAGGTCGTCCGGCGGCGCCTCTGCTCCCCCCTGAAGAAATGTTTGTCATAATTGTCGGTACTTGTGAGAGTCCAGCGAGTCTGCCCCCAACTCCAAGCTCTCTTCTGGGTGGGTGGCTGTCCTTGTGTGTGTGGGTGCGTGTGTGGGTGCCTTTTGTTCTATAATGGCATCCACTATGTTTCACTGACTCAAATATCTCTGCCTGTATGTGTGTGTCTGTGTGTCGGAGATGTAAGCAAAGGTATGTCCCGTAGGCATCCAAGAAAACACGTGCGACATTATTGCAGCAATTAGCCAAAGCAAAATGTAGACAAATGTGTAATAATTCAATTAAGTTCAAGTAACATTTATTTGATTTATTTATGAAGCCAATTGCCCCCACCAGTTCGATTCGATATTGATTAATGCCAGCATTCTTAGCTTGACTTCTGTGAAATGTGCTAAGCATTAAGTGGACGATCTTTATCAAATCAACTGACGTCTAAGTCATAATTTCCATTCAATTTGAATCTGAATTTGTAATTTCATTTAGATTATATTAAAGTATTCATTGATTTAGTTTCTGGCAAAACAGTTGAGCTGCCTTAGATGACCACGTGATGGGCTCAAGTTTAATAACAATTTGTTGCCTTTATTAGCTGTTTATGCCTTGCATCAGTTACGAACTACGTCAATTTCAATATATTATTGAAACATGAGAAAATGTTGTGCCTCAAGCCAATCGAATGAGCACGTGGCACCCATACAAGGGTCCAGTTCAGTTTGTACACCTCATATATACATTTCGTGTCATATGTTTGACCAGCAAGGCCCTCACCTACTCATACTGAGCCTATGCTTGTAGTTGCTCTTACATCTTTGTATTGATTATGCCTGAAGCTAGAAGCTTGCCTGCTTGATGCTCTGATGAGCTTTAATGCAACTGTAGCAATTCGTATGTATGTTTGTTTGTATGTAATGCTCATATGCCATAAACTAAAGCTTTGATTTATATATATATATATATATATATATATATATATATATATATATATATATATGTTGCTCGACTTTTGATAAACTATAAACAAAGTATTGCACAGTTAATTGCACGCGATTGCAATACTTTTTCGCTATATCTCACTTCCTCTCCCCCTCTCTCTCTCGCTCCCTCTACCACCAGCTCGTTGTCTTTCTGGCGGTCTTGCTCTAATTAAAATAGCATATGCTATGTAGAAACCTAATGAACGAACCTTTGTCATTCGTAAATTAAATTTGAGACACTCCAACGAGAGGCAAACGCAAAAGTTCTTTTGCAACTAATTTCAACGTACGCTGCCCGCTTAGCCAAAACTTTCATGGACCCAACACACACACACACACACACGCATACTCGCACACACAGGTGAGGGCGCAATTAGATTATAAGTTGGCATAGTAAAGAACTTTTGCACACAAAAGTCCACGTGCAAATTTATGGAAATTTGGAAAATGTTCGCATGCCATTAATTTTTAAAAACGCAGCCAAAAACACATATGCCGCAAGGCGACCGAGCCGAACCTAACCGAACTGGGTCCAACAAAACTTTTTACTGCCAACGCATTGGGACCACGACCAGTGCCTGAACCTGAGCCAGGGCCCGTGCCTCGGCCTGTGAATGTGCCTGCGCCTGGGCATGGGCTTGGGCTTGGGTTCTGGCTGGAGTCTGGGCAATGGCGATTCAGCTGCTCCGTGCCCTGGCACAATGGAATTCCAGGCATGCACAGCACCCAAAAAAGCAGAGCTGCCTTTATAAATTTTGAATACAAAGCAGCATTGCGAACAAGAAAAAAAAGCGAAAAAAAGCAAAAAATAGAAAAGGAGAAACAATTCTTTTTTTTTTATACATATTTTCTTCTTTTTGATTTTTTTTTTTTTTTTTTCGCTTCCCTCTGTTATGCCTGCACTTCAGAATGGAAATGGCGCTGGAATGGAGCCACACACTTGGTGCGCTGACACTGGCAGCCAATAAATGTGCTTTAATGATTCTCAAATGGTCCAACATTTCTGCTATTTCCGCTCATTTGAGTCGAGTAATCGCATCGTAATTGTAGTGCAAATCATCAAAGTTTGGGGCTAAAGCCTGCCCACTGGGCGTGAGCCTGTTTGAAATATGGCCAAACATTTATTGTTGTTTTTTTTCTTTGTCGGACCTTAAAGTCAGGGCCAGCGACCCATCGACTTTCAACTGGCTCAAAGCGGCAACCCACTCAGTCACTCAACTCACTGGGGCTGTCTCCAGACTCCTCCCGGCAAAACAGTTGACGTCAAATGGAAAAATTGCCAATTCTTGCCCCGCAAAAATGAAAAAAAAAAAAAATTGGAATGAAAAAAAAGAGATGAGAAATATTTCAGCGCATAAAACTTTTATGAGGCGTACTATTAGTGGGTTAGCGGGCTGAGCTGAGCTTCAGCTTCGCCTGAATTCATGGCAAATTGCACTTTGCTGCTGCTCTCGCTCCTGCTGCTGCTGCTGCTGCTCCTACATCCCAACAATGGCTGCATAAATTATTTGCAGCCAGGCAGCTCGCAGCCTGACCTGCTACTGCTGCTGCTGCTGCTGCAGGGGCAGTGCATAAAATTTAATCAACGAATCGCTGCAACGGTTGTATGTTTGGGGTTCGATACGACGAGGGGTGAAGTATACCCACCTGTCTGCCAGCTGCTGTGGCACCTATTCTAAGCTCGTTCATAATCGCATGTAACGCCAATTGTAAGGACAATCTTCGCATTCTTCTAGCCCGGCGTCCCTCCTGCTCGCTCGGCTACTCTGATCGATTGTCGTTGTTGAATGCGCCTCGCACATGTCAATAATCAAATACAATTTGCATACCAATCAACAATGCATATAGCTGCTCGCCTGCCTCCTCGCCTACCCCGCCTCCTGCCAACCCATCAAGTGTAGGCGCTCGAGAAGACCTTCAGCGGCACCCACTCCAGCTCCGTAGGTGTTTAGGGCTCGTCGTCGTCGCTGCCTCAGGACCTACAGCAGCTCCTTGTTACAAATCGAACTGCATTCGGAACGACTTTGTACAAAAGCAGATTCATAAAATGTTTATAAGGGCATATAAATTCTACTTTATACCCTATAAATTAATGTACAATTTAGTGAACTAACTCAATTTGTATCATCAAACTTGGTTCATTCATTTGAATATATATGATATGTGTTGATCAGCTAAATTAGTTCTTGATCAAGTGAATCAAGTGAGCGGTTCATGAGTGAATAAAAAAGTCGTCCAAAAGCGTTCAAGCGAACTGCTTCACAGTACTGTGATAATCATCTAATATACAAGTTACTGACGTCTGTTGAACTAGTTCATTTATGGACTGTTCAATAGAACTAGCTCAAATGAGCATGTCCTGGCTCTAGCATTAACTAAACTTAATCTTTATTTACAATCCACATAAAATTCATTAGCCCAACTCGTTCATCTCTTTCCATCCGATGATCATGAACCAGTCAATCAATCAATACATCAACCATTCCAAAGACTCTCACATAGAGGGTATCTCAACTGCCGCATATCGAACATATGCAACTTTTTTGTTACTTTTAACTGTGCAACACGCGCGCAGCGCGCAACGTGACACTGCGTGGCTGCTGCAATATGGCAAATATTATGAATTTTCAATGCTCTGAAACCCTTTCGTTGCCCGCGGATGTGCCCCGACAGCCGCAACGCGGCTTGGGGCGTCCTTGCGACACCAATTTGCACACAAGAGCCTTCACTTAAGGGTGATGCTGCCGACGAGGACAGATTCAAACAAAATATCTCGTATCTATTTTTCGAGAGCGAAACGACACGTTACATTGCTCGGCAGCAGAGCGGAGCAGAGAGGGAGGGAGAGAGGGCGCGTGAGCAAATGAGAGAAGTTAACTGAAGGGCAGATAGTAAATCGAAATCTATATGAGACGGGAGATAAGCTATGCATGCCCGATTACTTGCATTACGCTTAGTTCTGAGTACTGAGAGAAGTTGGCTTTGCATTTATATTAATATATTATTTAACAGCAGAGAGAAGCGCAAAGAGAAGCGTAAGAGTTAAGTGAAGTAATAATAAATGATGTTGTATAAAAGTTAAACTATGTATATACATATAGTCAACTCCATTTACCTCAATGTAAATTAGCCTATTATTTCTCATAATTTCTCATTAATTTCGTATAATTATAAAGTCCATTCGTTCTTAGTTAAACAATTGTAAACTATATACATTACGTATAAGCAATGTTCAACAAAATGAAAAGAAAAGTAAACTTTCCTCAGCTACTCTATTAACAAATTCCTTACTTTATTTGGTCTTTTCTCATATTACGCATACGTAATTTTAACCTGTATGAGTTTATACATCATAAGTTATCTGTAATTCAATAGACAATTAATTTCATCAATCTGTTCCACGCAAGTCAAGCAATAAGGTTATATTTCATATATTAAGTATACGCAATGCCAAACAAATTGAACAGAAACCAGAAGTTAGTTGAGTTCATTCTTTTTACTGGCAAAATATTTCTGACGCTCAATGCTGAATAGAATTATGAGAAGCGCATAGAGAGCTGGATAAGGGAAATTGAGTGCCGCGAGCATAAACAACCGCACCACTACACACACGCACAGCCACACACACAAGTTCACGCCTCTGTGTCTGTGTTTTTGTTGTGCGTCGCGGGATTTTGTGTTTGTATATTTGATTTGTGCATAATAATTTGATGCGCCCAAAGCCAGGCAAATAAAATTCACAAACAACGCGCGCAAGCCAGCCTCGAGGCACCGAGGGCATCTCCGACCAGCGCTGAGGCTATCAAATGCTGGCAGCGCGAGCACAAGGCGCTGGGCGGGGACGACGGCGAATGCTCGTCGCTTGGACGGACAGGGTGTTGATTTTATTTGGTAGCAACAAAAGCAATTACCTCGACATGGTGGCTTACACGGCGGCAACGGCGGTGGCGGTGGCGGTGGCGGTGGCTTTAGCCCTGCCAGCGCGTCTCAACACACACAGACTCATTTTGCATGCAACAACTTCCAGTGCGAGCAGTAGCAGCAGCAGCAGCAGGCAACATATGTTGCATGTCAAATGCGCCCCAACTGCGCGGCTCCATACACATTTCACTTTAACTTCTGTGTAGCAGCATTTTCTTATGCTGCTGCTCCTCCTGCTGCTGTTGCTGCTGCTTCTGCTACTCGCAGAGAAGACGCAATGGCTGCCTACTCCTTCAGGTGGCATTAAAATAATGCACACGTGCACTTAACTTTATCCACAATTGTTTCTTTGTATGTGTTTGCTACAGTGTCCCATTGTTAGACAGCCTTAACTCTCACTCTCTCCCGCTCTCTCTCTCCCTCTGTCTCTCTGTTGGCATGTTTGCACAAATATTGAGACTCATGCTTGAGCACATTAACGGGCGCTGGTGGCAGACAGCAGGCTGCAGGCCATCACTACTATGGCGGCCATTCAACCTGCGACTGCAACCGCCAGCCAGCGCCAACAACAATGTCGACAACAATGGCTGCCACGCCCACTACCACACCCACACCCACCCACTTAGCTGGCCAACGTGCTGCATTGTGGCATAATGAGCGAGCATTGCCGCTGGTATTGCTCTGGTTGGCTTTGTCATTGTTTAGCCTAATGCCACGCCCACTTCCCACAGATGTGTGCATTATTTGCAACAGTTGTTGGATTCAAGCATTTGAAATAACAACAGTCGTCTAATTACTTATGCTCTAACTCACTCTCTCTCTCTCTCTCTCTCTCTCTTTGTCTCTCCCTCTCTCTTTGCAGCGCCCCCCTCGTCGATCGAGATCAAAGGCTACAGCCACAACTCCAAGGTGGAAGTGCGCGAGAATCAGGATCTAACACTCACGTGCATCGTGGCCAATGCGAAGCCGGAGGCACAAATCGTTTGGTACCGCGGAAATGTCGAATATAAGCCAGGTTAGTAAACAAGCTAATGATTGAAATAGTTCTTAAGCTATCACTTGATTAGAATTATTGGCTATAGTAGATTCCCGTTTCACAAAAAATAATCTTGTACATCTGTCTCTTAGTCAATCTGTCCATCAATCAGTCAATCACGCAGTCAGGCAGTCAGTAATCAACGCTCTATCAATCTGTTAAAGAGTCAATCAGTCCGTCCGTCAATCAATCTCATAGTCAATCCTTCAGTCATTGGTACTCAGTCGTGCCATCAGCCAAGCCATCAACCTGTCGGACAATCAGTCAGGCAGTCAGTCTGGCAATCAATCACTTAGTGAATCCTTCAATCAATCAATAATGCAATCAGTTAGTTATTCCTTCAGTCGTTCTATCTATCAATCGCTCCATTTCAATCACTCTATCCATCAGCCCAACAGTCCATCAGTCATTGTCACTCTGTCAGTCAGTGTGTCATTCACTCAGCCACTCAATCACACAGTCAGTCATCCAATCAGCTAATTTGTCACGACTAACACATTTATATACACATTGTAGAGAAAATATTCACTTAAATTTTCTTATATTCACATTATATACTAATGTAATGGAAGGCTGGCGCAATCAACATCAACACCATACACGCATACACAGCAGCACACCTACATACACACACACACGTATACAGAGAGAGCTCGTGACAAGTGTCACAACACTAAGCCATCAAATTTAATGTCCACTTACACAGCAAAATTCCGTCCCGGATCACCGTATCCAACGCATGTGTCTTCTAATGGCATGCCCAGACCTTATCCTACCTACCCGCCCGCCCCCTGCATCAGCGCTGGCTGCAACCCCTCGTCCATTAACCGTTGCTGTATCGAGCGTCGCCACGCAACGCAGCTGATCCACTCTGGTCCACAAAAAAAAAAAAAAAAAAAAGAAAGAAAAACAAAACAAAAATGAGAGAGAAGTGAAAAAACAAAAAAAAAAGTGTAAATGGATTTTAGCTGGCGGCAAGGCAGATCGGGAGCCTGGGCAGCCCTTTGACTGTCAACCAGTTTTTGGGGCACATGTGTGTGAGGGAGTGAGGAGCAGGAGTCGCCCGTTGACTTTCTGCTTGATGACGGTGCTTAAATAATAATTTTATACCCTAACAAAACGGTTGCCATTGCCATTGCTGCTGACGTTTTGCCTTATCTCTTTGGCCTGTGTCTGTGCCTCTGTTTGTGCCTTGTCATTTCAACGCTGGCCAGCTAAATTGGAATGGCGGACGGACGATGCTTTTCGAAAATATGGAAAAATGCAAATGTAAAAGGCATCGCGATGTCCGGGCCAGGACATCAGGCCAAGCCCATGGGCACCAGGCAGGAGTAGGAGCAGGAGGCTGTAACAGGAGCAGGAGCAGAATCAGGAGGCAGTAGCAGGAGCAGAGCGCAGAGGCATCATACGGCGCTTAGTCGCTTAGTCGCCTTCACGACATTTAATTTTCATAATGATTATGATATGCAGCATACATATAGGTGAATGGATGTATGTGTGTATCTGTGTGTGTGTGTGTGTGTGTGTGAGTGGGTGCTGTGTTTCCATCAGTTTCGTCTCCGGCTGTCATTTGGCGGCTAACGAAATCATTTTAACACAACTGGCGCGTTAAAAATGCTTAAAATGTGAAACGCACAGCGACGATGATGATGATGATGATGGAAATTTTTGGGCAAACAAACAACAACAACACAAACACAAAAAAACAACAACAACGAGTGGGAGTGGAAGCAAAAGAAAATAAGAAAATTTCGCAAAACAGCGTAAAATGTAGGAAAATCCGCAAAGGAAATGCGGGCAGGAGGCGGCAGCGGCGCTGAAGGAAGTGCTTGGACGTAGCTGTGCATGATGAATTATGTTTACGACACAATATGTTGCGGCTGGACATGGGCACGGGGCCTGGTTAGCGGCCCTGAGTCGTTTCGTCGGGCCAAGCTCATATGTCTGCTCATTAGTGTTGGGGCAACAACATTTTAAGCAATATTATCTGGTTAAACTAAAAGAAAGAGAGGCTGAGATAGTGAGAGAGAGAGAGAGGGAGAGAGAGAGAGAGGAAGAGTGGGAAAGTCCTTGCACATATTTCAACTACATCGAGCTATTGGCAATTTATGACTTGAAATTATGTCACAAAATGTGTCGCGCTTTATTGTTGTTCTTGTCAGCAAATATTAGACACAAAATATGCGCCTACAAATGAATTCCAAGGGCCATGAGAATCGCACAGAAGGGCCGTCGGGGTAGGTGCGACAAAACTTCATAAAATATGCGTTAAACTTTATGACAAGCACTTGGGTGTGGGGCAGGATTCTAGCTGCACGTACGCGAAAATGGCGTGCAAATTTTGCAATATCCAGTTAGAGGGCATAACACCCTCCACAAACGCAAACACACACACAAACACAAACACACACATACACACACCCATGCACGCACACCCGCCATTTTAATTTTCTTTGTATAGAGCTCGCTGCTGAGTGCTGCTGTTGATGCTTTGTTGTTGTTATTATGATAAATCGCAGACATTTAACGCAGCGCACAAGAATTTATAACACACACACACGCAGCATACACCCACACACACACATACACACTCACACAGCTGCATTTTTGGAAGTTTGCTTGTTGCGTCATTATTTATGGCAATGCGTGTTTCTGGCCCTGCCACATGCCACAGTTCACAGTTACTGCAAAGGACAGACAAATAAACTATACAATCTATGCATCTTCATATACAAAATGGTTTTTATCTTGACTGACTGACTGGCTGACTGATTGACAATCATGAGTACAAAGCAAGATGGCGGCAAAATTTAGTTTGCATAAAAATTCAATAATTCAGAGTTTGATTTGACTTCGAAATATATTTCACACTATACAAAATTCATTTTAGAATAATTAGAAAATAACTTTGCAATGGAATATAATATAGTATATTTTTCTATTATAATATATTTTTGAAATTTTAAGCAAATTAATAAAAAATAGTACAAATATATAAAATCAATGAAAATATATATTTTTCCAATGCCAAAGAGAAGCGCAAAGACTCTGTATGGAAATCTAGACAAAAGTAATGCAAATAAATAAATAAATTATATTTCCAGTTTATTAAAAAGAAAGTCCTTAAATTATATTAATATTATAGTAGAATCCCGTATACTTTTAGTAGACCTTTCTATTTGACAAAGACAAAGTATTATTCCGGCGTAGTACCTGCCTCTCCATCTCACAAAGCTGACGCCATTTCATGCTCCAAGAGGCAGTTGACTAGCCTGTTCCCTTGATTACTTAATCGCTCAATCTTGTTGGCAGCTGAATAGACATAAAATATCGACAAATTTAGGAACACGTGCCAATTTTATAAATAATTTAAAAATAAGACGTATATATTTTTTTAATTGCAGCATAATGTGTAACAAATGTAAAAATGTAATTTAATACAAAATAATATAATATCTAATATTTTTAGTTTAACTTCTTTCTCAACCTCATATCCTCTGCTCCGCTCTATGCTCCACAGAAAAACGTGATGACAAGGTAGAGGAGTCCACGCCTAAACGCTTTACAACCACCTCAAGTCTGAAATTGAAGCCCGGCGCGGATGATGACTACACGGAATACACCTGCCAGGCCAAGCACAAGGCTCTGTCCCCGGACATGCCCATGCGATCCACCGTGCAACTGTCCGTGTTGTGTGAGTAATGCTCTACATATATGCACACACACATATGCACACACATATACACACACATATGCATACATATATGTACATATATGTCTAGCTATAGATGCAGCTGCTCAATTGCCGCTGCCGCTGGCCGGCTAACGGCCTGGCACGCCTTTTGTATGGCATGTCAAATATATGCGAACTGCAAAATGCCAAATGGCGACCTCATTAGCCGGCTCAAATGGCCAAGTTTGCAATACAATTGAAATGCTCGCCGCGCGCACTTATGCCAAGTGCTCACCTCGATGCCTGCGCTTCCATTGGCCATTTGCGAGCCACAAAAACGAGGGACTACCGTTTGGCCACCTCTCTGGCCACCCCCTGGCCACCTCCCTGGCCGCTAATTGCGCAATTGGCGCGCGTATTAATTAGTTTTTAAATTCTAATGCGTCGACCAGCTGCTGCCTCGGCTCCTGCATGGGTTCACAGGTTATTGCGTGTGATGTGTGTGCGTGTGGCACAAGAGGTCACAGCAATTGCGTCGAATTTCAAGCTTCTGTTATTGATTGCCAGCTTTGACCAGCGCTAACCAAGGTAGGCAGCTGCACAGCCCTCCACCTGTTCGCTTTCTCTCCCTCTCCCTCTCCCTCTCTCCCTCTTTCTGACACACCATATTCAAATTAATTATGTTTGCTATTTATGCATTGGCTGCTGCTCCAGCTGCCCCGGCACTGACCACGGAGCTATTATTGGTGCTGCCATTCATTTAGCCACTTCGTGCTCTTTGGCCAATGCCGGCACTGCTGCCAATGTCTGTTGACCAAATTGATTGAATTTGAATTGCCCAAGCAACTAACAGGCAATGAACAGCCCCCATTCTCTCCTTATTATGTCTTTAACGTGCGCTGAACGAGCCATTGCAATTATCATTGATTAATCAATGCCAATGCATCAGCTGAATGCAAATCGCAGTCAAATTGTCTGACAGTCTGTCTGGAATGTTTTATGTTAAAAATTGCCTGTGATTTTAGAAGACGAACCCTATGAAGCACATATATATAAGAGTACATAAATGATCTATGAGGATTGTCTCTCTCTAAATATCTAAATATATAAAATCTAAATCAGATTCTATTACTAAATCAATTTATAGAACTAGATGTGTATATATTTGACTATATTATAGAACTTGTAGTTATAGGAACGCTCCAAAATTCCTTTATATCCAGCAATTTGCTCAATCGAAACTAGCCTAACTCAAACGAAGCTTAATTCCGTTTCGAGTGCTCACAACAAAGCAAAGTGAACTAATTGCTTAATTGTTTATCAAGTGGCGCTTCATTTGGTAGCATATAAAAATTGTAGCTTGGGCAGCTGCCAAAGCGAATATAAACATGTGATAGATCCGTTTTAATCGCTATCAACCACACACACAAACACAGAGAGTGTATCACACGTGTGTGTGTGTGTGTGTGTGTGTTGGCTATAAATATTTATACATCTTAATTGCGGCTACACTTACGCGTATCTGTGGGACATGCACATTGCCGTGCAGTTGGGCCATACATATTTGTTCGCCTCGGTGCTTAATTATGCGCTATTATTGCAGAGCAGCCCCGCAACCGGCACCCACTGACCTCCTGCCTGTCAAGGACCAGCTCGTGGCTGTAATCGGATTCAGTTGGCCACATGCTGGGACCATATTCATGGGCAAATCCCCCACGCAAGCGATACTCGTACACAATATTTTAAGTGATATTAATTTAATTGTGTGCCGCTACATATAGTCGCTCTCCCTCTCTCCCTCTCTCTCTCTCTCTCTCTCTGTGTATAGACTGTGGCTCAGGTCACGGCCTCTCTTTAAAGCACACATTGCGTATACGCACCTTTGGCCAGCCGGTCAAAAATGTTGTAGAATCGCTTCAAAGTTTTCTGCTATTTGTTTTTAAGGGCGTTTAAAGGTCGCATTTTTCCAACTGCTATTTGCAATGTGATTAAAACGCCCACAAAACATGCAAAATTACAGACACAGCTCGGACAAATGCAATGCAGATATGCCACGCCCCCGCTCAAACGGGCCACAAAAGCAAATAAAAAGCAAACAACATGAAAGACAACAGCGACGGAAATCGGCGAAAATAATGCATTTTAACCACATAAACGATTGGCGTGCAAACACTTCAATTAAAAGCGGCGCACAAATTCTGTTGCATATGCAGATGGGCGTGCCGCATTTGTTTTAGTGCAAATTGAATTTATTTGTGGCAGACGCAGATACAATTAAATATGCACGCAAATAAACACACAGACAAATATATAGATTATAAATGTATATGTATGTATGGGTGTATATGCATTATCCATTATCCTGTTACATTATATATGCTCACGCTTTAACAAGTCTATGTGGCATTTTATTTCTCTGTTCCTCCACAGATCCGCCGGGACCGCCGTACATTGAGGGCTATTCGCCCAGTGAAACGCTGCGACGCGGCCAGACGGTGGAGCTCATTTGTCGCAGTCGCGGCGGCAATCCGCCCGCACAGCTCATCTGGTACAAAAACAATTCGCAAATACGCATGGCCTACAGGTAAGTGAAGCAGCTCAGCTGGTGGCGGTGGTGCAGTTACTGTTGCCACTGCTGTTGCTATCATTATCTCTATCAACTTGCTTGCAGAACCTCCGGCCGGCTATCGGAGAATATCTACACGTTCACAGCCGAGGCGAGCGACAACAAGGCGCGTTTCCGCTGCGAGGCGAGCAACGTGATGTCACAGACACCGCTCAAGGCGGAAGTTGATTTGACTGTGCTATGTAAGTGCAACCACTGTACCCACTCACCCACACAGCCACCCATATAGCCACCCACACAGCCACCCATACAGCCACACAGCAGCATCATCAAAGTGAGAGCCAGCTGCCCTTAATGCTCTGCCATCAGATAATTTGCGTGTCCTGCCGGCTCGAGTCTCGTCGAGTCGGCTCGAGTCTCGTTATGCAGATGGTGGCAATTGCCTGCTGTTTGTGCTACTCCTCCTGTTGCTCTTACTGCTCCTGCTGCTGCTGCAATGCCTGCTCGTTGCGACTCCTTTGCATGTTTGCCTAATTGTATTTCGTTAATTTTCATATTTACACACTCTGACGCCCACACACACACATACACACGCAGACACACGCACACGCACACTTATGCTTAGACTCAGATTCTGTCGCTGGTTTGTGTCAACAGTCGTCCTTTGCAGCATGCCACTTGGCACGCGACTCAAAGCGAAAATAAGCCTGACAAACTCTGACTCGCTCGCTCCCCTCTCTCCCCCTCTCCCCCTCTACCTCTCTCTCTCTCTCTCTCTCTCTCTCTGTGTGTGCTTTCTTTTGCAATTAAGCTTAAGTTTGCACTCTCATCCAACACCACCCTGCCGCACCCACTTGGCTTTGTCAAATCAAGCAATGCAAATTCTTTTCAAGTGCCAAATAGCATAAGCCCCACCCTCGGCCACGCCCACGCCTCCCACAACAATTGCAATCAGGCTGTGGAAGGGAGCGCGAGTTTCGTCTGGCCAAAAACGTCGTTAGTCGACGTCATTTGCATTTGCAGTTGCTAAAACATCTACTGCTCTACTCGACTCTACGGTCTGCTCTGCTCTGCAAAGGCCTCCACACACACACACACACACACACACACACACTTGTGTCTAACATGCAAATGGGCTACTTGAGGGCATGCGCTGCGTATGCGTGATATTCAAATTTGAAAGCGAGGCGAGTGGCCGTTGCAGAATTGTCGCTGTTTAGCGTCAGTTTACCTGCATAATGAAAGGCTGTCAGCACGTGCCCAGCCAGAGCTAATCCTTCGCTCCAGCATCACCACGTCTGCCACTCGGACATGGCCAACTTGTCCGCCCAATCAAATTGGCTCTTGTTACTTAACCAGCAAAGCTAGCCTTGGCTTACCTTATTCTTTTTAGCCTCGAAATATGCCACATTGAGTGGCCATTCAACTAGCCCCACACGCGCGCACACACACACACACACACACACACTCAACCATTTTGACTTCAGCTGCGCTCGCTATTCGCATTATTTATGTATAACGAAATGTGGCGTACACATAGAAATTCCTGCCCCAGCGCACCCCGCATCCCGCACTCGGCCCCTGCTGCAGCATCTCATGTGTGCTCGGAATGAAGATGTATGGCAAAAGATGCGAGAAGTTAAGAATTCATAATGTTTATTTATATGCGAAACATATCGAGCCGAAGTTTTCATCTTTATTTTTTATCCCTCACTCTGTTCCCGTTTGCGAATCGGTTCAGCCGGGCGTATGCGTAATATATGCACAGCTGCTGCTGCTCTGCTGCTGCTCTGCTGCTGCTATTGCCTGCACTTATCCATCAAGAAAAGTAGCAGCCAGAAGGCAGCTTCAGTTTCAGCTGCAGCTACAGCTTAAGCTTCGACTCCTGCTTCAGCTGCTGCCACTTTCGTTACTGGCATTAGGTAATGGCTCGCTAAGGCAGAGCCTCAGTCGCCTGTCACTCAGTCACACAGTCACTCAGTCATCATTTGCATTCAGGCAGCTAGGCAGGAGCGATACGCAGTTTCACTCACACTTCATCCCAGCACCTCTCTCCCTCTCTCTCGCTCTCCCCCACTCTTTTTCATACATGCACGTGTATATAAGCCGTGTGGCATGCCACAAGTGAGGCACTGCCACAGACTTATTAAATATTAATGTCATGCGAAATTACTGCTGCACGCACACACACACACACATAAGACCTCCTCCTATCTATAATCCATACATCCTTCTTTCATATACAGTCGCACCTTCTCAAGTCACTGTGACAGGACCGACGGAGGCGCGCGTCGGCGATGTTGTACCGCTGATGTGCGCGACAGCGCCATCGAATCCACCCGCCGAGATCAAATGGATGGTGGGCGGACGTCAGATACGCAATGCCACCTCCAAGACGACCGTCAGCCCCGAGGGTGAGTTGAGCTCGACTGATTGAGCTCGTTTAGAGCAAGAGAAGCGGCACTTGCTAATTATCTAACGATTGCCATTCATTGCAGGAGGCTGGACCACCAGCTCGAACATCACCACCATTGTGGAGCCCAACAAGCGCTCCCTGGTGGTCATCTGCCATGGCCTCAATATGCAGCTCACCGAGAATGTGGTCTCCACGCATACGATTAATGTTCTGTGTGAGTATTAAGCAGAGATTTCTCCACTAGAAGCTTTAGTCGAATATCTATATACCCTGTATACATTTGATTGCTACTCCGCTTTAGCTGTCATTCAGAGCATGTTTCGCTTTTTCGCTAAGCTCAGCTCAATTTGTTATTGAGACGCTTACATTAAGGTTGGGTATTCAGTTTCTGTTAAATTTGTTTAATTTTGGTGCGTTCATTGGTGGAAGATGGTTTCTAACCTGCCGAAATGCCTATCAGAATTTTCGCTAGAGGAGCCAGCTGAGGACGGCCCAGATGTGCAGAAGAGCAAGTCCGTCGGCGACAAGAAGACGAAATTCAAATTGAAGGACATACCCAGCAGGCCAATGGGTGTGCAGGAGCTCGCGCGCTATACCATGTGGCGCGAGCATCGCGAACGTCTGCTGAATATAGTCAGCGAAATAGATCAATCGCCGCCCGCCACTCAGGCGGTGCGCCAGACCCGTGTGAATTCGCTACGCGTGGAAGCGGATCAATTTATGAAACGCACCAAGGAGAACATTCATATGCTGATCAATCTCTCCCAGACGATGCGCACCCACGGTGCCATCCATCCGTTTCGCTACGATGCGCCCTACGTGATGTCTATGGTGCCGGCGACGATAAGCGATCTGGAGCAGTTGGAGCAGGATAATTACGATATTGGCAAGCGACTACTGAGTGTCGGCAGTGAGATCGACTCGGGCCTCAAGGCTGATGGGACCGTCAACAAACGGGACTCGCAGCCCTTTGTCATGCCCGATCGCGCCATGGCCAAGTACAAGCCGTTCAACATCAAGCTGCCCTCGACGGACAAGGAGCGCTGGCAGCTCTTTCGTCCGCGCATCTACTTCGACATGTATCTGAAGGACGCACGCCCGCTCGGGCGCATCGTCGTCCAGCTCTACACGGAGGCAGCGCCCGTGGTGGTGCTCCAGCTGGTGCGCGCCTGCATGTGCAACATGCATAACAAGTTTCAGATCAAGCGCCTCTTTCCCAATCTCTGGCTGGACGTCGAGCTGCCCACCGAGAACAACAGCGCGCTGAATAGCGCCCTGGAGTACGATGGCAAGATCATTGATCATGGCTCTAGCGGCTATGTGCTCTCGTTTAGCAAGAGCCATCTGGTGGGGTTCGGCGACAGCATTCCGTTCTCCATCTCCTTCAAGCCGCTGAATGTGGTGAACGGCTCGAGGATCGGCTTCGGTCGTGTCGTCAAGGGCAGCAAGATCTTCGAGTGCCTGCAGAGCTATGGCAACAAGAATGGCACCCTCAGTCGTGGCATCAACTTCACCGACTGCGGCGTCCTCTGAGCTCCGCGAGACTCCACACAACTCCACAGATTCCAAGTCAGTTTGAGTTTCAGTTTCAGTTTCAGTTTCAGCTCCAACCAAATTTGATGTACTTGAAAAGGTTGACAGAGTAAACCTAGCAGATCGTATCAGATGTCAAATCTTAGTCGTTTTAGTCTGTGTCTGTTTTAATGTTAGTCAACTTTTAAAAGCTAACCATATAGGGTCATATAGGGATACATAAGAATAAAAAAATATTTAGCTAAAATTTATAGTAACATTCTTTTACCGTTATTGATAAAAGCCGTTCACATTCAACCGCCGCATCGATGTCGCTGTACAAGTTTCCACAATGCCAGTCGATCGCCTCGATGGGATCAGCAGAGTTCAATGCCATGCAAACAGCTGAAACGGCCCCAAAGCCGGAGGCACAGATAAAGCCAAAGCCGAAGCACAAGCTGAAAACTCTGCTGGAGAAGCAAAAGAAGCCCAAGGTGAAGATGCATAACGCTGGCCACTTGGCCGCCTGGCGCGAGCATCGGGAACGGGTGCTTGGCATGACGAGCGAACTGGATACGAGGCCGCCCGGCTTCCAGGCGATCCGGGTGACCGGTGTGATCACATTGCGCCAGATCGCAATGCAGTACATGGAGCGTACCCGAAAGAACATCCAGATGCTTGTCGAACTATCAAAGACGATGCGCACCCACGGCGACATCGTTCCCTTTCGCTATGATCGGGTCTACACGATGTCCTCGCTGCCATACACTCTGAAGCAACTCGATCGCCTCGATGGGGAAAATCGTGATATTGGTAAACGGATCAAAGATGTGGTAAGCGGACTCGACACGGGCATCGAAAAGAAAGGCAGCTTGAGCAAGAAAAAGCACAAAGCGCGCGTACCACCATTTCCTATGCCCCAGATCGGCCTAGCCAAATACAAAGGCTATAACATTACGATGCCCAAGACGGACAAGGAGCGCTGGAATCTACTGCGTCCAACCATCTATTTGGACATCTTCCTCAAGGGTTCACGTCCGCTGGGTCGTATCGTTGTCCAGCTATACACGGAGGCGGCGCCCGTCGTAGTGCTCCAGATGGTACGGGCCTGTATTTGCAACATGCACCAAAAGATCGTCATCAAGCGACTATTTCCTAATCTGTGGTTGGATGTGGATCTGTTGGAGCATGACAACCCAGACCTGGGCCAGTCCCTAGAGTATGACGGCAAAATCATTGATCATGGCGCCTCCGCCTATGTCCTCTCCTTTAGCAAAGAATATCTGCAAGGATTTCTCAAGAATATCTCATTTTCCATATCGTTCAAGCCGCTCAGTGTGGCAAACGGCAGTCGCATCGGCTTTGGCCAGATCATCCAGGGCAGCAAGATACTCGATAGCCTTCAGTGCTACGGCACCAAGAACGGCAAGCTCAACCGCAGCATCGTTTTCACAGGCTGCGGCCTGCTCTAAATTCATATTAGCTGTACGAAAATTCCAGTGATTAAGCAATATGCAATTCGTGTTTTGTTTTTAGCCATGTCAGATTAAGAAGCAAAATTTCGGTGTGACCTATGAGTGAATTTTCGAAGCGTTATTTGAGATGCCTTATTATTATTATACAAATGAAGTCCTTTATAGATTTTCATGATTATTATTATTATCTTGGCCGTATTCAAAATTCCAAAACCAGATCAGACCATTCAGAGCCCAATTTCAATAAATTTTAAGTCAGCTTTTGGTTTTTTATTGCTTTGGGTATATTAAGTAGAAAGTGTTGCTGGTGTCCTTTGAAAGAGGATAGAAGCTTAATGTAAGTTAAGGTATATGAAACCTCATCACATACAGATCCACTTGGTAGCTTCCTTTGCCCTCAAATCTGTCGAAGAGTTTTACTTTATCTGATGATAGGTCTACTCGGCTTTAGCTCATTTAAGAATATTCCGCTTCTTGTTTACTAAATATTTTATTGCCGTCATAACAGTTTGTATTAGGAATTCATAGGCAAAAATATTTTTGTTTTCCTCTCACATTCGATCTCATTGTGTTCCCTTTTTTTTGGTGGGGGATAAACCTGTTCTGTGGGTTGTTTGGCAGCATTGGAGCGAGCTGTCATTAGCATCACTCAGAGCTTGAGTTCCAATCAGTTGGCAGCACACCGTCAGCGCCTGTCAATTTGTTAACTAAACTAGTTGCTGTTGCTGCTGTTGTTGCTGCCTCATGCTGTTGGCTCATGTCCAGCCTCATCTCTATTTGCCACGTTACAAACGGAGGTGTCTTAAACTCCATTATGCCATGTTCGACGTCACTCTTCATTTGCCTCAATTATAAGCGGACAGAGTGAGGAAAAAGCGCAAAACACGAGTACAAGTCGAGCAGAGTCTGAGAGAAAGAGAGAGAGAGACAGAGAGAGAAGGGATTTAGGAGAGTAGGGAAACAAGCCAAAGAGCTCTGACAGTTCTCACTTCTGCTTAACAAGATGGCAAACCAAGTTTTGGTTACAAGGCCCACTACACAAGGCTTATTAATAATTGCGCTATCTCTGGCCAATTTCTAGTTTCAGTCTTTGACTTGGCCAGTTTGGCCAGCCAGCGGCAGCAACTGGTAAACAAAGCCAGCTACCACTTGAGGGCCCTGCTGGACTGCCTTCCTAGCTGGGCTGCCTGACTTATGTTGTTGTCGTCCACGCGTCCTTTATGTGCAGCGCTCCTGCAGCGCTAATTAATTTTTCTGACCAGCATTCACAAACAGCGGGGGCGGAGCCGCAACCCGACTGTGAGATTTACATTTATTGCCCATACCCCGGGCCTGGGGCCAGTGCTACCCACTCTGTATCTGTCCTGTCTCCATTTCGCCCTTTCTCCCTCTCTCTATCTCTCGCTGACAGGCTGCAGCTGCCAGCGCTAGGGGCATAGAATGACTCCCCTTTCTCTTGCCCGCCAGCTGTTGGGGATTTTAGGCAAATTCAAGGACGTTTTGTGCCTTATGTGAATATATATAGTACTATATATGCTTTGGGCCCTCGAGATGTTTGTACTTTATGCGCGGCAAATTAAATAATTTTAATTTTTATTGTTTGGGCCCTGCTGCCTGCCCACACCCTGCACAGTGGTTGGTCCTTGGCAACGGATTCCTCTTTTAGTAGGCCATAATTTGCTGGCCAAGTTTCTTTTTTTCTCAGTGTGTCTTTTTTTTTTTTTTTTTTTTGTTGGCCAACATTTGTTGTTTTTCTTTGTCCTTTTCGCTCTGCTGACGTTTTTTCGCCTCTCTATCTATTTAATTTTTTTGTTCTTCCTTGCAGATCCGCCCTCTCCGCCATTAATTTCGGGCTATATGGAAGGACAAATTATACCAGCCGGGTCGGTGCAAAAACTCCTCTGTGTCTCATCGGGTGGCAATCCGTTGGCAACGCTAACGTGGTACAAAAACGACAAACGGGTGAGTTTTTCTATTTGTTTTTTTTTTTTTATATATAAATACGGGTTCGTAAAGTGAAAGTAGAGTATATTGGTTTCTTTTGTGCACTGTGAATGAAATTTGTGGCTAATGAGATGATGAGTTGACTAAGCTTGAGATAGTTGATATAGAATAGATGCTGCTCAAAATAAATAACTCAAGAAAAAATAAAGAAACCGAGGAGAATTAGATAAATTAATAAATAAATAAAACAAATTAATAAATAAATAAAAAATAATAAATAAATAAATACGCAAATAAATAAATAAACAAATCGATAAATAAATATGTATAAAAAATATATTCAAGTAAATAAATGTAAGAAATAAAAAATTATATACAAAAAGAAAATTAAATAAAATGAAAAATATAGAAAAAATAAATAAATATGTAAGAAACTTAATAAATAAATTAATCAAATAAAATAATAAATTAATTAATAAATAAATAAATACAAAATCATACACAAAATAATTCCATACGAACGAGCATGACACAGTCAGTAAAGCACAGACATATTTTGCATATGCAGCACAGCACACACACATACACACACGCACACATACAGCCAGTAGTGCAATAGAGATGGAAAATGTAAACGCACACACACACACCCCGTCTGAGTCGTTATGCTATCAACAACAGACAAACAACAAACATGCGCCAAACAATAATGGCGCTATTGTTGACCATTTCCGCTTCCGGTTTATGGGCTGAAAGTGCTAATAAGGCTGAAAGCGCAGCTGGAGCTAGAGCTGGAACTGGAGTTGGCTTTGAAAGTGGCATTTTATCTGCAGCTACTTTAATGTCAGCGCTCCGTGCATATCCTTCAGCACCTTTGCATAACTGATGTTGCTGCTGCTGCTGCTGCTCCTGCTGCTATCGAGCAATTGTCGTTGCCTGGGCTAAGCTCCAAAATTAAATCTTTAGCTGAGCTTGGCTGCAGCGGAAGTGGCCGCAAATGCGCCAGCTGTCGAGCTGCTGTTGCATACTTATGGGCGCGGCAGCCAGTGGGTGGTGGGCTTTGGGTGGCAACTTCCTTCAGCTGTAAACTTGATATGCAACAAAAAGGCAACTGGCCACCGACGCGTCGGCTGTTGCTGGCTGGCTGTCACAGCAACGGAAACAAGCAGCGCGCACTCTCCCTCCGCCCACTCTCTCTTTCTCTCTCTCTCTCTCTTCCACCCACCCAATTGCCATCTTTATCACCATTGCGGTTTGCTTGCCATCTATCTCAGCCGTAAGGCGCCGCCTGCGGTGCCCGGTGCGGCTGCTCATCTGTGTGCGCGCAGATTAAATGATATTTTATCAACAAAATTAAAATGCGCTGTGTTTTATGCTCGCAGCTCTTAGCACTGCGCCTGCCAGCTGCTCCTCCAGCTATTCGCCTGTCTGTCTGTCTCTCTGTCTGTCTGCGTCACCCTCTTTGCATATGCAGCACATGGCCTCGAGTTGTTTTGTTTTTAACACACTTCGTGAGCTGCTTTCAGCTCTTAGTCTGCGATATTGCATACCCTGTATATATATATATATAGAGCCATAGGCGAGAGTAGTTTGCAGCGAGCAAACAAGGATGTACACAATAATCCAAATTGGTTTATGGAAGAAGCAGGGAAAGGAGATATCAATTTCGAACTGAAATTATATATATATATATATATATATATATATTGTTTGTTTGACACTCTCTATAGTGTACATATTATCGTCTTTGACTATAAATATATAACATTTGTTGTAGAACAAGCTAAAAGGACAGTAGCTTAAACAGATACTGAAATTAAATAAATATATGTAATAGTCTAGAATAGATAATAACAAAATACAAAATATATGAAAATAAATTCTTGCAAAAATTGTACAAAAATATATTATATATATATATATATAATATATATATTCCTCTAGAAAAATATAAAAATATATTCTTATACAAAATATTTAAAAATATATGCCTCTAACAAATATGTATATAAAAATAATTGTTTCTAAAATATATATATACACACGTATTCTGCATGAATAGGCTAAAGAAACAAAAATTTTATTGAAAACTATTCTAATCTGACTTATGTAGTATATACAAGTCCAGGCAGAGCTGTCACTAAATAGCCTTAAGGACGGATGGATAGACATCATTTTGCTGCCACAATTCGAGAGTTTATGTTATGTACACAATAATAATATATATATAGTAGAGCACATATTCGAGGATATATAAAATACACTGCCATATCGAATTTGGCCATATTTATGGATTTTGCCATTTACGTTTGCAGATCAACTCTATAATTCGGGCCGCCGACAAATCAGTTTCGGCCGAGATAACTATTTTGGCCAACGTCACCGACAACCAGGCGCAGTACCGTTGCGAAGCCTCGAACAGTGCCACCGAGATACCGCTCTTCGAGTCCACCACACTGAGTGTGCACTGTAAGTTGTAGTTGTTGTTGTTTGCCCCAGGACACAGCGCTCACGCCATTATTATCTGCCGGCTGTGCTTACAGTTGCGCCAGAGACGGTAAAAATACGCATTGAACCGGAAGAGCTGAAACCTGGCATGGAGGCGACCATCATTTGTGACTCCAGCTCAAGCAATCCGCCGGCAAAGCTGTCCTGGTGGAAGGATGGCATCTCCATTGAAGGTACGTACCATAAGCAGCGCACATTTTGGAAGTTTGCCCAGCCACGCCGCCAGGGCAAGCGCAAAGGCAGGGCATGGCATGGACTTGGCGGCGCCGTTGTCAAAATGGGCAAACGCCTGGCTTCCCAAGCTGATGCTGATGCATTTTTTAAAGGCGTTTCCACGACAACATCCGGTCTGGTTGCCAGCCAGCCAAGCCCAGTCCAGGCCAGCCCTGCGTCCAGTCAGTTCAGTCACTAAAATAAAATCCCTCCCATTTTGTCTCTTTCATTGGCTGCTCCTGCTGCTGCTGCTGTTGCTGGCTGCGCTTCACAGGCATTAATAACACGTCCAAGCCAGGTCTCTGGGGCGGCACAGTCTCAACGCTCGAGTTCAGGCTAAACATCACCCAGGAAATGAACGGTGTGGTCTACACTTGCCAAAGCGCCAACGAGGCACTGCAGCGCAGCGTGCACGAGGCAATCAGCCTGAATGTCCTATGTAAGTAGAAATTTAGCCCATCTCGATGTACTAATTGGGCAATTAGACTCTGTCTGAATGCCAAATACCAACAAAATTCTGCTAACTCTAATTCTCAATTAAATATCTGCGCCAACTCAATGGACATGGAAATGAAAATGAAAATGAAATGAAAATGGAAATGTAAATCAAATCGAAATTGTAATTCAAATGGATGCACACACATAGATCCTCCCAAGTTTGTGCCGCCGCCGTCGTCAACATCGGTGGGCCTGGAGGGTGAGTCGCTGCAGGTGCCGCTGCAGGCGAATGCGAACCCAGCGCTAATTAGCTACACCTGGACAAAGAATGGCACACCCATACCGCAGGACACCAGCGGCAGCCTCTCGGCCGGCGAGCATCGCACCTTTGCCGATGGCGCTGTGCTCAACTTCACAAAGCTGCACCGGGAGGACTCGGGCATCTACACGTGCACGGCGAGCAATTCGCAGGGCAAGGCGAGCATCAATATCACAGTCGTTGTGGAATGTAAGTGACCTAATCCCACTGACTGGACTAGAAAATTCTTTAGCTGCTCTCCCTCTTCCCCTCTTTTCCCCTCTCTACTCTACGCACAGACGGCACCACCATCAAGTCCGTCTCGGAGAACATTATTGTGAATCCCGGCGAGGATGCCATGCTGTCCTGTAGCGTGGAGGGCAAGCCGCTCGCCGAGGAGCACGTGAAGTGGGAGCGCGTGGGCTACGACATGAAGGCGAAGACCACGACGACCTTCACCAATGGCACCGCCTATCTGCACATCAAGAACGCCCAGCGCGAGGATGTGGGCAACTTTCGCTGCGTGGCCGACAATCATGTGGCCAATCCGACCAATCGGGACGTCCTGCTGATAGTCAAATGTGAGTAAAATCAGTGTGAGATATATTATCTTGTCTTTTCAATGCCGAGCTCCTTCGTTGCAGTTGCTCCAGAGATCGCCAAGTCGCCGACGCTGCTGCGTGCCGCGAGCGGTACGGGCGAGCGGGGGCGTTTGCCCTGCCGGGCGCAGGCGTCGCCCAAGCCGCAATTTATTTGGCGCCAGGACGGCAAGGATCTGCCCATCAATCATACGTTCAAGTATGAGCTGGAGGAGCGTAAAATTGACTCGCTCACCTACGAGTCCTCGCTGATTGTCGAGAAGGTGGCGCCCGCCGACTACGGCGCCTACGAGTGTGTGGCGCGCAATGAGCTGGGCGAGGATGTCGAGACAGTGCGTCTGGATATTACCTCGCCGCCGGAACCACCGCTCAGCCTTAATATACTGAATGTAACCCACGACACGGTCACCGTGGCCTGGACGCCAGGTTTCGATGGTGGCCTGAAGGCCTCCTACCGTGTGCGCTATCGGTATGTACAAGCACGCCCCGCCTCCTCCTACTTCTGCATGTCGTCTGCTTAAAGTGCATTCCATTGCAATTACTGCGAGTGTCACGTGCACTAATGAAATTGTCCCTCATGCGTTGGCTACGCATCCTCCGGCTCTCTCTCTCTCTCTCTCTCTCTCTCACTGTCTCACCCTCTCCCCCTCTCTCGCTCTGCTCTATCTCTCGTTTGCAGCATGGCAGACCGCGAGCAGTACAAATATATTGACGGACTGCCCAACAGCCACAAGCTGACCATCGGCGGACTGCGCATGAATACGCTGTATCTGTTCTCGGTGATGGCATGGAACGATTTGGGCCAGAGCTCCTACCTGCCGGATTTGACGCGTGCCCAGACCAAAGGTAAGCCCCAAAGTATTCCACTCCAGTCGAGGCTCCTCGCGTTGTCTCCTGATTGATTGATTTATGCGCGCACCGCCATTTGGCATTTATGGTCGGCGGTCATTCGCCTGACAATGAAGTGAACACAGAGAGCGTCTAGGTCTATTTGCTCTATCGGCCCCCCGCCTCCTGTTGTGTTTTCTTCACTCAATCAACGATCTCTCTTTCCTTCAACGCTGCGCTTAATTGGAATTGTATTATGGTGACAACGACAACGTCGAAAACGCAACCTAAAACATGAATATACATGGGATATGCGCGCCACCGACACCACCGCCACCGCCACCACCATCACTAATACCACCAGCAGAAGCGCCGCCACCCTCACAGCCAGCTTCGTCGCTGGGCGGCGGACCGCCAACCACCAGTCAGACACCGCTGGGTGGCACATCGGGCATGCTGCTCGTTGGCGTCGCAGCGGGCATTACGGTGGTGCTGCTCAACGTATTTGTCATCGGCTGTTGTCTGCACAAGCGCAACGAGAAGCGTCTGAAGCGAGGTACATCAACATCATAACCGACTTGGCTCTTGTTGTTGTTGCTGCTCTCATATATGAAATTGATTTTATGATTGACAGACTGAGTGATTGACAAGCAGCTGCACATAAGTTTTAACCGTATGCGCCAAGCAATTTAATTGTTTTAGAATACGTTATTTGTTTAGTGCTGCCAATGCAAATGACTAATTGATTGATTGATTGATTGGCGTACTGGCAATGTGCGTAGTTGGAGCTGATTATTAGTTAGAGCTGATAAATTGAGTTCCTTAACGTTGGCAGCTATATTCGTGCTAATAGAAACTTCTAGTTGCTTTAAAGACTGACTAAATGATTTATTGATTGACTGATTGATATACATTATATAAATTTAATAGTGTGAACTAGATAACTGCATATTACATAGTTTTCAGGATTTAGAAAGCAAACGATTAATATTCTGAAAACATTTGAAAAACTGATTGATTGTCTGGTTGATTGAGCAAAATGAGAAGCTGAATTTAACACAGATTGATCGACTGGGTTATTGAGCTTAAGAGTTAATCTGAACTACAAAAATCCTGAAGACCGATTGACAATCAACGCAAAAGCTACCTAATGTAGATTAAAAATGCTGTAAATATAGTTATTAAAGATTAAGGCTGATTAATCGCTTGGTCAATTGAATGATTCACAGCGGGTGCCAAGCTCCATCAAGTAGAGCCCTTTCTAAATGGATCGATAAATTCTTGAAAATCTCTTTCAGTTATGCAAAAATTGAAATTGAATTGAGCAGAGTACTCGATAGTTGTGGCAGTAACTCGCAGATGACTATAATTTAATTTCAATTTTTGAACTGAATACAGTTTCGCTGTTGCCCGGATCCGTACCGTACCCGTGCCCGTGCCGGTGCCGTTGCCCGTGCTGCTCTACGGTTGGCGTTTCTACGTGCCGTTGCGGTCAGCGTCGGACGGCGCTAATTTCATTTGGCCCCGTCACATGTTGGGACTGCGTTTCCGCGTGCGCGCCATTGTGACTCCATGGCTACGTGATTTGCGTCACTTTTGCATGGGTTCCTTAACCGTGGCCAGAGTAACAGGCGACTCTAGAACGCAACCACACAGCCACCGACCCACCGACCCACCGACCCACTCCCCACTCTCACCGCCCCATTTGCCCACAAGGCGTTGCTGCGCATTTTTATTACAATTTCTCATTTCATTTTTTTATTTCGAATTTATTTATTGTTTTATTTTTACAAGCATATTTTCTGTTATTATTTTTTTTCTGTGTTTATGTTTTCATGGTTTCGTTTGGCTGGCTTTGGTTTATTTTGACTTGCTGTCGCGACTTTTTCATGGACCAGCAATTGAAATGATGCCAGCCGAGTTAACGGAGGACTCCAGCAATACGCCGAACCTGCTCATAATTGCCATCTCTCTGGCGGCATTCGGATTCCTTCTGGTCAATGCGGCGCTCGTTGCCTGGTTCTTTGTGCATCAGCGGCGCAAAAAAGGTTCGTTGACATGTTTCAGCATATTTGAATTTCGATTTATATTTATTTGGATTTTTACTGTTATACTTGTATTTATTTATTCACTTGCATTTGCATTGCTTTGCATTGATGGTTTGTTTGTTTGTTTGTTCGAGGACCTTGCAGACGTAAACTCAACTCTTTGAATTCATGAAAAGCCTTATCTCTGGCTGCTTATCTTTCGAGTTTTAAGTGTGGCATCCAACAGCCACTTCCGTGACACCATAGGAAGCAAACGCGTTGTGCAACATCCGCTGCTCCCAGTGGAACATGGACGTGGCCTGTTCACTTTATGATGCTCACTAAACAATTTCCTGCATCTACATAGATGATAAATATATATAGAGAGAGCGAAAGGGAATGGGGAAGGCAGAGGGAGAGGGAGAAGATAGAGATAGATAGTCAGATAGTCAAAGGTGGCTAGCGTATAAATAGGTCTGGATATCGTATATGCGCTTCTTGCAATTTCCGCGAGAAAACCAAAGCTCGAGCGTGGCCAGAGGATGCCAGCCAGCCAAGTCAAGTCAAAGGGCAACAAAAAGAAAATAAGGAAAGCGAAAAACAAACCGCTCTGAGCAGTCAACAAGAATATAATGATGACAGAAAATAATGATGCATCCTGGCAGCGGACAGCAGCCAGCAGCCAGCAGAAAGCGTACGACCCCGAGGTCCATGCCAAGTGCAACTGTTTATTGAACAACGACGTTGGCAGCCACCTCGTCCGGTTGCCCCCATTACCCCCAGTTGGCCCCCTCTCCCTCTCCCGCTCCCCATCTCATGCCATCCCATCCCATTTGGCCGTTGGCGAAGACAAATGTGCATCGTTTTCTTAGCTGAACGCACAATCTTTCGGAAATCAGATTGCTCAAGTCCATCCACGGGCATTGGAGCGAGCAGGACAGTCCGAGCGAATAGAGAGAGCATAGAGCACGTGTTGAAGTCCTGCGTCGCCTTGGCTGCCCGCCGCTCAATTTGCAGCTAAGGCTGCAGATTGTTTATTAATATGGAATTATATTTCAACAGGCCAAGCGAGCGAAATATAAATATGACTCCCGACAGACCCGCAGACAAATAGAGAGTCGGACAAGCGAACGGACGGACAGACCTAACGACCTATCGACCCAATCGACTATGGAGCGTCGAAAGAAATGCAGACATTTCTTGGCAAGTCAGGTCGCAAAGACAAACCAAGTCGGAACGTGCAGAAAGTGTTGAGCTGAGCAAGGCGCACAATTTTGCCAAAAGCGCCGCAAGAATTTCTTTTTGGCCAAGGCATGAGCCGAACGTTTGGCCAGGCGTGCTAACCAAATTATTTTTCATTGAGCCAAATTTAGTGGTTTGACACGCAGAGCGCTCCAAAGCAGCAGGAGCAGTAGTAGCAGACGCCGTCGCCGCAGCAGGAGGAGCATCTTCTCAATCAGACTCAAGTCCCAATGCAGCGCAGCCGAATTATGCATACGCATTTGTACGTGAGCTCCTTCTGCGTCATCCCCTAAGACGCGGCATTCCAACTGCCAGATGTCCTTCGCAACAGTTTATACAACTGAGCAGAGTCTTTTCCTAGTCCTCTCTCACTCTCTCTCTCTTTCTCTCTCTCTCTCTCTCTCTCTGTCTATCTCTGTATCTGTCTCTGTCTCTGTTGCTCGCTATTTGCAACTGTAATGTATGCTCATATACTTTTGGCAAACATTTGACTTATGAGTCGACTTTTTGCCCGCCAGCTTTTGACTTTTGACGGTCTAATAGGGCGCCTTGTTCATCAGAATATGAATACAAAGAGCCAAGGCATAGATGACGACTTCTTATACAAAGTTGGCAAAGTCTTTGACTAACTGTGTGGGTGTGTGTGCTTGTGTTTGTGTGTGAAATTGCTGACTAGCTAATTAACTGATTGACTGATTGATGATAACAATATTCTTAATGATTGAAAGTGAAATTGCTAATTAAATTTCATGAATAATGAATGAATACTTCTGAATGAATAGTTCTGAGGAAATTCTAGCGGATCAAAGGTTTCTCTAAAAAGTAGAGTGGAAAGTAATTCATAGGAACTTTGATTGACTGATTGATGAGCAGAGCTGGAGACTTGCATTGATTCTTTATAATTATTTGAGGTTTACAATCCTTATAAAGTACAGATTGATTGATTGCCTGATTGACGATGAACTTTATCCAAATCATCATTTAAAAGCATTGAGGTTTACTCAGTACTCAGAGTCAAAAGTTCATCCAGACTGTCAATATTAGAGAGCTGCATGGCTGATTGATAATTAATTGAGGCTTATGTACAAAATATACCCAAGCTTAATTCCTAGAATATTCCGACTCGTTAGTCAATTAATTAATTAAAATGATTTCAAGTTCGAAAAATTCCTGGATATTGATATTTGATACCCGCTTTTCTGCTAATGTAATTATGATTTTTCTCCAGTTTATAAAGTTGATTAAGGAAAGTATAAACTCCTTGAAATGGAAAAAAAGAGAAGAAGAAAGGAAAAATGCCGCCAGCTCTCGTTCAGCAGGAGCTGTATCCTTTGTTTGCACCCTCGAATTCGGTCTGTGTGAAATGTAGGCCAAGATTTTTTGACATTATGAGCGCGCGGCACTCTCTAGCGGAGCATGAACTACAGCCGCAGGACATAAATAAGATATTTTTCTTAGAATTTCAGCTTGCTTTATTATACGGATACGGAAACGGGTTGCCTGGGCTGGGCTAGAGTTGGACTTGGCTGGCTGAAGCTAAGGCTGAGGCTGAGCTGGGGTACTGTTACGAGTAGTACTGGCAATTTCTCTCCTATTTCCAGTGCACAGTTATGTTTGAACAAATGACGCGCTTGCATATGGATGCCAGCGCCGCCCACCCACCGAATACCCTGCACAAAAGAAATTCATATTTCAAGTCTTAACAGCCGCTTGTTACAAGAACTGTTAAGCGAGCCAGAAAGCTGCTCTACTGCTGCTACTCCTGCTGCTGTGCTGCTGCTGCTTTCAAGTAAAGTAAAAAAATAAAAACTGTCTACCCCAACAACATTTTTATGACAATGTTCGGCTCCCCCGCCGCCTTCGCCTGCCTTCCATAAGCCGATAACTGACAATGCCCAAAAGCATTTTTTCTTCTATTTCTTCCCTTTTTTTTTTTTGGCCATAAAGGAGTTGTCAGGGAAACTGGTGCGTCGGCCAGGATGACAGCGGTCGGCGACAAGCGGGGGACGAGCAGGAGGAGGGGGCAGAGTGGACAGCTTTTAGCCTGAAGATAACTCTGCATATTTCAATGTTTTCGCTAGCGAAACTTGACTTGTGGACTGCCTGCCTGACTGCCTGCCTCCTGCCTCCTACTCGCCTGCTCGACTGCTGTTTGTTTGTTGTGCTCGGCCCTTGGATATGCATTTTTAATGTGCATTTGCGCTTTTGTGTCCAAATGCCGCATGACGGAAAAGAAATTCATCCGCCTCAAACCAAAAAATGAACCCGAAAAACCCAACCTCCCAACCATAACCACGAGAGGAAGTCATCCGCACGGAGATACTAGCTAAGAAGATTTCGCTGTTGCCCGATAAACTATGCCAAAAGTCTGCGGTTGGCAGCTGCTCGGTGATTCGGCAGCAGTTCGGCTAGGTCATTGTACTCCAGTGGACACTGGCAACGCCACACACACACACACACACACACACAGAGGCACACATATATCATTCTCATATGAGTTCTGTGCAGAATGCCGTTTCTAATGTTTATTGGCTTTCGACTGGGCTTTAGCTATGAAGTGTGCGTGCAGGAAGAGACCAAACCAAAGCCTGGGCCCAAGAGTTGCACAGAGTGGAAATTACAAGACTCGAATGGGCTTACGTTAATTTGAGACTGGCAACGGCATAGTCAATGATGAAAATTCCAAAAACCAATGACAAATGGACAGCTGAGTGAGCGAGAGAGAAAGAGAGAGAGAGAGAGAGAGAGAGACGGACGGACGGAAAGAGGGAGGAGATGAAAAGTGGACGCGACACCAGTAAAACTTTTGTGCCAACGTTGCGTTCGCCAGTGGCGATAAGCGTGAACTCTCTGCTGGCTGCTCTCGGCTCTCAGCTCGTGGGTCGCCTCCTCCGCAATATAAGCGAAAAACCGCTTGACTTTGACACTCTTTAAACAATTGTCTATGGACCCCGACTGCGAACGGGCCATCGAATCTGTTGAGATAAGCGCACAGCCTGTCAAACAATTCGGCGCCATCGCCGCTGTCCAAAACTTTCAAACTTTCCTGCTTGCCAGAGCTATCTGCCACACACTACATGCCACATCTTTTTCGCTGAGACTTAAATACATTTTGCTATTTGCCATATTTGCACCAAGTGGCATGCTGCTGCTCGACAGCTGCATATACCCTGTAAATGGGAATAAGCTATAGTGGAAGATGGGTCTGCAGTATGTAAAGTCTTTGAGAAGAGCCGAGAAGAATGAAAAGGAGGCAGAAGATCGAATAAAATGAGATGATTGGAAAAAGTAGGGGAAATGTGATAAAACGAAAAAGGCGACAAGAAGGAGAAGGAAATATAATATAAAGTAAAAAAAAAAAGAATATAGAACGGACATAAATGAAAATACAGGAAAACATATGAGCAGAGAATATAATAAAAGAAAGAAGTACAATGGAAAAGAGTCAAAATGGAATAAAACTAGAGGAAATGGTACGATAGGAAAATAGCAGAATATAGGAGTAGATATAAGAAAAGGGACAGAGAAAGATGGAACGAAACGAAACGAGGCAAAATGAAACGAAACGAAACGAGAAGGATAATCGAAGAGAAGAATGATGAGAAAAGGCAGATGAGAGAAAAAGACAGAGAAGCGTCCAGAACAATCTCAGAAATAAACAGAAATCACAAAGTCTCTCAGATAAACAGCTGCAATCCAATGTATTTGTGCTAGTCTCTTACCCTCGCTCAACTGCATCACTCTCAGCTGATAGCTCCCGCTCAATCGATTATAGGGTATAACAGCTGCACACTTCGTCAATAAGTTTGCTCAACACTTGTGATTTCCAGCAGAAGCTTTACACACACACACACGCACACACATAACTGTGAGAAGTCAAAGAATAACTGTCGCTTATATTTTCATCTTAATTTTGTTTCTTTTTTTGGTCCTGCTCTGCCAGCAGCTCCGCAGATTAAGAGAAAAACCTTCAAAGCAGACGTCCATGTCAACGGCCACGTCATTAACTGACCTGACGACCGCAAAAGCTGTCTAAGCCGTGTCATGCTCGTGTATGTATGTACGAGTATATATATATCATATATATATCTTTATGGGCAGCAAAAAAAAAATGAAGAAGAAGAGCGTTCGCTTTCGGTCCAGATTTTTCGGTCTGTCGTGGCATAAGTGCAAAATTTGTAATCTCTGTGTCGCTGCAGTCGTTGTGTGGGCTCGACAGTACAGTGAAGCCAGCACAACAACAACTGCCACTGGATTATTAGACGAGGCAGGGCTTTGTCAATGCTAAGCTCGCCAGCTAATTCCCTCTGTCTACATAGAGATGGACCAAGTCGAGCCACACAGAGAAATGTTGAGCTTCGGCATTCGACATTCGACGTGTGTATTTATGACTTGTGCATTGATTTCTAATGGACTCCATTAGATCAATTTGTAGCTGACTTCCAAGAGTGGAATTTACATTGCGTCTCTCTCCCTCTCTTTCGTTGTGTTGGTCTCTGTGATATTTTCATCATATAAAATAATTTTTAAATCGAATTTTATTGTGTTTAACTTATGTTCCTTTTTAGTGGAACAGAGTATATATTCACTCAATAATTTCCAGGGTATTTCACACATCAGCTGTTAAAGTTAATTGTGGTTTGCGTTTCTTTTTTTGTTGCTGTTCTTTATTTTTTATTATTGCCGCCACGTGTCATCATAAATAAAGCATGTTAAAATGGCTGGCAATGCAAAATATCTGTAATTCACTAAACTATAAATGCAATCGGATAGCTGAAAGGAAAATGCGAGAGCCACCGTGTGGAGTTGACTGTGGAGCCCTCTGACCTCTGACCCCGGGCAGCATGTTTTATTTACAATAAATACGCAAAGGTGTCGACGCACAACAGTCAACTGGGATATGAACCGCAATTGACGGCGCGCAATTAAATGTAATTTACATTTTGTAATCTTGTTGGAGGTAGAAGAAGAAAAAAGCAGAAAAACTGGAATAAGCACATCAAAAGCCACATGAGAGGAAAATATGAAAATGATTTTCTGGCAAAGGCGATCAACAGTAATACAACTAAATGTAAATATAAAATTGTAGAAGGAGACGGGAAAAAAAAGAGCAGCAAACTGGAGAAGTACTGAAGAGAACAGAAGGAAATGTATGAGAGGAAAGAAAAACAAGAATACAAATAAACTAGAGAGATGTTAGAAAGATACAAAACAAAAGATTATAGCTGCGAATATAAGAGTCTAGAAGAAAGTAATAGTAAGAGAGAGGTATAAAAGATATAATAAAGTAGTAACCAAGATTTAAGACAGGCCAATCAGAAAGAAGAGCAGCAAGAAAAGAAGAGATAGGAATTGTAGAAGCTCTAGCAGGAGTAGAGGTGAAGCTGTGAACGTTTGCTTGATTAATCAGCAAAGCTCTGAGCGCTCAATCATATACAAGAGCAACAACATCACTTGTAATATATTATTAAATAACAATTTGTATATTAATATAGCATTTCACATATATATATATATATATTGAAATATATTCTTACGTAATTTTTTTTTCAATTTTTTGTTTTTTGTTTTTCCCAACATGTAACCTGAACACCTGAATTAACGACGATTCACTCAACTTAATGCTGCTGTCACATATGGATATATGAAAACAACAAATGCACTCATCGCCACACACACACTCACGCACACTTAACGTCACATACACACACACACGTACGCACATTGACTTTGTATAAAACACGTGTTAACCATGTGGCGCGGTCATTTTGTCGTTGCAATTTGTGAAAATGTGCCATGAATCATTTAATGGCATTTTATATACAAATTTAATTGCATTTACACTCTGCCCCCACCACTCTGCACCACTCACCCCGTGACCCACTCGCGCCTCGTCACGCATCGCCAAAAACTGAACATCGAATGCATTGATTTTAACCGTTGACCACGGTCAACAAAATCCACGTTGGCTACGCTGCGCCAAAATGTGAATAATTTAACGCAATGCACGGCACACTGAAACCCACCCCAATGGCCAATCCCCGCATCCATCCATTTCCATCGACCTCCCCCCCTCATGCCACATTTATTTCGGCCGCCGTTGGCGCAACATTTGCTTGCGCTGCACTTTGACAATCTTTGCTATTTGCATTTGATTTGCATCGCCTGAAACTATGCCCACTGGCATGGCCACTGCCACTACCGCGACCGCCACCGCCACCAACGCCACCACCACTACTACCAATACCACGCCCCTGACATTTACAACAAACACCCGCTATATCCGGATAACTCGCACTACCCATCTCCCACGCTCTCCCTCTCCCACTCCCTCTCATCCTCTTTCTCGTTCTTCACCCTCCGCCCGTGCGGTGTTCCAAATGACTGGCGCACTGCGCACCACCGCCCGCACCACCGCCCAATCAATTTTCGGCATGTCACTGCCAATTACACCTTTTCAATATTTGCGCCGCATACTTTCTGCCCTACCTATGCCCATGTACATTTTTCCTTTTTTTTTTTTTTACTGCGCTGACTGTGTCTGTGTCCTCTGACATGCTGTTGCCCCCACTCTTCCCTCCCCCCCTCTCGCTATCTGTCTGGATGTGGCGCATCCAGTGGCGGAAACTACAAATCAACCAGGCAAAACGGCGACCATCGAAATGTACGCGCCCAGCTCGTACAATGACACCGTCACCGGCGAGACGCTGTCCAGCGTTTCGGAGAAGAGCGAGTCCTACTCCAATGAGGGCAGTCAACCGGAATATATTGTGAGTATGCCGCCACTTTTTGGCCCGGCTATAATGCCTTTTTTTCTGTTCTGTTCTGTTCTGTTCTGTTCTACATGAATATGCAATTTGTGAACGCGATTGAGTACAATGGCTCTGCAAAAAAAAAAAAAAAACAAAAAAACAAAAAAAAGCTCTGCTTGGATCTGAGTAAAAAGAAAACGCTACGCCCGTCTTAAGTTATTGCCAGTCGCTTGAAAATTACAACTCTCAAGGCCGGAACTGGGAATTGGCTTGGGTAGCGAACATGTTTGACATCGAGGTCGCCGGAACTGGCAGGCAGGAGGCGGGCAAACCGGCTGGCAAACGAGCAGGAGGAAGGTCTTCAGCCGGATGCTGGCAACCGGCAGCCGGCAGCTAAGACGATGTGATTAATTACGCTCCGCTCGCGCTGATAATGATGAGCGGCGGCGGCGGCGGCATCGTCCTCCGAATTGTGCCGCGAAACCAAAACGGAATTCCGAAAATCGCGAACCGAGCGACGGCAAACAAACAAATCGCTTGAAATTATGAAAATCATTTATTACGCGCGTAATCTGCACTTGCCACAAAAACTGCCGCCTAATGTTGACTGTTAACTGTAAAACGTCATCTTGCCGCCCTTGCCGCCCTGCCCGCGGGGCGTGCCATAAATCAAAGTTGCGTATACGCAGCGTGCTACGCCACGACGAAGGTGTCGCGCGCTGTCAATTCAACTTTCAACGCCTTCCGCAGTGCACAAAAAATAAAAACAAAAAAGGAAGAAAACCCAAAAAAAAAACAGAAGCTTAAGTAGAGAGTAATTACGAAAACACGAAGCACTTCACAAACAGAGCAGCGACGTGGGCGGGAAGTTCTCAGCTCTTACATGCATTGCATTTATACTGAATGTTTGCTCACTCTCTCCCTCTCTCTCTCTGCATCTCTGTCTCCCTTAGGACGAGGCACGCAAGAAGGCGGCATCGACATATCTGGTTGAGAGCACGGACATGCCACCGCCCAGATACCAAAAGGATGGCACACTGCCAGCATTATATCCAAATAATATGGGTAAGTCAAGATCTAGCTGACCAGATAACAGATAATGAATGTGCAGGCTGCAAAAAAAAAAAACAATTTTGATTGACTACTGCTCGACTAGCAGATACCCAGGAAACTAAAGATTGTTAATGTTGAAACAAGAAGGAGAAGAGTGTAGCAGAATGCAAATGAAAAAGGTGTCTCTCCTTCTCTCGCCCTCTCTCTTTTATTCCATTCCATTTCTCCCCTCCATTCCGTTCATTTTTTCGGTTTTGGCACACCTCCTTCTATCAATAGCATGCAAATCAAATAAACAAGCTACCCGCAATTACCACTCCTAGGGTATAAAAGCGAAACTAGAGCGAGCCAGAGTAGAGCACATAAAAAGCATTTTAGATAATTAACTTTTGGATGCGGAAAAAAACCCCAAAACGTAGAATAAAAAGAAAAGAGCCAAAAAGCCCCGAACCAAGTTGAGAGTTGCACGCGCTGTCAGCACACGTCAAGGCAAAGTCCTTGCAGCAGCTGCAACGGCAACGGCAACGGCAACGGCAACGGCAACGGCAACGGCAACGGCAACTGCAACTGCAGCTGGAATTGCAATTGCAGTTGTTGCCTGATTTGATGGCAATGATTGCAATCAGAGCTAAAAATAAAAGCGATGTAAAAACGGATATCGGCCAAAGAGATGCGCTGGGCAACTAAGTGCGCGAGCGCCCGATGAAAATTCAATTTGAGTGTGCAACATCTCCATCTTAATTGTAATTGAGCAGCAAAGTTTTTGCCAGTCTTGATTTTCAATTGACTCATGAGAATCCGTGTCTGTCCGTGTGTGTGCTTCTGTCTTTGTGTGAACGTGTGTATGTGTGTCTGTGTGTTTGAGCACATCCTCATGCTGCGGCAGTCGCCAGCTGGCTGGAGAAGGAGAAGGAGAAGGAGCAGGAGCACTAGCAACCAAATCACGTTTCGGCGCTGTGCTAATTTAAGAGTGCGTCAGAATTTAAGAATATCGTTCATCAAGCCGCATGAAAATGAAAAAATAATAAAACTCAATGATAGACAGAGAAAGCGAGAAGGAGTGGGCGTGGGAGTAGGAGAAAGGGAGAGGGCCAAAAGTAGAAGACGCAAGAAAAAACAATGCTCGCATTATAATAACATTTCTGACTGGAAAGGAGAAAACCGAGCCGCAGACGGAGACGGGCAGGGAGACGGGAGGGAGACGGAGACTCAGACCGAGACGGAGACCGACCCGGAGACATTGCTGAAAGCATCTCGCGCAACTGCATTTCAAATGCAAAGCGCAAAAATAATAAAAATACATTAGCTGCAAACTTTTGCTTTTGTTTTATTTTTCTCTCTGCACTTGGCCGGTCCCCTCTCAGCGGCGTCTGCCCCGCCACTGTCGAGCTCCTCTGTTCGCTGCTGAATATCAAAAATACAATTACCTTATGTCAACGAATTTCGACAACTGAAGGCGCCAAGTGGAGCATACTTCAAAAGTGTCAGCAGCAACAACAACAACAACAACGACAACAGCAGCAGCAACATCAAGAAGAATAACATAAAAATGTTATTAGCTTGCAATAGACGAATACTAGATGCGCTTACCGGCATAGAAATATAATGGCAACTTGAATAGAGATGCGAAGGCCCCAGTTGTCAGTGCTGAGACTTATTCGAGTCTATAATAAATAAATAGGTATAATATTGTAGTAGATCGATTCAGATGCGATTTAGCTGCAACAAGACTAATTTATGGCAAATCTCATATCAGAATTATTCACTCAAGTTAATACCGAGTCCTGCCTAGGTTTTGTCAAAATAAATATACCATTTGGTAGTGTATTGCAAAAGCAAGAACATTTGATAGCATTTGACGCTGCGCAACAAGGACTTGTCACAGATAAACTCGGATGGCGATGGAGCAGGAGCTGGAGCTAGCGCTGGCGCTGGATACGGAGACGGAGTCTCGACTACAGTGCGCGTAATTATGTATGCGACTGCGTGGTATAAAATAAAAAGAAAAAAACAAAACCGAAACAAAATAAACGAAAGAACAACAAGAAAAACCACACAAAAACAAAAACACGAACACGGAACGCGCTCACAAAAGACGGGCAAGAGAAACGAATGAAAGAAAAAGAAACAGAGAGGGAGAGAGAGAGAGAGAGAGAGAGAAGACAGCGAGAAAAGATGTGAAACAAAAAATGGCTCGTGGCATAAAAATTAAAATGCTTGCCGGAAGCTGAAGCTCAAACAAGAGCCGCTGGCATGAGGAGTGAGCAGGGGAGGGGGTTGGTAGTCAACATGTACGTAACACACACGTGCATGCACGCATACACACACACACACACGCACACACACAGAGGCATTTCCACAACTGTCTTGTTGTTAGTTGTTGCCACCTGCTGCTGCCTCAATTGAGATCAAATAATAGATGAGCAACAGCAACAGCAGCAACAACAAAACAAGCTAGCCTTGCCGCCTACACCCAGCCCAGCCCCGCCTCCTCTCCTCCCCCAGCTGATGGGCATTGCATTTAAGCCAAAAAGCAAACTGTGAAGCGCATTTTTAATGAGATACCATTGAAAGCGCCACCCTGTTAATGAGCAAGCCGCACGAAACGGATAGCCCAGCGCGCGCGCCATCTGCGGGCTATTTGCCGAACTACAAATGTGCAAATATGCGACAGCAAACGGTAAATGAAGATGACGAAGAGGAGGAAACGAAGAGATGCAACAAACATTAAATGAAAAGCCAAGCTTTCTGCCATTTCCATCGGCTTGACTTGGTCAGCTTCAAGCGAAAGCGGCAGAATTTTTATATTTTCGTATACCCTTGCTTTAGGCAGGAGAATTTACTGTGTTATATACCCTTGCTGTTGATAGGGAGTATGAATTTGTGAGACACCTGTCTATAGGTTTATTTCTAAACAATCTTCATGCAAACTAACATTTTGGCTATTTAAAATATGCATTTTATGTAACCAGCTTTACCAGAGTGAATATAGTTTTTTCTTACAATCCTTACCTTAACTCAAAATGTACGCCATCTACAGTAGATTTTTTGTACTACACATTATGCAAAAATAATTAGAAGCAGCAGAAAATAATAATTCAATTGAAATTTTTGTCAATTTGCTTAGCTTGTTGCCCAGGTCAATATTAATTAGGGAAATTGAATAATAGTTTTTTAATATACCCTATGAATATCATATATCAATATAATTTATAGCTCAGTGTGTGAGACTTGTCTGACTGTTAATCTTAATACTCGATTCGAATAGTTTACAAAATATGAAGCTCCGCATTTTGTGCTCAATGTACATATATATACATATACATATACATATACATATATGTATGTACAGTGCTGTTCATATAAATAGTATGTATATATACATATATACATATATAACCAATCGCAATACCTTGTATTTTCTCATTAACTATGCACAATACACTTTCGACCAAATAATTGCCTTTCAGCAAGGCTATTAATATGAAATGAGCGCTCCTTGCTGATGTATGGCTATATATATGTGTGTGTGTGTGCATGTATGTATGTAGGTATGTGTTGCTCTCTGCCTGTGTGGTATATGTATGTGTTGCATGCGTGGCATGCATAGTTAGTTGGCTGCAAGTATCTGGCCAATTATGTGTATTACATATGCACAAAAGTGAACTTCTGCTCTCCTCCTGCTTCTTCTTGGACTAGTTGTGCTTCCTCTTTTTCTTTTTTGTAGCTGCTCTGATTTTGATTTAGCTGTTACTGGCAACTGGCAATTGGTTAGTGCGGTTTCAGCTGCTGTTGCTCTTGCTGCTGCTGATCGAAAAATCAATAATTCATGAGGACACCCCCGATGATGCTGGGACCTCCTTTGAAGGTGCTACTACAAGCTACCAGCACGCGCCACCCCGTCCCATCCGTCGCCTAGTCAAGGCAGTAATACACTTTGTATTACACACGCATACACAATACGCATATGCAAAGTAAACAAGCCACAAAATGAACATGGGAGCCACGTAAGCAGCTCAGCTACAGCCTTGGCTGCCACGGCTTCCCCCCAACCCAACCCAGCTCTCCGTCTCGCTCTGTTTCTGTCTCTGTTGCACAGTTTTTCGTTTCCTCTGTGGGGCGTCTTCGATTTGTCTGCTTGTTTGGCAATGCCACAGCCCGCAGCTTGCTCAAGTTTCTTAACAAAATTATTGTTGCCTACATTTGAGCGCACGCTGGAATTTCAGCCAAAATAGGTGTCAGGGTGTGTGTGTGTGTGGCTGAGTGTGTGTCTATATGTGTGTGTGTGCCTCCTTGTCTAAGTCTATTTTACAAAATTACAAATTTGTTACGTTTGCGGCTTTCACGCCTTTACGAATGACAGCCAAATTTGAAGCGGTTAAGACTCTTTGGGTATGTTTGCGTTTGTGTGCGTATCTGTGTGTGTGTGTTAACAGCTAACTTGTCTTATCATAAGTAGAGGCCATGAATAGCCAGTAATGGCAGAGCTTGTGTGGGTCTAGCCACTGAGTTGCCCAGCTGGACTTATCAGAGCAACACCTGAGTCTCTTATCACCTGCAAGGGCGGCTGCAGCTGCAATTAATGGTTTTCGTTTTATGCACTTCCAAACGTTTGCACAGCAAATGAACCAGAAAGCAGCAAAATGTTGCACCTACGTGAAAACGCAAACGCATGTCTAAATGGGCAACGATGGGGAGCAGGAGCAGCAGCAGGAGACAAGAGGTAGGGGACTTGCAATGCAATTGGAATGTTGAATGGAGGCTACGTGTGCATTTACACAGCTCAGTGTGTAGTGAGTGTGAGTGTGTGTGTGTGTGTGTGTGTGCGTGTGTGTGTGTGTGTGGGTGTGAATGTGTGTGTGTGTGTGTGTGTGTGTGTGTGTGTGTGGGTGTGAATGTGTGTGTGTATCTTCTATCGAAAAGTCTTTGGCATTTCCTTGGCTTGCCTTGACTGTTACTCTTTTTTTTTTTTTTTTTTTTTTGGTCTTCGTTGCAAATGCGGCTATAAATGTGTCATTTGCAGAAAACAAATTGCATTTGTGATGCAGTTCATCTGCGGTTGCGCTTGTACGCTACGTGCAACAGCACGAACTAAATACATAATACTCGTTTATGGTCTCAAAACCGCTAAATTTATACAAATATCGATAGTTTCGACGCTGCCAAGCCACAATTTATATCACTTATTGATGTATCTCTGGCGAGAGTGGGTTACATGCGAAACTTGTTGAAGCGGGCGGAAAAAGTGGAGGAAAGAAAACAATATATATATATATGACTTTCACTTTCAAATATATTGCAATTAAACCATAAAATAAATCAAGAGTAAAACAGTCAAGTCTCTTGCCACGCTTGTACGGACTTGCAGCAAGGCTAAGCTAATATAGCCCAAACGCAAACTGAACGAGCACAAGAACTCAGCTCTAGCCAATGCTTGAAGTATCATAATCATAAATTATATGCAACCTCTGAACTATTCACACATAACTAATTAAATCTCTCTCCCTCTCTCTCTCGCTCTCTGCCTACAGCCAATGCCTGCACATTGCCACATCCGCGGCACAATAATGGCCACGCCGCAGCCATTGCCGCTGGCCATATGACGCGCGACGATCAGATGCTCATCGGCAAGGGCGTCTACATTCCGTCCCCATCGCCAGCACCGCCGCCGGACGGCTCCTATTACAACATGAACAGCGAGCGATATCTATCGTATCCGCCAATGGTAAGTGCATGCAAAAGCATTTAGTTTCTTATCTGCAATTCAGTTGCCATATCACGCCTGGTCGCTGCCTTAAGACTCGACGGGATTAAATTCAGCTGCAGCAGTAGCTGAAGCAGGGCTGCTGCTCCTCCTGCTGCTGCTGCGATGTTAATTGCCCGCCCAGATCCGTAATATCGTTCCTTTTAGCGCTTATGGCTAGTCACGGCCATGGATTAGTTCGCGCAATTAGTTGCAGTTTTATGCACGTTTCCCAGTTAAAACACACACACACATACATACAGTTGCCAGTCAGTCGCCTTAACAAATCCTACTCCATTTGCATCACACTGCGAACAAGAAAGGGTGAGCACACATGCACAGACACTTATACACATACAGGCATACACTTGGAGAAAAAACAAATACATGCACTAAAGGTCTTTCTCAGACTATTTATTATCTAGAACTTGATCTAAAATTTTAAATTGAGCTCAAAATAACTTTATAAAAACTCCTTAATTGAAGTATAAAAATTTAATAATAAATTATTTTATAAAGTTAAAAATTAAAGCAAAATATATTTCAAAGAAAAATATTTTTGTTAATTTAAAAATTCATAAAAACATTTTTTCGCTATGCTAATAATATTTCTTGCATAGTTTAAAAATAATACAAATATTTTGAGCATAGTTTTAAGATACTAAAAATATTTTTTTTCTATTTTTAAAAATATTATAAACATCTCATAGTAACATTGGTTGTAATATAAAATACTTTATATAGGAAACAATATTTCTTGAAACTCAGAGTAATTTCATATTGATGAAATCACTTAATCACTTAAAAATTTCTTCAAGTGTAAACCTTAATATTTCGCAATGCATATATAGTAATTTTTCTAAAAATCTCTCCAGATATACAAATGCAAACGCTAATTTCGTGCAGTGCACATACTAATGCACATGTAAGCCATATACATAGATATACACAGAGATATATATTCGATCAGGCTGTTGGGATAGCTGCCGCGTGGTATGTGGCATGTGGCATGTGGCATGTGGCAGCTGCCAATGTGCTGTGCAGGGCTGAGCATGGCTGCCAGTTAACTCGGTTCGACTTTTATAATCCGCGTGCCGCATGCAACGCTCCAAAGACAAATGACAAACTCAAATGCATTAAGCTGCAGCTCAAGCGGCTGAGCAGGAAGCGAGGGCGCCTAGGGAGGGATGGGCGTGGCAGCATAGGAGCCCCGAACGAGCGCAGCTGCTGTTGCTTTGTTGTTTGCTGCTGCTGTTTGTACTTGCAAAAGTAAACATTATTTTCTCAAGACAACAATTTAATATTACACATACGCAGCGTGGAGCGTGATACGTTTATGTTGACAGGCTCCAATTGTATCTCCTGCTCTCGACTCTTAAAGATCAGATTCAAGTTATCAAGCTCAGATTTTCATATCTCAAATATGCGGCTGGCATTCATTTGTTGGCATTAACCGATTTTCTTGGCATGCCACACACCATCTGACCAGGTCGACAGCGAATAGAGGAGCGGAAATGCCAATGACAATGCCCACATGACATATCTATGGCATCTACTTGTCGCATTAGGGTAAACCAATATAAATTCCGCAAATTCACAATAAACAGGGCAAAATCAATTTTCGAAATTTATTACCCACGTTCCCCATTTGTAGGTATCACAACTGCTGCTGCTGCTGCTGCTGCTGCTGCTGCTGCTGCTGCTGCTGCCATAGCTACTGCTGTTAAAGGGGTGTAAATGTGACAAGTTAAGACGACACTCAATGCGTCTGACACGCCAAACCCCAAACCCCAAGCCCCAAACCCGAACCTAACCCAGCTCTGACCCAACCCCAACCCCATTCGACTGTCAGCTGGCATTTTATGTTGCTGTGAGGCCAATAATTGTATAAATTAGATACGAACGAAATGCAGTTAGTGGACAGACAGACACTGTGTATGTGTGGATCCCTAAAGGACTCTCGCCAGCTGCACACACACACAGAGGCACTCGTTGGCCTGTCTAATGGCGGCTAATGTAATAATATTTATGCTAGCTGCTGACCATTTTTATGGGCTTTATGCTTTATACGATTTGGCCAGTTACTCAATTTCAGCAGCAGGACCAGGGCGATTTTTTGTTTACTCTGGATAACAGTTAAATCATGAAGAGCCGTGAGAGATAGTGAGTGAGAGACAGCTGCAAGGCTTTCTCTGCCACAATTCTCTATTGCATGCACACATGTTCATTCAGTCATTCAGCATGGGACGCAAAACCTTTTGTTTGCGGTTTTTAGTCAACGAGGGAGAAAAATTCAATTTCGGTTTAGTTGGCCAACAATGGCACTTTATATGTGTAAGTGTGTGTGTATGTGGATGTGTGTGTGTGTGTGCCTACACACGCTCTGGGAGTAAGGTCTGCTGAACGCCTTTTGCTACCCACACACACACATACATACCCATATAAGAAATGTTTTGTGGAGCCAAATTGAATTATTTGATAAACATCATTAGAAAAATTACAAAATATATAGAGCACTCAGCATGCGGCAACAAATCACAAGAGCGGGCGCAAGTCAGAGAGTGAGAGAGAGAGAGAGAGTGAGAGAGAGAGAGAGAGAGAGAGAGGGCGACACAGCTGCGGTTTTATTTTTTTGTATTTCCTAAACATTTGCCCAGCACTAAATTACTTTTTCGGTGCACAGATGTCCAGTCGAGGCCACCGAAAACCTAAATGAATAATAAAAACAATTTTGTTGTAGTAAATCAAATTAAATTTCAATCGCATGCTTGACAGCCAACAAAAAGGATTCACTCACAGCCGCCGATGACACTTCAGCCAGCCAAGCCAAACGAACAACAACAACAGCAACAAATTTCGACACAAATGTGGCCACAGACCACGGACCACGGACTGACGCTGCGTATACGCAATGTTGCAAATGCCACAGATTCAGCTTATTTAACAAAACTAACAAGTTTTTCTTCCTTTTTTTTATAAGCTCTTCAGCTAACAATAGAGCTTAACGCTGGCTGTTCTATGAATGTTATTTCTAGCAACATTTTGAAGAAATAACAAATGCTCTAGTTGGGAATGCCCAACGGGCAAATACTCTGGCTAGATTACTTATGAATATGAATAGACGATATAATAAATATTCAACTTTTACATCTAATAATGAGTTCAACTCATAACAGACATATAAATACGTTCATATGTATACTAGAGGCTGCTTTTGATATGAGGTATTAAGTTTTGAAAATACTCATAATATTTTAATTATATCATTTTATTATATAAATATAATATATATATATATATTATTGAAATGTTTTCTTGTTAATTCAACTTTCGAGATCCCAGATAGATGGATCCACTCAGACTGACATGACTCAACTCTATCAAATCAGCTCACAGTCCTAATCGAAAGCATATATACTCTGTAAGCTCCTGCACAGCTACTACTGCCTCCATATACAGGTGCGAAATACCTTTATGTAGCCAAAAACCAATTTCAATTGGTTTAATGTACGTATACAATTACGGAACTTTACACTTTGTACAGAGTTTCCAAAAAGCTTTTCTTAAACCAATTTAAAAGAAGTTTATATATGAATTAAACTAAATAATGAAGAAAGCTTGAAATGAAATTTCCACATAATAATGCGCTCAAAAATAATTGAATTAAATCAATAAATGATGCAAATAATCTGAAGAAATTAAACAATATATTTAGAATGAAGGTGATGTTGAGATCATATATATACTTAATACTTATATATTTATATATATGTACTTATACAATTCGCATAAAAAATGCCAAATATTGTTTGCATTAGGCCCACTTTAAATGGCCAACGATGGACGAGCTTTACTCCATTTCAATAAATATCCCTAAATTGCTGACATACATCAGCTCAGCTATGATGAATGCCCTGCTGCATCAGCGATTCTTACGATTGAAGCGAGTAAATGACATTTGGTCTATTGCTATGCTAACACAATTAAAGGTAAATGAAGTTATCGAAGCATTTGCCAAATTTCATTGAATTAGGCTTAGTCCAAATGCACAGGGTATACATATAGTATAATCGAGTATATAAATATATATATATATATATATACATATATATATATATAGTTAAATATAGAATTCTGTGCAATTGTGGCCAACGCCCAGTTTTCGTGTTGTGGACCCACATGAGTAACTATTTAAGCGGCAATTTGTATTTTATTGCCAATTGCGTTCTGCATGTCCGTTTAACAACAGCAGCAACAACAGCAACAACAACAACAACAACAACAACAACAACAACAACAACAGTTGAAAAACTTTGTATGGAGCAGTCAAGAGTCGGTTCGTCCCACCGCTCAACTGGTGTTTGATAAGTTAAATGCTGGCTGCCCTGTCCCATTTTAGATATTCCAGCTGTGTGTGTGTGTGTATGTGTGTCTGCGAGTGTTTGGGTCAGGCTGGGTCTATAGACTGGGGCTATCTCTGGCAACAACTACGTGGACATGTGCAAAGTGAACTCGTCCAACTTAACTATGGCTCACTTTGTTAGCGAGTTTAGCACAGTTTGAAATTCAATTAGTTTTTTGTGCGGGCATTGTCCCTGTCTCTATCTACAACTGTCTATCTCTCTCCGTCTCTCTGTCTCTCCGCTGTCGTGGACAGTTCGAAAGTCAGCTAGCTAGTTGTACAGCATCGCGCATACGCACTGTGGCGCACTGCAAAAGGCTCAACATGGCTCGATACGGCTTGTGTTTAAAATTCAAGGCTCAGAGCAGCTGATGCCGATTAAATAAATAACCGAAATATATACTAGCTCGCTGGCTATATCGAGGACACTACATAATTTAATTTTAACTGAGAACGCGGCGTCCTGGCGCCGCATTCGCTGGATTTAATGTGTAAAGTTTGATGGCTCTTTGAGAAAGGAAAACGGGAATGCGGCAGGAGCAGGAGCAGACGCAGGAGCAGGCGCAGGAGCTGGCTGCTAGTCATACATTTGATATTCTATTTACGCAAAATGAACTCCTTTGGCCTGCTGTTGCTGCTGTTGCTACTCCTGCTACTGCTACTGCTGCTGCTGCTTGGCAACTTTAACAATAACGACAATAATGAGCCGTGCCCCGCCCACAATTAGCGCCCACTTGGCATAGAGAGGCACGCGAGCCACAGGACAACAAAGCAGACCTTTAAATGCCACACCGACCAAAAACTTTTTCAAGTGTGTCAGAAAGAGAGAGGGGGCTGCAGGATGGGGCGCGCGTAGGGGGTGCGTGTGCGAGTGCGAGTGAAACCCCTTTTCAGGCCATGCTGATTCTAGCTAGTGCAACAAATTGCTGGCGCACAAACTCAGCTCAAAAACTTTTCGTTAAAGACAATTTAACTTTGTAAACTGATACAAAATGTTCGCCTTGGTATACTTAAGTCCTTTTATCCATCCTCCTTAACTACCAATTCCCTTGCCACCTAGTCCAATCTCTTCTACTGTTAATCAGTGCCAGTTAACGTGTGTATGTGTGTGTGTATTGCAATATAACAAACTATATATATATTTCTCAAAATAAAAGTAATTTGCATTATTTATAATTCATATTCAACTATGGCAAATGCCAAAGTCAAAAGGAATTTTAAATAATATAAGATATAATTAATAGAAAGGTGATTAACACCTGTTGGGAATGCCGATTTATTATATATATTTTTATTAATTTTATTTTGCAATAAAACTTTCAAAGCTATTGAAAAATTGACAGAAAATATTGTGGAATATTTGCTGTTGCTTGGCTGCTGCAGCCTCAGTTGCTCAATATTCCAATTAGGCAGAGAAGTTGAGTTTGCTCTTCTTAAAAAGTTGAAGCTGGCTTTGCCTCTGTCTCTTGCGCTGCTTCTGCTTCTGCCTCTGTTTCTGTCTCTGTCTCTTACCCTATCGCTGCCTCGGTACGAAACAATTTTCCAACTGACACAAAGTGTCATGTCAATCGAAGTAGAAGATAATATTTCCAACTTCCTAGCTGAAGCAGCAACAGCAGCAGCAAACACAAAAAATTCAGCACATTTTTAGCAACTTGCAACTTGTCTGCAACTTTGCTACATGCAACCCACACGCAGTCAGTGAAGCAGCGGCAGCCAGAGACGTTTGCTATTCTCGTGCTGCGACGACAGTTTACAATTATCGCATTGTTAGTCAGCCGCTCTGCAAGCATTAAGATCAATTCACAACTGAACTGAAGTACGCAAACTTGGCCCAGCATATATAATGTGGCAGATGGCAAATGGGCGGCAATGGAAAAAGGAAGTGCAATGAAGCAATAGAGAAGAGAGAGCAATATAAAGATATTGTTTGATAGTAGTATGGTCAAACATAGTAGTATGGTCAAAAATAGTAGTATTCACAGAAATAGTAGTATCAAAGTATACCCAGCATACAATAGTAGCAGAACATACACCGAATGTAGTAGTATTAGAAGTATTAGTATCAGCCAAAATAGTAGTATGTTCGGAAATAGGCATATACACTGAAATAGCAGTGTGACGTCATGCATAGAAATAGTAGTAAATATCAAAATAGTAGAAACAGAGATATATTAGTATACTACATAGATGCACAAATATAGTAGTATATTACTAGTGCATATAAAAAGTAGTAGCGTGCACAAAAAGTACTATTTTTCTAGTGATATTCACTACTATTTCTTTGTATTCATACTATTTCAGCGCACTCCTCAGTCAGATATCGCTCATTCAATGAGCTCCACATCAGAGATTTGCCTTCACATTCCTCTTGGGGGGTCTCACCTGTTATTCCATATTTTATTGACAGCTTTTACGCCTTCCTCAGCAATTCATCAATTGAAATTCTCTTAAATTCACTTTTGAATTCTCTTAAAAAGAAAAAATATATAAATATGCGTAATTGTCAGCTGCAGCTATTATTTGGCCGTCCTCCTGCAAGCTGAGTGAGCCAAAAAACAAAAAAAAAACAAAAAGGAAGATATAAAAAACTTTTGACAAAGGCGTAACAAAGGCAGAACTCGAGCCGTTCACTGCTGCTCCCCTTCTTCGCCTTGGCTATCTCTAAATGAGAAAACTTTTGCATTCCAAGCTGAAATCGAAGCGGAGCAGGCAGCGGCTCCACTGCGAGCACAGGCTATGCATAATTATGACCTCTAACCGACTCTAGCTGATGCTCTACAATGATTTCTTTGCTCTTCCCGTTGCAGGAATATCCGACTGCGCTGGACTTTAGTGCGCCGCCCTTGCCGCTGGCGCATCTGCAGCCCATGCAGCCCATTACGGTGACCTCGCAGGCAGCGCTGCTGGCGGCGAGCAACGGCGGCGCGACGCTGGTGGGCAATGGCAGTGCCACAGGTGGCACGCTGCGTCGCGGCATCTTGCGTGGCGTGGTGGGCGTTGGCGTGGGCGTGCCACCGCCAGATGTTACGCATCACACCTCCGCCTCCGCCGGCGGCGCTGGCATGCAAATGCTGCACGATCTGCATCCGGTGAATCTCAGTGCGACCACGCTGACCACGAGCACCACGCTCAATGGCAGCATGACGACAGCATTGCCGCTGGCCACATCGACGCTGCCACGCCAGCCGCACGGTATACTCAAGGATCCCAATCGCAATAAACAACAACAGCAGCAACAGCAGCAGCAGCAGCAGCAACAGCAACAGCAACAGCAGCTGCTCAATGCTAGTTTAGTGGGCGTGCCCGTGTCGGGAGCCGTGGGCAGCCTGCAGATTCTGAATCTGAATCCGGTGAGCAACGCAGCGCTGGGCAACAATTTGCTAATGACTACGAGCGCCACCTACGACCCAGCCACGCTGAGCAGCTTCAATGCGAGCGCCGCTGGCTCCGTCGCTGCAGTTGGAGCTGGTGTCCAGGCGGCCTATACAGATGCCGATGGGCATCTCGTATAGCTGTAGGCCGAGACTGGGGCCAGCTCTGAGTCCCGGTACTAAGGAGGGCATCTTGTCTACCCATGCATCTACACATATACATATACATACAGGCATACACATATACACAGATCTATATACTATATATAACTAACTGTACTCTACACTCGACTCGTAGCTAGTTTAAGAGCTTTCCCTCTCCACATTTAAATGTGTGTTTGTTTGTGTGTGTGTGCACTAAATTATATCCTAGAATTGTGCTAAGCGGTTAGAAAAGAAGTTAACAACAGCGACTAGCAGATATCCTGTAAAAGGAGAAAGGCTAGAGAGGCTTTATGTGATGACTCAAGTTAAATAAAACAAACGGGAAAAGATTTGCCTGCTTCTATCAGCATAGGGTATAGGGTATAAATAAATAAAACAAATATTCACTAGGCAGATACTCCTTAAAAAGTTAACAGCTTGGGTAATAACGAGCAAGAGTAGCGCAAAAAAGAGATGAACTATGACATAGCTTGAATAAAAGCAATTGATAATGTCAGAAATTATATAGAAAGTTCCACACGTCACTCACTATCAGACCCTATGCGATAATTTGCTTTGCAGGGTATAGTCCGTACTTCAATTATCTTATTTAAGGGATAGACATACCGCGTAAAATGTTAACAACTGGGGTAGCTAAGCACGAAATTTCATTTCAATAGTGTAACACAAGGTTTTCCAATTTCGTCGGCTTCACATACCCCACTCGCCCCCTGTGGGAATGCAGAGTGTTGCAAGTGCCCATTACCTTATTCAAATCAGCTACAGAATTAGTTTATGTAAATTTTTAAAACGATTCTCACTTGCCCATAAGACACTGCACGCTGTTTATTCAGATAAACAAGCCCCAAAGACGATCTCAGGGCGCTGACCAGTTCGTCTCCTCGCATTTCCATCTGTTCGTCTGTCGGTTTGTCAGTCCGCTTGAGGATTTGCGTTTTGCTAATTAGCTTTCGCAAGCAGCAATAACAACAGCCATAACGAAAAACTTTGAGCGGGACGACAGCAACAGCAACAGCAGCGGCAGCTGGAGCGCCAGCAGGAAGCGGTCAAAATTTTTAGGAAATTAGTTCAGTGGAACGAACGACACAAAGAGCCGCGCAGCCGTTTGACAGCTCCCTGGGGCGTGCTCAGGCCTCAAGTCGATGGGCACGTGATTGCGCTAGAGGAGCGCTCACTGGGCGTGGCCAAAAAAAAAAAAGCAAACTCGGAACAAGCTAGACGGGAGTGCGCGCCTAATAGATACCCTGAGACTGAGACTGAGACTGAGACTGAGACTGAGACTGAGACTGAGACTGAGACTGAGACTGAGACTGAGACTGAGACTGAGACTGAGACTAAAACTGTGACTGAGACGGAGAAAGGGACAAAGAAAGGGACAGTGAAAGGGACAGAAAAAGGGACAGAAGAACAGACAGCGAGAATGAGACTGAGGCAGCAGGAGAAGCGGGTACAGACCCAATCTATACTTCATAGAAGCAGCCACGCCTCCTTCTGCACGTTACATACATTGGCAAGAAGCGATTAAGCCCCGCAATCGCATTTGCCATTAGTTCAGGGTATAGCAAAGCGCAAACAGTTGACAGCAGCTGCAGGAGCAGCTGGAGTAGCGTTCGAGCGTTTTCAGCAAAAGTGCTTGAACTGTTGCTGGAAGTTAGAGCGCCAACTTGGCTAACGGGGGTGTAGCTAGTGGAGGCAGCTGCCACGCCCAGTTGAGATTCACATTATGTGCAGGCAACGCAGTTGTTTTGGCATATTCAAAGGATTCATTCGCCTTTCGGTGCTTGCGATCTATCCATCTGCTTATAGGTACCATTATTGTCTTAACCCACCAACCGCACCAGCATCGCCAGCTTTTGGATGGAGTCTTAAGTGCTTGCCGCACATTTGCTGCTCGTCGCAGCTCAGCGAGCGTGACATGCTCATCTTGGGGACGCCATTAACTTCTGCTAGCCGCGCTGGAGCACATCATGACAATTCTATTATGTGGAGCATCAATGCAATGCGCGCACCCTTAGCATCCTTCGCTGCCTGGCATCCTTTGCCAAGGGCAAACGTAGATGACAGAAGCGATGTCAGTGTGTGTGTGCCTCTCTGTGTGTGGGTGTGTGTGTATGTGTTAATTAATATTCATCGAGCTGTAATTACCAAGTCTCCCACACTAATGCAGGCGCAGATAAACGCAGCTGCAGGCAAAGCGAGCAAAAGAGAAATTCTCTTTAGCCGTTCGATTGGCTGACTGAGCTGAGTGAAAGTAATTAAAAACGAAATTAAATATATTTCGAAATTCAATTCAAGCCAGAGCAAAGACAAAGAAATTTGCAAGCAGCGCAACTAAAAACTGGAGAATTCACCAAAAGCAAAGCAATCAAAGAGGCCCACAGCACAGACGTGGGCTATACATATCTTTGAGCTGATGAAAATCTGAGAGTGTGTATGTATGTGTGTGTGTGTGTGAGTATGTGTGTCCGAGTGTGTTTATCAATTTGCTCTTGCAGCCCGCACATTGTCACGCCTGGCGTTTGCTGTCTGCCTTCGCCTTTCGCTGGGATTTCCGCTATTGAATAATTGTGATTGCCGTTTCCAGATAAAAGTTAAATGAGCGGGAAAATAAGTAAAATTTTAATGGACTTAATGTCCACGTGGGGTGTATACGGCCCTGGAGCAGCACGCACTCTCTACTTGGCTCAAAATGAACACTTTAAGAAAAATCCTAGCTAAATGTTTACCCAATTCGATAGAACTTTGCCAAAAGAAAAGCTTAAGACATTTAGTTACACTTGGAGAAATAATCTAGTTAGGTTTTCAAAATTAAAATACAGAAATTCTACTCCTTGTATGTATATTCTCCTAGTACCAGAGCACTCCAAAGTTTGACTCCATTCATGAATAAATAATTTCCTGCTTCGCCATACACTCCCAAATTTCGATCCATATGCACAGACAGACAATAAATGGAACGACGTTTTGCACAGAAATACTTTTTGGCAGAAGAAACTTGCAGTTAACATAAATATGAGCAAAATTTTGATATGACGTGTAGAATGAGTCACACGCACACACACACCCACGCCCACGCACACTCACACACGCGCACAAACACACCCAGCTAAACATATGTAAAGCTTATACTCACATAGGTCTGCCAAAATTGCATTAAACAAAGAAAAACGAAAAGGAAAAGCATTTAAAATAAATTCTAGAGTTAAGTAGCTAAGCGAACTAATTAATTAAACAGAGCGAGAGAGAGGGGGAAAGGAAAGAGGGAGAAAAAGGAAAGAGAGAAAATCAATAACTGGTATGAAAAAAAAAGCAAAAAGTTAGAACAGGAATTTCGAACTACTCAATCAATATGCCAAAATTTAATTTGTACAATAAAAAGCGAAAACTAAACTAAGAGCGAAATAATATTTATGTAAAAGGACAAATGCAGGTACACACACACACACACAAACACATATATATAGTAAGGAGACAGTCATACAAGCATAATTAATATATATATTAAATAAAAGTAGTTTAAATTTCGCATCTCGTACTTGTAGAACTGTGTGTTGTTGGACTAATTGTCTCAGCTAAACCCTTAAGAAAGCTGTTCCCGAATAACTTACATAATGTGTGAATTAACATTAGGACTTAAGAACATTTAATCACCACCAAGCGATAGAGCGAGAGAGAGAGATGGAGAGAGAGAGAAGGGAATACATAAATTCCAAAACTCAAAGTCTATCAGGGTGTCTCACGCATATACTAACTATATATATATAAATATTGATATATATATAGACAATATATATATAGATTATCTTGCTGGTTTTTTAAACGTATAACTATCGCACTTAATGAATATATCTCGATTATAACGGCATGTAAAGCATATGGGCATAGATTTTTATACAGCGAAAACAAGAAAACTGAAGTAATAGAAGAGAAAAATAATTAAAAATATTGCTTTCGGTTAATATCGACAGCATAATACTCGTTCACGTTTAGTATAATAGCTACACTAATTGCTGGGAGATCTTTAATATTTTCTTCTTTTACCATATCTATTGGAAACTAGAGATGATCAACAGACTATAAAGATCTTGGCCACCTTAAGAGAGTGCGAACAGGAATTCTCATGTCAAACTTCATAATATTATATCCAAAACTGAAAGATCTTTAATCTTTCTCAATGTGCGACGCCATACAAAAAAAAAATAAAGATCAGTGTCCCTTAAAAATTTATAGATTCTATCTATTATATTCTATATAAACATGACAGCAAAACCAATATGCTCTCTTTACACAAGGTGAACGGGTATTCGAAACTAAAATGTCTTCCCCGCATAATAGAGAATACTTATTTGTGTGTGTGTTTTTAATATGGCTAATTAAATTAATTTTTAATTCATTTATTGAGTTAACATATATTTCATTCACATACACACACACAGGCACACACAGTGGCAGCTATGGTACGAGCATGTATTTATTTAGTTTGTAATGCTAACATATGAAAATGGGGGAAAACTAAATAAGACTTAAGCACAAATTATGTTAAATTATTAGAAGTAAATATATCGATAAGTTTTATTATTATTACAATTATTATTATTATGATTATTATGCTTATATTGTAGTTAAAGCAAGGCCAAAGAGATTTGTTAACAAAGCAAATAATTATTTACCAATTTATTCGAAATGTTTTCTTCTTAATTCGGGCCGAAATCACAGCTAAAAAAATAAAATAAAATAAAATATATAAATAAAAATTCTCTTGTTAATACAGCATATTTAATATGTTTAAATGTAGTTTAATGGAACCGAAAGGACAAAAGACTTGAAATACTGAATTTAGTTTAATTGTAATTCAAAACTCAAGCAACGTAACTAGCATACAGAACAAGAGAGCGGAGAAGCTACTCATAGACATAGATAAAGCTAAAGAATAAATGGGAAAATATATAACCAAAAACGATTTGACTATTGTGAATGTTTCTTTAAATGGTGATGATAATGATTTCGATTACATTTATGTAGCATCTATGCAAAATAATATATATACATAGCTAAGCTGTTGTACAGAAAAGCCAGAGATTCAAACAAAACAATAAGAAAAAACAAACAAATAAAAAAAGAAGAAAATTAAATATAAGTTTATTTGCTAAAAAGAAACGTAAAAAATGCGGTAAAAAATTGTAAAAAAAAAATATATAAATTAATTTGATGGAATGGGGTTAATGCATATGAAATTTATTGCATTTTTAAGAAATCTGTTAATATATGAATAAAAAAAAGAAAACAAACAAATAAAAAACAAAAAATAAAATGCTATGCAGTCACATTTCAATTCAAAGAGAACTATTTAATGGTGAAAACTTTCGCATCAATTTTCATCGAGCGAAAACAACACTAGCACGCGCTGCGAAACAAAAGGAGGACAAAAGGAGACAGCCAGGCATCCTGCCGGGAGGACGTTGAGAGATTGAGGCAAACGAAAGTGCGTGTGTGTGTGTGTGTGTGTGTGTGTGGGTGTGTGCACGGCTGCTGTGTCTGCTCTGGCAAAAAAGAGGCTGCGAATTTGGGTGTTCGGGTGTAGAGGCGTGGCGTAGCGACGCCTTCAAGAAAGTATCCACTATTCGTCTTACTTGCGTCGTGCGGCGCAAAAAAAAATTGAATTCCTTGTTAAACTTACGAGCTGGCATTAATTTAACAGCAGCTCGCAGCAGCAGCAGAAACAGCAGCAGCCTAGCTCCAGTTTCAGATTGCGTATACGGCCCATTGGACATGTGATGTGTGCGTGCATTATTTTTACTCTCACTGTGACTTTATGATGCTCGTTCGACGCTCCTCGCCACGTTCCGTTCGTCTGGCCAAATCGCAGCTCGTATTTCATTTAAATTGAACTTAATTAGTTCCGCCAAACTGCCAAAGAATGCTTTAACAGACACACCCACATATACACACACACACATACTCTTGGCTTTGCTCAGCCATCGATAAAGCACTTTGAGGTGAAGATAACTCGCTTTTGGGCTGCTCTTTCAATAAATAGCTGACGAAGTACTCGCTACTCTGGATGCTTGAAGCCTTTGCGCAGTTCTAAAAGGATTAACGCGCGCCCAAAAGAAAATTCGCCTTGAAGCGCGCGGGCAGCTCATCTGTTTGAGTAAATGGAAAAGTTTTGTTAGTACGCCACCTTGGCCAAAACTTTATCCACAGCAACTAGAGACACACAAACAGCCAAAAAAAAAAAGCAGAAGCCATGCTGCAGCTGGTCAAAATCAGAGCAGTCAGCGAGACAAGAAAAACAAAAAGGCCATTTGCCCTGGCTCTGGAAAAGTTTTTTGTGGGCATAATCATTGTCACGGCCATTGTCGAGGAAATTTACAAATTATCATGTCCAACAAAAAATTGAGCGCGTACCAGAAACCTTGCCAAATGGAGGGGCACAGCGCATTATATACATACATATATACATCATATATATATATATATATATATATATATATATATATGTATAAGTAAAGTGCATTAAAACATTTTGTTGCATACTTTACAGCAGATGAGAAAAACACAGCCATGGAACCATTTTTTTACCTTAACATACTATTTAAATTGTGAAAGTATTATATATATATATATATATATATATATATATATATATATATATATATATATATATATAAATAAATATTATATACTACACAAATAAGTAATACATTAAATTATATTCTTATATATATTAAAATTTAAATCATTTTTCATTTTTTAAATATATACATCATCAAAATTAAGTAGGTAACAAAAAAGCTTTTATAGAATTCAATAAAAAAGTTCTTTGAAATATAAAATAAGCTGGTCTACTTACATTTCAATGGCAGCATTTTTACAAGCTATGAAAAAAATTTAAACAATCGGCACACAAATAAAAAACATATTTATTGCATAGACACACGAGGCGACAGCTGGCGAGCCGACGGACCAGGTGAACAGAAATGAATTGGAGGCAAAAATGTTATTTAAGAGAGAATTAACAGCGAGCTGTTAGTCACGGCGCCATAAGCAGCTCGTACAGAATAATGTTAGCTAAGAAAGTAATGTTATATTAACAGTAGGCTAACACGGGGAGACAAAAGAAATACCGAATTTAAAAGAAGTAAATATGTTTATATCTCTGCTGATTTATTAAGGACTGCTCCCTGAGAACTACCAAATATAATACCAAGAATATGAAGGAGATAGATGTAGATTTACATATATAGGATTCATATGTAAGGAATCTAAGCAAATGTGCCATACAAAAAACCAGATGTACATTTTGTATTCTATATACGTACACACCTATACAAGACGTATGATAAATCAACTCTAAATAAGTCATGTCCAATATAAAATATAAGCTTTATCTCAGATTGTTTGATGGCCCACTCTTCAAGCATCCCAAACTCTAGCAGTCACTGTTACTAAATCTCGATTTATTTTAAATAAATACTCTCATAAACTGCCATTTACAGAAATATTTCTGGCTGTATTTGCGTATGAAACAAGTTTCGAGTAAATAGTCTTGAATGCATGGATTAGAAGTCACTGCCATATATATGCAGTTAGCTGGAATGAAATCACATTGCGCTTGCATAAATTTGTTATAATTAGATGGGATGCTATAGCCCAGCATTAGCCAACTGGAAACTGGAAACTGAAATCTAGAGTTACGCATACTCATTCCGGCAGCCAGAGCAAACCAAAACAAAGTGCGCCAAACACCAAACACGCATCGCAAAATCCTTCATTGTGGCTAAGCATTCTATATATGCATAGCAGAGCTGAGTAGAGCAGAGCAGAGCAAAGCGTATCCTTATTTGCAGCGCAAGTCGGGCTTTTGTTTGCTGCTTTCACAAAATTCATTTCGAGGCATAGAAAGATTTTAATATGCAGCACTTTATCGCTACATTGCAGTGGTGGGTATCAACCAGCCACAGACACACACACACACAACAGTATCCTAGCAGAATCCAAGGGGGCTCACACACATGGCTAATTTATGCTCAAAGTTGGCTCAGTCTCATAAGGATGAAGCAAGGGCGGCAAAGAAAGGGAAAAAAGGATTTGCAATGCACAATAATTTACATTACGCATCCTGCGCATCAGAGAATGAAACTTTTCAAGTTGAAAGAAACTTATATCAAGCGCTTCCAATTGAATACATCACACTACTCTACCCCTCTCTCTCTCTCTCTCTCTCTCTCTCTCGCCCACTCTACCTCACTCTCTCTAGAAGACATTTACATATGAGTGTGAGTGTTGAGTAACGTTTTCTTGGCTGCGATTTCATTCATTAAATCATCATTTTTGCCAAGTTCAAGTTGAATGAAATGAATGTCTGGGCAGGCATTTAGTATATGCATATAAATACATATATTAAGACTTATGTTATTTTTATCAAGTCTATTACACAGTTCCCATATTATATATGTCTATGAGTCGCCTGCAAATGCCTTGGGCACTTAGCGAGCCACTACTTAAAAATAAGTTTATACAAGAAACAATTTGATGCTGCTGAGATGTTTATGTTATTTCTGTTTAATCTATACGAAGTCCACTAGCAAAACAGCTGTTCCAAATACTTGGACGAACAGAGGCCTCTGGCTAAAGACTGTGAGCGAGTGAAAGCGAGAGAACGAGAGGGCGAAAGGGCGAAAGGGCGAGAGGGAGAGCGAGAACGCGAGCGACACTGACAAGCAACAGGCAACAAGCTGCCAGCCGACAGTCGCCCATCCAACTGCCACGCCCACTCAACCCACTTGTACACAGAGAGCACTACTTATTGCCTTCGTGCAGCAGTGAGGTGAAAGAATGCGAAAAAGGCATGAAATTTGAGTTAGCGAAAAAGGCCGTTGAGATTCCTAAGCTAAAGCCAAGTTAAATATGTTGAGGTTCGAATGCCAAGCTAAAAATTAATTATAATAAAAATCAAATTATAATTTAATAATAGTATTCATAATAAATATTAAGAAGTCACACAGTGAAACAACTAAACCAAAGTTGTGATTCGAATCCCACTCAAGATAAGATAAGCTAATACATATTTAATAAATTAATATAATAAGTGAAGGTATATATAAAATATGATACTATAAATGAAGAGTACTTGAACCACTGTACAGTTAAATACATTCGCGCAGTTTTACTGATTGCTAAGCGAGTTCTATATATATGTCATGTCCTTAAAAATAATTAAACTTAATTACTTAAATGCACACCGCATGCATAGAAATTCAACAAACTTGAACCACTGTGCAGTGAGATAGATTCACCGTTGCCGCATGCTGCGTGCCGCAATATTTGGCGCTTGGCGCTGGGCGCTCGGCCGCTCAGCCGCTCGTTCGCTCGGCATTTGGCAATCGGGACTTTCGTAGCCGCCGTCGCCGAGCAGCCGACTCTGCTCGTCAGTCTAGAGAGTAATATCGACACGAAAAGTAAGTTGGCCTGTGGGTCCGTTGGCCCACAGCAGCTGTATCGAGTATAGAATTTATAAGTGGGCACACACACACAAGTGTATAAGCATATGTGTGTGTGTGTATGTTGGAGCTCGTGGAAATTCGTGGAAAATCCATGCGTGCGAGAGTTGAGTTCCAGCGCGTGTGACATTCCAAATGAAAATCCATTGCATAAGAAATGCAATTCGAATGAAAAGTGCTCGCGGAAATTATGAAAAATGTGTGAAAAACGCCTCAGCGAAATTCAAATTCAAATTCTGTGCTAGTTTTTTGTGGCTGCCCAGGTCTTTGCGTGTGATATTTTTGGACATGTGTGCGCTCGTCTCTCGTCGCTGCTTCGGATGGCGTGTTCGGGCGCCGATGATACCCAAAAATAAACACACGACAGTGCTGCCATCCCGATTGAAGACTGAAAGAAGTAGCTGAGACACACACACGCGCACACATATATAAATATATGTATATACATATATCCATTGAAATCTATAATAGATATACGTATATAGATTATAGTTCGTGCCAGAGCCGCGTATACAAATTTTCATATATCGTGTGTGGATGCTGAGTACCCTGCGTCCCATCGGACCCTGGATTACCGATGCTCGCAGTGCACAGTGTCCCAGTGAAAAGCAACAATCAATTGACGTGAAATATAAATACACATAGAGATATATATTATAGAACTACATATATAGCATAAATCTACAGTTTGAATATCATATTCAATCTGTATTAACTAATATACATACACATATTCCTAATGCCGTGCTCTGATCTTTCAAAAGAATTCCTCAATTTGAATACATATATTCGAATACATATGTTCTGTCTACGTAACATGCGCATATTTGCGGCTAAGAGTCCACAGTAAATTTTGGCAAAGCACCAAAGAGTCGCAGCGATTCTTAAATCGAATCTGCCTATTTATACAATTAACAAACATCTGAGGCAATTGGGAAAACACGCGAAAGCGCAAGCCAAACCAGAATGGCAAATGACAAATGACACAGAAATCACAACAAGGAAAAGTGGAGGAAAAACAAAAGTGAAAAATGAGAAAAGCCGGCAAAGGAAAACAGCTGAGCGAACTTGGCAAGCCGCAAAAGCATATGACACGCTATGAAAAGACCCGACGAGCCCTCCACGAGAGCGTGAGCGTGAAGGAAAAGAGAGAAACAGAAAGAGAGAGAGAGAGAGAGAGAGAGAGAGGGAGACAGAAATGAAAGAGCTCTCTAGTGAGCGTTAATCTATTTTTACAAAACCCAAACAGAATAGAATTTTGTAATATTTCTTTCATTATTTATATATTTCTGCATTTTGTGGCAATTTCTTAATCAGGCATTAAAAAGGAATATTGTTGTATGTATGTTAAGTAAGCCGATTATTCAGTTAGAAACTCTTCTAATCCATTTAGGGACCTGTTTAAGTTACCCGGTCACATAGACAAAGAAACCGAAATACCACGCAAATAATTGCATCAAACTCTGTTAGGACGCTACAGTCGTTGCGTTAACCGGCAAAATGGCTGAAGCGGAAGGTGGCTCCGAGCAGGATGATGTTTCATTCCTGCGTACGGTAAGTACTCAAAAAAACCATATATATTAATATAAGGGTAAGACTGTGCTAGCTGGGAGTGTCCGACTAGAAGATACCCAAACGCAATTGTAAGAGTTAGTAAAAAGGAATATCTATTTATCCGAAAACCTTTATATGAATTTTAATGAATAAATAGCGGCTGAGCCTCACGAAATATTATCAGATAAGTGAAGTTGTAAATCGAGCTTTATAGCTTTGGGAAGATGGAAGAAGAACTTACATTTTATATATATATATATATATATATATGAGTATGCCTTAGGTGTAGAAATAAAACTTCTTTGTTGACTTTAACTATAGGCTATGCTAAGTGATAAACTTTAATTAAACCACTTCGATTGGAAAACTTATCGATACCTTAAAACCAATGTCACAAAAAGCTCAAACAAAATGGACAAACCACTTGCCTATCTTAATAAAAAATAGATATACTTCTTAGTCTTTAGTTTAACGCAAAAAACATGCTATCCTGCTGTGTCATATTCAATGGGTATGAAAAGAAATCACATCGTATGAGCAATATTGGAAAACATCTCAAATCAATTACGTTCAGTCAATAAAATATTAGCGAGGATTTCACACAATTGATGTCATAAAGCAAACACACCCACATACACACACACATACTAGCTAGGACTCCATAAAGGATGTAGGATATTTATGGGCGCCGACTTTACAGACAGACAGCGCCAACTTTCTTTATGGCTGCCAATAAATACGAAAAGTCAGGTCCACACTTTTCAATCACAGCAAATTTTCAAGCTCTCGCCAGATTTGTTTGCTTCACTTTACATAAACGCAAGATAAACACAACAAAAAAGATGGATGAATATACACACGTATATATCTTTATATATATATCTATCTGTATGAATAGATATATCAATGACTACACCTGACGCCGAAAACGACAGTCATTATGTGTGAATGTGTTTGCTGCGTCTGTTATAAATAAATAGCATCAGTGACCAGCGACTTCGACTCGGGCACTCGTCCTTCGTCGTTCGGTCATCCTTTGGCAAGCATTAGCGCTCGCTTGCTCGCCAGCCTGCCCCTTGGGGCCAGAAGGTCAGCGCCGAGCACCTGGCTGCAATAAATAAACACATTCCATGCTATGCCTTGTATTCGTATCTATTTCCTTGCTGTTTCTGTTTCGGCCCGGCGGCACTCACTCGTTGCTCAAATTCAATAAATATGCTCCGCATATACATAGTATAGGCTCTGGGAGGACTCTAAGTGTTTTTTCACTTTGACCATTTTGATACGGTCGATGCGGTTGGGGGATTCGATTTGCTGTTTTCCCCGGACAGCTACGCCGGGGGAGCAATTTTTCCTTATGCTCTCTGTTTTTTTTTTTTTAGTTGTTTGCCGTTAAATTAGACTTAACGATAATTCTTTCGAATTTATAGCAAAGCCTGTATTTACACTCCTCTCTGGCCCAAATAGGTCGCATTGAGAATTTAATAGGTTGAATTTTAGATGTAGTTATGCTATAAAAAGATCTTAAGTTTCACACAATGTTTGCCCAGGACGGGAAACCTAATTCAAACAAATTACATCCGTTTTTTCTTGCTAAAGCAAATGCCTATGCAGAGAAGTGTCTGATAGGAATATTATAGAATATTATACTAGGCTTGAATCTATGTGATATTATGTTCATTGTTCTATTACCAACAAAAGTTCAAGATTATATTGATCTGACTCTATAGAGATTATAAGCTGAATAAACTAAATCATTAGCATTCATTAGAACATAATCCATTACACGAATCGCTTACCCAAGTAAGTCCAATGTTCTATCCAGATAATAAATCGGAAAGAATCGATGCTCAAATAAATCAAATACTATCCTAGGATGTGTATAAAGACGGCAGTTAGCTGAAGGCATAAACGAATAAAGGCATGGCAAACCATAAATTAAATAATCTCCAAGACTTTTATTATTAAGCTTAAATCGAATTTGTTACTTCAAAGAAATTTAACCACAATATATTGCTCGATAATCAAGCATTAATTAATTGTGAATTACAATGCACAAAAACAGAGTCGAAAGGAAGCCAAATGTACAACTTCAGTGCTGTTGTCTCTAAACAGTTGACCAGAGTTAACTCTTGCAATAGGGCGATTCGTTTCGAGTTAAATTATGTAAATTGTTCGATTCGAAATCCATTACCGTTCATTTAAGTTGGACACCAGGCACACACTCACTCACTAACACACACACACACACACACACACACACACACACACAGACATGTAAGAGTAGGCAACAATTCTGGTTGCACATCCCACTTAGCTGACTTTGGAAACGTGAGGCTGGGTGTTGAGGTCGGGTTTGCGTTTGTGGCTGTTTCTGTTTCTGTTGCCTCAATTTTGGCAACATCCACGTAAACGCTCCATTTTGCATCGATTCATCGGCCTCGTTTTGCGTGTGGCATAGCTTCTGGTTGAATGGACGCTTGGGTAAACCAATTGGAATTTGCTATTTTGCATGACATGTCGGCGGTGCCGATGTCTCCGCCTCCGGCTCTGCCTCTGCCTGCTGACTGGGTGCAATCAATAAACACTGTGATTAATAAATTTGATCTCTCAATTTACAGGAAGATATGGTCACGCTCTCCTGCACAGCGACTGGCGAGCGTGTCTGTCTGGCCGCCGAGGGATTTGGTAATCGGCATTGTTTCCTCGAAAATATTGCCGATAAGAATGTGCCGCCCGATTTGTCGCAATGCGTCTTTGTCATCGAACAGGCGCTCTCGGTGCGCGCGCTCCAGGAACTGGTGACAGCAGCTGGATCAGAGACCGTAAGTCCCCAAACTACTAATAATCAGGAGTCACTTATCACAGCATGTGTTGAAACCGTCTTCGAAATCAAAAACAACACGAAAACTTATTGAAATATCAAGTCTACCTATTCCTCACTCTAAGTCGTATGCTACTCTCGTCTCTTCCTCTATCCGATTCCTGGTCCATCATTTGGATTTAATATGTTATCAAAATTTATCTATATAAATATACTATTTACCTTCTGCATGTTGATTTCACTACAATTTCCATTTCTATTTTCACACAAATTGTAACCTATCAATTTTTCGGTTCTTTTTCAAAATTTTTCTAAATACCCAACAGGATAGTCAAGTTGTAAGTATACAGAATGTTCTTTGACTTTAAAATCGCGCTTCTTTCTCTATACTTTCTTTATCTATAACTATAACTATCTTGCTGTATCTATTCTATTTCTATCTCACTCTGCTGGTCTAATGTAGTATTTGTTTTAATTATTATAATTATTATTATTGCTATGATTGCCACTTTGCTTCACTGTCTCGTCCAGCGGGCTTCAGCTAGTTTAAATATATGTATAGCTCTCTCTCTCTCTCTCTTTATCTGTCTGTCTCTACGTATATGTTTTTTCTACGATTTGTTAAAAATCAGACCGTGGAATCGATTGCTCTTTACCGCATTTAACAAACTCATTGACATGCTCATTAAGAGCGAATCGCTAGCATCGCATACTCAATTAACTTCAAGTGCGAAACTCTCAACTACACAAATGCTAATTATCACACACTGTACACTCAGAGAAAATCTAAGCACAAATGTATATAAAATTAATAACCTTCTTGGATTTTCTCTGACTGAGCCAAGTACAAAATTCTTTCTCCACACACAGACATACATACATTGTAGTAGCGTAGAGAACCAAGCGTATACCTTTTCTTAATCCGATTAAGAATCATCTCTCGCTTGCACTTACTAATTACTGTTCAAATCTGCAGGGCAAGGGCACAGGATCCGGCCATAGAACTCTGCTCTATGGCAATGCCATACTCCTGAGGCATCACAACAGCGACATGGTAAGCTAAGCACTGAGAGAGATGGTGCACAATATATGTAGATAATCCGAAATGAATTCAATTATAATGTAACCTACGGAACAGTATCTGGCCTGTTTGTCAACATCGTCGTCGAACGATAAGCTCTCCTTCGATGTGGGTCTCCAGGAGCATAGCCAGGGTGAGGCCTGTTGGTGGACCGTACATCCAGCGAGCAAACAGCGTTCAGAGGGTGAAAAGGTTCGTGTGGGTGATGATTTGATTTTGGTGTCGGTTGCCACCGAACGGTATCTGCACACAACCAAGGAGAACGAGCAGTCCATTGTGAATGCCAGCTTCCATGTGACCCACTGGTCCGTACAGCCCTACGGCACAGGCATCTCACGCATGAAATACGTTGGCTATGTGTTCGGCGGCGATGTCTTGCGTTTCTTTCATGGCGGCGACGAGTGCCTGACCATACCCAGCACCTGGGGCCGTGAGGCAGGTCAAAAGTAAGCCGCAACTTAAGTCCACACTGATTCAATTACAGCACTAATGCGTCTCCTCAACAGCATTGTCATCTATGAGGGCGGCGTGGTCATGGCTCAGGCACGTTCTCTGTGGCGCCTGGAATTGGCGCGCACGAAGTGGACGGGCGGCTTCATAAACTGGTATCATCCCATGCGTATACGTCATATAACGACGGGACGCTATCTGGGCGTCAACGATAGCAACGAGCTAATTCTCGTTAAAAAGGAGGAGGCATCGATTGCAACGACGACTTTCTGCCTAAGGCAAGAAAAGGACGACGAAAAGAAAGTACTCGAGGACAAAGACTTAGAAGTAATCGGTTCGCCGATCATCAAATACGGCGACACCACCGTCATTGTGCAGCACTGCGAATCGAGCCTGTGGCTCAGCTACAAAAGCTACGAAACGAAAAAGAAGGGCGTCGGCAAGGTGGAAGAGAAACAGGCCATTCTCCACGAGGAGGGCAAAATGGACGATTGCCTGGACTTTTCGCGCTCACAGGAAGAGGAATCGAAGACGGCGCGCGTCATTCGAAAGTGCAGCAGCCTCTTCACACAGTTTATAACGTAAGAGCCAAGCTATCTATCAACTCTCGAATATTCTAAAGTAAATCAACTCTTGCATTTTACAGCGCCTTAGAAACCCTACAATCCAATCGTCGGCATTCAATATTTTTCCAAAAAGTTAATCTCAACGAAATGGTAATGTGCCTGGAGGATTTAATCAATTACTTTTCGCAGCCAGAAGATGATATGGGTAAGCAAACTGTGTAACTGTCTAAATAGCATAAAAACTTTGCTTCCTTCCACATAGAACACGAGGAGAAACAGAATCGTTTTCGTGCCTTACGCAATCGCCAGGATCTGTTCCAGGAGGAGGGCGTGCTCAATCTCATTCTGGAGGCCATTGACAAAATTAATATAATTACCTCGCAAGGATTCTTGGCCAGCTTCCTGGCCGGCGACGAGACTGGCCAGAGTTGGGATCTAATCTCAACTTATCTGTACCAGCTACTGGCCGCCATCATCAAGGGCAATCACACCAATTGTGCCCAATTTGCGAACAGCAACCGCCTAAATTGGCTTTTCTCCCGCCTGGGCTCGCAGGCATCCAGCGAAGGCTCCGGTATGTTGGATGTGCTCCACTGTGTGCTCATTGACTCGCCCGAGGCGCTGAACATGATGAGGGACGAGCACATTAAAGTAATTATATCGCTGCTCGAAAAACACGGCCGCGATCCCAAAGTTCTCGATGTCCTCTGCTCGCTGTGTGTGGGTAATGGAGTCGCGGTACGCTCCTCGCAAAACAACATTTGTGATTTCCTGCTGCCCGGCAAGAATCTGCTGCTGCAGACCTTGCTTGTGGACCATGTGGCGAGCATACGTCCCAACATCTTTGTGGGACGCGTCGATGGCTCGTCTATGTACCAGAAGTGGTACTTTGAGGTGACCATGGATCACATCGAGCAGACCACACACATAATGCCACATCTACGCATTGGCTGGGCCAACACCTCCGGCTACGTGCCCTATCCGGGTGGAGGCAAGAAGTGGGGCGGCAATGGCGTCGGCGATGACCTCTACTCCTTTGGCTTCGATGGCGCCCATCTGTGGACGGGAGGACGCAAGACGCTTGTGGTGGACGCACTGCCCGAGGAGCCATACATACGCAAGGGCGACGTCGTTGGCGTGGCCATAGATCTCTCCGTGCCGGTCATTACATTTACCTTTAACGGCAACAAGGTGCGCGGCTGCTTCAGGGACTTCAATCTGGACGGCATGTTCTTCCCGGTGATGAGTTGCTCGTCGAAGCTCAGCTGTCGCTTTCTGTTTGGCGGCGATCACGGCCGCTTGAAGTATGCCCCACCCGTGGGCTTCTCGGCGCTAGTGCAGTGTCTGATGCCGCATCAGATCTTAAGCTTGGATCCCTGCTTTTACTTTGGCAATCTGAGCAAAAATGTGCTGGCCGGTCCCTGGCTAATCGAGGACGATACGGCATTTGTGCCCAAGCCTGTGGACACGACAGGCGTAACCCTGCCCAGCTCTGTGGATCAGATTAAGGAGAAGCTCGCCGAGAATATACATGAAATGTGGGCTCTGAATAAGATCGACGCCGGCTGGACCTGGGGGGAGCAGCGCGACGACTATCATCGCATACATCCCTGCCTCACACAGTTCGAGAAATTGCCAGCTGCTGAGAAACGTTACGACAATCAACTAGCGGTCCAAACATTGAAGTAACTAGCAACCATATATCTCAATATATATCTCCATGTATTCCAAATTGAATTATTTTATTTGCATTTACAGAACTATCATTTCATTGGGCTACTATATAACTATGGATAAGCCACCAGCGCGCATACGACCCGTGCGCCTACCCAACGAGATATTTATGCAGGCCAACGGCTACAAGCCGGCACCGCTCGACCTGAGCGCTGTGACTCTGACGCCCAAGCTGGAGGAGCTCGTGGATCAGCTGGCCGAGAACACGCACAATCTGTGGGCACGCGAGCGCATTCAACAGGGCTGGACCTACGGCCTAAACGAGGACTCTGAAAATCATCGCAGTCCTCACCTGGTGCCCTATGCCAAGGTCGATGAGGCCATCAAGAAAGCTAATCGGGATACTGCCTCCGAGACGGTGCGCACCCTGTTGGTCTACGGCTATGTCCTGGATCCACCCACCGGCGAGGGCACCGAAGCTCTGCTAGCCGAGGCGCAACGTCTGAAGTTCGCCGCCTTTCGCACGTATCGCGTGGAACGCAACTATGCCGTCACCTCTGGCAAATGGTATTTCGAATTCGAGGTGCTGACAGCGGGCCCAATGCGTGTGGGCTGGGCTCGCGCCGATTGCTATCCGGGCGCCATGCTGGGCAGCGAGGACACCAGCTGGGCATTTGATGGCCACAATGTGAGTATGCTGGGTTCTAGCCTTTGTTATTGTAGGATTGGTATATTGTGATGAGCAACGGTTCCATTGTGGGTAAATGTGCTGTGATGTCTAGTTCACGTTTGGTTAGACTTTAATGCAAGCTCAAATTCAAAACCCTCCAAACATGATAATGATTATAGGTAACGAAAATGCATGCCGGAACGATCGAGCACTTTGGTGTTCGCTATGAGGCTGGTGACGTCATTGGTTGTTTCATCGATGTTAAGGAGCAAACCATCAGTAAGGATTCTAGCTGCACTGGCAACATTAGCAACGTTGCTTTACTTATTGAACTTTCGTTATGATCGAACGCATTTTGTTTAACTCTATTCAATTCTACTCAACTCAACTTTATTTTTGTACTATTATTATTCAATTATTTGTTTTCTAATCAATACATTTTTTGTTATATATAATTTAGCGATACTCTCATATCTGATCATTAACCGAACAAGCAAACAAAAAAAAAAAAAAAAACAAAAAAGAAAACCAAACAAACAATACGTTTAATTGGGGCTTTGATAGATCATGCGATCAATTGACACATTTTAAACATCAAATTACAACTTTTTAGGAAGAGAAAGTCTACGGTGGCAACAGTGAATCGTTTGGTAAACAATGTGGACCCGGGGATATAGTCGGAGTCTTTTTAGATCTAGCCGATCATACAATTAGTAAGAATTGCTTCTGAATGCTCGCTCGTTTGTTGTAATGTAAAAAAAAAAAAAAACAGAAGAACTAAAAATGAAATACCCCCAATACAAGATTTGTAAATCCGTGCTTTTGATATCTACTAAATGTCCAGGTCCCTGCTATACGACAGAGCTAAGTACATATCCAATATGTCACACAAAACCATCACAGCAAAGTTCCAACGACAACCCGTCAGCAATTCAAAATCCATAAATTATGAAAATTTATAGTAATTATATGGACGAACACTTCGTACAGGGCAGCACATATCGAACTTCATACCAATCGGATATACAAAAAAAGAAAAGAAAATAAAATTTGCATTTTTATAGCAATATTTTCTAGACCATTTTTGATCACTTAAGATTTTGTTTTTTTTTAAAGTCCAACAAATGTCCCAAGCCCTAACACCTGATTTTTTTTACTTTGAACACAAAAGCCTAACTATTGCATAATAAATCGAAGGACTACCTGAGCAAAAGGTGACACATCAGCTCATCTAAAAAAAAAAATAAAAATCAAAAAGCTTATTACTTAATTCGATTTGCCTGTAAATTTACAACCTTAAATTTTGACTAATCAATGATTGGAAATGAAATTCAATTTCGCTTTCAATTCGTCTACTAATACATATATACCACATACATATAAGAATTTGGCATGATATCTAACAGCTGAAACTGCTTTTTCTTTTTGCGCCAACTAATCGGATGAACTGCAAACAGAGAATTGCAAAGAATCTAATACGCACGATTTTGCATAGGATTTTTTATAGTCATTTTGTTTTTCTAGTGCGATGCGACTTTTTGATGAATTTTGATTTCTATTTAGAAAGTCAAGGCATTAAGGATCGATTGACTAGTACGCACCAAAAATGTTACGATCCTGAGCAGTTTTCAGCCTGACTAGAACTCTTAATTTATTTAAAAGCAGCTTCGTTTAGATACTTTAATATAAATATAATCGAAGCCGAATCGAAATATCCCACAGGAGTCTAATCAAAATTTACCGTCTGCACAGGCTTCTCATTGAATGGAGAACTACTTATGGATGCATTGGGTGGCGAGACAACGTTTGCCGATGTCACCGCTGAGGGCGTGGGCTTTGTGCCCGCCTGCACCTTGGGAGTGGGTCAGAAGGCGCGTTTGATTTATGGCCAAGATGTGGACTCCCTCAAGTTCTTTACCACATGTGGTTTGCAAGAGGGATACGAGCCATTCTGTGTGTAAGTATATAAAATAGAAAATTGTATTCTGATGGAACTATAAATTCACATCGATTCCCAATTCACAGAAATATGCAACGCCCTGTTACGCATTGGTATACCAAGGATCAGCCGATATTTGAGAATACCGAAGAAATGCCCGATTGCCGCATCGATGTGACGCGCATACCTGGCGGAGCTGATACTCCGCCCCATTTGAAGATCTCGCATAATACGTTCGAGACTATGGAGAAGGCAAATTGGGAATTCCTGCGTCTCTCCCTGCCTGTCACCTGCATGAGCGACTTCATCAGTGAGCAGGAGAAGGCGAGACGCTGGGAGGAGATCAAGCTACGCCAATATCGCTTGATGCGCGAGGCACAGGAGGCAGCCATCCAGATGCAGACCCAAAATGCTGCACATATGGATCATATGCTCAAGTCCGGCTTCAATATGAACGACATTAAGGGCTTGACTCGCAATTTCGATGATCACGCCGAGGCAGAGGCCGAGATGATGCGTGGTCCCCCTCGACCACCACGCAAAGGTTCCCTCACCCGGAATATAACATTTGAGACCGATATGACGGCTGCATTGGACGAGATGCAGCGTTCGTCTTCCGTATTGGACATGAATGGTCTGGGCGACGATCTAGATGACAAAAAGAAACGTGGCCGCAGTCCGTTCAAGTTCTTTTCGAAGAAATCACGAGATCAGAGCCGTGAGAAGAATGGCTCGAGGACTGCAGACACATCACTGGAGCGCAGAAACACAGTTGCCCATGGCAGAAACGTGGTTAACCAGCAGATGACAACACGAACGCCGACTTTACGTCTTAATAATGTAAGTAGGAAACGATGTCTATTTCTGTACGTTTATAGAATTACGTATTATCCCACTTTAGGCCGAAATACCGCCCAGTCCAGTGCCTCAGGGACCAAAGCAATTGAGTTCCACGAACTTGGGCCAGCCACCTGTCGAATCATCTGGCAATGAGATGTTTGATGCCGAGTGCCTCAAGCTGATTAACGAATATTTCTATGGCGTGCGCATATTCCCTGGCCAGGATCCCACCCACGTCTACGTGGGCTGGGTTACCACCCAATACCATTTGCATAGTCGCGAATTCAATAAGAATAAAGTGCGACGCGGCTCGGTCTACATTGAAGACTATTATGAAGTGCCCATTGAGCGCATCGATCGTCAGAGCTGTTATGTGGTGCGCGCCGACGAGCTGTTCAATGAGGTAACCCAAGACGCCTCCGGCAAAGGTGCATCGCAGGGTATGTTTGTCGGTTGCTTTGTGGACACCGCGACGGGCATAATACGCTTCACCTGCGAGGGCAAGGAAACCTCACATCGCTGGATGATGGAACCGGATACCAAACTGTTTCCAGCCATCTTCGTCGAAGCCACCAGCAAGGAGATCCTCCAAATTGAGCTGGGACGCACGCCAACCACGCTCCCATTGTCGGCAGCCGTGTTGCCCACCAGCGACAAGCACATCAATCCGCAGTCACCGCCTCGTCTGAAGGTGCAGTGCCTGCGCCCGCATCAATGGGCTCGTGTGCCCAACACCTCACTACAGGTGCATGCGTTGAAGCTGTCCGATATTCGAGGCTGGTCAATGCTCTGCGAGGATCCAGTATCAATGCTGGCCCTGCACATACCCGAAGAGGATCGTTGCATTGATATATTGGAACTGATTGAAATGGATAAACTGCTCTCCTTCCATGCTCACACTCTCACGCTCTACGCTGCGCTGTGCTATCAATCGAATTATCGTGCCGCGCATGCGCTCTGCCAGCATGTCGATCAGAAGCAACTGCTCTATGCCATACGCTCTGAGTATATGAGTGGACCACTGCGTCAGGGATTCTATGATCTGTTGATAGCGCTCCATCTGGAGTCCCATGCCACCACAATGGAGGTATGCAAAAATGAATATATTACACCGTTGGGCGCCGAACTGAAGGAGCTTTACGCTGAGGATGAGATGCGGCACTCGCTTCGTTCCCTTGTCACGGAGTCTGTGCGCCCGCAGTTACGTATGACGGAAATCACGTAAGTGCTAAGTGATCTAAGCTAAGTTCCTTGGGCAACCACACTGTCGTAGTATATCACATTTACATACTAGTCCATACTTTCAACGACGATCCTTAAGTATGAATGGTTCGTTCGTTCGTTGGTTTGTTTTAATCGTGATGCACCTGTGATTTCCTCATAACTCATTTTATTTCCAATACTTTCAATCCAAAAAAAAAAAAAAACAAATATATAAAAACAAAAACACCTGCACTGATCCAACACTCTATGCACCACCAATCGAACCGATACCGATTACCGATCACAACAACAACAACAACAACTCCGCCCGTTCAGTCCCCCTGTGATTGCAACATCTAGTATGCCAAGTGTTTCCAGCGAACCGATACCCAACATCGATCAGTTGTATTCCCCGAAGTTCCCATTAGAAGTAGTCAGAGAATTTGTAATGGAAGCACTTAAAGACGCTGTGGAAATAAATCAAGTGCATAACCGTGATCCCATCGGTTGGACCAACGAGAATCTATTCTTGTAAGTATAATACATTCATATATATACTACATTCCATATTTAATATAACTCATTATTAATTCTTATAGGCCACTCATCAAGCTGACGGATCGCCTACTGTTAGTTGGCGTCCTTACTGATGAGGACGTTCAAAAACTATTAGTAATGGTGGATCCAGAGACTTGGGACCCCACTTTCGCAAGAGGTGGGAGAGAAGCAAACGAAATTACTTTATATTTCTAATATCCTATATATGTTACATGTCTAATTGGTTTATTTCAATGTTTGCAGAGGGCAAAGATGAGCATCGAAAGGGTTTGCTCACTATGAAAATGGCTGAAGGAGCCAAGCTGCAAATGTGCTACCTATTGCATCATCTGTACGACACACAGCTGCGACATCGGGTGGAGAGCATAATAGCATTCTCGCACGATTTCGTGGGCGATCTGCAAACCGATCAGTTGCGCCGTTATATTGAGATTAAACAATCCGATTTGCCAAGTGCTGTTGCGGCCAAAAAGACTAAGGAATTCCGTTGTCCACCCAGGGAACAAATGAATCAGATTCTTTGCTTCAAGAATCTGGAAGCTGACGATCAGGACAATTGCACCTGTGGTCTTGAGTTGCGCAGTCGCTTAAGCGAATTCCACGACTCTCTAATGCAAAAAGTATCGCTAAATGCGCTGCAGGAGCCGGATGGTACTGAGACAAATGCAATCGAAGAGATCAAAACGGGACCCATAACAAAAATCTACAATTTCATCAATACCGTCAAGGAGCTAGAGGAGGGACCCAAAGAAGTGGAGGAGCCTGAGAAAAAGACACCTGAAGAGGTTTTCCGCAAGGTCCTAATCAAAACCATCGTCAGCTGGGCTGAGGAATCACAAATCGAGAATCCAAAATTAGTTCGCGAAATGTTCAGCTTACTGGTACGGCAATATGATACGGTCGGCGAGCTGGTACGTGCTCTAGAAAAGACCTATGTGATCAACAATCGCGCACGAGATGATGTAGCTGAGATGTGGGTTGGTTTAAGCCAGATACGTGCATTGCTGCCCGTACAAATGAGTCAGGAAGAAGAGGAGCTGATGCGTAAGCGTCTATGGAAACTGGTAAACAATGCCACATTCTTCCAGCATCCGGATTTGATTCGCATCTTACGTGTCCACGAAAACGTAATGGCCGTCATGATGAACACTCTAGGCCGTCGTGCTCAGGCACAAAGCGATGCCCCCGCCCAGACCGAGGGAGCCGAGGGCGTGCCCTCAAAGGAGAAAGACACCTCGCATGAAATGGTTGTCGCTTGCTGTCGCTTCCTATGCTACTTTTGCCGTACCGGACGTCAGAATCAGAAAGCCATGTTCGATCACTTTGACTTTTTGCTGGACAACGCGAACATATTGTTAGCCAGGCCCAGTCTGCGTGGTTCCACCCCATTGGATGTGGCATATTCGAGTTTAATGGAGAACACAGAATTAGCTCTGGCACTTAGGGAACACTATTTGGAGAAGATTGCAGTATACCTGTCCAGATGTGGATTGCAGAGCAATTCTGAACTGGTTGAGAAGGGCTATCCCGATTTGGGTTGGGATCCGGTTGAGGGTGAACGATATCTGGACTTTTTGCGCTATTGCGTTTGGGTCAATGGCGAGAGTGTCGAGGAGAATGCCAACCTTGTCATTCGTCTTCTTATCCGTCGTCCAGAATGTTTGGGACCGGCTCTAAGAGGAGAAGGGGAAGGTCTCTTCCGTGCAATCGTCGAGGCCAATCGTATGTCGGAGCGCATATCGGATCGTTGCAAAATGCAAGACGAAGCCGAAGGCACCATAGCTGGACTTAATTTTACCCATCCCCTACCTGAAGGCGACGAAGACGAGGACTATATTGATACGGGTGCCGCCATATTGAATTTCTATTGTACACTTGTTGACCTGCTGGGCAGATGCGCCCCCGACGTGTCTGTCATCGAGCAAGGCAAGAACGAATCACTGAGAGCTAGAGCTATTTTGAGATCTCTTGTGCCACTGGAAGACCTTCAAGGTGTGCTTAGCCTAAAGTTTACGCTCACCCAAACTGCTCCCGGTGAGGAGAAACCAAAGTCGGATATGCCATCTGGCCTCTTACCCAATAACAAGCAGAGTATTGTCCTATTTTTGGAACGTGTTTACGGCATTGAGACACAAGATCTCTTCTATCGGCTGCTCGAAGACGCTTTTCTCCCAGATCTGCGTACAGCCACAATTTTAGATAAGAGCGATGGCTCAGAGAGCGATATGGCCTTAGCCATGAATCGCTACATTGGCAACTCCATTTTGCCACTGCTTATCAAGCACTCAAAGTTCTATAACGAGGCTGAGAACTATGCAAGTCTCTTGGATGCCACACTGCACACGGTCTATAGGCTATCCAAGAACCGTATGCTAACCAAGGGACAGCGAGAGGCAGTATCCGATTTTCTAGTAGCATTGACATCACAAATGCAACCTGCCATGCTCTTAAAGCTATTGCGCAAGTTGACTGTTGATGTATCCAAGCTATCCGAATATACGACGGTCGCACTCAGGGTAAGTTCCATACTCTTGACCCACTCCAAGAGAATCATTAACTTATCATATCTCTCGCATTTATAGCTGCTCACACTACACTTCGATCGCTGCGCTAAGTACTATGGCTCGACTCAAGGCCAGGGCTCGTATGGAGCTTCGTCAGATGAGGAGAAGCGTCTAACGATGCTGCTCTTCTCAAATATTTTTGACTCGCTGAGCAACATGGACTATGACCCGGAACTGTTCGGTAAAGCATTGCCCTGTCTAATTGCCATCGGTTGTGCCCTGCCACCGGACTATAGCTTATCGAAGAATACCGATGAGGACTATTATGGCCGACAAATGGGTGCACCAGATCAACCTCAATATGTGCCAAATCCAATTGATACGAACAATGTACATTTGGACAATGATTTGAATTCATTAGTTCAAAAGTTCAGCGAACATTATCACGATGCTTGGGCTAGTCGCCGTTTGGAGGGAGGCTGGACATATGGCGAAATTCGATCCGATATCGAACGCAAGCACCCACGCCTAAAGCCCTACAATATGCTCAGTGAATATGTACGTAGTATACATATATCAATATCAATCAGCTCGACTTCTAACGTTCTAATGGGCATACTACTCATCGCTAATCGACATCATATATCTATACTTATTTATATATCTCTATTTATATCTAATATTTATTTACACATTCTCACAGGAGCGTGAGCGCTACCGAGATCCGGTGCGTGAATGCCTCAAAGGTTTATTGGCCATTGGCTGGACCGTTGAGCACTCTGAAATCGATTTGCCACTCAATCATCGTGGCTCGACGCGTCGTCAATCGAAGCCCCAAATTGTATGTATTAGAAAATTAATAGACTAACCAAATATTTTCCCCCAAAAATTGATTTCATTAACGCCTTTTCAAAAATTTCTTACGCTACCAATCACGGAATATCCCTATCGCACAATTGGCGACTTCTACTCCTTCACATTCACTTGAAAACCCATTGGTGCTTACACAAATAGCATGATTTTCAGAATGAGGGCAGTCCCTTCAACTATAATCCACATCCTGTGGACATGAGCAACCTGACGCTCAGCAGAGAAATGCAAAATATGGCCGAACGTCTGGCCGAAAATTCTCATGATATTTGGGCGAAGAAGAAGAACGAAGAGTTGAATGGATGCGGCGGAATTATCCATCCACAATTGGTGCCCTATGACCTGCTCACCGACAAGGAGAAGAAGAAGGATCGCGAACGATCGCAGGAGTTCCTCAAATACATGCAGTATCAGGGATACAAATTGCACAAGTAAGGATATGAAAAACTCTCTATGTGAAACTTAATTTATTACAAATCCCTGCTTATTTGTAGGCCCTCAAAGGGTGGCGCTGTTGAGGAAGGCGGTGCCACGCAAGCTGCCGTTGAGCTGCGCTTTTCTTATTCACTGCTAGAAAAGCTTATCCAATATCTGGACCGCGCCACCATCAACATGAAGCTATTGAAGCCATCGACCACGTTCAGTCGACGCAGCTCGTTCAAGACGGCATCGCGAGACATCAAGTTCTTCTCAAAGGTCGTGTTGCCTCTAATGGAAAAGTACTTCTCGACGCACCGCAATTATTTTATTGCTATTGCCACGGCAACGAATAACATAGGCGCCGCATCGCTAAAGGAGAAGGAAATGGTTGCCTCGATATTCTGCAAATTGGCAGCCCTGTTGCGCAATCGCCTGAGCGCCTTTGGACCTGATGTGCGCATCACTGTGCGCTGCCTGCAAGTGCTGGTCAAGGGCATTGATGCGAAGACTTTGACCAAGAACTGCCCCGAATTCATACGCACATCGATGCTGACGTTCTTCAATCAAACTTCTGATGATCTGGGCAACACGATAATGAATCTACAGGATGGCAAGTACAGCCATTTGCGTGGTACACACCTAAAGACCTCCACATCACTGGGCTATGTAAATCAGGTGGTGCTGCCAGTGCTGACTGCGATGTTTGACCACCTGGCTGCCTGTGATTACGGCAGTGATCTGCTGCTCGACGAGATCCAAGTGGCCTCTTATAAGATTTTAGCTGCCCTTTATCACTTGGGCACCGATGCGACACTGACACACGATCGCAAATATTTGAAAACGGAAATCGAAAGGCATAGACCTGCCTTAGGCTCTTGCTTGGGCGCCTACAGCTCGTGCTTCCCAGTTGCCTATCTGGAGCCGCATCTCAATAAGCACAATCAGTACTCGTTGCTCAACCGCATTGCAGATCATTCGCTGGAGGCCCAGGACATTATGGTCAAAATGGAAAGCTGTATGCCCAATTTGGAAGCGATCCTCACTGAAGTGGATCAGTTTGTTGAGTCGGATAAGACTTATGCCGATGCACCTCACATAATTGATGTTATATTGCCGCTGCTCTGCGCCTATTTGCCCTTCTGGTGGTCCCAAGGTCCGGATAATGTCAGTCCGACAAGTGGAAATCATGTGACCATGGTCACCGCGGATCACATGAATTCGCTGCTGCGCAATGTGCTCAAGATGATCAAGAAGAACATTGGCAATGATAACGCACCCTGGATGACACGCATTGCAGCCTACACCCAACAGATAATCATCAATACATCAGAGGAGCTGCTCAAGGACCCATTCTTGCCACTGGCGGAGCGTGTCAAGAAGCGTACCGAGAACATGCTGCACAAGGAGGACAGCATGCGAGGATTTATAAAATCGGCCACAGATGATACTTCCCAAGTGGAGACGCAACTTCAAGAGGATTGGAATTTGCTTGTGCGAGATATATACTCGTTTTATCCGCTACTCATCAAATACGTGGATCTGCAGCGCAATCATTGGCTAAAAGATAATATCCCCGAGGCCGAAGAACTGTACAATCATGTTGCCGAGATCTTTAATATCTGGTCGAAGAGTCAATACTTCTTGAAGGAGGAGCAAAACTTTATATCGGCTAATGAAATTGATAATATGGCTCTGATAATGCCAACGGCGACGCGACGATCAGCCATATCTGAGGGCGTGCCAGCAGTGGGTGGCAAGGTGAAGAAGAAGAAGAAGAACAGGGACAAGAAACGTGACAAGGACAAGGAGGTGCAAGCCAGTTTAATGGTGGCCTGTCTGAAGCGTCTACTGCCCGTTGGCCTCAATCTATTCGCTGGTCGCGAACAGGAGCTGGTGCAGCATTGCAAGGATAGATACTTGAAGAAGATGAACGAGTACGATGTCATAGAATTTGCACGCAATCAGTTAACATTGCCCGACAAGCTCGACCCATCGGATGAGATGTCGTGGCAGCATTATCTCTACTCGAAACTGGGCAAGACTGAAGAGCCAGTCGATGAACAGGCCTTGGAGAAGGTGAATGCCAACTCGAATGAGAAAGGTAAAGACAAGACGACAGAGACCGTTGATCGAATCGTGGCCATGGCTAAGGTTCTGTTTGGCCTGCATATGGTAAGTAAACGGGGAGAGGGGGTTGACATTCTATACCCACATATGGTATTGCAAATACATATACACTTATACAAGTCTCTTTCCTTTCTCTTGTATTTTATATATGTTTATTTCTCAATACCAACTGATATTACTTACTTATATAACTATATACTTTTATACTTAAAATATACTTTCTCAATTTTGCACTTTTTATTAACTTTTCTTTTCCATACGATTTGCCCCAAATAAATCTATAACGTACATTTCAACGACATATAATTTCCAACTGCTGACCAAATCGTGAACGAAACAATTACAGATCGACCATCCACAACAGCAGAGCAAAAATGTCTACAGGAGCGTTGTGTCAATACAAAGGAAGCGTGCCGTTATCGCATGTTTCCGTCAGACATCGCTACATTCTCTACCCAGGTTATTACCGATATATTCACTGCAGTACTAATACACATGCGTGCGCACGTTAATACAACCGCTCAAGCTGATGGGCTCAAGTGTGTGTGTGTATGTATGTAAAGTAACGGTGCTTTATATGAAGATCAACATTTAGTTATTTAGAAAACGGGCTCTATTTACTTACATGCATACAAAGCTTTAGCTAATACATGGGACCAAGCGATAGGCCTTTACGCAGATTTGAATTAATATGATTTTTTAATCACATCACATTTCGCACTTTGTTTATCTTTTTTTTTTTTTTGTATTTCGTTCACCCACTGATTTCAATTAACGAAAAATGTACTAAAACGCAATACCACTTAGTGTGACCGTAGTGCTGTAACTCATCCTTGTCTTTTAATATGTATGTATGTATTTTTATGCTCTTGCTTGCTATTGTACCGCTCCATATAGGCATCCGGCGCCAAGAACAAAACAAAACGTTGGAGTTCCAAAATTTCGGTCGCTCGACGCCAGGCAGTTATATCAAGCTTACGCGCCAAGCATCTATATCGTATGAGCAGGTGGTAGCCGCAAAAAATACTAATATGTTATACGAATACACATATTTTATACACCTATACATATGAATATAAGTATGCAATTGATTGCAATTGTTTCTGTTTATTTAGTATTTAAGCCCTTGCAGACTGCTGTATTTAATATGTATTATTTCCATGGTCACTCTGTCCGCTGTCCGCAGGTCAAAATTGAATAGTTTTTCCAACAGATCTGCAAGGGTTTCATTGAAAGCTCGACGTTCGGACGATAAGCTTTTATTTCGTAGTGTTTTTAGCAGTTTAACTCGATTACTAAAAGCATGCCACTTATATTAATATGCTTCATATTCCAATTTGAATTAATAACGATCTCTTCACCGCAGACACCGTGCTTGCAATATTTTTGCGCGCACCTACTACGAGCAATGGCTGCAGGAGGAGAACGTCGGCCAGGAGGTGATGATCGAGGATCTGACCCAGACATTTGAAGAGTCGGAGAAATCAAAGAAGGAAGAAGAGGAAACCGACGGCAAGCCGGATCCGTTGACCCAGCTGGTAACCACCTTCTGCCGCGGTGCCATGACAGAGCGCAGTGGCGCACTCCAAGAGGATTTACTGTACATGTCCTATGCACAAATCGCAGCAAAGTCTTGTGGCGAAGAGGAAGAAGAAGGTGGTGACGAAGGCGAAGGGGGTGAGGGCGGCGAAGAGGGCGAAGGCACAAGTATTCATGTAAGCTGAGCGAAAATACTGAAGATAATAAAAATAAATACTAAAAAATGTACTAACTTATCCTAATCCCAATTGTGCTTGCAAACTAATCTAATTTGAATGCAAAGTGCCGCATGTCGAAACTAATGGTAAATATTGCAATATGAAATCTTATTAGAAAGTTCAACGAGAGTATGTAAAGCTGCTAGAGCTAAGTGAATTGAATGACTTTGTAAAGACAAAAATAATATACGAGGGTAGCTTCAAATATTTGGAGTGAAACACCATGAAGATTATAACTGAATTTGCAGTTATTAATTTAAATTAATAAAACTAACCAAGTGAAAGTAAAATAAACTCAATTCCATGAACTTTATTCACTAACAGCTAAAACATTAGCCCTAGCAAACTGATTGATTAAATTAAGATACAATAAAGCTGTAACTGTTACACTGTTCCATGCATATAATCCAATTATCCAATATTTTAAACAGGAACAAGAAATGGAGAAACAGAAACTGCTGTTCCATCAAGCGCGTCTGTCCAATCGTGGCGTTGCCGAAATGGTGCTGTTGCACATATCCGCCTCCAAAGGTATACCTTCGGAGATGGTCATGACGACACTCAATTTGGGCATCGCCATATTGCGTGGCGGCAACATCGACATTCAAATGGGTATGTTGAATCACTTGAAGGAGAAAAAGGATGTGGGTTTCTTCACCTCCATTGCCGGGCTGATGAACTCGTGCAGTGTGCTCGATCTGGATGCATTCGAGCGCAACACAAAGGCCGAGGGTAAGTGTTCCTTAGTGATTATCCTTGCTGTGTGAACCAGATGCAATCCTGCTTGACGTTTGCTAAGCCCTTACCTTATGATTGATTATGATTATTACTATTATTATTAGTCTTACTATTATTATTGTGATTCTGGCATCATCACGTCTCATGCTGCGCCTTATTCTAAGTTCAATTATTGATTTCGTCTCTCCTTCCAACTACTTTCCCCCCAAATCATCCAACATATACATACGCATGCCGTTTATATCCCGTATCCCGTATATATGTATGTGTACCTGATCCCCGCTATCGTTGTAAAAACCAAACCACAAAAACAAAGAGTATATTCCAAGTGCGGGTGCAGGTCTTGGTGTCGGCTCGGAGGGCGCTGCGGGTGAGAAGAATATGCACGATGCGGAGTTCACGTGTGCTCTATTCCGATTCATTCAGCTAACCTGCGAGGGTCACAACTTGGGTAAGTCGCTCAGCAAAGATCTAGCAACCAATCGGTATAAATATATCTCTTCTAGAATGGCAAAACTATTTACGTACCCAGGCTGGCAATACAACCACGGTCAATGTGGTCATCTGTACGGTGGATTATTTGCTGCGTCTGCAGGAATCGATTATGGACTTCTATTGGCACTACTCCAGCAAGGAGATCATTGACCCAGCTGGCAAGGCGAACTTCTTCAAAGCCATCGGCGTGGCTAGCCAAGTGTTCAATACCCTCACTGAGGTCATCCAGGGTCCCTGCACCTTGAATCAGCAAGCCTTGGCCCATTCCAGATTGTGGGATGCGGTCGGCGGTTTTCTATTTCTATTTTCGCATATGCAGGACAAACTCTCGAAGCATTCGAGTCAAGTGGATCTGCTAAAGGAGCTGCTCAATCTACAAAAGGATATGATCACCATGATGTTGTCCATGCTGGAAGGCAATGTTGTGAATGGTAAGTCTTATATACGATTGCCATACCAATATTTCAAATATCTTTCCTAACTTTCCCAGGCACAATTGGCAAGCAGATGGTGGATACTCTTGTTGAGTCGGCAAGCAATGTTGAGCTGATTCTCAAGTATTTCGATATGTTCCTGAAATTGGCCGATTTAATTGAGTCGCCCAGTTTCCATGAGATTGATATGAAGAACGAGGGCTGGGTAATACCCAAGGATTTCAGAGACAAAATGGAGCAGTCCAAGAACTACACACCGTAAGGAGAAAGAGTCCTATGAGATCAGACAACTATTTAACATGTGTCAATTGTCTATTTTGCAGGGAGGAGATGGATTTCCTTTTGGCCTGCTGTGAACGCAATCACGAGGGCAAAATTGATTATAGAGCCTTTGTCGAACGCTTCCACGAGCCATCAAAGGAGATCGGTTTCAACCTGGCTGTGCTGCTGACCAATCTCAGTGAACACATGCCCAATGAGCCGCGCCTGGCGCGCTTCCTGGAGACTGCGGGCTCTGTGTTGAACTATTTCGAGCCGTTCCTGGGTCGCATCGAAATCTTGGGCAGCTCGAAGCGTATTGAGCGTGTTTACTTCGAGATCAAGGACTCGAACATCGAACAATGGGAGAAGCCACAGATTCGCGAATCGAAACGCGCATTCTTCTACTCGATTGTCACTGAGGGCGGCGACAAGGAAAAACTGGAAGCATTTGTTAACTTCTGTGAGGATGCAATCTTTGAGATGACCCACGCCTCTGGCCTAATGGCTACCGACGATGGCGGCGGCAACGTGAAACGGGATACGGCCTACAGTTCCTACATGAGCGAAGAGGAGGAAGAGCGCGCCGCTCGGGATCCGATTAGACGCACAATCACTGCTGTAAAGGACGGCCTGAAGTTCGGAGTTCACATGCTGAGTCCCTCGAACATCAAACACCAAATTGGAGTTATGCAAACGAAATCGATACCTGAACTGATTGTTGGATTCTTTAAGATTATCTTCTATATGTTCTACTACACGGGCTATGCACACTACTGTGTGGTGCGCTATATCTTTGGCATTCTGTTGAATCTGATGCGTGGTCCCGCACCCGAGCAGGAGGATGAAGTTGCTGTAGTTGAGGAGGAAACATTTGGACGTGCGCTGCCGCCGTTGCCGCTGGAGGAGCCACCAGGCCCGGTTCAAGCATTCGGCCTGGATATAAACAAAGAGGAAAACGGCATGTACAAGGTTGTGGTGCACGAGTCGCCAGCAAGCTCATCTGTGGAGGAGGGCGGTGAATCTAGCCCAGAAGATGGCGCAGCTGCACCCGGAGAACTACTCGAAGGCGAACTGCATCAGGAACCCATTTCAATTGTCGATATGCTTGGCGGTGAGGCCGCTAAGAAGGCAGCTCAGGAACGTCAGGAGGCACAGAAGGCTCAAGAAGCAGCCATGGCATCAATTGAGGCGGAGGCCAAGAAGTCATCGGCGGCACCACAAGAGACACCAGCGGTGCACCAAATCGACTTCTCGCAGTACACGCACCGCGCCGTCAGCTTTTTGGCTCGCAACTTTTATAATCTGAAATATGTGGCACTCGTGTTGGCATTCAGCATTAACTTTATGTTGCTCTTCTACAAAGTGACCTCGTTCAACGAGGAATCCGAAGGATCGGCCGAAGAGGAACTTATTTTGGGCTCTGGTTCGGGTGCTGGTGATATGGCTGGTTCTGGTCTGGGCGGCTCGGGTGATGGGTCGGGCGACGGCGATTTCGAAGACGATGACATACCGGAGCTGGTTCATGTGGATGAGGACTTCTTTTATATGGAGCATGTGCTGCGCATAGCCGCTCTGCTCCACTCCCTGGTATCGCTGGCCATGCTGATCGCGTACTATCATCTGAAGGTGCCGCTGGCCATCTTCAAGCGCGAAAAGGAAATTGCACGACGTCTGGAATTCGATGGTCTCTTCATAGCCGAGCAGCCGGAGGATGATGACTTCAAGTCCCACTGGGATAAGCTGGTCATATCGGCTAAGAGTTTCCCTGTCAACTACTGGGATAAGTTTGTCAAGAAGAAGGTTAGGCAAAAGTACAGTGAGACCTACGACTTTGACTCGATCTCGAATCTGCTGGGCATGGAGAAGAGCGCATTTACGGCACAGGAGAGCGAGGAGACGGGCATCCTGCGATACATCATGAACATCGATTGGCGCTATCAGGTGTGGAAGGCTGGAGTCACCTTTACGGACAACTCCTTCCTCTACTCCCTGTGGTACTTCAGCTTCTCGGTGATGGGCAACTTTAACAACTTCTTCTTTGCCGCCCATTTGCTGGATGTGGCCGTTGGCTTTAAGACACTGCGCACGATTCTACAGTCCGTAACCCACAATGGCAAACAGCTCGTCCTGACCGTGATGCTCCTGACGATTATCGTTTATATATACACGGTGATTGCTTTCAATTTCTTCCGCAAGTTCTACATACAGGAGGAGGATGAGGAGGTGGACAAGAAGTGCCATGACATGTTGACCTGTTTCGTCTTTCATTTGTACAAGGGCGTTAGAGCAGGCGGTGGCATTGGCGACGAAATTGGGGATCCGGATGGAGATGATTATGAGGTCTATCGCATCATCTTCGACATCACATTCTTCTTCTTCGTCATTGTCATCCTGTTGGCCATCATCCAGGGTTTGATTATCGACGCCTTCGGCGAGCTGCGTGATCAACTGGAATCGGTCAAGGATAATATGGAATCGAATTGCTTTATTTGTGGCATGGGCAAGGACTTCTTTGATATAGTCCCGCATGGTTTCGATACGCACGTGCAGAAGGAGCACAATCTGGCCAACTATATGTTCTTCCTGATGCATTTGATCAATAAACCGGATACCGAGTACACCGGCCAGGAGACGTACGTGTGGAATATGTATCAACAGCGCAGCTGGGACTTCTTCCCAGTGGGCGACTGCTTCCGCAAGCAGTACGAGGACGAACTCTCTGGTGGCGGTGGTGGCGGAGGCTGAGCTCCTGGATCCACTTAGTCGCGTTTTTATTACAATTTCTATGATGATCGTTAATATCTCTATTATAATATTGATATATGTTTGAATTCTCTCAATAATAAATCATATTCTAATTAATTTAAGTATATATTTTACATACATTACGGATGCTCGACCAAATAAATCGATTCATTTTTACCGAAGTTGAAAGCAACGTCAATTCATTGTTATATAATTTTTTTTTATTAAATACACATTGATAACATCAATAAATATAAAATATGTTAACTTATTTATAAAAACAACTCACATAATTTAATGTTTTTCTTGAAATTTCATAAAATTCTCTTTAAAAATCACAGCTACTTAATCCATGTTTAACACCTAAAGTTGGCTTAGATAAAAATTAGTTATATTCTAATTGCTTGGTGGACATTTAACGAGCATATTGTTCATATCTGTGTGCGATATATATATACTATACAAGTGCCATTCTATATTCTATGTCCTAATTCATGTTCAATTCGATTTGCCTCTTAGGCTGAATTTTGACTAGCGAAAATTGTATAATTGAAAATAATATAGAATAAATACAACGAAAATTGCAATAAAATATCAGCAATCGAGTCGCTTCTTCAAGCGAAAGAATTCGGCGTTATCGATGCTATTCATATTGTCCATATGCAGATTGCGAAGTGTGCGCACGTCCGCCAAGCGATCCTCGATATCCGTATACATGCGACGGCAGCGATAGATGGACAAGGTCTCCAGACATTCACAATTCACAATTATAGAGTCGATCGTGTGATCCGTCAACTGGCTGCAGCCGCTGATGTCCAGCGAGCGCAGCCGCTGCAACCTCTCCGTAATGATTTTGATGCCCTGATCGCTGATGTTATAGCAGTCGGATAGATCGAGTACCTCAATGGCTGGACAATTGTTAACTAAGGCTTCCATGCCCAGCAGTGAGATCTGCTGGCAATTCGAGAGCAACAGCTTGCTGAGCTCAATGTGCTTCAGGCCATATTTCAGGGAGACATCGCTGATTTTATTGCAGCCGCGCAGATTGAGCGATCGCAGTCCACGCAGCTCTTGTATGTTGTGACCCTCGAAGTCCTCCTCGTTGATCAGATTCATCTCGTAAGCCGCAAACATTGCCTGCTTTCGTTTCGCATCCCGCACAATCTCCTCCTCCGCCTTGCTGCGCAACGATATCTTGATCGACTGCAACGAGCCGCTGAATCCATCGGACGGTGGGTAGTTGTTTCCTATAGCAGAGCTGCGATTCAGTTCTAGCTTAGCTATATTGATGCCAGTCAAAGCGGCATCTGTTAGCTAAAGGAAAATAATAATCATCAGCTAAATATATGATGTTAAGGAACTCTCTATAGATTCTCCACTCACCCGACAACAGCTTTCGAGCGAGAGCTCTCTCAGCCAGCACAGTTGCTGGATTATGAGCTGCATTACCTCATCTGTGACAGCATTGACGCAATGATTGAGATGAAGCGAGCGTAGAGCATGCAGGTTCCTGGCTATTGACTTGATGGACTCCTCACAGATGGTCAGATAAGAGACGTTCAGCTCCTCGAGGACATTATTCTCTGCACTAGCGATGCCTTCTATTATCCCAATGCTATTGATGCCATCACAATTGGATATATCGAGCAGGCGTAATCGAGACAAATTGCGTAAACTTGCAGCGCCTGTATTCGATATGCCGGCACACGCATTGATCTTCAATTCCTGCAGCAGGGGATTTGCCTGAACAATTACTGCCACGCAATCATCATTCAGACACATCGTCGACGACAGATCCAGAACAATCAGTTGAGCTTGAGTGTAGAGAAAGCTGCGTATGGTCGAGGCATTCAGTTGCCTGCAGCCCGCCAAATAGAGACGTCGCAACTGCAACCCGGGCTGAGCGTGTTCGTCGGCCTTGCTCAGCTCAATGAGAGCCATCAGCGAGTGGCCGATGAGCGTGTGACTGAAGTCAAGTGTGTGCAGTATTCTCCGCTGCTGGCTGATCACATTTTGTATGTATTTGAATGTCAGCACCGATTCACTGGGTGTGCTGGGCTCGTTTGGATAGAAGCGTCGATGGATGGCGTTGTGAAAGGAGATCTGACAGCCGGACATATTCAGCAATTCCAAATTGGGCATTAGAGCTGTTAATCTCAGTAGTATAGCATCGGTTAGATATTGATTTTTGCATATTGTCAACTCTCTGATGCTAGCCAAATGTGCCGATATCTCATTCAAGTCACACGAATTGCTATCCAAAAACGTGGCGGACATGAACAAAGGCAAACAGCGCGTCACCGAAAGGATTTGCAGACGGGGCAACAGGCTCAAGATGCCATAGAATTGTTTGTCATTCAGGTCGACATTATCCAGGCTCAAGGAGTGCGCCGACTCACCGATGAATGTCATCAGCTCCTGCACCTGACCCAGCGTGACATCCTCGAACAGAAAGTGACGAAATCGTCGTTCACATCGCATCAAATCCAACGCCGGACTATGTTGATCCGATAAAACAGTCTTCGAGAAACGTACACGGGTGCGTGCGATGAATTCTGTATGATATAGAGCGCTTCTCCAACGTTGACAAGTCGTGCCAGCTGCCAACAGATCCGAATAGCCTAGATATTTATATATATGCAGCACAATCTGTATCAAATATCAAAATCATTTATTTCATCAGCTGACTTTCGGTCACGAGTAACAGAAAACTGCTCTTAAAACAATGGGCATACCTCTAGGGGCAGATCACTATAGCTGTATAGGCAATAGTCCAAGGACGTCATTATATAAGTATATATATATATATATATATATATATATATTTATATATATATAAATATATAATTTTTAACTCCAAATTCCAAACCCCAATAAACTAAGATTCAGTTCCACTAGACCAACACTAAACCAACTAGAACTATTAGACAATGTAACCGATTGGTATATTGGACAAAAATACCACTCGTTATCAATGATGGTATTCCTACAAGAAATTTATAAATTCAAGTATAAGTCGCTGCAATGCGTTTCAAGCATTCACTTAGATAATGAAACACGCAAGGCAACAATTGTAGAAATTAAAAAAGGCACAAAAGGCACGCAAGTAAAATAGATTCACAAAAGTTATACAACGCGAATTCAGTATTTTTTTAGCACAGCTGTTTTGCTGCGTTCGCTGCATATTTTCCTTAATTTCTGAGGCCACACTTTGTCTATGACATCAGTTTTAGCTTTGCTGTCCAATTCTGTTTCAGAAAACTTTCTGTAAACTTTGCGCAAAATACTAACTAGTCAATAAACTGTCGAAGATAAGAAAGCGCAGTGCCCAATATAATGGCCGATCCAAAATTTCAAAACCTGCCCGGCATTGTAAGCTAAAAACTTTATGAATTAGTCATAGAAAGCAGCTTTTACATACAGACATAATTAATATATGTATCTTTTTTTTAGGCTTATGACCAGCCGGATGTTTTTGAGACTCCCGACGATCCGGAGGTGGACACGTCCGACTATTATGAAGAGGAGCCGGAAAACGAGGCCATTGAGCGATTGCACATTTCGCCAAGCATCGCCCACAAACGTTTTAACAATGCAACGCTTGAGGGAAACGTCGACTTCACGGATCGAATTGGACGTCGCTTGTGCCGAGGCTATGATGTTCGAGGCGGGGAATATGAGCTGGTAGGCCTAGGGGAAAAGGAGACGCCAGTGCAAAAGTGTCAGCGTTTGCAAATTGAAATGAACGAGCTGCTCGATGAAGTGGCCGCCTTACAAGTAGATCGAAAGATTGCCGACGAAGAAAAGAAATCCTATGATGCGGTCGCTACTGTCATAAGCACAGCCAAGAGAGTATTGGATACGCTGAAACTTGAGCAAGTGCTGGGCAAGGAGCAAATCCCCAATGATAAGCAAGTGAAAGCACTTGTCGCACAAGTCGAAGAATTTAAGCAATCGGGCGTACTAACGGCTCTGCCCACACCTGGCACGGATTTGGCAGCGACAGCACGCATAGCGAATCTGGAGCAGCGTTTGCATCAGCTGGAAAAGGCTGTGGGCGCACAGCCCGAGAAACTCAGTCGCCTTACAGCCGTCACTAACACATCCAATGTGCTCGAAGCAGTGCGACACTTGAGCACCAAGGCTGCTCTCCTCCAGCCTGACAAACTGGATGCGATTGAACAACGCCTGACTACATTAACTGGCAAAATGGATGCAATTGCCGAGAAATCCAGCGGCAGCACACAGGACGCCAAGCGTGATCAGAAGGTTACAGAGCTGTACGACCTGGCCAAACGTACCGAGCCAGTTGTTGAGATGTTGCCACATGTTATTGAAAGAATGCAAGCGCTCGAAGCTTTGCATAAATATGGTAAGAAATATATCTGAATTAAATGTATAAGTCCAAATTTAATGATTCATCATTTCCCCTTCGCAGCTAACAACTTTGCTAAGATCATAGCGGAAATTGAGCAAAAACAGGGCACTATTACTACAAGTTTGGTCAATAATAAGGAGCTTTTACATTCTGTGCAGGAAACTTTTGCTCAAAATTTGGAAACAATCAATGCTAAAGTCGCTAAAGTTGAGCAAAGAGTTGCGGCTGTAACAAACGCTAAATAAATGAGCTCAGCACATCTATTATTATAAAAATTATATATGATATATATTTATTTGTATCAATAAAGCAAACGCTTCAAATTTCTATTAATATATACGTAAAGATTGTTTACTTTAGAATAATACACACACACACGTACAGACAACCCACCCAATCGCATTAAAAGTAACAATCGATTCATCGATATTTATTTGGTCGCAAATTCGTTTGTATTTCGGTACCTGGTTTCGATAGCCGCATATCGATTGTGCCACAGCTTATAGTTCTTAAAACGGATTGGAAAAACCTATTTATATAAAATTATAAATTATTTATACATATTGTTTTTTATTTAACAATAAACAACAACAAAAAAAGCTGCGTAAGTTAATGCATTTAATCAATACAAATTCACATAATGTAGCATGCTATAGCAGTTGTTGGCCACGCCAATGTTTTTTGAAGAAGAAAAAAGTGATGACGAGGCGCGCTCCAATTGGACGTCCCCTTACAATTCGCTTTAAATTTCATTTAATTAATGTAAAAGAATTTGTAATTGCAGAGCGCAACAACAATGAAAATCAAAGAGCTGCAAAAGACGGTGAACATTGCCTGGTCGCCAGCTCAGCAGCAACAAATTTTGTTAGCTGCCGGCACAGCGGCTCAGCAATTCGATTCAAATGCAAATGCCACATTAGAGATCTATTCGCCGAGCATTGGGGATGCCAGCTATGATTTGGAGCTCAAAGCTAGCGTGCCCAGCGACTTCAAGTAAGCACCTGATATATATATTTATCTCCATTAATAAATAAAAATATCCCTCCTTAGATTTCAAAAGCTGATTTGGAGTCCTCATGCAACGCATGCAAATGGACTGATTGTGGGTGGCTGTGAGGCAGGCCACATCAATGTCTATTCGGCTGCTAAGATGCTGGCCAACGAGGAGTCGTTGGTCGCAAGGCAGGACAAGCATACGGGCGCAGTTAGCGGCTTAGACTTTAATCCATTTTTAAACAATTTGCTAGCTTCGTGTGCTTCGGAATCAGAGATTTACATTTGGGATTTGAATAACCCAGTTACTCCACTCAATCCAGGTGCTAAAACGCAACCACTTGAGGATGTGAAGAATGTCGCTTGGAATCGGCAAGTGCAGCATATCTTGGCATCAGTGTTCAGCACTCGCTGCGTCATTTGGGACTTGCGCAAGAGTCAGCAGATCATCAAGTTGTCCGATACTCAATCGAGGGTTAGATGGCATGCCATTGAATGGCACCCGGAGGTGGCCACCCAGGTCTGGCTGGCCTCAGAAGACGATCAGGCGCCGGTGGTGCAGTTGTGGGATTTGCGTTATGCCACCGCTCCGGCAAAAACTTATCAGATTCACGACCGTGGAGTTTTGGGCATGTCCTGGTGCTTGCAGGACACCGACTTGATGGTCTCTTGTGGCAAAGATAATCGCATATACTGCTGGAATCCAAATTCTAAGATACCTGAAGGCGAAATCCTTTCAGAGGTGGCCACCACAGCCTCTTGGTATTCAGATGTGCAATTCTGTCCACGCAATCCAGCGTTGATAGCCAGCGCCAGTTTGGAAGGTGCTGTTTCTATATACTCCCTCAATGGTGGTACACACCAGATGGTGCAGACATCGGAGAAGATTGCCGACTCTTTCCCAGGCATGGATCAATTTGCTCAAGCTCCGCTGCCCCAGCAAGCCACGCAAGTTGTGTACCATGATTTATCGCGCGCGCCCAAGTGGATGAAACGCCCATGCGGTGTAGCCTTTGGCGTGAGTATAAGAAAGTATCTGGTTTATTGTATCCAACTAATTCGAGTTTCGATTACAGTTTGGTGGCAAATTAGTTAGCTTTAATAATAAATCGAAGACGGTGACGGTATCCCAGTTGACCACCGAGCCCGAGCTCGTGGAACGTGCCAATGCCCTGGAAGCGTCCCTGGCCGAGACTGACTACGCCGAGTATTGCAGGCAACGAGCAGACAAGTCTGGTGATCAGCATGGTCGTTACATTTGGTACTTCATTAAAGCGAACTTTGAATTGAATCCCAAGGAAGAGATGCTCAACCTGTTAGGTAAACACGCCAGTCATATTAAAATACCATAATTCGCATTCATTTGTACTCTCATTTCAGGCTACAACAAGGAGGACATCGATGGCAAATTCACCAAGTACATCAAAGAGGCCGAAGAGAGCAACTCGCAGTCTGACGTGGATACGCTCACAACTCGCATATCAACCCTTACACATGTGAGTTTCCGTTGTCAGCTCTTATCTCTCCATGAGCCCATAAACATATTATTTCTTGTCCCATATTTTGTTATCAATATTTGGGCATTGCTTCAGTTCTGTTCATCTTGCGTCTTGTATATTCCACTGATAACCAAGTTTTTTTTTGTCATGCTTGCCCAACATTCGGTTGCTTTGTAGAGCGATTCATCTGAGGTTGAATGCGATCAAAGCACCAATTCAAGCACCGATAATTCGGTAAGAAATTCGATACGCAACAAATTCATTAACAAATTTGAGTCTCAATTATTGCTAATGGCAATTACACTCACGTTAGTAGCTAAATTTATTTATATACAATTCTTTAGCAAACGAACGACATTAAAACTCCATTTGATGGCTCGATCGATCAGCAAACCTTGAATGATTATGCAGCTGCAGCCAGGCCGCAATTTAAGATACCCAGCGGCGATCGTAAGTGAATACACTCTATTTTATATATACATATATATAGATTCATTAAGTTATTTACTTTGCTTCCAGACTCCGACAGCTTGATTACGGAGGCCATACTCACGGGCAATGTGGAGGCAGCTGTCGAGCTCTGCCTTGAGGCGCAGCGTATACCGGAGGCTTTGATCATCGCCTCGACAGCGGGCATTGAGACTCTGACACGCACGCAGACACGTTACTTGTTGCAGCAAAAGAACGAATTGTCTAATGTCATCTCGGCCTTAGTCACGCGCGATTGGCTGGACTTCGTCAATCGCTGCACCGTGGACTCTTGGAAGGAAGCACTGGTTGCTGCGCTTAAGCATAGCGAGCGCAAAGTGGTGGACATATGCGAGAGACTCGGCGATCGCTTGTTAAACGAGTCCAGCAACAGCAGCATCGAGCTGACACGCAATGCTATGCTGTGCTATATCTGTGCCGGCAGCATTGACAAGCTGGTGACTGCCTGGTATCAGCTGAAGCAACTGGAGCAACATAATCAGAACTACAAATTGAATACGAATGAGTTGCAGGAGCTGGCCGAAGTGGTGATGCTGCTGACCAAGTCATTGGAACAGCAGGGCATTGCTGTGGATCTAGCCGGCAGATTTGCTGGCTTCATATCTGAGTACAGTGGACTACTCGCCTCCCAGGGCGCTCTGACTGCTGCTCTGCAGTATATAACCACATTGAGCAGAGCTAATGCGGACAGCGAGGAATTGAATGAGCTGCGTGAGCGCATCAGCAAAGCAGTTAGTGTGGATCAGGTGCAACCTACAGCAGCAGCGCCTGCAGCTCCTATGGGATATGGCCGCCATATGGAGCCTCGTGGTTCCTTCTCAAATCCAGCGAATTCAATGCCCTATAATCCATATAACCCAAATGCTATTGTGACAAATGGCAGCTGGCAGCAGCCAGCAGCACCCCCTGTTCCGACCCCCTTCCAGCCAGCTCAGCCACCCACCCAAATTTTCAATCCGCCACAAATGAAAGCTGAACCGCTAACGCATCCGCCGCGGCCCCTTAGCAATGCCAGCTCCTCAAGTGGAGCTCCGCTCGCCACAGCTACACCAGCTACTGGACTTCACTCGCGATCTAAATACGTTTTGGATCCTTCGGTGGCGGCGTCAAACAATGCCTATGGCATGGCCTACAACCCAGTGCCAGCTCCAGCAGCTGTTCCTGTCTCGCAGCCGGCCCCGGTGCCGCTGATAAATAATAGCAACGCCTTTAACACCAATCCTCTATCATCAGCTCAGCAATATAATCCAACTCCATTCACGGGAACAAATAATTACCTACCGGGCGTTGCACCTATTGAGACAATGCCGCCTGCAGCTGCACCGCCACCACTAGTGCAGAATATACAACGTAATCCAACTCCTCCACCCGGTTGGAATGATCCACCAGCCTTGAAGTCCTCCCGAGTGGTAAGTACTGCAATTTATATAATTGATATATATCCATAGTGAACCCTTCGATTCTTAGCCCAAGCCACGACCAGCAACGGAATCCGCTGCAGCACCCATATTGCATCCACTATACGGCAGCGATCCCAATCAAAATCCGAGCAGCTATATGGATCCTAATCAATATCAGGTATTATTCTTTTATACTTGTATAAAATTATATTGTATATCGAATGCAGGATATCTCTCAGCCGTATACGTTTTTCATTTTATCAAGCTTAGACCAAAACTAATTATTTATTTCATTCATTAGCAAGGCGCTCCACCTTCTGGCACATCGTTCTACAATCCTGCTGCCAATAATAATCTACAGGCTTTTCCGCCACAGCAACAGCAGCAAATGAATTTCCAACCACCGGCGTTGCCTACGCAACAACAACCCCAGCAGCAACAATTCTGGCCTGGCCAGCCCCAACAACAGCAATCGTTCGGCTATACCGAGCAACCAGCTCCGGTACAGGAACAGCGTCAGCCGGAACCCGTTAAGGAGAAGCCCCCACTTCCAGAGGAGTATATTTATTTGCAAACCGTTTTGGAGGAACTGAAAAACCAATGCCTGAGCGCAACTAATGATGCGGTAAATGGACTACAATATGTTCTTAGACCAATTTTATTAATCAATTTATTGCTTAACAGCGCACCAAACGGAAATTTGTGGATGTCGTGAAGCGCTTGGAAAATCTCTATGACTGCTTGCGCTACGAACGGGTAAGCAAACAAATAAAATTAAAATTATTCAAAAGCTTTTTGAATAAGTTCATTTAAACGAACTACTTCAATTTTGTGGTGATCAGCGAACCATAGAAGAGTTCGTTGTGTTCTTTTGAACTATTTAACTTAACGAAGAGTTAATAAACGGATAAACACGAAATTTAATTAAATGGCAAACCTAGTAGATCGTCGATTTGAATCAAAATTTCCTTTATTTTTTTAACAGCTGACATCGGGGACGGTGCAACAACTGAATCAAATTGTGCAGTTCATACAAATAGCCGATTATAATAATGCCCTTGCGGTGCACCAGCGCATCGCCTTTGGAACGGACTTTGCTCAGTGTGCGGGCTTCATGCAGGGCCTGAAAGTCTTGCTACAGTCGGCAGCGGAAATGAACCTGGTTCTGCGCTAGCTGAGTCCATAAATGTTTTCATATGATTTAATTGTGTGTCTAAAACAAATTCACTCTTATATATGTTTGTTTTCTAATTTCATTTTGTGTGTACTTCTCGGCTCTTAGTTGATGCAGTTATAATTATTATATGGTACTAAAAACAAACAAATTAAAAGATTATATAAAAATATACACCATATACATTATAATAAAGAAAAACTTGGTTTTTTCTACAATAGCTTCGGCTGATTGCGTATGTTATCCAAGTCCAGCATGGGTTCCTGGCTCCTGGCCTGCGGCGATACTAAATGCTGATGATGATCGTAGCCCATTTGTTCTTCTGGCAGCAAACGATATTTCTTGAGATATTTATAGGAAGCATTAGACATATTATTCGGACTCTGGTTGAAATTGTCAATGGCGCGCAATGGGGTTCCATTTGAGACGACCTCGTTGCCAGACTTGGGTGAAACACGCAAATCGTCCATCAATTCGTTGATTTGTCGTTGTGGCAAATACTTCAGGGCCAACTCGTTCATGACCAATGTTTTGTCCGTGTTCGATTTGACGGGCAACGCGGGTGGTTGCTTACTCTGTGGCGTATTGCTGCGATATCCGGTGGATTGGGCTATTGGAGGTGCAGTACGTGGCGACTGGAATTGTGGCAAAGCTCTAGCCGGCAGCTCCTCCTCTTCGACTATATAATCGTGAATAATGGGTGTAGTGCGCTTAACCATTGCAACATTGCCTAAGATTCGTTATATATAATAGATATCTAGTCTATGATCAACTCTACTCAAAACTTACTTTTAGCAGGAGCAAGAAGTGCACATTGCGAGCCAGTTTCTTTGAAGGTCTTCGCGCTTGGCAGTTGCTGCTGTTGCTGTAGCTGCTGCTGCTGCTGCTGCTGCTGCTGCTGCGCCAGGGATTCGCAAAGGCGTCTTAATTGCTGCTGCTCTTGGCGCATAGCTTCCAATAGTGTCAGTACTTCTCTAATATCACTTTTATCTATTAAGTTTCCAGGCTCTGGCCTGCAATCCTTGACAGCTGATACAGGTTCTGGTTCTGTTTGGGTGCTGGCACAAATTGTAAGTACATCAGTTGCAGTTGCATTGGAGTTGGACAAGCGAGGAGTAGACACCCGCTCATCTGGGGCATATGTTTCGCGTGGATAATGTGAGGAAGCAGATGTTGCATATCCTCGATTTATATTGCTAACCGGCTCCGCATCAAAGGCGCGACTGCGCGGTAGAAAGTTATACTCATTTCCGCCAACAACTCCGCTGATTGCTACTGCTGTAGCAGCGGGAGGAGTGGCTGGGCCTAATTCAGTTGACACCACTGGGGAAAAGTTGACACGAGGTAACACTTGCTTCTTCCACGAAGCGAAAGTTGCAGGACGTTGTTGCTGTACCTGAGCTTGCTGTTTTTGTTTTTGTTGAAGTTGAGCTTGTTGCTGCGGCGGCTGCCCGAACAATATCGAAACTTCAGGCACTGTCGGTTTAACTATCTCGTCAGTATGGCCCAAAGGTATAGGTGCACTTGGTCTGGGAGCCGCGCGTGGCAGCATATCCTCTGTTTCAAACATTTTTAATTCTTATTGAAATTGAATTCGGGCGCGACAGAAATTGGGCTGCCCAAGCGAACAGGGCTGCTATTCACCAGGGCTGGGTACGCGTTAAATTTAACGAAATATATAACATAGCAGCCCTGCTAGCTATGTTTAAACAAAAATACTTTTACTTGATTTGATTCAAATTTGACCGTTTCTCTTGGATTAACAAGCACAAAAAAAAAAAAAAAAAAAAAAAAAAAAACAAAAACAAAAAGCAACAAACGACATATGTAAGTAAAAAGTATTTCTTCTAAGTATTTTCTCCAAATATTTCTTCTAAGTGTTTCCTCGAAGTATTTCTTGTAAGTCTTTCCTCCAAGTGTTTCTTCCAAGTCTTCTCCAAGCTGTTCTTCTAAGTATTTCCTCCAAAAATTTCTGCTGTCTTTCCTCCAAGAAGTAGTAGTAAGAGTTTCCTCCAAGAATTTATTCTATGTGTTTCCTCCAAGTCTTTAATGCTTAATGCTTTAATGAACGATCACACACTTCACTTCACTTTACGACACTGCACGACTGACCCCCACCAGGCCTGGGTGACTGAAGAAGTGCTTCAGCTGCTACCCTTTATATAGGGAAATTTTCATTTTGACATCAAGACGCGCTGAAATGTTGAGCCCTACGCCAGGCTGGGGTCGTTGCAGTCGAGCTTTAACTGACCAATGGGAACGCGCTCTGCTGCTGCAAGCATTCTAGCGTCGTTTCACTCAAATATAAGTACCAACTGAATACTCCTGCATACATATAGACAACTTTAATGATCTTCTGTAGCTCTTCTCCTTGCTTGGCTTCTGTTGGACATAGAGACACATATACAGACAGTTATACGGAAAGATATGTATATAGGCAAACAAACACCCATACATCGAATTACCTCATTACGCTGCTAAATATTGTTATGCTAAATAACTTATGGTCATTAATTTTTGTAATTATTAGATGGTCCGGAGGACTAAGATTTCTGTATAATCTGCCCCAATTTCTATCCCATACTCATTTATAAGGGAGTTTTCTATAGGGTAGACTACTTTCAAATAGTCCAGATCTGATGTGAAAAATGCTAAGCTGGCAACTATGCACGCAAAACCAGTAAAAATGTTTTTACTACGAAATCATATTCAATCATATAAACATTTTAAAGTAAATTCAAGCGCGAACTACGTGACTTCTCAAACGAGCAGAGCTGTTATTTACCAGGGCTAACCAAATGTTAAATTTGACAAAACATTAATTGTCTTACTGCTGCAGCCCTAGCAGCTGTGTCATAGAAAAGAAAAAATTAATAGAAATACAAACACTCAGAAGCAACCAATTTCAATAAATAAATAATATAGCTAGTATGCCATTATTGGAGAACATCGATGCCATGCCTGTAAACACGCCACCAGCGCCAACGACAGAAACAAACGATACACCCCAGGACCCACCCGTACGTGAGATCACACAAACGGATCATCTCAATAAACGCTTGTTGAAATCGTTGCTGGATTCAATGAAAAAAAACACAACAGAACCGGAGAAGGACTCAACTGAAACAGAGTCTAGCAATAGTGATTTTGACGATTGAATATTCTATATATATACATTTGATTATTAAGTCAACGTTTGGTCATTATTTAACTACAACTAATAAAATGATATCTATTTGATCTTTTAAATACGACGGCGCTTGCTACTTTGCATGGGTGGAGGTGTGGTCGAAGGGCTAATAGATTCATTTGACATCGAGCCACGAGTTCGTTTTGCAGGTCTTTTCGGCAAATCGGAGAGCTTAGCCGGCATCTTCTTTTCGCTGTCTTTCGATTGAACCACTGGAAGCTTAGTGCCTACAATTTGACCGATATAGAAATATAAGAAAATATTTAGAATTGCTTTTCATGACTCACTTTTACTATTGCTATCAGTAGCTGCAGCAGGGACCGGGGCCCCAATGGAAGCCGGTGCATCTGTGTTTTCTTCAACTGCGTTAGTTCCAATCGTCTTTTTATTCACGAATGTGGCGTAATCCTGTTCCGGCAAACAAAACTCACGCTCCTCATTGGGAAATGGCAAGCCTTCAAGATCATCTAGTTCTTTTAGTTTGTACATTGTACTTAAATGCCTCCAAATGATGTCACTGGGCATTTCACGATTAAGCGATTTTGAGAGGCGTTCCGCAATGCAAGACATGTAGAAATGTTTGTTTATACCCACAGGTCGCAGACCTTCCATTGCGTGGAAGAGCTGTAACTCCTCTTCAGCGGACCAATCGTCCTTCGCCATCATCATTGCACTAAAGTCGGTATTCCAGGGATGGATGAGTGTACGCACCCGCCTCCACATGTAGTATACCGATATTTTCTTAACACGCAATCGATATCGAATAGCTCCTACACGCAGCCAACTTCACGTTTCATTAGTTTGGGTGTGTATCTTTTTGTTCGAGTTAAGCGAACTTGGACCTATTTTTCGGAAACTAAAAAAATAAATGATATAAAGCTGGTAAATTGTGTTGATATTACATTATTAAATTGTAGTTGTGCTTGTGTGTGTTCTATTAACCAAAACTGTTAGTGTTAAGTAAGGATGAACGTGTATATGTATATGAATGCATGTATGTGTGCCTATAAATGTTGCATATCAGAAATAAAATCAATTGGAAAGATTGAGAAGAAAAAAAAGAAAATATACTATATTTAAATGTGAAGCCCTATAAATGTCATGAGCCAAGCATTAGGCTGTGGTTTTTATGGTAAAAATGATTTATTTATAAGCAATAAATATATATTAAAATAAGGCTATTATTGTATTTACATACATGCATACATACATACGTGTACACTTGAATGTGAACGTGAACTTGGAGCTAAAGAGCCTATTTAACGAACAACTATAACTTTAAAAGCTACCTAACACAATTCTCTCTAGACCACATACTTCTTTTCAAGCTGTCCAACTTCCTATGTATATGTACTTAATGTCGTGTCCACTGTCCGTGCCAATTGTGAAAATTAAAAAAACATATTTTAAAACAATATATATTTTTTTTGGCATTTGCTCTGTTTTTTCTTACTACATTTACAGCCCTCCATTCATCCAAAAATAAGACAAAATATATAAATAAAACAAAAGCAATCAAGACAATTTTGAAATCCTTTCAAGCAGCCAAATAAGCACACAATCACCAACTACACTTACTGTATTGTATTTGCATATCGTATCTGAGAACATTTTCAACCATAGGCCTATCCGAGACAGCCGTGATGGACGTAATGTCATCTTCCCTACAACAGCAGCGCATTGTCGTTGAACAGCTACGCCGGGAGGCGGCGATCGATAGGCAGTCCGTGTCGGTATCGTGCGATAAAATGAAGAAATATATATCGGAGCACGAGCAGGAGGATTATCTGTTGACTGGCTTCACCAGTCAGAAGGTAAACCCATTCCGCGAGAAGTCGTCGTGCACTGCTCTTTAAGCAGGTTTTTATGGATGGATCGATGGATGATATATGAATTTTGTTTTTAAGCTCTTTATAAAAACACAAGCACCCAAATTAAAGCAGATAAATAAACTTGAACAATAACAAAAGCCGACACCACCAGCTAAACATGAATATCTATAGAAAACACCAAGAACAACAAGAAATTATTAATACATATTACAAAAAGCAATATTATAGCAAAACAAATGATTAAATACTTATTAAAAGTAACAGAACAAACATAGCAGCAATTGAAATTTGAAATTCTTTAACGTATATAAACCTTGGCATTTATTCGGAAAATATCAGCAAAACCTTTACCTATAGATATATGCATAGAAATATATATAGTAAAACATCCAGTGTACACGAATATCCCAACTTGAAGGACAATTAAAGTGCGGACTATATAGCAACAACTACCTATGAAATCTATATCTAAATAATATATATATATATCTATCCAAATATATTTATTTAAACATAGTACAACACAAATAAATGAATCACATACAAACCAAAAATTCGCAACACTCATTTTTTTCGTCCACTTATTTAAAAATTAATCTGTTCACGTTGTAAAGCATACTCGAATTATGTAGTATGTTATAATGAAGAAAATTAATATTATAATTAGCCTTTGCAAGTCCCAGCTATGCGGATTCAACAAACTATATATGATTACTTTAAAAGCTTTAAAATCAGGCAAGCAACCTAGATCAGCTTTAGTGAGTTTAATTATCCAACGTTTTTCTTAGCAAAATAATATTACAGCAAAAAATCGTTGCAGTAACGCAATATATAAATGCAAACATATATATATTAATATATATCTAAAATGTAGTCTTTCGTCTTTTTGATTATTAATAGGCAATTCATGCCAATATTTTATAATGCAATAATGAACGATAATTTATATAAATTTAAATTTTTGATCTCTATGAAACTCGCAATTGAAGTCGAAAATTGTTTCTTCAATATTCAATTTTTCTAAATCAATTTTTAAGTATGTGTGATTCTATTATAAAATTGAGCCAAAAAGTAAAAAATTCACTCAGATTACTTTCATACAGTATTTGTTTAAAGTAATAAATTTGTTGACTTTGCAAACACGTTGTTATCGAATGAAACTATCAATTGATTTGTCCGCGGTTGAGCCTATATTTTTGTAAAGGATTAATAAACCGAAACGTAATTGGCATGAATGGCACAGTATATATATATATATATATATATATATATATATATATATATATATTAAGCTGAGTTATTTTTCTACACTCTGAAATGGTAATGGGCATATTTGTAGGGTATTGGAATGTGATAAAACGGTTCTTCCTCATAGAAGGGAAACATTTAAATTTCCATATTCACCAAATGACATTTCACCACTGCAGCCATGTATTATTTCAACATAGGCGCTGATTTGAAATTTCCATATTCACCAAATACCATTTGAAAACAAAAGATTTCTCATCAAATAAATAAATAAAATTCAATATTAAGATAATACGGATTTGCTTTGTCCACAAAGATATTACAAGTTAATAATTAATCGGTTCTTCCATTATGGTATTTAAGTAAAACATTAAAAAGTATATCACACATTTTTCAAAAAGAAAGAGAAAACATTCTCTATCGATTCAAATAGATTTTGAACTCTGTTCTGCTGTCGTGAGCATTCAGCAGAAAATTGTTCAAAATTGAGTTTTAATTCCCCACTCGAAGAGCGGAAGGTTTTCTGAACTTTTAATACCAAAACTGCAGTTGGGTTAAAAGTAAATTTTCAGAAATATAAAATAATATGAAGAAACAATTTTCGATTCATTGATTGTTTCATATGAATATCGCATTTCTAAAGCCTTGATTTTAATTTCTTCATAAATAAAAAATAATTCAAGCTTTGCTGGGAAACAAAGCAAAAAATATCCAATGGAGCACGGATAGCTTTTGTTTTGTTTTCCACTTCGCAAGCATTGAATCTTAAAATAAATATTTACAACTGTTAAAAAGAAAAACAAGTGAAAGTTACAAGAAACTTATTGAATATATATTATAGCACGGAATACCCTAGAAAAATGAGAACACTTTAAAAACTTTATTAACTTCAAACTTTGAAACAACAACGATATCGTATTTTATTCGAACCAAAACAAATATTCAATTGTATCTGATATAAGTATGTAATGTACTCCAAAAAAAATCAACAAATAATCGTTTGCTTGAATTCCAAAAATAAAAAGCTTAGATGAGTTATCTAGCGGAGACAAAAAACATTTAAACGGTCTTTGATTTCAGTGGTATCAAAATGAAAACCTTTAAAAATATCTATAAATAAATATACGTTTTTATTTAGAATATAAAAACAATATATAAATTTATTTAGTTTTATTATTTTATTTAAATGCACATATTTGAAATAGGAATCCTAATTTTTTTATTTTATTTATATAAAGACAAATACATTTTTTTCAGTTTTTTAAGTTTTAGTTTATTAATACAAAGAAGCTGTGTGAGTGTGTTGCATTTTGTTGTTTTTGTATGTGTGTGTGTTTTGTTAATGAAATTTATAATTTCCAATGTGTACCTACAAAAATACATGTAAGAGCATTTGTTTGCAACTAAAGTAATGAAGTTATAGATTTTAGCGAAATTTGAAATTTATGTAGGGTTTTCAATTTAGATGACGATTTAACTCTCATCATCGCTGCCAGCGGCCTGTCTTGGTTTTGGTCCACCGGCCCGCTTGGCCATGATGATCTGATCCACTTTCAAAATGGTGGTAGCAGCGCCCACAGCATACTTGAGACCCCAGAATTTGGCTTGATACAGATCAAAAAGTTTCGCTTCGACAGCATCAATGGTTGTTGCTTTTTCAGCTTCGATGTCAAAGCCAATGTTCTTGCCATTCTCGGAATTGTGCGCCAGGTAGAGTTGATTCACAATATCTGTGCCATTCGAGCCGGAGTTTTCGGCCAGAGCTTTGGGGAAGACTTCCAAGGCGTTGGCAAACTTACGCACCGCATACTGATCAAGTCCGGGCAAAGTGTCAGCATAAGCAGCCAACTGTGTGGCCAGCTCGATTTCAGTGGCGCCAGCACCTGGCACATAGCGCCCATCACGTGTCAGACATTTGAAATTGTTGACGCCATCATCCATGGCGCGCTCAATGTCATCCATAAAGTTATCTGTAGCGCCACGAATGACAATGGTAGAAACGCGTGAATCCTTGCCTTCATTTCTAGAAAATATAAAACATATTTTTATTTATTTGGGGAATAATGGGCATAAGCGATGGTTACCTGAATGCCACAATTGTGGTATCGCCCAGCTCCTCGATGCACACCTTATCACAATAGCCCAACTCTTCCTGGCTAGGAGTTGTAATCCTTGGCAATACTGTGGCATTCACGGTACGGCTCAAGCGACGCAAATCGAATTTGGAATTCAAGCGAACGGCCATCAAGCCATATTTGTTTAGGAAGTGTAAAGCCATATCTCCAACCTTACCACCGGAAACGACAACTTTAACACCTGTATCGGCAATGGCCTTAATTTGGGTCTCCAGCAAACTTTCCTCGCCGGATGAGAAGTTCAATAGCTCATCGGCTGATTTGATCAGCACTGTGCCCTTTGTCTCCGTTTGAATGATATCAACTGGACAAGAGAAAATTACAACTTTCGCCTTTTCGGCATAGGTGACATCACCCTCAACGAAGCGTTTGAAGACCATGCCGCGAACAACCTCTGATGCGGCCAATCCACTGCCCAAAATTTTACAGATGCGTATGTTGTCTACATTGAAGGTACCCTCATCGGGCAGTATGGAGACGCACGCCTTGGTAACCAAATCAGTGAGGAAATCCTCCTGGCCGTATTGCTTGGACATAATGGCCGAACGAATGACCTCCTTTACTTTGTCAACATTACGATAGTCTTCAATCGTGTGACAGACTAGAGTTGGCAGTATCTCTAAAGACTTATTCAATGCCTTCTCATAGCCATCGGCTATTTCGGCTGTGGTTATGCCCAATCGGAGCAGTTCCTCCGCCGACTCAAGCAGAGCACCAGCCAGCACAACAACGAAGTTGGTGCCATCACCCACCTCGGCGTCTTGCATTTGACTGGCCATTACAATCAGCTTGGCAGCCGGATGCTCAACATCCAGCTCTCGAATAATGGTGCCCGCATCGCTGGTCACAAACTGTTTCTCAATATGATTGATGATCATTTTGTTCATGCCATTTGGACCGTAGGCGGAGCGCATTGTCTGTGAGAACTCCTTGCAGGCAGAGATGTTGCGATAGACTGCCTCCTCCAGACCACTGTACATCTACAAAAATTGCATACAAAATGGAATTAATGCATTGTAAATGAACATCTGCGATGACTAATCACGCGCTTCGAAAAAACACACCGCCGGTTTTTATTATTCCAATTTCAATTAAATCAAATATAATTTCTTAATTTTCATATGTATTTTTACTTACCCGGGCGCCATCCTTTAACATTTGCGCCACTCCAGGTGCTTTTGGTACAGATAAAGCCATTTTTATTCACAGATATTCAACAAAACGCGTAAAGCAGCTAAAGCAAGTCAATCAGTCGGTAGTGCGCTTAACCTCAAAGCGTAGTCAACGAAGTTTCTCGATTGCACACTGGTTCTTTCCAAAAAAAATACTGATTTCGTACATTCGATAATACTAAAAAGGTATTTCCTTGCGTTAATCGATGAGACGATTTAAAATCTAATAATATTAATGAACTTATATGACATATAACTGACATAAAAAGCGACTGAATTTTTATTTCAAATAAAATGATTTAAAAACAGCTTCAATGTAACTATAATCTACATAGTATACCAATTTCATATGATATTAGATGCTCCTGCATCGCATAAAATTGCCTTATTCCTCATTCTGAATACTGTTTGTTCTTAATTGACATTATTTTTTAATCATAATGATTTATCATCTGTAATTTCTTATCAAAAATAACGCATGTCTTTGCGCTTTTGTATTTATTAAGTATTTTTTTATGGGAAATATACATACTAACAAAAATATCAACACACTTGGCCGCTTTTAGTGTTTTGTTACTGAACACTGGATCTGGTGTTTTCTGTTCCAAACGATTTGAAGCGATGTCGCTGGTCAAGAAGCACGTGTTGGGATTCTCATCAAATGGTGGGAAACTATTTGCAGTAATTGATGAACAAGGCACCCTACGTATATGGGACACCGAGTCGAATGCATTAAAGCAGGAATTCACACCGAACTTCCAAATATGCGGCAATTGCACAGCGCTCACATGGATAAAAATAAGTGCACCGCTTCTAAAGAAGTCTCGGAAATCTCAGCAACTAAGCGATTCCACAGCTACCGGTAATCATTATATAGCACTGGGCACGTCTAAGGGAACAGTTCTGCTCTTCTCGGTGATAGAGGGAAACGTATGTGGAATACTATTATTAATTTTAATGAGTTAATTCACTACCTTAAATTTGCTTGTAGATTGAGAGAGTTTTCAAAGGGGATAAACACGATGGAGACGTCACATCCATTGTCTACGACAAGGATGGACATCTTTATACTGTGGGCTCAGACTGTCGCGTAATGGTGTGGTCCGTAGCCAAGGAGCGCTGCATTAGCCAGTGGTCGGTTGGACCCGAAAAGCCATTGAATATAGCATTTCTTCCAAAAAGTCGAACTCTGGCCGTAGGCTCACGGCAGTTGAAGGTTTATGATGTAGACAAGAAGGAGCTGGTGGAAACATTCACCGGACATTCGGGTGAAATTAATGCAATCAACAGCTTTGAATGCAACGGCAATGAATATGTTATAACAACTGCCAGAATGGAGCGTGTTATTTCCTTCTGGAAAATTGATAGAAAAGGCAGAAACAAGGCTTCGGTATGCACGCTCCTAATGGAGGATGTGGCACACAGTTTGGCGTGCGATGTGCACGATGATGGACGATTGCGCATAGCGAGTGTGACACGCAATGGAAACATACACATCTACTTGCTCAACGAGGAGAGGTGAGCAATCGCCCTGTACAATATGTTTCTCTTATATTTATGTTCCGTTTCTTTCAGCATCTCTGCTGAGAAATATATTAAGCCAAAGGTCTCTCTGCAAATTGCTTCAGATGTCGCTGAGACAGTGGAGCCGATTTATGCCATCGCCGCTTATTTTCTCAAAGATGCTCAACGCTTTCAAGAGATACTCGTTGGCTATGGTAGTCGACGCCTGCTGCAGTTCGAACGGTACATTCCAAACTATGGCGAGAAACTGAATGTTATTGTTCGCACCGATCCGAAGAAGTTGTATACAAAGAACAAGCGCAGTGAGCAGGGCACACTAGCTGCTCTAAAGGCTCAAGTACCAATAGTGAACAACAAGGAGGTGGAGTACAATAGCGCCTTGCCCTTGTCGATGAAGAAGGTACAGAATGATGTGCCCATGGAGGCACGGCTGCAGGATTTGTCGCTCCAGGCAATGAAGCTGCCGGGCGGCATACTGCAAAGTAAGAGCAAAACCCAACTGCTGATGCAGGCGCTACACAGCCAGGATCAAGCGTAAGCTACTACGCTTTAGTTTAATTAATAATACTAATATTTCTTTTCTTTGTAGCATATTGCAAACCGTATTGTCCACAGCGGATGAGAAGACAGTGCAACTAACAATCGATCGCTTACCCCTTGAATATATAGGCCCGCTAATCAACGAGCTGTCCAAATTGCTACAAGGCAAAGCAAAGAGGTGAGTAATGCAATTTTAATTATATAATAAAGTAATATGTAAACATTTGGTTGTAGTGTAAAATGTGCTCTGCGCTGGCTGCAAACCTTGACTAGAACTCATACGAGTATCATGATGTCCGAGGATAAAGAGGAACTGCGCGATAAGCTGGGCATTTGCCTCGGCATTGCGGAGCAACGTCTACTTTGCATTACGGAAGCCCTGCAGTAAGTTTTTCAATTGAATCCCATTATATCGATCCTATAGACACCAGTGTTGCCAGTTTAGCCTATTTCAGTCTAGATCTGGTCTATTTGATAGTGGTCTAGCCTATTGGTACCCATTCGTTTAGGATGGAATAGCCATCAATTGAGGACTTTAGAGAACTATAGAAGAGAAAAACTGATGTCTATGTCGTCTAATAATTATATATATTCATGTAAATAAGTTATATAGCATATCAACATTAAGCAGCGTAATGTGGTAATTCGATGTATGGGTGTTTGTTTGCCTATATACATATCTGTCCGTAGAACTGTCTGTATATGTGTCTCTATGTTCAACAGAAGCCAGGCAAGGAGAAGAGCTACAGTTGGTACTTATATTTGAGTGAAACGACGCTAGAATGCTTGCAGCAGCAGAACGCGTTCCCATTGGCCAGTTAAAGCTCGACTGCAACGACCCCTGCCTGGCGTAGAGCTCAACATTTGAGCGCGTCTTGGTGTCGGAGTGAAAGTCGTCCTATATAAAGGGTAGCAGCTGCAGCACTTCTTCAGTCGCCCAGGCTTGGTGGGGGTCAGTCGTGCAGTGCAGTAAAGTGAAGTGAAGTGAGGTGAAATGAAGTGAAGTGAAGTGTGTGATGATCGTTCAGTTAAGCATTAATGAAGGAAATTCTTGGGGGAAACACTTAGAGGAAACACTTAGAAGAAATACTTGAAGAAATTCTTAGAAGAAATACTCATTTCGGATCTGAGCAGCTGGCAACAGTGATACTTGCTATCCTACTTACAAAGTGTCTGTAAATGTCCCCAATGCCCTTCAATCCCAGCTCTGTTACAATAACTTAACATTCTGAGAAAAGGCTTCTCGTTTAATGGGGATATATGTGTGTGTATATTCAACAATTTTTCTTGTCAGCAATATTATTCTTTGGCTTCTCCTTGGTGCCATGACGACACTCACAGATCTCCGCGTAGAAACTTAGCTTGTTATGCAAGATGGTGTCAATGTAAAATCTTTGAAATGTATTTGTTGGAATCGCCTGGTTACCCACGGCATAATATAGCGTGCGAAATCCTTCGAAGCGATATGTAATCATCACTGGATAATAACTCTGCATGATACTGGACACAGTGATGATGAATCGAATCTTGGCCACGGCCAAGGGATTGGGACAGCGTTGCGTGGGCCGCGAGAAGTGAGCATCGACATAGTGAATGTTGCCCTTCAGAGGCACATGGTGATGATGATTATTTGTGAGAACCACACATTTCGTGTTTGGCGACAAACGCCATTTGGCGATAAAGTCCCGAATAACAGCCAATACATTGCTATACTCAAATTCACCGATTTTTAGCCACTGCTGTACAAAATCACTCGACGCCTCACTTAAATTCATTGAGGGTGTATTCGGGTCAATCATATCGAAGAAATTGTACAATGTGTCCGGGTACTTGTAGCAAAAGAGCCCACGCGGATCAGATTCAATTATTTTAACTGCTGAACAGATGGTTGCATCAATCAGATCATAAACAACTTGAATATCCGCATGATCGCCCAGCGGCATATTGCACTTGGCAACGGTCTCAATCAGCTCATCCGCTCGGGAAGCCCTAGTAGTACTAGCTACACAATCAGTGCTATCTGACGACATTTTGCCAGTTGGTGTTGTAATTTTACTAAAGTCAATAAAAATTTTCTAGGAAAAGAATGGCAAAGAATTCTTGAAATAGCAATAGATAATTTTGTGGTATTCGCTAACTAGAGTTTTCGAAATATAATATTTATTTTCCTTAACAATAGTTTTTTGTGCTTAATATTGTATAAATTTTGTTGTATTTTAGAGTTTCTGGTCGAGTGAACTTGATTATAAATCAAATGAAACGGAATGCGAACAGTAATTTCCATTCAGGATATTCTTTAATCATAGATGAGGATGCAGGTAATATATTTTTAATATTTACGTGAATTCTATTAAATGGAAACATTAATAATTCTCTAGAAGATGCCACACAAACGGGCGAAAAGAATTGGAGTGATTTGGAGGAGGAGGAGGAGGACACCAATCGAAACAACGACTTAGATGATGATGCAATGGAAGCTGATGACGATTTGGCGGCCGATGAGGAGGAGCCTATAGAGACACAGAATTCATCAGAAGAAGAGGATGATAATGATAAAGAGGTCACAGACACGGATGAGTCTGAAGGCTAAATAATATTAAGTTCTCTTTCTCCTGCCCAAAAATAAAGAAAATACAAAAGATTTTGTTTCAAATACATTTTATGCTTTAAATTTCATGCATTCTTTTTTCGTATTTTTTTAAACTGTTTTACATGTAATTTAGCTACATTCAACAACAACATATATACCTGTGTAATATAGTGTAACTACCGATAGTGAGATTTTTTTTGCCAATTTGCAAACAAAATGATTTTATGTTTATAATTCCAATATGCATGCAAATATAATATATTTTGAATTTTGTGCCAAAGAACAGAATTTCGTAGCGCGTGTATATAAATAAGTAAAAGACGTAACTGTCAAATTTAGGGATGCGCGCGATCTACTTCCAGTTGGCTTTGATGAAATTAATTAAACCATTTGTGGAGCTATCATGGCTGGAGACCTCTTCGCAGTTATCCAGCTCTGGCTCAATGGCCTTGGCCAGCTGTTTGCCCAACTCGACGCCCCATTGATCGAACGAGTTGATGTCCCAAATGATGCCCTGCACAAAGATCTTGTGTTCATAGAGGGCTGCAAAGTAAATTAGGTAAAAGTTATTCTTTAGATCGTTTAGATTTATTTACAGTCAACTTACCAATCAATGCACCTAAAGTGAACGGTGAGACTTTCTTGACCACAATCGAGTTGGTCGGGCGGTTGCCAACGAAGACCTTATGGGGCAACAAGTTTTCCAGCTCGTTGCCGCATAAGCCCGCTTTGGTGAGCTCGCCCTTGGCCTCATCGGCGGTTTTGCCCATCATAAGGGCCTCCGTTTGAGCTAGGAAATTTGAGAGCAATATCTTGTGATGTTTACCACCGGCAATGGGATTGTGCGTCTGTGCTGGTGCGATGAAGTCGCACGGAATCAAGCGTGTGCCCTGATGTATGAGCTGATAGAAGGCATGTTGGCCATTTGTGCCTGGCTCGCCCCAAACAATTGGACCCGTATTATAGCTAACTTTCTTGCCCGATTTGCTGACAAATTTGCCATTGCTCTCCATATCGCCCTGTTGGAAATATGCGGCAAATCGATGCATATACTGATCGTATGGCAGTAGAGCGTGCGTCTCGGCGTTATAAAAATTGGAATACCAAATGCCAAGCAAAGCCAGAATAACGGGTGCCTGCGTAACGTGGAAATTGCATTATGTTAATTTATATTTATTTACACTTTTCAATGAATTTCTTCACTTACATTTTTCGCCAGCGGGGCGGTGCGGAAATGATTATCCATAAAGTATGCACCCTCGAGCAGCTGTTCAAAGTTCTCAAAGCCAATGGACAAGCAAATGGATAAGCCAATGGCAGACCAGAGAGAGTAGCGTCCGCCCACCCAATCCCAGAAGCCGAACATGTTGGCGCTGTCGATACCGAACGCGGTTACCTTTTCCTTGTTTGTGGACAGGGCAACAAAATGTTTGGCTACCGAATCCTCCTATAAAACGAATTACATTAATTAATCATTGCATTATCTCTCGAAAATTTGGTAAACTCACATCCTTGGCATGCTCCAGCAACCAAGCCTTGGCCGAAGTGGCATTTGTGATCGTCTCTTGTGTGGTAAAGGTCTTGGACGCAATGATGAACAGCGTTGTCTCATAGTTGACCTTTTTCAGTACCTCCGCCATGTGGGTGCCATCGATGTTCGATACGAAATGCGAGTGCAAGCCCTTGCCATAGGGCTTCAGCGCTTCGGTGACCATGAGTGGACCCAAATCGGAGCCACCGATGCCAATGTTAACCACATCGGTGATTTGTTTGCCGGTGCAGCCTCGCCAAACGCCAGAGATGACCTTGTTGGTGAACTCCTTCATATGCGCTAGCTCAGCGCGTACATCAGGCATCACATCCTTGCCATCAAGGAGCACAGATTCCACACCGCGATTACGCAACGCCGTATGCAAAACAGCACGATTTTCGGTTATATTGATGTGCTGTCCACCGAACATGGCATCCCGTGCCACCTCGACGCGTCGCACCTTCGCCAACTCCAGCAGCAGAGGCCATACATCCTCATTCACGCGATTCTTTGAATAATCCAACAGAATTTCACCATCGTTGGGCGTTGACAATCGCAAACTAAATTGAGCAAAAGCAAATAAAACGAAATTGATTATTAATTGATGTAAAGTAATTTGTTTGACCTTAACCAAGTTTAAATTGATATTGGGATTTGGCAATGAAAAAAGCGAAAGTTGAACTTGAAATACACTAGCAAATATTGAAGTAATATTAATTGTAATATTCGACAAATATTATGAAATACTACTTTAAATATGCTGTTTCTTCATCTTAAAATTAGTAATTAATAAAAAAATTAGTAATTAATAAAATTACGATATAGCTTTGGAAAATAGTTTAAAAAATGGAAAATATCACTAAAAAAATTGGTAACAACCAAAGTATTCGCTAACTTGAGCCAATCGGATATATTAATTAACAATAAATAAATATATATACATAGAAATATATATATATACATATATACTATATAAAATGTTCGATATTTCTACATATATGTACATGTGTAACAAATTTGATGACGATATCATAATACTCCTGCAAGAGTATAAAAGTCATTGCTGTGACCTTACGCAAGGACAACGATAATCAGATAACTTGGCGTAAACAAAATATTCAATATTAGATTATCAAAAACGTTACAACATTATGGCTTATCAATTCTCAATTTCGAAGGATTAACCAACACTTTTTTCATCCCAAAACCAAAAGCTCAGAGATTTGACCGCCCAATTAATACATTCAAATAAATGTGTGTATAACATATACAGATATACGCACACACGCATACGAAATTTAAAATGTAACTGTATCGGCATTCATTTATATGCGGATGTGTGTGTGTGCGACTATAGATAACCGTAAGAACTCACCTGTATTTGGAGAAGCGTTTAGGATCGTTGATGAACAGGTCCTTAATGACGAGCTCCTTATTATGGGTGTCATAGTATTCCTGGAGTTTCTTGTAAATCGGCTCTTGATTAAGCGGGGGCAATGTACCAGCCATTTTCCTTTCGAAGGTTTTGTTAACACAAGTTGACACAAACAAAGACAAAATTCAACTGCACAAGCAAAAGAGATGACACTTTACTTAAATGTGATAAAAACTGAGTCGATTTCGCTACTGCACAACTTCTTTGATAATCGGTATTGGGCAGCACGGCCCACAGCGTAGCTCCACAAAAGCGCCGTTGTTATACTAATTGCCGATATGGTACCGCAATGGTAGTCCTTTTCACCCACCCGCCAGCTGCTGGAAATGTGTGCAACTTCAATGTCAAATGAAAAACAAGTTACGGTGTTGCCACGCTGTCAATATATGTACAGTGCCAAAGTAAAAGAGCCAATTGTACTAGTGAAATTGCTCAAATTTGAATTTTTTTTAATACAGTATATATCAAAAATTTGAAAAACATTAGTTTATTTTTATATAAAATAGGAAATAGAAAATTTTTGATATTTATGTTCTATAAAAATATGGCAGCTCTGTTACTAGAGAGCTACCAGTTGAAGCATTTAAAATTTTGTTGAGAAAATTGAAATATATAAAGAAAAGCTATTACGTTACTCAAAATAAACAATAATAATTATAATAAATATTCTAATTTAATTTCATGTGCAGTTTAATAGCTGGACAAGCATTTTTCCCAATATGATCTTATTCAATCAGGTGTCATGCATGTCGAAGCGTGTGTGGCTCCCTCTACACTAGTCGGCCATTCTGTCGTAACGTGCTTGTGTAGGCACTGCACCAGAATATGAACAACCCAACACTACAAAAAGATGGCGACGCGCTCGCTACTTGTTAATTAACAGTGCCAGTTGTTATTTTTTTTTGTATATTGCTCTTAAACTTTAAACGATTGAAATAAATAAAATGTAAACAACAAAAACCCGAGACTTGCATGCAGAACAAAACCATAATGCACTGCGCCTGCACAACCGAGAGTGAAGTGAAACAAATACAAAACACTACAAAGGTAAATTGAGCAACAGTAGCCAAAAATGTTTAAATTATTAGTGAGTTCCGAAAACGATAAATAATGACATTCGAAATGTTCAATTGCATGCTGCGAGTGGCTGGTATACAAAATATATGCACAAGTTGCACAGAAAATTCAATGCACACGTAACCTTGTGAATACGCGTAATTCGGTGGCACTTGCAAAGGCATTGGCTTGGCTTGCATTCGATATATAATTTTTGATTGAAAAGAAAAATTAAACTGTCGTTTATTTGCAGTGCACGATTTAACAATTAAAAAGGACGTCGGGTACGTCAATAATAAAAAAGCAGAACACGCAACATGGATACAGAAACGGGCAGCACCACCAGCAGCAACAGTAGCAGCAGCAGCAGCAGCAGCAGTAATTCAAGTAGCAACAGCAATGGAAACATTGCCTATGCCAGCACAGATGTCTCCACCAATCATCTCAACGAACAACCGCAAACGAAACGACAGAAAATAGATAAACAAATACATTTGGTTGCTACCAAATCGCCGCCAGACATATTATCGACGGCGGCAGCGGATGTGATGGATGCCAATGGCAACAATCGAAGTCATCTGTTATCCTCATCACTGTCTTCGTCCTGTTCCACACACTCGCTGTCCAGCAGCACAAACAACTCGCCGACAACAACGCCCAGTAATTCGCGTGCCGCCTCCTATGCGCAACTACTGGGCGGTGTCCAGCACTTAGTCAACAATATCTTGCCACAAAAGGGCAGCGAAGACGTTGCCAAGGATGAGGTGGATCGTGCAGCGCAGCTAACCGAACTGCTAATGGCCACAAAGGAGCTGACACAGACAACGACCAGCAGCAGCAATAGCAGCAGTAGCAATAATATCTGCTCGGCTTCCTCCTCCGCCTCGACCATTGATGATATGCTGGAATTTGAGCAATCGCTGACACGCCAATGCCTGTGCGGTGTCTCGGAGCGCACGTTAAGGAAGCCCTTTCAATCACACTACTCACACGACTCGAATGGCCAGAAGCGCATTGCCTACTTGCGCGAATGGCCAACCAACAAACTGTTGCAGTTCCTCTCCAATTTGCAGCTGCTCTTCGACATTTACTTGAAGCAGAATGCGAAGGGCTTCATTTGCACACGAATTATGGACGTGTGCGATGCTTTAATACGGAACGATCACAAGCTGATCGATGAGATTATCGTGCTGGCCGGCTACAACAATTCCTATGTGCAATTCTTGGCAGCGCGTGTCCTGGCCGCCTTTTTGGTTATTGCCAAACAGGAGCTGAACGACGAGTGGCTGCAAAAGATTGTCGATCAATTGTTCAACTATGATCTGTTAGATCAGACAGCCGTGCAAAAGATACACTTTAGCTTAGACATAATCAAACGGATTGTGGAGTGGAAGGATGTGGAGCTGCATCCGCTTGACGATGAATATACGACGAGCAACACGTCAGCCAGCACAGCGGCAGATACGTCCATTAGTTATATGCATTTCCCGGTGCAGGATCAGCCGCTGGCGAATAACTATTTTGCGTTACAATTTCGTGACGCAGTCGAGGCTGATGTAGACAATTACGAGAATAGCCAGAGTACAACAACAGCAACAACAAATAACAGTAATTCACCCGCTAACTATATACCAGCCAATGGTTGCCATGTCGTTGCCCTAACAGACTCGGAGAGTTTCGATACAACGCATCTGAAATGTGTAACCATACAGAAGCTGGAGCACAAATGGCCAACGCTAGTGAAGCACATGTCGGAGTTGATGTCTCCAGTGCATCAGGACAGCGCCGAGCATTGTGTGCTCAACTTTCTGCAGCTGTGGGAGAACATCATTTCCGTCAAGGCGAATCTCTCGATAGACGAAACGCGTCCGTTTTACGCGCAGCTGGACAAGTTTGAGCTGCTGCTCAATCACAATCTCTCGTGCACGGTCTATAAGCAGATGCTGTGTCTCTTCAATGAGGCGCTCTGCTATGGCTCCACGCTGGCGCTGCAGGACATGCTGCCGGAGGAGACATGCAGGCTGGCCCATCAGATTGTCTGCCATGTGCGCAGCTTGCGCATACTCGAATCCTTGCCAAGGCGTCAGCCCGAGAATATTGTGGGACTGATTGGTTACAATGGTGCTCCTGTCAATTATGTGCCTGGCACGCTACTCGCTCACAACTCTCTGTCGGCACACGAGGAATCAGAGGCGACAGCGGCGGCAGCAGCTGGTGGCGTTGGCCTCATCGAAATGGATAAGACTTTGCTGCAGAAGATGGTGCTACTGGTGCTAAAATCGATAGCGGTTACTGTGAAGGAAATACGCAGCGATTCATCGGACTCATCGATAGATTCAACCGATTACGATGCCTTTCAGGATATACAGCTGATCGAGCGTTCGATAAGAGATGTCCTGAGCAAACTGGAAACGTTCATCAAGCAGACGCTGGAGTTCCATCCGGAATGCCATTTTAGTAAGATTCTGATACATCTCTTTGATGATCAGGATGATCACTTGATAGAGGCAATGGTCTGCACCCTGGACGTCACATCGGGCATCTCGTTTCGGAATAATGCATTCCCCGAGCTGGTCGCCATGCTGAATCCTGTATATACATTCCTGGAGTTTCTCAAAATGGCATCGAATAGCTCCGATCTGTTGCTGGATCTGCTTGTCAGCAATGAGACGTGCTTTCTGCTGTATTTGCTGCGATTGCTCAAATATATACGGATGAACTGGACGATGTTTGTGCATAGCTGCCATAGCTTTGGCATGGGCAACGCCATGCTGGACGAGGCGATGGGCGTGCTCATCCGCTTGCGTCTGCAGATATCCCGGCTCGTCTCTCGACAATTATATCCCTATGATATATCGCCCGTGCTTCGTTTGCTGGAGAGCTGCGAGAGCCTGTACGAAGGCAATGAGCTTAGTTAAAGATGAATCCTTAATCACACTTCCACAATTGCAATTAAAATACGTAATTTATTATTTTGTATTTAAATGAATAGCTGAAGATGAAGACGGAGAAGAAGAAGAAACAACAACAACAAACTAGCACAAAATTCCAGAATGTTTTTGTAGATTTGTCACATAATTCTTAATCTAAGTTCAACTTTACGCTCTTCTTTTACTCGTACTCTAAAACAATGCATAGACTTTCTTAATGTTTCCCATCTCAATCTAAGCTAATAAAATATAGAATACTTTTTATATTTATATAAATATATACATATGTATGTACATCAACTGGTTTTGAATAATTTGATATTTGATTCCAAAAGAAAGAAAATCGAGAAGAAAAAACAAAACACAAAAATTTTAGCCTAAGATTGTTTTAAATCTTGCCCTTAAGTAGTTTATTAGCATATATATGTAGCATATATAGGTCTTTATATTCTGGTAATACGGCTCATCTGTGCAATTGATTAAATGTGTGTATATTTGTATATCTTAATAATTGCATGGGCGTAGTTATAATATAATTTCTATGTTTCAAAATGCCTTAATAATACTACACTTATTGATTAAAAGCAAAAACAAAAAATTGACAAATAGAATCGCATTTATTTGATTTTGAAAATAGATTTCAAGAAATCAGAGACTGGAATATATGTTTACAAAATTTTAAGTTTGATCTTTGAATCTGGACCTTCCGTATTTTTTATTTATATATATAAATGCAATAAAATATATTTTTTATATATATCAAATTTCAAACATTTAGAAAATAAATACTTTTCTATTTATATTTTGTAATCATCTATAAGATGAAGCGGGAGAGCTAAATGGGGTGTACTTAAATATTGCCTAAATTTATTTGAGTTTAAAAACTTTCAAAAAGTTTTTGGGATATAGACTTGACAATAAACTATTGAATAGTTTAGTTATTGAATTTGGCATTTTGTTGCTAAAAATAGTTCTAAATATATATATATGATTTTTATAGCTGTACAGCTGTCTAAATCGTTTGGGTGGGTCTCAAGTATCTCTGAAGTAATTCATAAATTCGTTGAATATTTCGATCATTTAAACTTTGTAAAATGAAGGTAGTCTGAAAAATATAATAGTTTAATTTTAATTATACTAAAGATCTATTTTTTTTTTTTTTTAACTTCAAGTTAAACTGACAAAGTTTTTAAACTACCCTCGTATATATTTAGCATACTTGCATTATTTTAGTGGCGATTTAGCATGCGCACCCGGCGCTTCATGTCGGGTGTCTGAACACTTGGAGCTGTCGCGGGCAGACTCATCTCGGCTATGGAACCGCGTCTGACCAGTTCGGGATTCACTAGCGGCGACACCTGCACCATTTGATAGTTAATGCTGATGGGCACCGAAAGGCGACGACTCATACGGGGCTCTAGAGTGGGATTGGGGAAAACAGAAACTTAGCTGGGGGTACACAATGGAGTCGATCCATTACCCAAATGGACATCGCCGGGAAGATGTTTGCCTATGGCTGGATGGATGGGTTTGCTTGGATAGGTTCTCTTCACCAGATCCCTGGCCGTCTGATCTTGGGCTTTATAACGATCCAGCGATATGGAACGTCCCTCTATAAATATGTTGTGTCTCGTTTGCAATGGAAGAACATCTTGCAAGAAAAGAGTTCACATATAGTATATAGTATATATAGTGCATGTATATAGAGTAGAATTTGAAAGTAGGATAAATAAAACACAAATGTTGTGGCTAGATAATACTTTGTAAAATCATCACAGGAGTGCGGAAAAGAGTTTTATTTCAGACAGTATATAGGATATATATATATATATATATATATATATATATAGATAGGCACATAAACATACAAAGTCATTAGCACTTAAAATTATACATCTATACATTTATAGGAATCAAAGTACACATACATATAGAAATTGCAGTAAAGTTCAAGTGTAAAGGTATATAGATATTGAGACAGGATATGTTTTACATCGATAGTTCACAACATTTATTACAATAAAAACTATTTTGTTTTGTTTTGATTTGATTTGTTCCCTAGTTATATATTAAATACATATTTATATATATTTATGTAGATCCTCTTTAAAATTTTGGCAAACTTTTTGTTGAAATACCTTTTGAAGCGCGCCGATCTTGATGATTGTGCCTTTGCTCCTTCTGCGCGTAGGACTGAAGGGAGCAGCGACGAAGACGTTTGTCTCCTTTGCTCTGCTGTAGACAAAAGATATATTAATATGAAACAATTTTAGATTGGTGTAGATGTTCCATTACCGTTTTATAATGCTGATTTATGTCAGATGCTGCTTTTAGCAGTAAATATATAAACACCAAGGCGAATAGATAAATTATGGGCTCAGCTGTATTTGGTTTCTTATCCTTTTTTCTTTGCAACTCAGATTTTGATTGTTTGCCAGATGACTTCATGGATTTCATTAGCTGTTTGTGTCTCCTGATATTTACTAACTGCGGCCCTTTGGATTCCTTGACTTCCTTCAAGGTAAACTCCTCCTTGTTGAATACTTCAACCTCTCTGCACACTGGCGCCTCCTGCTTTTCGATTGCGAGTAAATGTTGCAGTTGGTCGTTGGCATTTTGTTGATTAAGCTTTAGGGCAGCTACTCCCGGTTTAAGGTAATAATTGTAGTTGTTTTGTACTCCCGCAATCATCAGGTAAACCGTGCAAAGCACAGTAATTATACCAATCGGAACCACATGATGATTGTTATTTAAATCAGTTGGTTTAACATTGCGATAACTAATTATATCATCTCTTGAAATATCCTTCGCTTGCATTGCTCCTCGATTTATACGTTATAAATAACAAATCTACGTCTCTTTATGTATCTACAGGTTCAACTGACTTTTACTGGGATAAATCGATATTTGAACTCTTGACATAACACAATTTTACGATTTCTCTTATTGTTTTCATAGAACAATTTCCATTGGACGATAGTTTATGTGATTTTACAAATAATAATTGATATTATTTGAACTTTTTTTAATGCTCTGGAAGCTGAGCAAAATAACAAACACTGCGTACTAATACTACGAATGCAAGTACGAATACGAATGAATACGAACTAAAAATACGAATGCGGTATACGAATGAATTTACGATGCTCAAAATAAATCTCTTTACTTCGTCTGCAGACTCATATTGAAGCTGGACGTGAGGCATGTAAGTTGGTTGAGAATTTCTGTGCAAAATGAAAATAATTAATATTACAATATACAATATTAACAAATTATTAATTGCTTTACCGCTAATTTCTAAGCTGGCCGATTCACTCTCGTTGTTTGTCTGCAGCTTAGCGCTTGCAAATACACTTTGGCGCTTAAACATCGTAGTGCGTAGGCTCTCTTCTGCAATAGACAATTATATTTATTTAATGACTGAATATTACTATAAATAATAATATAAATTAATTAATATAAAAGAATTTGATTTAGAATACCAAATATTAAATACTCTTGCAGACATATACATACATTTGAAAGCATCAATATATTAACTTAGCAATATTGGAATCATTAAAATCTTTTATGTAGTTGTAAAGACAGATCATATTGCTTTCTACAACTAAATTCATATCCCTTTCAACAACTTACTTCTGCGCATACAATTCTGCGCCTTAAGCTTAAGATAATCAGATTGCATTTGCTCCACATTAACTTCTTCCAGTTTACAACTATTCGCTCTACTGCGTTGCTTGTGAGTATTGTAAAGTATGCTGCGTGATGGAGAGGCTGTGAGTCCTTTCAAACTGCCTGTGGCTCCTTCTTCGCCTAGCTCCACAGGCTGCTCCGTTTTATCCCTAAAGCCAGTTGGTTTATTCTGTTCGTCGACAATGTTCGCGTGAAGCTTGCGCAGAATGTTGCGTAATATCTTAAATCTCTTTATAATGCGCTCGGGCTCTACTTGGGCTGCGCACATTAGAATCGCTTTGCATTCGCGCAGAATTTTCACAACATTTTGCAGCTGCTCCTGTCCTGGCTGCAGCACCACCTTTCGATTGGCATCCAGCTGAAAGTGTTCCAGTATTGAGAAACCCATTTGCAACAGATCCTCAAGTTGTGCCTTATCGAATTGTTTCTCAATGGATTTGAGCGCATTCGTTAGTATTTGCAGATAACAAGCGATGAATGCGCGACTATTTATAATCTCTTGCAGAGCTTGCTTAAATCTGGACATTTCCTCCTTAAAATGCTGCTCCAATAGCTCCGAATGTAAATCCGATCCATTCAACTGCAGCGAGGGTATTAAACTGGTATCCAAATATTCAAAAGAAGCCAAACAGCTGCGAACAATTGTTTTTACTAAAATGAATTTAAAAAGGGATATAGATTTATGGATTACACTATGATAATATATTAACATTAAAAGCTCAATCCAAACCAAATACCTTTTAAGTTGGGAGCAAAAGCTATGGCATAAATGCCAATCTGCGTTGCACGATCCAAATTGACATCGAAATCGGCTATATATTCATCAGCTGTTATTTCCGTTTTTGAGTTTCTCAATAAATTGCGTATTTTATCTACCGATATTTTTTGAAAGTCTAAAAAGCAAGTGTAAATCAAGCGTAAGAGAGCCTCGTTTAGATACTCCTCGAGCTGATAAAGCGCCTGCTCCAAGTTTAAGGCTCTCAATTTTTGATTGGAATAGTTGGCTAGAAGACAGTCCTCCTGAAAGGCGCTGCAATCGCGCATGACCTAACAGAGCAACGTATATACTATTATATTCCATATAATTGATATTTTATATGAATTAAACAAAATACCCTTTGACAAAGCGCACTTAGTGCTTTTTTATCTTGCTGCAAGGCCACATTGGCAAAGGACAGCGTCTGACCTAGCAGCAAATCCACTTGGCACTTCATTTGTTTGCTCAAGAGCTTCACATCTATACAGCTTTTATCGACATGCTCGCTTGTGAAATCTGTTAGCAAATCAAGCAAAGAATCCAGAAGCTTAACAAAGGAAACACCTTCTGTGGCGTTATCTTGCGCAGATCCACTGGCACTGGACAGCAGGCAAATGCGTAGTCGATTAAGGCAAACTGTGATGCGATCAGTGAATTGTAAGTGACTAGCCTAGAAAGAAAGATATCTTAAAATTTGTATAAACCTCACTGAATTTGGACATACGTGAATCCTTAAGCCACTCGCCTCCTCTGTTTGAATTGTACACTCCAATTGTCTAACACATATCAGGATTTGCGTTAAGCATAGGCAAATAATTTCCACTGTGTCATGTTCCAGTTGCTTATTTAAATAAATTTGCAAATGACTTGCAAATGTTAAAAATTTTGCACAAAATTCCTAAAAAACAAAAAAAAAAAAAAAAAAAGAATGCACTAAATTGCAAGCGGCCGGTAAATACAAATACTTACATTTAGCCAGTTTTTGTCACCCTTATTCGTAGATCTACTACAATCTACCATACGCAGGCATGCATCCAATTGCTCTTTTAATAATTGCATTGTTTAAAAAATTCAGATAATCTTCACTTGTTGCACATGCAAATAAAGGAACGCACAACAAAGGTTTCCTTTTTTTTTCGTTTTGAAAAAAGTGGCTTGTCATTTGAATATCTGGCAGCACTGTTTGGTGTTTCGCATTTGACATTATTATTGCCAGACTTTCGAAATGAGTGTGACGTACAGACGCAGACGTACACTATTTTCGATAGCAAAAATTGTAGTATTCTTAAACCATAAAAAAATTCATTTACATCTATGCGAAAAACAGTAAACAGCGGCTAATAACTTAAAGAAGCAAGCACACATTACACTCACTCACACATATTATTAACACAGATATTACAGACATTTAGTGCAGCGCGTCCAGCAACGACAATTGCAAGAAAATGAGCACGTCAAATGCAAGCCGTAAGGAAACGGAGCGCACGAAATTGATACAGGAAAAATGCCAAACCCTATTAACCCAAATGCTGCGCGATGATGACAATAAATATTGTGTGGATTGTGATGCCAAGGGTAAGTTAACACTGCAACAAGATAAACTCGCTCCAATCCATAGTGTACATACATAGTTATATGCACATGCACATACACACATATGTAAACATATGCACATAAGCATATATTCATATTTATCATCTTTAGTATTACACAGGACCCATTGTTAAGGATTCCAACTCACACTTCGCTAACATTACGTATATTATTTTCATTTTGTTAATGGCGCTGCACGCAAAGCGAATGTTTTAAGTGTACTCCTCCCCTTTTTTGATAGGGGTCAGGGACACATTAGCATTACAGGGAAATCCCTACATAAAAGCTTATGAATAGACAGACAGAAGCATATTTCAATTATTAGTCCACTCAGTGGAGCTTTCACTGTAACGCAATAATGCTGTTAGCAGTTATAACTGATAATATATGAGATACACTATTTGTGGGAAGACTTTAATCATATCGGATGTGTTGTCTGTACACTCACTTGAGCCTTCACTGTTGCTGTTGTTGTGTTCTAGATAAGCATAAAATAAATTCTCGTCAACTATTGTTTTCAGTTTTTTGTAAGCAAAAATAATAAATAATGATTTATTGCAGGTCCCCGCTGGGCATCGTGGAATCTGGGAGTGTTTCTGTGCATTCGATGCGCTGGCATCCATCGGAATCTTGGCGTCCACATATCGCGTGTGAAGAGCGTCAATCTGGATGCCTGGACGCCGGAGCAAGTTATTTCGTTGCAATTGATGGGCAATTCGCGTGCTCGAGCTGTTTACGAAGCGCAGCTCCCGGATGGTTTTAGACGTCCACAAACAGATACGGCTCTGGAGAATTTCATACGGGCGAAATATGAACATAAAAAGTATTTGGCCAGAGAATGGGTGCCACCCTCGCCGCCCAAAGTCGATTGGGCCAAGGAGATCGACGAAGAGCTGGAAAGGCAAAAACGCAAAAAGAAAGCGGGCCAAACCGGATTGGGCATTACCAATATATCGAGCAACAGCGACAAACGCATCTCGGCAACGACAACGGCGAAAAGCACACCGTTGCCAGCGCCGTTGCCCAAACCAAAGCCCAATCAGGTGGGCGGCTGCAGTCCAAAGACTTCGCATCGTGCGCAAAACACCAATAGCATAAGTAGTGGTGCTGCTGAAAGTGATCTATTAGGGCTCTCCTCGCCCACGAAGCCAATAGCAGCGAGCACTGTACAGGATCTGCAGAATGATAGTTTCACGAGCTTCTTGAGTGCCAGTAGCAGCAATGTGACACCAGAGAAAACGAATGGCAATGGGAATGGAATTTGTGGCGATGTCTCGCTAACCATGCCCACCAGTCAGCCCAATTCGTTGGCTCAGCAGGAGCAGGACTTCTTCAGTCAAGGCACACTCAGTGCCGGCGACAAGGATCAGTCGGGCAAAATGTCCAAGGATAGCATATTGGCCTTGTATGGCAATGCGCCAACCACACATAATCCACAATTGAGCTTCGGTAATTTCACGGGCATGGCACCGGGCGGTTACATGCACCATCACCAGCAGCAGCAGGTGCCGCAACAAACGCATCATCATCAGTTTATGACACCCCCCAACTCAGTGAGCATGTACAATGCACCCGTTATGGCCGCACCAAATGCATTCAGTAATGCACCCACCGGTGGGGCGATGAATCTAGTTGGCAATGTCGCCTTTGGCGGTGGCCCATTTCCCAACGCGACCACAGCTAGCTCATATATGGTGGGCAGCAACCAACAATCAGCAAACAATCTAATGCAAACCAATCAGAGTTTGCTCAGTGGCATGCAACTCTTTGGTAATGCTGGGCCAGCAGTGCAGGCGACACCACAATCACAGCCACAGCTGCAGCAGCAACCGCAGCTTGGCATTGGTATGAATCTGATGCAGCCGCTGCCGAGCGGTTTGCCTTCCACGGGTTATCCGGCTCCAACGGCCACTACGGCCACGTCTGTGACGTCCAACTTAAATCAGCAATTTGGGAATTTAAATATTGGTAACGTTTGGCAATAAATGAAGGGAAGAGAGACTCTTCTGCTGCATTCCTTTATTGAAGAAACGTTCACATCTGCTGAAATAAGTTATAAATTGTTAATATATAACTTTTTGTACCTACTTGCCTACGTTGTCATCGTCGAAACTTCCGTTGTATTAATAGAAGAATTTTGTATTATTGTTTATCTCTTTTCTGCTCTGCCGCCCTCTTGTTTATTTGTTTATAAGATGTTGTCAGCGACAAGAACTGCGTATACATACATACTTATATATTATAGCATATACGTTCAAATTATTTGCAATTGTAATATTGGCCCATTTGTACATCCATACATCAAATATCGTACATAATTATGTAATTAACGATAACATAGGACGAATGCAGCAATTGGAATATAAGTTATCTGTATGTGTAATTATATATATATACTATACTATATTCATCCAGCCATACGTATGTACGTTCCAACAATACTGGGGAAAGTAAGTGAGATTTTTGTGGCTTTTGGCAAGCGTACTTGTAAGTTATATTTTATCCTTAGAGCAAACGGCATATGTATCTATGTGTCCTTCAATACCTAATTGAGAATCCGCAGTGTGAAATACGAATGTACTTCTATTAATTAAGTGGATACAATTTTAATAAATAAATATTCATTAAATATATAATAAACAAATTGAATTTATGCGTATAAATTGGGATGAATTTGGGCTCACATGATCCTATGAATACTGAACCAATTTTCTTTTCAGTTTTTAGCTCTTTAAATTTGATGTCTGTTCAAATTTTATTCGTTTCAACAAAATGATTTAGAAAAATAATACTGTTTTGGAGGCTGTCAAAATTTCACAGAAATATATTTTGTTGTCAGTTCTAAGTTTACTTGAGAGAATTCAGTGTTGAATAATTTCGACAGAAGGAAGGTAATTTTTCTATTGTGCTCTATTTTTATAAATATATATTAAATATTTTATTCCCTCCACGAAATTGCAGTTTCTGTTCAAGCACTAACGTTTTCATACCGTAAAGTAGGAGAACAAGCACTGGTTATTATCCCACTGGGTATTTCAATGCAACCCTGCAATAATATAAATACCCTTGGCCTTTCACACCCCGGCGCCTATTGTTTTTACACGTCAACTGCAACAACAAAGCTGAAGTCCAAATATATGTAAATATATTTTGCAAATTTGAAGTATTGGAAAATTGACTGCAACTGACATGGAGAGCGTCGAAGGGACATCTGAAAACAATGAACTGCGAGAGCGCAAATCGACGGGCATTACCAGCGAGATGTCAACAAAGGAGGCATATTTTGCCAGTCTTGCCGAGTGGTCTAAACAGGCGGCACTCATGCAAATGTTTCCTAATTATCTGATGGCCAACTATAGCTATCCACAATTATTGCAAACGCCATTGCCATTCGTAGCGCCAGGCATTGAGCAGCTGTACCCAAATCGTCAGCAGCAGATTCCTTTGACACAGCCGTTGCCTCAGCAGCCTGCGCCTCGGGCAACAGCAGCTGCCCCAGCAGCTGTTCGACCAGACTTCAATCGGTTTCGTTTGTTGGACGAGGCGCAGCAGCAGGATATAATACAGCGAATGGGTGGAACAGAAATGGTTTTGGCCCCCTTTTGGAAACGCGCCGTTGCGGAGGCAATTGATGTCGTCATATTATTTGTATTGAAAATTATTGTAACTTTTTCGCTGTTTCATGTTTTTGATCTGGACTTTGATAAGGATGTGATGCGCAAGAGTCTGGAGGAAGAAGATATCTTTTTGAATTTCCTAGACATTTCTATGGACTTTATCACCCTGTCGTCGGACTTGATAATAATTGAGTTATTGACAAAGCTACTCGTCTGTTGCTATGAATGCCTATGGACTGTTTTCTATAATGGAGCTACACCTGGCAAATCGTTGATGAAGATTCGTATCCTCTATGTGGAAGCTGTGGTACCGATGCAGCCGCCCGTAATGCCACAATTTGTATTCCAGGCACAGCGAGAACCGTTGCGTGCCCTACTCTATCCCGCTGAGACTCCAAGCTTCTTTCGTGCTTTCATACGCGCCTTTGCCAAAAACCTGGTGATGACCCTATTGTTTCCCATTTGCGTTATCATGGTCTTTTTTAAGAACAATCGCACAGCCTATGACGTAATAACGAAGACCATTGTGGTCGAGACGAATCGGAATCCGAACCCTGTCGTGGTGCCTCCAGGACAACGACCCCATCAACAGTAGTCAAATTTAATCTATGCAATGCCAAATCTTGTATGAAATATTAATTCTGACAAAACTAATTGTTTTGTTAACGCTGATAATTAACAGCTAACTGATTTCTATTATCTTGTAAATAGATGAAATGAAAACACAAATGTTATCCCGGAAACTGAATAGTTCTTTATTATTCTTGTAAACTTTGAAACTGGTCTAAGCATCGTTATATTATTGATTCCTAGTGCAAATAAATCGGGAAGTTAAATGGAAATAAAAACACGAGTGAAATGTTTCAATTCTACTATATAAGAATTGGTCGCTTAAGGAAATGCCAAACATATCGCAGACAGCTTCGTATTATTTATTCACAGTAAACAAAATTATTTGACTTGAACATTTTTCAAAGATTGTGCGACAATGGTTCCTTTGCCTGGCACGTGGAGTGGCGCTCCCTTATAGCAGGCCACCAGATCCGCATTGGTCATCAGATCCGGTGCACATGTCTCAAATACTTTCTTCTTCGGATTTAGTTGGGAATCAGGTTTGCGTTCATAGCCCTCGCAATGGACCAGATCGCCAGGCACCGCTCCAGCAGGTGGACTTAGTACTTCAACCTTGTCAGGTGTAGAAGCACACATAACCATTGCCTCAGAGGTAACGCCACGCATCTTGGCGGGCTTCAAATTACAGAGAACAACGACCAAACGATTTTGCATTTCTTCTAGTGGTACAAATTTGACAAGTCCAGAGACAACAGTTCGAGGTGTCGGTTCGCCGCAGTCAATCTTCTCCAAATAGAGACTGTCCGCGTCAGGATGACGACCGACCTCAATAATTTTGCCCACTCGCAAATCCAGGCGGCCAACATCAACAGGAGCTTCGGCAACGACCTTTGGCTTTTCAGCTGGAGGCTTCTTTTCCTTTACTTTTTTCTCTTTAGGAGCAGAAACTGGAGATGGATCTGGAGCTGGAGCTTTCGATTCACTTGTTGCTGGAGTAGCGGCTGTTGAGGTTGCTTCGGCTTGGGTGCACATTCCTCGGTTACCTGGCACCGGTATTTGTCTCTTGCCATTGCTGGTTTCCAGAGCTACGAGTTGTGCCAAAGCCTTTTCAATTTCCTTCGTTAAAGCTGCGTTCTCCTCAATGAGCTCCTGTTTCTTACGTTGGACGAGCTCATTTTGTATAGCCGCCATCTGAAATGGGTTGAAATTAATTTATTTGTACATTAATTTTTATTTATTTTACCTCTTGCTGTATAGAGTCAATCAGACTTTGGGCACGTCGATTGTTTTCAACAATTTTTTGTAAATCAGCCATTTTCAAACTTTTTCTAAACTGATCTCTAGTTAAGATTATAGCAAATCTGCATGTGGCACGAAACATTCTTATTGTGTTGCCAGGGCTGCAACGTTGAATCGATGATTTGACATTTAAATTAAGAACTTAGATCAAATATTGGGACTCAACGAAATGAAATTAATTGTTCTATTTTTGTGAATTACATAAGTATTTTTTTTTTCAATAAAAAATGCATTCAATGTGCTCAATATTAAATTCATAGTTTAAAATTCGTATATATCGATAATTTATTTGGCGTCCAGTTAATGTTATTTTACTACAACATATCGATACAATTTGGATACCAAACGATGATGATTCGTGAGCAAATGTATATATATACGCAACAACAATTGATGCAAATAAAACTTCTTAAATATAAATAATAAGCTTAAACAGTAAATAGTGTTATTGGTTTCCAAAATGGATTACGTTTATTGCGGCGGCGCCGACCAAATCGGCGCGACAGAAGACATTTTAAGTACGTCAACCACATATGTACTTGTATATATATGTGTTGTGTATTTTCTTAAAACTTTCTCCATTTTTATTTAGATACATATATACAAGCATACATATTTATGATAACTTATATCTACATATTTAGGTGTCTATGATACTGGTCCCGCACGTACTGCGGATCATTATTCACCCAGTTTCAATGGATTTAATATTGGCTCCAGCGATGCGGATTATGTCGCTAGCCCAATACCAATTCTTGCTGACGGCGGTGAAAACTTCGGTGTCTCTACTGTGGCCTTCGATGATTACGAAGAACTTCTCTGGATGGGCAACCAAGGCGTGAGGCATCTATTAACTTAACTCACAATCTACTTTGTCATACAAATATGAAACCTTCATTCGCAGGGTCATGTGACGTCGTACTATACTAGCTCCTTGCAGAAATACACATCATTCCAAGTGCATGCCAGCGATATAGTCCGTCAAATCATTACAATTGATTCGGGAGTTTTGGTATTAACACAGACATCGCTGCGCCATCAGATACGCCGGGGATTGCCAAAGTTTACGCACAAGTAAATCGTTGATACATGTTTCTGATGTCTACATGTTTCTAGTATTTATGTCTCTTGTATGCCATGTCTCTCTCATGCCCAATTCTTCTTTTGAACAGATCCAATAATATGATTGAAATGGTGTGCATGCTGCAGCTGTCGCCACATCGACTGGTCATGGCTGGCCTGCAAGAGGAGCTCATCGACTTTGACATGCGCAGCTTGAAGGAGACTCGCCTGGAGCACGTAGGATCCGCTGGTTGCACGGTGCTTCGCAAGAATTCTCGCTATCTCTTTGCAGGCGATCAGTTTGGCACAGTCACTCTGAGAGATTTGAATACCCTAAGCGTGGAGCATACAATTAAAACGCATACGAATAGCCTCTCCGATTTCGATGTGCAGGGCAATTATCTCATATCGTGTGGCTATAGTGGAAGGCAAAACAATTTGGCAATTGATCGTTTCTTAATGGTTTACGATCTGCGTATGCTGCGATTGATCTCCCCCATTCAAGTGCTAATCGATCCACAAATGCTAAAGTTCTTGCCTTCGCTGACATCTCGTTTGGCCGTCGTATCGAGCTATGGTCAATTCCAGCTGGTAGATACTGTGGAGCTGAGCGAGCCGCGCGTTTCTATGTATCAAATCAATACGAATGGTAGCCAATGCTTGAGCTTTGATATAAGCTCCTCATCGCAAGCGATGGCATTTGGCGATCAATCGGGGCATATTAATACAATAACCTCCATACAGACGCCACAGCCGCAATTTAATGCGTTTTCCAGAAACACAGAATTCGCAGACGTGGTGCCACAGTTGCCGATGGTTTCCTTTGCTGACACCAATTTTCCGTTGTCCTCGGTTTTATTGCCGCATCTGACTACGGGCACGCGTTGGTTCTCCGACTGGCCGGAGGAGCTCTTGCGCTATAACTATCATCGTCCAAAGACTATTGATGCAGACGTGCTAAATAATATGAAGATGCAGGGACCGATTGGCTATTCGCCCAATCCAAGAACTGCTCGACGTAATCAAATACCATATTGCCTTATTGAACAAGGTCAAGGCGGTGCAGGCATTCCGAATGCAAATGGCAACACGGCAGCTACAAAAGCAGAGAGCGGCGTGAAGATCATACCGAGGCGTTATCGCAAAGTGGAATTGAAATATACGAAGTTAGGCACGCAGGACTTTGATTTCGAGCAACATAATCAGACTTGTTTTGCCGGACTAGAAGCCACCTTGCCCAACTCTTATTGCAATGCCATGCTGCAGGTTAGTAATTTAATTATACAACTTAAATTTTATATCAAATTAAATATTATTTGTTTGCACGCATATAGATCCTCTACTTTACGGAACCTTTGCGCATAAAGCTTATTAATCACACCTGCTCGAAGGAGTTCTGCTTATCCTGCGAATTGGGCTTCCTCTTTCATATGCTGGACAAAAGCACTGGTTGGTTTTTTGTACGCATACAAGTATTCGGCTATTAGATGATGTACGCAAAACAAACTTATTTATAGCTTCAACCCCTTGCCAAGCGAGCAACTTCTTGCGCTCATTTCGCACAGTGCCTGAAGCATCCGCTTTGGGCTTGATTTTGTCTGACCGATCATCAAATGTGAATCTGATTACCCTTATTCAGGCAAGTAATATATGTATTGTATCTATTTAAATAATATATTTAATGTTTATTTCACATACTTGTATTTCATAGAACTGGAATCGTTTTATATTACATCAAATGCATTATGAAATTCTCGATTCAGGCAAGAATTCCGGTATAAATGGACCGCAAAATACATTATTTGGTAAATATATTTGTAGCATATTTAAATATTTGTATAATATATATTACTTATAATAATGTTTTAGCTGAAAGTATGTGCACAGATAGCAACTCGTCGTCAGATGCGTATGAAACAATTACTGGTAGGAATACATTTTATTGAACAAGTTCTGTAAAATAATATATATACCATTATGTTTATTCTACAGACGACAATTCGAAGGAGGAGGAAAGGGAACGTTGTAAAATTAATGCTGAAACGGATATTAGTAAAATATTTGGCACCAAACAAATATGCATAAACAGATGTATCAAATGTCAGGCAGAGGTAAAATAGAACTCATTAAATAATGGGCAAGAAGGCGGCGTGGTCGAGCTGTATAACTCATCCATCTCGGGACTCTCTCTCAATTGGGCACTCCCCCGACTTGAACACGCTCTAATAATATATATACTTATTTATCTTTTAGAAATCAAAAGAGAACATACTATTGGCCTGCAATTTATCATATCCCACGCACCTGAAGGACAATGAGCAGTATTTTGATTTTGGCAACATTTTGAAACGCTCATTGAGCTCAGAGAAAAATATTCAAGCATTTTGTGAGAGTTGCAAAAAGTTTTCGCCGACCAATCAGAGCGTTAAGGTAATTCCAACAATTTATTTAAAATTCAATTTAACTCACTTGTGGTAACATCATTTAGGTAACATCGTTGCCGCAAATACTGGCGATCAACTGCGGCCTGAATAATGAAAAGGATATTAGTTTCCTGAAACGTCAATTGAATCGCACGAGTGAGCGACCTGCGGCCGAGGCGACTTCTTTGAGCACCAGCAAACCTTGTCGCTATGGTGTCAATTGCTCCCGCAGTGATTGTCATTTTATGCATCCTGATCGGAAGTCCCCATCACACACCAATCAAACGACCAACGTCAATAGCTCGCCGAGTGCGCGTCAGAAGTCCTGGTTTCCCTTGGCCTTTAACATGGGCATCAGTGAGACGGGCGAGTTGAACGTGCTCTCGCCCACCCACGCCTCCAAAGCGGAGCAGGAGTCAGAGGATGAGGAGCAGCAACAGCAACAACAATTTCAGCAGCAACAACAACAACAGGAGAACCAGATACAAAAGATGTATGCACTGCATGCAGTTGTCTGCCAGGTGGACGATGGCACCCAGAAGAACTTGGTTTCCTTGATTAATGTGCGACCCAAGTATCATTCAATGAAGGCAGCCAACTCAGAGGCCATGGATGAAACTCAACAACAGTGGTATATATTTAATGATTTTAGCATTTCACCTGTTGCACCACAAGAATCCGTGTGGTTCACATTGGATTGGAAGATGCCGTGTGTGCTTTTCTATCGCAGTCTAGAAGATGAAGCAGAAGCAACACCAAGTGCAGAAGAACTAAACCCCACGAAAAGCAACGACTCAATCAATAGTCCAACCAATCCATTTTTGCATGTAAGTTGAAATGATATTATATGTCGTATGGAATTGAAACTGATTGAATATAATTTTGGTTTGTTTGGCTTAGGAAATTTTGAATCCGTTGCCCAACAATCTCGCCACAGATGCCACTTTACGACCCTTGCAACCGGATGAGATGCCAAAAGCTGGCGATTTAATTGCCATGGATGCGGAGTTTGTAACACTGAATCCGGAAGAAAATGAAATACGTCCGGATGGCAAAACAGCAACAATTAAACCTTGTCACATGAGCGTCGCCCGCATTTCCTGTATTCGAGGGCAAGTCTATATATTTATACTATACTGAATTGTCAGTTAAATAATCTGTTCTATATTGCAGTCAAGGTCGCGACGAGGGTGTGCCCTTCATAGACGATTATATATCAACACAGGAGAAGGTCGTTGATTATCTAACACAGTTTTCGGGCATTAAGCCTGGCGATTTGGATGCCAATTTCAGCAATAAGCGTTTGACTGCCTTAAAGTATTCGTATCAAAAATTAAAGTTTCTTGTCGATGTGGGCGTCATATTTGTCGGTCATGGCCTAAAGAATGATTTTAGGTATATTTTAAAACATGTGAATGTATTTATATTGGACTTAACATATATCATTTTGCAGAGTCATTAATATCTATGTACCATCCGACCAAATTATTGACACTGTACATCTGTTTCATCTGCCGCACCATCGCATGGTTTCATTGCGTTTCTTGGCCTGGCACTTTTTGGGTAAGTAATACTATATATAATATAATGTATATCCTTAAATTAACTTCCAATTTGGTATAGGCACTAAGATACAATCGGAAACACATGACTCCATCGAGGATGCTCGCACAACCCTTCAGCTCTACAAACATTATTTACAGCTGCAGGCGGAAAAGAAATTTACGCTTGCATTGAAAAATTTATATGATCGGGGCAAACAGTTACAATGGAAAGTGCCGGAAGATTAAAATCAAAAAATGAGCCACAGAAGAAACCGGAGAGAAAGAGGGAGAGAGACAGAGAAATAGATCTAAGCCAGTACAAACGTTCCGACCGGCCAGCAATAATGCGAGTTTTTAACATGTTTTTTTTATGTAAATGATACAAAAAAGAAAAAAAGAAGTAATTCCATTTAATTTTAAGTTGAATAACTGTTTACAAAGACACATGCCCACAATTAAATCAAACTTAATCTATTTTCAAAAACTATTCGTGTAAGATTATAAGCCAATCAATAATTGATTATGTATACTCTGTAAATTATTTGTAGGGCATGTCAGTAGTGAAGAGGTATACAAAGGAAATATGTATATGTAGTAGAATAACTGGAGATAATAGCTTATAACTTACCTAAAATTTCTAAAAAAATTCCACATTGAGTTGAGTATCAACAGCTGCAATATATATTTATATAGTTAGCAAGGAGGAGAGGAAAAATATGTTAGACGAGATATACTTTAATTCGAAGCATAGAGTATTTTCTAGCTCTATTCTACATTCGATTAGTTCATCATTGGGAGTCCCACATGCATCTCGCGATGGCTTACAACCAGTTTGTAGTGCTTATTTAAATAAATATAGCTATCTAGGAAAACATCTCTAAGAAGAGATATGTACCGAAGCTGATTGTAAAACTTGTTCCCCACTAACTGAAGGTTGTTCGAGTACTTAGAGTTGATTTAACGAGCATGCTTTGTATTTCATTAAAAGCTATATTTATATACATATGTGCAAGAATACGTAGCTATACACATACATACATGCACATGGGTGCATTGAAACGAACTTGATCTAAGACAGATTATTGAAACTTGTTCGTTCGCTGGGTAATTCCCAATTCATAATTCTGTGTAATCAGAACCAAAGCTAATGAAAACAAGCAATATGTACTATAAACATTCACTATATATGTATATATAAAGCTACATATATTTACCTAGTGCATATACCATATGCATTTGTCAGTTTTCTATGATTTGCTAGATAAAATCGCGTCAGACTGATAGATCTATCAGTTTAGTTGGACGATGTCAGTTTTAGCATATAGAGATCAAATGCCTTATATATATACACCTATAAATATGGTTGTTATATACGTAGATAGCTAGAGCTTCTGAATTTCCCAAGCTAGATTCGCTTGCTTGTCAAATCGAATGTCGTCGTGGTCGTCGTCGGTGGGGAAATTTTTTGCCGATTGAGAATACGTATATATAGTGGAGGAGCTTAATGTTCATGGCATTCGATTGAAATCGGCCGTGCTATAGGCGATATGGGTTCACAAAGAATACTTGGATTGAGCTGCGCTCTCTTGCTGTGCGCAGGTACATTGATTAAACTAAACCACATCAAATTCAACTTTCCAAAATATTAATATTTTGTCTTGATTTTAGTAATTAGCGCACAACAGACATACGATGGACGCAATGGTCCACATGTGTTCGGCCCACCTGGCCAGCAGGTGTATATACGCGGTCAAAATGAAGGCCCCTATCAGGTGCCTGGAGTACCCGGCACATTCCAAAACTCCCCTAGCTCCGGAGGATCACACAGCTACACGGATGAGGACGGCAATACGTATATGCATAACAAGAATGGAGCAGGCAGACCAGGTGAATAGCAATCAACTCCCATTCTCCACATTATACTTATGCACCTCGTTTTTCAGCGACACACAGCATATCTGGCCCGAATCTGGTGGCTCACCGTGGACCCGATCCTCCGACCTTTCCTACAAATACTTATCGGCCCCGACGAAATGTGGTGATTAGCCGTCCGGATCGTGTTGTTACCAGCAGCAGGGATGGCCCAGTCGTAATTAGTCGCAGTCGTCGTGACTTCCATGTCGGACGTCCCGATCGCACCGTTGATTACAGCACTGGATCCGGAGATTTTGTGGTACAGCGCGGCCGTCGCAGTCCCGACTTCCATGTTGGACGTCCCGATCGCACCGTTGACTACAGCACTGGATCCGGAGATTTTGTGGTACAGCGCGGCCGTCGCAGTCCCGACTTTCATGTTGGACGTCCCGATCGCACCGTTGACTACAGCACTGGATCCGGTAGTTTTGTCGTTCAGCGCGGCCGTCGCAGTCCGGAGTCCGTGTACGTGAGTCGTCCAGATGGCCGTTCAGTGAGCTATGGCGATGGTGGCTTCATTGCCAATGGCCGTGATGGACGCACTGTGGTCCACTCCCGCCATAGACGTGCACGTGTCCAGGGCGAAAACTTTGTGGCACGCGATGATCAGGCCGGCATCTGGAACGACAACGTCTCCATTTGGAAGCGTCCCGACGGACGCACAGTAAGCGTTGATAGCAATGGCAATGTCATCACCTCCGGTAGTCCCAATGGACGTGGTCCACAGCGCGTAAGTGATAGAGTTACTATGGTATATTTATATATATTTGTAATATTTATATTATTAATCTTTTTTATTTAGTATTCCGGTTAAGACAGGAAGGAAGGGCTGACGGGGCGATAATTCCTGTAATACGAAATTAATCTTAAACCAAATAAATTATTTTCAGTGTTGTAGTGTAGTACATATAGTTGTAACTATTCGATAAAATGAAAGTATGTCCATTTTGAAATGTGGAATAGCGAAGGCATTCGTTTTCAAATGGATAGAATTATATATTAATATGTATTTATATATATTTGATGTGCAATTCTTAATTAATTTGTGTTTTGTGATTTCTCAGAGCCTCGACGTATTCGGCGAGAAGAGTATATAATTTTAACGCTACCATCGAGTGGATTGGTATCTAAATTAATCTGTTAAACTACCTTGGTATGCTCTAGATTTATAATTCTAATAACTTACATGCAGATTCAGTTAGAAGACTTTATTATATCTTATCGAAATACGATTAGAGTTCCCATAAAGAGAGATATTATATTATATCCCCACACAATTTCTTGGTTTTACTGTGTTTAATTGAAAAAGAGTATTTAATTTTCGTTGCAATCGAATATGCATAATTTTAATTTGGCGAGCGGCGAAATAGTTAAATTTAGAAACCCAGAACCAGGCCATAAGGTTTCTACAGTATATAGTCTATACGAGGGCATATGTGTCTATATAACTAGACAGATGTACATATCAGTGTATATATGTACATATGTGTAGGGTGGTATATTTGTTTAGTTGACACTCATGCTGTGAAAAAGCTGTATATATTTGGAAAATATTCGTTTTAAATCGTGAAACTGTCACAGACTTGTTAAATATAACTATTTAAAGTTCAAAAAATAGATACGCCAGTCCGTGCATAGACAGGTAATGGAGGCAGTTTGTCAGTTCTTTCGGACCAATTATATATTAGCCAACTGCGAAGATGTGATACAAAAGAAGGGTTTCACTCTAAATCTCTCCCATTACCAAATGGACGAATTGCCCGAGATAATTGAGCACTGTCAAACGCTGATGAAGCTCTTTCTCAATCAGAACAAGCTAACAAAGGTAGTAGAGTTAGATAAGTATATATATATATATTATAAAGATCTATTTGATGTACAGGTACCCTCCAGTCTAAGCAACTTGATGCGGTTGCAGGTCCTGGCGCTAGACTATAATAAACTCGATGAGTTTCCGGCTTGTGTTTGCCAATTGGTTCGCTTAAAATTCCTGAATGTTAGCTGTAATAATATCGTTAGCCTGCCCGCGGAGGTGGGACAACTTACGGCTTTGGAGACCTTCTGGTGCAATAATACAGGCCTTCGTGCGCTGCCAATTGAACTATCGAATTGCGAGCATCTGGAAACGCTGGGAGTGCGTGGAAATCACTTGTGCCAACTGCCCGACGAACTTGGCAAGCTGTCGGAGTTACGTTGGTTTACTGCCGAGAACAATGATATAGTGGAAGTGCCAAATACATTCGGAATGATGCAGAATCTGGTGCATCTGAATTTGGGGAAAAATCGTTTGAAAGGGCTACCACGCATGTTGACTGTCATGCCCAAACTGAGATTCGTTTTCCTCAATAAAAATCTCATTGAGCAAATGCCAAGTCGTGCCGTCCTGGAACAGCTAAATTACGTGCGCATGCTGAATCTGTCCATGAATCCCATTAGCACCAAGCCCGAAATGCTGGAGCTGGCTAAAGTAAGTTCAGATCCGCCTTTAATCTCTATAAATAACTTGCTAAATACTTCGCAAATTTACAGCAATTAATGAACATTTATGTGGAGTCTTTTGAAGACCACCCAGAAACTTCCATTTTCAGTAGGAACAGCGACGCACAGCCACAGCAGGAGCAGGACGAAACATCATCGGATTGGGCCAACAGTGCAAGGACCAGCCAATTGGATAGCTCCGATGAGAGCACGCTGGAGAATACCATCGAAGACTTAAGCGTTATGTTGCCCGAAATGTCTCGATTTGTAACTACATTTTAAGATGATTAATCAAAATATATAAATCTGTTGTGTACCGTTTATTCGTGTCTGTCTGTGTGAAATTGGGTGTGTAAGTGTTTGTAAGTGAAAAAACGTAACAATTGAAATGCGCTTTGGTTTGGCAGCTGGAGAACAGCCACACAAAATGTACAGGTGGGTCAATATGACCAAAACAATAGAAACTGGAAATTTAACTAGACATTTTCTTGATCAGCTCCTCGTCCTGCATAGACATGGCGGTCAGCTTCTTGCCAATCTTCTCGTGTATGTCCAAATACTTCGCAACACATCTATCGATGCAGACCATTTCGCCTTTGCCTGTAGGAAAAGCGTCATAGTTATTTTAATTCTTCAATGGAACTCAATGAAAATAGAGACTCACCTAATTCCGATTCGCCGTAACGAGGCGGAATGCACTTTTTGTGGCAGGCATTTGTCATGCGGTTATATAAATCCGACATCATCTCTATCTCCATTTCTTGCATCAGCTGCAATTTGGCCTGGTCTGCCACGCTTATTTGGGGCATTGATGCCATGTTGTTTAATTTATTTTTATGAAGTAATTATGAATTTTTTAGTTTGCTTTTATTTTATTTTTTACTTTTGGTTTCTAGTCAAAACGTCTGACGGAAATAGTGTGATCGTATTCGCCGTGGTTCGCCTTTCTCATGCGCTCTCGCACACGCAAATTCTCAATCCTTCGTTCTTCGACTGATCTTTTGGACAAGACAAAAGCGTAAACACCACCAACGGTTAAAAATGCCCTAATGTACACGCAATTTTAATTTAAAACCAGTTGTTTCATTTACTACATATATGTTACGAACCAACAAACAGCAATTCGGCCAGCGTTTCCAAGCGGCATTGTCAATATACACAGTGTGACTGTGATGATATGAATACGAAAATACTAAAAAATTACAAATACCAAGTAAACGAAAAGCTTTTATTTTGACATTTACAATCGATAACAAGCTATGGATTAAAACTTTAGGTGGTCGATTTAACGATTATAAAACAATTCAAATAAATTTTAACTAAATAGATGTAATATTTCATTAAATGTAATTAATAAAAGTTGCATTTGGTATAGTTTTTATTGACAGTGCATCACAAACAGTTCTATATGAATGTATATAAGTATGATAAGTATATACTGAAAATATGTAGAAATATTTAACATAAAAAATCAGATTAATAAAAGTATTATTAAATTACAATCGTATGTATAAAAAAAAAAAATAAATAAAGAACGTACAATGAGGATCATGAAGCGTCATGATCAAAGAGCAAAAAATATGTAGTAGATAAATATTCAACAATATATTTATAATTTTGGTGTTGAGAAATCAGAGATTAACAGAAAATAATATCCAATCACAATGTAATGCAGTGTATTATGTACATAGTACAAATGACTCCCAATGAAAAACTAATATACATATATATATGTGTATATATGTATGTAGGAATGTATGAAAATATGTACATATGTATGTACCCAATTATTGCACATTTAATTGAATGCATTTAAAGTTTAACTCGGCTTCACGCCAAACCAACTCATTTTCCAATTAAGCGTATCGTGCAACAGTTTTTCCTCCTCCGGTGAAAGCTGCAACAAAGTGGAAACTGCCCTCACCAGATGTCGTGCCTCGACCTATAAAAAAAGGACTTGTTAATTTAATAAGCAATATAGTTGAATTTTAATGTAAATACCTCTCTGCTAGTCAAGAATTTGACAATGACATGTTTTAAATACTTAAAATTTACTTCGTCCATTATAATGCAATTGGGCTTGTTGTCTGATTGAAAGTTCTCAATTGGAGCATTGGACACTCTAAAGGCGGGTGGTACTTGATCCGTATCCACATCGATGGTTGCCATTTGCGAGCTGCGAAACTCCTTTTGCAGCGTCTTCTTAAGATCCCCTAAACGTTGATTTAATGTCTTTATTGTCTGCAGAGAAACGGAGGAAAATAAATAAATAAAATGATAAATAATATGCTTTGAAGTAAGTCTCTACCTTATTCTTCTCTGCAATTTCACGTTGGCACAACTCATATTTAGCCTGATCATTTGCACTTTGCTGCGCTGCATCCTTAAGTAAATGCAATTCCTGTTTTACCTCTTGCAGATCCTGCTCGAGTTTCTTATTCTTGTCATGCAATTCATTGGACTCCGTTTGCTCCATGCGCAGCTCCTTCTTCAGCAGCTCTTCGCTCTGCGAAATCTCCGCATTTCGTAAGAGCGCAGTCAGTTTCTCCTCTCGCTCCACTTCCAATTTCATTTGTGTGTCACCTAGAATTTCTTGTTTCTCCATAACTTGGGAACGCAGTTTCTGCGCAATTTGCTCGGCATTTTTCACATATTCACTGAATCTATCGTCAGCGGTTGTGAGGCGAATTTTCATATCTTTTGCTTCAGCTGCTAGCGTTTCCTAAGTTTTTAAGTTTTATTTATTGAAATAAGTAAGATGGGTTTTTTCTATTTCATTTTTTTTTTCTTTTTTTAAATAAAAGCAATTTAATAGAAATTATACTAAAGAAATGTTAAATAAGAAAATGTTTTTCTCCTTGGTAAAATATTAAAGCAATTTAATAGATAATAGGATTAGATTATAATACAAAAATTTGTTAAATTAGAAAATGCAAACAGAGGTAAATTAATTGTTAATGTACGTGGTAAGTTTTTCATTTTTGGTTAGTTATACAATTAGTCATGCCATTTAACTAGGTATAGGTATGGGTAGTGTGTATTTGGATTTTTGCATGTGTGTGTTACTGATGCCACTGCTAAACGCCAGCTTCTGAAGAAAGGATACTCACGGATTTGTTGCGTTCGAATAGAATTTGCTGTTCATTCTCTTCGCGACATTCCTTCAAGGCAACATTCAGCTCATCCAATTCGTCTTCCAGCAATTTAATCTGCAATACAAATAAAACAATATTAATATAAAATATTCTCGAACTCCCTTCACGAAATTATGCGACGTACCTTGTCATCTCTTTGCTTTATCTCAATTTTGGCTTTCTCGAGCTCAAATGCAACTTGTTTACACTTTTCTATGGCCTCGTCTCTTGCCTTTAAGGCTTTTCGCTTTTCGGTGGTTTCCTCGGCCACCTGTTGGGAGAGGCGACTTACTTGCTTCTCCAGCGCAAAATTTTGGCCACTCCATGAGCTCTTGATGTCCGACAGCTGCAAGTGCGCTTCCTCGAGATGCTGCTCCAATAGTTTGTGTTCCTGTACAAGTGCCTGCACTTGTTGTTCTGTGCTTAATTGAGGCAGTGCATCCAAACGAAGTTCCTCCACAATTTTCATACGCATTTTCATGTTACGATTGTCCTCCTGCACGGCAGCGAGTGTTGCGGTTAATAGGCTCTTCTCCTGCTGTGTGGCATGACGCAACTGTTCCAACTCATCGCGCAGATCCTCAGCAATGGGTTCTATATTGCGCAAACGTTCCAGCTCCTGATTAAAGTTCTCGATTTGTTGTTGATATTGGCGTACGGAATTTATATGATCGACGGCTTCCTGTTCGCGAAAGCCGAGTAAGCTTTTCAGCTTATCAATTTCGATTTGTTGCAATGTTTGTATCTTCTCCTGTTCCTCGCAATAAAGGTCCTTTTGGGTTTGAGCTACTCGCACGGTTTCCAATAAAATTTCGTTCGTTTTGTCCACTCGCGTTTTCTCCTCCTGCAGCTGTTGCAAGCTTTGGGTTAGGCAGGCCACCCTAGAGGATAGCTCATTGCATTGGCTGCGTAGCTGACACAACTGTTCCGACTGAATATAAACAGTTGTTTGTGTTTTCTTTCTTCATTTGTTTAAGTACATATATAAATATGAATTGTGTTTGCTCACCTCGTTGTAGGCTCCACCCGTATCGTCAGCTACGCTCGAATTGATGCTCACACGACGGCTACGTATGCGATAATTATTAATATTGTTATTATTGTGACGCTGGTGCGTCTGGCTAGCCGACGTGGACACATCTTCGCCAGTTTCCTCCTTAATTTTGTTTTTTAGCGTAGCGAACATTTTTATATGCTTGCCTGCCTATTTTACCTATTGCACGGTTAAAATTCGGTTAAACGTTATTTGGTATGAAATGGTTCGCGTTGCAGCAGAACAGCGTTACGGCCGCTTTGTTTTTTATATCATTGCTCCAATTAAGGTACGTTTTGGGTTTAGGCTTATCAAAGAAATGTAAATCTATTTAAATTTGCAGTCTATATATGTTTCTTCTTCTTATTAGAAGAAATACGTGCAGCACAGAGCTTGCCACTGAGTTAAATTCTCATATCTGGCAGCACAGCTGTAAGGTTGCTATTGTGATTATCGATAAGACTTAAATTATAGACGCCAAAAACATCTGAGGAGCGCGCTAAATTTTTATAATTGTTTAGTATAACACTTGAATAATAGAGTCTAAAGCTAAAGTTTTAATAAATAGTTTACAAATATTAGCCCGTACTCAGGAAAATGGATCAGAACTACTCGAAGCAAACAACTCGAGACATTTGTGACAGTGATGCAATGTGTACGTCGTCCTTAAAGGAAATCTCCTTAATAGAAACTGTGACCAGTTTTCTAGAGGAGAACGGCGCTGGCGAGGTCGATCCTCGGATTTTGAAAAACTTGGCGGAGGCTCTGTCCAAACGCATAAGCACAGATGAGTGAGTACTAATTTGATTTGTTCTTATTGTGCACGCATCCAGTGTGTGCAGTGTGTGCACATAGGTATGCGGGTGTGTGTGTGTGTGTAGGTAGTTGCGCCTTTGAAGTTTTGTTTGTGGAACATTGCAAGTGCAACGAACACTTTGGCTTTGATCCAAAACTAAATTTGGATTCATTAAAATGAAGAATTGAAGCACACACAACATACGCATGTATTTATTCACTAATGCCAATGCTCAGCCATCCGCGTCTGAGTACTAAGTGGATAGAACTGCATGATCAAAAGATCAACACTGGTGTCGCTCTGTGGCAGGTTCTCCCTCACTCACTGGTGAGTAAGCGATGAGCATACATATGCATGTGCGCGTGTGTGTACATAATCCACCCCATTTGCGCGCTCGAGCAAAATTCAACACACATGCATTTGCCATATGTGGTGGGTGAGAAAAAGAGCGCACGCTGCGTACGAATAACACGAGCGCAACATCTGTCGTGCGCTCGGCTGAGCGCGTTTTCCTTGCAGAGCAAACGAACTCTCCTATGGGATGAACGGCAGATGATTCTGCTGCTGCCCACTGTGGTGGGGTTTTTCTCTCGTTATCGCGATGCGCATTTTCAGTAATATTCTGGCATTCGGTTCAATTAGACATACTATATGTACAATATATGAAGCGAACTTCAATCTAGTATATTTCAATTGTATTTTTGTTCGTTTGTTGTGATTGTGATTCTTCGTTTAACGCCTATCAGTCTTTCTTTTTCGCAATACATACAAACATATGTACAGGCGTATATACAAATAAATATTAGCATACATATATAAAGCTACTCGGCGCGACCCTGTATATATAAATACATATATATACATATACAAATATATGCGCGTGTGTCTGCAAATATGCAACAACAAAAGTGAGAATAAGATAGCTGTTTGTGTTCTTTTAAATCATTGTGTGTTTTATGTAGATAAAAACCGTTGATGAATGCTCTCCTCTAGTGTAAAAAGACACAATATTCTTATATAAATTAAACAACGTATCTACATGCTCATATGTGTATTATGAGTGTGTGTGTTTGTGTGTGTGTGTGTGTGTCTGTGCATGACAGTGCATGTGTGTACGTGCATAAATTACGGCTACGCGCGCCACATCATGTTGTTGATTTCCTTTGTCGTTGTTGTTGCTGCTGCTGCGGCTGCATCTAAATTTAGTTATGGAAAAATATAACACATCTGTGTATATACATATATATATATATATATATATATATATATATATAACTGCGTATTATTGTGCTCGATTAATCGAGTAAATTAAAACAGACAAAAAGTCTTCTAATATAAGACAGATATATAGACTGTATAAGGTTTTTGTTAAAGTCCTCTTAAAGCAAATATATGCACTCGGCAAGTTCCTTAGCTTATATACACACGTTCCTACTAGCTGCCTTTGACCTTTGTTATGAACCCTCTAAAAACCCTGCACTGCATTGTTACAAGACCCGCAGCTTTCCCTTTGCACCACCACAAATTCGGTTGTTTGTTTGGTACAGTTTGTTTTATGAATGCTAGTTTTGTACAAGATTTATCCTTCCATATGTTTGTGCAATTCAAATTTGATTTTGTTGCCCGAATGTATCTCTGCCTTTTCTGCAGTGTATGATATATTTTTCACAAATGAGTTCAACAATTCAAATATGGTCAAGCAGAAACGGTCGAGTATCTTGTCTAACGCTCTAGATTGAGGAAAACTGTGTGCGGGGGAAACTACATTTAGAATGCATTTTCGTCGTCGTGCTTTTTGGCGCCAATTGATCTTAATTATTCTCAATGACCATTTATATATAGATAATTATTTCAACTGCAATTAACTTAGTTCAGGTAGTCAGCCTAATAGAAACATACAGGACACACATGTTGGCCTCTGCAACAGCTGGTACAATTGCAGTAGACGCTCCTTAAGTATGCTATTACAGTTGGCATCCGGTAGAAGGAAAAATCTATGGCAGAAAAACATCTGTAATATTGTATAAATTATTGTTCTGGAAAAATTTAGAAATTATTATTAGGTAATATACTCTGTTTATATTAAAAGTCAAGTTACCAAAAACCTTCAAGTGCACCAAAAATATAATAGAATAATCTACAACAAAAATTATATGAATTTTAGCTTTGCCTTTAATTCTAAAAAAAAAAAAAATAAATATCTAAACATCTTTTCCTTTTCCGAAATGTCTATTTATAAATCAAGTCAACCAACCCATTTACTTATAAAGTTTCACAAGTCAAATTTATTGTGTTTTCAAAAGTACCATAAAAAGTTTTCGAAAAAGCTGTTTTATTTATTAATTTAATTATACACCATATTTTATTAAATGCACAATTTCAGATTCTAAATTTTCGTACAATAAGAATTTTTTCTTTCTAATCATTCAAAAGTAAAAAAAAATTAGCCATTGTTTATTCAATTTCGATAATTTATTCATTTTAAAATATAATCAAGCAAAAGGACAATTCATGTCCAGAATAAGAAAAAAGAAATCGATCTTCGACAAAGTTAAGTAAGTTTGAAATGTAAATAAAAAATTTGGATGCATACTGCTATGATTGTATGTTTATGTGTAAAGGGTGTATCAGGTTAAGCGGGTTGGTTAGGGTAATTCAAAGGTTTCATTGAAATGGAGTGTAAAACTCTCTTCCATTTTTCAATTGACCACTGTAGAATGAATATGAAGTTGCTCAACATGTGTGTAGTACACCTGTTGTTCGTCCTGCAACACATGGAGCTTGCCGCACGTCCTTAATATTTGTGTATATACCCCATTTGATTGGCCCAGCTGGCTGTAACCATAGCTATGGCCAAAATAGCCAGGCGGGTCAAAACAAAGCCTAACAACAACAATAGCAACAAATAGTGGCCACTAAATTGTAGTCGTACATCAGCTCATAAGTTTTGGTATTTGTGTTTTTGCTCATTTCCCAAAATAATTCATAGAGGAGACACGCACGTGAAAATGTAAAAATGTGTGGCCCACATGTGTCGCCGGGTTTGTCAATTGCAAATTGCGTATAGAAACTGCGAGAAGTGATAGCTACGGATGCAGCCAAAATATATAAGAAAAATAGACGACGTAAAGCAGATATGTCTATGCTGCTCAGATAAAGAAAGCATAAAACATCTGTGATGTGCGGCGATGCTGCGTATCATCATTTTGGGAGCATTTGCCTAAGCAATGCAAGCGCCTTGGCTGGCTGCCTTTGCTGCCAATGACTCATAGAAGGCGCACGACGCACACAGGCACAAATACATACATATATACGATATATCTGTGTTTGTGGTGTAGAGTACTTATACCTGCACTGAAGTTGCTTTTATTTAGATTCGGTGTGCCGCAAAGCTATTTAGGATAAGCACAACAAAAGCAACAATAACAACACACACAAAAGGGATGACGCATTCATTTGACTGTAAATAAAATCAAAGTCAGGTTTCTTATATATATATATATATATATATATACATATATACATATATACATATGTTTCAAATCGTTTCGCTTAGTATATTAAATGAACTGGAGTGAACTATACCTAAATATACAAAAAAGTCTGCAGCTTTAATGCCAAATCAATTTAAGTCTTATCATAATGGCGGGCATATTTCGTACGAACTCTATGATCGACACAAATGATTCCCCAAAAAGATCACCATTTAAAAGATTTTCGGTTTGTTCTGGAACGCCAAGCACTATTTGGTAAGTTTCTAAAAAATGTATTGCGAAAAGTATTCATTAGAATACTTTATTTATGCAAGCTCTGATTGAAACTCGTAGAAGTTTTATATTAATTATGAATAAAACTTCTGAAGAGGTTCTTATATTTCTTAGTTCTTTAAAAACCTTTCAATAGATTCCTTTAATTCTTTTTCATACATATATTTCTATAGAACTGCTGATGTGCAATGCGTCTTAATAGAACTTGTAATATTCCACACAGTTTAAATAGGAAATTGCTAAGATAATTAAGTGCAGTATTTCATAGCAGAAAGATTTGATAGGTTTTCTTTAATAAATGAAACATAAATACACAAGTTTCGATAGATTCTTTTACCCCTTTTTCCACTTCCACAAAGACCAAGTTTAATTACGCTAATTTCGGCTAGCTTTTATGGGCTTTCAACTTTTTGACTTACTTTTTATTATATCCATTCACATATATGGACTGAGTTTATTTGAAATTAAAAGTTTCATTGATTTGGCAATAAAAAATGTAATCAAGGTGCGCCATTTCTATGCTACCGAATCAATTTATACGCTTCAGTTAGCGCAGCTACAAATTTTTTGGCTGTTCTTTCTATATATTTTGCTGTATATATAGAGCTAGATAGAGGGAGATAGATATTCATATGTATGTCATGTGCAATTAAAATGATTTGTCGCTGGGCTTTTGATCAGATAGCTAAATGAGACTAAATATTTTGCAAGTTTTAGAATATGTCAACATCTGTTTGCCAATTATAAATGCTCAATCAACTTAGTTATATTAATGAAAATCAAATAGAGAGACAGCACTTTGGAAATGTAAATTTCTTCCATTAACTGAAAATTTAAATACATGAGAACTGTATATATGTACCTTTAGCAATTCCAATTAGATTTTCAACTTCCTTAATTAGATAAAAACTATGTTAACGCCATTTAGTAATCACTGATCAGAGTACAGTATTATTTAGTCGACAAGTCTTATTACTATTTGATTTATAGATAGATTTATCAGTTTATTTATATATGTTTGCATGTCGATAGCAGTTAATTATAGTGGCTTGAAGCAGTATTAAAACAATTCAAACCCGTTTTAAATTGACCTCCAGACTAGAGATGGCAGCGTGTTGAAAATGTAATTATTCATTTTTATTTAATTTAAATATTAGACAGAGTGACGAGAGAGGGAATATACATTATAGTTTAACAACAAATACATTAAATATATTTTTTTTTGGAAGCTTTAATTGTGAAGCTTTTCTATACCAATTTGCCTTACCACTCGCATGCGAATTACATAGAGAGGAGCAAACTGAGTTCTTATGAATTTATAAATGTAATATATAGTAATTGATATATAAAAGTATTTTTCGTGATTCTTAGGTATAATTTAATAATATAACGATGATTGCTGGTCCATCTCTAGATCATTGAGCTTCAGGTGTCTTGATTCACAGAGTTAGTTCAGTAGTTAAATGCTAGTTTAGTATAATGAATAAGTTTGCTCTGGCTAGCTGGATGTGCCTGCTAGGCTTTAGCTCTATGTCGGCTTTACGTTTAGAGCCTTGCGAGTTAGCTGGCCAGCTCTATATATTGGATGTACCTAAAGTGGAACTGCCCCTTTGGTTGTGCATAGCTGATTTCGAGAGTCGCTTTAATACCCATGTTATCGGGCGGGCCAATTCGGACGGCAGTCGGGATTATGGACTCTTTCAGATTAGCGATCGATATTGGTGTGCTCCGCCAGAGGAAACGCCCTACCATGCCTTCAACGAATGCAATGTGAACTGCAGCGAGCTCTTGAGCGATAATATCACATCGGCCGTTCGCTGTGCCCGACTTATCAAGAAGCAACAGGGCTGGACGGCTTGGTCTGTTTATGCAGAGTTCTGCAATGGAACGCTTACGGATACGGACGAGTGTTTCCAGCCAACGGAGACTACAACCGAACCGCCTCTGCAAATAGAAACCACGACTATTAACCCGGAAATGGATTAAACTTTTATCATATTTTGTATTCAGCTCTTATCACTGCCTCTATAAATATATTATAGAATTTTAAAATATATATTAGAGTGATGTCTGGTAATACTCGGCGTTGCGCGTTGAAAATTAAATATAAAGGATGTTCACATTTCTATTTAGCTTAAGCATATTAATTAAAAGATTAGCATAAGAATGGGAACAATTTAATACATATGTATGTATGATAAAAATATAAAAAAAAAATATATGTATATATATATATATTATATTAAAGCTAAAGAATGTTTATCCCAACTGAATGAGGTTTATTTTGAGTTTGTTTTACGTTACATAAAAGTTAAATTTATTTTGTTTTTATGGCATTAGCTACAAAACTTTTTAAGTTCTAATCAAGTTTTATGGCTTTTCTTGTTCATTTGCAGCACAAGTCCCGGGGGTCTTCAAGATGTAACCCTGGAAAATTCATGTAAGTATAAAACATATAGTGGGTAAGCTCAAACAAAAAATACACTGAAAAGAAAAAACATTCACTGCTCACGTAGCTAACAAATAAAAAAATTTATTTTAAATTATTTATATTTGTTTTTGAGGTGTATGCCAACAAATTTACAGGGTATATCAGTTGACGTTAGGCCTTTATTGTCAGTTTCCCGATTTATTAACTCTCATTATTTAAAGCTCGCCAGAGCTAAATATCCGTGTGTATTATGTCAACACATACAACTATTTTATTAGTTTAGTTTGGAAGCACACCCGTAAATACTAAATGCAAATCAATCACTTAGTTTCCTTTTATATATATATATTTTTTTTTTATTAATTGGCCAAAATGGGCAAACATGGCGTTCTCTCGGCGGTCTCGCCACGAACAAACAGGACACGTAGCTTACGCATGTTTGATGGTATTATAAAAAGGCAAACTTCTCTAGGCTTTACTAATCATTTCTTTTTCTTTTGTTTTTTTTTTTTAATTGACCAGATACCAGCTTTGATGCGGCGCGAGCGCCGGGTGGTATCCATTCCCCGATGCAGGGCCGATCCGTAAGGGAGCTGGAGGAGCAAATGTCTGCACTGCGCAAGGAGAACTTCAATCTAAAGCTTCGAATTTACTTTATGGAGGAAGGCCAGCATGGCTCACGTAACGGCAAACCGGCTGCCGATTCGCCGTCTAAACAGTTGATTGACTCCAAAATTGAGATTGAAATACTGCGCAAGCGGGTCGATGAAAAGACCGAGCTATTAAAGGATGCGGCACGCGCTATATCCCATCATGAGGAAATGCAAAAGAAGGCGGACATGGAAAGCCAAGCCCTCATTGAACAAATGCAACAATACATTCAACAGCTGGAGGTAAACCTCATGATATATATACATATATACTTATTTAAATTTGAAAACTAAATTCGATTTGCTCTTCCACCCACAGAGCTCCGTCAAGCAGAAAGCATCCAAAAGTTCTGTGAGTTCGTTGGATACTGAGAAGTTAAAAGCTCTCGAAGCTGAGGTTAGTTAATGTCCATGAGTGCAGGATAGTATTTTGTGTAAAATTAGATAATGTGTATATTAGAGAATAGCTTTTATTGATTATGCATGGTAAAATATTCATAGGTTTCGGTTCAAGTTTGATCGTTGACGAACGATTAATCAATGTGTTCTATCGAATTGTTGTAGAGAACTACCAAATCTATCGAACCAACTGAATACCATTAATGAACTAGTGAACTATACTATCACTAAAAAGTCCGTTAAAGCTGATTGATTAATCATATTAAAACTAGAACTCTCAATTGTTTATTTTATTTACCATAAAAACAGATTCAAAATCTAGAAAGCGCCTTGCTCGAAGCAGATATTCGGGAGACAGAGGCTAAGCGGCATCAGGAGCTATTGTCAACAGAGTTAGCTGAAAAGCAGGAGACTCTTGTGGCATGCGAGGCAAAGATCGAGGAGCTGGCTATTAAAAATGCCAAGCTGCTCGAGGAGCTGGATAAGCAGAACGATAGCAATAAGCAGTCGAATGTAAGTATAATATAAATTGTAGTGTATGTAGAATTCGTAGAATGGTTGTGTGAGCTCTGGCCCGATGGTTTGAATCATATTTAGCAAACTATAAAGAGGCAGCAGCTCGAATTTAGTGCCATCGAAAGTGAGAATGGACGCCTGCTCGACGAGCTAAGCACTGCCCAGAATGAAATCGAGCTACAAAATAAGTGGATAGGTGATGCAGTGAGTGTCCTAGATGTACAGCGGAAGACCATAAAGCTAATGGAAGTAAGTAGTCATAAGAGAGAGATAGAGAAAGAAACAGAGAGGAGCGAGCTCTAATCGAAAACAACCTCCACCACAAGGACATGAACAATGAAAAAGATCACGCCCAGCGGCGCCTGTTTATACGACTAGTCGAGTATGAGGGCATGATTAAGAAGCAAAACTGCGAGGTTAACATTGTGCGGCGAGAAAAGCAATTTTTCCAGGATCTCAGCAATAAGCTGCAATACTGTGATCGGATGAATTATCTGGAACGAGTTGCCTTCGTACAGCCAATCCGGTTTAATAAGTTTCATGAGATTCCCAATCGGTCGCCAAACTTTTCAGCGATAAGCATATTGTTTAATAATCAAGATCAGCTGACTGCGAAGCAAGTGAGGCACTTGTATTACTGCATGCCCGAGGTGAAGCAATAACCACATTGTTTTACTTATACTTATATATATAAATCCGATTCGTTTCGCAGCATTGCAGACCAGTCACAATGCCTTTGTCGGTGGCAGCGCCTAGTACGGCATTTTATAATTATTCCCTGCCGCCATTTAATGGATTGCGAGAGCTGCTTTGCCGCTGGTGCTGGTGCTCGATGCAGTCCCCCAATTGATGGATATTACCAAAACCAATCATGTTCAATACTAGTTTAAGTAGCTACACTGTGCCGCGACACGGCCATTCTGTGTTTCCAGGCAGATTAGCCAAGGCCCGTGATGTCCCTCCCCTTGTCTCCGAAATGCAAAATGACCCATGAAACTGGACAGTGTACAGCTAAATATATATATATATATATATATATATATATATATATATATATATATATATATATATATATATATATATATATATATATATACATGTATATATATAATTTATATATATGTATATATATAGCTATATATATATATATATATATATATATATATATATACATATAGATAATCGTTTACTCTGCTTATGATCTGATGGCATACGACTTCCTATATATGTATAAGAATCTCAGATATATATTTATGTATATATATCTCATACATATATTTCAGTACGTATGTCCGGCCGTCGATTGTAGTTTTTTCGCAGTTTCAATTAATTTAGAGTTCCAATATAATTTGTTAGCATAGTGTGTCGATATCTCATTCGCTGGTAGTTATGCAAAAATTTCTCGTTATTAAATACTTACAAATGTAAATAAAAGTGAACAAAAAAACTCCATGGCTTTGTCATTTGGAAAGATATGATTCTAATTGTTATTGCAATAAAACTGAAATACTTGTATAAAACAGAGGCTTATCAATTAGTCAATAATAAATGAATAAATTGTAATTCATACATCGCTGATCCAGCAAGTCAGCAAATCAAGCATTGGTATTATAATTTCCATTGACATCCATTTGCTACTGTTTTATTTTTCAGGCTCAGTCGCCAGAGCTGCGCGCCCAATTGGCCGACAAAATCTGCGAGCTGCAGGATGCCGAGGAGAAGCTGAAGGAGCGCGAGCGAGTGCACGAGCAAGCCTGTCGCACAATACAAAAGCTAATGCAAAAACTGAGTAGCCAGGAGAAGGAGATCAATCGATACAGACAAAAGCAGCAACAGGTGAATAAAATATGATATTCTACATACATATATGATATTCTAAAGCCCTCTCCCTTTTAGAACAATTCCCTAACGGAGACCGCTTCGCCCGTCAAGCAGTTGCATTCGCTGAGCGATACCGAGACCTGTAATGTGGACATTTCATGCAGCCTCAAGCAGCGCTATGAGAAACAAATTGAGGATCAGGATGAGCTAATCAAGCAGCTGCAGTCGGAGGTTAAGAAGAAAACCGCCAATTTGCAGAATCTCGTGAACAAAGAGCTGTGGGAGAAGAATCGTGAAGTGGAGCGCTTGACCAAATTGGTCAGCGGTAAACAGCATTCGCAACAATCCGTAGAGCAATCAGGCGATGATTCCATAGCTGGCACAGATTTGCAGCAATCCTTCACAGAGGCTGACTTCGTCAAGGCTATCAAGCGCAATCAGCTGCTGCAGCGCAAGGTCGATGTGCTGCTGCAACGATTGGATGGTGCGCAAGAGGATAGCAAGTTGGTCTCTCAGCTGAAACAGGAGCTGCAGAGCGCTCAGCTGAATGTGGAGAATGCTAACAAGTGGCGTCTTGAGTGTGCCGATGTTTGCAGTGTGTTGACGAACCGATTGGAGGAACTGGCTGGTTTCCTTAATTCCCTGCTCAAGCACAAGGATGTGCTTGGTGTGCTGGCAGCGGATCGTCGACATGCTATGCGGCGCGCTGTGGATCGCAGTCTGGACCTGTCGAAGAGCCTGAATATGACTTTGTCCATCACGGGCGTTTCGCTGGCCGATCAAAGTCTGGCGCAGCTGAGCAAGCTCTCCGAAATGCTCTACAAGGAGCCGGATGAGTGCAATCATACATACAATTCCCACGAGGATCTGCAGACGGCTAAAGCGTCCAAAGCCGAAGCACGCAAGGAGCGACGCTCGCTGCCTCTGCCGCAGCAGCAACCAGACAATCAAAGCGAATCGGAAGCCTGGTCGGAGCCCGATCGAAAGGTATCCTTGGCGCGCATCGGACTGGAAGATACCTCGAACAGTGTGGCTGGCGAGAAGCATCACAGTGAATCGGATAGCGAAGGCCATGCCTGCGCCACAAATACGATCAAGCAGGAGCGCCGAAGCGAACGCATTGGGCAGCTGGAGGCATTGATAGCGCAACGTGATGAGCGCCTGCTGCAAGCTCAGTGCCAGCTGGTTGAGGCTGACAATCGCTACAAGCAGGAGCAGCTGCGCGTCCTAGAGCTGACTAAACAATTGGAGCAGTTGCGCATCCAAAACGATGTATTGCATGCGGATCTGCGTGCAATTGGCTGCCAGGAGGAACAGCAAATGGAAGAGCTTCATTCGCTAATTGAGCAAAAGACGCAGCAGTTGGAGCAGCTGCAATTGGAGCACAAGAGGCTGCAGGCGGATGCGCAAATCACAGAGATGGAGCTGCAGGAGGCGCATCAAGAAATCTTGGCAGTGCAAAAAGAAAATCAAACAAAACTTGCAGAATATGAGCTAGAAATATCTCAACGATTGGAGGCACAGCAGCGTCTTCAGCAAGAGGAACTTGAGCGCAATTGGGTAGCCTTAGCCAAATATGAAGAGCTTAAGAGTCAACTGGCCCACTTACAAAGTTCCCTGGAGTTCTACCAGGACAATGAGAAGGAGCTGAAGCAGACACTCGTTGAGAACGAGCTGTCAGCTCGTGCGCTCAAAAAGGAACTGGACGAGAGCACGCTACAAGCCTCAAAGGCCATCATGGAGCGCACCAAGGCCTACAATGACAAACTGCAGCTGGAGCAACGCCTGGAGGAGATGCGGCTGCAGCTGGTCCAGCTGCAGGAGGAGCAAAAGCACAAGCAAAAGCAAAGACAAAGGGAGCCCAGCGATGTCTCACAATCTGGCTATACATCAGAGGAGCTGCCTCAGCGGCAACGGGCAGGACGTCTTAGCAATCCATCGCCAGATCTGGGAATCGAGAGTGATACGGGTCGGGTGCACAGTGTGGAGCTGTCGAATGCACAGCATCCCTTGCTTAAGACCGTGGAGCTGGTAAATGATGATATACTTGATGAAAAGGATGGTAAGTTGCTGAATGAGAATTAATATTGAAAACAAAATTTGATAGATTACTCTCCAACAGATCTTTCACCAGATACGGAACCGCCAGCCGGAGAGCTGCCCGTCCCGGTGCACGATTGCCTAAAGGTAGAGCAAGAAAATGCCGAATTACGGCGCAAATTAATACGCACAAAGCGCGCATTCGAAGACACCTATGAAAAGCTGCGTGTGGTTAACAAAGCAAAAGCACAAGTCGAAAAGGATATTAAAAATCAAATACTTAAGACGCACAACGTCCTGCGCAATGTGCGCTCTAATATGGAAAATGTTTTATAACGACGATTGATTTGATTGCAAATTTCATGCGGGTCCACACTTATTTTTTATTCTTCACAATTTTCGCATTTTTTATTTTTCTACTAATTTCTTGTTTCAATGTTCCCTTGTAAATGTCCTGTAAATAAGGCACGCAAAGCAACGAGTTATATAGCACTTGCATTTTTGAAAGACTGTATAATACTAATAATAATTAAAAAGAAACCCGATATATAATTTTATATCTAACGAAATGCAAGACAACCAGAGACACAATCGTTCATATTGAATGACTAATAGACATATATACATACAACATATACATATTTATATATAATACCTATACTATATATAAGTGCACTACTAATCGATTTTGAAAACAGTATCACAATCACATATGGATCCTATATCTAACTCTTGAATAACTGATGCCATCTCTTGCCATATCAGATCGTTCATTTACTATAACAAAATAAAATGATTAATCTATCTATTTTGCTTGATTTAAATATTAATGTGTTTGCTATGAATTTTCGCTTTCAGTTAAAAATCGGCATGGATATTGAAGTTAAATTATGATTAATCACTATGTTTAATATGTAAAAAAACGTTGAGATCGACAAGTTTATAGTATATAAGACTTAAAGCGTTTTATACCAATATGTTATAGAATAAAATACATTTGTAGTTCGTTTTAAAAATCTGCCTATGTAATTCTTTCTCACTCAATTCAATTTCTGCATATTTTTGATATTTTCTTTTTGAATTATAACGTATAGTTGATTCACTATGTTAGGATAGTGGTTTCTTACTAGCCGTTTGGCGTTGCCAGATCTATAAATGACCGTGTTGCCCTGGTCTAAGCAGATTTTCACTTGTAGCGCTTCTCTTAACAGAAACAATACTGTTAAAAACAGCTGAGCGCTGTTATCTATTAATAAGGTAAACTGTTTTGCATTTTTAAATTTAAGAATTGCAACTGTTGAAAAAATATACAGAGTTGATAACATATGCGTTTATATATTTCTTAAATAATTTGTTTACAAATCAGTAAGCTGCTGAATGGCTTAACAGATTATAACGGCAGTTCACTGTTAATAACAGAATGAGAGCAATGCTATTTACGCTGTTTATTAATCAGTCTGTCCTCAGGTCTCACAATTGAAAGCGTGTGATTGTTTGTATTTGCTTGGTTCCCGCTTATCAACAAATATAAAACAACAACATCTATGTGTTCGTGTGGTAGATAATATCAATTGCTAAACATGCATTAGTGCTAAAGACAGTGCAGTTTGTTATTCATATTTTCCTTCGCGCCTGTTTGTGAGTGCTATTTTTTTGCTTGTTCACACCAGTTGCTCAAATACCTGCGCAGATCTGAAGCCCCGCACATACTCACATGGTGTCCCGTTACCACATACAAGAAGATGCCGATGTACAGACAACTGCACCAAGGCAAAGTCGTCGTCGTTCACGCCCCGAATCTGCCGGCCTCTTGCAAACAACACGTAAGTAAACATTAGCAATACGTATTCGCAATCACGTAAGTAAGTAAACATTAGGCATACAAAATCAGTCAACGTGAATCATAAGTTAGATTGGAAATTGTGATTCTATTTAGAACGAATGTTTTTAATTTCCCAGGAAATGCTACATTATTGATAAGATAGGCATGTATTGTTTAGTTTGGCTTTTAAAAATGTTTATACAAATAGAAAAATATTTAAAAAATTGGTTGGCCCATGGGGGGATCGAACCCGCGACCTTCGCGTTATTAGCACGACGCTCTAACCAGCTGAGCTAATGGGCCATGTTGTGTGTATTCGTCTAAATATTGTATATGTAATGAATGCTTGGTGTTATATGAATGAAAATAAATGTTTAGCTTGTATCAACTTAACATGCAATGGAAATCAATAATATTGAATTATTTAATTCTATTTGTCATGAAATATTTAGCTTGAGTTTGTTTTGATTTTCTAACTAATTTTTTGCTTACCTTCTGTTTCGGCTTCGGCTTCACTGTAGTTGACTACTTTCACTTCGGCTTTCGTTCGCAGACAACGAAGGACATTTTATTGAATGTCCTTTATGTTGTGCTTAGTTTAGCTTCGTTTCGCTTGGCTTTACTTTGCTTTGGCAGTTGGCTTTCGGCTCTCGCACGTTATGGACACGCATTTTGTGGTACGGCGGCAAGGATACAATACAAAAAAGTTATTTGGGCGAAAATCACAACGGCGCATCTGAAGTTATGTAGATATAGATACGCGTTAATATCCTAAATTCGCTTATTGGCCTTAACTATAATTAATTAATGTATTTAATTGTGCGATAATTGAAAACCTGTGCATTTACGTGATGTAAACTTAGCAGCTGCATAGCTAATGCAAATTTGTGCCTTTAGGAAAATCAACAAATCTGATTGTTGATGCATATATACTACGATATATATGGTATATAGATTGTATATATAAACTGTATAGTATATTTGCTGTCAGCGAGAACTGCATATGCGTGACAGCCAAATAACTATGTGTGTTTTAAGTGCTATAAATTTTTGATGTACAACTTGCAATGGTTAGCGAGCCGAAACAAGTAGAAATATTAGACAGCCAAAGTTGTGGATGGCTGTCAGTTGTTTAGGTTCTCAGAGATATGCTCTTAGCGCTCTGAATTCAAGGCTTGGGCTTGGGTTAAAGACCTTATATAACTGTGAATATGTTGTAATTAAATAATTATATATATCATAGCTAACTGCTTTAAGAGGTGCCTTGATCTATACGCTATACACACACACGCATACAAATATATACATACCAAGTGCCTTGGCTTTCAAAGCCCTAGACTCTAACGAATATGTCTGGCTGTCATCAGCGCCAGAGCTTGGAGCTGCAAGCGAAGAACTCGCCCAGTATTTCCGTGGAGCTGAGCAGGACCAATACCACAGCCAGCTGTAATCCCAGTCAGCGACGGAGACAGCAACGCGCTTCACTGCATCGCCAGGAGTCCTGGTTTCGACATTCCATGCCGCCAGCTATCAACAGAGATTTCGAGTCGTTGGAGCATTTGCAAACTCAGGAGACGAGCAACGGCCTCGATGAGCAGCTGGCTGCCTCGTTGAGCGGCAAGCTGCCCGTACTCAGCCATACGAGCATCCATCTAAACAGTGCCAATAGCAATCTGGGATTCATTGACTCCGACACACCCAACACGCCCATCACACCGCAGTCCAGCTCCTTAGCTGGCACCCTCTCCTCCTGTCAGCCGCCCGCTGAGCCTGGTGGCTCGCGGCACAGATCGTCCCGTAATCGCAAGGACTCCCGTGCCTCCATCCTGTCGAATGCGGCACGAGGAATACGCATGACCACTTCATTCTTACGCCGCAAACGCAAGGAATATGAAGGTGAGTGAGCGTCTTCTTTGGAGCTTGGATTAGTAATAATGCTTGGAATTAATAAAGTTTGTTTTTATCTGCGAGAAAAATCTCACTTAAAATATATCCGCGTAAAATCTAATTTGCTTTTTTTCTATTCAACAATTATTCCTACATCTTTTGAGCTATGACTAAAGCATTTTAAATATCCATATCAAGCGAAATGAATCAATTGAATATGACTCCAAATTTATATATGCACTTCTTGATATGAAAGTAATTTAAGTTTAAGAAAAGAAAAATGACCTGAAATACAAATGTTTTGCATAGAACTATAAAGAATGGGAATATATGATTAAGAGAGTTGCTGAATCAGAGAATAGGCTCTACTCTGGTTTAAACCAATGATTCAGTGAGTCAGATAATTAACTATACCGTCTTATTGTGAACTGTTGATGATACTAATATTATATTATATTAATTGTTATATTCATAATGATGATCAATGTTATATGTTATAGTTCGATTACCGAACGACTTTCAATTCATAGAAATTCATCCACTCGAATGATAATTCACAATCAATTCAGGGTCGCATTAAACTGCATTGTTATCATTCATTCCAAGCCTGGAATATAGTTATAACCTATAAACCAAATACAAAACGCACTTGACTACAATATCCAGCTAAGAGGACTCAAACGAACTCATCGACCGCTTAGATATTGAATATGTATTTCATTAGTTAATCTAAAATCAGCTTTGTTTGCGCTATATTGTTTTCGCGGTTTCGAGGATCCAATCGCGTAGCAGTGCCACATCTGCATAAACGCCCGGATATTCGGGTTTGGCACAATTTGTGCCCCACGAAACGACGCCAACCAGCTCGCCACCGGATACAAGGGGTCCGCCGGAGTCGCCCTGACATGCGTCCTTATTGGGAGATGCGGCACAGACCATAGTCTCCCTTATCCTGAAGCCATAACTATATCGGTTACTGGCGCAGTGCTCACGGTCCACAATGAAGGTATTGATATAGAGCAGATTGGGAGGATGAATTCCCAGGAAAGTGGTAGTGCCCCAACCGGAGATGATGGCAGGGGCGCCATGCTTAGGCGTGCTGCTGGCCAGCTTAATTGTTTTGATAGTATTGTTCAACTCCAGTTTCGACTTGAGTCTGATCAAACCAACATCATAAATTTTGTTATCGTTCCCATACTTAGGGTGTATCTTAAAGGCCTTGACGGGGACGATAATTCCACCAAGGTTTTTGAGAATGGTTCCAGCTCTGATCCTCAGCTTTTCTGCAACGATTTGCTTCCCGAACAAGCAGTGGGCGGCGGTTAGAACCACGTCTGGTTCAATTAGGCTGCCGCCACAGTAGTGACGCCCATCAAACTGCAGCGAAACTTGCCAAGGAAACGCGCCAAATATAGCCGAAGAGCCACCCACAACGCGTCTATCAATTTGTGGTGGTGTTGGATCTACAGCACCATTGGCCAAGGCGAGTAGAGAAGTGAGCACTACTACTATTGGGGTCTCCAAAAACATTCTGATTCTTGTGTTCCAGCCTTGGCTCTCGATTCGCTTTATATAGACCTCAAGCACCAATTCGAATATTTTTTGCATCATTTAGACCGCAGCGAATATGGGTTATAATGGCATTACACGGCCTTTCGATCTCATTATATATTGCTTCTATATTTTATCTGCATTTTACCCATCAGCTAAGATTAGCTTTTGCTGCTATATGGCATAAAATCCAAATTGGCATGCCTTTATCCTATTGCTCTTGGGCTTTGAAAATGTCAACAAAATAGAAGAGCCAAACGTCTGCGCTAAATAATTAAAAAGTGAGACTAGGTGAGACTATATAGTTTAGACAAGCTCTTAAGTTAAATGTAAAAATTACTAAATAGGTCCATATATTAAAATAAATGCTTCTTTGCAGAGCTTCACTCGTTAACTGCATATAGATTTTCCAAGATTATATATGATATAATTCCCAGATGTTAGGTAAGCAATTATACAAGAATTCTTTAAGTTACTATAAAGAGCTTTTCTAAAAAAAATATATCTATATATCTATATATCTTTATATATCTTTAAATGATTGCGATATACCTAAGATATTATATAGTGATCTGCTGTTAGATAAGTTCTTCAGTGTAGAGTTCTTGTCTTTAAGTAACTATAGAGAGCAATCTCAAGCTGTGCTTACGACGTATGTATGTGGTAAGAGTGACTCAGTCACTATATATCCATTACATTTTAAAATGCTAATCAATATCTAAGTAAGTCCATAAAGTTATTGCAAACAAAACTTTTAGAACCTGAGAACGGTAGTTTATTATTGAGACACCTGTCGACTGTCACGTCGCTTCCATTAATACGTTTTCAGCTTCCGGCCATGGTTTATCGTCTGTTTGCTTACTCCCGTATATTACGTAAGCCAGGCATATCGAATATGTATATAGATAAAAAAAAAAAATAATTTTTGTGAACTTTACGAGTTTGCTTTACTGTCTATGGACATTTCACTTAGTTGCTCGTCACTTAGGCCCTGCAAGTAAATTGATTATGGATTGAAATTGAAAATAGATGTGATAAAAAAAGGTCAAATTTAGAGCTACCCAATCATCATCATCATAATCTTCATCAGGGTAGGAGGATGGCATTTCTTCCATATCTGAGTTCTCTGTATAAATATGATAGTCGATAAATCGATTGAAAGTTACATGTTTTTTAGTTCCCTTCAATGCGTTTCCTTTGACTTCGTGCTTAACCGCATCCTTGAACATCAGTATGGACTTCTGGCAGATATACTTATCCGATTCCGGTGCGGTTACATTCATTTTCGTTGTATTTTAAAAAATATATTAATCAACAAGGATTTTTAACTGGTTACTATGAGAGGGAAAAAAAAAATATATATATAAATGTGTATATACACCTATTTGCAGTCTCACCCTGATTTTAAAATAATTAAAAACCATTAGCTTTTAGGCTTTGCCATCTTAGATAGATAAGAAATTAAATGGCACTTGGCCCAGTCCAACTCTGAGATCATCAAATGTCTCAGCATAAGCGCACTTGCTTGGAATTCTTTTACTTTACTTCAAATGACATCATTCATGTGGGGGTTGAGACCGTATATCCTAATGTGTATTACTGGTTGTGATTGTGCCTGCGGATACGTTGACATTTTTCATCCACTTATTCGGATGAAGCTTTTCATTCCAAATTGTTTCATGTCCAGTATATAATATCTTTCCGTAGTCTTAACGACTCGGTTTCCCGGGATTAGCGTTGCTTTAAAAATCAATGAAAATTGCTTGTGTGGCGTGTGTGTCCTCCTCCTGTCTCTCTTTATTCTCAGTACATTTGCGAGCAATAAAAAACTGTTCCATACACTCCTTCAGATACCTTGAAAAGGTTGTGGAAAAATTAAAGAAAAATAAAAAACTGCTGGCCCATGGGGGGATCGAACCCGCGACCTTCGCGTTATTAGCACGACGCTCTAACCAGCTGAGCTAATGGGCCGATGCATTCCTCGTGTCAAAGTCATTATACAAGTGATTCAACACATATAAATGAAAATTTTATATTTGGTTTGCCGCAACTACACAAAAAATATAAGAAAGTACATATTTAATAATTATAATATAAACAAAACAAAGTGTCAATATTAAATTGGTTAAAAAAATACAAAAAATACTGTAAAAAATAATTATAATAAATATAACAGAATATTACTTAAAAAAAAAAACGATATAATGTATACTGATAAAGTAAGTATTTTAATAAGATGTAAAGTAATATACATTTATTATAGAAAACAACAATAGTTTCTTGTACCTAACAAATTTCACCGCTGTTACATTTAGGTCCGTCGTATAAGTTTGATTTGAGACATATTGCAAGCAAGTGTCAGGATGGCCGAGCGGTCTAAGGCGCCAGACTCAAGATTAGAAATCTTGCCTCTTGAATAGAGGTTCCGTGTGAGCGTTCTGGTCCTCTCTGAGGGCGTGGGTTCGAATCCCACTTCTGACAAAATCTTTTTGAAATCATTTTATTTTAAAATGAATATTTCTTACGATGACAAAATCATATAAATATTTTTATTTATTTATTTATTATTTAAACAAAATACCTTTAAATAATACAATAACTACAAGTCTGTGCTTATTTCAGCACATGTTCTGCTAAATAATATTGTGTCTTAAAGTTCAACAAGTGCCTCCGTGGCGCAATCGGTTAGCGCGTTCGGCTGTTAACCGAAAGGTTGGTGGTTCGAGTCCACCCGGGGGCGATTGATATTTTTTTTCATTATTTTTATTTTTATAAATATACATGTATTTTACTACAGCCCTAACATTCTAAAATATATTTATAAATTATACCAGTACATTTTAACTTAAAAGTCGAATAACAGCAGCAAACAATAAATTTGAAATGCAAAACATATAATGTGGTGGGTTCGTTGATATATTTGCGCCACTTTTTTTAGTGGTGAAATTAGAGTTCAGGTGGTAAAATCTGCTATGTCTAGTGCTCTTCAACACTTGCATATGTGAACATTCTCTCTCACGCACGCATAAGCTAGTCGCTGGCGGCTTTTGTTCAGTTGCTTTCGAAACTCACACGCGCACAGTACGTGGATCGACTTAGTTGCTAATAGGAGCTCGTCGCGATAAATTTTTGTGTTTTTGTACAACTGCATATTTGGAATAGCATATTATTATGGAAGAATATCCGGAAGCATATATGTCTTTAAACATATTCTGAATTTAAATGCATAGTGTAGTCATTGAAAAAGAAAAAACGGCAAAGGTGGCTAATAGATGTTAACGACACAGTTATTCACGCATCACATATAGAATATGCACATGTGCAATTGTATTGGCTAACTTATACAGTAATTGCGGCTTAACGGCGGTTTCTTATGCGCCACGTCTTATATATCAAAGTGTGCGTGTGCGTGTGCGTTAGTGTGCCTAAATAAGTTAAATCCATGACCAATCTAATGTTGATTCAATAGAATACTCACACACACATCCATATGCATGCTTGCCTAATACATGTGTGTTTACATACTATATCTAAGATGGTGTGGGTTGGCGCCTTCTCTATTAATTCTGTTTTATTCTGTTCAACACCTTATACTCTCTCTCCGTGTGTCGCGCTCTCTTGCTCTCGCTCTCGCTCTCATTCGTCAACGGCAATTGTCTTGTTGTTTTATTGTGTTTAGTATTTCTCGCGGTTATTTCTTTGCCATTGTTGCATTGTTGTAATTGTACATTTTTCTCACACACACACATGCATACACAAGGGTGTTTGTGTGTGTGTGTGTGTGTGTGTGTACACAAATGTTAAACTAGTTTCCTCGTGTTTTGTTATTTTTTCGGACTCTGTTTTAAATAATATTGCATCCCCTTTTTATCAAGTTTTTCGCTTTCAATCTCTATTTGTAAATTTTTTTTTTTTTTTTGCTTTTTTTTTGTCATTGTTTTCGATTTTCATGCAGTTTCATTGCAAACCTTCTGCGTGCCCAGTTGATATTTTATTGTTGTTGAAAGAAGTGAAATTTATTTCGCGTAGTTGTTATTAATAAAATATGTTTAATATTTATTATGCAGGAAGTAAACACAAATTACGTTCAGAAGGTAAAATACGGCAAAATATAGTAGGAATTTAATTAAGTGTAAATAATAAATGCAACAAGTAAATATTGTCATGGAATATATTTAGAAATATATAATATATATATATTTGTTTTGTTTTTTTTTTTTTTTTTTTTTTTTTTTTTCTATACACACTTGCCAAATTTATAAACATATTTTGAAAATGCATATGTATGTATATGGTTTTCATTTTATTTATATATCGGTTACGTACTAATTTCAAAATAAATACAAAAATAAATAAAGCGTCATTATATTTATATTATAAAAATAGGCCAAAAACGAATATGAGAATAACAAAATTTCGTTACATTTTTATGTAAGCAAACGAAAGTATTTCTAATTAAATTTGTTTTTAATATATACATTTTTGAAAGTATTTCACAATTCGTATGTTTCTATAACCCTTAAATTCTATATAGTTTATTTTATTATCTTCTGCTCTTTTTTTTGCTTTTTGTTTTTAGATCTTAGTTCTTTAGTTCTACCTCAAGTCATTTTAGACTAGATTTTCATTTGGTACTTTTACATTCCACTTTCATTCAGTCTAGAGACTTTAATTATTTTGATCTCTTATATTTAATTTAATTTAAATATTTTTTCTTATTTCTTTCACATTATATTTTGTTACATTTTATACTTCTAGGGGCGATCCTTAGAAAACCCTCTAGACGTTTTGTACAGGATACTTTTGTATCGTATTTGATAATTATATTTTGATTGTAGAGTGATATTATAGAACTAACATATTCGATACGATTTTCAATGTCATTTCCGTCCACTGTGCAAATAGCGTGGCCGCCTTTTGCCAGCTGGTCAATTATTGTTCGTTGGACAATAATTTCGTATTGATTCGTTTTTTACAATTACTTTGTATACGATTGTTGTTGGTATTGAGATACATATACATATACCTATACACATATGTATATATATTATACTTATACCCTTTTATGTTTTGTAAATGCAAATTATTTCATTTTAAAATGTGGACAAACCTAAAGTGGAAAACCTTTCAAATTGCTATTAGCTTGCTATAAAAAGGCATATCGAAATACGCTTCGATTCTTGATTGGCTATGCATATAGTATACCATATATATTTATATAGCTGCTGCAGCTGTACCGAAGCAATATAAATTTTAGGTGAATATTTACATAAGAGTTCACATTAACTGTTCGGAATATGCAGTATATTGCTCAAATAAATCACTGTATTTCATATATACTTCAGAACTAACAATTAGAAAGAACTAGTAAACCCCATTCCATAAACAGTTCATAGAGAACTGTGTAAATTGCTTAGATATAACTAAAATAAATAAAACGAATATAATATTCATAATTCTAATTGTTAATATAATTATTTGCTAGAACTACAATTCATGAACTAGTTCACTAACTTGAGCAAGCAATTCCAACTGTCAACTATCCAAATATGTTGCATAAATAAAGTATTTAACTTATTTAACTCATGAACTTGTTCAATTTCAGTTTACCAATATTTTCACTCTGCAATGTTGTTATTATATTATTATATCTTAAAGTGTCACTATTTAAATTTAAACCTTAGTTAAAATTATTCATTTCTGAACGTTTTCGTAAGCCTGCTCATTGTGAATTGTCAGACGAGTTTGTTCAACCAGTTAACCAGTTCACTGTATCACTCATAGCCCACTGATAATATGGATGAGTACATAAAGTGATTCATCTGAGAACTTGTTCATTGGGAACTGTCAACAACTCGCATTTACATGTGAATGTTGTCATAGGCTGGCCTTTGTTGTTGCCGTACTAAGTGTTTGCGCAAGTGTTGACTGTACAGGTACACAGATATATAGTATATATACGATACTATATATGCGTATATGTGTACCTGTGTTTCAGTTAGCTGAGCTGCTGTGAAATGTGTCATTTAGCGTTAAGTGATTGAGTCAACTTGAAAGTATTTTGGTTTGTTTAAGTTTCGTAAAAAATTCATAAGCCAATTGTGTTATAGTTATTGCGGTTTAAATTAGCTACTTGTAAATCAGATTAGAAACTAAAAGCTTAAATGCATATTTTGGTTGTTTTTGTTTTTATTTTGTATATGGCAAATAGAATCCACAAGTAAAAATGTTTGGAATGAATCCAAAATATATATATATATATATATATATATATATTTGATGCTGTTATTTATAGAAACTGAATAAAAACAAGAAGCCAATTTTATTTCGTCTGTCTATACATTGCGGTCTGCTGTCTGGATAGAGCTCCACATACTATATATGTATGAATATTTCGTTATTTTTCGATTTCTTTTCAAGTTAACAAAGTACAGAAAATTATTTGTAATTGTTTTTAGTTTACGTTATGTAGGTATGTAGGTATATATATATATATATAAACGATTGGCCTTTGTATAGGACAAATGTCGTCATGTAATTACAGAAATCCACGACGTCGAGCGCCTGCTTTAATATTTATGATCAATTTTCGAGAGGGAACAGAATTAAGTTAGGGCGAAACGCTTAACTATTCTGCTATTGATGTATTCTCTGCAATTTAGCACACGAAACTGAAGGACCATGGCAAACATTTTCTTTATAGAGTATATATAGTACACTGCACATCAAAGATTTTGGTAGTGGCATTGGGTCATGCCAGTCTTTGAAGGCATTTACTTTTGGAGATTCCGAGTGTGAAAGTTATGAATCACAGCTGAGAAAGTGTATTTGAAAGTGTGCGAAAAACTTGTTTTTTTTTTTTACTATATCAATTTTATTTAAGCTGAAACTAGATGAAACTATATTTAAAGCCAGCCGACTTCACTTGAATAAGAAAATATTAAATATATATAAATATAAATAGATATAGTAAAACACCAAACGAGGTCTGCGGTCTCTACCGCAAATTATAGAAATGATAACGTATTTTCCTATTCTTGAAACACCAGATATTTTTTTTCCTTGCTCTCTTTATGTTTTCAATCGTAGAGTAGCAGAAAAGCCTGGGCCTCTTCACTTTTTGGAATAAAAGTTGACCGAGGCAACCTCACATTTTATAGCCATATGTATATATGATATATATTTAATAATGTGTGTAAGCTGGAACTGGAAGTCATAATTAAATATGTCATAATTACTAGACGTTCTATTGTATATGGTAAAAACAGTTGTCAGTTCAGCTAATCACAGCTCAAGAGTTGATTTTGTTTTTATAAACAATTAAACTTGGTTGTTGCAGCTAATTTTGCCTAAAACTTGACTTTTTTCTATTATTAATCATTCTTAAAAAGCTATTCAGCTATAGCTCGGGTAGCTTTGAATGCGCTTAATTATACCTGAGTAGTTGTGTACTTTGAGTGTTTACTGTTGTCAAGGTGCACACGCTAAAGGACAATGCCTAACGTGAACCAACACATTTCACTGGTCTTTCCACATACCTGGTGTGGACACACGCAAATTAAGGTGTTTACTTATGATTTGTGAATGACAGAGAGACAGGTGAACAATGTTCTGCGTGGGTGTGCGAGTGTGTTGTGTGTGTGTGTGTTTGCTGTTCATTTCCTTGTAATATTTAGTAGAAGGTCGTTGACATGGTTAGGCGTTGCCTACCTGGTTTTTTTCTCCTTATCATGTCTGATGAGTTTCCATTCATAAAATCAATATTCGATGTGTGAATAATTAGTTGGGAACGTGAATAAAACGAATTAATTGAAGGCAGCTCCGACAGGATACTCAAAATGTCAAATCGAATTGAAGCGTAAATCGAAAGTAGAATCCAAATTGGTTGCAAACACAAAGAACTATAAAGTGATATATAATTGAAGAATCATGTCAACATGACAGATCCCAATAGGAATAGTAATCCAAACCAAAATCCAAATAATACCAATGGCAATCACAAGTCAACAAATGGTGCATCACAAACGGAGCCAGCTAGTTGCTCTACGAGAGTCAATTCCGGTCGCGGTTCCGGCTCCGGCTCCAACAGATTTCAGCTGCCTCCGGCCTGGGCAACGGTGCCGGAGAAATTCCAATCGTGGTGCCAGAAACGCCTGCGCCGGTTGAGAGGCGAAGCCTTGCGGCATACGGCTACGACAGGACCCACAAGCTTTGCACCGGACGCCACTAATACGGGCGTGCTCGACTCTCACACGGTCAACTATGTGGATAGCAGCGGCGACAGTGGCAACGACATTGCTCGACGAAAAGTGCTGAAGAAAAGGCGGAAATGCAAAGTATGTTTCCAGAACATCAAGCGGTTAATCTTGGAGAAAGTATGCCGGAAGAAGCCCAAGTGCAAAGGTGTTTATTTCTTTAAATATTACTGTTATCGTATACCCAAATATCATCTATCTTATCTAATATCTCGTATATCGTTCTATCGTATACAATTTAGCATATCTCATATATTACTTCTATATCTACGATTTCAATCGAACTTTTACTTAGACCTTTGAATTAATGAAGTCAGCAAATCATTGAGAAAGGTAACCGTGAAGTTATTTTTCATATCTAAATTATATATAAGTTCACCTTGAGCATTTATGGAATCACTATAATTGTTTATCTATATATCCAGCTATATTTATTCTAGCTTGTAATCTTATCTTAAAGAGAGAAAGACAAAGAGAGAGAGGAGAACAATCTGTTTATCTTACAGGCAACTGACATTTGATGCATGTTGCCTGAATATATATATATATATATAACGTTTACATGCGAGGGTAGTCTGAGAAGTTTATAATTGTTATCATCAAGATAAAGCAAGTTTGAGTGCTCAGGTTTATTAAGACTAAGAACCAGAATATCCTAGCTGATCATGAGTATACATATATACTTCATATATACCCACTATAAGTCAATAGAAATTTATTTATGTGTATTGTTTACAAGCCAATTTGTACCTTCAGCAATCTTATCTTCAAGCTCAAACATCTATAAATGTATGTCTAGATGAGTGTATATCACTATTTAGCTAATATATGTTATATGACCACTGCAATTCGAATACTTACATTAATGGGCCCGGCCCATTTAGCTTTAAATCGTTATTGTTCCCTTGCGGTTGTGAAATGCACTCAAGGGAAGTTACTTTAGCCACATATCCAAATATAAACGGAATTCTTCTTTAAACTGCTCAACTAGTCAGATATCCTGTAAAAGCTGCGGTTTGGTTTTTTAAACGGTTTTACTATGTAAAGTATAACATATATATATTATATATAAAGTATTTATTTATAATATATAGCTATAATAGAATAGCACATTGCTGCATTAATTTGTAATCAGCTCTTTCTAACGTATTCTTGCTTATTCAGCACTTAAAGTCAGGAATGTCCTATAATCAAGTTATTAATAGCTGATTCTCAATGCATTTATATTTTATAGCTCTTATAGATGCTTTTGCAACCAGTATCATTATTAGTATATTCAAGGATTATAAATCTTTAAAAATTGTGAAATTTGATATGATTTCTAAGCTCAGATGTTTTCTATGTTAATATAATTTTGTATATTATAAGTGATATTGTTTTATGTTTTATGAGTTGCTTAGATATAAGGTAGCTGCCTCTCTTATATACCCCATTTATATGTACAACCTATACGGCTTTTTCTATTGACGTTCGCGCTTAGCGTAAGCCATATTTCACTGGTCTGCGACACACTGCCCAAAGGACACAAATCAGAGCGTTGATATCGCCGTTACGTCTCTGCTGATGCCTCCGTCTCTGCCTCCGCCTCCGCCTCTGCCTCTGCCCCAGCTACTGCCTACTGCCGTCGCCACTGTCGCAACCCTTACCCCTTTCTCTGCACTGCGGCTCGCTCTGCATTAGGTTGGCTGTGCGTTATGCTTCGACCCTGAGTGCCTGGCAATATTTGCTCATTATGGCCCACCTGGGCCAATTCGAACGGCAGAGCAGCTGAAGTTTGGGGACGCCACCCAGTGGCAGCAGCAACGACGCTCTCTCTCGCATTGTATTCAGTCGGACAGTCAAGCTGCCAGAGCGAACAACACGCAGCACGCAACAAACAACAAATTAGACGCAAAAGACGGGAGACCAGAAAAAACTGGGGCAACAATTTGTTGTGAATATTCGAAATGTGTTAAAAACTTTGTTTGTGGACAAAAGTTTTAGTTGTGTTCTTTGTTTTCGGCAAGTGTTAAGCTGTGAAGCGGTATTTAATTGCAACAAATTGTGGCACAAGCGTAGTTTACTATCGTGTGCATCACGTGGCATTCAGCTGCGTTCAATGTGTGACAAATCGATAATGCGTACTTTTTGACGCACTTTGATAAAAGTGTTTTGGAATATTGCTCAACGTTGACTAGAAACTTCAAGCTACTTGCTGATTAGTGACAGATTAAAGATATATGCACATATATAGTATATAGCATATCGTATCTATATCTATATAAATTATTCATGTCGTTGCCGAAATGGAAAAGTTGAAACGAGTTGAGCAAATTGTTCGGGCATTTGTACGAGATGTGGCCAAAATTGAGAGCGCAAGCGCTGGCTCCGGCTTCGTGAAGCTACTGCAACGCCCACTGGCCACGCCCACTTGTGGCTTACCAACAGCAGTAGCAGCCGAGTAGAGCCTGCAAAACATACAACCTGGAGGGCATACTGAGAGGAAAGTCAACCAACAGCAGGGAGAGCATCGCCTTTCAGGCGGTCGGCTCGGGCATCGAGGAGCGCTACGTGGCAGATGGAACGGATCAGGAGTCAATAGAGACGGCCGCAACGGAATTGATTGGCGACCTCAACGACGATTCGAATCGCATTCTAAAGTTGACTAAACATCCAATTCGACGACGCAGGCTATCGGTCAGGCCGTGCAGCAGACGCTGGGGCAGAATGAACTTTCGCAATGTCTATAGGGCGTTGCGTATACGTTGGAGTCGTAAGTTGAGCTCGAGCGCGATCTATTGTAAATCAATTTCAAAGGGCGGAAAAACGATGATAGGGTATTTCAGGTATTTAAGACGTCGGAATATAGGTGGAAAAGTGTATATTTTCTTTATTCATCATAAATCCCAGATAGAGGGAGTTTGAAATTGTTTTTTAAATTACCATCTAAGGAATAGTAACCTTATGGAGCTAGTTTATTATAGCTTCAAAATCCGGTAACAAAATTCCAAATTCAAAATGTACGTCACCTGCCCCACGGTTTCTCCGATCATTGAGCTGGGCACGCTGATGAAGAAACATAGGATCATACCAGACGTCGTCACCTGCAGGCCCGAGTATGTTATCAATATTTTATATCATTGCGGTGTCTCAGTCACACCTGGCTGCCATCTGAAGCCGTATGATGTGCGATTCGAACCCATCATTCGATGGACGTCCGATCCTTGCAAGTTCTACACACTGGCCATGGTCGATCCGGATGCACCAAGCCGTGCCAAGCCAATCTATCGCGAATGGCTCCATTGGCTCGTTGGCAATATACCCGGCTGCAATGTGGCCATTGGCCAGAAGCTGGTGGACTACATTGGCAGTCGTCCGCCCGCAGAGACGGGCAAACATCGTTACGTATTCGTGGCCTTCAAGCAGTTCTGCGAACTGGACTTTGACGAAACTTGCATACCGCAGGATACCTACGAGGGCAGGCCGTGCTTCAGCCTCCGGCGATTTGCCAAAAAATATGCGCTAGGCAATCCCGTAGCACTCAATTTTTTCTTTGCCAATTTTGAAAATGATTTGAATTGAGTTCGTTTATTATTCTGTGTTTGCGAAGGTGACAATAAAAATCGGATTTATTGCAAACGTTGACCTAGAAACTGTTGTAGCTAAGGGATTGATAGACTGATGGAGCGAAAAAGCTACTTCTGCTACAGTGAACATTATGATGATTGAATTCAATGAATAGTATTGATTGATGATAAACTGTGGCAAATGTAACAATTGACCCCTTTAGTCTACTTGCTTGATTGATAATCAATATGATAGACTAAGCAAGTATTATCAATAATATAATTTTCAGTTTGTGTGTCTGAAATCGAATTTTGCATTAAATTCTTGCGACGTTTTTTCTTACAGATGATGACGAAGAGCCACCAAACTTTGACGGTTACGACTCGACGGACGACGATAGGCGCATCATAGCACTGAATGGGCCGCAGCCAACAAAATATTGCAATAACCGAATATCAACGGCTAAATATAAGTGAGTAATTATAATGGGCATCGATTATCAGAAGTAATGCCCGTGCGCATTAACTTGCCTCTGAGCTATTTAAATGTCATGGCTTACTCTGATAAGATATGATCTAAATAGATGTATATATATGTATTTGGTGCACTAATTGATTCATAAATTTTTCCTTTTCTATTTGCCTATTTCGTACACAGTGTCCTCACCTTTATACCGTCGTTTCTCTTTGAGCAATTTCGTCGATATTCCAATATATTTTTCTTACTAATTGCATTATTACAACAAATTCCGGATGTATCGCCAACGGGTCGCTACACCACACTGGTGCCACTCGTTTTTATACTGTCAGTAAGCGCCATTAAGGAAATTATTGAGGACGTGGTAAGTAATTTAATATGATAATCGATTATATATGATATACAAATATAAATATTTACAGAAACGACATCGCGCTGATAACGAAATCAATCATCGTTTGATTGAACGGCTAGAGAATGGCACTTGGACCACTGTGCGCTGGTCCGAGCTGACAGTTGGTGATATTATAAAGGTGGTCATCGATACATTCTTTCCTGCCGACTTAATATTATTATCGTCTAGGTGAGTAGCCAGTTGAATACAAGAAGCAATGAACTTATACTAAACAATCTATCGAATCTTGTGCAGTGAACCGCAGGCTATGTGCTTCATTGAAACTGCAAATCTGGATGGCGAGACCAATCTAAAGATTCGCCAAGGCATGCCGTCGACGGCCAAATTATTGGACACAAAAGACTTGACGCAATTACAGGGAAAAATCGAATGTGAACTGCCGAATCGGTTGCTATACGAGTTCAATGGCGTCCTCAAGGAGTTTGGCAAACCGTAAGTCATTCAATATATATAAATTTCAATTGTGAACTCTAATTGAATATTGAAATCCTGTTGCAGGGCGGTTCCGTTGGGCAACGATCAGGTGCTGCAGCGCGGTGCCATGCTCAGGAATACGGCTTGGATATTTGGCGTAGTCATCTACTCTGGACATGAAACGAAACTGATGAAGAACTCAACGTCGGCGCCGCTGAAACGTTCGACTGTTGATAAGCTGACCAATACACAGATCTTGATGCTGTTCATGATATTGATCTCACTCTGCATAACGAGTGGGCTGTGCAATTTGTTTTGGACGCAAAAACATTCCCCAACTGATTGGTATCTGGGCATCGGAGACTTCAAGAGCTTGAGCCTTGGCTACAATCTGCTGACCTTCTTTATTTTGTACAACAATTTGATACCCATTTCGTTACAAGTGACACTGGAGCTGGTGCGGTTTCTGCAGGCGATCTTCATTAATTATGACATCGAGATGTACCACGCGGAGTCGAATATGCCAGCCAGTGCGCGCACATCGAATCTTAACGAGGAGCTGGGCCTGATCAAGTACATATTCTCGGATAAGACGGGCACATTGACTCGGAATGTAATGGAGTTCAAGAAATGCTCCATAGCCAAGCGCATTTATCAAACGGAACGCACGCCCGAGGAATCGGAGTTGGTGCAGAATATATTGTGTAGGCACGAGTCCTCCAGGGATATTGAGGAATTTCTAGTCTTGTTATCTGTGTGCCATACGGTTATACCAGAGAAAAAGGAGGATGGCACCATTATATATCATGCCGCAAGTCCTGACGAACGAGCTTTGGTCGATGGAGCTCGTAAGTTTGGCTATATTTTTGATACACGCACCCCCGAATATGTGGAGATCAATGCATTGGGCCAGCGATTGCGATTCGAAGTGCTGAATGTCCTTGAATTTACGTCGCATAGGAAACGTATGTCGGTCATTGTACGCACGCCCGAGGGCAAAATTAAGCTCTTTACCAAAGGTGCCGATTCCGTCATATACGAGCGTCTCTCTCCCCGGGATCAGTCGTATCGTGAGGCCACGTTGCGGCATTTAGAGGAGTTTGCCTCGGAGGGTTTGCGTACACTCTGTCTGGCCGTGGCGGATATCGATCCCGAATTCTACGAGGAATGGACTCACACACATCACAAGGCATCGATCGCCTTGCAGTATAGGGAGAGCAAGCTGGAAGACTCGTCTAATCTGATTGAGACCAATTTACGACTGCTGGGTGCAACGGCTATTGAGGATAAGCTACAGGATGGCGTGCCAGAAACAATTGATGCTCTGCTCCAGGCTGGAATATACATTTGGGTGCTGACAGGAGATAAGCAGGAGACCGCCATTAACATTGGCTACTCCTGCAAGCTTATCTCAAACACAATGGACATCCTTATACTTAATGAGGGCAGCTTGGATGTACGTTAGAGATCTAATTAGCTTTACTATAAAATATCTCATTTGCAAGCATTGCAGCACTATCAATAGCATTTATTTTTTATAATTTATATTTTGCTACTGTATTATTAATATTATGTGGTATTAATATCAACTTTCCTTTGCAGGCCACACGTGATGCTGTGCTGCGGCATGTGGGCGAGTTCAAGAGCTCCTCGACCAAGGATGCAAATGTAGCGCTCGTCATCGATGGGAAAACTTTGAAGTATGCCCTGACCTGCGATCTGCGTGGCGATTTTCAGGAGCTTTGCCTCATGTGTCGCGTCGTCATCTGTTGCCGCGTTTCTCCCATTCAAAAGGCCGAAGTCGTTGATATGGTGACACAGAGTACCAAGGCCGTAACCTTGGCTATTGGCGATGGAGCCAACGATGTGGCCATGATTCAGAAGGCAAGCGTGGGCATTGGCATATCGGGCGTTGAGGGTCTGCAAGCGGCCTGTGCCTCTGACTATTCAATTGCCCAGTTTCGTTTTTTGCGTCGCCTCATACTCGTACACGGCGCCTGGAATTATGCGCGAATCAGCAAGCTAATCCTCTACAGCTTCTATAAAAATGTCTGCTTATATGTGATTGAGCTTTGGTTCGCCCTCTACTCGGGCTGGTCTGGTCAAATTCTGTTCGAACGGTGGACCATTGGTCTCTACAATGTTGTCTTCACGGCCATGCCCCCATTCGCAATTGGACTGTTTGAGAAGTTCTGTACAGCAGACACAATGCTTAAATACCCGCTGCTCTATAAACCCTCGCAGAATGCCAAACTCTTCAATGTGCGCGTCTTTTGGATATGGATCTTCAATGCGTTGCTGCACTCGGTGTTTCTCTTCTGGCTGCCACTGTTCGTCTTCGAGTCGGAATCCATTTGGTCTGATGGCAAGACGAGCGACTATTTGCTGCTCGGCAATATGGTTTACACGGTGAGTGGTTTCGGAATGACAGAAGAGTGCAGATGAGAGAGAGAGGAGGGAGCAAAGAGTATATATTGTATAAAAGATAAAAAAGTAGAGTCTATTTGTCAGAGCGTTGCTCAAGAATACAGTAATATAGTTCGATTTTTATCACAATATTTACATATATTTATTTGTTATTATTTAATTTCAATTTACTTTCTGCTTTACTTTCCAGTATGTAATTGTTACAGTTTGCTTGAAAGCCGGCCTCATTACCAGTTCGTGGACCTGGCTCACGCATGCTGCCATTTGGGGATCGATTCTGCTCTGGTTTTTGTTTGTGCTGATCTATAGTCATATCTGGCCATCGCTGAGCTTTGCGAGCAATTTCGCTGGAATGGACTGTCAGCTGCTGTCGACGCCTGTCTTTTGGTTTGCTTTGATTCTGGTGCCCATTGCCAGTCTGCTGATCGATGTCATCTGCAAGCTGTACGTATAAATATATAATCAATAGATTGTACGTATTTAATGTTTACATATTGATTTGCTTTCAGTATACATAATACTGTTTTCAAAACTCTGACAGATGCTGTAAGGGAGCAGGAGATACAGCGTAATGATCCCTCGCAGGTGATGGAAGAGTCGCGCTCCTCGTAAGTATTCCGTTAAAGGACAGAGTGAGCCTAACTCCTCTATATTTATACATATATATGTACACTATGTATTTTGCATTATTTCTGGGTTTATTTTCCTATACAATTGGTTAAACAATTTATCTGGCAAAAAGACTAAACAAAAAGCTACTACATTTTCAATTTGAATTGTTGCGCATCTTAAGTAGAGTTAATTGTTTTTTCTTTTTTTTTTCCTGTTAAGCAGGGATCGTTTATATAGTTGCATATATAAAATTGCAATTCATTGCGATCCGTGCTTGATATTTGCATTTTTCGTTTCGCATTTGTATTTGTATTTGTATTTTGCACCACCTTGTGAGGCGTCCTTTAATTATAAAGCTAATCAGCAATTAGTTCATTTTGCATTTAATTAGTTACACTATTTAATTAATCTAGTAGTCACCTATGTCTAACTGTATCTCCTAGTTTAAACGAAACCCTAATTAACTCTTTAGCAAGTTCTATATTTGATTTACTTAACAACTCACACGAAAGTTATGCAAAATAGTTGACTCTAGCTAAACTTATTTAATATATATACATAACGGAACAACAAACAGGTTTACATACAATATATTAATGCAAAAATTAAATAGACAGACATAAATCAAATATTAATGTTTCTCAAAAGTTTTTTTTACTTTTTACAAAGTAAAAAGAAATTTATGTTGATTTGGAAGCAAGTATTTGTTCTAGTGAGAACACCTTTTGCACCCGTTTACAGGGTATACAGCAATCATATTTCTATACTTAAGTATTAATTCGTATACACAAAGAAACAACACAGCACAGGGTATTAAATAGTCGACAACAAGTAGCTTCTTATTAGCAACGAAAAAAAATTTGCATATTTATTGTATTATTGAAAAATATATATATATATTTATTTATATGTGTATATATATTGTAGCGAAAATTGCTTGAAATTGAAATTACGTATTTATTTAGTAATGAATTTAAATTGAGTGTATTTTAATTTAGTAGCAAAATATGCATTCAATCAAAAAAACAATTAAGAATATTATAGTCGACTATAATCGACTACATAATACTCGTTCACGCTATGAATACTTCTAAATTTATTGTAATATGAAAAGTTTACTGATTCGGTCAACTATAGGATATATAGTTTTCCGAAATATCATAGTCCCGATGGACGTCTTATGTATAGGAACTTATATATATATCTTTACAAGTCTCTAGCTAAGAGCAATACATTACAGTATTGGCCTTTCTTCCTTCCGTCCTGTCTGCTTCGTTATATATAAATACCTCCACAGACAAAAACCAATAATCTCTCTTATCACAGCGTGAACTTGTATCAAAAACAAATCAAACCACAATTCAAGTTTATTAGTGGGCAAAATTGCAAATATTAATATAGATATCGAGTTAACTATTGTAATATTATTTACCTTATTAGCAACAATCAAATTTGAAATTAAAAAAAAAAAAAGAAAAGACAACAAATGTAATTCTCTCTATCCTCTATCCTCTATTAACACACACAACATCCATACACACCCACACCCACACCCACATATGATAAAACAAAAATTGTTCGATCTGTAACAAATTTATCCATATTCATTGTTAACAAATCCCAAACTCCCTCATGCCAAATCCACAAAAATTGTTCGACTACGATTAAAAAACAAAAAAGGGAAATTCGTTTTAAGCATGATTTGGACAAGAGATCGAGCATCAAGAGGGATAAGGCCAGGATTCGAGACTACCATTCACGACAGAGCATAGAGTTTTCCGGCCGTCGTCTGCGTGTTGAGCATTTGGATTTCGATGAAGATCTGGATTCAATGAATCAGCAACGGGAATACCATAGACGTCGGCAGCGCTGGCAGGGCAGTGAGATCCTGCACATGTAGCTACAACAAGCTGCGAAGAGAGCAAGTTTTTTTGTCTCTTTATACCATATATGTATATAATACTTATGTTTTAAATGTCGTCAATTGAAATAAATTATTTATATAAATGTTATAGAGTAAGTGCTCATCAAATTGATATAGAAATCTATGTGTATATATATATGCTCAGGGCATGTCAAGCCATATCCATTTTATATCAATCTCAGTCAATAATAAAGAAATCTGTAGTATTCATACATATATACATATACATATATAGAGGATCATCTCTGTACAGATGCAAGTCTTAAAATTGATCCAACTGTGATACTGATTACTCTAGCTAAATAAATGTTTTCAAAGAGTTGCAATATTATTTCATATTACACGTTGTTCATATCTGTCAATTGTATCACGCTTACCTGTAAAGTGAAATCAAAACAAGGAAAGAAGATGACGGAAACATTCCATAAACTAAAACGAAACCAACGTCTAAATGAATGTACAAAAGAAGTAGAAAATTGTGTGTAAACCAGTTAACAAGATATTTAATTTAAGCTCAATTATATTCCAGACTCAATTGTTGTTAGGCTCTGAACCCTTAGACAATGAGTAGAGTGGATATATTTATTTTGTTAAGATATAACTATTTTAAGCTGAGATAGAATTGTGCGTCTGTCTGTCTAAATATATAATTGTTGTAGTGTATTCTTTAATAATAATTGAAAGTAAAATTTAGTTTCATACACGGTAAATTGTATCATGATCCGATCATAAATACTGATGTTATTCTATAAATCGAGCACAGCATCTATATGCATTTCTTTTCCATTAAGAGCTCGTCAAATGGTTCAGAGTACTCACTAGTCGAACACTGCCGACTAGAGCAATCATTTTTATTTTTCAATATTGTTAATTTGTGAAATATTTAAAAATATATACATATATATATATTGCTTTTAAAATATACCATAGTCTCTTAAGTAAATCTGTATGCCATCCTTCCTAACCTACCTATGCAATTAATAACTGTTAAAAACCCCAAAGATATTCCAACCTAAAATCAATCAAAAGTCGTATAGTCGAATAAAGCTAAAGTTAACAAAATGCAAAATTTCTAAATTGTCTTCAAGCCTGTGTCCGTTTGTTAAATATAAACTAAATAATATAAATTTATTTATATATGTGTGTATGTCAAATATATGTTTACGTAAACCAAAATAGAAGCTGATGTCTTAGTTTTTCATCAACTCGCATGCAATTTATTTAAAATAAATACCCAATAACGTTTTTGAGTCCCACTAACAGAAAAACAAAACAGTTTGGCACCAAATTTGATACCAACAAAAAATAACAAAAACAACAAAACTGAAGAAGAAAATGTTGGAAATATTTTGCACAGTTTTTTATTTATTATCTATATTTTTTACAAAAAGCAATTTATTTATTTTGCATTATATAAAATAAAATATATGCAGACTATATGAATTTGTATTTTAAACAAACTTTCGATATACTATATATATATATTTTCTTGTGTGTGTGCTTGTATGTGTATGTGAGCAGCACTATGTATGCCTTGGGATCTATTATTCGGTGTAAGTAATACATAAAACAAATGTAAATTACAAAAAAAAAAAAACATCAAAACTATAAATGTACACATATTGCGAGGATAGTTCAAGAAGTTGCAGAACTTAATGGAAACTGAAAAAATTTTAATAACAAGTTTCAAAACCTTTTAAACCTGATTCAGTTTGCGAACTTGTTAGACTACCCTCGTATAAATATAATAACATTAATATCCAAACTCCTTAATCATTTACCATATACAGTCACAAAACACACATTCATGTGAACAGGCCACATCAACAACTCTTGCAATTAGAGGGTATCTACTAAATAGAGTTAGGCAAATGGAAAATTAAAAAAAAAAAAAAAAGAAAATCAGCACAGAGTTTTGTAAAATATTCAAATAAATACCTAATATTTATCAATCTTTAGGTTGCTTTCGCATTGCATGTTTCTGTTCTCAAACATATTTCTTCTTTAGTTAAATAATATTGAAGAAACATAATTATTTTCTAAAAATTTTGCATGCTCCATAAACAATTTGTCACCTTTGATTGTAGACTTTTATTGCTCTCCAACAGCCGCTCACCTTTCTTATTTTTAACTGTCTGTAGATGCTAACAATTCAAAATGAAAATTAATATAAATAAGTGTTGTACCTTGAAAAAAAAAAAAAAAAATGGTGAAAAGGCAAAAAATTCATAACTTGCTAAACCTAACAAAAATCCCAAAAATAATCCTTAAAATTTTTAATAGTAAAAAAGTTTTTTGAAACAAAAATTGAAACAAATTTTTTAATTTGTTTCAATAAGGAAAAATATATATGAAAAAGTAAAAGTTATATATTCCATTACAAAACCATCTAAACAAATCCAAATTCCCCTCTCCAAAAAAAAAAAAAAAAAAATTAATTCTGCAGATTTACTGAAACGGCGAGATTACTACGAAATGTTTTTACCCGTCGTGCCAACACAAGAGTCGAAACGGAACTAGAATTATCGCGTGAGTACAAACCATATACCGAATCGGATTCAACGAATGTCCCCGATGTGCTATTAGCACAGGCCAAACAGGGTTTGGGCAGTACTTAATTTTTTAATGGGCTAGTTAACATATACATATACATACAGGCAGTTACTACATATCAGTATATACCTGTGTATATAGCCACGGTTATCAGCTGTAGTAAATCGGTCAATAATATAAAATGATATTTGAATTTATTTGTACATTTCATCTACACGTTCATTAAAAACAAAATACCCTTTCCCCATCCCATACATGAATGACGTATAATTACCATATCTGATATATCTCTATTACATGTTGGTACATTTCTTTTCTATGCAGATGGCTATGCATTTTCACAAGAGGAAGGCGGTGCTGTACCGCAATCTATTGTCATACGGGCATATGACACAAATTTACCCAAGCCAGAGGGCAATTGAAAAGCGGAAAAGGAAGAACTGTATGTATATGTATGAATATATACATATATGCGTCAGCTAATGTATTTATGGCTATGAAACACCTTAAATTTACAGCAGCTAATGTGTGTTAAAAGGGCCAAAGAATAAAAACATTTAGAATAATTAATAAAAAATATAAAGGGAAAATAAAAAGAAAGAAAAGAAGAAGATAATGAACTACAATTTGAAAAGGAAATACTTTTGTGAAATACACATATACACCCATTTTTTCTGGTATTAATTCAACAAAGATATTCTAAATGTGTCTTACATTACTAATATTTTTATTTATATACATATGTGCTGCATATGGTAACTTTAATGTGTATTTGTATCCTAACTGTTAATTATTTTATAAGCCACTTAAATAAAGCCGTTAGAAGCATTTTGATTCTTTGTACATATGAAAAATACCTGTTTGAATATATTTTGTTCTTGGGTTTAAAAAATTGTTAGTCGGATTAAATCAAAATATTTTCGATTATATATTGGTAAATGGCGCTATCGTTCCAACGGTATGTAAATGCATCGATAACATGACTAAGAAAAACTAGCGAGTGATGAAGTGAATGTAAACAATGGAAGATTTTACTAAATAACAAATCTATATTTTTAAAAAGATAAATATAGTTTAAAAACCAAATCTTTGTGTTTTTTAATTATGATAGAGCCGAAATTTGGTTGCTTGATAAGCTATCGCGCGCTAACGATGAATACATCGATACATGCGCAAGATTTCACGACCAAATGAACCTGTTTTGTAGCGATGGAACTAATGAAATGTTATTTGATACTCGCAAATATATTTAGTGTTTACTGCAACCCTGAAGAGCGACGCGGCTTTCCATTTGCGCTCGCGTATTTCTGTTGCATTTTCACCAGTTTCTGCATTAGTATAACATAGAAAAATAAATAAAAACGTCGCTATGGATGATATATTAAGTCCAGGGTTTTCAATCCCCAGCATTGGACATGCACCGACGCCGCTGCACCACAGTCTGGATGCCGATCAACAAATCGAAGCATTACCACATCAAGTTTATCATCCACCCGCACCAGAGCCAACAACAACGGCGGCCACAGCGCAGCAGCAGCAACAACAGACAGACAATGGAACGGGAGTGCCCGATGGCAGCAGTGGAAGCGGTTTGTTTGGGCATGAACCATCCATACCTCTTGCCCACAAACAAATGCAAAGCTATCAGCCTTCTGCCTCTTACCAACAACAACAGCAGAGCAGCAACACAGGAGGCAGCACGCCCCAATCTCTAATGCAGCCACAGACGCCGCAGAGTATGATGTCCCACATGATGCCGATGACAGAGCGAAGTGCACCAGGAGATTCATCTCTGAGCAACATTCACCAGACAATGGGTCCGTCAACACCGATGACCCCTGCCACACCTGGTTCCGCCGATCCGGGCATTGTGCCGCAGCTTCAGAATATAGTGTCCACTGTTAATCTATGCTGCAAATTAGATTTAAAGAGAATTGCTCTGCACGCACGTAATGCCGAGTACAATCCAAAGCGTTTTGCGGCCGTGATCATGCGCATCCGAGAGCCGCGGACCACGGCCCTGATCTTCAGCTCCGGTAAAATGGTTTGCACAGGGGCCAAGAGCGAGGACGACTCGCGGCTGGCAGCTCGCAAGTATGCGCGCATCATACAGAAGCTGGGCTTTCCGGTAAGTGTCGATTTTACGGAGAGCGTATTTCGGATAATGCATTGTTAACAATCTTATTCTCTATCAATTGCAGGCTAAATTCCTTGACTTTAAGATACAAAATATGGTTGGATCGTGTGATGTGAAGTTCCCCATCCGACTGGAAGGCCTTGTTCTAACGCATTGCAACTTCAGCAGCTACGAACCGGAGCTGTTTCCCGGTCTCATCTATCGAATGGTGCGCCCACGTATTGTACTACTTATCTTCGTCTCGGGCAAGGTGGTGCTGACTGGCGCCAAGGTGCGGCAGGAGATCTACGATGCATTCGATAAGATATTTCCCATATTGAAGAAGTTCAAGAAGCAGTCGTAGATCTTCTTGTAGGTTAGGAACTCTTAAAGTTGACTAATTTTAGATTGAAATAAGGTTGCAAATAAATACTGTATTTAGTTGATAAATGTCGTTGCCTGGATTTTATTGGCATGTCGAGCATCACTTAACCGTTGGAAACCTTAATTAGCTTAGATACATTGTGCCATCAGTGCACCCACATTCTCGAATTCGATCTTTTCCGTAATGTTCTTCGTCTTGATTTTGTCGTCCTGGGTAGCTACAACCACAAGTTCTTGTCCCTGGTGTTTCCAGCCGTTGCGCTTGATCCAACTCTCCAGTGTGGAGTCTTCAATGCCGCCCAACAGCTCCTTCAGCAAATCCTTCTTGATCGTCTGGAACGTGATGCCCACCACATGGGAAACAAATTTGCGTATGGAATCATGGAAGCCGCTGATATGACGGAACATCGTGCGATTAACCTCAGCGCGTTGCCAGAACAATGTGAAATCGGCACGTTCCAATATATCGGCCAAGTCAATAATTGTCTGCACGTTCTCGTCCTTCATCTGTTGCGGTAGCAACAGACATTTGGCCATCACGAAGTCCGTGTGCGGCAAGTTCGTCAAACACTTTAGCAAAATCGTGTAGGTGATATCGAAGTTGAGCATGTGAGGATTGAATTGATATAGCTTGAGAACGGCCAGATTTGCTTCCAAATCGTAGGTGTTGTTCTTGGCTTGGTCTTGAACATACGATTCGAGTATCTTTAAATGGTCCGGATTGTAGCTGGGAACAACAAATGAAACGAGGTTATGTTTAGTATGTATTTTTGTTTATGAGTACCGACAAAAGCCGCTTACCGCTCAATGCAGCCCAACATTTCCTGTATGGTCTGGCTCTGGCCATTTTCCATTTTCACCAAATGTGCCATTTTGTAATTTATTTGCGAAAGAAATAGATGAAATTGTATTCGCGTGGCGATGCTAAAATTTATTTTTTACACAGGGCTGTATTGAACAGCTCCGAACGAGTTCAATAGAACATCTGACTCACATGAGCTAACGAAACTCATGACTGCCCTGGCACGATAACTAAACAACAGTCCAGCAAGCAGTGCTTAGTTTTTTTTTGAAGCAGCAAGAAGAGAAAATCTTCCCCATATGCGCAAATGATTACGGAATAAATTAACAGCTCTTATTAACGCCAAGCAGTGCTAAGTCATGTTTGTATGGTGAGTCAAATAAGTTTTGATCAGTGTTGCCAGTTTAGCCTATTTAAGGCTAAATCTAGCCTGCTTGAAAGTTGTCTAGCCTATTGATAAGATCCGTTGAAAAGAGAACCATAAAACAGAAGAAACTGCTCTCTATGCCATAATAAATATAAATATTAATGTTTATAAGCTATTTAGCATATCAACATTTTGCAGCAGTTTTCAATTGGTACTTATATTTGAGTGAAACGACGTTAGAACGCTAGCAGCAGCAGAGCGTGTTCCCATTGGCCAGTTAAAGCTCGACTGCAACGAACCCTACCTCGTGTAGGGCTCAACATTTGAGCGCGGCTTGGTGTTTGAGTAAAAGTCGCCCTATATAAAGGGCAGCAGCTGCAGCACGTGCAGTGCAGTAAAGTGAAGTGAAGTGTGTGATCGTTCAGTTAAGCATTAAAGACTTAGAGGAAATACTTCGAGCAAAGACTTGGAAGATGTTCTTGAAGAAAAGACTTAGAAGAAATACTTGGAGGAAAGTCTTAAAAGAATATCTTAGAGGAAATGTTAAGAGGAAACACTTATATCAAAACCTTAGAAAAAATTCTTCTTCCATTTTTCTTGCCAAATAAATTTCATGGAATGAATAATTCGCGTTTTTATAGTAATAAAATTATTTTTTATTAATCCCAATTTGTTATTGGTCTATATGTAAGGTCACTTATTTGCAAAAGTTTATATAAATGTTTATTTATGCATATATGTATGCATGTATATATGTATATGTACATGTGGAAGTGAAGTTTTTCTTCTCCGACTTTACGCCATTTTAAAATGGAAGTTGATATTTAATTGTTTCCAATTGGATTTCCTATATTTTGTCTTGGAAGCTTAAACTCGATTTTGTTTGCATTCAATTGGAGTATACGTTGCCATCTAAATGTATCTTGGAAGATTCACTCGGTTTATGTGTGTTTCCAGTTAGATTGTCCACTGCCATCTCACTTTGTATTGGAAGTTTAATTGGAAGTGTATGGGAATGCAGTATGTGGAAGCTTGATATTTTATTTGCATCCTCATGGGATCCATTGTATTTTTAGAGACGTTTAGGTCTTTGTCGCCTCTGCATCGGCTCGCACCGCAGCGGCCGCTATATCGGCCTGACGCTGTTCTTCCTCCAATTCTAACCGCTCCACCTTTTTGATCTTGCTCAGTTTCTCTGAAAAAATGCAATAAATAGATATATGTTTATCAATAATTGTTTTCGCGTTAGTTTAACTTACTTGCACACTTTAACATAATGGTGCCCCACCAAATGGACCAGCCCCAGCCCACAAAGCAGAAGAGCACACAGAAAAACTGAGAGACAGCCACAATAATATTTATGATAAAGGATCCAATGCGTGCGCGCGCGCTGTCGAACTGCGAGAAACGTGGAATGCCAACGCAAAGGCAGAATAGTCCAGAGAGCAGAGTTCCTATAGAAAAATGTACATATCAAATACTCTGCTGGGTATAATAGCAGTTGTGTATACCCACCTAATCCTGGAAAGATAACGTTACAAAAAGCGCAAAACCAGGCGAGGTACAGCGGTAGCACGGGTATGGCAGCCTTCATCTTCGATGTATACTCCACCAAGTCATTATGGAGTTTACGACGCGTTTCCTAAGGATCAACATAAATCTAAATTTAATATAAAAACTAGATATACACATATACCTAAAATTTGTATTAAGCTCAATTCAGATAGTTAAATATTTTATTATTAATTTAACTCAATTAATCAATCTGCACTTACCTCACTTGTTGGCGGTGCTATAATACTTTGTCGGCGCGCTTCGGCTGTTTGCCGTGGTTTCTTACGACAGCAAAACAGCATCAACCAAAAACGTCTGCAGCAACTCCTAAAAGTGCACAAAAGAACTAATTCAGTTAAGCGATATTGTGCAATCGATTGTCAACCGATACTTGTTTACGATTCTAATTGCTTAGGGATTGATTCATTTGCTTATGATCGATTATCAGTCAGCGAGCAATTGAAATGAATCGTCAATAGTCGTAATCTGCTGAGCTAACTATCGATTTCAACGAATTCAAATTAAGATTCAAAAGTTTCAACCAGAAATTCCCATCTCTAGTGTATTTAGCTGCTCAACTTACATTTTGGTCATGTCTTCTGTTGCTGTCACTGCTGAAGGCGCCATTGAAGAGCCTTCTAGTACGGCGGCATCTGTAGGAGCTATGCCCAGCTCTGGATCCTGATCTCGCCAAGCTACCTTAGGCTCGGTGGCTGCTGCAACGGCCGCATGTTTGCGCCTACAGGGTATACAGAAGCAGCATTTGCTCAGCTCCGTCTCGTCGCCCGTTATGGGATCGACTTTATTCACTGATCGACAGCAGAAAACCTTTCGCAAACACATGCCACATTTGCTCTGGTGCTTTGGTTGATGGCTTGATGTGGATTGGTGCATTGGCTCCACGCTCATTTTGGTCTGTTTCCCCTCTGCGATCTCAGTGGACTTTGGCTTTTTGCGACAGCTCTTGCAGCAATTGGATGTGGGCCAACAGCGAGACTTTTTCTTCGCCTCATCAATTATCTCCAGCTGGGTTGTTGTCGAGGCGCTGCTCCGACTGCTCGCGAGCACAGGCTGCTGCTCATCGGCGGCATCATGCAGGCGCTCCTTGCGCAGTCCGCAGCAGCGCATGCAGCGAGAGCGGCGGAAACGCATGCAAAGCGTGGTGCAGCAACGGCAACAACCAGCCTTGCCCACATCATCCTTTAGGAACTCCTGACTGCCAGTTCTGAGAGGAAGAAAGTGAATGAATCATTGTAGAAGCAGAGAATTATATAGAGTATAGGATTAGTCCAATTTAAACTTTGATTATAAATCACTGCCAATCAGATTCGATTTGCAGTCTTGTCTATCGGAAATTGGCTGTTAAGTAAGTAAAGGCTAAAAGCTAATTATAATATTGGTCTATTTCAATCAGATTTCATTCCATGCCTATTCGTGTTTTATGAATATCGGAAAGTTGGAAAGGCTGGAAAAACCAATTATAAAATTTTCAATCTACTCCTTGACTTCTATAATAGCTATAATAGTTGTCTAACGGAATCAACCTTCATTTATAGCCTTGATTCCGAGTCATAATTGCCATAATAGCTGTCTATCGGAAACTGTGGGTAATAACCACAGACCGAGTGAGACCTTGTCCTTTTTGTGATATCATGGTAATAATTTGCACTCAATTTGCATGGTTCACATTTATTATGCAAATCGATTTCGTGTTGCATTGTTGCCACACATTTTCATTAGCATATTTAATGACTTTTGCATTCGATGCGATAAAGATGAATTGCACGAGATCATTTGCATTAGCATGCACATATCTTGCTCATAGGTCAAAAGTTGAAAGTACATTAAAAATATAATATATATTTTATATACTATAGAAATATACACATATAGTTCATTCACAGATTGAATTTGGGTTGTGTTACGCACACGCATTCGCCTGGAGGGTTATTAAACCCACTTTAAGTTCAAGGTTAGCTTTTTCGTTTGGAGTAACACTATAGTCGACTGTAATGGGTACTTTAACTAAACATAAATTAGCCCTCACTTACACAATTTTCCACTCGACCAGTGGCGAAAGGTAAAAAAGTAAAATATCCTACACGCTAATAAATACGATTTCAGCAACCGCACGAGCCAACGACCAAACTTCTTTTGGAGGTCGAGAACTTGACGCCAGTCGAAAGAAACCACAAGTTGTTCGAACTTTTGTCGCATTAACTACTCAATTAACATTGGACTGCACATATATAATATTGTGGAGAATAAACAAAACTTAAGCTTTCGGAGTTTTCAGAGCTTGCTACTATTTCCGCATTGCTCCATATCGTGTATCGGGTAAAGTAAAGAAATATACCTTATAATGTGGACTTTTGAGTCTATTATTTTTAAATCTAGTACAACTTTGTCTAAGGGGTTTTTTGGAGTTCTTTTCCACATCTAACAAATCTCTTCTTTTCATGATATTTTATTTCGTCTTTCCACATTACTCGGTGAATTTTACTAAATTTATAATTGTCATATACAACAAACCCCAAATTTTGTTCTCTTAGGTTCTATCAACATGGTAGATGAAATAGAAACTAGGCTAATATGTTTTCAGTCAAACTATATATAAAGTCAACTAATCTACATATATCCGCATTGCTCAAAACATTTGGAAACAAAATATAAACTTTTTTATGAAATTGCGCTTTAGATGAATATTTGATAGTTCGTGAAAACTTCCATTTGGGTGTTGCCCCTTTTACATAGCAAATCAAATGTGGAATACATAACAAATAACTTTTTTGTTTACCCAAATAAATATTTATCCGGTTCGATTAACGAATTCTGCGGAAGATCAATGTGAAAGACAACCGAGTTCTTTTTCTTCTTGGTCAACATGCTTAAGTAGCACAGTTATCACAGGTATCACTCGTTTCAAATCTAAGTATTTTCATCAATATTGTTTTTTGTATTTTGTTCAATTCGTATTTGAATCCTAGTTGTGGTTGGCGCGATTGTCCGGCTGAAACTGATTTGTTATTGCGGCATGAAACTTTGGACATGCCACGAAAACTAACTAGCCAGGCAGATTGTTATGTATGTGCACACCTCTCGACTGGTCGACCTGCAATATAACACAAACACACACATACACATATATATATACGTATATATGCACACTTCGAAGGACGTCGGCGCTTGAGGACGACAAGGCAAGCGAACGGATATCCTTAAAGGCGTTTCGTATGGTCGCCCTAAAGTTTGCTCCTCCCCTCAAACCCGAGTAGCTCGTAAATTTATTGACGCATTTATGAGTGGCCTGGTGGCCCAAAGCCCACTACAACTACAACTATATAAATATATATACATATATTTATTCCTATATACACATATATATATATATATATATATATATATTTATATAGGTATGTATGCATGGGTGCATGTGTGTGTGTGCTACGTGGTTTGGCGGTCTAAAGTTTTGCCCGTACGTTTCTTGTTCGTGCAGTTTCCGGCTATGTAAATTTACTGGCCAAGGGGTATATGCCTAGCAATTGTTTTTACTTGGAGAGTTTAGGAACGACGCAAAAAGTTAGTAGACTTACAAAAAGGGCAAAAACAAATTGTGGCAAATTGGCTGAGATTTTTATTGGGTTTTCTTTATGCATGGGAAAGTTTTTTAGCAGACAGTCCCAATAGTCAGTTTAGAGACGACTTTGTTGTTAACAGGAATTTTAATTTGAAGACAGATACATTGATTATATATATATACTTTTCATATATCCTTTTGATAATATAATTGTCGATTGAAGTTGTATGTATACATGTATACTCCTATATCAAGGAATTAATAATGATCAATCATTTTGTTTTTCAATGAACTCGACTTAAATCACGATCATCATGGACTATGTATAAATACCTTAATACTATAAAAGGCCTTTACTTACTTGGCAATTCCTCCGCTGCCTACGGTCGAGCCCTGGCCATCGGGCGAGAGTCGTTTGTCATCTACTGGAAAATCATCACCGAGTCCAGCTGCCGTTGTAGGATGCTCCAAATTCTTAGCATGATCCTCTTGCACATTGGCTCTTTCGCTTTCGGCTTCAGGCACAGCACTAAGTTGAGCGCTCGCTGCATCTGACTCGAGTGCATTCAGCACTGATATCGATGCCTCAATGGGTTGTGTGGGTGGAAGGGGGGATTTTTGGAACTCGGCGGGTGAGCTGCGCTGGGCATTGCTACCATCGGCTGTGTCCAGCCGAGGAGCGCTATCATGGGCCTTGGCCAGCATTGTGACACCACTGGGTGTGGGCGAGGCAGTAGTAATTGGGGCAAGTCCTGATTCACTTTCATGGGTTTTCTGGTCAATTAAATGTTCATTAACCGTTTTCTGTGCCTCGGTGGTGCCGTCCATAGCATCAGAACTTGTTGCAGCGGGGTCTAAGCCATCGCTAGATTGTGCTGCAGGCTGCCGGTTGGATACTGCGAATATACATGCAGAAAGATTTCAATCAGTATCGGATGATAGAAAGACTTCAATTCTATTTCGTTGTTTAGCAGTTCCACTTACCTTCACCTTCTTGAGCCAGTTCTGGAACCGTTGCCACTTTGCGATTCTGTGCTGAATCGGATCGCTTTTTGTTGCTCACCAAACTGAGACGTGAGCTCATGCGCACCAAGTTGGACATATTGGACGTTTGTCGCTTAACAGCTCCTGCTTTGGCATTCACCTCGTTACGAACTGCGGGCAAAGCTTCTGCAGCTACATTCACCGCATTGCCCACATGGATGGCCAAGGGATTTATGCTATCCTCCGTAGTTTCTTTAGAAGCAGAAGTAGCAGTAGCAGCAGCAGCAGCTGTTTCCAATTTCTCTGGCGATTCCTTTTGCATGGTTTTTGTGACTGGACTTCCGTTTGGTTTGTTATTGTTTTTTTGCTGAGCTGCTTGCCGGACTTGGGGCTTGGGTAAACCACTAACTCCATTGGTTTTGCTAGCTGGCTTATCTGTTTTGCCATTCTTTTGTGCAGCTTCCTGTTTTTGCTGCTTTGCTGGAGTTTTATTTGGCTTATTTGCTTGGCTGCTCTTAGGCGTGGCTTTCGCGAGGATCTTACTTCCGTTTCGCTTGAGATTGAACTCAGGTTTGATTATTGCTGTGTTCTTCTTTTTGGCACTTTCTGCTTTGTTGGATTTCTCCTTGGGGCTGGGCTTAGACAAGACTTGTGTAGGCCTTTTGCTCTTGGGCGTTGCAGACTTATCAGAGGGCTTGTCCGTCGTTTTCTTTGCTGGAGAACTAGATTTGGACATAGATCTACGCACACTTGTACTTGTTGGTATCAGAGAGCGAGAACTTCTGCGTTTACCGCTGAGGGGACTTTCCTTATGCTCGTGCTTTGGCGTCGACTTACCCTGCTTGACCGCAGGACTCAAGGACATTCGACGTCCAGGCATGCCTTTCGGCAAACCCTTAGGACTGGTGGAAACCGATTTTCTGCGATTAGGCGAAATTTTAGTTTGACGACCATTACGCGACGCTGTAGATGGTGAAATGCTCGTAGAACGTATGGACGAACGCACGCTCAAACGAGAGTTAGCTCGAGAGTTGGCCAGTGAATCCGCCCGTGAGTTGGCCCGAGAGTTAGCTCGGGAGTCGGTCCGTGAATCTGCCCGCGAGTTGGCTCGAGAATTAGCTCGGGAATCGGCTCGCGAAGCGGCCCTGGAGTTGGCTTGCGAGCTATCTTTCGTTTGGGCCATGCGGGAGCTAGGTCTAGAGGGTGGACCCCTAGAGACGGGGCGACTGCTACTAAAGCGCGTGGGCGTCAATCTGCTGTCGAGCTGAGCCTGGTTGTCAAAGCTACTGCGAATCGTGGTCTGCGATGGTGAACGGCTGTTGCTGGCTCGTGAATTCCTACCGGACAGGCTAGACAAATTGGCAAAATCCTTGAGTGGCGAGTTGGAACGACTATTCGGATACGAATCCTGGCGACTGCGCACAGGTATGCGTGATATAGAATCACGACGCATCGATAGGTCGGATGGTGTATCTCTGTGGGCGTCTTCGTAGGCATCGCCATGAAGTGGACTATCCTTGCCGCTATCCTTGTTCGGTGTACCTATAATGGGTGACAGAGTACTTGGCTTGACGATCTTGGCACGCTTCGAGTCCTTGCTCGGAAAGGGCTGCCGTCGAGGACTCTTCAGCTTGCTATCAGGCTGATAAATTGATTTGCGACGTTGCATTCCTGTTCTGGTTGTAGCTGGCAGTGTTGATAGTGTCGAGGGTCGGCGGAAACTAAAATCGGAGGTGGTGATGCTGCTCAGATTTGAGCTGCGACGATCTGAAGCAGTTTGCGTGGAACTGCGACGCTCGGGTGAAGTAGAGCTAGAGCGCCGCCTTGCCTGGATGCGCATTGGATCGAACGTGGACTTGGCCAACTGTGCACCCATTGTTAGATCATCCAAACTCAGCCAATTTGAACGAGCTGGTTGGCTAGGGGAGTCGTCATCAATCGACTTGTTGATCACTCCAAGCAATCCACGCTGCTTACGTGTAGGATTTGGGTTTGGCTTTAATGGACGCGGCAATGAGCCCGGTGGTATTATTGTTGTCTCCTTATCCATTTCCATTGAGGATCTACGGAAACGGCTAGTCTCCTTATCCAGCTCCATGGATGAGCTATGCAATCGAGGTATGGCGCTGCGATAGGGCTGCGAAATGAGGGGCAGCGATTCCAGACTTTTGATGCGCTGACCAAATGGAGATGAGCCCATGCCCATCGAATCGCGTCTCTGGGCACGCGGCGTATACGTATCCACCGATGAGGTCAGCGAATCCCTCTGCTGCAATATACCCTTTGTGGGCATGGCCAGTTTGCTTGGACTGTAACGTCCGCTCATATTGAATTGGACAGAGGGCCGTGGGGAGTCATCATTAACCGGCTGGCTGCTGGCTGGCAATTGCGGCAAGCGGGATGCCGTCAGCGACTTGCGACGCGGCCTCAACTGTGGCTGTGGCTGTGCCTGTGGCTGAGCTGCATTCGACGAGGTAGTGGTTGACTGTAGCGAGGGATGTCTGCTGATCGCTGGTTGGCGTTGAGTCACAGGCGTGACACTTGGACTGTGACTCAACGACGATTTGGGTGAGCGCACCGAGAGTATGGTGAAGGCAGACTTCTTGTGCAGCCGTGTGTCACCCACACTGAAGAATGAGAGAAACCGAGTTTGGATGAGAGGAGAATTATGTATGAGAGTCTTCAAACTTACCGATATTCACCGCCCGTTGCAATCGACTCCTTCATGACGACGGGCGACAAAATCTGGGATTGAGTCTGCTCCTCCATTTCAGTGCTGGACTCTGGTAGCTGACTGTGCTGCAGACTGGGTGTTTGCGGTTTCTCCAAGCCATAAGCCCGCATGCTGTCAAGCAGCTTTCGCTCATTGAGTAGCAGTTCCCTTTGCTGCTGCTGCAGATATTGCTTTGGCGAGAGTATGAGATTTCTGTCCATCGTAGGTGTCGTGCTTCTGGCTGGCATTTGCTGCACTTCGTTGTTCAGCAGTTGCTCTTCCCCACTGCTGCTCGAACCGTTTGAATCTTGCAGCATGGTGGCAAGTGGAGATAGAGGCATCTCCTCGTGCTTCATGGACATTACCATCTTGGAGCTGGGTCGCAGCTTAGGTATCCGGCTGAACTCTGCGAAATGCTGTGGTGTTGGACGATACCAATCCAGGTCCGATATAGGCCTGCACAAGTTGGGAATCAATTAGCTAAATGCGTATTTGGCCAAATGTCTTTCTGCTTCCTCCACTCACCTATTTCCAGTCTGTGCTTCCTGCTCCTCAAAAGTGCGCTCCGCAGCCTGTGTGGCCTGCTCGTACTCACATTCGTATACATCTGGCTTATTTATTATGTCCTGCGGTGTGAGAAGCATAAAATTCGGTGAATCGAGCTGCTCAGAGCTAGAGCCTCCGCTCGAATTGGGCAGTATTTGTATGTCAGGCGGTTGCAGTCGTGGTATGGATTGAGACTGAGCTCTTAGGGTGCTATAGGGCACTTTCGAGAAGAGTCTGCGTCGATTCTCCTGACCCATTAGCGTGTTGAGGGCAACGGCAGCCACAAGTGTTTCCTCCTCGGAACTGGGTATTTCTATAGATCCTGCCCGTATCGTCTCAAAGGCTGCAGTGCCAAAGTAATCTTCCGGCTGCGGTGGGGGCACTGGATCACCAAACAAACTGCTATAGGGCTGAATATTCGCGGAACTCTTTTCCATATAGAGCGTCTCGGAGGCTATCTCTGAACCGCGCCGATCCCGCTTGGCTGTATAACTGACATTGCTATGAGCCGATGGCGACATTATGCTATTCGGATCGTAGCTATAGTCGACAGAGATTATAGCAGGCGTCGCTATGGTCGTGACTGCAACTGTAGCTGTGGCTGTGGCTGTAGCTGTAGCTGTAGCTATAGCTGTGTCTGTGTCCGACGTGGGCGATCTGATGATTGGCTGAGCTATTGTCGAGATGAGTGGCGGAGAGGGTGATGATGAATATGATAATGTCTGCTGCATGATTAATCATTGGTGCTGTTCTCTCTGCAAGAATTCCTTGAAGGTAAACGCTAAGGTGGCACAGGAAGCACTCTGTATTATTTCAATGTGAGCTGCCTGGAAGAGGTGCCATAGCTCTTAATTCTGTAAGAGAAAGAAAGAAAGTGCATTATATATTATGACAGAGAATATCAAATATTTAATTTATATTTATATATGTAGATTAATATTATATTTATTATCACTTTTGCTATATTAATAATTAGATGAATTACATTCAAAATAAAAAATGATCCAAGGACTTTTTATTCCCTAAGGCTTTTTTATTCTTCTCGTTACTCAGCTTAAAGTTATTTCATATTTAAACATAAAGTTATTTATAATTATTTCGATTAAAGCTTGACTAAAGTACTCAAGTCCTTCGGCTGCACAGGTAAAGTAAGTGACACGAAGCAACTAAAATTATATCGCTACACTTACTCCGTACGTATCCAATTTTATGGCCATAGACGACTGTCAGTAAGACCTTCTATGGAAATGGGCAATGCAATGTCAGTGCACCAAACACGCGAAGCTCCATAGGCCGACTGAACAAAGAAATGTGCAACGGAAAAGCCGATATACGATGTGCGATGTATGAGAGAAGTTGCGAAAATAGTAATTATATTTTACTACTATATAATATATTGTATACATACATCTACGGGCATTTCTATCTAGTAATTCACTGCCATTGCCATTCAGCGTTGCTGCTCGAACTGATAAAGCAACAGACAGCTCCATGTATCCATAGTTAACAGTTCAGCGATTGTTTATACTCTGTGGTATGAGTGAATTGGGTGTGCACGACCATTAGGGCTTATTCACATGTTGCTCGAATTGTTAAAAACAGCTGATTACACCAGGAGATACAGTTAACACTAGACTGAGTTCTTATACCTTGTACTAAAGAAGCAGTGGGTATAAATGACTCTCAGCTGCTAAAACAAAAGTCAGCTATATACATACCCTATATAAATATAAGTTAGGCTTACAGGGAATTCAAATGTTGTCAGCTGTGCTGCTGTACGTGAGATTCGTTGAATGTATATTAACTCAAAAGGTAACTAAGTAGTCTAACCTAGAAGCGTTGATTTATTACAAATATTGCATGCTTACAGGGTATTTGGCTAATGTGAGCTCAGCCAGTTTTACCCATTTGATTCGCCTACGATTGATGTTCGCTAACGAGAGCATAACTTGTGCGTGTCTAGATTGTGGCTATGCCTCACGTTGCATGTGGCAAATTGCTGCTTTATGTTGCACTTTAAAGCGCTCCAAATTATATTCATAGCAAAAATTCGCAGTGACTTTAACTGTTTACTCATACGCAAGTAATTAGTGAAAGTGATTTTCATCTGAGCTAACTATAAATTATGATTTATCTTTTAAATAATGTTGAGATATATTTTAAAAAGAAATTCAATATAAATTCATGTTTTGCTACCAACACAAAAAATTCAATTAACCATAAAGTTTTGAATTTCGCGGATGTCAACAGTCAAGGCGAAATCAAAGCCAAAGTTGTAATTGCTTTGAAAGACACTTAAAAGTTGGAAAATATTCCCACGTCAAGTAGCGAACGTGAATTCGCCCTTGCCAATTCGCCGCAAAAAGTAAGCGAACGAAGAGACGGCCGGCGCCATTGCCTGCAAGCGATGCTTCTATGTGTGTGTGTATGTGAGAATCACTGTGCTTGTGTTTGCGTTTGTTCACTTGCCGCGTGGCACCTGTTGTTATGACACGCGATATACATTGTGTGCGTGTGTGTGTATATACATATATAAAAATATAGGCACATGTATGTGTGTGCCACAATTTTCGCATGCGTTCTAAGCCTCAAAACAATTTGATTAACCTATATTGAAAAGGCTGTGCGTAGAGCTAAACCAAACTTTTGGCTTAAAAAGTGACGTGAAATCTATTTTCAAGTCAAGCACATATACATATAACTGTGTGTGTGTGTTACACTCGCGCTCACATCGTTGGGTATAGGATTCGTTTGCCTTTTTCCTTCTCCTTGGCTTTGGGTTTAAGGGGGTCAAAATAGCAACAATTTTACACAAGTCAACAACCAGGCAGCACTTGAATGACCAACGCGACTTGCCACACTCCTTGGCGTCCGTCTAGTTGCAACACAACACAGTCTGCTAACAGCCAACAACAACAGCAACGTTTATAAATGTGCCACACACACACATATCTAGGCAGACACACACATACTGATACACAGAGCCCACCGCAAGCAAACGAAAAAAAAAAGGAAAAATCCTTGGTTAGTGTCGTGATGGCAAATTTCCATTCAGCTTAACACTTTGCAATTTTCTTTCGCTTTAAGAATTTTCCTTTTGGGTTTTCCCATTCAATAGATTTCAACAGATTGTTTTGAGCGAGCAAATTGCTTTAAGAATGGAAAATTCGGTTTTATATTTTATTAATTTATAAATCTCGTATTAGTTTGAGGTATTTAATTTTTCTTAATTGTAATTTTCATATTGTTGATTTCACCATATACTTATTGTAAATTAAATATTTAATTAAATTTTCTAACTGCGTTTGCTTTACTAAAACAAAAAACGTATATAAATTTTGATTTTTTCTTTATAAAAATCAATTTCATTCTTATGTTTTTAAGTTTTATAAAATAAGAAAAATTAAAAGGCAAAAGATGTTGATTAGAAAATTATTATGGCTGTTTAACGAATTGAAATTGTATATCCTTTTGGTCACTAGACGGTATTGCATTTTTTCTTAGCCATGAACAAGTATTATGCAGTCGCTTGCTGTGTTAAATTTATTGATGCTTTTTGATTTTTTTTTTCAAAGCTTTTATTATTCTATAAGCGCAACAGATTTGTTTAAACTTTAAGGAATATTCCTTAAATGTCTTACATTCAGATCATTCTAATTATCGTTTTAGTTCTTCAAAGTTTTATATATTAAATAAATATATGTATATATATAATTATTTACTTTTTTCTTTATCCTTTATGTGTAGATGTATTTTTAATTATTTATTTGTACATATCTAACCTTTAATATACTCTAATAATTTAATAAAGAAATTAGATACGCTTTGCACTTTTTTATTAGCTTGTAGTATTATTATCTCCGGCGTTTATTAAACATTTGATATTCATGCAAGCTTTTATTAGCTGAGCTGCGCTCTAAATTGTATACACTTAAAAGGAGTTGTGTTTGACTTCATTTAAGTGCCACACTCTGCAAGCAACACTTAAATGGGTTTGTGTGTGTGTGTGTGTGTGTACATACAATTATTTAAATCGAATTAAGGAGTCAGCACAACGCGCTTTTCGCATCGATCCGATGCACTTGCCGTTCGTTGGAAAACTAAAACGTTGAAAGAAAATGCCGTCTTATAGTACGAGTTGTCGTTGTCGTTGTTCGTCGTCTTCGTATGCCACCTGGACAAGCAGCTAAGCTAAGGCAAGGCAGCCAGTTTCAGATATGTCCAGCAGTAGTCGCCTCTATTGGGCAGCCGAAGTGTGCTTCAACGGACGAAGTCTTCGGCTGTCCGTCGTATTGAAACGTATACGTGGGTCAGTAAACCTACTTCCGGTTGACATAAATACGCCTTGGACATGAAAACTTGCCACCGTTTGTTGTTTTTGTTGTTGTTAGACTGACATTCTATGGCTATAGATTTGAATTTAGTTTTTTGTTGTTGTTTTTGTTGTTTTTTTCCCCCCATTTTTTCGGCTTTTCAATTGCAACTGCGTGCTTCTTTAGAGAAAGCCGGCAGTGTGCAGAGGCTTAAGCGTAGAGAGTTCTTCTGGGTTCTTTTTGCCAAGGTCGTTAATTTTCTTAAGCTAAACAAGTTAGAATTTTTAGAATGAAAAAATATTTATTGGGAGATAGTAATAATCATAAAAACAAAATCAGCAAAGCTATGACTGCCATTATATATTGAGCTATTTAAAATGTGATGATTGGGTACAATTTAGAAATTTAACAAAGTAATATATGTCATTTTATACTTGAGTTTATGTCTACTTCGAAAAATATTTCTCAGATGATTCTCCTATAAATTATGCTGGGCCATTGCAATTCCCAAATAGTTGTTGTAATTGTTGGTCACTCATTAGGGGCTGAAAGGTTTTGTTGGGTTGGGTTTCCTTGGTTGAGTCAATGTAATCGCTTTGCTGACCTTAATCAGCAGGATACCTAACCCAGAATCATATTTTGGCATGGCCCAGCTTAGGCTGGTCAGGCTTTCAATCTAATTTCTATTATTCGGAGCTGCACCTTGCACTGGGTGCAGTCGAACACAAGCAGCACCCACAGCAAAGCAACTGGAAAAGCAACAGCAACAGCAACTGCAACAGCAACAGCAACAGCAACAGCAACAAGCAATATAGCTTATTCATGCTAATTTCTGGGCGCACAAATGTTTTCACGCGATGCCGATTTAAAAAGCACAGCCAATAAATTAATATCAATTGCCGAGAAACGAACAATAGACCAAGCCCAAATCTGTGAAATATCCAATTACCGGCACAAGCGTGTTCCATATACGAATATAGTTATGTATACGTAATTTTCAAAAGGGGAATTCCAGGCCGCAAATCTAACTCCCTTTTAATTTGTCCGCAATTTAACTTAACCTCCTTTTCAGCCAGTCAACCAGCCGACCAGCCAGCCAGGTCACAGCGTATGCCTAAGTCACATTTAATTTAGTTACCAAAAATACTACGCTACTTTTCTCTTCCGATTTCTCACCTGCTTGTGGCATGAATATCCTTGACCTCAATGCTCGTATTTTTTGCTTACGCATTGAAGAAAGTTTTGGCAAATGGTCTGACCATGGTGCGTATGATTTCTGCCACTTGCCAAACGATACTTTTTCACGCTCATTCTCAAAGCGAAAAGAGAGCTGGTTGGTTTTCTTCCGTTCGTCAATCTGTCTGTAGGTAAGAGCAAAACTACGAATTATATACACGTATAAAAACACGCGATACATAAAAGTTTCAAGTTTATAGCTATTAAATCATTTTTTCACATTTCAGCTAATGCTGTTGACCGGCTTTTGAGATCTTATGGTTACCCCACACATCTTAGTGTCAGAAAACATAATTATGGATCCATGAACGAGTATGATGCAGTCGGTACCTCATGATTTTCACACTTCATTTAAGTATATTGATTTAGTACATCATACAAAGCTAAAAAAAAAAAAAAAAATCAGAACTAAGGAAGCTTTCCTAAATATGTTTAAAAAAAATAGTTATACAATTAATAATTAGACATTTAAAAACATTTTAATTAAAACGTTCGAACTTAAATTTACATACACAATCTACTACAAAATTGCTGATATTAAAAGTTTGAGGTATTTAATGGGTAGCAAATTAAATTATTTTCATGTATAACCGAATAGTATAAAATCCAAAAACCTGTGTAGTTTTGATAGGGTACATATTGTTGACTTGTTGTTGCGGAATTTCTTAAGGAGAAAAGCCATTTATGTACATAAATGGCTCGCTACCTTAGCTTTTCAGTTGGCTCATGTCTTTGTAACCAGCAATTATCAATATTTTATTTGCCTACTTGTTATTTATGTAATAGAAATAAGGCATATTAATACATTCATTGCTGTATTACCAATTTACCAGGATCATTTTTGAAAACCAGGGACGATTCGCGGTTAGAAATTAACAGATATCGATTTCTCGGGCCTTCATCGTCAACACATATATCGGTTTTATTGTAAAATAATATTCACCGATACCGATAGCTTTAGGAACTTCCACAATAACACCAATCGTAAATCAGCTGTTGCTAAAAATCAAAACAAGGATTTTAGGCAAAATTTTAAATTTTAAATTGTCACTTAGAAATATGTTAAAACTGTAAGTACGGAAGAGCATTCAATTCATCTATGTTTACGAATACCTCTGACATTCCCTTTGTAGTATTTATCGTTTAGAAGAATGCAAAAGAGCCGTCAATTCGCATCAATTTCGTCGTTCGATGAACAGCAATAGCTCTTACAAGCCGACACAAGCATTTGCCAACAGCTGGGAAAGACCATGCGGCGAGTACACCGGCATCAACATTTACAATCATAGAGTGCGCGGCAAAGTGCCGTTGGTGCTGCGCAATCCACATATGGTTACCTGGTACACATGTGGGCCAACAGTATATGATAAAACGCATGTGGGGCATGCGAGCACCTATGTAAAAGTGGACATAATACAGCGCATACTGCGAGATTACTTTAAATACAATTTAATAACAGCTATGAATATCACCGATGTGGATGATAAGATTATCACGCGTAGCAAGGAACAGGGACGTAATTGGCAGGAGCTGGCGCGCACTTACGATGCGGAATTTAAAGAGAATATGTTGAGATTGAATGTAAAGCCTCCCAACATGCGAGCGCATGTATCTAATAATATACCTGTGATCCAGCGCTTTATAGAACAACTGATTGTAGATCAGCAGGCATACGTAACCGAGGATAAATCTGTTTATTTTGATGTAAGTAAATGTCAGAACTACGGAAAATTGCAAAACATCAGCAAAGAAGAACGGGGCCCTCAAGAGAACGAGCAAGGGAAGCGAAGTGCTGCAGATTTTGCGCTCTGGAAGGCAAAAAAAACGAAGTACGAACCCAGCTGGAGCTCGAAATGGGGAGGTGAAGGGCGTCCAGGATGGCATATAGAATGTAGCGCAATAGCTGGAATGTTTTTCGGTGATGAATTGGATTTCCATGCGGGCGGCCTCGATTTGCGCTTTCCCCATCATGAGAATGAGGAAGCTCAATGCTGTGCATACCACAAGAAAAATCAATGGGTCAACTATTGGCTACACACTGGCCAACTCCATTTGGTTGGTGATCAGCAAAAGATGTCCAAGTCGTTGGGAAATACCATAACCGTAGATGAAATGCTGAAGAGCTATACAGCGGATGAGTTTCGCATGGCCTGCCTCCTCTCCAATTACAATAATGCAATGCCTTACAGCGATCAACTAATGTTGACTGCACGTCAAACATTAAAGAAGTTCAGGAATTTCCACGCTGATCTGAACGCGTATATGCAATTCCAAAAAGCACCCAAGCTCCTGGACAGAGGCGCACTACAGTCGCAGCTAGAACATATGATATTGGAATATGATAATAGTCTGCGCGATGATTTTGATACATCACGTGCCATTAGTGTCCTAATGGACCAGATGAGCAGCATCAGCCGCTGCATCAATGGACAATCAGCAGATGCACAGCAGGAGCCCTCCCACTGTCTTGATTTGCTGCTGGCAGCAGGCAATTTTATTGGCTCATCCATGCTTAACCTCGGCATCAGTTCGCTAGTCGATTCAACGAGTCTATTGAGTCAACAGAAACAAGCAAATAGCTCTGCTCAAGTGGATGTTAATCTGCTAGTTGCTGATCTGCTGGCCATTCGAAGTCAACTGCGAGAGAAGGCAGCGGAATCGACGAATGAGAAGAAATTGGAACTACTTGAATTATGTGATAAGCTGCGAAATGTTCTTCAGGAACATGGCATCAATGTGCGCGATCACAAGCAGGGTAGCTCCTGGGTTTACAGAGAGCGCAAGACCGCTATTAGAAGAGTCTAAATTGGCTTGTTAAATTTTGTAATTAATAGATGGGAAATATTTAATATTTGCTCAGGTGTACTCTGTATCTTAATTGATATATAAATTATCTGATGGTACAACAGATTTGGCTAACCGAAATTCATGACTTTTTCTGCCTGTTACATAAAAGTTCATAAATTCAATTTTATTTTGTAGAGTATTTAAGGTCTATTCTAATCGCTAGTCAATACTTCATAATTTAAATGAGTAATTCTGTATAAAAGAGTTTTTATAGGTGGAATAGTTTGTCTGTTTAATTTATTGTACGTTAAATGTAATCTATATTAACTTTTATTTAATTTTATATTTATCATTGGCTTTAGATAAAAGATCTACACACTGATCTTTAATTAGTCAATTCGAATTATATCCGATTCATGTAGCTATGGTAAAGCTATGAATCTGCTCTTAGCTAACTTAATTGTAAATAGTGGAACACTCTGCTTTATACAAATGTTTGGTAATCAAATAATCTCGTACCAGCTTAAAGAAGGCGACCATGCTAGTAAATGCTACAAAACTAATGGATAGCACAAAGTGCCATTCAATGCTGGCAGCGCTCAGTGACGCAATCTCCACTAGGAGCACCGCTGCCTGCAGAGTTGCTAATGTGGAGTAAATGACAGTGGGGTTGTGGAAGAGTTTCTGTGAATAGCGAGAAACATATATATTAGTATTTGGGTAATAAATATAGAAGAATTGTACTTACATAGAATCGGAGATGACTGGCATTGCCGGGCGTGGCAACAGTGACTAGGCCGTGACTTCGATACAATGCTCCATTGTGCTTTACCACTGTGCCATGCCCGTAGACAGTACACTTTGACCAGTTCTGTGCGTTAGCTGCCACAATTAGTTGCGACGGAGCTGCCTGTGGATCGCGATCCATGCGCTGCCAGCTGCCCAAATGCAAAGTGGCTCGATGTAGCGTATCGCTGTACTTAGCCGGATATTGAAAGACAGCTGACAAGCTAAAGGCGCCCAGACAAACAATGATGCAGTGCTGTGCCGCACGCATGACATTATATTGCACACTCAATGCCAATAGGCAGGGTATAAGCACTAGATAGGCATTCAGCATGCAGGTGAAGATCAACTGTTTGAAGCGTTTGTTGAAATCGTGACGAAGTGTTTCAATTTCGTCGCGTATTTGGGCGGCATTCGTCGTGCAGCTATGTACGGGCAGATCGTTGATATAAACGCCAGGTACTTCGAAGCGAGTGCGCAGAAACGGTTCCAATTGAAAGCCAAAGATGATGAGATACACCATAACACTAGAAGAATAACAAATATATAGTAGAAGAAGGATAAATTACCTAATTGCTTACGGATAGCTTAGATAGAAGAGCAACATGTAGGTGTGTGTCTGATAGAGCTTAAAAGCGCAATAGCACAGACCCAGCTGAACAACTCCACCGAAACCATATTTAATGCTCATGCGGATAATGCGACACTCATTGTTCTTCCATTTGGCCAAAAGCATGCAATACAGAAATCGTCTCGTATTTAAAATAAGAATAAGGTAACGTAAATACGGATCGATTAGTTCAATGTTCTGCAAATGAATCAAAAGTATTAATTCGGATTTATATTGTCATCCAATTATTACTTACCACCATATGACGCGTTTGGAATTGCGGCAACCACCAATTGGTGCGGTAAATGTTTATGAATTGCACAATAGCTGCGCCCATCGTAAAGGCGCACATTATAAGTTCACTCAGCCATTCTGATGTGGTTGGGTGCTCCGGAAAGGGAATATGCTTAGGCATTGTGACCTGTTGTGTACCCATTTTCGTTGACATGTTGCGCTGAAAACAATCTTGTGCATCGCTAGAGCTACTGCCATCGCTGCGTTCATCATAACCCATTCTATTTTAGAAGTACTTAAACCAAATTGAACGACATTTAAACAATTTGCCGGACCAGCTTGCACGAAAAACAATAAATGTAGCGAAGATATCGATAGTTTTGTTACCAGCTGTGTTATTTTGCTTCTCTTGATGAATTAACGTGTGTCCCGTACGATTTTTTGCTATCGTGCCGATAGTGCCCTATTGGCAATAATAAATGGCTTCTATCTTTCCATAACGAGCTTAAGATAAATAATTAATAACGTTTAGCTAATTAAATTAAAAAATTTATGCATATACTTTGTACGATACGAGATAACTGAGATATTTGGTTGTGTCAGCGTTTATGAAGCTAGTGCTGCCAGACTTGGAGCTCGATAACAAATCGATACACTATGACACCTCTGCTGGCAACCAACAACAACACACTTGCTACTCTATTTTCTTAGTCGTGCGTAGGCGAATTTCTTAATTTTCTTATTGAAAACGAAGCAAAATTTATGTAAAACCCCAACACTGCAATTGTATTCACTTTGTTTGAGGCAATAGCAAACAGAGTAGCTGCAATAAACGCGTATTTACACACTAACAACCAAACAATATGGGGAATACCGACTCAAAGCTAAACTTTCGCAAAGCAATCGTTCAGCTGACGCAGAAGAATCAGAAGATTGACAACAACGATGACCAATTCTGGGATCAATTCTGGCAGGCGCATCAAACCACGCTGGAGGATGTCTTTGCACTGGTGACAGCAAGTGAAATACGTCAAATTAGAAACGATAATCCTGCGAATTTGGCGACACTCTGCTATAAGGCGGTAGAAAAGTTGGCACAGGCTGTCGACAGCAGCTGTCGTACTCAGGCGGAGCAACAATGTGTGCTAAACTGTGTAAGGCTGCTTATTCGGATATTACCATACATATTCGAGGATGATAAGTGGCGTGATTTCTTTTGGAGCAATCTGCCCGCCCAGGAGCAGGCGAATCATGGTCAAACTGTGCCCCTGGCCCAATCCCTTATCAATGCCATATGTGATTTATTATTCTGTCCAGATTTCACTGTGACAGCAACGAGGCGCGCAGGCCCTGAGAAAGCCGAGGAGTTGGCCAATATTGACAGCTGCGAATACATTTGGGAGGCGGGCGTAGGATTTGCTCAATCACCGCCACGCAATGCGCACATGGAACGCAGGCGGACGGAGCTATTGAAGTTGCTGCTCACCTGTTTCTCAGAGCCCATGTATCGCACACCTCAGCAATCAGAGGAGCCCAACAAGTGGATTGCCTACTTCACCTCCGCAGACAACAGACATGCGTTGCCTCTATTCACCTCTTTTTTGAATACCGTTTGCTCCTATGATCCAGTTGGCTTTGGTGTACCCTACAATCATTTGATATTCGCGGACACGACCGAGCCGTTGGTAGAGGCTTGCCTGCAACTGCTCATAGTTACGCTCGATCACGACATGGTCGTGCAGCACCAACAGTTGCAACAACAACAACAACAGCAGCAACATCAATTGTCTCATGCTGGTGGCGTGCTGGTCACGCCCTACGACGAGGGCGGCTGTGGCGATAATCTGTTCATCAATTATTTATCACGTGTACATCGTGATGAGGATTTCCATTTTGTGCTGCGTGGCATAACGCGCCTACTTAACAATCCGCTTGTCCAAAACTATTTACCAAATTCAACGAAACGCCTGCATTGTCATCAGGAGCTACTTATTCTGTTCTGGAAGATCTGTGACTATAACAAAAAGTTCTTATACTTTGTACTAAAGAGCTCGGATGTGCTCGATATACTCATACCAATACTATATCATTTGAATTATTCGCGTGCGGATCAATCGCGCGTTGGTCTCATGCACATTGGCGTCTTTATACTGCTGCTGCTATCAGGTAAATGGAAAGATTTTATTGATTAATATATATAAATTGAATTAATTCTCAATTAATTTGTAAATCCTGTACATACTAAATATATAGACTAAAATATGTTCTCTTTCCCCAGGCGAACGTAATTTTGGCGTGCGCCTAAACAAGGCCTACTCGGCGACGGTGCCCATGGACATACCGGTATTCACTGGCACCCATGCGGATCTGCTTATCACAGTGTTTCACAAGATTATAGCCACAGGACATCAGCGTTTGCAGCCACTATTTGATTGCTTGTTAACAATATTGGTGAATGTTTCGCCATATCTAAAAACCCTGTCGATGGTGGCCAGCGTAAAGCTATTGCATTTGCTGGAAGCTTTTAGTACGCCTTGGTTTCTGCTCTCTGCGCCAAGCAATCACCACTTGGTCTTCTTTTTGCTGGAGATCTTTAACAACATTATACAGTATCAATTTGATGGAAATTCGAATTTAGTTTATACGATCATACGCAAACGTCATGTCTTTCATGCCATGGCTAATTTGCCGACAGATATGGCGGGCATAGCCAAGTGTCTGAGTGGGCGAAAGACGGGTAGCAAATTTAATTTGCCACGCGTGCCACAGAGGAAACAGGCCACAACTACAACTAGCCAGGAACTGCCATCGGCGCAGGCACCCGATGACGATTATATTGACGAGGAGGATGAAGAGGACGATGATGTTGAAGATGTTGTAGCAAACAAGAAGACTGCCGCTGCAGCTGCGGCTGCGGCAGCTGCTGCTTCTGGTACTGCCGAAGAGGATCTCGAATCGGAAACGGAATCGCATGAGCGTTCACAGCTGGGCGACACACAGCTGGACTCTACAGCACCGGTAGCACAGCCCGCCGAGCCGGGCACACTGAAAACATCGTTGCTGGACACTCCAAACATCGGTCAAATGACCGAACGCGAACATCCGCATCCCAACGATAAAGCTAACGACATGTCGCCCGTCAAATCCACGTCGCCTACGCTGGATCAGACGCGTCTATCGGTTGCACATCGAGCCAGCATTCGTATGGTGCCGGGTGACAACGATCGCTGGACGCCCACACCCGAATGGATAGTCTCGTGGCGATCGAAGTTGCCGTTGCAAACGATAATGCGGCTGCTACAGGTGCTCGTGCCGCAGGTGGAAAAGATTTGCATTGACAAGGGCCTCACTGACGAATCGGAAATACTGAAGTTCTTGCAGCATGGCACTTTGGTGGGTCTGCTTCCTGTGCCGCATCCCATTTTAATACGCAAATATCAAGCGAATTCTGGAACTACGGCTTGGTTTCGCACCTACATTTGGGGCGTTATCTATTTGCGGAATGTAGAGCCGGCTATTTGGTATGATACGGAGGTCAAGCTCTTTGAAATACAGCGCGTCTAAAGCTGTTATTTTAATAGTAAGTGGAACCAACAACTCCAATGAGAAAAAAAATCAGCAACAAGAACGCAACTTATCCAAAAAAATAACACGCTTTTGCATTTACTGTAGTTAATTTATTTAGTTTGTAATTCATTCCAAAAACAAACAAAATATGTTCTGCAAATTACAAAATGTCAGTGTTTTAAAGGAATATTAATTTTTTTAAAATATAATAGCTTAAAGCTGATTTATCAGTTTGTCGGCGGAATGTGAGGTTTTATCAGTCTAATTTTTTAAACTGCTTTTCAAATTGCTTTTGTTCACAAATCTTTATTTAAAGTTTTTATTTTTAAATAGCAACCAGTTCCTTGTGCCGTATTTGTAAAACTTTGTGTAAGTAATTTATTTGTTTTATCTTAGTTTCTATTTATGCATATGTGTTATATAGCCTCAATTTGTTTAAACTGCAGATTCACATCTGCCTGCCTTTCACTTCTACAAACATTGTATTTCTAAAAATAAAATACCAATTATAATTCCACTTAATACACACACAAATTAATTTATTTTTTAATACCCAAAAAACCAGCAAGCTTTATATATGTTTTTGTTATATCATAATTAGATTATTTATGTGCAATGTCTCCTTTAAACGAAATTCCATTTATATATACACATATAATCATATAAAATTATAATTCAATAGTTTATTGAATATGTTATTCAAATTTCAAATATAATTATGTTTCATAATCAACTACACAAATATAACCTCGAAAATAAATAGAGCGAAAATTAATAAAATAAAAAAAAATATTCCATGTATATGAAAAAATCTATAGTACTATATTATTAAGTGCTTATAAATAAAGTAATTAAAACATTTAAAAAATATATAAGATGCTTTTTGTTCTTGCAAAATTATGTATGAAATGAAAATAGAGGAAGACATCCGTCCAGCCATCCTTAACATAGGAAGAATCGTTATCCAGAAGAAAAATTTGTTTGATTTACAGATTTTTGGAGGAACCCTTTTTAAACTTCCCACTAACACCTTGTTTATAGATAATATATCAAATCGAATATATGTAGAGTATACCAAAAAACAGAATTCTTTATCAATATAAATATATTTGTTTAAATAAATGGCATAAGAAATTATAAAAAGCAAAAGATGTGCCGCAGTCATTAACAATTTACAGAATCAGACTTGTTTTAAATGATTAATTTAATCCATATCTCTGCTCATACTTTCCATACTGCTCATACTCTCATCACTGATCTGATCGTTCGTCGATAATGCGCGTATCCAAATGACGTATTTTAGCACGAACATGAATAGGATTGAGATAACGCCAGCTACTATCGATTTATTGCCACTCGCTTCGCTTTGTTCATGGCTTCGCCAGGTGGAGTAGTTTTGCTTTGCTTGGACTGTATCTAGATTACCGAATATCGCAGACAATTCAATTAGTGGTTTATCTGTTGGGACTGTTGGGATGGGCGTAAATAGGCCCATTGGTTGTCACAATTTCTTTACTGTAGCTTCGTCTTTTTGCGCTGTAGCTGCTATTGGGATTATGTTAAATTTGACGTAGTTTTCCTTTTGGCGCTTTTGCACAATTTTGCCAATGACTTGCGGCTCCTTGATGGTCGTCTCGATGGCCTTGACAATGCGACCCACATTGCCTTCATCGGTGCCACTCACATTTCCCTGGATGAGAATGCGCACTTCATGTCGTTTATTCAACCATTTGATTATATTCTTCAGCCTGGAAGACAAATCATGGTCGGCTATTCGAGCACCAATGCTTAAGGATTTTTCCGACTTTTTGGGACCCTGCTTATCTGTAGATTTGGCAGCATCTTTGTCCTGTGCCTCATCAGCCAACATTTCAGCAGATGTGACTAATCTACATAGAGAAAAGAAGTATTTAGAATAGGATATAGGCTACTTCGAATGCACCTACTTGAACATCACGCGACCGGTTTTTGCATCCGGCTGTTGCAAACGCAGTAAATGCAAATCTCGACGTTTAGCCAACTTTTGGGCCTCTTCTAGAGTGGTAATGTTAATTGATTCATTCTGTCCAATAAGCGTTATCTTTTGCTTTAGTTTATTTGCCTTTTGTTCATCAGATTTTGTTTTTGTTGTTATTGCTTGTGTAAGATATCGATGAAATATTAATTGCTGTGGCCTGGGAGAATCATCAATTGTACTTGAATATTTAGGTATCTGGAGTGTTAGCGAACGAAGCGCCAACAGACTACGTATAACATTTAAACGATTTTGCTGCATTTTTTCCTATTTTTTGTGTTTTACTAGTTAAACTGTTTCCGAAATTTTGCTGTCCAACACTGACAGAGTTGCCATTACATTCCAAGGTTAATCATTATTGCGTTTCTTGAGAAGAGATGAAATTACTTTCTTACGATGTATTTTTATTACCAATTTTATTATTTGCATGCAAATAAATATTTAAATGTACGAGCTACAATAATTTAAAAATATTTTAAATTCTATATATGAGTAAGTATCGAGTAAATTTTTATCGTTATCGAATTTGGTACGTTGACTTTTGATTTTCAAATTAATTAGGAACCACATTTCTGGATTTATATTTATTAAACTAAAGAAAAAAAGTTTAGAGGTTTGCAACTAATTAAAATTATTTTAGACTACAATCTCACACTTAGCCCCATTGCCGATTGCCATTATTTCGCCCTCTGCTGTTAGGGTAGCTGCTGCGCTGTTCATCGCGATTTCTTTGCTGCGCCCGCTGTGAGGCTAAAATCAGTTCGCATTCATGTGAGACGGACCGCTGCTCTTGAAGCTGTTGAAATTCGGAACGACGGCACTCTTCACACTCCTCCCATCTGCTGAACTTATTCACATTTCGATCGCAGGGATCAGCCGCAAATAACATGCACTCGTCCACACAGAAATTGTAGAACCAAAAGTGACCGACAATTGTCTGATTTCTGCATCGTGGCTGATTGGTTCGCAGCATTTGAAAGCAGCGCTTTGCCAAGTTCGTATCCATAACTTCTTCGTCTTCAACATTTTCTCGATTCAAGTTTCTGTTGTAATTGTTGTTCATTCTATTCCAGGACTTGCGCTGCTGGTGATCATCTTCCTCTTGCCCTGCAGGTACTAGAGTGTCAGTCAGATCTGTGTTGCCATAACGTGTTCGTTGTTCATTCTCCCTGTATCTGTCGCTGGGTCGCCTACGGTTCCAAGACGAGCGCTCCACATCCTCCAGTCGTGGCGTTTGCCCATAATTGAATCTCCCTTCGCTGCCCTTCAAGTTGCCTACGTCAAATCCGCCTAGTCTACGACTATCATCCGTTTGCTCCGCATCATAATCCCTATTAAAATTATTGTTGCCAAAGGGTTCTAGTTCTTGCTCATTCTCCGCCTCGTGTTCCTGTTCTGGCTGTGGCTCTCGCTCGTCATACGGCGCTTCAATGTCGCCTCCATTTAAGTTACCCAGACAGGCTCTGCCCGCACATGGCCGCGTCTCCTGCAGCTCTAGCCGGCGCACGCTCTGACATTTCAGTTCGGCACTGGGATTCAGATACTGTCGTTGCCGCAACTGATAGCCTTCTCCGCAGGTTACGCTGCACGAACTCCAGCCACTCCATCCAGACAGTTGACATTCAGCGCGTCTCTGATATGGATTTCCCTGTTGCTGATGCTGGAGACCCATGTTAAATTCATCCTGATCATTATGACCCATTAGGTAGCCGCTTAGGCCGCAGACCTGCCCGTCGCAGGCGCGCTCCTCATACTGCGGCACATTGCAGTTGTAAATCTTGGCCAGCTCTGGTTGCTTGTAGACTCGTCTTCTGTACTGCATGCCCTCGCCGCATTTCGATGAGCAATCGCTCCAACTGGACCACGGATGCGTTAGACATTCGCGCGGTACATCCGCATCATTATTAGCTAACGTAATATAGATTTTAATTATTTGTATACTCAAATTTAAATATTACTTACAATCTTCATCCGCACAGCGTCGCTCGTAGATGCGCTGACGTTTCACTGTTAATATGGCCATAGGCTTCATGGGCGCACCCGACTCATCATAGAACGGCGAACGCGGATCATTGGGGAAGTCGGAACGTATGCGTCTAATAACATCTGGCGGCACCTGCGGCTGATCGGGTGACTGGAAGAGGAAGAAGAAGGAACAAAATCAATTTATATTTATATGTCACACTTTCTTTTACTTACCGTATAAGTGGGTCCCGCATCTGTGCCCACATCCCAGGGATATAAATTGATCACCTTTGCCTCCATCCACGTGCAGTTGCGTAGGCATAATTCCAGCCCACTTACGCCCACGATCCAATCTGGTGACGGCTCAATTTTGGAGGCAAATGATATCATATGATGCACTGGATCGACACGAACCGATGCCATCGTTTTGCTGTTCAGATTGGGAAAGGTGGGTCCACGTGCCTTAATTATGGTGCGTATCTTTTGATTCTGCAAATAATATTTGATTAATTGAGTACTTTTTAGGAATTCGTCAGACTCACCCGAAAATTGATGCTAAATTCACGCTCAAGCAGCCGGGAAGTGCAGTGTTCGGCATATTGCTTCATGCCTTCGCTAGCTAATGCACCGGACTCCCAAAAGCGATAGTCAGAGCTGTGTGCGGCGCCTACCAGCTCACAAAAGCGTGTCTCCCAACCACGTGCTGGAAAATACCTTGGGTGTAAATTACGTGACCAGACGCCTTCGAATGTTAGCTAGAAAAGGAAGTTCTTTGATTTTAGACAAGCTACAAATTAAAAGTAATTGGATTAAGGTATACAATGGAGATGTATATGTATATCTTGCCAGATTACTGTCATTACTGGGCATCTATAGAAACTTCATTCGCCTGTCTCACTGTTGATTTTCCCAGTCTATTCATATAGCAGAAGCAGTTGGTTTGCTCAATCGATTTACTCACCTCATATCTCGCCTCGTCGCAGGCACAGCATGGATGGTTTAGAGCAATCCCTGTGGGTTGACTTTCGACATCATCGACAACCTCCTCGCATATGCGACGCGTCAATCCGCCATCGTCCATGTGCCAGACGTCGCGGTGCTGCAGCACTGTTGCACGTATCAATATGCAGCCGTTGCCCGGCTCACTGGGCGCTATCCACGTCAAATGAATATGGGTCTTGGGATTGGTATTTGTGTTCTCCACCATATTAATGCAGTTGGGATTGAAACGTGACTCAATCAAATTGCTGAGCTCGAAGCGACCCAGATCGTTTACGTAGCTGAAGTCGCCGTTCTCATTCTCCAACGCCAGTATATAGCTAATAAACCGATGTCCATTGAATGCATTCAGCGAAACTGTCGAAAAAAAAAACGTCAATGAAAGAAGAAATCATATGTTGTATATAGACGGCAGCTATCTGGGAAGCCGACCTTGAAAATCGTGAGACCTTTCAAATTCGCAATATCCTGATAAGAATGAAACGAATGCCTCTATTTTGTTTACAAAGCAAAGCGCAACTATTGCGAAACGTTTGTTTTTGTTTTCTTTTTTATACCCTGTACATACAGTATGGCGAGAGTATAATGAAAATGCGGAAAATTGCGATTAGAATTCGTGAATCACTTAGTAAATACGAATAAATCTGTCTAGAGAGTATCAGCAAATAGATTACTCTCAACTTTGTTTCGTTCGCTTAGACATTGAGTAAAACTAAATCAAACTAAAGGGTATGATGAACTTGTGGAACTGTGTGTCCCAGGCATATACTGACTAGAAATCGCAAGTCACTAAGTAAATATGAATGTAGATAGAGAAGCTGATTACAGGGTATCATCCTATCGTTTACTCTTAAGCACTTTTGTTTTTTTTTACGCACTTAAACGATTCGTGAGCAATCGGAAATAGACTTTTGAAGTTCAAGCGCAAGGTCAATGAACTCACGCGCTCACCGTTGTACTCCTGTCCGAGTATATAGGTTTCCGGATTGCCCGTTATGCTTATCACGTAGTTCTCATCCACCGGAGACTTGGGCGTATGCGTATTGGCCGGATGACGTGTGCAGATCAATGCCCAGCTAGAGTACGGCAATAGCACGTACACCACCAATATATACCACATTCTATTCAAATCCCGAATACAATTCTCAAATGTCTGACTCGTCGTCTTGAGCTACTGTTTGAAACTGAGCGTTAAACATTTTTTCGGTTCTGGCTGTGGGTTCGCAAAAAGCCAACTGCTGAGAGATGCTGATAAGCTCTGCCCGGCAAGAGAACTTATTTTTCTGACCCACTGATACAAATACAAAAAATTCACTTATCAGCAGACACTGCCCACAAAAGCCGGAAAAAAAACTATATGGTATTCAAGTTGTATTGAATTTAAAGAGAAACCAAGAGAATCGCTTAAGCCCGAGCGCTTCACGAAAAGAGATTGTAATTCTTTAAGACTATAAAGTAAATAGACAGAGAATAAAGAGAGAAACATGGCTTAAAGACTTTTGAATATTATTGTGTAAATAGAGAACATATGTATGTTTTATCAGGCTATATAAAGCGCTTAAAGTATTTGGAATTGGAAAACATGTGAAATTTGACCATCAAGTTCGTTTCAGATAAATACCAAAATGTGGAAGATTATATACAATATGTATATTCTTCGGCTGTGTTAAATTACACATAGATCTATTGAAAATGCCAAAGACAGGCTAATATTACGAAGTACTTCGATTTTTTTAAATAATAAAGATGTGAGCTCAACTTGTCAAGTTATATTTAACTGTAAATCTTTCAACGGCATTTAGCAGATCTTCCCTTCTTAACCAAGCGAAACGTGCCTAAATAATTTTTGCTTTTGCAGTAAACTTTATTAAACCAAAATTATTAAATGCCATATCTGCCACGTCTGGCATTGTTATATCTGTTTCTTGTTTGTGCCATGGGCTGGCCAAATCCCTCATCGCCTCTAAAGCCGCCCCCGCTGGTTTGGAACGTGTCGGCGCCATAGGCGTTGTCACCTGCAAATGGGCTCTCTTCGGGATCGTCGGTGCGTACAGAATTGATCTGGGGCAGCAGGCAGGTGCCCTCGCATGCCATCAGAGTGCGAAAGCGATTGTTGTTCTCGTCGCAATTGTCGGTGGTAAAGATTTTGCACTGGTGATCGTCGTGATCGTAGAACCAATAGTTGCGCACAATAACCGGATTGGCCAGACACGGGACCGTCGATGCGAAGGGCTTCTCGTAGCAATAGTCCTGGATGACGTTGTAATTGCTGCCGACCGTCTCCTGCTGGCCCAGGCCATATCCTGAATAGTGTGGAACAAATGGAGCACGCGTGGTGAGGGCTCCTCTGTATAGAGTATTACTGTAGTCGTTGTTATTATTGAAGCTAGAGCCTGAATCGTATTTGTTGCCTCGACTATCCTGTTTGTAGTCGCTGTAGCTCTCTTCTCGATTATCCTGTTTGTAGTCATTGTTGCTCTGTTCTCTGTTATTATGCTTGTAGTCGTTGAAGCTATTGCTCCTCTGCTCATTAAAGTAGCTATTGACTGGGGGTCGCTCCAATTCGTAGGGCTGTCGTCGGCTGCTCTGGCTTTGCTCTGGATAGTTGGGCTTCGCCAGAGTGTTTCCACTCCAGCCTTGATAGTTTCTATCCAAGGTTGGCCTTCTGTCGTAGTTGTTATTTGTGCCCCAGGCGGGTCTATTATTTTCAAAGCCAGCTTCATTGGTTTCTCCAAAAGGATCAAAGTCCGTCTGTAGCCCATCTATGTCACCATTGTTGGTTATTGAGCCACCACAATCGATGCCCGAGCAGGGCCTTGTCTCCTCGAGTGGCATTCGCACCACTGACTGACAACGCGGCTTTGCTTGGGGATTGTGATAGTCGCGTCTGCGTGTCGATATGCCACGCCCACAGGTCTTTGAGCATGGCGACCATTCACTCCACTGGGTCATCTCACACTCGGCCATGGTCGCCGGACCATTGCCATCCTCATTAAATTCACCATTTCCCATCCCTTCGTCGTCCGCGCCGCATCTCGTGCCCTGGCACTGACGCACTTCCTCCATGCGATTGTCGCAATTGTAGCTAGCTGCAAGTGCAGGATTCTTGTAGCTGCGATAACGTTGCGAGTAGCCAGGTCCACAGCGCGTGCTGCAGTTGCTCCATTCGTTCCACGGATGAGTTGCGCATTCCAAAGGCCCGTCTTGAGGCACTAGAGGATCATATTTTATGGGTTATGAATAGTTTTAAGTTATAATTAGTTGTGCAGCCTCACCCTCCTCACACTCGCGTATGTATAGCTTTTTTCGGGTCACATAGAGCGTGGCTAGCGGTCTCATTGGTGCTCCTGAATCATCAAAGAACGGCGAACGGTAATCGCTCGGATACGACGAAGTAATGCGGCGTATAACATCTGGCGGCACTTGCGGCTGATCGGGCGACTGTTTAAAGAAATGAGTTTAGTTTAGCTGAAACTCCGCAGAACTTGAGCTCCTCTCACCATATATGAAGGACCCGAGTCGGTGCCTATATCCCAGGGATATAAATTCAGCACCTTGCGCTCCAGCCAGGTGCAGTTGCTCAAGCACAATTCCAGACCAGCCACGCCCACTATCCAGTCTGGAGATGGATGAATTTTGGCTGCCAAAGATATTTGATGATGCTGTGGATCGACACGCGCATTCGCCAAGGTGGTGCCAAAGACATTTTTTCGATACCCGATCCCAGGCGCCTTGATTATGGTGCGCACTTCGCCATTCTAGAAAATGAGCAGAAAGTTAAGCCGAATATGCGAACGAAAGTCAACGTCTTTAAAACTCTGCCACCTGTGTATTATCCCTAATTTCCTGCTCCAACGTCCGCGTGGATCCGTGCTCTGCCATTTCGCGCATGCCCTGACTGGCCCGTCCCCCATACGCCCAATAACGGTAGCTGTAGGTGTGCGAGGCGCCTATTATTTCGCCCAGACGTGTGCGCCAAGCCTCGGCTGGAAAATGCTTGGCATGTGTGTTCCTGGCCCACTTGCGCTCCAAAATGATCTATAGACAAGTTGATAAAAGTAAGAGCTGAGCTCTGATCGTTTTTCAAGCAATGCTCAAGTCATACCTCATACTTGGCCTCATCGCAGGCACAGCAGTTCTGCAGCGATGGCGTTAGGCTGTTCAACTCATCGATTTCCTCTGGACAGATGCGTTTGGTTAGGAAACCATCGTCGATGAACCACACGTCACGATGCTGCACCACGCCCGCCCTGATCAGAACACAGCCACTGTCTGGTTGCTTTGGCGATATCCAGGAGACGTCGATGCGTGTCTTGGCATTCGTATTGGTGCTCTCGATCATGTTCTCGCAGCCAGTGCTGAAGCGCGTCTCTGCAGTGTCGGACAGCTCAAAGTGTCCTGTCATATCCTGTCCGCTGTAGGCCATCGACGGATCCTCGCTTTCGACAATCAACGTAAAGCTAATGAACTTCAGGCTGGTCGGACAGGAGAGGGATACTAAGAAGCAGAATGTGTTGCTCATATAGAATAGCTCTCTCCAGCTCTAGCCACCCTGGTCTCTTCCCACTCACCATTGTATTGATGATCGGGTATATAGGTCGTCGGATTGCCGTCGATTAATATTTTGAAATTATCATCGACTGCCGAACGCTCTCCCGATGCGCCTTGCGGTATGCGATTACAGCCGCCTGCAATGAGCCTGAGCCAACTCAGAGTCAGCATAAATAATAAGAGAACTCTTCGACACATATCCCAGCACTTCTAATCGATGTGACTGCTCAATGATAACTGTCCGAATTGAGTTTGAGTTTCGCTTTTCGATTAGTTGACGTAACGCTTCAATTATATATCTCAGACTGCGTCGCGACGTCTCAAACCCATTTTAATTGGTTCGCTTGGGTCGCTCGAAATATTTATTTTGAGTTGAGTTCTTCAATAAGCCGTCAACAATTTGTGTGGCTTTTGCATCGCTTGGGCGCCAATTAATTTATTTTGCGTAGGTTCTTTGAACTTTTGCGAGAACTCGAGCTAACTATTTTATAGTTTAGCTATCCAGCAGCAATTTATGTAGGTCAATGATGAACAGCAAGCAGCCAAACACATGGCGAAAAACATATGATATCGAAAACGTGCCATGAAACTAATAAATATATGGGCTAATGGAAAGTAGTTCAACTATTTGTTAAAGAGCTTGGAAATTTGCGCACAATTTTTATCTTCATCGAGGCTTTAAAGCTGTGCAAGATATTGTCCTATGTGGGATTATTTTGGTTTTTGGTTTATTTATTTGAAGTAAGGGAATTTTTCTACTTAAACTAGAGAAGTTCTTTCTGAATTCAGCTTTGCTTATTGAATGATATATGATTGTTTTATGTAGGGCTTAGAGGGCATTCAATCACTTCTTTTGTTTTGAACTCTTCGTCGATTCAACTCAGCTTAAGACAACAATAATATATATAGTTATATAGTTATTTATTGATATATTATTAATACGATAATTAGTTGTTAGCCATTGCTTCGAGCGACATGCAAACTGTGGGAGCTGCTAATACTTGTAGCTACATCAATGTGTTATAAAGTATTCAGAAGGCATACTGATTCAGTGGGAATGGTGTTCACCACTTGTCGCTGTCGTCGTTGCTGTCGAGCAGGCACGGCATCATGACGCACTTCTCGATGCGCACCCTGTCCTTGCACTTGTAGCTCAGGTCCGTGTTGAGAAGAGTGCGCGTACGCTGACGCACAGAGTTCTCGCCGCAGCTTGCCGTGCAGGGCGTCCAGGCGGACCACTCGGAGTAGCGGCACTCATCGCGAGGCTCCAGCTGGGGCTGTAGCTTGGCGGGCATGTGGCGTCGTTCGCCATAGGTGCCACTCACCGAATACATGTCGTCGCAGCGCTGATAGCAGCGGTCCATGCGCACCAAGTGCTTGGGGCACGGTTTGCCGCCGTATTTGGGTGTGCGTAAGACACGACGTGTCCTCAGCTGTACGCCATCGCCGCAGCTGGCATTGCAGCTGTGGGCAACCCACTCGGAGACCATGCAATCGATGGGTTGCGGCTTCTCTGAACTGAGGCGCTCGATTTGCAGCTCCTGCTTATGCCGGGGCAGGCGACAGGTCTCTTCGCACTCCTCCTTCGACTTGAACTTGTTCTGATTCGTATCACAGCGATCCGACCAGTAAATGGCGCACTGATCACTCACGTGATCGTAGTACCAGAAGTTGGCCACGTCGCTGTCTCGACAGTGGCTCACGCGCAGCGAATCGTAGCAATAGGTGGGCACAATCGTATCGCAACTGGGATTCGTGCAGTTGACCTCTTCGATGAGCTTGATGTGGCGACAGGGATCGGTGCCGTCATCTGAGGGATCGTGTACGCCGTACACTTCATTGTTGTTCCACACTTTGCGCATGCGACGTCGCTGACCGGTGCCACCACAGGGTCCCAGGCAGGGCGAGAAGTCCGACCAGGGCGAGACGCCACACACTGGCGGAATATAGTCCTCGCTGCGCTGACTGAAGCTCTGAAAGTTGCGAAACAGCGAACGCTTCTCCGCTGAGCCCGCATCGCCATCATCTCCACCGCCTTCCGCCTGAGCTTCCTCCGGCTCACCCTCGCCGGCCGCCTCGTTGCCTATGTCGCCGCCACAGTCGATGGCCTCGCAGACTCTGGTCTCTTGCAATCGTGCCTTGCTCGCCTTCTGGCACTTCTTTTTGGCCCGCCTGTTGAGGTAGTGGCGAGTGCGCACCAGCTCGCCTGTGCCACAGGTCACGGTGCACGAGGACCATTCGCTCCACTCGGATAGACCGCACTCGGGATCCATGCTGGGTTGCTCTGCCTCGGGCTGCGCGCCCTCCGAGGCCTCCTCGTTAAAGGTGGCGCACTTGCGACCCATGCAATTCTTCTCCTCACGCAATGCATTGTTGCATCTGTGACGCTGGCAAAATATGCGGTGTTTGAGAGTTTTAGAGAGATTGGCTTATATACTGTCGAAGTTGCTCTTACCATAGCTAGCGTTGGATTCCTAAACTCGCGCGTTCTGTATTGTTTGCCAGGACCACATTTGGTGCTGCACTCATCCCAACGTGTCCAGGCAGTTGTGCCACATTCCATAGGCAACTGCTCCGCTAGGAAAGGGAAAGAAAGATGGAGGGATTTTATTGGGAGCGTGCGACTTCGAAGTATATCCTAGCGTATACATATGTATATATGGGTATATATATATATATATATATATATATATATGTATATATATATATATGTATATATATATATGTATGTATATATAAACTAAACTTCTCAAACTGTATAATGAATCAGAACTTACCGTCAGGTGTTTCGCAATTCTTTTCATAGAGACGACGCCTGTTTATGTGCAAAGTAGCCAAGGGCTTCATTTCTGCGCCTGTGGGGTCATAGAAGGGAGAGCGTGGATCATTGGGAAAATTGGACTTGATGCGACGCACAACATCGGGGGGCACTTGCGGCTGATCGGCAGACTATAAAAGTAGATAAAAAGATATTATAGGAGAAATAAAAGAAGAAATATATTAAAAACAGTTGACTGACCATGTAGGAGGGACCGCTGTCGGTGCCCGCATCCCAGGGATATAGATTGTGAACCTTGTTCTCCACCCACGAGCAATTGGGCAAGCATAGCTCTAGCCCAGACACGCCCACAATCCAGTCGGGCGATGGATCAACCATAGAGACCAGCGAAATCAAGTGATGATTGGAGTCGACGCGAAAGACAGCAAAGGTTTTGCCAGTCACATTTGGATAGGCAATGCCGCGCGCCTTGATAATTGTTCGAATGTGCTCGCTCTGGTCCTTCAGCTCGCTTTCCAGTGTGCGCGTCGAGCCATGTTCGGCCACTTCGCGCAAGCCCTCGCTAGCCAACTCGCCATACTGCCAGAAGCGATAGTCGATGGTGTGCGAGGCTCCGATGATGTCGCTGAATCTTGTGCGCCAGCTGTTGGCCGGAAAGTCCTTGGGATGTGTGTGCCGCGACCATTTGCCCTCGAAGGTTAGCTGAAATAGAAATAGGCATATGTGGGGGTTGCTAACTGTTTGAGGGATGGTTCAGTACTCCTGCTCACCTCATATTTGGCCTCATCACAGGCACAGCAGGGATCCACAATGCTGGGCTGTGTATTGATGTCGTCCACTTCCTCTTCGCACATGCGTTTGGTCAGCAGCCCATCGTCCATGAACCAAACATCGCGGTGCTGCATCACTGTAGCACGTATCAGCACACACCCCCGACCCGCCATGGACGGAGCTGCCCAAATGACTTCCACGTGGGTTTTCAGATTCGTATTCGTGTTCTCCACGACATTGGGACACCGCGGACTGAACCGTGTCTCCGACAAGTCGATTAGTTCAAAGGCGCCCACTGCGTTCGGATCGCTCTCCGTATCGCCGGACTCGAGTTCCAGGGCGAGCATAAAGCTCACAAACGAAAGACCCGAATAAGCGCTCAGCGTAACTACGGATGAAGCGAACAAATTGAAGCTGCTTGCAGTTCGCGTTGGTATTGATCCACTCACCATTGTATTTCTGGCCAGGCACATAGCTCTGTGCATGGCCCGCCACGGACACAACGAAATTCTCATCCACGGGCGATTTCGCTGCGGCGGCTCCCTGTGGCACACGATTGCATGCCTCGCTGGGTGGCAAGCAGCAGGTGGTTGCCCATAAAATTATGAGCCATACGATTCTCATCTCTATATATTACTTGTTCTGTGGTTTTTTGGTGGCTACAATTAAAACGCCATTAATTATGTGTCAATTGAGGGGTTGTTGTATATGTAAGCCATTTACAAAGTAACAAACGGGGTATATTAGTTGTCTGTGTACTCAACATATAATATATACATATATTATATACTTATATAATAATACCGAACATAGCTCTAAGCTGCTTTAATATTTAGTTGAAATTATCTATTTTTAGATTTTACATTTCATTTAAGTTCTATTTTGTTGATATGCGGACATTATTATATCTGCTTCCATAGCTCGTTTAGATCATTAATTGCCTTGCGCATCTCATCATTCGTATCCAATGTCAATGACACACAGCCATAGAACATGCGCCATGAATTGCAATTGCTCTTGACATTGCAAGAATAATCTACAGAAAATGCCATACAGATGGAAATTTCATGTGATTTCAATACAAAGCGAAAGCGGATATTGGAATTAAATATATTAAGGCGTACATATATAATACCTTAAGAGATCTCTGGAAAGTGGAAATTCAGTTATGTACTCCTTTCAGAGGAGTGCTAAAAGTTAAATAAGAGAAATATTGCTCACATTGCACAATGCTAAATTAGAGCTACTAGAAATGTGATTTAGAAGAAATGCTAGAAGGTTACTTTAAAAAGAGACCCCAGTCAGAGGTAAATCCCACTCCAATCATCAGCTCTTTGCAGTCATGTGTCTATTTTTCAAATAATTTTGATCTATACTATATTCTGTTTGTTAGTTTACCCCAACCATTTTGTAGGGCGCAAGCGAGAATCCCTCTCGGACTAAATCGTGAACTACATCAGTGGCTACGTCACTGATTAAGCTCAATTGAAAAATTGCGAAAATAAAGAGAACAAGCCCAGCGCGTAGCAGGGAAATCAATTGCAATAGAAAAACGTCTGATTAAAATCACTTTTAGGGTTTCGCCTGAGGCATTACGACCTCTCTAAATCCAACCCCTTGGTAACTTATATGAACTATTGCAAATCCAAAATATATAGGCAAATATATTGATTTGAATTGTCATAGATTATGCGATAGACAACACGTTTTGCTTTCATCAACAAATTAAATTTGTTTTGAATATTAGAGCATATATTAGCTAGCGCTGTGATTAGCTTTTCATATTATTCACAATGTATTCACTTTACACTCACACTCACACTCACACTCACATTCAGATTCAGGTCTGTTCCGTTGGACGCTCGAAACGCAACTGAAATGCAAATTGCACGAGCTGCGTTTAACGACTCAATTTTCAATTATTTTTCCCGAGCTGCAGCCGCTCGTGAGGGGCGGAGCTCCATTGAGTGGGTGGCCAAAGGGCAGCGATTCTCTTGTGGTTGTTGTACCCCACTTGTCGTGCTCCTGCCTCGCATTTGTTTATGTTTGCCTTTTTGTTTTTATCACGCTATTCTAGACAAACCCGGGTAGAAGCCCACGAATTGAGGCACTTGCAATTGGCACAGTGGTTCGAAGTTGAGTATTACGGTGAACAGAATGAAAGATTCATGCTTTGTTAACATTAAATGTAATATAGAAATATATATTAATCCTGATCTATATCTTCGTAGACATAACAGGCTTTCTGTTCAGTGTCAGTAAACTGTGTTAATTCAAAAATATTTGAAATCTTTTAAATTCATTCAACATCAAGCATTACACCGCAACGTTTCGAATTTCGAAATTATATTATTTTTATTTCTAGATCTTTTTCACACTTATGCAGTCAGTCGGTTATTATTTTCGGAACAGTAATTACTTAGTGAAGCCTAGGAAGCATCAGCTCTATAGCCAATATGCAAAATTCCGCCGTTTTATCACGTGGTAAAGAGAATTTATCAATTAACTCTGCTATTCATTAACTTACTTTGATTTTCTATAGCAACACCCAAAACAACCGGCAAAAGTGGAGTAGCTAAAGCTACGGAGCAGAAAAGAAATGAGCCAGCTAGAAGCCAGTCCGTAAGTAGAATCGCAGTGTAAACAAAGATTGAGAAATAATCGGAATTATTTTGTTTTCTCAGTTGAACAGACCACCGATAAAACGCCAACCAATTCTTAAGAGGTCAACTGTAGGCCTGGCCAGCAATAAAAATAATACGAATAATAATAGCAATAATGCCAATAATAAGAAGAGTGATACTAATATAGCTACTAGTAATAGTAATGATAATATAGCTGCTAATACTAACAACAATAACAGCAATAATAACATCAACAATAATAATGATAATAATACAGAAAGTAAACCTTCGGCTGTGTCGCAACCCGCAACGTCGGGTCTTAGTGTGGGCCCTGCCACATCTGCAACAAGTTTTATATCGCGCCGCACGGATGTCGACTCGGAGGATGCCCCGCCCAAGACGAAGACGAAGTTTACCAGGCCGCGCATGAATCAGTTGACACAGCAGCGCATCAATCGCTTACGCTCGTCTGCGGCAGATGGAGCCAATTGTGAGTTGTCACTCTTGTCTAACTAATTTATTTAAAACTCTCTCTTTCTCTCCCTCTCTCTCTGCCTCTCTCTCCCTGTATGCTTTTGTAGTAATGCTGGTGAGATCGCATTCGGAGGCCCCCACGTCGCAGGCCAAAAAGAAATCTGATCGAACTTCCAGTCAAACATCGATATGTGTGCGCATGCAGGAAGATAGAGTTGAGCCATTGCCATGTCCACAGGCCCTGGAGGTGCTCCAGAGAGGATTGGAGGACATGCAGTCGGAGTTTATGAGGAAGGCGGCGGACTTTCGTGGCAAAGGCCATGGATATTCCTACAAGCTGGTGGCCATCGTGCACAACGATAATTGCAAGGTGCTCGTGCACCGTGATGACTTGCTTGCCCTGCCCACAAATCTGCGTGAGCTTTCATTGGCATTCACTCGCGCAATACGTTAGCCTATATTAATTGGAATCCTTCCTCAGCTGCTCATTCGGTGAATGATTTCAGAAACCTGTGCTATAATACGCTCAAGGAGGGCGTTTGGTTCATTTTCGAGCAGATCGCGTCCGCGCAGTCGGAGGTTAACAGCATGCAGATAGTACGTCAAGAAGAAATACGCCGGCAGTTAGATGGTCACCTGGTAAGTAAGATCTACAATACTTAAAGCTGTCTCAAATAAAACTCAAATTCCATACCTTTGCAGAATAACAAGCTGGCTGCCGTTGACAATGAGCTGATGGAAATGTGCAAGGCTGGCAACGAGGAGTCCGCAAAACTAAGGACTCAAATATGCGAGCTAACTGAAGCGAACAGCCAGCTGGTGTCAACCAATATGAAGTTGGAGATGGATGTTGTGGACATACGCAGGCAGCGAGACGAACTGAAAACATCGCTTGATATATCGCAGAAGCGGAGCAGCGATCTTGCCTTAGAGCTGGCCGATAAGAATGTTTTGCTGGTGGAGAAAGCAGGTTCTCACGACGACATGGAGGGCGAAATCAAAAGTCTAAAGAAAACGTAAGCCATTTCGAAATCAGAACTTGATTCGACTTACAATCAATAATGCCCACAGCAATAAGATATTGCAACAGCGCCAAAGAGAGAACGACAGTGGCATAGAGTGCTTTCGGCTATCGAATGAGAAGCTGTTGTCCCGCATTGAGGACTTGGAGAGGCAAGTGCTTCAGGCGCAGAGCGAATGCGTGATACTCCAAAAGAAATTGGATGAGGTGATGGACGATCTAGCTGAGAAGGAAACTATTATTGCTGAGCAGGCAGCACTGCTGCAAGACCAGGAGCTCACCAAGACGCTGCAATCGGAGTCAACGAGCAACGAGCCGGAACCGGAACCAGAAACGGAACGATTATGGTAAGCGGAAAATGTGTGATATGCTTTAAGTAAAGTAAACACCCCCTTTTGCGTGATAGTGACCTGCAGGCCGAGCTGGAGCGTCAACAGATGCGTCTAGCAGAGCAGGAGCGGACGGAGCAAGCGTTGCGCACGAAATTGGAACAGAAAGAGGATGAGCTAATCAAGATGGAGCTTAAAGTCTGCCGGCTAGAGGAGCAGAACGAACACCATCGTCAAGTGCTGGCCGTGCGCGGGGAGCGCATCAATTATCTGGATCAAGAAATGAAGCAACTTGAACAGGAGAGCAATCGCAAATTGAATGAAATTATGGCTCAATCCAGTGATAAAAATACGCTCATTACACAGGCAAATAACCAACCGCGATTGTTGACATCACATCATAATGATTATAATTTTCGTTACACACACACAGATGACCAACGAGCTAGCAGCTACAAATGATCAATTCAAAAAACTTTGCTCCACACTCACCGCCAAGCAGACAAAGGTACATAACCAGGAGCACGTCATTAAGCTGTTGGAGGAAAGCAACGAACGCAGCGTCAAGCTCCACACGAAGCTCACCGAGAGGAATGCCGTTCTTAAGGACGAGCTGGATCACTTGCGGCGCACTGTGTAAGCTATTTATTTATATTTATATATATATATGTACACATGTGTGTATGTAGCGTGGCAACTCGTAACAAGTACGCTAGAAACAAAGTGATTCACGAGGTTTTAGCTCAATTTTGGAAACCAGACTTCTATTAGATTAAAATCAATTCAAATTTTGTGTAAATTTCTCAAGAGATTTCAAATGTGAAAACATATTTGACAGCCACGTGTTTGACACAGTGCCGGTTCTAGGAGACAACATAAATTCTGCTCACAATATTTAAATTTCCGTAGCTTCCTGTTTTGCTATTAAAATTTTGGATTTTCTTGTCTTTCCTTTTTTTTTTTTTTTTTGTTTGTGCTAATTTGATTAAACAAAAACCTGATTATTTAGTTCACGGCTCAAACGTCAGGTTGAATAGAAAGAATGACGCTCTCAATTGTTATCTTTTATTTTCTAAACAACATTTGCATATTGAACAAACAACCATTTAATCATAAATCTAGCCTAAGAATTTTTAAACTGTCAGTTCGGATGACTGTTTCGGGGGTACATATTAATTTTTGTGAATTGGCTTTAACGTGCTCGAGCTTGTGCTTCAGTTTATTTTGCAGCCGTTTGCCTTGCTTTTAGCAATTTTAATTTACAACTCTTCAACACTTTCTCGTCCCAGAAATAACCTAATGTTAGCCAATGATGCAAACGATGCTCCAGAGGTTCCAGAAATTGTACTGGAATAAACCCAAATAGGACAATGTACTTAGCAAAATTAAGAAAGTAATAAATGGTAAGCGGCACTTGTTACGAGCACTGAGAACTGAACAGCATCAAACCTAATCCATTTCATCTCTTCCTCTCGTTTGCAGGAATGTTTTTGTCAAAATTATAATCGGCAATAATGGGCAGAATATATTTGAGCCAGTGCCGGCTCATGAAGTGTTAAGACTGCAGCTGCCATAACAAGAATAACAGCAACCACAACAAATTGTTTCTACAGGACAAACATCATGTTATATACATTTATATATATAGCTATATATGTATATTTATATATAGAAATATATATTTATATGTATAGATAGATGTACATGTATATATAGACCGTGGCGATAATTAAATAGTTATTTGTTTAGTTATTTTGTATATTTTTATATAAATACATGGGACTAATTGTCCATTGTAAACCTTGTAGAGTGGAACACCCACTTTAGTAATTATCAATAGATCAGCTTTATATTTTGTGCATGTGTATATAAGAAAATATTCTTAAATGCATCGGCGGTGCATTAAAGAAAACTTTCAATTAAACGATTTTGCATTTTGAGAGCAGCAGACTCGTCTCTCTTCTCTTCCCTCAACCAGATCCAACTGGACAGATGTGTATACCAATACATAAACAACAAAAATCATAGCATAATCACAATCAGAGACAGAGACAAGCCCCCGCCTAGAGATGCTGCGCATATTTCTTCGGTTTATCAGTTAGATTTCGAATTAGTCGCATCGCGTTGCTCGTTCCAGTCGGTGGTGGCTGGTGGTGCTCATTGCTTACAAAGTGAAATTAATTTGACGGTAAAAACCTAGTGTATATTACACGTGAGACTCAAACATTGACTTGAGCAAATAGGATACTTTTTTCTGTGATTTCAATGTGAATTTCTATAAGTTAACCTTTTAGTTTGATCTAGGTTTGAAAAAATGCAAACTTAATTTTTTAAAATTAATTTCTTTGTGCAAAGGTGAACTTTTATTTAAATGTTATTATACTATTGAAAAAATAACACTAATCGATTGGAGTGCTCTCTTTCATTTAGATCAATCGGCTGTAAATTTTTTAAAAGTGCAAACAAATTTAAATTTTATGTAAGCTATATAAATAGTTCTGTAGCATTACCAATTTTGTGCTCCCTTTTCATAGGGGATTAGATTAAATTTAAAAATGCATATATTAACTGTTAATTGGTATTAGCAGTTTATTATCTGTTAGCCTTCTGTTAAAATAAAAATCTCAACCGTTTTATCTAATTTTTGGCTAGACATTTTGTCTAGATAAGTGAAGGATTTAAAAACTAATAAAATAATATAGTAAGCTATGTATATCAGTATCATATTTGGCCTTAATAAGCTAGTCTTAGCATACATTTGATTTATTATCCTTATCTTTATTTAAAAGTTATGTTTGCATTTATTTGGCTAAAAAGTGTGTGGGACCAAAAAATGTCTTAGAAATTCTCTAGGTTTATGATAATTAAATAACATTAAATACACAATTCTCACTACTAGCTTTAACACTCTGGGCTGCTTCCATGTGTGTACATTGAACTTGAACAGCATTTTCGATAAGGGTTTATTGCCCAAAACACACAGAAACTGTTGCCCCTATCAACAATCTGAGGAGTTGTATATAGAATAATTATGTTAACAATTGTATATGAGATGATTCTATATAGGGTAAATACCATTCTACAATATAGGTATTACGAACGTTTGAATAAATGATTCGTTTAGAACCGACCTCCCAGTATTTCCACCTTAACTGATTTTTTTTTGTTTTTTGTTTTTTTTGTTTTTATATATATATATTTATTAAAGCCATACGGAGTTCACCACTAACCCCTTTGTGAGACACTGATTTGTAGCTGAGCAGACTTCCGTCATTTAACTCTGTAATCTGTGATGCAATAATTCATTTACTGTGCGACCTTTTTGGAGTATGTAATAAATTTTGTGCAGCTTCTCTGCGACTTCTGTTCGCCTGATACTTCAGCCAAATTTTCGTTAAATTTTCGCAACCATCAATGTATGAAGAGTTGATTGTCGCTTTTATACTTCATCAGGCAGAGCCCCTTGAGTACTATTTGCAATAGCAACTTAACTAATTTTTTGGTCAGCACAAAAGTATGCAATGTTTTTGATGACAAAATTTTGCTTGAATTTGCCCTCTGTACATATTTATTCGCCTGATATTTTAACAGAATTTTAACTCGGACTTTGAGGCTTCTGTCCATTTTTGAGCTCAACAAGAATAATGGCTGCTAGCGTATATATATGTATGCATATATATGTTGGCAAATGTGTACTGTAAAATTGCATATAAAAATTTAGGTCCGCACAAAAGTATGCAATGTATTTTTTATTATTTAGTAAACTTTTTTTTTTTTTTTTTTTTTTTATTTTATTTTATTAGGAAGCACCAGAGCATTAATAAAAAAATTAACTGTTAATATTCGTTATCAAAGTATTTAAAAAGCTGTTCCTGTTCATTAATTGTTTATCAGTAAATCTGAATCTTCTGTTAGCTCTAATTGCAGGCTTATCAACTTGAAGCAAATCTGGTACGATATTAAAGAACTGAGAGACAAAGAGCAAATGTATCTCTTATCGTAAACCCTATATAATAATTAATAGGCATGTGCGCCCTATAAAAGACCTATTCATTCTAGCACATGCACTGTTGTTCCTGCATCGTTCGACGCTCATACATAAATATGGATAGCAAACAATTTGCAAAGCTTCAACGAATGGATGAGAGTCTCAAGTTGACGAAGGAGACTGAGTGTGTGGTCTACAGCACCGAATTGGTGAGTTAAGCTTTAGGTATATCAAGTGCTACGCTTAATCACATTTAAATTGCGATGCACAGTTGGAAATGGAGGAGGAGGGAGCCGATCAACCCATGGCAGCCGCGCGTGATACTTGGGGCAAGGGCGTTGAGTTTCTGTTTTCGTGCATTGCCCTGAGCGTGGGCTTGGGCAACGTTTGGCGTTTTCCATTTATAGCTCTGGAGAATGGTGGCGGTGCATTCCTGATACCCTATCTGGCGGTCTTGCTGCTGGTGGGTCGTCCAATTTACTATCTGGAGGTGATCATCGGACAGTTCAGCAGTCGCGGCTGCATTGGCGCCTTTGATTTGGCACCAATTTTTAGAGGTAAACTGCGAACAATAAATAAAGATAGTATAAATAGAAAATTGCCATATACAATTCTTTTATAATAATTGTCAATTATAATTTACAGGTGTTGCCTATGGCCAGGTGTATTCAACAGCCTTGGCTACAACATACTATGCTTGCATCATGGCTCTGACAATCCGCTATTTGGTGGTCTCGTTCTCCGAGGTGTTACCTTGGACGTATTGCCTCGCCGAGTGGGGCGCTCAGTGTGTAGCAACCGGAGCAACGGTCACTAATAGCAGTAATATCAGCACCTCTCTGCAGGGCAAATCCTCAGCTGAGCTTTATTTCACGTAAGTGTCAGCTATTTCAGTCCGTAGGATACTCAACTATAAGATACCTACTTATTCGGGTCTACCTACCTCATTCATTCTTCGCTCCTCTTGCAGTCAGACTGTGCTTCGTGAACCAGATAGTTTGGATGAGGGCCTCGGCACACCCAGCAAGGAAATGGTCTTGTGTCTGCTGGCCACTTGGATCATCATAGCCCTCACGCTTGTCAAGGGTATACGCAGCTCGGGCAAGGCATCCTACTTTCTGGCACTCTTTCCCTATGTGATTATGCTGATCCTCCTGGCCAGAGCGCTGACATTGCCAGGTGCCTGGAATGGCATACTGTACTTTATACAGCCACAGTGGAGCCAGCTGCTCAATCCGCATGTCTGGTATGCGGCCATTACCCAAATGTTCTTCTCCCTGGCCATTTGCTTCGGCACACTGGTCATGTACGCCTCCTTCAATGACTTCAACAAACGTGTGCACAAGTGAGTTCTAGAGCTGATTTAATATAAAGTTAAGTTTAACGGATGTGAATTTCTTGCCATGAATCACCACAGAGATGTCATCATAGTCACTACTATTGATTCGTTTACGTCCATTTTGGCTGGCTGCATCATCTTTGGCATTCTCGGCAATTTGGCCTACGAGACCAATGTGACGGATATATCGAAGGTGGTGAAGGGGGGCGCCGGCTTGGCGTTCATCTCGTATCCGGAGGCCATAGCCAAGTTTAAGTATTTGCCGCAAATGTTCGCTGTGCTCTTCTTCTTTATGCTGTTGGTGCTGGGCATTGGCAGTAACATCGGCATGGCCACCTGTGTGATCAATGTGATCAAGGATCGCTTTCCCCACCTGCAGCACTGGCAGCTCGCTATAGGCGCCTCTGTCGTTGGCTTTCTTTGTGGGCTGGTCTACATGACGCCCGGTGGACAGTTCATACTGAATCTGGTAGACTTCTATGCGTGCACTTTCATTGCCCTGGTGATGGCCATAGCTGAACTGATTGCCTTCTCCTGGGTCTATGGTGTCAAGCGTCTGTGCAGCGATATCGAATTCATGCTGAATGTGAAGACTGGCTTCTATTGGCGCATCTGCTGGGCCATAATGGCGCCGGGCTTAATGTTCCTTGTGCTCGTCTACATGCTGGTTAGCTACGAGCCGCTCACATATAAGGGCGTCGAGTATCCAGAGGCAGCCTATATGGCTGGCTGGCTCATCTGGGGCCTGGGCGTGTCTCAGCTGCCCTTCTGGGCGCTCTACACAATCTACCAGCAGCCGGGTCACAGTTTCCTCACCGTAAGTCAAATTGTTGTCACACAATTTCTCCTCGTGCTATAAGAATTTTCTTCTGCAGAAATTTCGACTTGCTCTGCAGCCCACCAAAGATTGGGGGCCACGTCAGCCACAAAAGCTACAGGCTTATCTGCTGCATCGCCAGAAGGTCATGGAATCTAAGCAGCGAAGAGGTAACTTCTTTTTTGACAACATTTTTGGTTAGTTCAGCAGGTAAAGCGCTACTTGAGATTGAAACTATTGAAAATACTCTTGTACGCTTTATTTTGTTTAAATTAAATAGAAAATAATTAACAACAGCTAATTTTGTAGCTTTTAAATTGTGAAAAGATTTGAAAAATAACATTTGTTGCATTTAGAGTTTTATTATATATTAATTATATATTATATATTATTATTATTATTAGGCTTTAGCATTTTAGCAGCAATTTTTTAACTATATATTTGTTCTTACTTATCCTAAGTGATTAAATTAAATTTAAATTAAGATACTTTTCATAAAATGTTAAAAACAAATCTGTAAACTTTGCGTTAAATAAACAAATATAAATGAAATCAAAAAGCAAGACAAAATGTAGAATTTTTAATGAATATAATTTTTTTATTTTTTATTTGTCTGATTTTTATAGTTTTTATATTAATAATATAAGAATTAGAAGGAAGTAAAGAGAAGAAATTTAAAGGATTTGAGGCAAACTAAAAAAAATATGTTTATATAGATTTTACATTTAATAAAAATTAAACTAGGCAAAATATTTTAAAATTTTCAAATAATCTAAATTTTAATTTAGCTTAAAACTTAATTATAGAAATTATTGTTATTTTATTATTTGTGATTCTGCTGCCATTCGAATGCATTCGAATAATTCACATAGTACATTAAATCTCTGGTTAATTATCACAGCACTTTTTGATTTCTTTTATTATTATTGTGCAAAATTAGATTTATGCCAAAACGAAAGTTGAAAATGTTTCGAACTCAGGTATTTACAGCTCCTGACTTTTGCATAAAACTAAGCTAATTATTATTGTTTTTCTTTTCTCTTTTTACCTTTATTTTAATTTATATTTTCTGTTCAGCTGCAGCTAAGCAAATTGCTTAAATTATTGAATAAACTTAGTTTAGAAAGATTTTTATTTAATTTAATATTATTATTTTTGGCTTGCTTTTTAAGATAGTTTTAAACTGGCTAAAATGTGGCTTTAATAGAGCTGTTTATTTATTAAATTATTTTTATATTTTTTATAATTTTGTTGGCAGATTTTTGTTAGATTTGGGCAATGTATTCACATTATGTTGCAGCACTTGCGTTTGTTTTGTTCTTTTTCTTTTTGATTTGATTAGTTGTTGAAACCCAATAAAATGTGATTTCCTTTTACTACATGTATGTATGTATGTATATCTAATCTGTATGTAAAGTAATCAACACTAATGAATTAAGAATTGACTTGTAATTTCATAGCCTACATTTCAGCGCATAGTTTTAATAAAAATTCAGCGTAACTTGGCTATATATGTATATATATATATATATATATGGATGTATATATATATATATATGTATATATAGGGTATATACTTAGGTAAAATTGAAAATCTATATGCACGGCTAAAAAAATGGAAGTTGTATTGTTTTGTTTTGTTTTAACGTTGTCTTCTTTTCACACTAGATATGGTCCTATTTGTGTTGCGTCTATATTTATAGAAAAAGTTAACATATATACGATATGAGTTACCTTGAGTATATTGTCTACTTGCTAATGATATTGCCTGGTGTGTGTTTGTGTGCCTATTAGAATTTAAAAGTTGTTTGTGTTGGCTTTATATATATATGTATATAAATTTCATTAATAATTAGTTAAAAATCGATTCACTTATTAACATTTGCCTTTTTCAGTTTTCAGTTTCCCATCTCTATTTACAGCATAGAAAAATAGTAGATTTTATTTGCTCTAGAAAGTCTGTATTGGTCGATAGAGTCCCGTGTAGCCGCATAGACGGGCACGCAGTGCGGGGATTAAAAATGCGGCCAATGAGATATCCTTCAAAAGTTCCGCACACTCACAAACCAACAGATACATTTTGTCGCCCTTCTGTGAGGTGCTTTTGTGCAAGGCAATGCGACGAAGGCCCGCAGCACGAGGTAAATATCTGTGAAACAAACAAAGATATGGAAATTGAGTGTGGATACAGATACAGATACAGATACAGATACAGATACAGATACAGATACAGATACAGATACAGATACAGATACAGATACAGATACAGATACAGATACAGATACAGATACAGATACAGATACAGATACAGATACAGATACAGATACAGATACAGATACAGATACAGATACAGATACAGATACAGATACAGATACAGATACAGATACAGATACAGATACAGATACAGATACAGATACAGATACAGATACAGATACAGATACAGATACAGATACAGATACAGATACAGATACAGATACAGATACAGATACAGATACAGATACAGATACAGATACAGATACAGATACAGATACAGATACAGATACAGATACAGATACAGATACAGATACAGATACAGATACAGATACAGATACAGATACAGATACAGATACAGATACAGATACAGATACAGATACAGATACAGATACAGATACAGATACAGATACAGATACAGATACAGATACAGATATAGATACAGATACAGATACAGATACAGATACAGATACAGATACAGATACAGATACAGATACAGATACAGATACAGATACAGATACAGATACAGATACAGATACAGATACAGATACAGATACAGATACAGATACAGATACAGATACAGATACAGATACAGATACAGATACAGATACAGATACAGATACAGATACAGATACAGATACAGATACAGATACAGATACAGATACAGATACAGATACAGATACAGATACAGATACAGATACAGATACAGATACAGATACAGATACAGATACAGATACAGATACAGATACAGATACAGATACAGATACAGATACAGATACAGATACAGATACAGATACAGATACAGATACAGATACAGATACAGATACAGATACAGATACAGATACAGATACAGATACAGATACAGATACAGATACAGATACAGATACAGATACAGATACAGATACAGATACAGATACAGATACAGATACAGATACAGATACAGATACAGATACAGATACAGATACAGATACATTTTTTCAGTTTCCCATCTCTATTTACAGCATGGACTCAGATAGACACTCTATGCATATAGAGATGAGAATAAATACAGTTACATACATATCTTAATATACTCATAGACAGATATACATTAATACATACTTATATAAAGGCCCAAGCTCTTCTCACCTGTACAACATTCGCGCACCTGTCCAGTACAGCCAATTCTTCTCGAAGCGCTCGCCATCGTCGCCCTCAAAAACCTAAAATTAAATTTTGCATTTTATATTGAGATACATTGCACATACAAATATATATCTATGTATCTGATATACGTATATATGTTTCTTGGACTTGCCTTGAATACGCTGATTATGTAGCCAGTGGCCGCTGTCTGGGACTTCTTAAAGCTGCCCGCCTCGTTGGAGGGCAGAACCAAAGGAGGTCGGCAAATGGCAGCCACCTCGCTGTACAGGTCCAACGTGTGCGCGGCAGTGTATCTGTGTGGGAGGGTTAACAATTTAATTGAATGACAAAACGTATGAGCTGATGTAATACGAAATATACTGTGCGCAAAAGATACCCTGTACCCTGATATTTGATTAAGATGACTGAATGCCCAGTAATCCAGTACATGCGTAACTTTTCATATAAATAAATAAGTGTGCTCTGCACTAGGCATTGCTTATCTTTCAAGTTTTAGATTATAGGGCATAGGAGCAAAAATTACATTATTAATGCGCATGATTATTGTTGATTGGCTTACTTGAGTGCTTTCGGCTCGAATTTAGATAGCGAAGAGACGCGCAGGTTGGCATAGAAATTCGATGGATCCGTTTGCATCGTGTTTATCAGGTAATATGATATAAAAGGAAATTCGGCTGTAATAAAAAGGAAATTAAATTAGAATGGGTGGATAGTTATTTATTATTTCCACATCAACTAACAGCTCTTCTCCATGTTGACTAGTATCATGCCACCGACAGCTGTATTTGCTTGCTGTACCTCTGTTAAGAGCTCTGAGGCAATGGCGCGTTGTTTCAGCAGCGGATGGGAGAGCGGAGATTCCATCACGGGATCTATGGCTTCCAGTGGACTCATGAGATGGACAAGTATGCACAACTTGGGATCAGAGACCTCCAAAACGCTCAACGGACTACACGCCTTGCCATCGGCACTCAGAGCGGGTAGCTAAAGAAAGGGGGATATAGAAATGAAATAAATCTTTAAGAGATCTTTAAATAAATATTTAAAATTCTCTTACTGGTATGCCAGCTGGCAGAAAGCGATCTACGCTGTGCACCGGAATGATAAAACAATCTCGATCCAAGGTAGCCAGGGATATGGGTTCTGCCCGAGTGGTTCCCGCGGTGCCACCACTACCAAAGTTGCCTGTAAAGGAAAAAATTTAATTTAAGTATTTGAGGAGCTTTTAATTAAGTAAAGTAGCAACAACATTGTTACAAAAGATCAATAGGAAATAATTTTAATACGGATAAGCGTAAAATGTGTTCAGCTTTGTGAAGCTTTTTCCGATCACAAAGATCCTCTATATTAAAGTTAAAAGCAAAAACTTGTTATTATAAGTAAATTGTTAGTTTAAAGTATCGTCTCTTTTATTTCGAAGCTTTTCATTCATATCCTCTGGTTCGAGATGACCATGAGCTTAAATCATCGAGGAAAAGACTTTTGCTATAAGATCGTCATGTTATAAGCTTTTGTTAGACTAGTTAAGCTTATATTAGTCAAATACTGAAAGCTCAACACTTTCAAAGCTTTCGGCAAACTCAAAGCTAACATAAGCGCAAAAGCTTTTAAGCGAGTAGAAATAAAAACATGTCTAGCTTTCAGTATTCAATCAACACAACAAAAACTTGCACCAACAACAACAAGATGAGAAACAACAAGAAGGAGTAAGGATCAAACTAAGAAACAGAGTCCTTTTTTCTCTTTGAGGTTAGGATTGGAGTATAACTGTATTAAATTTGTTTGAGTGTGTCTGTGTGCGTGCTCGTGTGTGTGTGTGTTTAGGGAATCAGTGCACAACAGATGCTGGTTGTGAGCATTTAGATTTGAGATTAGTTCGATATTTCTTGCAGTGTATTTAGTCATACAGTGAAATCCCCATCAACGGACAGTTCCATACGATAAGAAAGACTTCTCAAAATTCCTTTTATAGTTTATTCTCTAAGACTGACTGAAGTGACTGAAATTCCATTGCCAATCTCCCATCGCAGAAAGTTTTAACTAACGTCATAAAGATTCTGTTTAAGTTAATTATGATTATAAAGGAAATATACGAAATTCTGGAATTAATACAGGATGTTGAAGGCCTATTTTCACATTGAAGCAATATAATTATGCTATACTTTCTTCTGAGGTCAACTTTTCTAGGAAGTTTTCCCGATCGGACAGTTGGACAGCTTTGCTCTAACGATATATTGCAGGCTGTCCAATTATGGGAGACAATGAAGATCTTGAATGCATCAAATGATATATAAATTAGACGTAATTAGATGTAAGCCACTTGTTCGCTTATAGAAGATTTCACTGTATTCGTTTTCTTTTATTTTTTGTGGCAGCAACAACAACAACAAGTTGACAAGTTGTGGGGCTCAAACCTTGCCGCGTCGCCGCAGCGGCAGCCGTTAAATAAGTGTTCGTCGCACTGAGAGTCTGTGGTACTTGATGTTGCTGATACGAGTAGGTTGATAGGAGTTGCTGCTGCTGTAGTTGTTGCTGCTGCTGCTGTAACTGTTGCTGCTGCTGCTGCTGGGGTTGCAACTGTTGCTGCAAACGGATGAGACTGTTATTTGTGCCGGCGCTGTTGCCGCTGCTGTTCCAACGCATCAGCGATACGGATCTATCGACCAGCGGCTGCGGTAGGTCCACCTCATAGGGATTGTTTGGCTGTGTAAAGGACGTGGACGTGGTCGGGGTACTGGGTATGCCCGATAGTGCGCTACATCGTTCTGCAATGGATTCTGTCGATATTTTATATTGGACACACAACACAAAAACAAACGAGAAAAAAATCAAACAAACAAATCATAATAGAGAGAGAGAGAGAGAGAGAGAGAGTGAATTTATAAAATTGAATCTGGGTTGTATTCGGATTGCATTTGGGTTGGATTGGTGGGCAGAGGATAGAGTGGAAAGAGTTTTTTTTGTGTTGGGTGAAAGTTTTATTTGTTTATCAGTTTTCTGTTGTTGCAGTTAGGCACATACATATATCTATATAGAATGTACATTTATTTATTTACACAAAACTAGACATATTCATCAGGTTTTCTTTCATCGAGTATTAGTAGGCAATGCAGTACTACAATTAACTGTTAGCTGGATATATATATATATATATATATATAGAGATGTCGCATATACATACGCTAAACACAAGTTCCATTCGCTTGACCTTCTTCTAATTTTTGCTCTTTTCATTTATTTTTTAATAATGCACATTCAAGGCCATTACCATTGCCAAAAACAAAATAAATATATATAGAATCGCAGCTTACATACGTCTTCTGCTCTAAAAGCCAAGCCAACTGGAAATTCGTAGATAAGCAAAATAGTTGAGCATTTCGATAACGCTAGAGCTTACACTTTTACCAAATTCAAATACTACAATATAAATATATATATATATGTATAATATCATAGATTTATATATATTATTGTATATATATTATATGGTATATATATTATATCGTATAAATATATGTATAATGCAGTAGTATATAGAGCGCTCCGCTATTATCATTGGCAAACGTTTCTTGCATGCGTGCCTAAATAAGCCTGCAAAATGTTGTAGAGCAAACCGGCTTAGATTGTGATTATACGCTGACAGATTAGAGACGTGACATGTTATTAGAAGAGATGGTAAAGCAAGATTTTAATACACAAGTCTAACTAGAATATAAATAGGCTTCATATAGATATATATCTAGAATATAATTAATTGTATTTAATAGAGGTTCATATTCCTATATTTCTACTCAAATAAATCTATATCATCTATAGACCACAAATGGATATATATATGAAATATATAATTTACATAGAAACATTAAATTATACTAATTTCATTTGATAATACGTATGATATGAATCAACATTATTCTGCAAACATCTATAAAATATACTTTTCAGTGTTCAAACTATTAATATATTTTGAATATAATATATATAATTTAAAAATTGTATAAAGAATACATTTTTATATACACATACATTTAATGCACTATCCTAAGCATTAAGAAAGCAAACGATTTAAGACAATTATTCTAACTTTCATCTTAAGTGCATTAAAAACATTTAATATTAATAAAACAATATTCATTCACTAAAACACCTATTAAAATCCCTAACACACAATCTCACAGGCACAAAAAAGTACCAACCTTCCTATTTAACGATTGCTATGCGAAACGCTGCGTATGCGTGTTATGCACACATATTACGTATTCGCCGCAGATGCTGCGCCCTAATTGTATATTCTCAATGATTGTCGCCTATTTGTGCTTAATTGAGCCTGTATAGCAATTGCCAGCTCGCAAGAGTTCTCGTTGCCAGCCATTTGTAAAATTGAAAACATTTGAATGCGAATGCGAAGGCGAATGGAAATGGAAATGGAAATGGGTTAAACTGTAAAAGTATATGAAGTAGGGCATTAATGGGTTAATGGTGCGCAAATAACTGAGCTGAGAACACAAAAGAGCGAGAGAAAGAGGCAAGAGAATAAGAAAGAAATATATATAAAGAAATAGAGAGAGAGAGAGAGAGAGAGAGAGAGAGAGATAGATATAAAGGGAGAGAAATAAAGAAAGAGAGAGAGAGAGAGACAGAGAGAAAGAGAGCGTATGTGTGCTTTGCTCAATTGCTTTGGCGACAATTTACCTTCGCCCACATCATAGCCGGGCCGATTGGGCGAGAAGAAGAGATGCGTGCGATAGTGTATCTCCTCCGGCTGCTGCACCATGCCCATATCACGCGAACGCTTCGTACGATTTGCCTTCGATTGAAGTTTGCCGCCGCCGCCGCCAGATTTGCTGGCGCCCTCGCGAAAATTCTTGCGAAACATTAAATTCATGTTGTTGTAGTTGTTGTTGTAATGGTGGATATGAATGTGGTCCTGTGCGGTGCTATTGAATGTGTGGCGGTGGTATTGGTGTAGGTGGTGCTGGTGCTGCTGTTGCTGCCGTTGTCCGCACTTGATTAATAACAGTTATGTTGTTGTATTTCTTGTAGCTGCTTGGCTAGAATGAGCAGTGTTTGACAAATTGCAGAGTATACAATTGCCAGTATATATTTTTATTTACTCTCGTCTTGTTTGAGTGGATCTGCCTGTGTGTGTGAATTTGCTTATCACTTTATTTACTTAGCTATTGAGTTAAAATTAATTTGCCTGCTTTGCGGTTTTATTTACCTTCCACCTGCTCACACCTAAGGAAATGCTTGAATTTACAGCTAAATGAGAAACTTTCAGCCAAATAATTCTGCTCTTGCAACAGGTCGAAACCAGTTTTAGGGCAATTTCTGTGTCAAATGCTTTCTGCGCATTGCAAATTTTTGGCACATTTTCTGCTTCTCTTATTTTCTTAGTTCTATTTTTGGCTGGCTGCGTATTTTCATAGCATTTGATTTTTTTTACTTTTCGTAATTCAAATTGGTCAGCAGATATCAAAAAATTAATTAGTTCGCAAAAATCGTGACATGGAAAATGGGAATGCATTTTTGCTTATAGATAATATAAATAAAGTAATACACATATTATATGTGATTTTTCTAACTAAACTAAAAGCTGTATAATATATAAAATATGTGCTCTTTTCAGATTTCATTAGGCACACAGCTTAAGCAAATATACAGCTTTATTTTCACAGGGTTTTTCGAAAACAGGGCATATTCTAGTGAGTCAGTTGCTCTTAACCTTTCCATTAGGCCAAATACTTAACAAGTCTCCAATCTGACAACTACTTCCTCATTATTACTTTTTTGTTGTCTCGACTGCAACAAAAAGCCAATCAAAAAGTGAAAACTTGCTAAGCTCTTATGTGTGTATGTATGGGTGTATGTGTGTATTTCTTTCGTTTCTTTTGATAGTGTTGTTGTTGTTTTTTTTTTCTTTTTTGTTTTGTGGCAGCAGCTACGGAAATTACCCATTTCCGCTGCTAAGCAGTTGAAAATTACTCAACACACGCCCAACGGAAACGAGAGCATGAGTCTTCAAGCTCCTCGTGTGTAAGTAGTGCATTTCTTGGCTCAGCCTATACCCTGTAAGTGATTTGTGAGCGGGGGTATATTATGCATAAAGCCTTGAAAGTAATATGTGAATATATTTAAGAAATAAAGCTGAAATCTTAGTAGTGCCATATAAGTCATAGACAACTTATAAATTAAATCAATTATCTTTACATGTATATACCCTGTTGTGTATTAATCTGAAGCAATTGTACTTAAACCGAATATTTACATCTATGTAAAAAAAATATATAAATATGTTTCCCTTCTCAGATGTGACTTATCAGACAACAGAGAAACTTTGCAGTATTAAATAGTATTTTTCAATCAAAGGATATCCGAATGTCGACAATACTTGACTACATCTTTGAGTGTGTTTTCTTCTGGCACGCAAGCAGCCAAAACGGAAAGTCAAGCTGTAAAGGGCTAGCAATTAGCTCATGCTGCCAAGAAAGGGTTTTCCGATATAACAAAAGAGAGAAAGAGAAAAGAGAAAGAGAGACAGGCAATCAGCTAGTAAGCGCAAGAGAGACAGAGATAAAGAGATTTGTGTAACTGTGTGAGTTTAATTAGTTCAAGACACGGCAAAATTAGTTTTACTGCGGCTTATTGATTGCCAATGGGCGATAAATTTGAGCATCAGCAACAGCAGCATCGCAATCGCTCAGCATAGCCAAATTGAAAAGTTCTTGAAAACACTCATTTATAAGAATCGGCAAAGCTGTTGGGCATTATAAAATGAATTATTGGCGAAGTGTATAAAGAAAACAAACTCGCGAGCCTCGACAAAAGCTATAAAGAAACGGAAATTAAGAGGAAGTTTCACCAAAAAGTTGCCTATTGAAAAAGATTTAATCAAAATTTGTATATGTTCAGCAATAAAGGCGGCAGGACGCTCAGGGAAACGAGCCTGAAACGATTTGTAAAAGTTACTTCAAATTTCTTTCTAATCGTTATTCACATAAACCAGCCCGCACAAAGTGCTCTAAATGAGCTGTTGGGAGTGCGAAGTTTGTAAAGGGAATTAGGTACGAAGGAAATGTGAGTTTGAGATTTTCAATTAGGGAGGGGAAACTTGTGAAGAATTTGTTGAGTAATTAAAGGTTTTGAAGCGGAAAGAGCCAAGGAATCAATCAAATAAAGCTCTGGCAATAATCATCAATCATTCAACCCATATCATTGAGTATTTATTTTTATTAATTGAGATTAAAAATATGCATAAATCAATTTAATCAATCAGTAGACAAAGAATCTTGGGTGTTTTAGGTCTCTGGGTTGAATGCTCGTTTAATGAATCAAAGTCAGAATATTTGGTTTAAATACTCCAACATTTTACATAAGCAACATTCAGCTCCACTATATCACAAGCTAAGTGACTCAAAATCATATTCAAATATATCTCAACATATTATATATAACCATTGATTTGAATAGCCTTCATCCTTAATCTTTAATCTCGCATAACTATTATAGCGTTAGAAAGCCTTTCATTACTTTTCTGCTTCACACTTAATTATCAAACATAATATTAATATCCATCTAATATAACAAATCATTATCATGACAACTCAATATAGGCCCCAGCCCAGCCCCATCTCAGCATTCTCCATTCCTTATTTAATTATCCTTCTAAATCCATTCGTAATTAAAATTCCGCCCAGTCCCATTTAAATCTGTATACACAGTTAACATTTATCTGTATAATGTTTGCCATATACATATATCTTTTGGGAATTATAATAGAAAAGCCTCTCTCTCTCTCTCAAGTTTATGCCTAATCTTATTAGATTCTTCAAGCTCAAACGAGAAGCTTACTTTCATTGAGCTCATCAGCCGAAGCCTTAATATCTAAAAGCAATCACGAGACTCTCGTCTGTCCGTATAGCCCATAAAATGCGTATGAGTGATAATGTGGGATTACACATGCAAAATCAACAACTAGATGCGCCCTGTCAGCACACACTAAAGCTGTCCACACGCACACATCCATACAAACAAACACACACATACACACTCTGACAAGCACTACAACAACGATCTAATGAGCAATGGGTCATAAAGTTTTTACTGCATTTCATTTTCGAGTGCTTGAAGTGCGATGAAAATTGCCTTTGGCCAAACGATTGTGGCCATAATTAATTGTATTTACGATACAAGTTACAGTTAACTCACACACACGCACATCGACTCACATACGCTCGCGCAACCCAGCAATCAAAACAAACAACAATGAAACAATCAAGCGTCGACGTAGTAGAAAACACTTGAAGACTGAGAGATAATAAACGGAAAAATCAAAATTCCGCTCGTTCTTCAATTCTCTCATTTCGTGGCGGCGTCTAAAAATAAAAACAGCCAAATAATATATGGCCGATATATATATATATATATATGTTTGTATACACATATATGTTTATATATGTATGCTAGCTGCCTAGATAAGAAAAGAGCATAGACTAAGCAATACCCCACACCAAATATCTATATTAATGGAGAAATATTTTTGGAGAGATTATATAGTTGAATAAATTTATATTTATAAAAATGTTATATAGGATTTTGTTGAGCATCACATAAAATATTATTTAATACTTGTTACACTCTCTTAACCAAAATTCCCCATTTGCCAGCATACATTACAGGGTATATAAAGTAAATTTGAATATTCGTGAGGGTTGCATTTAAGTTCTACTCGTACATGACCTAGGCAGAGCAGACGGCCCTTGACCTTGTGGGCGTGTACTATCAAGCGAGTGTACGTGTGTGCGTGGATGTAGTCGTACGTTCAGTGTGCGTGTGCTTGTCTGTGTGGGTGACTAATTGTAGCTGTGGGCATGCTCATATGTTAATCTCGTTGAATGATTCGGCAGGTTAGCATTCAAATCGTTGACACAATTCACACACAGAGAGAGAAAGCAGTTTGTGTAATTTGCGATTGTTTGGCGTGTGATTCGTAAATATTTATTAAATATATATACGTATGGTACATACATATAGATACATATGTTTAGTTTGTGATTGAAGCCAGATTAGTAGCTGAAATTAAATAAGTTTTGTTGTTGCAATCGGAACTTTTACTAGGGGAATTTAATTATAATTGTGTACATTATACTAATATATTTCTTTATTTATATATTTAAAATGAGAATTTATTTTACGATTTTTTAATTCTTTTAAAGCATATTTTATATTATAAAGATTTTTATATTTATACTATTAAATTAAAATAATATATATTAAATTTTGTTTGTAGATGTAATTTAATTTATATTTCTTTCATTTTCACTTATATTATTCTTTATTCCACTAGTCTTTACTTATCCAATTTTAAATATTTATTTTTACGTCTTCTTCTTGTCGCACACAATATTCAAATTTGCTTCGCACGTGTCTCCTGACGTATACTTAATTTTGCAACACTTTCATCTTGGGCTCACATTTTAAATATTGCAAAGTTTTCTGGGTACATGAAAAGCATTTCTAAATAAAGCACGAGCATTTACTGTGTTTTTTGTTCATCCGTTTTATCCTGCCGCAGGACACAAGAGGCGTTGCTTTACGCGCGACCTTAATGCGAAATTCAGTGTCAGCCGGGTCGGCTACGTAATATTTATGTGTTTGTCGGATGTGCACAGTAATTAGACAAACAACAATGAAGCACAAAAGAAATCAATAGAGCCACATAGATGGGCAAAAATAACTTTTGCTTTTTTCATTTACAAAAAAGACACAAAACAACAAAACCGCATTCAAATTGTAGAGGAAATTTGTAGATAAAAACACCTTTATAAATAAAACGCACACGCGTCAAGCTTTCCACACACCAATACTTCCATAAGCACACACGCACACACATACACACGAATTTCCCACTGAACACAATTTGTCGCATAGATTGTAGGCGGGCAATGCCATGCCCCTTTCTCTAAATACACATTTTAATTATGTATTTATATATTTCACTTTTACTTATTTTCTTCTTTTTCGACTTTCTTTTTTATTTTGGGTTTCTTACAACTCGAACGAAAAACGTGGACAACTACGAATGGGAATACGAATTTCGATTCGACTGCGTTCCGTTGCGTTTAATATTCAACTGACAGTTGGGGCAAGCTTTTCGCAACGTTTTTGGGAAACGTTCGAAACGCTTTTCATTAGCTCAATAATATATGACGGCATCAAAAATATTCAAAAAAGAAAAAAAAAAAAAAGAGCAGAAAACAACAAAAACTTGCACTCAGCCGAAATGAAAAATTACGGGAAAAGCTTTTCGTCACTTGTTGCGCATACGCCGTGTCGGCCACAACGCACTTCGACATTTGTCGTCTGCTCTCACTGTTATTGTGCGCTATTAATTATTTAACATAAAATTTGTATTATGGATTTTTCATTCGCACCGTCCAATGTAGTACACATCGCGGCAAATTAACGTCAAATGAATTGGAAACGTATTCGGGCCACTGATATATATACCACGTGTATAAAGCTATTCGGAAGCATAGGATACACACGCCCATTGCACCAAAAACAACAACAAACGAAAGCAACAAAACGTAGCAAATACAAATGAATTTAAATGCCAGAGTGAGCACGACTGGAATATACCTTTAGTTCCTTAAAATAAGTTAATTAGGGAATAGATTTAAATATAAAGAGCTCGATATATAAATAACGCACAGACTAACTGACTGAAATAGTGAATAGTATATAATAGTACAATAGAATATAAAATAAATTGCACTTCCTTCACAAAGAACATATTCGGGCATACCCCTTGTGAATATCGCCAATACGGGTATACTAGCAACATTTTGTTGTATCGTATTTATTTCTTTCTTTTTTTGTTTTACTCTGCTTTTATCCTGCGTGCTTTTTCCTAGCGTTTTATTGATTATGCTCTGACGCCTGGCCAACTGACAATTCCCGTAGCTCCTGACCTCTCCATAGAAGGCACAAGCTTGGGTGGCTCATAACTAGCGCGGAAGTCGTTCGCCTTTAATCGGCTTCTTTTTTTTCTATTTTTTTTTTTTACTATTTTTTGGCAATTTGTTTTTGGGGTTTTTCTGCTTGTTTTCGGTTTTTTTTTTGTGTCGCTCTTTCTGTTTTGTTTTGTTTTGCGGCTTCTGACTAATTTGCAGCCATAAAACCGTTGAACTTAGTTTTGGCGATTTTCCTAGCTAATTTGGCCACGTGCCGTGAGGAGAAAGATTTTAACCGCGACTCCACGAATCTCGTTGACAATTACAAATGCTTGTTTTGGAGCTAGAAAATCTGCAGAAAACTGATGAGGCTCACATTAAAGTTCATTACGTTTGCATATAATTATAGATAACGGTTAGCCTAAAGCTTCAGCGACGCGATTATTGCTAGGATTTTGATTGGACTTTAATGCTTTTTGTGTTCACCATGAATCGATTCATATATATGTTCGTTGTTACAGCTGATGAATAATATATATACATTACGATGGCAGGCTGAGATAATACTACACATATATAATTATAAATAGATTTCCATGTATATCAAAATGTAATTTATATACTCAACTTATATATGTTAGTTTCTAACATTATATGATTAGAGGATATTATTATTTTTTTTCAGTTTCAATATTTTCTCATGTCTGCTCATATGTATATATAGTATAAATATTTATTAGACATACAATACATTTTACAATTTAAGCCCCATAACAAGACTTTTCTTATCTGTTTAAATTATTTACAATCGCATTGCTTAGTATTTTATCTTGTCTGTAGCTAAGCCCCCTAACATATGTGCTCTAAAATATTCAAATGCAGCTTTAGCTTGTTCTATAGTCCACAGAGAGGGAGAGTAAAGGAGAGAAAGTAAAAGAGAGAGAAAGACGGAAATCACAGCAGCTGCAGCTGAGCAGCAAGTGCTTGCTGCTCCAAGCTAAGCCTACTGCAGTTGCAGGAGGCAGCTCAGTGGCTAAAATTAAAGCTAAATCAATTTTATGCTGCCTGGCACAAGGCAACTGCATTACTCTAGTCTCACTTTTCTTTTTTCTGTTTCAACAAAAGTTTTGCAGTTGGAAAAGGCAACTGGCAACACGCAACTGCAACTGCGACATGCAACAACGATTGTCCGTTGCGAGAATAAGTGTCAAGAGTGGAAAGAGAATAGCAATTATCATTGACGACTTGCAAAATACACTTTTTATACTCAGAGTTGGTTGTAAATACAAAAATAAATATTTTAGATGTTTATATAAAGATTAGCTGCAAGAAGAGGTGACGCAGATATTAGTCTCTGAGTTAAAAATAGTAATAATAATACAGCTCTCAGACGACTATTATCTGATAAACTCAAAGTTTTTTCTTTAAAAAAATATTATGATTTATGGATAAGTATATATAAAATTTAATATATATTTTATATATATTTTTCCATAAATGATATTATTATTTTTTGGTTTTAGAACATTTTTAACATTCTCTATTATTTTCGTATCCTATTTTGCATTCAACTGCAGCTGAATAGGTCATTATCTACATTAGAGTACAAACAAAATACTATAACTACTTAGCCAAGTTTCCCGGGCAACCGAGTCTAAGCGACTTCTGGCCATAAAACAATGTGGCAAAGCGACTTTTAGCCGCTGCTGTTGGCTGAACTGAGTTGAGCTGAGCTGCTTTCGCAGCTATGGCTTGAATGCACGTTATGATCTAAATGGAATTCCTTGGCTCATGAATTTTAAATGAATTAGTTTTCATGGCCCGACTAAAGTGTCGCCTGGCAGTTCAACTCAACTTGGCCTCTTCTCCATACTCTTCAGCCATTATGAGCTGCTTAACGTGTGCATAAATTTTCATCTAAAGAAGGTAGGCACATGTAGGTAGGGTAACAGTTTATGACTTTCAGTTGGTGCTTGGCACTAGTTTCTCTAAAGAGTTCTCTGCTTTAATCTTTTTATGGCTCAACTGTCAGATTGTTTGTTATTAAACTAGAGCAAAATCCCTTGAGTTACCCTCGTAGGCGACAGCACTGCTCTTGACAAGCTCTTGTCAGCACAGTTGCGTTTCCAATAATCACGATAATCATCATAATCATGATTGATTTATGATGACAACAGCTGCTGCCAAACCAAATGTAACAATCTATAATAGTTCTGACACTCGGGTGTGTGGAAATTAAGTTGATAATTGTTATCTATTGGCGGCACACTCCCACTTGTCTCTAAAGCTTATCGAACCCTTATTTTGACCTCGCTCAACCCAGCCTCAAACTTGGCCTTTCAGATATTTTGTGCATTATTTGAAACAATTTTTTAATTTCGTCAAACGAAATATAAAATTCTCTTAACCGTTTTACGTAAGAAGAACAAAAAAAAAAAAAAAGGTACAAAAATTTGCAATTTTACGACCGCCGAGCGAAGTGAGAAAGCAATATTGAAAGCGTGAATGTAGCTGGCTGACTGGCTTTAAAATACCCCACCCTTAATCATAAATAATAAAGCTAGAAAGTCAGTTGTTTGCCAAGGATCCCTTTTTTGGAGACTTTATGTTTAGATATTTTATATAATTAATTATCAATTAATTATTTATATTTATTATTTATTTGTACTACTATAATTTTTTTTATTGTTTTTAATTGGTAATTTGTATTATTATAAATTAATATATTTATTATAGACTTTTAATGATCTTATACAAACTTATATACTTGACTGCAGCCCGTATACCCTTTGCTAGCCAACTGCCGTGCACAGGATATCTAAAAAATGCGGGAGCAGCTGTCGAAGCTGCGAGTAAATCTGTTAATGTCCGCTTTTTGGTTTTGCCTTGGCCAGTTTACTGTTTTGGCACGCCCACCATAAAGGAAATGCCCTGCGCTCGCTATGCTGCTATCCCACCATTCCAGCACTCCGCCACTCCACCTCTCCCACATTCCGCTTTCCCTTTTAGCAACATAAATTACAACGTCATTCATTTCCGTCATAAAATTGAAAAATGTTGTGCAAATTACGCGTAAATACCAAACAACCAACAAGAAAAGCGCCGAAAAGAAAAGCGAAAACGCATTGAAAACTCGCGGCCGGAAAACTTCATGCACATATAGAGAGGGAGTAGATACGCTGTTGCATTATATGTGATGTGTGTTTGTGTCCTTTTTTATGGCTACAGTGGAAATTGCTATGTACTGCCACAAATAACAGAGGCCATTTGCGGCAATCTCTCTCTCTCTCTCTCTCTCTCTGTCTCTCTGCTGCATGCCACATTAAAATGCATGGGAAAAACTTCAGTTGACTTTCAATTGATGTAGCTGCAAGTTTTTAATCATGGCGGCAACCAACTTTTGTTTTCAACCGGAAAGCTAATGACAGCCATGATGGTCGTATGTGGATGAGGTGAAGACCAGTCAGGGGATTCGCAGTCAATTTCAATGAGATATAAAAATGAATTTTTAAAATATTTTTAATATTAAAAGAAAGTCATCAAACCTTTGTTGAAAAATTGTTTAACATAAAATAATTTAATAAAAACAAAGAGTTTGCGTTGTAGGGAAATTTAATATATGAGATTATCCAAAATTGATATACGAAATATATTGATTTATGTGAACAAAATAAATTTTAATGCAATAGAAATATTTCTTGAGCTTCAAATTATAATTGATATATATTTCTGCCCGAAAAGAAAATACTACAGGAAATTTTGAATGATAAATAAATCATACATTAAACAATCAAAAATATAAACATTTTTATATACAATAATTTGTTTTAATATTTTCATTTTTATATAACATACATCATTGACATATGCACTTTTATATAATACACAAAATCTGGCATTTCTTAAAGCCATAAATAAAATGCATAAATTTCATTCAAGCTTTGCACATTCACATATCTAATTTGAATGAAATGCAATTAACAGTTCATATAAATTACACTTATCTGGATATGCTTCTGATAGCAAATTCATTTGGCTTTAAAGATGTTTGCACTGACAAAAGCTGACGCATATGAAACTGCAGTGTTTGGGAAATTCGTAAATTTGCAATCATTGCCGACAGTTTCTGATTGCATATTTGCATAACTGTACACATGTAGCCAGTGCTCAACATATGGAATTACCACACACACACTCACACACACAGTCATAAGAGCCAATTGAGGGAGCTGAGGGGCGAGAGAAAATGTGCTGATATCTAAATAATTTGTTGCCTGCTGACCAAAAGCTTTCATAAATGTCAGAGCTATAGAAAAGACAGTCACACTCTCTGCACCACCCTCCCCCCCTGACTAAGCTATATGGCACAAAGGTCAACCGCAGCAAATGGACAAACAATAACATGCCACCCACAGCACCAGCCCCACCCACCACCTGGGCACCACCTCCTTTTGCTCTATGTCTCTTGCAGCTTCGGAAATGCTTTGCCCAAAAGGCATATGCAAAAATTTATGCTCAATTTCTGTGTGTGGTCTTTGCGTTTAAATTTGGGCGATTTTTAGTGTGTTGGGCTATAGAAATATTTTCGATTCAACGGCGATGCAGCAATTTTTCAACTATTTTCAGCCCACACAGGATTAGCATGAAACGTGTTTAAGAGGTGTTTAAAAATAGGTTGTTGAAGAAACTTTGTAAAAATTATTAAGATATTTTTCCCAGTATTATTTTTCACATTTCCTTCGCTTATTTTAAATAATGCTCTTAACTGAGTTGTTTCCTTGAACACTTTAATTTCTGAATTTCTAGGAACTATAACTACAGAAATTTGTGTCAACAATATCTACCAAATATTATTAATTATATAACAATTTGTTTTTTATTTTCACATTATTTTGATTACCACTGAAATCAACCCCATATAGCACTGCCAAATGCAAATATCAATAATAAAATCTGCACGCCTCTAGCTCTCACACTTTCTGCAATGCTTTACACATCAATCACTCCATCTATCATGTAATCAGTATCCTCTCACATTCCACACTTCCGCGAGGAAGTTCCGTAGATAATCAGCATTTGAGTGTTTTTACCAAATCAGTGAGTCATTCAGCAAAAAATCAATTAATTGCCATTGCTAGTAGCTTCCACTCACCCATGTAGTCGCATTGCAGTGGCTCCGGCGGTTTCTCGTGCAGCTTCCTCAGCCAATGCATCAACTGGGCCAATTTGCTGCGAGCAGTATTCGTGCGCTCGCAGTTGAGTATACTTGGCTCAAACTCGAAGCTGACATCTAATTTGGCTAACTCCAATGCACTTGGCAGAGCGTTGTGATACATTTATGCGATTTGTTTATTAATAATATATAAATATATTTTGAAAATTTATTTGTACAATTGATATTAACTGCCAGACACACAAGGAACAACTGTGCGTCGCCCAATTCTGTCCCGGTGTATTAGATACCTCAAACTCATATTCATGTTTTGTTCTTAACTTTTGTTCTTTCATTTTTCTTGACTTTCGATAAGTTTTACCTCGTGTCTGTCGTAAATTTTTGTTTCTTAAATCAGCGTATTGTTCGATAAGCTTCACAATGCCTGACATGTCAATCAAAATTGTCATTTTGGGTATCAAGGCGACAGCTCTTCAATTACTCATCAAAAAAACGAGGAATAAAAAAAAAAACACAAAATTTAAGGGCAAACCCAAATCACAATAATTCACATAATTCAGTCAGCAAAAAATCCCCCTTTAATTTTCCTTGTCATTATTCATTCATCCGAGCAGCCATTGTAAACATTTTGAGCAATAAATCAGTCGTATAATTCATGACCAGACTTTTCTATACAATAAATATACCCAATTTATACTATACACAGATTTGCGGCTCTCATCATGGTAAATGCAAATGTCATATATTAAGGCATATTTTCAGGCGCTGCTTATGACATATTTTTAACACATATGATACACTGTGAATACCCTGTAAAGACTGGGGATAGACGAAAGGGCATTATAGTGCTGTATGAGTAACAAAATAAATCAAAGTAAAGTTGGTATTTAGAAACTTGATATATGCATAATTCATTTTATAACATTTTTGTTAAACATTTATTTATTATAAAATGTTTTATCGAAGCATTACAAAATATTTTAAATTTAAGTTTTTGTTGAAATATATATAAATTATGAATTTAACTAATTTTGTTTAATTTGTGCTATTCAATATTTTTTCGCTATATTATATTCACATTGAGTATGCCTATTTCATTTAATCTGTGAATTCATTTATTTTCTAAGTAGATTGAACATATTTAATTCATTTCTAAAACTTTTACTCTCATACTATATACATATACATATATTCATAAATATATTTTATTTATATCCATTTCGATGCTGCTAATTATGCTGGTTAGTTATGCGCACATATTGATTGCAGTTGACCAAATTGTTTGTGGTCTATCGGAAAGTGCTGGCAATTATGACCTAAGGTTCCATTTGCCACAAAACCAATTATTAGAGAGGTCTGCAAATAATTTTCGTGCAGACAAATTTCGCATTCGATTTACGTTTTTCGTTTTTCGTTTGTTGTGCAAACTCAGATCGGAAAATCAAATTTACAACGGAAATTCAATGCAGAAAATAGAAAATACAACATAAATAACAAACTCGATTGCTCCAAAGAAACTAAAAAAAAAAATAGAAATCGATTTTTGTTCTTACATTTTTGCCAAAATATTTACAGTGGAATCTAAACTTATCTTTTAGTAAATATATATATAAATATATATATAAAATATATAAAATTCCTCTTTTCGCATATCATTTTTCAGAATCTACCTCGTTTAGATCTAAGTTTCTATTTAGAAAAACCTGACCTATGTTAACATTATATTATCTTTAAGAAACCTCTAGTTGACTTCTAGTCCCAGAAAAAAAAAAAAAAAAACAAAAATAGATCAAAAGTCGACTGTTTTATATTTGTGAATGGTATAATAAAATTTATCAGAACACAACACATGACATGGAGAAAACCCCCCAATTCGTACCGCCTGTCAATAACAAAATTCCGAAAGACGTCGCACGTTCACAGTAAACTTAATTATTCTTAAACATATGATAATGGGCATTACTTTTTATCAAGCGTAATTAGTTTAGTCATTTTGCATTTCGTATTTCGTACTTCGTATTTCTTTTCTCTGTTTCGCTTGCAAACATGAAAACTCAATTTGCAGGCAATGCAACAAATATTTAATATGTAAATATATTTTTAATAATTAATTATTTTGGCGAGGCTAAAACCAACAACTGCCAGTTGCCACGCCAAGTGTATGTATGTATATGTACGTACATACGTGACTGCCAAAGGGTTTGCGACGTGTTTTAGACGCGACTCGGATTTCTCTCCTATTTTTATTTTTGCAATATTTTCAACGTCAAGCACTTTGGCATTTATTTTATTTGCGCATTTCTTCATTTTCTTAAGCCTCAAACAAACTCTCTTCACGCTTCTTAGTGTGCTACAAAATTTTAGGGAATGGGAGTGATTGACTTCAAAATACTCTGTTAAGCGCGGATAGTAGCAAAAAATTTTAGTTGATATAAGAAAAAAGTATAGATACTAGATACTAGATACTAGATACTAGATACTAGATACTAGATACTAGATACTAGATACTAGATACTAGATACTAGATACTAGATACTAGATACTAGATACTAGATACTAGATACTAGATACTAGATACTAGATACTAGATACTAGATACTAGATACTAGATACTAGATACTAGATACTAGATACTAGATACTAGATACTAGATACTAGATACTAGATACTAGATACTAGATACTAGATACTAGATACTAGATACTAGAAATATTACCAAAGAAGGGTATGTAAGCAATATACTCCTCTCTCCTCCTTACAGGGTACGATAATGTCGCGGACTGCGGATAAGCAGCGCTGCTAACATAAAAAGCCAGTCGTGCAGCTGTAACGGCAGTAGTCTGTGGGCGTGGCAACTGCAAGCCCATAAATTTAACGTATGTGAAGGAACACCCCACACACACATACAGTCGCACACACACCAAAAGAGCTCAATTCTGCAGGTAAGAAGGGTTTTACGAGCCATTCTGGTATTTGTATTGTTACCAGATGGGCGTGACTGGGCGTAACGCCCACATCGTACAGCATCAACAATGACATTCGCGCATGCATTAAATATTTTTTATTGTTTCGGCTTTTGGGGCCATGTCGAAAAAAATTTATGTAATTCATTTCATAAGCATATTTTTCAGCACATTTTAATGGGCATTTGACGCTTGACGCATAAATAAATCAGGACGTTAAAAAAGGACATGGCTTATATACTCTATAAAAGTGGAGTGGAATGATGGCTTGTCAGTCTATGGAGAATTGTTCCGCTCGCTGCTGCCAAGGCTCGACATACTAAGCAGTTCAATTAAGCAATTTAAATTATAAATTTATTGGCCATTAATGAAAACAATTAAAAGTCAAAACGCGTGCTATCGAAATAAACTAAACAAAGAATACATTTCTTTTCTAATATACAGACAATTTGCATACAAAATTCATGTATATATTTTGTATGCAAATTGTCTGTATATTAGAAAAGAAAGGTTAAGGTAGGAGAGCGAAGAATGCAACTTGAAGAAATATAAGAAATTCTTGAATGATAAAGAAAATCAATTTTCTTGTTGCTTGCTGTCATTGTAGCAAAGAAATCTTAGTTTCTTTGATATCGGAAAAGTATTTTTTGATTTAGGTCAAGCTGAACCTTTTTCTAAAAATAAACTCATATCAAATGCTTAAGAAATATCTATGTATGTACTATATACATCAAAAGCTATGACCATTTCCCGTTGCGACTGCAAAGCATAGCCTCAGGCAACAAAAGAACACCCACACACACTCACACATGCATCCATACATCTATTCTTGCATCTCGCTCTCTCTACCCAAGAGAGCATTTAATTTGCAATTCCGTTGTGTGTTGAATTCGTAAACGTTAACGTACTACACGCAGTTTTAAGCTGCATAAGGGAATAAAGTGATTTGGTTTATGAATTAGAGTTAAAGATTTATAAATTTATAACAATGAAAAACTGATTATATTATATAGAGCAGCATATACAGGGAGATTACTAAACAGAGACTAAGCCAATGACAAAAGAGTAATCAGTGTATATATCTATATATGTATATATGCATATATATTTAGCGCACTCTTTTAATAAAGCTCAGAGCCTTTGAGCTGTCAGTTAAAAGACTTAAACTGATTTAGGTAGCCAGCTAAAGCCAACCACATGACAAAGATGCACACAGGAAGATTAAATGAGACCAAATGCCAACAACTGATGCAGCCTCACAGTTTCTTCTACACGTTCAGAAGAGGGAAAAGGGTGTATTCGTTTTACATTTGAATAGTCAATTCGGCCAAACAGAAATTGGCTTGACTAAAGATTCAGCCGTAAATAGAGTGCTCTAGAGTTAAATATTTGACTACATTTAGCCGATTTTTTAAACAGTGAACAAGCATTACGTCGTCGATTGCACCAGACTGTGTCGCTTTATGCTGACTGGGCCCATTTTTTTCCGGACCTTGGCTGACAACTCCATTTGGTAGACAATCTTTGGCAGCGCGTCAAATCAATTGCCTGCGGCCGTTCAAGGCCAAGTGCAAGTCAAAGCAAATTACCCACTGATGCAGCAAAGCGAAACAAAGTGACCAAGTTGCCAGATAGTCAGAACAGGCAGCTGATGGAGAAAAACAAGTAAAAGAAGAAGAATAATAGTGTGGAAAAAAAGACACCTGCAGCTTCCAATTGGCATGTCCGCACAGCCATAAATTGTGATAAATGAAGTGAGCTGCCATGTTGCCGGGCTACTTATCAATGGCTGCCCGCACTATAATTTAAGCATTTTGGCCGAACGCCAGCAAAGGTTACAGAGACACCCAAAACAGAGAGCAAATACAGTGTAAAGGGAGCAAAAACGATTGAAACTTGTGACTGTTGCTATTTGGCTCTGCCATTTAATGTCACTTCGGATAGCCTCTGAGGACAAAAGTCAGCGAGAATGAGCATATATTGAATTAAGTGTATTTTATGGGAGAATAATGTTCAATTCACAATAAACAGCGCAATGTTAAGCGAATTATTTCAATTAGAGAATACGAGTTATGTCAAGGTAATTATGTTAAAGAAATAAGGATAAATCATAAATCAGTAATATGTTATCGTAATGTAAAACACATTATTGTCTGGCTAAGAGCTAGAGCAAAACATGTTAACAGCATCATGCTGCAAGAATGATGTTAAATCTGTATTGGGTCAATCATTTTCAACTGTTAAAAGTTAATATTCACATTCAGTAGAAATATGCTAACAGCATAATGTTAATTAAATGTTAAATTGTATCAATCATTTTTAACTGTCCGAAGTTAATGTTCATATACAATGCCAGCAAGTTTTGAGCACTTAGTGAATTATCTGTTAAAGATTTAACAGTCTTAAACATGAACAACAAATATATGTAAATCGTAATATAGGAAGCAGCTGCTAACCCAATAGGCTCATTTATATATTATTCATTCACAAATATCTAATAAATTACCTCAAAGATAGAAAATATATAAAATACTTGCGTATAAAAGATCTAGTCATCTGCATTTGAAGTTTCATTAGCTTAACAGCTGTTGTTAAAAAAGAAACCCCAGAATTTTGGCATCATACAAATTACCTAACAGAAAGCCGCTTAAGAAGATGAAATCAGCAAAAAATGGAAGAATAGGCAAAGTTATTCTCGCTTTTTTGCGCGTTTCCTTTCCCTTTACTTTCATGCATATGCAACAGCATCAGTGGCAGCTGCATAAATTATACGCCGCGTGGCGCGCTGCATGTTGCACGTTGAACGCTGCACGTTGCGCATTGCTAGCTGCAGCTTAGCTCAGCGGGTTGCACACACCGCCCACTTTATTGACATTTTGCCTCTATGTTTATATGTAAGTGTACGTGTGCGTGTGTGTGTGTTGCATGAATATTAATTAGGCAGCTGCTTAAATTGCTTGCCACACGCTTTGTGATTTGCTCCTTCGATCAGTGGGTCACATTGCAGCTTGGCCCAGTCTAGGATCTGTTTTCTTTTTCATTATTATTTGTTTTGTAGGTCAACAACAGCTGCTGCTGCTGCTGCTGCAGCCATAAATTTAAAAAATCATAATTTGTATCTGTTGGCGTCACATAAAACATGGCTAATTACGAATGATGAGCAGTTGGCCATTTATGCCACAATTTGTTAACAGTGGCCAACAGCCGACCGCAAACAAAATGAAATGGCTGAACAGTGGGCAATTAGTCAACACAATTGTTGTATAATAAAAGTCCTAGAAGCTCTCCTGTATGGTTTGGTATAAATATATCTGTTAAGTGTTGGGTAATTAATTAACTCAATTTGTGTTAATCTATGCGTTATATGGCTATGCTGTGAGCAGACTGTCTCTTTCTGCTTGGCATATATCTTTCATAATGCAAAATCATCAATTTGAATTATTCCCGAATTTGCATACAGCGAAACTATTTCTTATTTCTTAAAATATTCTTATATATGGAATAAACATATGAATGCTTGACTTCTATTATCCGGAAAACGTTTAACTTAACATCAAAAAAATATGCACCCCTAAAACATTTTGATATAATTTTACAAATAGCTCTCTGCCTAAAAAAAAAAGAAATAAAAATTCTAAAAACCCAATTTTTCGCGCTAATCTTTTTGGGATATCAGCAAATTCTTATAGGACTTTCCGGCATTTACCCAAGCATAAGGAAAGCAATATTTCCTTACAAACAGTATATCCCTTTGTTTTCTTGACATTCATTTTTATTAGCACGATAGGGACATGTTGCAGCAATAAAATATACCATAAAATCATAATAAATGTCGAAGGAAATGTTTTATGCCATAAAACTCAACCTATTAAGCCCAAATATTCAATAAAAGTAAAATTGTTTGTTTTAGGCAATTATACACAAGAAGTCCTATAAGGGACATTTCACAGTTATAAAAACGAAGACATTTCTCCGAACGCAAAATTATAAGAGTTTATGCCGATCGCTGGCAAGCAAAGACAAAACTCTCTTACATTCGCTCACACTCTATCTCGCTCACTCAACTACGCTCGTAATTGGATTATGTTCCCATTGTCTCTCTGGCTACTCTTTCCCGTTCTCTTCTTCTCTTGCTGCCCCTTGGCAGACATTGAATTGATTTGCGATTTGTATTTCACATTGACAATGAATTCGCCATCAAAGTCACGTGTTGGCAGAGGCAGCGGCAGCTGTTTAATTCGCATGCAAATTGCCACTTGAAAAGAGCAAACGGAAGCCAAAATACAGATGAAGATATGTATGTAAAGATGAAAGAAGAGCGGGAGAGCGGAGGGCGAAAACTCATCAAACAGCGCACGAAACATGTCAAGGCAAATGTGAAAATAAAACAGAAAGACAAAACAGAACAAAAACAACAACATTATCTATAGCAAATATCTGTAAGTCTGATTGCTAGGCGCAAATGCAGGCGGCTGTGGCGGCCCTTTTTAGCTGATTTATGAGAAGAACAAATAGACAAAACAATTGCATGTCAAGACATGTAGCGGGAGCGGGAACGAGACTGAGAGTGATCGACCAGAGAGATGCTCTATAAAAGATTCAAGTTGTAGAATATCAATTTATTTATTATTTAAAAATGCATATTAATATATGAACATACATATATTCATCTTGATATGCATATCCTTAATTATATTCTGACTAAACAAAACTAGCTTCAACACAATATACTATTTTCAAAATAAATACAGCGTATACAGCCTTGCATAACGCAGAGTACTCATTTAGCGAAATTTCAATCTAAAAACACAAATTAACTGCAGTGCTTATGTACCCCTTATCAAATGCTCCATTATTACAGAGTATACAAAATCATACATCACACAGCGATCTGCACACTAATTAGCCGCACTCACCTTTGCTATTGGGTCCGTTTGCAGTCTGGAGCGAGGACATTGGTATGGCCAGACAATTTCGGGCCGGGGCAGCCAGCTCCAGATCCTGTGGCGGCTCGGAGCGCGGACATGGCGTATACGCGATTTTGCTGCCACGTCCCGGCGTCGGGCTGACGCGTGCGTGACGCCCGCCGCTAGCTAAACGTTCGCTGGCCATTCCGGCGGCAGCTGGTCAACAACTTATGCCTGCAGCAGCATTCGCGACGCGGCCGTTTTCCGGACAGCCAAAAGCATGCCAATAAGCCTATATGTAAACTGGCGCTTTTATGGCTGCATTGGCAATGCACACACTTTGGGGAATCGCTTCAATTGAAGTGGTAGACGTGGCAGAGGAAGTGAAGAACACAACCGGCAAGGACACGCTCGCGCTTGTTACTTTAACTGCAGCGAGAACGGCAGTAGCAGTAGCAGCAGCACAGCCACGAGCAACAACAACACATAAAAACTAACAACAAACTCGAGACGCGCGCGCCCGCAACCGTCGACTTGCACTGTCAAAGTCCTGCCAGCAACTAAGCTCACTCTGTCGAAGCAGCAGCCGACGCAGCAGAAACATCAGCCGACGTCGCAGTCGACGTTGCCTTGCCAGCCTCTCGTCTCGCGGTCGAACAAATAGCAAAGCAAGCAAGGCATAAACAATGTTGCTACAGGGTTGCCAATGAAAAAACTTAAACTTAAAAAAAAAAACAGAAACTAAAATTGTTTAAGTGTTGTACTATGAAATAATTATTATGTTTGCATTTATTTATATTCCGTTTGCTCTTATACATATTTTCCCAAGTATAAAATATTTTTGTTTAATTAAAATCGATATGAAATAATAAATAGCTGCACCTGTTTTTTAAAGAAGAATGGTAGCCTTGGCTACCCTGATTCGCTCGTTGCTCTGCTCTCACATTCGTCTAGTGCTCTCCCACACACCGCTTCACACAGCAATCGCCCTATCGGCTCTAACATCTCCTTACCCGCTCTCTGCATTTACTCAACACATGGCATCCGAGAAGACGCTGCACAACTGCATTGAGCGAGCTTTGACTTTGCTGTTGTTTTGCTTTTGTTTAGCTGCTGTGTAAAAGCTGTCAGCTGCTGTTTATTGTTTGTGCTTAATTCATTCATTAAACGCCAGTTGCATGAGTGAGTTTATTTTACAGTTGTAAAAGCTGTGCTTGAGCTCTTTAGTGAGAGTAGAGCATGCAGAGATTAACAGCTGCGCCGTGAGCTTTTTAAATCACTCGAATTGAACTGAAGTGAATAGCTTTATATATGTATTTACATGCCGTTATATTACATAAACAGGATATATTATTCCGGACATAGTCTACAAAAGCTAATAAAAATCATATTTTATTTTTATTTCCCTAGTTGCTAGCGCCACCTTTTACTGAGCGTGTGAAATAATCCTTTTAAGGAGAGCCCCCTAATAGTACCAGGAACGTGTTTCAAAGATTGTAACATAGATGGCGCCACAATTCACATACTCATTTTCGATGGGGCTGCATATGCTGAGCCCTAGATGGCGCTAACAATAACACGCATACGCACTGTGCAACATAACGACAATTTACATACTTACGTTGGAACTGGAACTAGTTCAGCTAAGGTCGAAAAATGAAACAAATTTGATTTTTATTTGTATATTCTGTTTTTATTGGTTTTTCATTTGCCTGTTAAATAGAATAGAATTGTTATTAAAATTGTTTTTATTTTTCTGTTTTCAGAGTTTTTCTTTCATATTTCTTGTTGTTGGTTTATGAATTTGATTTCGTTTACGTTGACGCGTAACTGATTTGTTTTGTTGTTTAATTAGGTATGCACCTTAATACTTGATATAATGAAAGACTGTTCTATTTACCTGTTGTTACAATGTGGTATAAATAGTATTCAGCTGGTTTCGGGTTTTTTCATTTATTTAGTAATTACAAATAAAAAGGTTGTTTTTTGTTTTTGTTTTTTATATTGTTTCTGAAATTTGTTAAGACTTTTCGTTTACAGCGCTTAGAAGTTACAGTTTACATAAGTTCAGTTGTTTAGGGATTTGTATTGATTTTATTTTTCTTGCATTTTTATTTTCTGATTTTACTTTCGTCTTGCCAACAATTTTGATTACTTTATAGGTGTGTTTATGTGTTTGTATGTGTGTCTGTGTTTCCAGTGTTGTCAAGTGCTGTCTAAAGCAATTTTGTAGACTAAATATATATCCATATACTCGTTATATATATTTGCTCAACATTTAGGATCTTTATAATCGGTATATGCTTAAAATAAACAGCTTATGCGCTGTGTTTCCTTCATTTTATTTTCAATTTTAATTTATATATATATATATATGTTTTGTTTTTGTTATTCATTTTCCTTATTAAAATTCGATGCCGTTGTTGTTGTTGTTGTTGATGTAGCTGTTTGAAGAAAATTCAAACAATTTCGCAGTCCACAAAATGTTGCAAAAACCCAGAAATTTTCAAGTGTATGTGTGTAGGTGTGTGTGCAAGCGTGTGTCATGCAACAAGCTGGCAATTAATATCCAGATATATGCGATGTTTTGGATTGTGACAAGGCAAAAATTTACAATCAAAAACACGTTGCCTACTTTCAGACTGAACCAAGTTTAAAATAAGTTGCCTATGACTCGGCTGAACCAAAATTTACTTAAATTAAGTTAAATTTAAATCAAAACAAGAAACATATAAATATTTAAACTAAAACTATTTTAACGCTGCTTATATCTTAATTCATGTCTTAAAATATGTTTACTTAAGAAATAAAATCTGTTTTAGCTGTTCCCCAAATTTTTTGTGAATTCTTCGAATATTTTTTAGAATATTTGCAAAATGTTTGTAGCTTTCTTTTTAAGTTTATTAAATAAATACATACACACACACACACACACACGCACGTACTCAATCGCAAATACTCACACACTCACACTGCCTCACGCACACACACACAGTTTGTATTTCGCTATCGGAAAATATTAACGAATTCGATTTCGAAAAGGTTAAAAATGAAACAATTTCGCGCGTGATTCTAAACACCAAAACTGAATGGTGGAACGCGCGGAATTGAAACGTTTATGACTCTTACGAAATGTTCAGATGGAACAGGCTTTAGCCACTTACAAAAAAAGATAACGGTTTGTAATAAGAATAAATTGAATTAAGTATAATTTAAATAAATTTCTATCATTTTATGATTCTCCTGGACTATACATATATATATATATTTATCTGTTCAACTTCATGTACAATTTGCTTTAGTTGGAAGGGATACAAATGCTTTTCATTTCAATTATTTTTGATGGATTTCTTTAAATATTTTGCACACTTAGAAATGTTGAAATATTTCTAAAACTATGCACAACATTAATATCTGTATCAGAAGTGTATATATATATACATATACATATGTATATATGTCAGATATATATCGATTATCGATTATGTTTAGACACAAATTTTTTTCTCTATGTACAACAATCGAAAAATATTTTTGGAAAATTTCGAAAATCGATTTCGAATCAAGTTTTTCAGAAGTTTTATGAAACAGTATTTTATTGTAGTGCATACTATATATTGTGTTAATACGAGGGCTGTTCAAGCTTTTAGTATAGGTACATATGGTTATTTGTATTTTAATAATATTAGACGCATATATTTAGACACTCAAAATATGTTTTTATTTTATGTATATATATATATATATATATATATATATATATATATATATATATATATATATATATATATATATTTTATTTATTTCTTGCAACGTTACACTGAAAACATTTTTATAGGTGGATGTTGAGTTTTTATTTTTATTTATATTTTTGTTGTTTTAGTTTGGTTTCTAAATTCATGGATAGATTGCGATTCCTCTCGGTTCCCCATCCAGCGCGCGTGGAAATTTATTTTCTGCGAGCTCGTCGGCCGTTAGTTGGAAGAAGACGTTGTTAAGTGAGAAATGTTTTTCTTTTTGTGTGTTGTCTGTAAAAGCCAATCCCAAAAGGTTTTTCGAAAGAAACCAAAATGCCAAAAATGAAAAATTAATCGAAAAAATACCAACAAAAATAAAAACAAGAGAAAACACAATTTTTGTTTGTTGTTTCGAGGTTTTTAAAATGTTTGTGTATTTTTTTAAAGAAGTTTCTGTTTAGCATACATGATGTTTACATATATACATATACATACGTATATATACATATATATGTGTATGTGTATATATATTCCTGCAAATATTGTAATATTTAACGTTTGCCACTGCAAAAACAGAATTTACATATATTTAAGACATTTGCTTTTTGTTAGTTCTTATTTTGCTTGTTCTTGTTGTTTTCTTCTTTTGTCTTATTTTGTTAGGCAAATTAGCTACAAATTTCTTTGTCAAATGGTTTATTCAATTCTTTCCTTTTGTTAACTTTTTTGCAACATTTGCAATGGAAATGCATGCGCCAGAGTTGCCAGATCGTTGCGAAGCTTAACACAAAATCTCTTGGCTCAAGTGTTGTAACGTGTTTTTTCATATTTTTGTTTTTGTTTAGATAGAAAAATTCGTGTTTTTTGTTTTCAATTGTTTTTAAATTTAAATTTTTTTAAGTTTAAAGTTTTGCTTCATAGTTTCTTTTTTTTTTTTATTATATAGAGACCATCCGATCGTATATATATATATATATATATATATATATATATATAACTTGCTTTAGTTTAAATTTTAGTTTTAAAACTTGCACAAATTTTCACTACAAAATTTTAGTTTTTTTTTCTTTGTTTAAAAAAAGTTATAGAAAATTTCATTTTTGAGTTAATTCTTTTTTTTTTTTGCTTGCGGAACTTAAAGATTTTGTTCCGCCGATCAAGCAAACCAAAAGACTTTTATTATATATATATATATATAATTATATTATAGCCGAATCTTTATATATATTATACTCACAGTTGGTTTAATGCAGTGGGAGAAGAGAAAAGAAAAGTGTGTGAAGATGCGCTGTTTTGTAGCAGTGTAGGATAGTTACATACATATATATATATATGGAGAAGAGATAGCAGAGTTCGTTCAGCAAGAGCAACAATATAGCTGGAGGAGAGACGTGGGACGAGATAGTACAAGAGATATGAAAAGAACTTAAGCAGAAAGTTTGTAGAGAAAGGAAACAAGGAAAACGCTTTTTTTCGATATGAAACTAAATTAAAGTACAGCTGTGTTCATTTCGCTTTTTCATTCGTTATTTTTTTTCTTTTTTTGGTGGCAACACTTTCTAATAATTATATTTTGCTTTTTCTTTAGATTAGTTTTATAAGTTAGGTTAGGTCTGGCTAATGCGCGCCGACGCTGGGTACAGTTGTGTTTGGTTTTTATTTACTTTCTCAATTGCGTGCATTGTTTTAGGATTCATTTATCATAAGCTCACTTAACTTAAAAGAAAACCCCATATATATAGATATATTATTATATAGGCACATCATATAATAATATATGATATATATATATATATATATAACTATATGTTGTTTACTTTTATTTATATATATATATATATATATATATTTATTTATAATTTGTAAGTTTTTATGCTGTTGTTGTTACTCCTCCTTTGTCGTCTAGTTTGCTATTAAGAGTTGTCTTCTTCTTCTGCTGCTGTTTCTTCTTCTACTTGCTGTTCCTCCTTTATTTATATATATATAATTTATTTTATGTGTGTGTTTGATGAAATCTTCTTCTGAACTGCTTCTGCGCTTTTCTCGTTCTTCTCGCATATAAATATTTAATTTGTATATTCTTTATAATAAAATTATGTTAATTTATACATATAAGTATGTATATATATACATATTGTATATATATTAATAGGTTAGTTTTAACTTGTATTTTCTTGTTTGCTGCCACTTAAATTGCTACAGAAATGTTTTTAGTTGTTGCGATTTGCTTGTTAAATAATAAGTTTATGCTGCCTTTATCAGATATCTCAGATATATATGTATATATATATTTATATACATATATATATAATACGCTGCCAATCCATTCAAAACTTCAAAATAAACCCATCCTCAGCGCGCCAAAAGCTGAAACTCTGACCAGCCACTATATATATATATATATATATATATATATATACGCATATACATACATATATATATATATAGATATATCTATACACATATTGCATAATTTTAATTTAATTTTATATCGAAAATGTATTCTTTAGTTGGTTTTTTTTTTTTTTTTTTTGGTAATTTTTATTTGTTTCTTTTTTGTTGTTGTTTGTTTCTTTATATTTATTAATTTTAAATTTAAATATAATTTAATAAGAAGAATTTGTTGTTTGATTTTACATTATTTATAATATATATATGTTGTATTTATAATATATTTTATTTCTGGTTTGTTGTGTGTGTCTGTGTATGTGTGTGTGAGTGTGTTTGTGTGCAGAGCTGTTGTTGGTGTTCATTTCATTTACTCATTTTGCAAAAATTTCAAATTTCCATTTCTTTGCATTTATTTTTTATTATTATTTTTGCAACGAATTTCGACAAATGTTGTTTAAACTTGAAACAATTTAATTTGTTCATATTTTTCTAACAGTTTTCTCTTGCCTACAAATGTCGCCGCCACCGCCGCCGCCAGTTCGCGCTGCTGCGCCGCCTCAGAGAGCGGGCGTTGCTGCCGACCCATAGAGGGCGCTGCACACGCTACGCTTACGCGCGGCTTACACAAAAGTTCTGATTGTTTGTGGTTTGTTATAGTGTGGTATGCCTGTAGTTTAAGTGTAGTAGTTTAATTCATTTCTTATAACATGCTTTTTGCTGTTTGTTTGTTTGCTGTTTAAACGGTGACTTCTTTAAGTTTTGCTGTTTGTTATTGTTGTTGTTGGTTTCTCGCATTTCTTTTTGCATTAAAATTATGTGTGTTTTGTTGTTTGTTTTTTATATAAATTTTTTATGTAATTTTTTCTGGGTTTTTCTCATTTTATGCTTTGTTTAAATTTTCTTGCTTTGCGTTTTTTGCTTCGTTTAGTTTAAGTGTAAAGTTTTCTTTCTTTTTGCTTTTGTTTTATAAGTTTCTTAAATGTTTTTTGTTTCTTAATGTTTTTCTTCTTCTTCTTCTTGTTTTGTTGTTGTTGTTGATGTTTTTTGCTTAACTCTTTGTTGTTTTTTTAAGATCTTTTATTGGGGTCCATAGCAACAGCGCGGCGCGATGTTCTTGCGCACAGCTACAGTCTTCGTCAACATCTTAAAAAAATAGAAAGGCTTAAAAAGAAATAATTTAACGCTTCACTTCGATGTCATCATAGTCACGAATTCTGCAATGAAAAGGAGTTGAATGGATAATGTGATTAGTTAATGTTCTGATTAGTTCTGAGAATCTATAATATCTATATATATAATATATCTATATAAAATATATATGTATCTATTATAATATCTATTCAAGTTCGATGCACAATTCATTCATTTCTCTTCAAGTTATAAATGTTTAAATATTTACAGCCAACATTTACCCTGAACTTGTTCAGCTTACAATGAACTGCGATTACCGTTACACAGAAATAGCTAAACATTATACTAGAACTCGCCACGTCTCGACAGCTGAGGGGCCAGAGCGCTGCAAATAGATGTGTCGTACGACGAAAGCTCCTCCGCCTCCTCTCCCTCTCGCCCTCGCCTTTGCCTTCTCCCCACACCAATCAAACCAAAAATCAACTAATCAATAAGACAAATAGGTAAGTCACAAGATGCGCTGCGAGGCGACGCGACGCGCCGCTGAATGACTGATGAAAAGCTGTTCGCGCGGACAAGAGCGAGAACAGAAATCAGGGGAAAATTTATTAAGTGCGCTGCCAGACACGCCAGATTTAAAGAGCATATAGATGTGGGCAAAATAAGAGATATTACACTGAATTCGAACTTCAAATACCTTATGCAAATGAAATTCTAATATATGCCACTAGAAGCAATTGAAGCATGCTCTAAATATGTAATTCCAATTCAATTTATAGTCAACAACTAACAAGTGAGCCTCGCCACATTATGCGTTTCATTCCAAACGTTCCAGTTAGGCTATAAGTTGCCTCACTCAATTAGTGAATCCCATGAATAGACTCTAAATGCTTAGAGAGAATAGAGTTTGAGGCATTTTTCATACCACACGTTTCAAGAAACCAGAGAAACCATCTGATCAATTTAATGGACTCTCAGCTAATACTCTACTCCATTTACTGTGTGCCAAAAATAGCAACTGCAGCAGAGGAACGCGGCGGAGGAGAAAAATGAGACAAAGAGCAGATGAAAAGTGATCCAAGTGGAATGGTACAGCAGCTAGCGCGGACATTGTTCGATTTGATCAGTTTGTTTTTCTTTTCCTGTATCAGTATAAACTTCAATGTATGTGTGTGTATGTTTGGCTGTCTATCTGTCTGTATGCCACTTCATTAAGGGGCATGGTTGGGTGTTTATAGGGGCAGGTCCACAAATTGGCAAACGTTGTCAGCGAAACGTTGGCTGATGAAACGATTCCGGGGCTGTTCGTTCGTGTCCCCGATTTATCAGGTGTTTGCATGCAGCTCCTAAATATAGACAAGTGACTGCCTTCACACACACACACTCACGCCACCGTCCCCCGCACCTGCACCCCTTCTTCTACCTCTACTCTTTACGCCCAACTGCATTTGCGACGTTGGGGCTATTGTTGTGTTGTGACTCTACCTCTCTCTCTCTCTATCTCTGTCTTTCTCCCTCTCTCTCTCTCTCTTCTTCTAGCGCTTGTGGTCGCGCGCATTTTTGACATATTTGTAGCATGTGAAAAACGTTTGGCCTCTCGACCACAACAAATACGTAAGCCACAACATGGCATGGCACCTGACGACGATGCTGTAATTCATCTGCTCACGCGTTGAGCAGATAATTGGGTTTATCTCATAGCGGGTGTAGCTATTACATTTTTCCATTGCAATAGATAATCTATTTACAATTTCTTTCTTCTAGTTTCTGGTCTTTCGGATTGTTTCTATTCCACATGATTCTCTCACGATCTAATCTAATTTGTTGCACCTACTTGCACATGTTTCATTCAATATTTTTATTATGATTAGTTCATAGTTAATATGATAAGTTCCAGCATTTCCATTGTATTTCGTTTCAATTCCAAGGCATTTCAGAGGCTTATCTTGTATATAATTACCTGCAGTACGATTTCTCTTTTATTATCTGTTTCTATATCAACTGAATCATCTGTCATCAACCCTGGTTATCTTTCCATCATTTCACACACCGCTTCTGCTATTTCTCCTGCTCACAGTATCTGTTTCATTTCCAAACTGTTCTCAAGTTTTTCACACATTCTTTGACAATAGCAATTCATTTTATAGATTGATAAGAAACAGTTCCCTCTATTTTCTAGCTATTAGCTCACAATCTATAAGGCTGTATCATAAATTCTAGTCTATACTACTTTTATATAGCCCATTAGAATGCCCAAGATTCCGCACCTTTTGGCTCGTTAAATATTAAACAGTTTTAAAAATAAAACGTTATTAGAGGCACAAACGCAACATTCGCAGTAAGTCCAGAGGACACGCCTCGAACAACCTTTAAGACCTTTTCCTTTTTATTATCTTTCGCAATATGCAAATGTTCGTTTGCTTGAACCCAACCCAAATCGAATCAGAAATTGACTTTTCGTGTTGGGCCTTGACATTTCGCACCCTTTTCTTTTTGCTGAGTGAATTTTCCTAATGGGTTTTTTCCTGCAATTATTTTTTTTTTTTGGGCTTGGGCTTTTGTTTGTTCGGCAATTAAACTAAAATTAAAACTCTATTTTATAGTGTTATAAAACGCGGAAGACTTTTGATTTCTCTATGATCGCTGGGCCTCTTGGCTCTTGTGGCTCTGCTGTTTATCTTTCCTCGTTTTGTTTACATTCGCCAGAGCTAATTTCATTTTTTTTTTTTGTTATTCATTTTTCTTTGCCATATTTTATTTTGCCGCGCTTCTGTGCTATTGCTGAATTTGTTTTTCTTCTTTATTTTGCTTAACATTTTATTTGATTTTCATTTCGGTTTTGTTTCTCCTATTTTTGCTTTTCGCCTATTTTCTGACAACATTTTTATATTTGGCCATGGGCCAAAGTAAGTCTCATCTCTGTGTGTGCATATACCCATTATATAGAGAGAAGTCGGGGTCCCGGACCGGGTCCGGGGCCGGCCCCATTGTTTGCCATATTGCCATATAATTTTCAGTTGCCGTACACCCACCGACGTTACCAACAAGACAACAATAAAGACTTTCGTTAATTGGCAATAAGCAAATGGCAACAACTCGCATTTATTTATGTTATGCTCATTTTGCCATATAGTATATATAGCATATATATATTTATATATGTATATACATGTATATATTTGTTCGGCTTCTTGTCGGTCAATGTTCAAACAGCTCGCCAAAATTGCCTGCTAGCTGTGCGCTATGGCTCTCTCCCTCTCCCTCTCTCTCTATCTATCTTTCCCGCTCACTCTGCTTCCTACTTCTTGTTCTATTCGAATTTCTTTTGTTGTTCGGATTATTGCACAATATTTATATTTGAATTTAATTGTTGTTGTCTCACTTAAGCATTAAACATTTTACTTTGCGTAGGCAGTGGAAAAGCCCAACAAGAAATTATCCCAGAGAATCCAAGAAGAACTAGATGACAAATGTGCAAATGCGACCAAGTGAAGTGCGATACCTAACAAATGGCATTCTAAAATGGGTGAAAGAGTAGAAGAGAGAAGGGAGCAGCAGCTAAAGCTGCAGAGACAGCTATAATAGTGAAGGAAAGAGAACTTAAACAGAAGATGTGGAACAACTGGAGAAAGAAAGGAAGTAAAATAATAATAGAGATCGAGCGGGACATAGAGTGGGCTAGAGTGTAAATGAGGAAAGGTATGAGAGAATGAGAGGTGTGTGTGAGAGAGAGAGAGAGAGAGAGAGAGAGAGAGATCGGGACAGAAACCTAGGAGAGTTCTTGATCAAGACAATCTACAAGGATAAACTATTAATTGATTTCAGATCAAATAATTATAATTCAAACTTCTTTGTCTATCCAGCCTTCAAACATGAAAAAACATTGTCAATTAACTTCCAACAAAAAACAGAACAACAACAATTACTTGTCAGCAATTTTCGCACACATCAATCAATAATTTTATGACAATTATGATCCTATCTTATCTTAAGATTTGAAATGCAGTAAAATAAAAAACACAATCTACAGCCAATAAAAGTCATTAAAAAATCAGACTATTGTTGATTATATAATTACAGAACTTTGCGTTTAGCCAATCCAATGAAATTCGCGCGTTTTGCAACACTTAAAACTGATTAATTTGCTTCCCCAATCGATTGTCCGTTCTAAAGTGTGCTCTATTTACAGTTTCCTTGACTTTTCATCAAGTTCTGCTCTTATTTCGGGTTAGAAAATAGGTGTAGTCGCACCTATTTATATATTGTTTCACTTGGTTATTTTTATGTTCGGTTCATAAATTGCTTGTGATTAATCTATTTGATCCGCCGAAGATATTTTGCGCCAAACGATTTCTATTTGAACTTGAGGCAGAAAACGACTCTCGATAACTATATATATATGCGTATATAATACGTATAGGTGTATTTGGCCGACATCAGAGAGAAAGAGAGAGAGAGAGAGATCACATTATTTCAGTATTTGTTGTTTTCTAAGTACAATCAAAGCAGACGAGGCACAAATCAGGACGGCGCAGGTGCAGAAGGGGCGTCAAGAGCTGCGCGAGACGCAGCATGAACAATATCTTAACACCTTGTTTCTATATTTTATATATTCCTTCCCATTATTGTTGTTGTTTTGCCTCTTCGGGCTTTTGCTCAATTGAAAATTCAATTTTCGAGCAATTAAATTAAATTTCGAAGCATACACAAAAAGCAAAACAACAGACATTGGTATACAATGTATAAGGCTATGATTGACTAATCGTTGCTCTAGACTAAAGAATTTTTATTTACAGGAAACTATAAATTATGTATAAAAGGAGAGTCAGGGCAAACTTTGATTAGTTATAGAAAGTATAGAATTGGCAAATATGATCTCTCAAAAATAATTTCTCTAATCTATTTTAACTATTATGTTGGAACCAACTCTCTTGAATCTTTTATATAAAATATAAACACAAATAAACTTTAATCATTTCCAATAAATAATTCATTTAACAACAAACTTGATTACGAAGAACTGAGAAACACAAATCAACAATTTCTAGTGAAATATTAAGTTGATTAATTATGCTCAAGAAATTCTGTCGAAAAGATATTCTTGAGAAGGAAAACAAAATCCAATCAGAGCGGAACTCATATATCGATTCAAGAGAATGTTATAAATCAGAAACATGAGAGAAATGCTTCTAAGCCCACACAATTACAGGGTATCTTTGCTGTGCTAGGCTGCTGCAAGTGCAGCGTCTATAAAGACTTTATAGCACGCACTAATGAATCAGCTTATAGCAAATCTCATGAGTAAAAAGTAACGAATGACAAAACAACTGCCACAGTGTGACTCAAATATATATAATATGACTGTGCAGCTGTATTTGTGTATGTGTGTGTGTGCGTGTGTGTGTGGTGGTCTGTGTATTTGTTGTGTGATTCAATCGGCAGCTATGCGAATGTTTTGGCAGCGCAAAACGCATAACCCCAGCCATAAGTCAATTGTCTAACAACAGCAAATGTTGTGCGAATATCCAATTAGTGGCTCGACATGACATGACAATTACAACACCAACAACAACAGCAGCAGCAGCAACACGACACGCGACAACAACACACGCAGTAAGCCGCTTAGCATCGAACGTATTTCTATAGGTGTTTCAGAGCTCAGCTCAGCGCTGCTCTGCTTTGGTATTCGCTTACCTTCGTAATTGACCTGACCATCACCGTCGATATCAGCCTCACGGATCATCTCATCGACCTCCTCGTCTGTTAATTTCTCGCCCAAATTTGTCATCACGTGACGCAATTCGGCCGCTGAAATGAAGCCGTTGCCATCCTTATCGAACACTCTGAACGCTTCCCGAATCTCCTCTTCGCTATCGGTGTCCTTCATTTTGCGTGCCATCATGGTAAGGAATTCTGGGAAGTCAATTGTACCGTTGCCTGGCGAAAAGCAAAACGAAAATCAAACATTTTATTCAGTTAATTATAACTTGCAAATTCGATTTGAGCCAGCAATGGGCAATGCAATTCGTTAAAGTTCTTTGCATTTATAAATTTCTACAGAAATATTAAAAGTTAAATATGTATAACTATAATATAACCATTTGTGCTTTCTGTATAGCTCACGATGCCCTGATTTCAGCTGAAGTATATTCAATTTTGTTTTAATGTGTTTTTAGGATGCAGCTAAAATTTATGAAAGCGCCTTCAGAGGTTTCTTCTTAATACCTGACAATATTTTTCAGAACCTCGCTTTTAAAACCTGCCTTTATTTCGTTTTCATCGTTCCAAACGGCCTCACAGCCGACTCAACTTGTTGCCAGTGTTGCCAGACTTCCATAAAAATATTCCTTACTTTAGTCTAAATATGAATTACAGCTAAAAACTCTTTAAAGTTCATTCCTATTTCGCTCTTTAAGACTAACTCATGTTTCATTCCAATTGTTTCTCAAACTGCAATTGTTCTCTATTAATCTTCTGTAATATCGCTTTGAGCCAGTTTTAGCTCTACTTTTATTCCATTCACAGCACATTTACCATCTGAACTCCGTAAAAAGTTCGCTTCATCATGAAAGTCCTTCCAGCCCCCCCTTTCCCTCACATTTCCCAAACTCGTTCTAGCAATTTATAAGGCAAACATAAATTTCTCCATCATGAAGTGAAGCAGCACTGACTGCCACGCCCACAGCCACACCCGCACCCTACTTTTTGTGTACCCGTTGGCTATATAAACTCAGGCAAATCCCCTTTGGTCGGCACACAAACAGAAATCTTTTCATAGTCACAATCAAGCAGATTTTCATATTTGACCCATGTGTCGTCGGCTGGCTGAAAGGATTTGCCTCTTATTTGTTCTCTGTCTGACGTGGTACACGTGGCGAATGCGCAACATTTGTGACATTGATAACTTTAGCGCGTTGGTCCGGCGCTGGATAAGATAAGCCCAGCGCAAAACTTTTCGGGGCGGCTCACAATGAAGTGACCTCCACCACAGCCTACCCACCCAGAATGCCAGCTAGACTAATTGAAAAAGTTTCAGTTCACATTCTCTATTTAAAGTTTGTGCTGTTTTCTGTTCCACTCCCTCCCTCCCCTCTCTTGTTCACCTCCTTACGTTTTATGTCTCTCCATTGGCCAAAAAATGTGAAACTTTTCTTGGTGCTTAACCAGCAAAACTTTTGTGTCGAACTCTTGAGACCTTAATTGTTATTGACTTGGCAACCGGGGCGCGGCCCGGGTCAAAAAGGTTCCACGGCCCTGTGTCATGAACTGCATCTAGTATATCTAACTAATGTCTGCCCTTTTAATGGAGCATTCACATTAATATTTACACAAAATGTTACGATTAGACAACTGTCTCGAGGGACCAGCCAAAGTTGAAGAACTTTGAAGAAACTTTCTCAAAATCACTTTTCATTATTATTTCTTTTTGGCACATGTGAACAACAACTTGTGAGTGTAGAATTTAACTAGCAGATAAATCATATTGAAAATCTAGTTGTGCAAGCTCAAAATTGTTTTTATATGTGTACAAATATCTATATTGACATGATTAAAGAAGCTCTGGAAATATTTAGACTCGCAAAACTTTTCAATTTCTCTTTTCTGTTGCATTCTTAAACGCTATATTACGTTAATTGAATATTTAATAGTTAGTATACTTAAATATGTTAATTGTTATACTTAATACTATTACTTTATTATATTATATATATTATTTTATTTCTCTACAATAGATATATTATTCATAAATTTGTATTTTCAACTATTCGTTTCGCATTCATAAACATTTTACTGGATGCTCTGCCTTGCTACATATTCCACCTAGCTCTGCTTCTTCTCACATTAGTGAGTGTTGTTAAACGTTGTTATTTAATGATTCAGTATGGACAAAAGCCAGTCGCCTCTACCTGTAGAAGCAACCCCACTTGTTGCCAACACCAATCACTCATTATAATCAATGCTACCCACATCGTTTAGCAAACATTCCACAGCTCATACCAAATGTAAAATTAACGTTTAGCTATCGTATTTAATGGCCCCACACTAACGCACGCACACGCAGAGCCAGTCAATTATTTCAAGTTCAAATACAAATACAAATCAATGCACAAGTGTTACCTTCCGAGACTCCCGAGCACAGCCGAAAAACAACTACATTAAAGCGCGAACAGCAAAATAAATAATGAAATGAAATCTTAAAAAAAAAAATATCCAGCAATTAAAAGCGAAGCAAAAAAAAAAAAAAATTAAAAAAAAACCGAAAATGTGCTTTCAATTAAAGAACACACAAGTATTATTATGATTATTGAATGGAACATTTAGAAATAATAAGCAAGGCGCACGAATAGCAGCTAAAGCACATATAGCGGCAAATAAAGAGGCGCCAAAAGAAAATTAGATGAAAAAAATATAGAGTAAAACTGTTGCAGTGAACGACTGCAAGATACTCGTCCAATACGAAGGAATCATTATGAAGTTCATTTAGTTATTTGTCTGTTATCTGAGGCAGTAATACTATAAATATAGCCGTCTTAGACTGAAATTTAGTATACTATAAATGGATTAGAGATCTATGTCTGGGTCAAGCCAGCTCACTCTAGGATTTGAATATATAGTACGCAATAAATAGATTATTGACAGATTAGATAGAACTAGTTTATTGCCAAATTGCCTCGGCCTCACTCGATCCATTGCACCGATATACTCTTCTCACTTGATGTGATGAGTATAAAAATAAATATTATATGGAAATTTCTATTTAAAAACATTTCGCTTTTGACGCCAACTATGTCGCTGATTTTGGCTAAGGATTTCCCCAACCAGACGAGCGCTAAATACAAATTTGAGGCCATTTTTGTGTATAGGCCAGATATAGCTATAATATATATACATTTAGATATATCTATATGGCTGATCGACTTTTAGACGCGCCTTAGACAGAAACACTTTTTGACAAGGCTCATATGATGCTGCTGATGATGTTCATTATGATGATGACGAGCCTCTTGCCAATTCGTGTTGCCAATGTCTGGTTGCTTGTTTGGTATTTGGTTTCCATTACCTCTAGAGAGACGAGTCACACTTCCTCTATAATAATATGCATAAATATACACACATATTATGTATGTATATATATATATATATATATATATATACTTATGTCTTTGTATAAGTCGCAGACTCTATGCCCGCCCGCCTTGTCGTTTCGCAACGCTGCGCAAAAATTTTTTCTTGCAGACAATTTAAAATTTTAATAAGATTTTTTTCAACGCTAAATTTAGTTGGCCAGCGGCACAGAGGGGTATACGAACTCTTTATAAATAACACATTGGGATTCCTTATATCTATATATACATATATCGTTCTCTGCTTGATTTTCATTTTATATGCCATTTGCATAGAGCTGGACAATTGCAAAGACTTCCAAAGACATCAAGTTTCAGTGAAACAGTGGGGAGTCTCTATCTCTCTCGCTCTCTCTCTCTCTCTCCCTCTGCCTTTCCGGCCATCTCTCTCTAATGGCGTCGTTTGTATGCAGGCTGCAGTTCTTTTTTGTACGTCGCCAAGCAAATTTTAAGTAATGAATGTTTAATGTTTCCGTCCGTTGTTCACAGACTACAAAAATTACACACACGAGCACGAAGACAGGTGTGCGTGTGTGTGCATATATATATATATAAATATACATATATATATTTATATATATATTTTATATTTTATATAATTTGATGCACGAAATGCCCGATCGTAAAACAGGCGAGATAATCGCCATGAAAGCCACAGTAACTATATAGGAAAAACAGCCATGTGAATAATGCAAAACTGAATGAGTGCTAAACAAATATAAATGACTAAACTAAACAGTCTATATAGTATGTATATATCTATATATATAACATTTAAACAAATTACCATAATTAAGTTGTTTTTTCATGACTATCAGACAGTGTGACCAGCCCAAATATAACTCAATTTTAATCTTCTTCCCAAATGCACTGAAGCAACAGAAATTTTATTTTTTTTAAACAATTAAAAGAAAAACAAGCATTGAAATTGAGGAACTGCTTTTAGCATTATAGAATATATATATATATATATTATATATATATATATAGTAATATACATTATTTATTGATTTCAAACCAAAAGTGTGTAAATAATTTTGCACAATTGATAATAAAAATATTGAAAATTAAAAAGTCATAAATAAATAAAAAGTAACCATAAAAAAACAGAAAAATTTCCTACAATTCTCTAGATTTAAAAACAAATGGTATTCCAGAATTCCTATAAATATTTATATTTTCGACTTATATTGGCCAAATGTTTAGTGTATAAAATACAATGCATAATATTTATTTATTACCCTTCACGCTGGAATACATACAAAAACATACATCAATCACACGCCACACATACGCACGAATACATATGCATACTACTCCAACGCTCACAACTTCGTTTTAAACTGCGAAATAAGAGCTCAACACGCTCGCTCTCACTCCCACACACACATAGATACATTTATAGTTGTAAAATCCACTCTCTCTTATTTGCCCTGAGCCAAGCAACAATCTATATTTAGCTCTGAACGATAAGCATCAGTCAGTCAGTCAGTCAATCTGTCATTCACTCGCTCGTCCACACCCGCCTATTCACGCGCTCCTTGTGCCTGTTGTCCTCGTTTCTGCTATCCGATTGGCGCATGCGCTACTCAGCGCCTTTTGTGCAGACTTTGCCCTGGATTTTTCATCACATGCGCATTCTGCACGTGCAAGAAGAAGCAGAGAGCAGAACAAGAACAGAGCAAGAGCAATTGTAGTTACGACGCCAGCAGCACAGCCGCTGCAGACAAGAGAGAGAGAGAGTAGGAGAGAGAGCAGCCTCTGCTCCCGTCAAATATGGGTAACTTCACTTCGGCTGGCATTTCGTTCGCTTTGCACTTTCGCACGACGACAGCGTAACGCAGGCAGAGTAGCGGTAAAGAGCAAGGGCGCTGCACGAAGTCTTGGGAAGAGCTGAGAGCGCTGACTGCCTTAGTTACTGTTGTTGCTACTGCTGCTGCTGCTGCTGCTGCCGAAGTGGGTAACTTCAATTCTGTTCTGGAATTTCTGTCGCCTTGCACTTTGGCAGGGCAGAGCAAATGCAGTGAAATTGAGAGAGACAGAGAGAGTAATAGCTGCTGCTTTAGTAATTGTTGTTGCTGCTGTTTCATCTGCCAGTGGATGTGGGTGACTTGATTTCGGTTTCTTGCATTTTTATCTCCTTGCATTTTTTACTCGTTACGCTTTGCACTTATCGCGCTGCTTGTAGATTTATCTGTGTGTGTGTTTGTATGAGTTTTCTGTTGCTTGTTTGGGTGGGGCCTGTTTTATTTTTAAGCTAATTGTCGAGCTTTGAACATATTATGCAAAAGGCAAATGCGCACACAGCCGCGGGCGCCGACGCACACACACACACTCTTGCATATGTGCATGCATAAAAAAGTGATTTATAATTTGTGAAAATTTATATAGCCCGCAAGAGCAAAAACAAATTATTCTCGACACATTTCTCAATTGCTAAAAATACATATAAAAAGCCACACGAGCAAGCGCTCCACCCCCCTCACTCTCACTAACTCACACACACACACTCTTCTTCCCTCTCACACTTGTTGGAAATGTGCAGTTGTTGAACAAGTTTTCATGCAAAAGGTGAAAAACCTCAACGGGCGACACATTTGGCGGCGTCTATCGCTCAATTTATTTTAAAAAGAAACAAAATTGAAATACTTATTTTCATTTTGTATTTCTTTTTTTTTTTTTCATTTAGTTTTTCCCAAATATTCTGTAGATTCTTTGTGTTCCCAGTTTTTGGGGGCTTCTCAACCACCTTTTGTCAGGAATCCTGTGTGTGCATTTTTGACAGCAATTACAACAACAACAAGAATATGAACATTAGCCAGCCCAAACAACAGGCCAAATATTTTGTAATCTATTTTTAATGGCTATGACGTGTTTTTGTTGCATATTTTTAGCCGATCGCAAAAAGAACGAAAACCTAAGAAAAACACAAAGAATTTCGTTGTCCGTCTTGCTTGCCTCGGGATCTATTCACAATTTTGTTGTCTGTTGATCTCGTTCAAGAATAGATCCATAGTAGGGTATATAATTAGCTTGAGAGAGCCAAAATATAAAGGGTTCAAAGCAATTAGCACATTAAGAACACAAGAACTGAACCACAAATCTCAAGTGGAACTAGTTCAAGAGTTTAGGCAATCGAAAATTGATTTACCAATTTAATCTTTGCGAAATCAAGATATGCCAAGCTCTTAACATGAATACTAAATATTATACATAGTTTACGAATGCGACACACAAAGAGAAATTGAAAAGAATTTCAAATACTTTCGAGAGTGCCTAAGCTATAGCTATATAGAGAATCTTATCTGCAATAACCTAAGCGTTTCGCTTCTTCTTATCAAATCACATTTTCAACTCACCATCGGCATCGACCTCGTTTATCATATCCTGGAGCTCAGCCTCTGTGGGGTTCTGTCCCAAGGATCGCATAACTGTGCCCAACTCCTTTGTTGTGATGGTGCCATCGCCGTCTTTGTCGAATAGCGAGAACGCCTCTTTGAACTCAGCGATTTGTTCCTCTGTCAGCTGATCGGCCTGCAAAAAGATAATTCAAAATATTTTCTCAGTTTCACTTTTCTATTTCGTTTTCTTTTTCAATTTTCAAATACCATAATTTAGTTTTCGATTGAACAGACTTTGCTTCAATGTATATTTTATAATTAATTGCTGTCAAGTTTATGAAGTGTTTATGAATGATGACACAGTCGTTGACTACTTGATGTTATTTCAATGCCAACATATAGGCGAACAACAATATTTCATATATAATTTACAAATATACAGCGTACATATATATATACATATAGGTAAGCTGGCTACTATTTCTGGGCTATGCGTAGGAAAAGCCATTTCTTATAAATATTTTCCCTAAGCTTTTTATATAACTTTCCAAAATTCTGGAGAATTATGAAAAACTCTAAAATAAATTTTACAAATATTTTCAAAGTAATTTTTCAAAGAATCCCATTCAATTTTTCATTCACGGCCAAAATGTTGTGCGCAAGTTTTGGTGTTTTTCATTATTTGTAAAACGTGTTTTGGGAAAAAAATTGTTTTGTTGCTCATTTCTTAGATATTCTAATAATACCCAGCATTTCGAATCAAAGTTTTGAACTGGACTAATATTTCTTTTAGGAGAAAAGAAAATTAGACCTCGAACTGAATGTTTTTCTAAATATTAGGAATGGTATTTTCATATATTGTAGCTCTTTAAATATGTAGAAAATTTAGCTTAATTACAATGAATAAAATAAGTTTATTCAAAACTCTACAATCTAAATTCTATACTATTATATATTAACATTTTGGAATGTTTCTCCTAGTTTTCCACTTTAATACCAAACGTATTCTATTCTACCCACATATTCAAACACTTCCGCAGGTAGCTATCTAACTATCTTTTATTTAAGCCAAGTGTGAGTCGTCAATCATAGCTTTATATATAGTTTTTTATATATGTACTTATAGGCAGCTATATACAGTTCGACAGTGCTCATGACAATTGTATCTATAAGAGAAGCGATTTGCAATTATAATACAATGCGCGTTTCCACCCTTCAGCGAAACCATAAAAAGAAACAAAAGAGAACAATAAAAATGTTAGAGGCAAATATGTCGAAACATTCAGTCAAGAAGATACGTCAAAGAAAAAGTGGGCTTTGAATAATTTCGCATATTGTTTGCACTCAACAAAAAGGCGCCAGACACACAAAGATATTTATATATATATATATATAAACATATACATATATATGTATAGAGATACAGTTGTTCTCATATCTCAGCAATGGTATCTAGAAAAAAAAAAGGTGTTGGGTTCCTCTGACGTCAATTTACTTGTATCTTTAAGGGGTCTAAAGTTTTCGTATTTATATATGCGTAACTGTAGCTTTGTGCGCTTCGTCAAGGTTCTCTGCTGGAGCATATTATGCTATAGTAGAGTCCTTGGTTGTAGCATTTCCCTGACTTTGTAAACCAAAGCTCGTTGTCAATTGAAGCGTTTCGGAAACTAATTTGTTTTGACAGACATCAATTCAAATAATATAATATATAACATATAGCAAGGCGATAAGGTCGGCGCCCCAATATTTACATATATATAAATATAATAGAGCTACGACTCGCATATCAATAATATTTATGATTATATTTATTGCCTACGTCAGCGGCAAATTGTTTCAAAATAATTTGTATTTTATTTATTTTTATTCTGTTCTCATCAAATTATTTGGCATTGATTGATTTCGGAAACTAATGCTCGTAATATTCATAATGGTCGTAAAGACCCCATATTAGATACAATGCAAAAACGTAATACTTTGCTAGGTCTATTTGATCACTCGCAATTCATAATATTATGAGATCATATATAGAGCAATCGATGAGCTAATCTAAAGATATACTAAGCAAGTCCAAATATGAAATTATACTCTCAATCGATTTTTAATGCAAAAATCCTTTAAAAAAATTTCTCATGTATTTGTATGTATATTGTGTATACACTACACAAATTATGAAGATTATGAAACTAATAGTGATAGGTTTTTAATTATATGTAATAATTATATAAAAATTATCAATAAATAAAATCATCAAAAATAAATTACATGTTTATAGAAATTATTAAAAATAATTCTAAAAATCTAACATTCATTGGGTTTTGCGTATATTTTGCTCATTTTTGTATCTATGTATACATATTTACATATATGCCATTTTAATTTCTATGAGCTCACTGCTAATTGTTCATTGTGACTCAATCAAAATGCAATTCTAGATGAAAACAATTTGAGAGTTTACTGCAAAGCAATTTAATGTAGATTAAAGTATTCTTAGATTTCAGATAAGACTTGTATATACAAAATAAGTCCCACGACTATATATATTATATTATCCCCGTTCAAGTGCAAAGTTCTCATAACTTCACGCTATCAATAAACCCAAATATGTACTATCTAATCAACGTAAAGAAAATCTACCTAATAAGTAGGCACACTTCTAACTCAAGGCGTACGAGTAGTTCGAGTGTTATATAAGCAATTCGCCAAAATGTTTGTATATATATATATATATGTTTCTATATATGTATGTAGATATCTTTACCACAGGTACAATTGTATATGGACAACTTTTGTGGAGCTTAGCCAAAGAGTAAACGATTGGTTCTTTATCTAATCGTTGTCGATTACAATTTAAGAGCGCCAGGTGTATACATAATCCTGAACAATCAGAAATTAAAATTCTTTGAATTGATAAGCTTCTTTTATACAAATTTGTGCTCCAGAGCAAATGAGTAACATTTAATAATATTTCATATTTAAAATATTTTTAATATAAATAATATATAAAATATATTTATTATATATTATATATTTTATATATTATATATTTTATATATTATATATTTTATATATTATATATTTTATATTTTATATATATTATAGTTTTCTTATAATATTCGGTATATTATTTTCAATTGACATCGTACCACTGTACCTACTGTTAAATAGGTGTAGCGTTGGGCGTCAATTGAATTTGGGCTTATCGCTGTACTAGATAAAACACTTTTTTCCACTTTATTTTCACATATAGATTTTATATTTGCTTGCTCAGTAGTAAGTGTTGTTATTGTTTTTGATTATGTCATAAAAATGTGAGTCAAAGCGTCAAAGGCAGATCAAAGCTCAGCATGTTGCCTTATAAACAACAATATGGCAACGCCACCCACGCGTGCAACGTAACCAGATCGCGGGCGCTGCCTGTCAGGCCTTTAATTGCGCGTCCAGCTGACGCCCTCCTATCGGCACCTGGCCATGCATGTGTTTAGGTGTGTGGGTGCACGTGTGAGTGTGTGTAGGTGTGTTTGTGCTTACTTTGCAGGCATTGCACATGTGATACAATTGAAGCATAAACAATACTTTTTAATAGCTTTCTCTAGCTATAGATGTCTCGCTCTCGCGTTTTCCTCGAACTGTTTAGTTCGTCCGCTTGTATTTGGCTGGACCGAAATCAGGCAAATAGCGGTTTTTATTAATGAGTTTTAGCAACAATTTTGTTCTCTACTTCTTTTAAGGCGAATCGACAAGTCGAAAAGAGAGTTGCCGGCTAGTCAGTACGAACCGGTTAACAGTGGCAATAAGGTGTATGTACATACAGTCATACTCATGTATGTGCCTATGCATAGACATGTGTATATGTATGTGTTTTTGCATGTTTGTATTTTCAGCGAAAAGAATTGTTGCTAATGTGTTGTCAAAGTTTTTTTGTTAGCGCTTTCGATGAAATCAGCCAAGTGAGTCAGAAACATAAAAGAAAAGAACAGAAACAACAAAAACAACCGACATTTAGCTCAACTTGATCCATGTTTGAAAAAAGTGAAAAAGAGGGTGCTGAGGAAACAAGAAAACAGCAAACAGCAGAAATCAAACCCCCCGAATGAATCACATTTAATGCAAAACAAAATATTGAGCACGTAAAACGATTTGTTTTAATTAAAAGCTGTTTGCATTGTAAAACAAAAAGAAGAAAACGCTAATTAAATTAGCCGAGAGACAACGATGGGTGGGTGGTTGACTGCGTGTGTATTTTCTTATCAGAAAGCAAACGCAGCAAGCGCTAAAACCAAATACAATTTAAAAAAAAAAAAAAAAAGCAGTAAAACAAAAAATAGGATTATGTGCGGTTATTATGGCGACGTCGCCACGTTTGGCGTCTGCGGCGAAAAAAAAATAGAAGAAAGGAAAATATATTTTTTTCTGTTCTCTCTCTTCATTATGCTGCACGCTGCACACGTTAGCCCGTTACAATGAAATTCTTGTGCGAATGACAAAGTAGAACAAGCAGCAACAGCAACAACAGCAACATGGCCATACAGCAGCAGCAACAGAAGCCAAAGCAGAAAGCGAAACAGCAAAATAACCGCAATGCGGCAAATGAAACGGTTATGGAAGAAAACAACAAAACGTAGGCGCCGCAACCGACCGACCAACAGCGAGAGTCAGAGAGTGAGTGAGCGAGAGCGAGAGCCACTGCGAAAACGCAAAAGAAAGCGCACGCAGATAAAAGTGCGCGGCCCGAGAGCCAAAAGCGACGCAGTGTGAAATACGATTGATAACAAATGTGCAGAGCGAGAGTAACGAAACGAAACGACACGAAGCAAAACGCAACGCAACCTGGCGTAAAACTGTGTGAAACGGTTATTGCTGAGCGAGAGAGTGTGGGAGAGCGAACTAGCTTTGCTGCTGCGCGCATATGAAACGGTTAAGTTGAGCAAGCCAACGAAACGCGACAAAGCAACGACCAGTCAGAATTCCAAAAGCCCAAGAATTTTCGCCGTTGCCTTTTCCTATTTTTGCTTATATGTTTCATTTGTTCTTCTACACGTCATTCGTGTCTAACCTCAATTTTCGCGGTAAATAAAGCGAAACGAAATACAATAAGAAACAAGTAAAGAAAAAAGCCGGTGGCGCTGCTGCTGGAAGCGTTGCTACAGCTACTCTTGTTGTTTTTGCTGCTGCTGTTGATCAATGCTCTCTCTAACGCTCTCACAAATACATTTGTCATGTATAGTGCAAATAAATGCTGATAAAGTGCCGATTGGCAACACACTTTTTTTGTGATGCTGCTGATGCACAAGGCAATGCATTTATATGCATTTGTGTATTTATGTGTATGTGTGTGTGTATGTAATACAGCTGGAAGCGGAGCCGCTGCGACGCCTTTTGAATGGCGCAAGGGGCGCGCCGCAAAGCGCTGTTGATAACGAGTTTTTTATTTCATTGCGCTGCTTTACTTTACTTTTTTTTTCTGCCTACTTTTAAGTTTGATTAATATGGGGTGGGGTGAGTCGTTTCTGAGTAAGCGAAACTTGTTTTTTTCAGTTGCACCCTTTGGATAATAGTGCAATAATAGCTAGGGTGGGGTGGACCTTCATTTGCCTTGAATATCTCTCATGCAGTTGCTAAATTATATAGATATATACAAAATTTTCCTATTATTTTGCTGTAGTTGTAGTTGTTTCACGAACTAATACAAAAATGTGAATGATTTATTGATATTTTCTTTCTGTGTGCTATAAACATTAATCTTGTGGTTTTTAGTCGAAATTAATTTCATACAATAAGAAACAATTATACTTAAGCAAGAAAAATCAGATTAAATAATAAATAATTGACATTATTATCAGTTAATAATGGAAAATTCTGTTTATATATTTTATTCTCAATAATAAAAATGCAAACACAAAACCCAAATAAATATTTGTCTTTTTTTGGAAGGTTTTTTTTCTGTAGACATATATTTCATTTTATAAAAAAGATTACATATATATATATATTTCTTTATTTGCAAATATTTAAGTTGGTTTTGTGTACATTTTTTATGACAATAAAAAATAATATACATATGTATATAGATTTTAATTTGCAAATATTGGTTTTATCTGTAAACATATTTGTTTAAACAACTACACAACAGTAAACAAATTCAGCTGCTTATGCTAAATTGAGTTATAGCTAATGTTTACCTAGTTTATTTAGATAATTAGAAGAAGTTCAACTTGAATAATATAAAATTCTATCTAAAATGATAACGAAAATTATATTCTCTGCTGACGCTACAGAAAGGTGAGTCATTAAAAAACTAACCCTTAGTTTTAAAAATATGAGAAATACAAAATTTTACTTTTTTTTTTTTGGGTAGTCGAAAAAACCAGTTTGAGGCATTTTAGTCAAAGGGGGTGCATTTCGACACGGCAGCTGCTGCAGGGCTAAGGATCAAATGTAATCCAATTGGACTGGCAAGTAATTCGCGCTGGCACACACACATGCATACATACATAAATAGGCAAACGAGAACACATGTTCAATTTTAACCTTTGTGTTTTTGAGATTTTGGCAAATTGTGAACATTTCAATGGAAATATTTGTGTAAACATTGTGGAGGAGAGAAAGGCGGAGATTTGGCGAGAAAAAGCAGATAGCCGGAGGATTTGGAATTTTTGAACTTACCATTTTTGTTGTTGGGTTTTTGTTGTTGTGTTTGGAAAGAAATGTAGCTAAAGGTTAATCCGCTGCTGCTGCTGCTGCTGCTGGCGGCGACGACGACTATTTTGCTGTTGTTGGTATGTGTGAGTGGAATTTACGTGGACGACGCGCGTTCAACGTTTAACTTGTAAATTGATTTGCGTTTTAAGCAAATTTACTTTAATAACACACTGTAAAAGATCGAGAAGAAGAAGATGTTGAGAATAGTGCACATGAAACGGAGCAACAACAGTAGCAAAAAAATTCACACACACACGCACGCACATCCGAAGAACTAAAGCAGCGTCGTTGCCGGCGGCGAACACAAATGAAATGAAGGAAAATCAAGGAATGATGTGAGGCAAAAAAAGAGGGGACAAAAATGTTAACGTTGACGTCGACGCTGGCAGCGACGCTGCTTATATTCTTCTTTTTTTTTTTTTGTATTCTTTCGCCGTGGCAAATTTCTTGTTGCTATTTGTTGCTCTGCCGAAATTTTGTACAATTTTTTTTCTTATTTTTTTTTTGTTTTTCCTATTGTGCGATATAATTGGCGAAACACACGCGCGCACACTCGTTGTTAATACATATGTATGTATACAAATTTCTCGATTTCGGTTTATACAAATATTTATATTTGTTTAATACATTTGGATTTTCGTTAATTTTGTGTGGGCTCATTGCTTTGGAAGATTTTTTTTGCCTGACTAGAAGTCCCCTTTGCAACTTTGTTGGCTTTGGTATATTTGATAATTTATAATATTTTTTCTGCTTTTGATAATTTTGCAATTGTTGGTAACTCACGATCTTAATCAGAACTTGCGTCCGTAACGGTTGACAACTCAATTGTAACTGTACCGTTTAAAAACCGTTAGCGTACTACAATAAATTCGTGGTGTTCAGCTGTTGTTCGGCTGCAAAGACAATGTTAAATGATGGCTGTTAGCTGCTCAAATGAGCTGCATTCGCTCACGACGTTGCTCAAGTGAGCTGCTAGCTTCGCTGTTGTGCTCAGTGGCGCTGTTAATGAACACAACTGCTGTTAACTTACGCTCGCGTTGCTGCAAAGCAGTAGTTGAGCGAAACGGTTTGTGGAGCGAAACGGTTCAGTAGCGCTCTCCATTGCGATTTCTAGCTTTCGTCGTGTTTGCTGCTATGCGTAAACGCAATAAAAATATTAAAAAAGGGGAAATGCGAAAAGAAATTTTGAGGATGAATTTTGCAAACAGTCGCGCCGGCGCCTTTGTGGACATTCTTAATTACATTCTAATTGGAATTCTTTATATTTTTTTGGGATATTTGTGTGAGACGATAGGAGCATTAATGGTTGATAACATAGGGATTGCTTTGATGCTATCACGGGAAAATATTAGTTAAACTTCATATCTGATCTTTGCTCTACATACACTAACACAAATACCGTATGTATGTACACACATACATATATTGGTATGTGCACTTGCATGTAAATAAAGGTAGTTTTAATCATGGATTTATGCAAAGGTGTATGTATGTATGTACATATGTATGCCTGTAATCTCTTATGTTATGCCATTCACATACATGCATTTACATGCATGTATTAGTTTTTTGCATTGGCTCGATTTTTGGACTCTTCTTTTGGTCAATTTCTATCCCTCGTTTTTTTTTCACTCGCCTTGCTTTTTTTTTTGCCGCAGCAAATTGTCGCAATGTGCTTTTTCTTTCTTTTGGCGCAGTTGTCGTCCAACTCAACGCATGCCAACAAGTTAAGTATGTTAACCTCTGTAAATTAGACAAGGAGGAGGTAGAGAAAGAGAGAGAGAGGGAGACAGCAAGCGGCAAAGGGCACAGAAATGAAGTAACAATGCAGCAACTACGACGGCGATGGCGACTGCGACGCTGACGTCGTCATTGGCGATGGCGACAGCGACGGCAACGGCAACGGCAACGACAGCAATGCGCCATTTTTCGCCATGAAATTCGGTTAGGGACGTCTTTCGCTCTACGTCCGTCAGTTAGCACATACATTTGTATGTGTGTGTGTGTGTGTGTGAATTGGGTAAACATTTTGCAAGCCAGCGAAGCCCCACAAGCCGCAGCCAGAGCCCAAGCCCAAAGCCAAAAACCGTATTCTCTGCCTCCTTTAGGCGACTTGTCAAAGCTTTCGTCGCAATGCGTTCAAACTTGCTGAAAATTCATTTGTGTGTCTCTTCATTTACAGTTGTTCTTTTTATGGAGGTTAAGCATAAATATAAATCCGTTATAATTTCAAAAGCTCAAAGAGCTTTGGCTTGTAGACTTGCATCTATTTGAATAGCTGATTTTTATTATAAATCTTACAGTCTTTTTTATAGTAAAATAAATTTTAATTTTTTGTACACCAAACTTGAAACTTTTTTAATGCAGCTTGTAAGTTTATAGACTTGTCAAGATATTTAGTTAAACCCATCAAAGCTGATGATTAATGATTAAATTTATCTATTATCTTAGCTTACTATATCATAACTCTGAGAGGTTATAAATTTCTCGTCCAAGTATCCAACTTCTTAAGCCATTAAATTGCACCCCAGGGCATCAAACATTAACATTTTACTTTCATCTCCTTTTCTTTTTGTTGTTGTTATGCAAGAAAAATAAAAGCTAATTACGAGGGCACATCTAGCCATAAAACAGCCAGAATATTCTCTGTGTGAGCTCGCTAATTGTCAGCGAAATAAACGTTTGCAATTACGCTGGGTATATGATGGTGTTTTAATAGACCTACTAAAAGGTGATTTCCTCAGTGCGTTTCGGGGCCTTCAATAAGTACCACTAGAAGCTGACAAAAAGGGGCCATTAAACCCATTTTCATGGAAAGCTAAGCGTTTAATATAACGCTTCTTATACGCCTATAATGAAAAGTGAGCGAAATGAGGAATGTAGGTGAAAACAAAAAGAAATTTGTAGATCGAGGTATGCAATATAGGCTTTAAATTATATATTTGATATATATTTAAAATTTTTTAAATAAATTGGATAAGAATAGATTGCAAAATATTGAAAATAAAAATGACAAAAAACAGATATTTCAAATCTTTTAACTAATTGGTTATATCACTTCTGTCATGTACATTTTTATGCATCTACAGATCTTTCCATCTGTTAGTTTAAGAGACTTGACTTCTTATTAGTTCGATTTCATACTAAATAATTTCTAAAAATCCATAATAAAAATCCATATATTTTCAGGTTTTCTTCAGATGTTTTATCTCAACATATCGTTGAGACTTGTTTATTATTATGATGTTAGAAAAATGTTAATGTTAGAAAACTATCTATACTTTGTTAGATGTTTCAAACCTAATCCTAAGACATTCATAAATTTGTTCCCCATCTGTTTACTTCAGTTTACTTCTTCTTGCTCTTCCTGGCCTTTCGGGCTCGCTTTGCTTGATCCTTACGCCATTTCTGCCAATATCTTTGGATCTTGCGCGCCGCCCGATTCATCATGTAGAGCAAAATGCGCTGTTGTTGCTTACGCTGCTCCTCCTTTTCGTATTTGACCACAATATTCTTATAGACAGCCTCTTCCTTTCGATACAGCACCATGAATTCGTCCAATTCTTTTTTGGCCACCTTAAACATATCTTCCAGTTCGAGATTTTCGCGCAATTTCTCAGTCACACTTGAATCGTATTTACGAAGGATATTCTCAAGCTGAATCAGCAGTTTGCTTCTAAAAGGGGCAATCAGGGTAATAAAAGAAAAATGTAAGAGCTTATAGGGATTTCTTTTGTCTAAAGATCTTTCTTTCCAAATTGCAAGTTTACGGAAATTTTCTCTTTAATTTTAGACTAGAGTTTTTCCATTTATTACTTACTTTTCACCGCGTATTTCTTTTTCCTTAGCCGCATTATTTTTAATTAACAGTTCGAATTTGGCCTTTGCTTGCTCCAGCTCCTCCTCCAGTTCCTTTTGCCTTATCAGGCTCTGTTTTTGGTTCTCACGCAAAATGCGACCGCGTTTTTCACTGCAACGCGTGGGAAAAGTATGGAAAGTGCGTGTGTGTGTGAGAGAGAGAGAGAGAGAGAGAAAGCGTAGGCTTCGTAGGACTCACATTTCGTTTTGGATGCGCACATTGTTCTTCCACTTGCGACTGGCCAGATCGCTCTCGTGTTTCTCCAATATTACGAACTGGACGCCCTGCTTCCAGCGTAGCGCCGCATACTTAGACTTGAGTTTCTTCCTGATGTTCTCGTTGCGGGCCTTGGTCTCTTCGCGCTCCTGGTACATGACATACAGCTGTCTCTCCATATTTATCTCGGCCTTCGAGGTGCGCTCGAGATGGCGGCGAGCGACAGACAGAATCGTTTCGAAGGCAAACAATAGGGTCTTATCGTAGGTCGATAGATTGTTTAGGTAGCGTGGAAATAGCTCATTCATTTTGAAATTTCGATGGAAATAATCGATTATCCGAAGTACTTCGTTATTGAACATCTGCGTATCGATCGCATCCAATTTCTTTACGGCCTTCAAGTGCTCAATTGCCGGCTGATAGAGGGTGCCCTGCAATTGTCGCTCCACATTCTCGATATCTGCGGCCATTCGTGGCAAGATAAGCGATATTTTCATCCGGCCAAGCGAGTCCTCCAGAATGCGTAGAACATTCTCCACTTGCACGTCACGAATACGGGCGAAATCTGCGTGGAATTCTCATCGATTTTAGTATTCCAGAAAAAAAGCTTAAACTCACCCTCCGCCTCAGCTGGATCTAGGTGCTGCATCTTTCTATAAAAGCTCTAGGATATTCATATATATGTATTCGTCTTTCTATTTGTATAAAAATTTACATTTGTGTATATATTTTATATTGTGTATGTTTGTGTTTCTTTCTGTGCACTGAACTGAGCTTTTTCGATTTGGCAGTTGGGAAAACAACTTTGTTGCCTGGCTGGTTACTTGATTTATGTTGCTAGGCAACAGTAAATATTTCATTTTGTTGTTGTTTTTTCGAGAGAAATCTATTGGAAGTTGAGGGATATATATTAAAATAAAACAACAAAAAAACAAATATAATAAGTAAGAAATTATTACTTATGATTTCTTTTGATAGAAAATTTGAAGACAGAGTGATCGAGAGAGAGAGAGAGAGAGAGAGAGAGAGAGAGAGAGAGAGAGAGAGAGAGAGAGAGAGAGAGAAGAGAGGAGAGAGAGGAGGTAGCGAATAGGCGGGAACAGAGATAGAGCCGAATAAAGTCAAAGAACGAGTGAGCGAGAGAGAGAGAGAAAGATGAGGTAGATGAAGAAGGAGAAAGCGAGAGAGTAGAGAGACAGACAGAAAGAAGCTAAGAAACACTGTTTGTATTGTCACACTTCTTTGATATATTTTGAGCTTTTTTAGATCTGCCAGATAATCGAAAGTTTTGAGAAATCTCCCACAGATAAGATCACTTAGTTCCTCTGAACGAATCCCACTTTCCCTTTACTGCAAGCATACACACCGTTTGGGTGTTATACCCCATGTCGGACTATTTAAGCACAGGGTATAAAATCGCAGTTTTTGAGCTAAGTGTAGCATTGCGTATGCCGCCTTTGGGCGTGGGTGTGGCACACTCGCGTAGGCGTTTTGGTTGGGCTATGCAAAATTGTGCAAGGGGCGTGGCATGGGAAGGGCACCACCGAGGAGTATGCGTGTGTGCGTGAGTGAGTGTGTTTGGCAGTTGGCTTCACTTGTATTTGGGACCTTGGCTCTAGCTCTGGCTGCCTGCCTGCAAAAAAGTTATTGCACAGGGATCACGCAGAGAGGGAAGGGGCCAGGGGTTGGCTGGTTGTCTAGGGTGTTCGGGGCGAGTGGAGTTGTTGGGGGGATGGCGTGTGTCGCATTATGTCAACTGGCGTGGCATGAATGATAGCTGTGACAGGCAGCAGCAACGCATCAACTACAACTGTAAAGCGCTGCGAAGGGGCATTTCCGTTTGCCTGAATGTTTGTTTGCCAGGCGAACAGGCCCTTCAAGAAATGGAAATGGAAATGGAAAATGGAATCGAGCTACCAGAGCAGGAGCAGGAGCAGGAGGAGGGCGTATCCTGACAAAAGGCAAAGCGTAAACTTTCGTACAAAGCGCTGACAACAAACAAAATTACTAGAAAAGAGGTGTACGGAATTATAGGCCCCAGGTGCGAAAAGTTTTGTTTGTGTATGGAAAAGTTGAGAAAACGTGGAGAATAGATTGTCATATTTGGTTGGGATTTAACTTAACTTATTATATATATGTATATATACTAATATTAGTACTTATATACTGATACTTATCCTAAAATTAAAATATTCGCACTTATACTAATCATACTTGTACCTAAGCCTCATATAGTATTACAAATATTCAGATATTCAATACAAATAATAACAGTTATCTCTGCAGTTGTATGAGTACTCAGCTAATGGTATTAGTACTCATGCTTCTATTCACGTTTATCATACACTCACAACATCACAAATATGCCTTTCAAATACCCTATTTATAGAAAAAGCTTTTATGTTTCCATTTCGGTAAAGGCCTCTTTTCTATTTGTCAGCTTATAGTTATTTTCCAAATGATATGTTACCCAAATAGCTGCAATCCAACCCACTACGCTTTTTTCTCTTTTGTTCTTTTTTTTTTATATAAACGTACGCCTATTTCCCCTACTATGTGACGCACAATTTGCAGGTAACATGAAAGACCTCCAAAAAGCACACGTACACATGCACGCTTGCACACCAACACACACACACACATACGGATTTACAGTGTTCAAACATAGCGCAGCAATAGCTGCTAAAAGTCAACTCGCATAGAATAAGAGAGACAGAGAGACAAAGAGAGAGGGAGAGAGTGAGTGAGTGAGTCTGGGTATGAGAATGGGAGGTGGCGAGGACAGGCAACCGCAGTGTCAGCTGCGTCAGCGTCAGCGCAACAAGTAAGAAGAAGCAATAGGTGAAGAGGTTGAAGCGAAACGTCCAATAATATGGAAGCCAAAGAGCAGGAACAACAGCAGCAACAGCAGCAGCAAAACGTCGTAGGCCAAGCAAAAGTCGAAATAACATTTTTTTCGTCGTGCTGTGTAAAATGCTGCAATGCTGACGAACAACAATACTGTTGTTGTTGTTTCTCTTGTTGTTTCTGGCAGCGAAAGCGAATGCGTGATAAAGATGGTAAGAAAAAGCGATAGCAATGGGCAGAGCATGAAAAAATGACGCATAAGCAGCAGTAGGAGCAGAACGCATACAGAGAGAAAGTGACTGTTACGCAGAGAGAGTTTAATATACGAGAGAGAAGAATATTGAGAGAGCTCGCCCCCAGATGTATGCAACTGTGTTTGTGACTGGCCTCGCCTCGTCTAACGTCCGTCTGTGTGTGTGTGTGTGTGCGTAGCAAATGGCCATGTAAAGCGGCACCGCAGAAAAACGTTAACGGTACTGCAAAGAATGTGCAGCGCAAAGCAAAATCTAACCAATAGCAACGACTCGCTCTCGCTCCTGCTCTCGTTCTCACTCGCGCTCTCTCAGTTTCTGGTTCTCGGCTGTTGCTGCTGCCGCTTGGCCCACATTTGGCAGGCTCAGCTGTGGCTGATTTTTACCGTTTGGCTTGCTCATTATGTCGCTGGCGTCGACGTCGGCGTTGGCGTCGCCTTGGCAGCATTCCTGCTTAATGTTATATATTTTTATTGTCTTTACTTTATTTTCACGACTAGCTAAAAATTTTTGTTCTGTTACGCTTCGGCTGGCCGCATTGCAGTTATAAATCTGTGGTTTTTTCCCTCTTTTTTTATATTTTGCATGCCCCCTGGCGAATAACTTTAGGAGGCCATGAGTGCTTGCGGCCAGGGTTGCCAACGCATAAAAAAGGTTAGCTTTGCGTCTTCCAAAGGGCATGAACAGTTAATTTTTAATATGCTTTCTCTTTCCTCATGAATAATTTCTTTACTGTGGTAGAGTTTATTGTTTTAAATTTATGCATTAACAATAATGGCAATATTTAAGATTATTTATTTTTCAAAATTTTATTTAAACAAATTTTTATTTTATATTTTAATGTTTTCATCTGTCATTCTTATTCGTTTCTCGCTTTGTTCTTCTTCTGTTTGTCTTTTCCATTGTCTCTTTGTTACTCAGTTATATACATTTTTAATACAGTACAGATCCCACATACTTGATAATTCAGCTTGGGTATAAAACTTAACGACAATTTTCAACATTTCTATTTCCACTTGCTTGGCTTTTCTGCCCTCTCCCCCGCCTCTTCTCGCCAACATAAAAGTTTTCATTTGAAAGCGTTCGCTATGCAATTCTCTCATAGGTTCCACTTGGCTTTTCTTTCAGGACTCGAACTTTTAGTCTTTTGGCATTTGGCAGCTGCTCAGCCATTTTGTTTTTGTTTTTTTTTTTTTTCTCAACCTTTTGGCTTGTAATTTGAATTTTTTCAACTGTGAAGCTACGCCCGTGCCTCCCCCTTAGGCTTGATTATGGCCAAAGAACTTTGCAGAGTAGAAGAGTTTTCTGTTATCTAATAAACTGCTTGCAAGGCAATTTGTGTGTTGAGACAGTCAGTGTGCATGGCTGTGTGAATCATAGATTTGATTGTATTATAAAAGTTCTGTGCTCTTTGGACCTTGGGGAGAAATGTTATGGTTATGTTATTTAGCATGCGGGAATAGCAGATATACCCGTAGTTAAACTCTTTGTAGCAACAGTAACTGTTTTATATTCTTTGATATAGCATCTTGAAGTGTGTTATGTAGCTTTATATGATAAACCAGAAAATTTTCTATCTTTCTGAAAAAACGAGTCTTTTAGTAGTCTCCTAAGCTTACTTTTAACAGTGGCGCTTACTTTATTTAACATAACGTACACAAGCTGTTATTTAACATTATTAATCTCATCTACCTATTGATCTCTCATAACATAAGCATATGCTCAACGCTGTTAATTAACATTTAATACTTGCCTTTTTGATAAACGCTGTTAATTAGCATATTAAGCTTGCTTCTTTGATCTACATATTCTGTTATCATGTGCAAGTCACTCTTTAAACACGATCCCACTGCTTGCTCAGCTTTCCCACGCTCTGGCTCTCTCAATCTCTCTTTCGGTCTCTTCACGCTGCACTTTGTCGCCTTTTGCTGTTTTCGCCGCGTTTAACTTTTGCTGGTATTAAAAAAGTTTTCGCTTTGTCGTGTTCTCTTGCCCTCGCTCTCTTTCTCTTTTGTGGATAATTTAATAAGCTCACAGAGCAACAGCAGCAGAAAGAAGGAAAGAAAAAACTTGGCTCAGATTTAATTTATGAAAACGTGCCAAACTTTTATTTTCACAATTAAAATGAGTTTTTCGCCCGCGCAAAATAAATGAAAGATGTTCTTTGATTGACAAACGGCAGAAAATGAAACGAAAAATGGCGGTAGCTTTGATGTGTGAGCGAGACGGCGCGTTGTCATATGCGCCATCTGCTCGCTTATTGAGGAGCTCGTTAATTTATTTTTGTCCGTTTAACACATATTTTCGATGGGTGGGCGAGGCAGAGTGGTTGGTGTAGGTGCTCTGCGACGCAATTGAAGAGGAGAAACATAAAAAAAGAAAACAGGAATAAAATTCCTTTTTTGGGCTGTATTTTCGTTACGATTTTTGGGGCTCTTCGGCACGCGCCGAAAAGTATGCAATAAAATTGAAGTCGCCTTTATTTTTTAGTTTTATCAATAAACGCATTTGGCATGACCTTTTTGCCGCTGACTTTTATAGGCCTGTAAAAACTAGATGGGATATTAGTGAGCACTTGATAGTTGTGGGGCTTCGCAGGGTTCGATAAATGCGTGAATCATTTATAGACTATTTTTGGGCTATATATGTTGTCTTAAATGTACATATACTTATAAGATTCTGCTGGCTATCGATAGCAATCGATATAAATAGAGGCGTAAAATAATATGCTCAGTTTATATTGGAATAATTCTATATATAATATTATGTATACAGAAAGTAAAGGTTATAAAATTGTATTGTTTACATGGCTATGTTAAATATCGTTAAATAATCATAGGTCAACATTACAGATATTGTTGCCATTCAATGTACAATAACAACCATAACAGCTGTAGTTGTAGCTCGTCAGTTTATGTAGCCTAGCATATGTTTTTAACAGTAACATTTCTGTTAGTTTGCCTTAATGTAATACAATATATGCTGCTCTCTTATAATTAACAGTAAGCTCTTACGTATGCTTTTCACATAAACTCTCCTATATTATGGGATTAAAGTGCTCTCTTTTTTGCCCATATTTGTTTGCCCTTGACAAATATATCAAATGCTGATGATTGCCTGATATAATGTTTGGGCATAAGTAGACGGATCTATTTGGTAAGCCAAAATCAACAGCAAAAATGACCAAAATGTTGGCACGTGCGAAGCCTAAGGACGAGGTCAGCTAATATATATGTATATGTGTGTATGTATGCACATACATATATTCAAGTGATTGATGAGCTTAAATATATAAGAAGTAAAGCGAAATTTAGTTGTCAACACGTTGCAAATGCCTAAACCACAAAGTCTATTAGAAACTCGTAACTCTTGGGCGCTTGCCAGGCTGTTTATAAGGAAATTGTAGGAAACCCTATACAAATCCTGTACGAAAAGCATATCCCATGTAAATTAAGTTGGTGGAAAGCGTGTGGAAAACCTTCAGTTGGCCTTTCTCTTCACCCGGACTGCTTGTGTATGCGCGGCACGCAAATTTGTTGCCAATAAGCAACCGAAAACAATTTTTATATGTGCGGACTGAATGTAAGTCGGCCGAGAGGAGACGAGACATCGATGGAGAGTGCGGGAGACGGAGAGAGAGAGGAAGCTAGGGGGCGTTTGGGAGGGGGTTGGAGTGGGGGCAAAGTAGGGGTTGCTCGCACACTTGCCTATGCGTGCCGCGTGCTCTGGTCTGCTTTTCTTTATATTTCATTTTTGTGGATACCCTGTAAATATCTTAAAGGGTATAACAAGGCTGTGTATAAGAGATAACATCATTCATTAAATTAATAAGTTTAAGCTCACTTAAATTGCACGTTATCGATCAATTTCAATCAAAATAAGTAACTTACATAATAATATAAAATCCATTTAAATGATCGATAGTTATCGATTTACTGAAACAATTCAACTTATTGATAGTTTTCGATAGCATTTTATATTGCATGTACTGAAAATCTCTAGTTCTACAGCTGTTATCGATAACTATTTATTTACTCTTTATACATTCTGCATAAGTATCACAGGTACAGGTCAAACCTTAGTCTGGCAATCTTGATTTGTTAAATTTTGTGTTCCTTGTTGGGGTGTTGCTGCCAGGCCCTCAAACTGGGGTTGCTTAGCTACGCGACCCAGGCCAAAATGTAGGTCATGTTGGGCTGGGCAAAAGTCGAGCTAAAGCAGTAGCAGCAGAAACAGCAGAAACAAAAGGCGGAGCAGCAGGCGAAGTAGGAGCAGGAGCAGATGGAGTAGGAGTTGCAGCTGGAGCTGCGTTCCATCTGAGCTCTGCACAAACAGAGCGAGAGAGGGACAGAAAATGGGTGCTGGTGCCATGAATACTTTACTATATTCTGCAAGCAAGCAAGGCGTGGCAGCGTGGCACCAAAAATACTGAGCCAGACTCCAATGCTTGCCATAGCTCATCTCCCATGCCCATCTCCCAACCCCCATCCTTATTCCCTTATTCAGGTTCTCACTCCGTTTCACATCCTCAATCGCGTTCATCAACTGCCTGACGCTTATTATAATGAAAATTTCATTACAAAATTGAATGTTGACGTGTCGCATATGTCGAGTACTCGAAACACTTGAAACACCCCTGTCAAATAATTTGGTGGGCGGGTCGTTTGTTTCGTGGGCCTACGTAAACTTAATACACTCTTACTTTAAGTCTAAGCAAGGCAACGTGGCTAATTTTATGACTTGTCAAATTTTTATAGCATACTTATTTGCGCTTGGCTAAAAGCGTGAATAATTTCAGGTTCTGTGGAGTCTCTTAAGATAATCTTTAACAGACACGCGGTTAGCAGAAGGACTGCAATATGTGGTATTCAAATAGTTTACAGTCTGTTATATATCTGCTATACATAATACGTTATACCTTAAGATTTGCTCACTAAGTTTTATTATGTTTTGTTAAATTAGGGTTGATCTTTCGTTTCAATTCATACTCATTAAATAGGTATGTTAAACTCTACTTTGCTGATTGATTGTTATGATGTGTTAAGTAGTCTAGCATTCTTGCAAAAATATATTGATTGTTGCCTGTTAACATACTGCTAAGTATCTCTGCTCTCGGCTGGTTTACTTTACTTTACTATGCTTATGTTAAACTAAAATCTGTTAAGTGGTTATGTATCTCTCTGTTATGCTTATATCTCCACATATTCTTACATTTATATTGAATCTATATTCTGTTAAATGTATTTTGCTTCTCTTTATCTCTTATATGCATAGCTCGCATGTAACTGTTAATCATCTGACTCTCTCTGTTTACGGCGAGATCAACTCATAAATTCGTATTCAATCGTACTCGGTCTGAGTGAGAGCATTTGGTTCTGTTGAGAGCTTTGCGAACTATTCGGGTGACGCTCTCTTCACGAACATCAAAATCAATGCAAAAGCTCTTCACATTCACTTATACCTGCACACATACAAATTACGTACGCTCTCGATGTGCTCAGCGAACGCTGCCCTCGCGTACAATACTAATACACACGCATTTTATTTAACTCTGGAAACGAACGCTCGAACTCTGTCGGATTGCGAACGAACTCCCTGAAGAAACGATGCAATTGGTTGCTCTCTGAGTTCTCTGTGTTGTCAGAGTATCAATAAAAGCCACTGATTTGCAGACAACGGGAAACGATCAACAGTTATTTGTTATTCGATATTATGTTAAACATAGGCTCTGTTAAGTGACTTGCTCTGTAAAACTTCTGCTAATGCTAATATTCAAACATAGGGTATCTTATTTGCCTCAAATCTCTCTCTCTCTCTCTCTCTCTCTCTCTCTTTCTGTCCATCTCTCCGTTTTCTCTCTCTCTCTCTCTCTCTCTCTCTCTCTGCTCAGTACACGGTATACTAAAACGTGACTTAATTTCCAGCCGAGTTGGCTTTTTAGTGCACTTAGTCGAGGCATTTTATGTTGACCCAATTCGATATGGAAAAAAAAGAGAAAAAGAAAATCGTACAGAAAATAGATAAAAGTAAATTTCTTGCTGCATTTCGTTGACCGGTGGACGTTATTTATTTGTCATGCCTCAAAAATAAAACTCAAAGTACATTTGGCCCAATGGAGTCCCATGAAGCATCTTTTGCTGGCCTTCTGCCTTCTGGCTTCAGCTTTCAGCTTCTAGTCTCCTGCCCAATGACAATAATTCGCAATCAAGCTAAGTGACATTGCACATTCTGAACTGGAGCACTACAACTGGCTAACCAGACGGAACTTAAGTGCCTCCTGCTGATGATGCTCTTTGCTGCCAAAAAATAAAATAAAATAAAATAAAGAAACTAATAAAATGGCAGATGTAGGGCATAACTGACGCCGCAATACTCGTTTATGGCTTGGAAAAATATATTTAATTGGCCTAGTTGCTGAAGAGGTGAATGATTTTCCATTGCTTGATGATTTTGCCACTGAAACTATCAGCTAAGACTTTTATATAGCCCTCTCTTCTTTGCCACGCCCCTAAGAAGTACTCTACTATTCAAGACAGCTCTACAAGCTAATATACTTCATTTCCTCTGCAACCTGAACGAGCATAGAAATACTTTTGAGTTGTCTTTGCCAATTTGGCAGTTCAGGGCAAACGAAGTCTTAAATGAGTTGAACACTTCACAAAGTTTCATGCTCAGCTCATGTGTTCCAAACTTGGCTAGCTATTGAGTTTCTTAATTAAAATAAAGCTTGTTATTTTAATGGAATTCAGTACGGAGTCAGATTTTAGCTAAATGTGAACGCTTGATTGCACAAAACAATGTAAAAATAATTAAAATAATATAATGGAAATATATGTTGGCTTATAGCAGTGGCACTCTTGTCTTACATACTTATGTTAATGTGCTGTATAGCTAACATATACTGTAAAGTCTACTCTTGTAACAGTAACAGCTGTTAAGTCTCCACACTTACAATTAGAATTTATGTAATGCCTTAACATAAATTTAAATAGCTATCGTTTGCTGTTTCTATTAAAAGCAACATAACCATTAACATACTTCCAGAAGCAGATGTTGATTGACTATTAATGCTCTGCCATGTAACTTGAAGAGCTAACTTTATATGCAACTTAAGAATCACTTTTATATAGTGTGTAAACATTTGTATGTGCAAACACTTCTCTCTGCTCACATCGCTGCTCGGCCAGCTATGGCAAATACTTTTCTTGTAATACATTGCGTATGCGCAATATATAGACGAAAAACGCCGTGGAGTCTAGACAAATGTTTATTGATGATGTTGGGTAGATGTTTGTTGGTTAAGTTGCCCTTCTTCCCTCTCTCTCTCTCTCTCTCTCTCTCTCTCTTGCTCTCTTCATATATATATATATATATGTGTGTACTAGAGTCGTAAAGCACATGTCAAAATGACTAATAGCTCATCAAAGTTTCATTTCAAGTATTTTGTTCCCATCGAGCAATTTTTCCAGCTTTGCCTGCGAACAACTTTCGACAGGCATTTACGAAGAAAAACGTTTTCGGGGCCAATTGACTAGCTGATGTGTGTGTATGAGTTTATGTGAGGGTGTGGTGGGTGTATGTGTGTAGGGTTCTGCCATTTAGCGCAGTTTTTCCATTTCTAGTTTTAGCTTTTAGCACCCGCTCAAATTGGAATTGCTGGCACATGCAATAATTTGATTTCGCAAACAAAACAACCCAGAAACATATTTGCGAGTGTAAACAAAATGTTGACGTTTACGTTTAGGTTTACGTTGTCTTTTGTTTTCCGCTTTACTTTTCTCTCCAGTTGGGTTTGGTTTTCAATTTCCTGGCCTCCAAAACACACTTTTGTCGTGGGCGTAATGAGACGCTTAACGCTGCCTAGGCGCATGTTTTATCGATAAATCGTGTTCCACACACGATAGACATGTATATGTATATACCTATATATATTTAAGATATATATATATATATGACAAACAACAAATTTTATAACTGACAGGCGCCGCATATTCCATACCATTCCATTCAGTCGGTTTTGTATAGCCAAGAATACTCTGTAGGTAGCTGAAGTGAGGGTATATTGGTAGAGCGGGTTTTTATATATGGGGCCTAAGCGGAAGTCTTTTTTCAATGTTGTTTATCGAACTAAGAGAAGAGCTAGAGCTAGAGCAGGAGCTAGAGCTAGAACTATTAATGTATTTTATATTATAAAATAATTTGCATTTTTATAAAATTTTTTATTTATTTATTCTATATGCAATTTCCCCAGCAATACCCAAGAATTCATATATATCACTTATTTCTAGAGCATCTACCAGTCTGTCAGACCCGCACTCACAACGACATGTTCTCAATTTTCTTTTGTTTGCTATCGAAAAACCGTTTTCTTTTTTTTTTTTTTTGCTCAGCTCTGACACGAAACCCTGTTCCGAACAGGAGTCATATCTATGCTGTTGTGGGGGGACGGCGTTTATGAGTATTGACAGGAAATTGGGACCGGCAGACAGACAGACATTAGTTTTGTCAACTCGGCTACAAACCACAAACTTTTGATTGCCGTTGACGCGCCGCGTGTTGAGTCGCCAAAATATAAAGAGACGGTAGCAGGAGGAGAGCAGATAACAACAATAGAAAAGGGCAAAGGCTGGAAAAAAGTTGTCGTGCTATTAACAAATATAGTGCATGATATGGGATCTATATATATTCCCTTTCAGGTCGGCTTGCATGTGCCTCGCCTCTGAGTTTCTACTCCGAAGTAAAGCTAAAAATAATTTGAATTTTATTGCTGCGAATGACAAAAACTTGATTTATTTATTCAACTGGCAAACGGGTTTTTGATTTCTGCTTAAAGAACTTTCTGGTTAGAGGTGTATAGAGAGGTATATAGAGTAGGTGGTAGGATCTAATAGGCGCATGGAAACGCTTACCGGTAAAAAGAACGATTAATGTGAATCTAAGAATAAATTTGATTTATATAAGAAACAAAACATAAAAAAGTCGTGTGTAGCTATATTTTATAGGACATATAATGCTCTCATATAATAGAATTTTAGAATAGGAATTAGAATAAATTTTATTAATATTTCCCTATATTCAAAGTCACTCATATATTTATTAATTATTAGAGCCTTTTTTTTATTAAATTAAATATCTAAAATAAAGTACAAATTACTTTAAATCTCTAAGAATACAAACAGATCGATGTAATATATTAGAGCTATTACAAGTACGGCCGACAGTTGGCTTTGCTAGTATGTGAACGCATAGAACTAAGGGCTATTATTTAATTAGTGTCTCATGCTTAATGCACAGTTCAAAGCAAAATAGAAAGAGAGCCTGATAGAGGTAGAGGTAGAGGTAGAGGTAGAGAGAGGTAGAGGTAGAGGTAGAGGTAGAGAGAGGTAGAGGTAGAGGTAGAGGCAGAGGTAGAGGTAGAGGCAGAGGTAGAGGTAGAGGTAGAGGTAGAGGTAGAGGTAGAGGTAGAGGCAGAGGTAGAGGTAGAGGTAGAGGTAGAGGTAGAGGTAGAGGTAGAGGTGGAAAGAGGGATAGAAGCAAACCGAGAAAGCCACACACACGGTGCAGGAAACTTTACATCAGAGGTTGTTGCCGTAAATGAGCTAAGCAAAAGCTAAAAGTGAAACAAATTATAAAATAATTGCGCGAGCGACAGACGAATGCCCTTTAAAGTGTCAGACAAAGGAAATCAAAATTGATATGCCATGGAAATAAATGCGAGTACAGCTGTTGGGCGAAGTATTTGGAATTTGATGTACTGAGCTCCTAATGACTAAGTTACATTGAAATACATATTTATAATTATTCAAGCAAATACAAGTGATGAGAAATATAGACAGGCAGGTTGTCAGACAGCCAGACTAAGGGATGTATAATTATGCCGAAATCAATTCATTTTGTTGTACTGAAAAAGATGGGATTTTTTAATAATATAACTGAATTATAAAACATTTTTAATTTTAAATATTTTAAGCAAGTTGAATATATATTTATAGAAAAATGATGTTTGAACAGTTGCTAAACTGTTTAAAGCTGTTCAAAGATGCGTTTAATTATATATTATTATATATTATTATTATTATATATATATATTATTATTATTATTATATATATTATTATTATTATATATTATATATCTGCGAATAATCACATAATTCTATAATCCCTGGAAATGACATAAGTGCTGAAATGCTATTTATTTCACTTCTTTGTTTAGTGTTGCTAGAGCACAACTGAGAACAGAGAAAGTGCATTTAAGCCTATTAATAAAAAGCAAGAAAGTGTCAACGGAATGTTAGCAAGCGCATTACAAAGAGACAGGGAAAGAGAGAGAGAGAGAGGGAGAGAGAGCGAGGAAAAGAGCAGGCAAGAAGAAAGAAGAGAAAACTGCAAGTGGCGTCCAGGGAAACCAAAGGGCTAAAATGCAAATGGAAAATAATTAGCCATGTTGACAATGCAAACAACTTAGTTAGGGAAACAAGCATACAGTTTTGCATATACGACTTGGCAGATATCCTGTGCTCAGCTGATCAGTTGCTATAGGAAAAGCAGATATAATAGATATAATACATATCTTGAGATGAATACTTAATCAATGACATCTTTAAATTCTACAAGTAAAGAAAACCTTTTTCTGATAGTATTGAACATCTTGACTAAGTTAAGCACAAGTAAGTACATATTATTTGATCTTGATAATATATTTTTGTATATAATAATATATAAAACTATAATTTCGAATGTATTATGGCCCATGTCCGTAGAGTATTATATAAAAAAAAAGCCTGCAAAGTCGATTTAGATTTGAGTTGAGAAAGGATCATTTAGAGATTCCATAAATTAAGAAATTATTTATTATATAATATACCAGGAGTATATTAGTATATAATTTACCATTTAATTTAATTTGCTAACAGCCATATAACATAAGGAATTTTGTTACTAAATATGTGAACTTTAAAGACAGAAACATATTAAATAATATTTCTCATTATTTATTGTGTTAAATACTTCATTATTGATTTAATTAAAGCAAAACAAAACTCTTTTAATTAACAGCAATTTACAGGGTATACGAATTTCGCAGCATTGCTTGTTTTAATTGTTAATTTCGTTTTCTTTTAATACTTTGCTTTAATCCTTATGACATTATTGTGTTACTCGTCGCTTGACCTTGCCAACGAGTTGTAAGAAATATGAAAGAACTGTATATGAAAATAAAAAAGGAGTGAAAAAAATACTGGAAAATACCGAAAGCACAAAAGCAAAATGCGATAAGCCATTCGTAATTTATATGGCATGCAACTGCGCAGCCGTGCGACTAATTAAAGCCAAGTTGTTATTATTGTATTTTTTTTTTTTACATTTTTCTTTTCATTTATTATTTATTATTTATGATTGTTGTACGAAAATACTTAGCTGGCTGCTCCTGTCGCTCGGCGTTGTGGGCATTGTTAATAATTTTCTGCATTGCATGCAAGTGCGAGCGTGGCTCCAGGGAGAAGTGCGGCGAAAGGGCGAAGGCGCAGAGAAAAATGTTAAGAAAAGCCACATTTTTATCGAGTCTCCTCTGGCTGCGCTGGGGCGGACTGTGCTTGGCTGTGGCCTCCTGGCGAGCCCTGAAGGTGCGATAAAATAAAAACATTAAACCCCAAAAAGCCTTAACAACAAATGCAGCAGCAGACGAAATTGGATAGAAGCAATGAAAGGGCAGAAAAACAGGCGAGTCGACTTGCGCATACTCTTTCCAAATGAATCTTAAATTGGTGCTGGAAATGACAATATGGTCAAAGTGCTGTAAAGCAGACAAAGCAGTGCTGTAAAATGCTGTTAGCTACAGCTTGAAGTGAATGTATGAAATAATTGTATTTTTACTTAGTTTCTTTGGCGAGTTGTTGCAAAAGGAAGTAGAGCACAGTGTTGTAAAGCACACAAAGATGAGCCAGGAATCAATTTTGTTTCTGCTCAGGTGTTTTATAAACTAGTGTTGTGAAGTGGAGCTTTTAATAAATTGTGTGTGTTGTTTTCAACAACTTACAACTAAGACTATTCTATAACTATTTTGGTCTATTCCTTTCTATCTATGTTCTATTAATAGGTAGAAGCAAATATAAATCTAAGCTTTCAAGCTTAAAGTTTCATATAAACAAAGCTTCAACCTTCAGCAGAAAGCTTTTTTCTTGATTATTATAATAAGATATCTATAGTCAAAGAGTAGTTTAGTCTGAGTTGCCTAAAAATGTATAAAAAACCTGTAGTTGGCTTAATACAGACTTTATTTAAATTTATACAACTATTACTAACAAAAAGCTTAACACTGCAAGTTTCTGAAAGCTCACGAATGAGCTTTTGTATGTTATTTGAAGGAATTCCCTTTCGGTTGTCTGTTGTAAGCTGCTTATTTATATAGAAGAGTGTAGCAAGTATATCAGAGTATACTAAGACGCATTTAAGTAACATACATACAGCTAGTGTGGCTAGGCAGGTAGACAGCTGGGCCGGTGGGTAGGTGGGCAGGTGGGCGGTGTACATTTACAGTTGAACATGCAACGAAATGAGCGCCTGACATGACATGCCAACGCTTTTGACATGAAATGTGCAAAGCTCTCAGGGGAATGCGAGTGTGCGAGTGTGTGCAGGTGTGAGTAGAAGGTGTGTGTGTATGTGTGTGTGTGTGTGTGATGTGTGTAAATTTGCATGATGAAAAAATAAAAACTGTTGGCTATGAGTGAGTGACTGACATAGCCACGAAAACCCTTCCGAGCTGTACTTGAGCTTGTATACAGCTCGCTAATTACTGGGACGGAGGCATAGTAATTATTATTATACACGGTATTTTACTACTATATATGTGCATTTGTCATACATCTATATATGCGTGTGAAAAAAGTAGTGTTATTTCGTTAACAGTCGACACTTTTTGAATTTATAATAAGCCTAAAAGCCAAATAATTATGAGAACTCAACAACAGGGCCAAATATGTAGTTCAGGATAATAGGCGGGCTTTTCCACGAAAAGGTTTACCATTAACTAAATTTACGATATATGGGTTGTATAATCAATAGAAGGGAATTTAAGAGCTTAAAAGTCAATTCAAATGACAGCTCTACAAAGACTGATTGTGTTTGGGGAAAGAATTTATAATATAAACTATGAGATAGGTGCTACTACTTAAATACTTAAGTAGCTACTACAGTAATACTATATAGCTATTTTAAAGCATTAAAGAATACTAGTAGTATTCCATACTATTTTATATACAGGATGGAATACTACTACCACTACTATAGCTACTGCACATAGCTCATCTAGCTAGCTATATGTTTTCAATCATCATTTGACTTCAAGTATAGGTCGCAAATTCTGAAATCCACCCTCGCAAATATATGTAGCCCACCAAATTGTTTGCCATTTATATATCCATATATATACGCATATCGGGATTAATTTTGGTCTGTTTAACTTCATGAAGCTCCCGCTCTATTTGCACCGTCTCAGCTATTGACACTTTCGGTTTTACAGTCTCAAGATTAGGCAAACAATTCAGTTCGAATCGCTTTCGGTTGGTAAATATTTGCAGTCGCAGCTCTCGAGCTCAGATTTACCGATTCGGGTATAAAATGTGTGAGAGTGTTTGGTGTATGGATCAGTCATTCAATTCAGCTAGCTCAAGATGTGGGCACTCAGTCGACTAATTGTCTATTGCTGTGTGCTGCTCCAGCTGTTTGGGGCTATTCGGGCTGGACTTTTTCTCAGCCGCAACGGGTATATCTACTGCAAATGGTCGAGTCGGGGATTATGTGACAAATTCGGGCCTAAATGTGTGCAATACGCTGATAACGCGAACAACTATTGCAAGCACTACAAAAACGAATGCCAATTTCTAATTGACAGCTGTCTGTCTAGAACAGGTAAATTTTAGACTATATATGCCTTATGCTACATACTCTATATACTATATGAACGGAACAACTTTTTGCTTTCTTTAGAGTTTGGTCGCCAGGGTAGCCCTGTGCCTTTTTCTCCAGCTTGCAGGAATATTGGTCTCAATCAAATGGGCGTGTGCGGAACATAAGTTCATGTTTAAAAAACGAAAATAATTATTTTCTTATATAAAAAACAGTTTTGTAACTACTTATTTAAAGCTACGTATTTAATAACATAGCAAATGTTTCTGTATTTATTTTTTATATATCTGAAAGCTTAATAAAATATTTAAAATAATAAATAACTAAAAATTAACTTTTATTTTATTTTTAAAATTCATTATATCAATCTTTAATAAGACATAAATTAAAAAGAAAAAATATTTTGTTTAAATGAGTTTTGAATATATTAAATGTTATAAATATAAACAAAAATGTAGCATAATAAATATTTAAATATTATTAAAAATCATATATTATTAATCAGCTCTTATTAAAAATAATATAAATATATTATTATATAATTTTCATTTAATCAACATAAATACTACAATTTAAATATATTTTTTAAACTCTGCGAAAATCGGTTTTGTTGTATGAAATATTACAAATTTTGTTTTTATTTCGAGTTTGCGAAAAAAGATTGCAGCCAAATTTTATTTGTAATTTTATTTTTTATTTTTTGGAGTGCTGCAAATGGCGTACAAGTGTTGCATAACGCGTTCAACTAAGCGTTCGATGGGCGTTTGTCAAACCGGAAACAGCAGTTCGTCCATTTTGATGATTGCATTTCCGTTGTGCTAGCGAAATGCTGAGCAATTATTCATTTTATCATTTGGCGCTGGCAAACGCGTATTTCAGTGTGTGAGTGTGAGTGTGTGTGTGAGCGTGCTCCAGTGCCACACACATACACACATACAGCAGGGCGCACATCGTGCAATGATATATGCTGCAGTTTTTGTGTGCTCTGCTTTTTAATTGCTATCGCATAACATGAAAGCGAATTTGCCATAAATTGCACATTTTCAAGGCAAAACAACAGCAAAACGAGCAAAAGGAAATTATAGTTCTGGCTAACACACGCATGCACTCCCACATATACACATACGCACACACATACTAAATTTATAAAGCACATATTTGGTTTTTTTTGTTGTTTTTTTTTTTTTTTTTTTTTTTTTTGTTGCTTTTGTGTTGGGGATTATGAAAACCGCCTGCGGACGCAATTAAAAATTTCAGCAATAAACCCAAACCTTCCCCATACATAATTGTCGCAATATATAGGGATTATAGAGGAAAAGAAAGAGAGAGAGAGAGAGAGAGAGAGAGAAAGAGAGAGAGAGAGGCAGAGATAGCATATTTTAAGCTTAACAAAGCGCATTGCCACACTTTCGCCTTCTATATTTCATTCTGTCTCTCCCTCTCTCTTTCGCTCGCATTCTTTCTTTCTTTAACGATTTTGTTGATCTTAACAATATCATTTAACATGTATTTGTAAATAAAAAGCCAAGAATATTATCATTTAACCTTTAATATTATTGCGAATTATTAATTTTCAAAGAACTTTAAAATTAATTTCTATATATGTTCAATAATTGTAATTATTTATTTAATTTAATTATTTTTCTATTAAATATTTATTTAATTTTAATTTAATTTAATTATTTATTATTAATTAATTAATTGATTTATAATAAATAGACTCGTAATTATAATTACAATCTCTCTAATCGAAATCGCTTTATCTATCATGTAAACTGTTAAGTAACATTTGCATAGTCGCTACCGAAATGTTACAATTAGCATATTCTATGTTAAGTCCGGCAGCGCTGTTAACTTAACATAGTTGATCAAGAAATGCATGTTAAGCAAGGGCAAGCTTTTACTAAGAGTATCAAGAGTGTTATATTTGTTATATTTGATGGCATAAATTATTCAATATGTGAGTCAATCAACTTTGAGAAGTGTCTCACACACATGCAAATGCGAAGCATATAGAAAATTTCCCTCTGCACACATTTCATGCATAAATTATTGGACTATTCGAGTTGTTGTTGTTGTTTCTGTTGTAGTCGGTGTTGGCACAGGGCAACCTTTGATTGATTTGGTTGCTGGAGCAGAGTTTTCTGTTCACTCTTTGATAAACTGGCAAGAGAGGGCACGAGGGTTAACGATTCAGAGAGTGTTATACTAGTATATATAGAGGGCATAACTCACATGCTGCGGCCAGCGAATTATTATTGTTGGCTGCTGCTCTGCAACTGGCCAACCTTTGCTTGCAACTGTAACTCCTCAGTTGACACAGATTGCTACGTGCGATGCGTACGCATATTTTGGCATTCGGTTTGCAATTGGCTCGAACTTTGCGCCGGCAACTTTGCAATGTGCTGGGTTTGCCCTTTGCCTCAGTCGAAGTGCCTAGGAATACGAGAGGGAGCAGAACGACTAACAATAGAACGGTTTTCATTGTGCCAGAAATCGAAAATAATATTGTTATGTATTGCTTGACATTTATATTGTGTCTTAGCCAAATGCTAAGCCAATTAACTGTCATCTGTGTTTGTTTACTCAAGTTGGACAATTTGGCAAGGTTATGCAAGAGGTTGGCGCAATTTGAGTCAAGCCAGTAAACACAAACATTTGTACAAATATTTAATAATATTTGTTTCTCTTAATAATATTTGTTTTGTGATTCTAGAAAGGCACACTTAACTGTTTGGCCCATATTCATATAAGAATTTATGATTATATTTATAAATTAATTCAAGCCAGAGAGTGAGAGAGTTTAACAAGCTAAGGAAGCTAGGAAAATAAATTGCAGTAAGACTTTGAGTTATTTAATTTACACTTTACTCATTTAAAATATATGATCTACGCAATGGCTCAATCTTTAATGCATATACCTGACTCTCTGCCCTTGCTCCACTGAGCTGATTGTTTCTCGATGTCTGCAAATAAGTTTTATTTACTCTTCTGGCACTCTCCATCATCGAGTATAGCAAAGACCTGTTCTTAACTATTTGCTTTCTCACTGCTTTCTCATTTTGTGAGCGTGAATCGTAGGCCAACTCAAAATTGAATATGAATTTGAATGGAGAATTATATGGCTAACAGTTATATGCGAGCCATGCTGCTGACTCGACTTTTCTGGAACTCTGCTGTTTACCATAGCAGCTCTATTTGCTACACTTCATAACATTCTCATTCTGAATTGCTTCTTTAAATATTTGTATGACGAAATGCTGTCACAGCAAAGATTATCTTCAGTTTGGCTAAAAAAGAATTAAAACTCCTATTTTATTTTATATTTTATTAGCTTTATATTAACAATAAACAACTGCTGACATATAACTATTAGAAATAGAATCGCTCTTGTTCCTTCATATATATATTTTTGCTCTAATTAAAAATTCAATCTCCCAAATTCAAATTCAAATTCAAATTCCCCCCAGCTGGTCTCCAGTTCTCTTCAGTTCAAATAAGTGTATATTCCATATATGTTTATTTGCAATAATCCATAACAAAAATTTGATCGTAAATGAATTTAACCACGACGTCTGCCTATGATGATGGCCTGCGCACTGAACGTGGAGCCTGTGGAGCCTATGGAGCCTGTGGAGCTGCCGGAGCACCGTCGGCGTGTGCCCACTGGAATGCCCGAGCACGAGGATATGGAGACCGGCGTGTAGGCCACGGAGCTGACGCAGGCCTCGTAGCGCACCAAGCAACTGTTCGCGAATCGTTTGCAGAGATTCGAGCGTCCATAGCGGGCGCAGACTTCGCTGGCGGCAAAGTAGTTGCAATTGTCCAGGACACAGATCCTTGGGCCATTGCTGTTGGCGTTGCCAAAATTATTGTTACCGGAGTTCCAGAAATTTCCGTTAACCACAGCAGCGCTGGACAGGATTGCCAACAGCGAACAGCACAGAACTAATGTGGCTTTCATGTTCTTGATTTGAGTTTGGCTTTCGCATGCTTCTTGCCAGTATTTATAGCGAATTCTAATTTTCTCTAATGCTAATGGGGCGGTGGCTCAATGTCGAACAACATGCAGAAATTTATAAACAAATAAGTTGTATAACTTTTTGCCAAACAGTTGCGCAAATAAATAAATCAAATCAAATAAATTTTTGCAAATTTTTCTTTGGGTTATTTATGCTGAAAGCCTAAAATAATGCAGTGAATGACCTGAATACTTTAAATAAATTCTAATTTATTTGTGCCTTATTTATTTAAAGACGGCGCTTAAAAGTAAGCAACAGTTCATATCTCGATATGGTTTTTGGATTTGTAAATAATTTTCCTTTGTGTTGTTATAGTACTTAATGTTATGTACATGTTCTACACTTAATAAAAAATAAAAATAAATAGAAAAAAATTAGATATAATAATTTATATATATGTACATATATATGCAGTTCTTTCTTACATTAACTTGTTCATCAATTTAAATTAAAGCGTTATTTCTTTCCCTTATCTACTTATAAATCATCTCAAGTTGCATCAAATATCAATTGATTTAAATCCTTTCCTTGGCTTTGTATATTTTTTACAAATGAATAGCTTTGCTATTACAAAGTGCTCCTGCGACTAAGATTAATATTTAGTTGATCTTCTAATGAATTAGGTACTCTATAAGTCTGTTGCTATATAGCTAAACATATTTCTTTCCGTTTCCACAATTTTTTTACTTATGTCATATATGTATATAGACTTTAAATATATTGCACCACATTTGAGTGAATATCATATTCGAATTAGTATCTATTTCTACGTAAATTCAATGGAGAGTCTAGAAATCACAAGAACAAATAGAATTGAACTAAATTCACTTATTGAGAGCATTACATAATCTCTATGTGCTTACAGAAATTATTGAATTGCAATGTATAACTATCTTACGATGGGCTAAACAACTTTTTCAATTCCAATTCGGTTGCAGATCACAAAATCAGATAAGAAGGTTATTTGCTAATGGCCTTTCAATAACCAACAGCCACTTAAAGTCCGATCCGCACTTGACTATCTAGTGCACTTGCCTGAGTATTTACATCAACACACACAGCTCAAGTCAAGCACACACACACACACATACACACACACACACACATTTACCGTTGAAATTATTTGACTGACAACGTCATTTGGGCTACTCGACCCTGTCAGTGCTTGGGCCACACATCAAATTAAATTTCATAGCGATGCGTTCAAATGAACATAAAACACACAAAAAGATAAAAAAGAGAGAAATAAATAAAACAGTAAGGCGAAAAAAATAATAAATAAACGCGCAAAACAAACAGCGCATAAACATTTGAAGCGCGAACGCGTAAAGTTTTTTTTATTGTTGATTGCACTTCTTGTACAAATACCCTACCCGCTTGAGGGTATGATGATGCTCTAAGAAAGTATGGACTGTGTGAGAACTTGGTGGAAAAACATAGAAGTATAGCGAAAGAGAGAAGAGATTATTGCTTTGATTGGAAAACCTTCTAAAAAATTTTACAAATTTCCGCAATATATCACTATTCCCTATATCATAAATAATATAGATATAATATTTATATGAACAAATTTATGTATGTATATTTTTATTAATAAGTTAATAGAGATATAGATATTTCCTAATACTTATACATATAATTTTTTATCTGCTATTTTGAAGTCAGGAATCTTAACATTTCTGCTGAATAGTCAAACAAAACGACCATATGATAATATATATATATATATATATATATATATATATATATATATATATATATATATATATATATATATACCATAATAATTAATTAATAATCAGTATTACTTAATTTTATAATTAATAAATGACATATATTTATAAATAAATATTTTATTATATTAAATATTTTATCTGCATTTGAAATTGGGACAACTCAAATTTTTTTACTGAATCGTTTAAAAATGTAGCATGAAATATATAAATATATTATATAATAAATTTAATATTTCTTCGTCTTCCACTTGAATTAATAGTTGCGAAAGGGTATTCAAGCTTCGACTCACACCCAATATATGTATTCTTGCATTGCTTGTTGTCTTAATGTTTTATTTAGGCATTCCACAAACGCACTACAATAAAATGCCGTTGCGTATTGGCCAAGGCTGCAAGATCTGCTGAGTTAATTGGCCTTAAATAGCTTGGCTCAAATCGATTTTGATATATTGCTAAAGTGATGCATGGCCGCTGCCTCTGCCGAATCAGAACAGAGTATCAATATGAAATCTGTGCTGCAATAATGTGCGTGCGTTTTAATTACTCTTTTCTGCTGCATAAATTTGCAACGATTCGAGAACTGGGTCACGTAGGTGCGTGTGGGCGTGGCAGTGAGCACCTCAGGCAATAACAGTTTAGTTGAGTGCACAGCTTTTGAAAGAGTCGCAGCTTAAGCAAGAGTTGGTTTCAATTTTGCAAAGATTGCAATGAGAATTTTGGCTAAAGATGGGGAGCAGCTGACCTTATGAAGTATACATATTTAGTTCTCTACTCATATCCACTCATATGTAACCCTTGAATGTTTGTTCAGGGTATCCGGCTAGTCCATCATTTCTAACTGAAGCTCTCCCACTTTGGTTTAGTTTTCTACGTCCCCGAAATCTCGCCCAAGCACTCAACAAATTTTTGAGCACCTGCAGAACCAATTTAATCGACAATAAAAACTAATTGCCGGCTATTAAATATTAAACAAGAGCAATTTAATTGTCATAAGCGACAAAGTTGAATAAATATGCAAAGACCCATGAATTTCGTAGCGCGCACTTACATCATGCAACACGTTTATATCAATTTTGTCGCCATCGAATCGAGGGGGGAATTTCACTTGATACAACAAGAAAATTCAATTCATTTTGATTGCGGGCAAATGTATCTATGAGATACAAATATATCTGCATATTAAAATACTCAATTAATTATTCGAATAGCGAGAAACTCTAATATGGATTAAAAGTGTTTTGATTGAGCTAAGAGATAGCAGGCGAGTCTAGTAGGCTGACAGATACTCTACATATATATATTTATATACCTATATACAAATATATAGATATATTGATTATATATGTGACTCTAATAAAAGTTTCCATGGCATTCAGGTGACTGTACATACGCCATTAATATTTTTTACAGGGTATCACCCGTGTTATCTTCATTGGAGATATTGTCGTAACTTTTAACATTAATTAGCGTCTCGTCGCTGTTTAAGATTAATTTGTGTTTGCCGCAAATTAAAAAACAATCATTAATTATAAAAACATTTGTTGCCTTATGAACAAAGCCATAAAGCTCGAACGATTACCAAATCTATAAATGGATCCCTAATCAATATTATAAAACTATTTAGCTTAGGGAAATCTGGTTGATGTCCAATGTAAATTAGTTTATAAAGTGTTCAAAAGGCCACAACAAATACCGCCGCAAAGGTGAGAAATGTGTAGAAATTGGCGATAAAAACAAAAGAGACGAAAACAAAACGAATGCGAATGGGAAAATACAGTGAAATGCGCGTATCAAAATAGAGAAAAACGAAATGAAAGCGAATGTGGTTAAACTTGAAAAGTGGCGCGTGGATGATCAAGAAGAAGAAGCAGAAGCAGCGGGTAGCCAGCCAGTCAGCCAGTTAGCCAGGTAACCACGCAGGCATCTGCCTCATTTGCTGGCCTTAGCTGCAAACCATTTAACGGGTTTGCCGATAGCAGGAAGCTCGAACAAAGTTGATCTTATCCACTGGTTTATTGCATCTTACTTTGGTCAACGCAATGCAATTGATTGCAGCGCTCCATTTTTCTGTGTGTGTGCAATAAAATTGTTTAATTTACTCCCTGGATGAGGCTTATTCATTTGCCAATTGAAATTCGCGTGATGCTGCCAATGCGGCAGCTCCCCCTCGATGAGAATGCATTGGGGATATCTGACTGCACAATACACTGTTTGGTTCGTAGTAGGCAAGAGTTGAAGGGGTGTTTCTGGTACAGCATCTAATTTTGAGAGAGCTACAGCTGCAGAGCTGCAAGAGGGTAGGGCAGACATTCTTATGCGGCAGCACACCCTAGATGGGCATCTCTGACTGCACAATACACTGTTTGGTTGGTGTGTGAGTAGGTAAGAGCTGAAGGGGTGTTTCTGGTACAGCATCTAAATCTGAATAGGAGGGTTACAACTGCAGAGCTGCAAGAGGGTAGGGGCATCCCCCTAGATGAGAATTGGGGATCTTTGAGTGCACAATACACTGTTAAAAGTTGAAGGGGTGCATATTGTAGAGCATCTAAATCAGAAGAGGAGAGTTACAGCTGGAGAGCTGCAAGAAGGTAGAGCAGGCATTCTTCACTCTATTCAGAGTGTATGAATATCTATGCATGATTAGCTGAGGCGTGACTTAGGAGATTTTTCGAAGATTGTTTATCTGAAGCAGTCGAAGTCAAGGCTCATCTACTTAAGAGCTCTTCAGTCGTACACAACTGAACTTTATTAAAAACGTGATTTATAACAGCAGCTAAAAGTTGTGCAATATGACAGTCAATGCATTTTCCTAAAGCCATTTCGTAGGCAGCCCTTTTATTTGGCTTGACAAAAGAAAAGCCAAACACATAATAGAATTGAGTAAGCTTGTTTATCATTCTTTCCTTGCCTCCTACTGAAAACCATAGCTAAATTCAATATTTAAAAGTATATTTTGATAGTTTCAAATATCAGAAACATATATACTCTTCTCGCATTACATACAGTGTATAACAACAACAACAGCAACAAGATACTTTCACTTTCGACCGCTTGCATTTCGTTCGATTCAGTTTTGTTGTTTTTTTTTTTGTTTTTCTATTTTCTTAGTTTTAGTTAGTTTTTGTTTTTGCTTTTTGGGCAGGTCAGTTTTGCTGTTGTAGACATGGCTTAAAGCACAAATCGCCGCCTGCAAAAGAGTTTGCAATGCTTGAGCGCATTTGCGATTTGGGCCGCTTTAGATATCGGACTCATATAATTATTGTGTTTTATACATACCCTGTGCTTGAGAAATTAACCCGGAATGGGCATTATCAAACTGATTGCATTTAATGTAAGCTGAGCGGGTGAGCGATGCAGAAGCAAAGTCGGCTTGAAAGTTAAGATAAACAGAAAAATGGGCTATAATTGGGAAAGTCTAGCATTTTTTGAACACTTTATTTGTTTTCAAAATAGTTTATAGATATTTAATTATTTGTTTAAAACATATATACAAAATTGTATATATGTCTAAAAGCCTTAACAGTTATATGTATTCTTAATTTAACATAATTGAATATTTATTATAATTATTTAAATATTTTTAGAACATCATTTGAGTATTTTTTGAAAATTATTTCCTCTCTCTTAAACTTAGTTTATAATTGAGTATTTATTATAATTATGTAAATATTTTTAGAACATCATTTTTTCCTCGATCTTTGACTTAGTTCACTGTAATTATGTATTATAATATATTTATTATAATTATTTAAATATTTTTATAAATGATTTAAATATTTTTAGAACATCATTTGAGTATTTTTTGAAAATTATTTCCTCCATCTTAAACTTAGTTGAAGTTCACACTGCAATATGCAATTCCAGGATATCTACCAGTCAATCAGCTTCGATCACAGCATTTTTGGTTGTTTGTTTTGGGTTAGTTGACTGATATACGCGTCTCATGCCCAGGCCAAGTAGCTCTGGTTGCATTGTGCTCGGACTCTGGCCTAAGAAACTGTTGTAATATAATTTTAATTTGTACCAGAAATGATTGCCAATTGCCGCCGCTTTTTGTTGATTATACAATCTTAAAGTCTCACATTGTTGTTTTCGATGTTTCAGTAGTTTTTTTGTTTTCGAGGCGTTCGCCGTTTTGGCTCTCAATGAAAGTGCTTGGAGCACTTAAAGTTTTGAGTGCTACTTTAACTAAAATTGAACACACAATTTGTATAATTATTTAGCTGGCCTCTTTGGCCTGTGGGGGCAGCTGAGGCAAAGACCCGGAGCTGATGGAGCTTTAAACTATAAATTAAATACAATGGGAATTGTTTAAGGTAGACGACAGAATTTATATGGACGAGGAGTGGAGTAGATTGTGAAGGGAATGAGGAAGCTGGCATCGGATTAAATAAAGATATATATATGTTTTATTGAGCTATCAAAGAGAGAGAGAAAGGAGTTAAGAAATCATTTAATGATATATAAAAAAAATATATATATATATATATTCACAGCGCAAAGCTCGTCTTATCGATAAGTAAAGCGATACAAGTTATACATTTCTGACTCTTGACGCTATACTTTATCGATTAACGAAAGAGCCTTGGTTCATTTGTTATAGTTAAAGAAACTTTAACTAACTATAGATAAATCAAATTAATAATATTGCCAACACATCTTAAGCAGTCTTCATCTATAATTAAATCTTAGGAGCAAACACTTTCAATTGTTGCAACACTAGTATTATCGCTGCACATTTAACACCCAACTTCCTCATAGCACTTAATTTCAAGGCCATATTTAAACATGCCCAGCCTAGGGTTAGATTTACCTTATAGCTTATAGTCCATGACTTGTTATCGATTATTCACTGTAGCCAAAAGCATTTAACTATTAATGAGCATAGGCCCATAAGCGAAAAGTGGCTATGCCAAGTCGTGAAGGTCTTAGGGTCTGACACTCTGCTCGATAACCATATATAACGAATATTGTCCATAAGATGGACCCCCAGATAGCCCCCAGTGGTAGCTTAAGGTCCGCCTGGCCATATGGGGCGCATGCGTGAGGTCGTCGCACTAAAATGTCAAATGGTTCACTGCACTAATGAGAGTGGCTATAATCAGCTGCGGCCCCTTCTCGCTAACTTGGCCAACGGAGCTCTGCGCATTGGGCAATGGGCAACGTAGCCAATCTTTAATTGTCCAGTGAGCGGCTGTGCAGTGGTTGTTTTGGCCAAAAGCTGAGTGTGTGTCGCGTTTGTCGCAATCGCTGCGAATGCCAATTGGTAATCTGTGGGGCATGTGGCAAGAATGACCATAAAACAATTTGAGCCTGTCTAATTTATACACGCTACAACAACAAAAACAACGGCAACTACATCTCTGTCTGCGTCGCCGGTTGTTTAATTAATGTTATTTTCGGTTTGGCGCTAATTAAAGTTATGGCCAACTAAAAATGACCAGGCGCATAGCGGCTACCTAGTGCGCGCAGGCGTGGCATTTGTGCCAAAGCCGCAACAGCTGCCGCCTTGCAACATGTTCGCATCGAACATGTTCGAGCGCACGTACTTGATGGCCTTAGCGCCTGCTCAGCGTCTGCTCCCCATGCAAATGAGCCCAAAACTGTTGTTGTATACCCTGAGTGCAGCGGGAGTGTGCGAGAGTGGGGTATATTAGTTAAGAGTGAGCTTAATAAACATTTCTTCCAGCTAATCCAATTTTTTTTCTGGCAATATTTGAGCTAAAGGAAGTGATTGATGGCAATTTCAGACAGTGCAAGGAGAGGGAGAAGATCAACAATGCTCCACATTGAGTATAGAGCATCTACTAGTCTGACCGTTCTCCCTATCTCCGCCCTCAGTCCCTCTCTCTCTTCACACTCTCTATGCCCAGTTTCTACATCGAATAAACTTTTTTACAATGTAATTATTGATCTTTATCTATGTATATATAGAGGGTATTTTGCAGTCATGCACTTCTTCATCTTGCATTAGCAATTGTATTTTTTACTGCTGCCACTGCCACTGCCAAAATTAACGGTTTCTCCCCCTTGCTCCAACGCTTTGACCGACAAATATCGCCATATATAGCCTTTAAATGCCATTGCGGCTGGGCCCAAGAACCTCAAACAAAATGTTGCATTGTTTTTGTGCGTCTACGTGCCGCGTTTGCTAATTATCATATCAATTTTTGTAAAGGCCCCTCTACTGCTTCTTCTTCCTCTTTTAGCTCTTTCCTTCAATTTTTGTCTGTTGTTTTTTATTTTTTGCTGAGGCTTAAATGAGCATTGCGAAATATTCCATTGTTGTTGCTGTTGTTTATTTATATGTATTTTTTATATGTATATATCTGGTATATTTATAAATTTGTCCCCTGACAATACACAGAATACTAATATTCAGCTGTAAATAACAAATGTCATTGGGCAGTTATTCAAGAAATACAACTATACAGTTATTATTGTTTGTTTTTCTCTTTTATTTTTCAAACATTTGAATCGAAAGCAGCTTTGAGTTATGGTCGAAATTTATGATAGCTGTTAATAGTTATATCATTTTAATGTATAAAGTTGGCACAAAATTGTGTTTTGATTGTTTTGAAAGCAAGTTTTTATTCAGAGCAAGATTACCAAAATCAATGCATAGCTTGTGTTGGTTCTATGAAATATTTTGGCTTCCGATAAGCTCTAAAAATATAATGAATTAATTATATGATTTATTGTTAAACATATATACAGATGCCTATAAATTTTGCAGAGATTAATAAATATTTAAAAATTATTGCACAAGACAGAGCTGCTCCAATTAAAGAGAGACTAAGATGGGAAGCGGTGCAGATAAATGTGGAAAAATATATTAATGAAGATAAAGATGTGGACTAAATATATAATATCATATTTTATAAGGCTCACATGTATTTGTCAAATAATAAATTAATTTTGAATTAGTATTAAATTACTGTAAGGCAGCTCTTAGTTAGTAGAACTAAAATGCACATTAAAGTAAGCACATACGATTAGTCGAGAGCCAACTTCCTTGAGAAGCAACAGCAACTCAAGCAGAGCATTTAAAATTATTTCAGTTTTATTAAATATTAAATTTGGTCATTTAAATTTATAGTTAAATTGCTTTGAAATTGTCACTGCTTACAGGTGGCATTCAAATATAATTTATTTGCTTCTAAATCGTTTGTCATTAATTGTGTTGAAACTTAATTTTATTATATATACAAACATATATTTTATATTGTGCAATCTTCTTAATGCTTACATTTTGAGCTGTTCAGCGGGGCAGAATAAATTGAGTTCATATTTTCATGTAGTTAAACAATTTGTGCGCTTGTTAAAAGTTGCAATCGCATTCGAGTCATAATTAACACCGTCGCAGTTGCCAGGGGAAAAACTGACGATGCTTAAAATTCGCACAAGGCCAACGGATTTGGTAATCGAGACGACAGAGATGCGTCTACAGTGTCCGATAATAATCTGTAATCATTATAATCATAACGATCATTACAACATAAAGAAAACAACAGCTTGATTGCCAAGTGTGGTTGGAATTATTGATTTATTTACATTATATATATATATAAATATATATATAAATATATATATTGTATGTATATAAGTATATCCATATATATAAATCACTCTACAGCCTCAGCCACAGCACGCTGTAATGAGCGTTTTTAATGCGATTTTATTTGCTTTGCCTCAAGACCATGAAAATCACATAGATAAACAGCCAAAAAAAAAAAAAAAAAAAAAAAAAAATACAAATAAAACACCAACAACAAATAATAATAAACAACAAAATGTTTGTCAAAGTTTCAAACTTACTTTTTGCATTATCATCATCATCATCATCATCATTGTTGGTATGCTATCATTATCATTAGCATTATCATCATCATGAGTTTGATCTTGACGCAAAACATTTGCGACAATTTTAACACCTTTTGCTGATTTATAGCTTCACATCAAATTTTCGATTTCATGCTTTATTTTGCTAAGCGAATGAGCGAGGGAGCAAGAGAGCGAAAGTGAGACAGAGAGGGCAGCAGGTAATTGCTGCTATAAGGAAACCGTTCATGACTTTGCTGTTTTATTTCAACTATTTATGCAGATTTGTTTTTATATTTGACTTGATTTTTACCAGACTTAAGTGTGATTTAGCAGGTGTGCGTGCTACCTGGGCAATTTGATTAATTAGTAGTCATTTATATTGTTTGGAATTGCAGGAGTCTGGAATCTGCTTGGCTCGGCAAGGGGAAAGACAAGGAGAACGCAGCTATTAGAAACTGATAGCTTTAGGTGCTGGATTTCGTAAGAATATATAAATAAATAATAGAATAAAATACAAGTATAAATAATGAAATAGAACAAAAAATTAAGATATTTAGTATAGTACAAGAAACAAGAATTGAAGGTAAATTTGGCTTAAATCTTAAATCTTGATGCATTTTATAAATAATATACAAATATTTCACTTCAATAAAGAGTTGTTTATGAAATTATGTGTAAATGCTTCTCTAAGAGATTTGGATAATTTATAAAGCAAAGAAATATAAGACATAATTATGGTTTATAATTTAAGTAATTACGCCGGCCTCTCTGTAAAGTTGTATACCCCAGAATCACATCCATAGATGAGTCTGAAGAGGGACTCCTGCTACACACTGATGAGTCAATGACAGCAATCTATGTTTAACTGATTAATTTGAGTAATTTGAGCAAGTGTTTTTCCCATAACGATTTTCTTCTAGCTAGCTCAGTGGGACTGCAACTCCATTGTCAATCTCTGCATACTTTCAGTTTCAGTTTTCACCCAGCTATTGGCCTGCAGATGAGATGAACAGCACTTAATTAAGTGCTTATTGATTGATAATATTCAACTAACCGAAGCATCAATATCCATTAAATTTAAAAACTTTCCAACGGTTGCTCTACAAACTGTTTCGACAGCAACAGCAGCAACTGCCAATTAATGACTTAATTAAGTTCATCTTAATTATTCGTGCAGATGTGTGCATGCATGTTTTCATTGATACTGGCAGGTGCAACGTGGCGTATGCGTAATTATTGCCACTAATTAAAAGCACAATGCAAATTGCGCATACGCCGTGTGCGCCGCTGCAACAGCCATTGAACTTGTCAACAACTGCAACGGATTTCTCCCACTTATACATGACTCTTGGCTCGTTGTTAATTATTAATAATTTAAGGAATTTGCGTGAAGCAGTTCATGCAAGTCGCCCGCAAATTATCTGATCAATTGCCATTTCCACATGCACTTTGTTATGAATTCATATATCCATAGCCATATTTCATATTTGGACTTTAATAGTTTCCGTATAACCAACCAGCTGAATTATGTCCGCTATTCGTGTGGTGCTTACACACGAATCGATCGGATGTAAATGCTAAACGGAACATGACTTGAATGGGCTGTGAAATATATCTGATTTTTGTTTTATTTAAACATTTACTCTCTCATATCTCATATTGCTCGAAAAGCGGAACTTTTTAGTTGGGAAATTAGCAGCTAAATCATAATAGATTTTTTAAAAATCGATATAAATATATAATGTATATATAATTACCCTTATTCTATTATGTGTCTTGGGATCTGCAAAGATATATTTGTACTTGTATATATTGCCTATTATTTGTTGCCATATTAACATATTTATCAAATGCCAGCAGAAGCTATAGTATTATAGTATTACCAAGCCAAACTATGACTCAGATATATATAGAAATATTGTCTAGATTCATATCTAAGATATAGCAAAAGTTATCTAACCACAAGACCAAATTAAAGCTTAATATAATTAACAAATTCTTGAAATTCAGCAACTACAGACATAATTATTTGAATTTATTTGTGAATGCTTAATGAAGATATCTCGCATTTGGCGAAACAAACAGCAAATAGAGATGCTTAAATGGCTTCAAAAAAATGATCTTCTAATTGCTGGAGTGCCTCAAGTGTTCTTGAGACCAAAAGTAAACAAAGGCTTGACATACGGCTAACACGCCTCAACACGAAACTGTTGCTCGTGTTGGGGCAACACCCGCTAGCAAAGCCATGTACAACATGACACCCACACACACACACACACACACATTGCTCAATGATGCCTCAAGTTCAAGATACAAATGTGTACAAACAATTCGGTGCTGTGTACAATGTGCATTGTTTTAGCTATAAATTGTTCGCTTCTTTTGGCTTTTTTCTTGCTCAGTTTTTTTTCAACTTCCGCGTGCCACACACAAAAATATCTCAGCGAGATGCAAAGCTAAAGATACTCGTTAATCAACAACGACAACAACAACAACAACAGCTGCAAATTGTGGTACTTTTTGTGCATTGTTGTGGCTGCTGTGCGTGTGTGTGTGTGTGTGTGGGTGTGTTTACTTGTTGTGTGGATTGCGTTTTTCACAGCGCTTATCACACACTTCATTAATTTTGTTTCGCTTTTCATTTTGCATGCCGCACTGAGCCGTAATTATGGCTGCAGATACATGTTCGTGTATCTGTCAGATACACACCACATCAGGTTTCACTTTTTTCTCTCTCGCTGGCTGCTTCTTCTACTTCTTTCGGTTGCAACATTGCGCGCTGCACTTGAAACTGAAATTGAAAATTTGCCACGCGTGAAGAGGCGCAACTGCTCACATTTTGTATCTGCAAGATACATTTAGTATCTGTGCGCTACAATATTTGGCATGTGTTAAACAGCCAACAGTTTGTTGCCATTTAGCCACCGTTGCTGCTGCTGCTGCTGCTGCTGCTGCCTTTAACGCTTCGTTAACACCAAATAAACTAAAAGTTATTAAACATCAACAAAATATATAACCTTTGTTTTTCGCTCTGATATCATTAAATCAATTAATGTACCGCGACTCTTCAGCTCGCAACTAACTCAATTAACTGATTTCTAAACTAGATTCAACGGATATCACAATTTAGATTAGGGCCTTAACTGGCTATAACCTATTATTAACTAGAACGTGCTAATGAGTCTTAGTTAACTAATTTTATGGCAGGTGAAAATTATATTTTGAAATGGCTAAATGACGATATTTGAGCTTGTTTTAAATAAAATAAATTGAATTTATATATAAATTAAATTATATGTAAATATATATATGTATATATATAAAATTGATATATAAGTATATATATATATATATATAATAAAATATGTCTATAAATTTATACCGAATTCTGTTTTTATTCAATTTTTGTATATTTTTTAAAAGTATATTTATATAATTTTTTTTATCATACAAATATACATATATATAAATATGTACTAAGAGGCCAAAAAATTCGCTTGAATATAGATTAAATTTTACCTTAAGTAACTTTTGCAGTTATTTATATAAATCATATTAAAGCTGTTCAAAGTCTTGATTGTAGGAGCTAATTAGAGATTGTTAACTTTCTTTTTACAATACACTTTTCAATCCTACACTTTTCAGCCCAATTATGGCGATAAGTGGAGCTTAGTGCTAGATAGCTTCAAGTTTCAATTTAAGTAAAATCTATTAATTATATATCAAAAATGCTTATGATGTTTCCCAGTGATTTTGATGTATTCGAGATGGCATTTTCCTCGGATATTTTATTAAATAACATTAAAAATAGATGCTGACAGGCAATATATATATATAGTCAATATATATATATATAAAGATATATATATTTCTAACAAGTTTAACGTCAATTTTCAACCCTGGAAGCTATCTGCTTTTCGTCAAGGCAATTCACAAAGAACAGGAAACCTTTGGATGTCCTTCGAATTCTGTTATCAATCACAGATTTTACGCCTATTCATAACATATCTTTATTGCAGACTCTCAACTCTCAAAGTATTGGCATATTTGCAATTGCAATTTTGGACAATTCCTAAAGCTTGCACAATGCAATTTATCTAAATATTTGTTTTTTCGACTGTTTGCTAATGAATGAATGAAAGGAGAAAAACAAACGAACATTGCCGTGCCACACCCCAAATAAAGGCAAAACTTTTGATTTACAACGGCGATGCGACGATTAAGCAACAACAACAATAATAACAAACAAAAACAACAATGAGACGCACTAAGACAAACAGCAATCAACAGAGAGAGAAAAAAAGCAAATTAAAACTCGTCAAAGATAAACAAAAACCAAAAAAAAGACGACCTCCTAAACGAAAAACTAAGGAAAAAACAAATATGCTGGCTAGAGTGAACAATGGCTGCCTACGAGATACCCTGTGCAAGCAGTCACTAAAAAAAATATTATATATATATAGATTAAATTTGTGCTAGATCTGAGCATTATTGTATAGGACTTTGAATCTCCTTACCTGAAACTCTGTGAGTAATTTGAGTAATTTTTTCTTGTATTTTTAATTCATATATATTCATTTAGTGTTAATTTGCAGCTACTGCCCATTGCCAAGCAATTTGATAAAACAATATACCCTATATAAGCATTGTAGCCTGCATTCGCATTAAAAACCCAACACAGCTCGAAAGATCTGACCAAATTATGCCAAAGTTGGAGTCTGGCGTTGCAGTTTTCATTGTTGTTGTTGTTGTTGTTGTTATTGTATTTGTGATGCTGATGATTTGTGCCAGTGCCACTTGAACTCAGCATCATCTTTAGCTCGTTGTGGACTTAAGATTTGCGTTGAAGCTGCTGGCGATTTGTTGGCCCTCAGCAAGTTGTTCAAGTTGCTCGTTGTTGTTGTTGTGGTTGTTGTTGTCTGTTGTCTTGTAATACAGCTTACTTACATGCATATTATATTGCTGCTGTCTGATTGCATCATCTGCGCTCAATTGTGCAATAAATGGTTCAAAATATGATTGCAGAGACGTACGCCCATTAAATGTGTAAACCCCAATCGATCAGCTGTGTGAAAGTTCAGACTTCTGATTATGATGGGCTGATTGTAAATGAAATACCAAAACATATTATATAATTAAAATGTATATTAAAACTATCTTCCCATGTTTCAGCGTATGCTATAACTGAATCGTTTGGAGAGAAGAAAAACAGTTTTTTATTTATTATGATGATTATAATGATCTTGAATTTAGTTTTTGTTTAAAACTAAATTTAACAAAAATTGTAAAGCCCTTCATTACCGCAGCCCAATAAATTAATCATTAAAATCACATCTATATAAAATTTTTGTAAGCCTATTTTACTTTGTTCAGTTCATTTTGTTTCCCAGCTGGCCAAATCCCAAAATCATTGTCAGGCAGAGAAGCAAACAAACTTTTAATTTGATTTTATTAGAGAACCAAAAACTTTCTTAATTTAATTACTAAATAAAATATGTGTTTTCCTCAATTTTACTTATTTTATTTATTAGATTGTTTTCGGGTTTATCTTCTTTGAAAAACTCTCGGCGACTGTGCGACATATAGAGCTAATGTATTGTTTCCTTGTTGGACCAACCCACTTGGTAGTGGGCATTGCAAAAGTTTTTGCTGACGCGGCGCAATAAATGGGAAGCACATACACACACACTCGCACACACACACACACACACACAGGGCACACAAATAGAAGACACATTTCTTAGCCATTTCTTTGGCTGGTTTTTTGTGTGTGTGAAGCACACGTGCAAAGCGAACAATGAGTGCAGGAGGAGCAGCAGGAGGCGGCGGCAGCGAGGGGCACTTGCTATGAGGAAAAGGAAACGGCCATAAAGGCACAGGTCCAATTCCAACAAGTTAAAGACCAAGAAAAAAAGAAAAATAGATATATATATATATATATATATATATATATATATATATATATATATATATATATATAATCGAAACGTGTTGCAATCAAACGCATAAAGCGATAAATGCGACTATAAAAAAAGGCAGCAGCACACAACAACACAAAAAGGTGAGCAAAATATGGAGAGGGAGGGAGAAGGGGCAGGGTAGGGAAAGGCAGGGTAGGGGATTGGCAAATCTGCATCAGCTGCATTGCAGCTGCCGCCAACAACGCGTGGCAGCAAGCATGTGCAAAGCTGCCCGCAGCATGCAGCATGTTGCACAATGCCAAAGTTGCCGCGCTTCAAAATTGGAGCAGAGATCAACGAGCCGCCGAGTCGACACTTTAAAGGCAACCAGCAGCTGCCTCCCCGAGCAAGGGGCGCGCCGCCTGAGGGGCGGAAGTGAGCAGTGCGGAGCGAGGGAGCATGCTGGAGCAGGTTATTTTTTTTTTTTTTTTTTTTGCTGCGAGACTCATAAATGCATATAATAAGCCCCGTTGGCCATATGCGACGTTTACCTGGTTCTTTTATTCTACACTCGTTCATGAAATGAAAGAGAGCATATTAGTCTCGCCTCTCATAAGACTTTTGATGAGATAATTGGGTGTTTTCAGAAAAGAATTGTTCAAATTTACTGATTTTATATTTTGTAGTAAATCGGTAATAACTATACCCTTTCATATATATATCTCTCTTTCAGTTTAACACCCAGACTCGATCCATTTCATGACTTCTTCTCAAAAGCGAATATGTCATATATAAGAAAAAAGGGTCTTCCTAAAAATAGATGTCTATCAAAGTTGTAGATCAAAGACCTACAACACTCAGCTGCACCACAGACAAGGCATTCTATATAGACTTTGAATGACTGAAATTACTGAGCTAATTTTGCCCATGAACGAGTATTGTGCAGTCAGTAGCGTCCCACTGCAACATTCTTTTTATTATTGGCTTTTTCTTTTTCATTTGCTATAGTCGCCAGGTATGTGGCACACGAGCATTATGTTTCGGCACAGTTTAGTTTTTAAATGGGTGCAAATATTTATTGAATTATCAGAGTAGAACTATTTTTATGGGTTATCTATAAAGAATTCTTATTTGATTGGAGTTACTGATTGCTTACTTCGAGAATGATTGTAATTAAATGAAATAATCATATCTTGTATAATGTTTTTAAATTTTTGTTAAAGTTCAAAATGATAATTCTATATTTTTACTATTCATAAATAGTCATAAAATGCCTTTAATTTGTATATTCAACTTGTACATAAAATCAAAATTTATATTTAACTATATTCGCTCACATTTAAAGCTACTTCACAACAATTTGTCTGCTTCAGTTTCTAAAACTCCAAAAGTAAATTCAAATTTCTCGTTTCGCCCACCGCAGAGCGACCTCAAAACCTCTCTAAATGTTAATTAAATTGTTTGCCATGATTAATTGACATCAATAGCTGTTTTTTATTGGCACTCAACGAGGCTTCGGGCATATAAACCGCAAACCAAATTACTGACCTGCCCCATGAAAATGATATGTTAGCAACTCAATGACAATACCGCCAACGCACTGAAAGTGAAAGTTTTTTTTTTTTTTGTTTTAATTCGCATTTTTTCAAAATTTTTCTGTGGCTTGGCAATTATTTGTTTTTATAAATAAACGAAAAGTTTTCAAGCCGAAACCCACAAATAGAAAGAAAAAAAGAAAAAACTCTGCATAAATTTAATATTTACCTTTGAAAAAGTCAACTCACTGAGTTAGGAGCTGCATTGTAAAGAGCGAGAGAGAGGGAGTGGCAGAGAGAGAGAGAGAGAGAGAGAGAGAGAGAGATAGAGAGAGAGAGAGGGAGGAAGAGTGAATGCGTGAGTCAGATTATATTACAAACCTCAAATGCCATCGAAGTGTTGAAGCTGACCACTTTCAGCTCGACGGGCGGTGACAGCCGACTTGACTCTGATATTTTTCCAGAAACAACAACTTGAAAGCCGGTTCAAGTTTAAAGGCTACACGTTGTTATATAATTGCAAGCCATTTCTTCTCTTTGAACTTGGCAACTAGTTTAACTGCATGCCATCGTTACGAATTCAGCAAGAAAAACAAATTTACATATCAATGCGCATTCAGAGCTTAGCTCTGGCTGTGATATAATCAGTTCACAGTGGCTTAAATAGGTTGTTAATTAATTAAAGCCCGAGCCCTGGCTGGGTTCAAAGTTGTTAAAGTGCGGCATGAGCAAGATCGAGCCGAAAGCAAGTTCGAGAGCGAACATCGAACAGCTGCAACAAGTGTGATTTGAAGAGATCAAGTTTGATAGAAATAGAAGAAGCTTAGATCCGAAATTGTAGTTCGAAGAACTAATAATAGGACTGTGTATGTTATATGAGAATTTATCAAAGATATATAAATAAATAAACAAATCTATTCCACATAAGAAAACTATTTGCATTCAACAAGTCTTATTGCCTGAGCTCTTGTCTGTCTGTCAAAGCTCATGTTAGTTGACATGTTGCTACTGTCAACAAGTTGTTAAAACTGCCATTCACTGCCACAAAAGCACGTATTTTAATTGGCAACAGCTCAGTGATAAGCTGACAGAGAGAAAGAAGAAATTCAATTGCAGTTGTCACAATTGACAATCAAGTGAAAACCTAGCCAAGTAATTAGCTTGTATTAACAATCGACAACATTTGGACACGCAAATATAAACAGAAGAAGATCAGCGAAAATGTTGTTAACTAGCAGCTGAAGCTTGCAGATCAAACCTGGTAACAGTTGGCTCTGCAGTCCGATTGATTTGAATGTTCGATGCGAGCGCAACATGCAGCTCATACCTCGTGTACTATATCGAGCATCGGCTCTGCAGCCAGTGCCTTTATAAGTTCGATCGGCCTGCAGCATCAGCTGACCACTGAGAGTCTTTCCATTAGCTTAAATGTTCGATCGACGCTTGGCATGCAACGACAATATACACTTCGAGCCAAACTGCCTACGAAAAGCTAAGCTCCCTCTCTCTCTCTCTCTCTTCGTTAGCATACATGTTCGAACGACCGTTCGCACGCAGTCGCAACATCCCTTTCGAACTTGCTTGTAAATCGAAAGATTGCTCACAGCGCAAGCCGTCTCATGTCGAGTCACGACTCGCGAGCGTCTCACGAAGTTCGATCGGCGCTTGAGCTTTCTACGAGTTGTAGCCTTCGTAGTTCGCTGGTCTGCGCAAAAGTGAAGTGTCAGTTAAGACGCGAGCGTCTCGTAAAGCGCATGCTTCGGCGGTAGATTATTTATGCGGCGATCTTCCATAAGATTTGTGGCTTGCCATGCCAGCCAACCGCATTAATGGATTCTATGTGCCGCGACTGAAACGTGTTTGAAATTCGCAAACAACAAAAGCTCATTCGAAAACAAATAAGAACTGTGAAAACTCTGTTTGGCCCAAGCGACCAAAAGGAAAAAGTGTGAACAAATATAGTATAGAAAAGGTCCAAAAATCAATATAATAAAAGGTGAATGAATATCCCGAAATGGCAAACTATGTCAAATGCAAAGAAAGTTACAAAGCCAAAGAGCTAAACGTGGGCATCACATAGAATGAAATATGATTTACGATTTATGATTATAGCTAGGGGAACGACAGCTGGTAGGTTGTCTGAGGCTTGTCTCGGGCACCGCTGTTGGCGTGGGCCACACTGCAATTCCAATGTAAAGAAGACCATTTTGGGATCACTCATTGCTAATGATCATCGTCTCAAGTGTTGGCAATTGTCATACGCCCAGGCATGCGAGTTCCAAAAAGCAGAAGAATTATTGAGAAGATTTATAAAAGTTGTTGTTGGATTTGCTGAGTCATTTCGTGAAACACTTGTTGCTGGGTGTTGATTTGAGGGCGCGGCTGATGCGTGCTGCGAATGTGATAAGTAAATACAAAAGATTCTTTGGGGCCTTTAGTTAAAAGAACATATTCCAGAAGAAAGCTGTTCTAAAAGCCAAAAGTGGACCCATAAATTGAAATGCGAAATATCTTTGATCTATGTCCAAAACAATAGAAGTGTCGAAAATTTGAAATGAAATCACATTGAGTTTGGGCAAAAGGCGAAGAAAGTATTCTAAGGCTGCAAAAGGCACTGAATAAATAATCAAGCAATAGACGTGAGATCATTTTATTAAGATAAACTATTTGTACATATATATGTATATAGATCGTAAAGTTCTTTGACATTGATCATTTTGATTGTATTTAAAATACATGAAATCTTTTTGCTCTATATAGTAAAATAACCCATGGCACTTTGTTATTCTGCAATTATCCAACTAACCAAAGCTCATCTCATCACTCTTGATGATATCACAGCTAGTTAAACTATTTATTTATAGAAATTTGTATTTTATTTAAGCTAATCATTTCGCATAATTCGCAAGGTCGTTAGATATAAAAATAAAACCTGTTTTTTTTTCATTAACTACCAAAAAATTTGACGCACTGCCAAAAAATGCACAAAAAAAAACCCAAACCTAATGAGCTAATGATTTCATTCAGCTTAAATAAATTCATTGGCATAACAATCAATTGTCGCTTTAAAAATTAAATTTAAATACTAAAAACATATTTCACGGATAGTTCAGGAAATAATTTGTATGCTCTGCATTTGTTGAGCTTGTTGAGTTATCAGAAAATAATAGAGATTAGTTTTTTTTATGCTTGTTTGACATGAAAGCAAGAGAACAATTAAATTGGAATTTTAATAATACGTCGAAATTTGTGTATGAAATAGTAGTCAATGTTTCAAACAGGTTTTTTATATGTTAAGTGGATTTTTGGATTGTATTGATAAATTTTTAACATTTTTTAATAGTATGCTTTAGCACTTTGAATTTGGATAAGTTCTTAAATGCTTGAAATTGGAATTAGTTAGTCATATGTATATTAAACTCTGAATCTAGACAGGGATTGTCTATATGACAAATTCAAAACTAATATATGTATTTAACTGCAAAGCTGCAATTCCTTCATCTCAGTTCAAGGAATGAACAGTTTCTGATCAAATTAAAATCTGTTTCAGACAACTCTAAAGCTGCCTTCTTTTATGGCGCTTGCCTCAGTTTATGATGGCTCGTTTTTAATCAATTTATGCGCTGTGTTGGCCATAAAAACACACTTAAAAATGATTACACAAATTTTACTTGGTTTATCTGAGCCACATTAAAGCGGCGCGCACTTGCGGCTTTAACAGTCATATTAAAAACCCATAATAAGTTTCAAATGTGTTTGCCAAATGATATTAAGTTTATTAAGCCAGTGGAATTTGAATATTGATTAGCTTAAGAGACAGATATTAGGTCTCCCAATACGATAGGAAACTAATTGAATAGCATATGAACTTCACACATTTTGTATGCAAATGGCCAACTGATGGCTGCTAACGCCGGCTCCAATCAAACAAATGGCCAACTAACCTCGTACCAAGACCCCATAGTAATTAATTAAACGGAGACCAGTACTTTATATATGGATGAATGTACATATATGCAGATATATAGAGATATCTTGTGGCTAATGCTAATTGCATTGTCTTGAGGGAATTGTTTGCTTGTACCACATGACGTATACGTAATGTGCATTTATGCAACTACACAGCTGCATGCCAAAGGGTGTGCGTGAGTTTCTCTCTCTCTCTCTCTCTCTCTCTCTCTCTCTCTCTCTCTCTCCTTCGGCCTCTATCTCTCCCTTTGTATGCGTGTGCATTCCATGCCTCAGTAAGCGTTGCAAAAACTGTAATAAATCAAAATATTGTAACCATCGTTCGATTTATTTGCGTGCATAGAAATATGATAAAATATAGGCAGACAACTCAACATAGCAACCTATGGGCATTGTTGATATACCCTATATAAAGCACAGTGGAGTGTATTGACTAAAAGGCAGAAGAAACAATAAAAGAAATTTCGCTTAATTGAAAAGCCTTCTATTCCAGTTATAATATAATGGGAGCATTGTAAGTAGCTAGATGATTATATGGAAATTATGCTAGCTAATATGAAATTGTATGCTTAATCGAAAAATAATCTTACCATGTTAATAATTTAACATGTATATATATATTTGATTATCAATATTCAAGAGATATCAACAAAGACTTCTTTAGAGCTCTACACAACTTCAGTATGACCTCCCGATAAAGCCCCTAGCAGCCTCTAGAGTATCTGCCTAGTCATGCATATCCACGTGTTTCATTATTTGACTTAAAAATATATGCGCGCCCAGGCAAATAGTTGCTGGCAGCCAATTTGATTTGCGTGCCAAAGCCAAGTCACGCTGCATTGTTTATACTGCAATTTATTTTATTTTATAAAGATTTCTTTTGCTTGCGCTAAGAAAACAAAAGAAACGCTCAAAGAAAATATTGTAAAGCCGCGCGACATTGTCTCAATGCGGGTGGAATTAAATGAAATGGAGATAGAGAGAGCGAGAGAGAGAGAGAGAGTGATAGAGAGATGGGCAAACCATAGAAATGTCAATCGATCGGCCAAGAAATTAAAACAAAAAACTATGCAAATTAGCAAATTGCAAATGCCTGCAAAATAGTTGCATAAGCCGCAGCCACTGGACTGAAATGGGCGTAAAGCAAACTGTGGTTAACAAAGGCGAAAAACCCAAATAATCGATAGTCAATATATGGCCAATATCTCAAACAGCATATTGCCAAATGAACAGATGAATGTGCGAGTTATAATGGATCGCTGCACTTGCTGCCACGACTGAGGCAATGCTGGCCAAGTATGTGAAAATATGTGAAATAACTATTCAAATATATATATATATATAGACGCTCTAATCATATAGCACAATAAACACTTCAGTCTAATGACATCATGCGAATAGTTAGGGAGATGCTAGGGATAGATAAAGTCGTGATTTTGCTGAAGGTAAAGTCGAACAGCCTTTTAAATCTATATAAAAGCCTGCTGATAAAGTAGATCTAATACGGATATAATTTATAGATTTTAAATAATATATCAGTTACAATAAGTAGGAGTAACCAATATACTCTAAATTGACATAAATTCCTTAACATGTATGTCAATATATACTTATGTGTCTGTATGTATTTATGCTGTATATAAATTAATTCATTTTCCTTTTATACTCTAAACAAGCTGTGAGCCATGCAGTTTTTTTACTATAAACAGTCTCCATTAAAATATTATTCAAAAATTATCGCTTGCACTCATCTCAGTATAATGATATACCTTGACCTTCAATTTTGGGCTTCAAAACGTCTCTTGCTACATCACAAAGTGCGCAGCTTCGACTCATCATTTGGTTAATTTTAAACTAAAATTTTGTTTATTTATATGTCATTGGTCTTTTGTTATACTTAAAGCACATTAATTTGTGCACCTTTGCATGCAAATAAATAAATAATAAATAATTTATGATGGGGAATTCGATATCCAAAAAACAAACCAAACTGGTTTTCAAATGAAAAAAGAAAAAACTTTTGACATTAAACAAAATCAAAATAGATGCAAATATATATATATTATAATATATGCGTCACAATTTCTGTTAATTTCAATTAAGGAACTGTCAGACAATACAATATTAAATGAACATCATGAAAAGTCCAAAGTTGCTCCATCCTCCAGCCCCCTAGGGGAGCTTATCAACTATTTGATTTTCCAACTCATTTTATCTCAATTAATTTTGTTGCCTCACAGTGCTAAATTTTAGTGTCAGTTGCATTTAATATTTTTTATATAATCTATTTATTTACAGTATGTAAATATTATCCACTGCGGAAGAGCTAACAGATTTTTAATTAAAAACTTTGCCACTTTGTCAGGCTAACCGAACGAGCCAATCATATTTGATGGTCAGTTTATGCAGATACAAAAAATGAATGGAAACTAGTTTTTGCATTTTCTGGATTTCTTTTTAAATTAAAAAAAAAAGAAGCAAATTTCTAACTATTGAATTCTAATTCTTTCTTCCAAAGTGAATGCAATTAAATTAATCAGAGTATTGAGAATATAATGATGGAATTGAACTTGGGCATATTTAGACAACTCCAAATAACAAATGTTGTGACATTCTTTTGAATAAATATTCCGTTTCATCTATGAGATCACTTGAATCAAAGTACATAATATGAAGTCACCCAGCACTTGATGTCCAGAGAACTTCACTTAATCTCAATCTCTAATATCACATATATAGTCTCAAGAACTTTATCAAATAGATCTACTTTTGCTATCCAAGCTGAATAAGTACACAAATTGATGTGAATTGCCATAAACGGCCAAGTGTTGTTAATACAAATATAAGTAAAAGCCAACTAGTTTGACCGCAAATGAGAAGAGAGAAAAAATCGATGCAGATGTTAAAATATGCCATTAATTGTAACACCTGCTCGACGAAGGTGAGCTAGTGGCTTTTAGGCGAGCATAATGGCCACGGCAATTTATGAATGTGTGGCATATTGATGGGGCATGCAACAGATTTGCTGTCGCTGCTGCTGATGGTTGGCGGAAGAGTTTCTGTTGTCGCATAATGTGGAGTTGGCCGATTGCATAATCGAGCCATTGAAAACTCAACCAGCTACGCACTCTCACTCTCACTCTCACTCTCACACTCTCTCCTTCTCTGCCTCTCTTTCTCTGCAGCATGCGGGAACGCAGTCAAACAACTCCGCGTCGTCGCCGCAATGGTCCCAAGCAGGCGCTGCCTGTGGAGTCCAACTACCAGCTAGAGCCGGCCGAGGCCATTTATGGCTCGACTCTGTTGCCATCGCAGCGGCGCTTTATGGATCCGTGGGATTTGGAGAATTACGATTATGTGCGCAAGAAAATGGATATGGACAACATTTTGCCAGACTACGAAACGGCGTTGGACTACGACCTGGAGCCCTCACAGTCGCCCAGTCCAGTCTATGGTCACAGCAATCGTTTGGTCATGGCCTCTACCATGCCACGCCCACACACCAGACGCGTGTCACGCAGCCAGTGCCAGCTGGAGTGCTGTCGTCTGCCCAATCTCGATGACAGTCGCACTCGCAATCGAAGTCGCAGTCGCAAGGAGCTGCTCTATGCAGCACGCAGCGAAGTCTATGGCCCGGCGCCGATATCGAGTCGGTATGATGACTATATGGCCACCATGACCAGGCAGCTGCATCTGGATGACGATGACATCGAGCAAGAGGAACAGGAGCAGCTCTATGGCGAGCAGCGACAGATATATAATGGTTATGGAGGTAGGTGTATAACTGACTCTCTTACTGATCAGTGTTTTACTTACTCTCTCTCTCCCCCTCCCTCTCCCTCTCCCTCTCTCTCTCATTGTTTGTCAGGTTTCTCCAGCGCCAGCTCCACAGAGCCACACTCTTCCATTGGTGATGAGTTGCCCTTGATGACGACGCTGCCGCGACGTGCCGCCACGCTGCAGCGTCCTGCTCAGCCGAGTCAAAGCAGAGAGCGCACGAGCTACAACAACTCCAACTATAGTTCGGGCTATGGCACTGCGCCGCATCCACGCCGCAAACGTAGCCAAGCCACTGGCAAATCGTTGGCCCTGACATCGGCTAAAGTAATGCCACAAATTGATTTCCCAGCACCGCCTCCGCTCTCGCCCGCGTACGATTATTGCAATCCGTATGCTACACTCCCGTATTGCAGCGTACCGGATTGTGCTGAGTGCCAGCAGCAGGCGACGTCCCTCATCTATGCGGCGCCTTCCACACTCTACGGACGGACGGGTGGAACCCAAAGCGATTCGCCAAGCGACTCATCGCTCTACGCCGGAATTTATTCGCGTAAATTTGGCTTGAGCAAGAAGGGTCTGCTACAGATCGATTATTCCTGCAGCTGGAATGATTTGGATCGTGTTATGGGTCGTCAGTACTGAGTGCCCTCTGTACGGCACTTGGGTCATGGGTGTTTGGTTTTAGTCTCTAGTTAAACTATTTACATTAAGAAACATCTATCAAAAAACAAAGCAAAACCCATTTGTACGTAACTCACCTCACATGCATATAGACATACATATCTAATTGAAAAGAAAAACATGGATCAACCCGTACCAAATAATTTAAATTGTGTTTAGCATCATTCTTAGTCGCTCTCCAAGTCACGCGTCTATCGTGCAATAAGTCTTTGAGATTTAACGAATAAAATTTATATTACAAATAATGTGAAAATATATAAATTTATATATTTTTTTTTAAATAATAGAAGTTATTTGCGATTTTTAAGCCAACAAGTGAAGCATCTGTAAGAATGTTGACATCTAGCTAAAATTTATATAATTTGGAATATTTATATTATGAATAATAATTTATAATCAATTAACTCCGCCCGTTATGCTTTATTAGACATATAAAAGCTAATTAATAATTCATGAGCTCGAAAGTATGCTGCATATTTTAGCTAATGGCAAATTCATGAACAGCGCAAAAGTAGGCAATGCTTTTTATCATCTGAATTTCATATTCATTTGAATTTGTCTCTTTGTAGAGAACTTCCCATTGCCGAAATTCGAAATTTCCATATTGCACTTCATTTTCTGTTGTATTTCACGCCCCAACTATAAGTCAGAAAATGTGGGTGTTTGGGTTAAATGGTGTCCCGAAAAGAATGTGGAAATTCATCAAAGTCAGCGAAAACCTGTTTTCCACGTTATTTGAAAATTGTCAAAGCTAATGACGTCGTCCGCCCAGCGATGACTTTGCGTAATTGACCACCACGTGAGCGAAAAAAAAGCAGAGAAATGAGAAAATTGTGGAACAGGAAAACTGAACAGAGCCTCGATGACGTCATAATTAATTAAAGTGAAACGATGGAAATTCCACGGAAAGGACTTCTAATACCCTGAGCAATAGGGTGTTTTGCTAGGCGAGCTGAAGCTGCAGGGGAGGCAGCTAGGGATTTAAAAGTATATTTTTAATTATGATAACTACAAACTGCTTCCACATGGCTTATATAGACCTGTATAATACAAGTTATTCTCTTATAAAAAAAATAATTATTTAAGTATTTAGTTAAATATTGCAAAGAACATTATAAAGCAGTTATTAATTTGTTATGGATTAAAAATAAATTTATTTAAATACATTTTATTTTATTATAATATGATTTATAAATAGTAGTATGCATAGGATTATCCGGTGTATCTAAAGAGTATTCAAATTTCGTTTTCAGCCTTAATCTTCTACTTCAGTTTCTTTTTCTCCATGTTGCAATGGGCGCATAAATTAGTCAGAAACGAAGCTCTGGGCCCATGAACGCTGTAATTTGTTAAAAAGCAGCTGCAAATTGGACACATCTTACCAAGTTAATTAGCTGCTACCGGGCAGCCACTGAATAATGTATGAAGAGCCTGAAACGAACGTTAAGTGAATAAATTCACAATGGTGAATATTAAATTTAATGGTAGGCTAGATGACACAAGAAAAAGCTTAGCAGCAAAACTCTTTATTAGGAAAATATTTTCAAAGCATTAGAGTTGCCCATTTTTAAAGAGATAAACGGAGTTGCCCATAAACTTAAAGCGAATATGAGTAATTTAAAGTATTTCTTTACAGATCTCTCTCCCTCTCTTCTTCTAATTGGAAATATTATTTTGTATTCTTTTCTTTATCCGCATTTAAGACTTAAAGATATGCCCATAGTTAAATAAAATTGATTTCTGTTAGGGGTTGTCTCTTTACTTTAAACGTACTTTAGAAAATCAATTTCTTCTCTATTTCTCTTGCCCATTATATAAAGTTTTCCGATTCGCTTTTCGCAAATAATTAAACCACAAAGTACTGCCAGCCAAGTACGTTAGCTATTCGTATAAAGGTTTTCTCGCCTCAGTCTATCTATATTGATATCTAGGGTCAAAAGCTATGTTTCAGACATCCTTTGCGCATTTCACTTTGGGAAACTCATTAAACTTTAAGGGTTGAATGTAACTTTGGCTTGATTATCTGCCACATCAGTTAAACAAACAGAAAGGCGCACTCACAAATGCACACACACATAAGCAGATATGCTCTATTTAGTCTACATATACTTATATGTATGTATAAAATCGATAAGGCAAATAAGACAAGAAATTTTCAATTGCTGGCGAACTGTTTTACAGTTGCTGGCATTTTTTTCATCGTATTTTCCCTACGCTTTTCCAATGCTGTGAACGCGATTTCAATTTCTCAATCCAATTTACCTTTGCAATACCCAATACTCAGCACCAATACCAATTCGTATACCCTATTTGTATGTATGTGTGCGTCATATGCCGTATTCAACTGCAAGCACAAAAACAAATACAAATACCAATACGAATGAGAAGGCAAACACAAAGCGCAAGTAAATCACACAAAAAAGAAAAAAAGTAAAGGAAATCAGCATGCATAAAAAGGAAGAATATGATGTATATAAAGAACTAAAGACTAGCAGGTACCCTGTATTTGTAGGGAAATTAAAAACAGATATATAGAAAGATAATTACATATTTAAGCACGCTTAACATACCCTATAAAATTTGCATTTTATATGTTTGCTTTTTAAATTACATATACTCTAAATTCTCTATCTAATATTATATATTCTTTTCAAATGGTTTATATAATTTTGTTTATAATATATGAACATATATATTTTTATAAACATAAATCTAACAAGTACTTTAACAATAAATATCCGATAAAAATACTCTGTAATCCTAGATATAAATTCCTCATACGATCTTGAAAATGATATTTAAAATATCCCTAGATATACCCTGCTAGTTATGTTTTAGTGCCATGCAAAATCTGAACTTCTTGGTTGTTTGTCTCTGGTAATACCCTGTACTTCTAAAGTAAATCATCTACACTTGTTATCTATGTCTATAAATATCTACAGGGTATCTAGAATAGAGAACAAATTTCAGTTCACTGAAGCAGTGAAAGCATTAGATGAGTGAGATTGCGCTGGGGTTGGGTGGCGCTTTGGTACCTTCGCTTGGGAAATGCACATAAAAGCGCAAATATTTGCGCAACAATTTCAAATATCGTCGCAGACGTTGCGATAAAAATCGAACAAGCTACAAAAAAATATGCAAAATGAAACGCATAAAAAATATAAAGGGGAACAAATACACGCAAACTGAAATAAAGAAAGATGAAAATATCTTTCTGCTTGCTTTATATGTACATATAGACGAGCACAAATATATACAGTTTTTTGCTCTTTGCATTTGCTGTTTACTTTGTGTGCTCGGATTTGCTTTTATTATCGCATAACGTCAAACATTTGCATGCGGCGGCGCCTAAATGTATGCCACAGTTTCTGCTCGAATGCGCCTAAGCAGTTGCTGCCCTTCCACGCCCACCACTCCCCACCTTCCGCTCTGTCCTCCTTCTTTTGGCACCCAGAACCCATTAGCATTTGCATTTATGTGCGGCGCCAGCACGAACCTACCGACCCCGCCTTCGCGCCGCCCCTTTGCCTATTCAAACTTTATGTGGACATGCAAATCGAGGCGCGAATATTTCGCACTTCACTGAATCGAACCGAACGATTCAGGTCCTGGACGCGCAACGTGTGCTACATTTTGGTGTCCTGCCTGCCTGCCATCGACAAAGGTGTTCAATTGCCACAGTCAGGTGGACAAGTCGTAAAAAGCGAACAAGGAAAGTGCATTCCAAATAACAATTTCAACTCCATTCAGCCTATGCTGAATTTTATTGACTTTCCCTTTACAAAAGTATTTTTTATTAAAGGGAATAAAGCATGTAATGATCTCATGATTTACATATTAAAATATATTTAATATCCTTGCCAAACAAACCAAATTTTTGGCAAAACAGCTTATCAGAATATCATGAAATATTTCCGCATGCACATTGTAATCGGATTTGTCACAGCTTTTGATTGTAACGGAAAACTTAAAATGCAAGCTGGGTTTTTACATATTTCTTTCTTCTTTGCGCTATGGTCTCCATTTTCTTTTTCGTTTTAAGAAATTTTACATACACAAAAGTGGAAAATTGTCAATTCCTGTGCGCAAATTGCATTTTAAGTGCTGCTCGCAGGAGCAGCTGTCCATTCATTCGCTGAAGTTTTTAAATAAATGCATTTGGAATGAAGATGAACGAGTTAAAGCGCACAAATGCAAATATTTTTTATCTAAATACAGTTGAATTAAAGTTTAAGAGAATAATAATGACAATGGTAATGTGAAAATCAATGGCAAAGGCAATGACAATGACAATGATAATGAGAAGCTTAATAGTAATGACTATCCCAATGACAATGTCAATGTCAATGAAGAAGAACGATAGTAATGACAATGACATTGATAATGAAGAATAATGACAATGACAATGACAATGACAATGACGACGACAATGATAATGAGAAGCTTAATACTAATGACAATGACGATCACAATGACATTGACAATGAAAATGACAACGCAGAAGGTTGATAGTAATGACAATGACAATGATAATGAAGAGGAATGACAAGAACAATGACAATTATAATTATAATGGCATTTGACATTATTAAAAATATAATATTAATAATATTGGCATAATAATAATAATAATAATAATTATAAAATTGAAAATGGCAATGCTAATAAAAATGCTATTTATAATATTGATATTAATGAGATAGGGTGGAATATGATACCAATTATAAATTTTGAATGCATTGCTTTGTAAACTTTTAATTGTGATAAGCTTCACATTTTTCATTTGCCTCCTGATACTAAGTTTGTATGATAAGCATTTCAATTTGGCCTTTATATAGTCAGATATATATATATATAGCATACATATATATAGCAACGTTTCGTTTGGCCATTGTATGTGGGCTGTTCATTGTTTGAAATGCCCGTCATATATCACGGTGTAAAAGTTTTTGGTTTAAGCCACGTGGAACAGTTTTGATGGCGCTCGCTGCAGCATGTCAAAAATCTGCAACTAAATGCCGTCATAAATTACAGCCAGCTGTCAAAAATCACAATTGTTGTTGCTGCCATTGTTATTGTTTTTGTTAGCCAGGCAACGCATGCAAACAATGGGAGTGAGAGAATACTAAAAATAAACTTGAAAACTTAATTAAACTTTTCTCTTTTTTTTACAGAACAATAACGTCAGAGCGAGATGCGAGTCAGAGCTAACGGTAAACATATAATACGTGTGTGTGTAAAGCAGCCACGTAGTGCTGGTGTTGGTGTTGGGGTTTGTGTTTGTGTTTGTGTTGAGGCTGAGGACTTGGCATTTACCGTTTATGCAATTTGCCAGCTATTTTGCACCTTGCAATGTGAGAATGTTTTTTAATTAACACACAGCTTGAGGTGGAGCTTATACACAGATATGCCTTTATACGTATATATATATATATATATATATATGTATACACAGAGTATGCCCGCTCCCGTTCGCCATTTGCTAATGAATAAGTTAATTTTATCCTGCTCTCGCAAGTGTTGTTTATGTGGCCAATGTCTGTCACGCGTTTAAAGCCCTCAAAGTGGTCATTAGAGACTTTGCTTCACTTTGTACATACTGTAATTTAAAAACACGCATACACACACACACACACATATGCCCATTTAGCGACAGCAGTGTGTGCTGCACTGCGTATACTTAATATTTATATATAGGCAAAAGCTTCTCAGTCACGTACCACAATAGTTGAGCGCTAACTATATACACCTATATATAAACCCACACACACACACACTCACATATATATAGAGCGTCGTGTAAATGCAAATTAAGTACAAAAAAGATGGGGGGCGTGACGGCGGGGCGTAACTGGGGCAAAGTGTTGGAAGTTACGTAAGCCCCAAATCCATTAGTTGAAGCAGCTAAATTAAAATAAAAAGCCAACCATGCAGCTAAGCCAGGAGCTCGAACGGGCGGATATGGAGAGATGAGGAGGTACGGGCTGGACTTACAGCTAGGCGACGCAACGTAGAAGGAGCAGGAGCTTTGGTAGTTGCGTCGCTGCGTCGCTGTTGCGTCAACAAGTGCTGTGGTTGCTGCAACTTTGCAACTGCTGCGGTATTTGCATTTCACTTTTACCATCTCACTTACAGCTAAGCAAATATTTAGCCAAAGAATTTCACCGGACACGAGAAAAAATAAATCGAGCTCGAAAAAGTGCTAAACTTTGTTGAATAAGCAGCATCTGCTTGAGCACAAGTCATATACATATATATATATATATATATATATATATATATATATATATATATATATATATATATATATTTATATTTTATATATATATATTTATATAAGAAAGGGGCGACATTTTCTTTATGTTTGCATTGAGAGAGAGTTTTGTTTATTTTCTGTTCGGATTGCAATGCAAATGAAGTTTGAATTAGATTAGGTTTCACAAATTCATGTAAGGCAGATATATATAGATACCGATAAATATAGAAAAAGAAAATTCAACTTTCTTAACATATTTTAATTACATTAAAAAATGCATCAAGCTTTCTTTGATAATATATTCTCATCATATATTTATGAGGCCACTTAAAACAAATGCGTTGCGATAACAGGAAAAGGTTTCCCTTGCAAATCCCTTTGAACAAATTGCCGAGCCATCAATAAATTAAGTCAGGTTTTTGCATCTCAAGCATGACAAATGCCTTTTCGTATTTTATTTGAGAAATGCCAACCCAGAGCCTAGGCCACAAATTGGGATTATGCAGAGCGCATGAGAGAAGACAACCCAAAAGACAGAGACATAGACATGCATAGAGAGTGAGAGAGGAAAAATGTAAATAAAGTAAGAAAACCCTCACAAAATTTATATCACAAATGAAATGAATTTATTTTTATATTTATTATAGTTCACTTTGCTTTCATGCCGGCTTAAGCCAACTGATAAGCTGTCAGACCAAAAATTAAATGAAACTGCAATGGAAATACACAGAAACAACAACTGAGCTGGCAGCTGAGCTGTGTCCTCAGCTACCACTAATTGGCATACATATTTGAGGCACTGTAAAGCAATCAAGCAAATAACAGGCAGCAAATCTCTGAGAAATCTCTCGCTTAATAGCAATTTGTATGCGCTCGTAAAAGGCTGTGTGAAGGGTAGATTTTTAATTAAAATTATTGTACCTTTAGTTTAAACGTGTTTTCACTCATTTCTATGGAAAACTCAAAATGGTTGAAAAAATATGAAAAAAAAACTTTAGTATTTTATTTCGGAAGAACCTTTTAAAAGTGATGCAAACTTAACATAGAAATGTTAACATGTTTTTTCTGATTAATTCAAAGAAAACACAGATCAGCTTACATTACATATTCTGCTGTTAAAAGTCCTATTTTAACATAGAAAACATTTAACATTAATAAGAGATTTCTATTAATATTTAACAGACTACTGATCACAATATTAACTTTAAATTTAAATTTCTGTCTAATTAAACTTTAACAGTCACTTACTATTACCTGTCTATATTTTTCATAAACAATTAATAATAATCCCTCTCTGATAATTCTACAATGGCTACATCACACTCCAGATACCCTTTAAAAAAAAGTCGCTCGCGTACCACTTTCATTTCTGCGCTGGCAAATGTTAAATTGTATGCAACACATACTTGGCAAATAGCAAATGGCAACGTGACGGGAGCGTACAGCTACTGGCAGCAAATAAATTTCACACTCAGCCTGGCCCACCCACCTGTGGTACACCTGTCCCACACCTACAGTTGCTACAGTTGCTTTAGCCACTCCGCACGCTCGCCTTCCGCTTCAGTGTCAGTGTGTCAAGCAGCGTGCGATGTGGAATAATTTGCAAAATGTCATTATTAGTTTGGATTTTGCGCAACAGCAGCTGCCAAGTAGATGTAGAAGAGGAAGAGGAGGTTCGAGCACGTTTCCTTGCTCCTGCTGCTGCTGCTGCTGCTGCTGCTGCTGCTCCTGCTGCTCGTGCTGCTGCTGTTGGTCCTATATTCCGTCGCGCTGATAAGCAACCTCGCACCACCCACTCGTATATCATCATCAAGGCTGTGGCAAGAGCTTATTTTGTGGCCCATTGTTGCTTTTTATTGTCTACCTGCAGGACACGTAAGTCGCTCTTCCTCCACCTCCTGGTCCTCGTTCTGGCTCGGCTCTGTGCATAAGCAAACAGAAAGATTGCCTTTTGCTTAACCCCCAGATGCTATAACAACTAAAGCGAAATATTAAGCAGCCAATGCTCCAAATGAAATTAACATATATATATATATATATATATATACACAGATACATATATATATAGAGCCTAATAAAATCAACCGACAGGTGGGCTAAGGCACATGATGGATTGAAGCTCAAACAGTTGGAAAAAAATTTAAGCGAAATGTAAAAATAAAATAAAAATAAAAAGAAAAAGATAACGGAAAATTGTATCTTAAGACGAATAAACTTAATTCCAAAGCTTTGCGAGGTCTTTACGATAATATATAATATTGATAAGAAATCTTTATTGAGGCTGAACTAAACTGATTGCGATCTGAGAATTATAACAATAAATAACAAAAAATTAATTTTAAGCGAATATTTTGCAGCAGATCTTAGATTTTAAACTTCTCCATTATAAAACTTCTCCCACGTTTCCCATCTACAACAATCGATAACAATGCTATCGATTGCGGAATTGACTGCCCAAATTGAAGCCGTCGGCTACATTTGGTATTTAATCGCTTTTGTCTGAATCAGAAAATTAGATCTGAGAATCTAAGAATCACGTTCCCAACTTATAATAAAAACTCAAATATCGCTGAGCCAACAAAGGCTGCACAGCACAGCTCATAAACTCAACTCATACGTACGCATGTAAGGAGAAAAACTGTTTATTACTATACAACACTGGCCATAACTCATGATGTGGCAAACGTGCTGCGGTTTATGCGGTTGCCCGTTGTTGTTGTCGTACCCAAAAGGCACGTCTTTACGGCCACCTGGTCAATCGAGCAGATGATTGACTGCAAGAAAATGAAATTACACAAGATACTTAATGCCTAGCTGAGCTAGATAACAGTCAGTCAGTCAATAAGTCAAGCAGTCAAGCAGTCAGTCAGTCAGTCATTGAACTAGAAGTTTATCATTAAATGACGAAAGGTAGTTGAGGAGCTGAGTCAACTTTGGCATCTAATAAAGCTTATGGAGCGCAAAATTGGATTTGCATACATTATTGGTTAACACAAGTGGAAGGCGAGGAAATAAGCCCAAGTCACATGGAAAATGGAACACACACACACACACACACACACAAGGAGACGCTAGCTCAGCAGCAGCAGTTCAGTAATGCGTTAATGGAAAATGCTTTTCCATTTGACTCTCAAGTTACAGTGGTCGAAATAGGCTTGAAGGAGCAGAGCTTCAGCAAATTTTGGTTGATTGATTGAGAGTGTTGGAAAAGCTTATATAAAATATCTTGCAATAGTGTTGAACAATTCGCTGAATTCGATTACAACAAAGAGCATATTTATAGTTGTTTTTTTCTTTAACAATATATATTCAGTATATACATATATATTTTTATTTTTTAATTATAAAATATTATATATTATTAAATATAACAAAAAATTACAACGAAAATTCTGTTATCATAAATTGTACTCTGAGTTAAGCCCTATTCTAATTTGTAGTTTTTCGACCACTGTGTGTATGGGAGGGACATTTTGCATGTGGGCGCAGGTTTTGGGTTGTATTCTGGGTGTGTGTTTATATTTGATTGCCGTAAATGCGATTAAGTTGAGCTTCGACTTCAAAAAGCAACTAAATTTGATTGCCAACTGTTAAGCAGGAGCAGCAGCAGCAGCAGCAGCACAACTGCCACGCCCAGTCCTTTAATAAGACACCACCATGCGCCCACGCTCACGCCTGAAGCATAAATCTCCAAGGTGCAGTTCCATGGTTCATGGGGGCGTCATAAATTAAATGAAACGCTGCAGCACGAATAAAAATGAGAAATGCACACATACACAGAAGAGACCTTCGCACACCCACACACACACACACAGCCACACATGTGCTGCATTTTAATGTTCTGCGTGCGGTTTGTGGGCCTAGCGCAGCAAGCGAAAAGGTCAACGCGACGCATTCTGCGGCTTCTGGTTGCATCTGATCCTGTGGTCAGCGCAGCTGCTTGTTAGCGACACTGAGCCCACAATTTGTTGCAGTCAGCCAGGCAGGATAACCATAATAAAAACATACCATATATATGTAGATAAGGATATTATCTTTAAACATATAAATTATGCGTTGGCATACCAAAAACTGACTCTTCTAATGAATTATAGTTGGCTCGAAAGCCAAATGGCCTACTCCATAGTATATAATGGGCAAATAAAGAAATATTTGTATATACATACATGCTCTATACATTTCTGTGACATATTTAGCTTTAATGAATGTCATAATATAATCCATTTCAATTACCCTAAACAAATGTTTGCTCACAAATTAAATATGCTATTCATTATGATTTACATAACGAAAGTGGGGCTGTTATATTTTTCTGTACTATGTTTATTTGTTCTGCTGGCACGCTTCATTTTTCTATTACTTTGTTTGCATAAGAATAGTCCTATAGTATTATATAAATTCAGGTAATATAAAAATTAACTGTGCTTAGCAAAAATTGGATTTGTATCAATAAAGTGTTGGAATTATAGCTCGTTTGATACTTTATTCTCTGCTCGCGAGCTCAACGGAAACTTGAACTTGAAAGATGTTTTATTGAAATGAAAAGCAGTTTATCGTATCAGCAAAGTCAAAATTTAATAATCACATCATTATATTCAAGATTTTCATTACGCTTAAGTGGACTAATTAAATTAAAAAGTCTTTAAACAGGTTTAGGCTCGCTTAAGTATTTTTGCTTGGCTCTTTTGCTAGAATCGTACACTCACAAAACTCCGATAATTCTCACTTATACTGGGTCAGTTTCAAAGGTAACAAATTTATATAAGAGTTTTCTGCTTTGCGTAAGTATTTGCAGTAAATTGGTGAAGGCTCCTGCAAAACTGTTTTACCCCCACAGAACTGTCATCAAACTAATTAAATGCCGGGACAATTACAAGGCAATTGAGTTTACATAAATAAATCAGACAGCAACAAAAGTGAGACAGAGAGAAAGAGAGAGAGAGAGGGAGAGGGAGAGGGAGAGGGTGAGAGAGAGAGTGAGAGCAGCCTCCATTAGGGGACACTTCTGTGGAAATGTCACTGATCCAATTAAGGCTGAGATGAAATCTGCGCCACGTGGCGTATGAGCAATGCCTTATAAAATATTTCATTCTTTTTATTTAACAACAAATTGCGCATGTGTGTGTGTGTGTGTATGTGCGCATAAAGAAATATATAAATGAAATTCACTAAACGAATTTTCCTGTAAAACGCTCACACCCAGTGGGTGGGCGCGGCTGTTTGAAAAGAAATGCCAATGCGAACTGTGGGCGGTCAGCGACAGCGACACATTTGTTGTATGTACATACAAACTCGTATACATATACGTATATACATATATATTTTTGCATACAATGTAGCCCAGCACTTGACAGCCGCAGGCGACAGGCGCAATATATATTTCAGAGAGTACAACGCGTTCACTTGGCTTTTCTTTCTGTGTTTTCCCAACAAAAGCACGGGCTTGCGATAGGCAGAGGGGCGGGCTAGAGGTTGGACTGTTTGAGCTATAAATCAATTGACAGAGCAGAAAAAAATGGCAGAAAATTACTTGGTATTTACAAAGCCAAAGTCGAGGAGGCAACGGGTTGAACTGCCGGCCTGTCTGGCTGTGCCACGCCCAGTGTCCAATAGCCGTCACAAATGCAACAAGTTGTCTCGGTTTATTTCTTTTTTAGTTCCATCTAACATCAATGGCACTCAAGGACAGCCGCATTGTTGGCCATAATTACACATGTACCATCCTTAAGTGGGTGTGAGCGTGGGTGTGTGCGTGTGAGTGCCACATGTCGTATGAGTAATAAGTGCCAGAGTCGCACATACGCACGGTGGAACAAGTTTCACATAATATAAAAGTAAATCAATGGAAATTTGTATGCATTCATAATACTACTCTAAATTTGTAAATTGATATGAAGAGTGTAGCAGTAATAAACAAATAATAATAATTGTAATATTTACACTTGAACAAACATAGTATTTTTTATTTGGCCAACATTTAGCTTAATTCGAACCAGCAAAGTTATGTAAATAAATGATGTAAAGTGCACTATTATTAAAATTATTTAAACAATTTGAGGTATATAGTTTTGTATATAACTTAATTACTTTTATTATTTATAAAAATCTAGATTGGTAAAAAAAGAAAAAAAAAAAAATTAAATATAACTCTGATATTGTATATTAAATTTTTGTAAATATTCGTTTCATTTTATTTAATTGTTATATTAATTAAATTTTAATTTAATTGAATTCTTAGCTTATAAAAAGTTTGTAATTGATTGTATCATTAAGCCCAAAATTAATCTCCGTACCAAACCAAGCAATTTAATTTCACAGCTTTTATTTTATTTAATTAAATTCAACTTAACTAAAAATGCTCGAATCAGACAAAACCTAATTACCTCTCTACGACTAGACTGACTGTAGTATAAACGGTGGCATATTGGCTTGCATTAGCGTTGTCATGCCAATTAAGTTCCATCCCACTGTGCCACATCAATCGCACCACGTGGGTTCAAACTGTCAACACCAAACAGGCGAAATGCTTTTACATGAACTAAGAGCCCGACTGCCTGACTGCCTGACTGCCTGACTGAATGACTGCATGACTGAATGACTGCTTGGCCCACAATTGCGTCAAGCTGTGCTCTTTGAAGGGACGGGACTGTGGGAGAGAGTGTGCTGTATGCATGTAATTATTGTGTCAACTGAGGTGTAGGTGTGTCGGTGTGTGTGTGTGTATGTAGCAGGAGCCAAAAGGCCTTGTGCAGGGCCTGTGCCACAGCCAGAGCCAAAGACAGTTGTTTATAGCTTGAACTAGACTCATAATTGCATTGTTGCCAGTGTAATTACTGGCAAACATGCAGTTAATTAAAATCATTAAAATGCCTTTGAGCCAAAAACATCGAAGGACAAAGAACAGACGGCAGCAGCTGCTGTCAACTAACTGAAAGGGCCAATGGAGCTTGGGGCGCATGGAATGTGAGCCCAGCCCGAAGGCCCTTCGACTGCTTTAATTTCCGACACACGCCAGCCAATGCTTATGCATATATAGGTATGTCAAGTAGGCTTATGTATACATATATTTCCTCTTTTGTGCACCCATACACATGCATACTACGAGAAATATCAAGAATTCATTTAGACGAAGCCTTAATACTCTTACAAAAGGATTAATAACATTATCATTGCTATATGCTATAATAACTATTAATGTATTATTATCATTCTCGCTCTGAGTCTTATGATCATTATTATTGTCATTGCCATTATTACTATTACTATTATTACTTGTATTACTATTATTACATGTATTACTATTATTACTTATATTACTATTATTACTATTATTACTTATATTACTATTATTACTATTATTACTATTATTACTATTATTACTATTATTACACTATAATAGCACTATATGAGCATTGGCAACTAGCATTGCCGTTAACATTAATCTTATACATATCATTATGATATTTAGTATCATTGCCGTTATCATCGTCATTGTCATTATAATTTATTTTAAAATACTGAAAATTATTCCTCATAAAAGGTATTTAGTCTAATGGATCGCATCAGATAAAAGTAGAAAATAAATATTTTCATCAAGAACTTAGTTGAGCTGAAGATTTAACTGACTGCCTGAATGTGTAACTGTTAAACCGTTATACTGTTATACCGTTATACCATTAATATAAATCAGTGCCAGGCAGCGACTCCCAGAGGTCGGGCACCTAATCTAATCCACCCGCAGCAACATCTGTAATTTTGCCCTTTTTTCTCGTCTTGATGACTGCGTCTGGGACGTTTTGTAGTTGCTGCGATTGCCATATTAGCGAGCTAATAGAATTATTTTGATTAATGCTTTCCCACTGCAAATGCCGGGGTGGACAAATGATTGAAGTTCGCCTGTTAAAGCGGCATTTGCAGTCGACACGGCAGAATCATGTAAATGTCATTCAGGCATATACAATAAATCAATTCCGAGAACTTGTTAGCGCTAACAATTGACATGGAAAGCCAGCTAGAGAGCATAATGTTGCTTTTTTCCATTGATTGATATTAAATCAAACACAATCAAGGTCGAATATGCTGACAAAATGTCAAGCAATGGCGCAGAAACGTGTTGCTGGCGACATTAAAGAGAGCTTGCAAGTATTTTGCGGCAATTTAACTAGTGAACAAGAAAATAAGGTCATCCTAAAAATCAGAGAACCTAGAATTCTTCGAAATATTATCAAAATGGAATGGAAATGTAAAAAAAGTTATACTTGGGGTCTTAAAAAAAGTTAGATAAGATCTTAGAGTCAAAGCTCTAAGAAATTTAAAGAAGCTATACCCTTTCTCCTTCCCTCTCTCTCTCTTTTATGAGGGCCAACAATCGACACTCAGGCTGCATTTTCCAACACTATTCGCAAAGCTGCATTTCAAAAATCAATCAGAGTAAAAAGTTTTCACGTTCTGTTAGTTTTAGCCATCGTGTAGGGTAACTGGAAGTCTGCGCTTAGCTTTCCAGTGTTGACTAATGTGAAAACTATTGCAATGATCATTACGGCGCGCAACATTAAGGCAGTACCATCGAAAGCGCACAAAATATAAGGCATAAAACATGTTGAATGAATGCTGATGAGCAGACATTACCAATGGTTAAAGTTGATTATAAATACGATGTCGTATTCATGGCCAGCTCCCATAATTAATGAGTTTAGTCTGCCGAAAGGAGGCCCGAACCGACAATGTATAGGGCCAAGACGAAGGCATCGAGGCGTGGCATTGTCGTTGCCATTGTTTCGGCGTCTGTTTCTGCAGCTGTTATATTATTCAAACGTTTGCGCACGTGCTAGAAATTGTTCATGTCCTTGGACCAGATAGCAGAGCCTTCGCTCTGTTAACCGTTAAGACAGTGAGGTTATACATATATATATATATATATATATATATATATATATGTATATATTTCCTTAGATACCAGCAGTACGAGGATGGCAATCAAATATGTACTGAATTTGTTGATTGAAATACACGCTGGCTGGCTGCGTCTGGGATGCGTACGCAATTAAAATTTTACGACCACTGAATATGAAAAGGTGCTATATCATTTTTAAGTGTTCACTACCCTCAGCACCCACTCACTCAATTTTAATTGTCGAATAAATGTTGTGGAAATAATTTGGCACCGAAAAGCATAAAGGGAGCGCCAAGCTGGAGATAAGAGCAATGCGTGAGCGAAATGTGCAACGTAAGCAAAGTAATAAAGGAAACAGACGTGAAACAAGTGATAAAGCAGGGAGTGCGTATGACATAGGGAGTGCTCGACTGGGAGATGCTCTGTGTCTAGTCTAGTCTAGCTTCTGTTTGATATCGATTTTGATGGAGTGCATGTAATTTGATAGCAGTGATCGATGACTCCAGCTCTTTATCTCTCTCTCTCTCTCTCTCCCTTTCTCTCTGTCTCTCTCTTTGTCTCTCTCTCTCTCTCTCTCTCTCTCTATTTTTATAAAACCAATATACCCAATTCACGCACTCTCAATAGTGGACAGATCAACTTTTCTGAGAGTAAAGGGAATCCTGGAAAAAGCTAAAGCATTTCTGGATAATGAAACGAATCATGGTAGGGGATGAAGTGTTAGATCTGGGACGTGCCTCTCGGACAGCAAGTAATAAATAATAAAGAGACAAACGAAATTGAAGAGGTGTATAAAATGAAGAAGAGCTGAGGTAGTTGGCCAGTATGCAGGAGTATGAATGTGAGTGAAGGTTATATTACAGAAGAGACAACAGAGAGGTTAGAGGTTAGCCCTATGAAATAAGTCAGGAAATATAAGGAAATGCGCATTCGAAACTAAAATCGAATAAATGGGGCATCAAAGCTATTGTAAATATAGAATCATAGTCATATAATTTGTTGAAACAAACTATTGCGCATTCACAACTGGGATTGGACTCTTGGTCTACTATGACAGCTTTTAAAACAGCTAAAATTTTGACTGCCTAACAGTTTTGCTAACAAAACTTTCCCTTTTGATAGATATCAATTTATTATGAGAAGAATTCTTTGTGATTTAAAAAAAAAAACAGATACGACTTCACACTTCACATGCTCCCAATCAGAGAGCAAGGATCATCAAAACTGTCCCGAGACGATCATAAAAGAAAAACAAGATGAAGAAACAAAACATGTATAAAGTGAAAAGTAAAGCCACATTTATGAGACTCGCGGGTCTTTGGGAAGGAGGCGCTCAGCTGGAAGGCTGTGCGAGCATGAAAATGGCTTTCATATTTGTTAGCCTGGCTAAATTGATGGCAAACAGAATTTGGGGCAGCTGCTCCTTTTGCTCGGCTCATTTTTTGTTGTGGCCATGTGGTCGGTGCTCCCGAAATGAAAGGAAGCTTTTAGCAGATACTTTACGCAAATCCCAAGAGAAAACATTGCCGCACTATGCGAGCTATCGAAGGAGAGACAAACAGCAGCGAGCAGCCAGCAGGGAGCAGGCAATGAGCTGAGTGACGGGCGGGCATCATTAAAAGTTAAAAAAGGATTTTCAACGGCTTTGCGAGTTTTCCCACTGGGCGCTAAACACAAACAGAAGCCATCAATTTGCATAGAAGCGTTCCACAAAAAATATTTGCAGCAGCAAATTTAAGAGCACAAAAGTATGCAGCACAAAGAGCTACAAGAAGGAAAAAAAAACAGCGACAGTAAATACCCTGCAGGTCGAGGCGAATCGGAGTGGGGTGTATGCTCAGTGCAAATGAGTTGGGATGAGAAAATATACGTAAAAGAACTGTGGAGTGAATAATTTCTATAATCAAGACTGGCAATCGATAGCTATCGATAAGTAATGTTGAATATTAAATATATTCAAAAATGCATGAGTAGCTTTAGCAGAGCTGAATAATTTGAAGAATTTGACGTGAGAGAGGGAAGAAAAGAATGGAAATTACCTAATATAATGTGCGAATTTAGACTTACTAAAATATTTATCACATAATTAGAAAGTCGAATCGGAATTCATCGATGTTAAATAAATAAGCTATGCTATAAATGCGAAGGTCGTTTCAATAAAAGCCAATATATTATTTTGAATAAGCTTCTGTCTTTCGAGCAATTCAGATTTTGCCAAATGCATTTTCCGTGTCAGGCAGTCAATCCACTCTCTTGTATTGCCCATTCACCTTGGGTATAGAGCATTCAAATAAAGAACTTAGCTCAAGACTTGGCGACTGTCAAGTAGTCGCATAGTTGTCGTACCCCAGTGCCACTCGACGTTTGCCAGTTTGTCCACCTGCCCACCTGCCCACCTGTCCACCTGCCCACCTGCCCCCACTCTCTACATCCTGGCAGGCGTCGTCGTCGTTGTCGTTGACGTTGTCCTTGAGTTGTGCTTTGGCATTTGGCTTTGTTTTGCTTAAACTTGGGCCATGGATTAGCTAAATACAGGCGCTCTCTGCCCCACCAGACCGTCAGTCTCAGCTAAGCCTTGCCACGCCCCTTGCCCCTGCAACCTTTCCATATACTCTTTCATTTTGCTGCACCCTTCAAGCTAAATATTTCGCCTCCTTGAGTTTTTATGAGCTGCTCAACTTGGCTTTTTTTCGCTTACTTACACCTGGTGTTTACCTTCTATTTACCTGCACGCGCTGGTTCTCTCTCTCTCTCTCTCCTCACCTCCGACTCCCTTTCATTCTCTCTCTCTCTCTTTCTGTCTCTGTTTTTGTCGTTCTCAAGCTCTGCCCGTAACTATGAGTGCCATCTGTGCTCTTTTAATGCAGATTTCTTGATTCTCATAAAATTTAATTCAAATTGCATTTGCTAGTTGAGCTAATTAAAGCCCAGCTCAATTTTAAAGCATTTTACAGCACTGCTCTTATGATGAGCCACATTTTTATATACTCTGAAACTATTTTGCAAATTGTTAAGCGGGCTATATAGTTTTTGTTTAAAACAGGGCTATGTCTATGAAGTACTATATAATATAATAAATAATAATAATAAATTGGTCTGTCAATCAGTTTGTCCGTATGTCTGTCTGTCAATCTGTCTGTCAATCTGTCTGTCAATCAGTCTGTCTGTCTGTCACATCTAACATAGAGCGCACAAACCACAACGAAGCTTATCAATTGAAGAGCAAGAAAAAGAGCTGAAAGAGACAGAGCCGAAGCGGACCTGAAGAAGAGATCAGAAGCTGAGCTGAATATGTGTGCAGGAGAAGCTGCAGAAATCACTCTATTATCAGCCGACCAATCAGAGCTACTTAAGATCTCTTCTCCAGCTGTTGTTCGGGTCTTCAGTTCGGGAGTTGAGTTCGTCTTCGGGCGAGAGTCTCGCAGCCCTTTATAAAAGCAAGCCTGTTGCAGCGCTGTTACAGTCGTATTTCTAAATTTCTGGTGATCAGTCGTCCCTTACCGTGCAGTGCTTCTTCTTCTACTCTGCTGTGCTTTGGTAAGTGATTAATTAGTTAGGAATAATGTTAGGTGATAATGTAAAAGTTATAGTTATAATATTGAGGAATTATTTTAATAAAATATATATAATAATAATTGTGATTGTCAGTTAATGATCTATATGTTGACGATCATTAAGTAGGTTTACGCTCATTTAGACTAAAGACTTTAGCTGCTTGTCGCTGAACGAGGGTATATTTCAGTCAGGCAAGCCCGACGCTTTCTCGCGCTCTTATTTCCGCTCAGCTTTCTACTCCAACGCTGGCTTGTTTAAATGTAGCTGTATTTTTAGTAATTTATAGCTAGGTATATAATTTGTATAAATTAACTAGAAAACATAATAAAGAGCTATTTACATAGCGAACCTCTGTGAGTGAGTGTTTGGCTGTTGGAGCCCAAGCATAAAGCAGAAAGCGGAAAGGAAGTGCAGCCATTTCTTGGTCCCCATCCTGCGGCAGCGACAACCAACGAACATCCGCAGCTCGGGGCCAGAAGTTGTAAAGTGAACGAATAAAGGCGCCAGGATGTGGGTGGAACATTTGACCGGGAAGGAGCAGAGCAGAGCAGAGCAGAGCAGCGCTGCGCAGCGTTGCAGCTGCACTTGCAGTCAAAGTTGCAATTGCAATTGCAATTGCAGTTTGCCAATTTCTATTTGCTGCTTACAGATAGCCTAATGGGTCAATAGATTTTCGCAGACTCTAAACCCTTCGACTCGGCGCTGACCAACAAATCAACTAGCGGAAAAGTTTTATTTTGCAAGTTTTCTTTATGGTTCCGAACCCGCATCCGGTTTAGCGCGCCGTCTTGGGGCCCATAAATAAGCTTGCAAATTGCATGCTTGGCTGGCTCCGTTGGCGCATCCGCCCCCAGATTCCCCAATCCCCAATTCCACAGAACGAAACGCCCACTAAAAATGATGAGTCTTCTAGCTAGCCAGAGGCCAGTTGTTGTTGTTGTTGTAATAAATTTAGTGTAACTCGCGTTTAAGCATTAATTAATTCATTAACAACCCATTGAGCTTTGTTCTTGCGCATTATTCCAGCCTATTGGCTGCCAAGTATTTCTGATTTTTGAGCATAATGAGCCCCAAATTGAACGGGGCTTTTGGGCCATCAAATTGAAATTGTGTGTAATTGCCGGGAAATTCTGTTTGCCACAAAATGGATTTCATTTACAGCAACTGTAGCCAAGTTAAGCGGTTGCTCTGTGGTACAGCGTTAATGTAACCCGAAATTGTCTCTATATTTCAGTGGAATGTTGCATTTGAATTTCTATTCATATAGAAATAGAGTAAAAACCTAAGCATAAAAGTTCTTGAAGAGAAAGAAAGAGAAATAGAAATAGTAAAAACTAAGATAAAATCAACTAAAATTTATTATTATTTAATTTGTATTTAAAAATAATTAATTATTTAATCTTCGAAAAATCATATCTTCAGAAATTCTTAAAAATGTAATTTGCATTATTTTATTGATTAAAATGTTTTATAAATATTTGATTACTTATTATCTTTATCCAAAACAAAATCGTGAAAAATTAAATTTTTGAATTTAAAATAAATAAATTCGTCAATTTGTATATTTTTAATTAATAATATAAGGTTGATAATTTGTTGAGTAACAATTAATCAAATTTGTAAATCCCTTTTTTCAAATATTGCGTTGCTTTAATCTGTATAAGCTGTTTTCCCATGAGTACTTTTCCTACACAGCAAATTAAATTTGCCTGCCAGCTATTTCTAGGATTCCTATGCTCATTCACTTAACGAGTATTTCCTTTGGTTTTAAGCAAGATGCTAAAACCAGGAACCACAGCAAAGCCTCAGCCACATCCCCATCCACAGCCGCAGCCACACACTTTGAGTACTGTGCGGTATGTGAAATCCATTTGTATCTTTTATGCGTAACATTGTCAGGGCAAACAAATAGTCGGCATGTGCTCAATTGCGAACAATAATAAACATTATTATGACTATGTTCGGGCACTTCATATGGGTCTCTTAGGGCCTGGCCATTTGAGTGCCGCGTTTCAGCTTCTCAGCTGAGCTCAACTGCAGGGCTCTCTGCTAAGCCGGACGAAGGAGCATTTGGCATAAAGTTTCATGACGCTAAGTGGATGATTATTTGCGATTACACGGCCAGCAGGCAATGGGAGCCACAGCAAATCCTTGAAGCGAAGGACACGACGACCAGCACACATGGTTGCCTCTGTGAGAGTGTTTGTGTGTGTGCGCGTGTGTAATTTAATGAAGGTAGCAGTCGAATGAGTCGAGCAGGAGCTGTAGAGCGCAACCAAAGCCAATACAAATATGCGGGCCACTGCGTACCAAAGCAATCGTCCTTCCTTCCCGCATTTTAACTACTGCGGGCCAGCAGCGTGGCCAGGCCATGATTATGTGTTAATGGCCAGAGCATGCGTTTTTATATTGATCGCCAAATTGGCTGCTAACAATTGATATATGGCAGCCAATTGGCAATTGCGAAGCATGCATTACTCAACTGCCAGCGCCCATGGTACGGAGCAGGGCCAAAAGCTTGCTCATAAATGCAACTCGTAAATCTTGTCTCTTTTTTTCTTCTATTATTTTTGTTTTTCTTTTTGTAAATTTAGGGTCGCATGACCAGCAACCAAAGGAGCCAGAAACATCCATTTTGTGTCGTTGACGCAACGCGCAGTTGCCCCAAATAAACCAAATAAAGCTGCAGCATTTCACCACAAACGAAGTGAATTATAGGCATTCCGAACATGGATCGACGAGCACAATAAAGAAGTTTAATGCTCAAAAGTATGCTGTACATATTTTAAATTAATATTCAAGCCAGCAACTACGTTACATATAAATGCATTAAAAATTTAATTAAACGCAACAGAAATTTCAAGGCTTTTAAAATTTAACGACAATTGCCGTGCGATATAATTTGTCGGCAGTTAAGAGCATTAATCAACACTGTTCAAGCTTCAATCGCTTCGCGTAAAATAAACAAAGCCCCTCAAATTGATTAATTATTTTTGTATTTAATGCACTTCGCTGGCGACTGGACGATGCATAAATTAAACAAGACAAAACACCTGGCCTTAATTAGCAGCGAAGAAAATGTAAACGCACACATATATATACATCTATCAGTACGATAGACGTATTTAATTATGTTCAGATCGACGACGCCAGCAACTGTTGGCAAGTAATTCGAATCGATTTTCTGCGAAAGACAAAGCATAGAAACAATACATATATATGTATATCTGAATGTATGTGCAAATATATGCAAGCTATGTCTGCTGCTGGTCGAGGCTTCAATTTAAGAAATTAATGTGAGATTGCCTCTGGGTTCGCCACCGGACGCGAACCAATAAATATTTCGGCAATGCGTCAAGTGAAGCTGGCAGACCGACACCAAGAGCAAGCGAGAAAGTAAACGAACATAGACCAAGATCTTGGAGATGGACGAAACACAGCTTGCAAGCTTGGAAATATCGATAGAACGATGCACGAGGTTTCGATTACGTATTAAAAGGAGAATGATGCAGAAATGAACGAAACTTGCAGTGCTTTTAATAACAGCGATGCAACAACAACTTTTCGTTAAGCGACGAGAAGGAAGACGAACTGGAACTAAGATCCACGGCGAAAATGACGAAATATCGATACGAACTCTGTTGCAAAGAAAGAAATGAACCAAATACAGTTTGGCGCGTGAATATCAAACTAAATGTCTTCTATCATCATCTTTACCAAATACAATATCTTATATATATCTTGTATATATTTGTTAAAATTTAGACTGCATTTGTAGCTACATTACAAAGTTTGGCAGAAAGACACGACACGCTCACAACTCTAAGAAGTGCACTGACCAGCTGCTGCGAGCTGAGTCGAGTCTGGAGCGGAAACGGAAGCCGTGCGCAAACAGAAGCAAAAGAAGTAGAACACAACCGGAAACTTAAGTTCAGACAGCGTGCCCAATATATAAGGTCCATGTGCGCCATGTTTCTCGCCAAAATAAAAAAGTCTTATTTGTTGTACGCTAGAAGAAGCAGCAACAAAGCCGTCCGCTAGCTGTCCGTGCATAGAGAGTGAGCAAGAACCTGTGGGACCTGAGCAGGTGTTTTCGGGTCGCCGGATTTGTAGGAGGTGTTACAGCTAGTTAAGGAGTAAAAGTTTTCAATTAGCTGCTTGTTTGCTCTACAGGCAGGCTTCATTAGCCAGTTGATTGATGAAACGGCTCGCCTCGGTAGACATTTGGCGTTTATCAAGTGCCAAAGTTCGTAATGCTAAAAATGTATTTAGTAATTGGCTTAAAACTTGTCTAAGCAGCTTAATAATGCAGTTTTTTCTAATTTAAAGATATTTAGTATAGTAATTAAATGGTAAGAAGTGAAGCATTATAATATATAGGCAGTATTAATCCTCATTTATTCTATAATCAATTAAGACAGATTGAAGGACTATATCTATCGAAATTTGAATATTTTTATCAAAATATTTTGTGTTTCTTTCGATACTCAGCCTCAGCTAATAATAGCATTAATTGCTTTCCAATAGAAACATACCATCATCCTGCTGAGCTAGGGTATTTAAGACTTTTCGATTCTTGGAAAAATGTTCTTTTCTTGGTTTTCATTAGTAAAATTCGGAATCCATTTACTTATGTAAATAAGAAACGTTATTTGCTTTGGCTACCGCAGCTGTTGTCAGCTTTAACCGGAAATTGTGCCGAAAGACGTTTTTAAACAATTTCCGTTAGGCTTTAAACGCCAAAGCCAATTCAGTCGGAAGACGATGGATGCTTGCATTGGGAATTGGGAATTTTGTGGTAGATTTTTTTTTTTTTTTTTCTCTATGCCTTGTCTGGTATTTATTTGTATTAAGAAGAATGTTAAACAGAAATTAGCATAATTACAGCAGCAAACCCTTTACAAAAGGGCTGCTGGTTGGGCATGAGTGAAACTGGGTCGGGCCAAAGGGGTTCGTGGCATTGTCCCAAAAGTAGCTGCTAAATAATTTCGCTTTTTTTGTGATGGGCGAACGGGGTGTATTGGGTTTCATATGACAAGCAGAAGAAAGCTTGTGCCTCTACTTAAAGTAGGCGTGTTGATATCTATCTGTCTATATGTATTAGCTCTTTGATCTAATTCAATCTAGTGATATGCCCTTGAGAAATATTCCCCTGTGGACTCAAATCATCCATAGCTCTTTGCATATACATGTTATGTTAGATATGTAGGTGTATTATTTTTGTGTAGTCATTGCCTTATGAGGTATCTCTTAGTCAGACACTACGGCATTGCATTCAAGCACACTTTTCTGTTGTTTGTATTTCTGATAAAGTTTGTCTGTCTATATAGAGGACTCCCGCCTGTATTCGCACCAATTTATTTGTTGCCTGATGTTCCAGAACCCGAGCCCAAACCCTGGGCTAAACCACAACCCAAAATTCAGCAGCTGCTCATCAAAATTTTATGGCAAAGGGAATTGGGGATGGGCGGCCTCTTTTTTGTGAAACAGCAAAAGTAAACGCAAACAAAGCATGCCAAAAATTATCTCGGTCACTTTTCAAATGCACGCACACTTAGACAACGGAAAACCAGCAGATCCCCAAAAGCGGACGGAGTGGCAAAGGAAATGGGAATGGGATCGGAGCTGAGCTGTGTGGGCTAACCACTGAACACCCACATCCTTGACAGGGTCATTGGCTGGGCGCCATTTTAAGTTTTGCGAGAGACAGAGAGGAAAACATAGGGTGAGAGAGAGAGTTGAGTGGAATGTTGACAACACTGTTTACCTAATGTACCGTTAAGCTGCACACTTAATGCCGTTATCATTCTCTTTTTCATACTTGCTCACGAAGTTGAGCGAGTTGATCCGTGTATCAATGCCCGCTCACCTATCTGAACTCAATCTAAAGCTAGTTTGGTATGTACATATACTCATGTGTCTAAACAACTTATTATTATCTTTCACAATACGAAATCATATCTCAACAAACTTTTGTAATTCGATTAGAGTTCACCTTCTGAATCCGTAGGTCTATATAAGCTTACTTTCATTTTATTCCAGCCCAGTATTAGCCAGTCAGTCAAGCCCGTCTGCAACATTCTTACTTGCTTTTGTTTTTGACATTGTCTCCATGAGGCATGGAACTTATTTTCTTAATTTACTTTGAAGTGCCTAAAAAAACAAGAACATGTAAAAGGACTTAAGTCGATTAACAGATACCTTATAATTTATAGCATGACAAATATATATAACATATATATATAAATTTAATATTTAATATATTTCAAGCATCGATTCGATCTCATATATATAGACAGACAAACTATAGACACCCAGTCCTCCACTGAGCTTAGATCTTATACCCGGGATGGTATATACACGGAAATTTTAAATTTTGATTCTCTAACTTCATCTTTTAGAAGAGAAATAAAAATATATATTTGTTCCCCTACATGAGTAGAACATCAGCAGCTGGGTCTGAAATAACGTCCGCCCATTGTTCAGATTAAATTTAAATCTCGTACGCATTTTGTACAATGTGCATTTGCCATAATTCACAAACTTTCGCCCATTAAACTTTTTTCATTTACTACAAAGTCCAACACGAACGAACAATAACAATAACTAGTGACATAAAAAAATATAATAAGTGAAAAAGTTGAGAGCTTTATTTTATATTATTGAAAAAATTCAGAGCTTTGCGTTGATTATTTAAACTTAATCATGTATGTTAGTTTTACCTGCAGTCAGATATGCGAAACATGATGGAAAAGTAATAATAACAAAAAAAAAATGTACAAGAGTTTCATTGCCTTTTGCAATGCAGCGAAATTTACCTTGCCAACGAGTAAGGTCGCTTGCAAAAGTAAAAACCTTGACAGCAACTCATGCCACGCCCAACGCCCCATTCCAGCAATTTGTTGCGGGTTAAGGTCGAGCCTGTCTCACTGCCCATAATATTATGCTGCAGACATTCGCACTAACAATGGCAATGAAATGCAGGCAGGCATGCAGGAAGGCTGGAAGGCAGGCAGGCAGGCTGGAAGGTCGACAGGAAGGCACACTGGAAGGTGGATAGGCAAGGCAAGGCAGGAAAGGCTGGCATGCTGGCTGGCCTTCATCCGTGACGTTTAGCCGTAAACGGATTTATAGCAATGGCAGCGCATCTGCGTTCGCCTTGAAGCCTTTGCACACAGGACATCGTTTCAAGGCAATCCCCTGCTTTGCTCTACTTGCACTTGTTTATGTTGTCATTATATTTAATCCGGCATATGACAAGAATTAATGCTGACGCAATTTTTAATTTTACTTGTTCAGACACACACGCACATATATGTATGTAGGTATATGCTTGTGTGGAGAGCAAATGACAAGCTGGCAAAGTGAATGCACAAAAGATTTTTTCTTTTCTGTGAAAGCTACTCAAGTGGTTTTAAAGTGCTTTCAATGCATGTGGCGCGGCTGTGTCTTAAAAACTTAGCTATGTGCGAAAATCAAAGTCAATGTTAACGTTAGCAGAATGTCAATAGCTTCGCAAATGTTGCTGCAGAAACAGCAAACATTTCACATAAAGGCCACCAAAGCGCACTGAAATCAAAGTAGTGTCTATATATAGTGTCGTCAGATTTTTCAATAACATTTTGAATCGCGCGCACTTATTCTAAATGCAGCCCTGAGCTAAGTCCATCATATGAGTACATGCTTTTTTCTACAATATTTACTAAGACGATATATTTTAACCCATGCTAATATGGGCATATCCATATCGATATACACCCATTTTGCACATTCGATAGTCTTAAAAACAATGTTGTGACATTATAAGTCACAGTGATTTATTTGAATGCCAGCTGGAATTAACGGTATATAAAAATTCAACTATAATTATTTTTCAGATTGAATAAATATTCTAGTAAAACCAATTCTCGATTCAAATTTAACTTTTCATAGCACAAACATTCATCTCGTTACAGTAGCGTCTCGATATGTATCCGCTTATGAAATATCGCTCATCTCTATTTTGACGCGTGCTCTTTCTTTCCTCTTGCTCCAACATGGCTGATCAGGTAAGGCAGCAAAAATGTGTTCGAAATTAAATAAAATACGTCGGTTATAGCATTGCTATAAAACAAATTTAATGTGAAATGTGAAATAAGGTGCATTGTGAGTTAAACAATACATTTACTGTGTAGCATTGAATGCATTGTTTGCTAAAAGGAGAAGCAACTGCGAGTGAGGCTCACATTCAACCTAACCACACTTCTACGCATGCTGTTTACGCTGTTAAATACAATTGAAATTTGACTATTATTTTTGTAGCAAACAGAACGCGCATTTCGCAAGCAACACTCAGTTCCGACAATACGTCGTAAGAGTGTCAATGGCAAGAAACGTCCGCGTTTCTATCGTCAAGTTGGGCTGGGCTTCAAAGTCCCAGCCGAGGTAAGAGCTCCAAAGCAAATTGAACTAATGTTGCGCCCCTCGTTTTTCTTCCGTTCCATGCCCCACCTGCACGTTTGTGTATCCCGCAACCAATGTAATTGTATGCCATGCTAAACAGAACGAGCGCGCCTTCCAAAAGCAGTTCGGTGTTAACCTAAACCGTAAGGTCAAGCCCGGCATCACCAAAAAGAAGGTGCTTCGCCGCTACCGTGATGTTGGCCTCGGTTTTAAAACCCCCCGTGAGGTAATGCATGCCAAACAAAAGAAATTTCCACTCGTATATTATAAAAAAAGAAATTGTTCATCTAATCCATTTCTAATCCACTTCTTCCTACAGGCCATCGATGGCACCTACATTGACAAAAAATGCCCCTGGACCGGTGATGTGAGAATCCGTGGCCGCATCCTTACCGGCGTTGTGCGCAAAACTAAAATGCAACGTACTATTGTCATTCGTCGCGATTATCTGCACTTTGTGCGTAAATACAGCCGTTTTGAGAAACGTCATCGCAACATGAGCGTCCACTGCTCGCCCGCCTTCAGGTATAAATACACTACCAAATTGACCTGACTGCATATTATTTACTTCTACTATGATGATAAAATCATGACGGTCTTCATAAAACCAATTGCTGAAGAAACTTGACTCTTTTTACTATACGTAAAAAACTGACAACAAATTAGATCTGTAACTTACTGCCTTCTACTTCATTTTTTCTTTACTAATATATTTCTTTCCTTTTCTGTGCTTGCAGAGATGTGGAGCATGGCGATATCGTCACAATTGGCGAGTGCCGTCCTCTCTCAAAGACCGTGCGCTTCAATGTGTTGAAAGTCAGCAAGGGTCAGGGCGCCAAGAAGAGCTTCAAGAAGTTTTAAGTGAGGACAACCGCTATGGAAGAAAATAATATTTGTAGCACTATTCTTTTTGAATAAAACAAAACAAAAATGTAAATTTAATTTAATTCTCTAACTTTGTAAAAGTTTTTTTTTTTTTTCAGAGTTTCAGTAGACGAAACCAACATTATCTTTAAAAGGTATGTATTAAGTAAATCTATTGAAAATGTATATTCCTTTTATCTTTTCTGATGATAAAATCATGACGGTCTTCATAAAACAAATTGCTGAAGAAACTTGACTCTTTTTACTAAATGTAAAAATACTGAAAATTATTATCTAATTTCGTTATGCTGTCTATTATATTTTATAATAATGTTTGCTTTTGTTATTTTTCCAGATTTTCATTGATGGCTTCCACGAGGATACTTGGCTACAAAAAAATTTGTTCTAATTTACTTTCAATAAAGGCTACGTAATTAAACAAAATATATGTTATTTAAATATTCATCATGTGCTAGGTACTGGGTATACCTATTCATAATTTGTAATATTAAGAATTTAGATTTCAAACTGGGCGCTTTGCTAACACAAGAAGTTTAGAAAATAATCTGCCGTTTGCTATTTGGAGTGTCAAAAATTGAATTTTTGTATGATCGTGCACACAATTTAAACAACGCGCCTCTTTACAAGGCAGAAGCAGAATGGAATGACTTGCTATTCGATAATCTGGCAACGTCGTGCATAAGCAGCTGTCTGGTATGCATTGGCAACACTCAGACGCTAAACAAAAAAATAGACCAGAAAAATAGGCAAAATGGAAACAGCGGGACCAAGTGCAGAAATTGGTAAAACTACAATATATTTTAAACTAATTGGACACTACAGCATATATTAAGCTGGTGAAAAGTGTATGGGCATAGTTAGTAAAGAAGTTATGCGGGTTTAGTTAAAAATAATCAGCGGCTAAAAACTGTCTACAAATTTTTGCATTCTTTGTGCAGAATTACTCGAACGCGTTTTATTGCGTCTGGGCAATGCGGACAGCGATGAGAAGCTGGAAACGACAGTGGGTAAATTTCTGACGCCCGTCATCATCAAAATCAATTCGCCGCACAATGTGGTGCGCTCTAAGGTAAAACGAATCCCTGAATGACTTGGCAAAAATTGGCTGTAATTTATTGTATATCAACTAGGTGGTCGAGGTGTTGACACATATAAAGCGACGTCTAACATCACGGGGTCAGGTGCAGATACCAGTGGAAGCACTCCTAGATCAATATGGAGGATCAGAGAGCACCACATTCCTTAAGAACTTTGCCATCATTTTCATTAGTATGGGTTTCCCTCGCCTGCCGCTAGAGGAGCAGACAAAACTGGCGGCCAAGGTATTGGGTTGCGAGAGCAAATTGGAGAACTATCAGGATAAGCTATTCATGCTGCTACTGCCCATTTTGAGTGAAATGAAAATACCCGATGATCCGGCACAGCGTGGAGATTTGCTTAAGCTGAAAGAGCAGCCGGCAATTTCTGCCAGTTTCTTATCTTTACTGCAGGATGTGCTGTTATTGCCCTACGGCTTCACACAGGATCAGGATGTGCCACCTGGACTAAGTCCTTATAGCTTTAAGCGTATCATTGCTAACAATTGGCGAGCCGAGGAGCTGGAGAAGATCAAGAAGGGCATCGTGCGCTTTTTGTGCGGAGAAATTTTCGCTGATAATGACATTTTTCCTCTGCTTGTGGTTGCTTCAGCTGATACGCGCTTCAGCGTGGCCACGCCTGCTATTGCTGAGCTGAATAAATTGTGCACCTCTCTGGACTTTAGTAACCCAGCTGTGACATCGCCTCTCTACACACTCTTCATTGGCAATCAGCATCAGTTGTCGGAGCGGCAAACGCGTCCCTGTTGCGCTCGAGTGCGTCAGAAACTGTTGCAGTATCTGGTTAAGTGTCGGGGCAAGGGTATCTTTGTAGGCAAGGGTCTCCAAGTGATCTTCGATGGGCTCTTTGGCAACAATACCAATCAAAAGTGTAAGGTCCTAGCACTGCAATTCGTGGAGTTGGTGCTACGAGAGTAAGTTGACATACATCATGAATCATGTACAGAATATACCCCTACTAATGTGTCCTCTTCCTCATTACGGTAGCGGTCCACGAGATGTCGTCTCCAAGGTATCCAAAGTGCTGCTAACTGGCATCACAAAAATCATTGGACGCGCCTCTGTGGAGCCGATCGATGTACAAAATGCAGCGTATTCCGCTTTAGCTCAACATGCTCGCAGTTTTCCAGAGGATGTTAGCCAGGATTTGAAACTAGTGCTGGCCTACTTTAATAATCTGGCCACTTGTGCACCCGACTTGCATAGCTCAATACGCGAGGCCTTGGTCTCCATGGCGCCAGCATTTGCCTGGCAAACGAAGACCAAATCAGATGCCATGGATGTGAACAAGCAAGGCGATCCATCGGACGTGCAGTTGGATGGACAACAGCATCTGCTACTGGCCATGCTACTCGACAATGCCGAGTCCAAGATACAAATTGTGCAGAACGTAACGAGCGTCTTCCTCACCAGCTGCTATCCAGAGTTCTATGCACCAGCTCGTTATTTGCTGCTACTCATTGCAGGTGAACGGTGCGTTTTCGCTAATATATCTATAATATGTATATATATAACTAATATATTTCAATCTTTCTGTGTATAGCAACTCCTTGAGAGAGAATGTGACTACCTATTTGTATGGAACTTCGAAGAAGGATCATGTCAACTATAGCATGCTGTCTTCCATTGAGCATACAGGAAAACATACTAGCGAATCTATTAGCGATTTTAATCATTTGTCACTCGAACAACGACGCGTCTTGCTGCCCAGTTTTCATGCAATGATGGCCCATGTCAATGAGATGGCCAACAAGAGACTGAAGAAGAGCAGCTGCTGTGTGGTCATTGGACGGACCAAGCTGCCCTATAGTCTGGATGTCTATGAAGAGATGCTCGACTATCTGCGTCTCTGTCTGTGGTATTCGGCGGGCATCGTCGCCGCACCGGGCGATGAGAAATATACACATGAGCTGCGCAAATACATAATCACCAACTACGACGATGAAGAGACTAATGCACTGCAACAATATTTACTCTTCGTGCAGCGCGGCGTGGAGGCTAAGCGAAGTATGTCTTGTGTATCATGAGAGTGTGAAAAATCCTTAATATGTTCAAGTATTTCTATTTATATTCATAATCAATGAGTTTATTGAATGAGCTTATTATTATTCCTCAATATTATCAGACTAACTACTCTTTCTTTCCACTTGATATATCTCTTTTAGCTGAATCAACGCTACTATGTCTCTATGATCTATTGAATGCGGCACCCGAGATATTTGCGCCCAAGCAATTACATCTACTGGAGCCGTTGAGCAACTCGCTGAAAGATGTTTCCGAAGTAATGCGTCTTAACGTTGCCCAGGTCTATGGCATACTCTGGGCTTATGGGCTACCAAATGATAAATTTGATCAGGAGATCGGCGATTGTCTAAACACCTTAATACAGAAATCACTTGAACATAAGCATGGCTGGCTTTTGGTGTTGGGTCACAGCTTCAATCGCAAAATTGATCAATTGCGGGAGCAAAATGTAAGCAAGGATTATGCCAATTGGACGCAGTTTGTAAATGCAGTAAAAATTATTGGTAAGTCCCAATGGATCGTCATCCGTAAAGTAATACGATATATAACACTGGTTTTTCATTCGCAGCGAAAATGCTAACCGAGTCGCAATGGCTGCTCATCTCAGCAGCTGTCAAATGCACCTCGATGATTGGTAAAGTGGTTGAGATACCCAACGTGCCAGTGGAAATTCAGTGTGCCACCGGCAACAACGATGACGACGATGATGCAGAGATGACCGACACAGAGAGCATTCAAATTTCCACGAAGATGATCATATTCAGCGTAGTTTTTCAACTGCTGCGCAGCACCTCCGTTAGACAGAGGATTCGCGAAGAGGCAGCCAAGTGCTTGGGCTATTTGGCAATCGGAGATGGCGCCCACTTTACTAAACGTAATCTGGAAAAATTCCTAACGCTCACGAAGGTGCAAAAGGATGCAGCATTGAATATTGCCATCTCGGAGGCAATTGTCAGCACATTGTGTGGCTACGATGTAAACAAGGGTCCGCCAACGGAGACGTTTGTGAATGTGCATTGCAGCGATGCAGATTTCGAGAAGTTCTTGGTTGCCCTGATACGATTGGTTAGCGAACCTAATCCTCAATCGCGACAGGCCATCTCAGTTTGGCTGCTCGCTGTGGTCAAGCATTGCAGTAAACGACCCGCAGTGCTCAATAAAAAGCAACTGCTGCAGTTCGCTTTTACGGATCTGTTGTCGGATGATAGTGGTGCGTACTCCTTGGATTATATTTAAATAATTTATTTTTGTGTATGACAATTCCTCTTTGCTTACAGAATTTGTGCAAGATGTTGCTTCACGTGGCTTGGGCCTGGTTTACGCCCTCTCCGATTCGAATAGTCAAACGGATTTGGCCAATTCTTTGCTCGATCAGTTGATTGGTGGCAAGAGGCAGGTGAATCAGGTCACTGGCGATACCGAACTCTTTGCCGAGGGCATGCTGGGCAAGACGCCAACAGGCGGTAATATCACCACCTACAAGGAACTCTGCTCCCTTGCCTCCGATCTCAATCAGCCAGATATGATCTATCAGTTTATGCAGCTGGCCAATCATAATGCCACTTGGACCAGCAAGCTGGGTGCAGCGTTTGGTTTAAAGACGCTCTCCGTGGAGTCGCGACAGAAGATGCAACCCTATCTGGGAAAGATAATACCACGTCTTTATCGTTATAAGTACGATCCGACCCCCAAAATCCAGAACTCCATGATATCCATATGGGACACCATTGTCAGCGACTCCAAGGAAGTAACCGAGCAATATTATTGGGAGATTCTGCGCGAACTCCTCGACAATTTGACCAGCACGGAATGGCGTGTGCGCATTGCCTGCTGCTTGGCTGTACGGGATTTGCTTAAGCGCTCAAATGGTTTGCGCTTGCGCTCCGAGGAGAAGCATCTGACATCGACCACCGGCACGCCTCGTCGTGTAACGCCCGACACGATGGATGTAGATGAGCTGCCTGAGCCAGAGCTGCGCGAGCTTTGGTATCAGCTGTTCCGCGTTATGGATGACATACACGAGGGCACACGCATGACTGCCCAAGGCACAGCCGTATTTCTGAGTAAGCTATGCGTTCTAGCCGCCTCCTCGGAGCATGGCAAATCGGGTACTGCCGTAGCTGCCTCCATTCTACCCTATCTACTAGAGACGGGCGTGGGTCACAAAGTTGCTGAAATACGCAAGGTCAGCATTAAGACTATATCGGAAATGATTGACTCGTCGGGTGCTTTGATTGCGCCGCATCTTGCCACTCTCATACCCTGCATGCTGCGCGCTACAGGCGAGCTGGAAAACACTAAGCTCTCGTATGTGTCTACACGTCTGGGCGCCGACAATGAGGCGCAAGAAGCTGTCGACAGTCTGCGCGCTGAGGCAGCCAAGTCGCATCACACCATGGAGACGATCAACAAGTGTGTGCGCTTCATTGATTACCCCGTGCTAGAACGCATGACCCCGGAGTTCCTGGAGCTGATGAAGACCAGCGTGAATCTGGGCACCAAAATTGGCTGCGCCCACTTCGTGTGCCTGGTGAGCGAAGAGGCTACATATGAGCCGTTATCTCTGCTATCTCTCTCATAACATGTTTCTTAATTCTTTGGTACACATAAACTTATTCTCCTGCTGGTCTTTCTTCCTTACAGATCAGCATTCGTCTGGGCAAGGAGATGACGCCCTTGGTGGGCAAATATTTGGGCGCCTGCTTTGGCGGCATCAAGGATCGCAATGCTACGGTGCGAAAATACAACGCGAGCGCCATTGGACATCTCTTGGGACTGGCCAAGGTAAGAGTGCTACTCAGCTTATTCCTTCCCACTCTTAAAACCATTCTCTTACAGGAACAATCGATTAAGAATCTTTTTACCAAACTGGACGAGCTGTATATGGAACAGCCAAACAATCGTTCCATTGCATTGACCATACAATCGATTAATAAACGACACCATGAACTGCTCAAGGACTACATGGACTGCTTGCTCCCGTTAATTTTCTTTGCCATGCACGAGGAGCAGAACGAGGAGAACAAAGCGAACATTGAACTGTGGAAGGATCTATGGATGGACATTAGTCCAGGTGATGCGGGCATTCGAGTCAATATGCATGTCATCCTACCCAAGCTGGAGTCATCGCTAACCGATGCCAGTTGGTCGCGGAAGGCGCAGGCAGCCAATGTCATCCAGAATATAGCAGTGCGCCTTGGCAGCTCTCTGGAGACAGCGGATCGAGTGCGGCTCATAAAGCTGCTGCTTAGCGGACTGCAGGGACGCACCTTTGAGGGCAAAGAGCGTCTATTGCAGGCGCTGGCTGCATTATGCAAACACCTCGATCGCCAGCACGAGATCTGTCCGAGCATCATAGAGGCAGCAATGCGCGAGGCGCGCAAACAGGAGCCAGTCTATCGTACTATGGCATTAGGTGCGCTCGGCGATATATTGGATGTGCTGGAAGCGGATCGCTTTGAGGAAGTGTACAACATGATTTGGTATTTGCTGGAGAAGAAGGAGCTGCGCGCCGTGGACTCAGATGATGACGATGAAGCTGGCTGTAGTGGCATTGCTCGCAAGGACTTAACAGCGGAGGAGCGCAACAAGCGCGCCCAAACGCTCAACAAATTGAAGGAAGTTGTTTGGGAAACCCTTGGCAAGGCGTGGCCCAAGCATGCCATCGAAACCCAGCACAGATATCAACTCTTCTTCGCCGAGAATTGTACGAGCATTTTGAGCGAGAGCACACGGCCTGTACAGGTGAGCCTGTTGGCTGCGCTAACCAAATACGTGGAGCGCTTGTACATCTTCGACGAGACAGCTAAGCTACCCGATATAGCGCTCGAGCGCAACAATCTGGAAAAGAAGCCGAAGACGGAGGCGTCGCCATTGCAGACACGCGAGGCCATCGTGCAGAAGATCTGCAGTGATGTCCTGGCCGCCGTCACTCTAGCCGCCGGCGTACCCCATACCGGCCTCAAAAAGGAGGCACTCAACATCGTTCTGATGCTGATCAAGCGCCTCAGCTTGACCAGGGATCAGTCTACGTTGGTACTGCTCAAGCAAAATTTCGAGAAAAATCTGAGCAAATTTCAACGCGACTCAGCACCCGAGGTGCGCTGTCGCATCAAGGACATCGAGGAGAAGCTGGCACGACTCGAACAGCCTCCCAACTAAAAGTAATATGATACGTGGAACTCCAGGGGATATAGGATTATCTATAGTCACTTAAATATCGAAGCCAAGAGCACTTTTGGAAAGAGTAAAATAAATTGATCTATATTTATGCAATGGAAAATCAATTACAATTATTTTACATTGTATAGGTTTTGGGTACAGTCATCCCTCGCTTAAACGCCGAACAATTAAAATTCTTTGGTTCATCAACTGTCGGAAAAACATTCAATAACATGCAATACCAAGGGTATATAACTATATAAATATATATATCATTTATATGTATATATCCTATTAGCCCTTGCGTGTCTATGAAATGACTTTGTAGTACTTTCCATTTTTGACTTGACTACAAAGCCCTTTGAGCTGTCTTGATAGATAAAACGATAATTGTTATAGTACTTAGACAGGTAGTTTAATGATCGTATTTCACAGCCTCTATTTATAGATTTTTAAATATATTGGTGTTAACTACTTGGGATCTAGGCAGAAGCGTAAATATATCTCATCCAATGACTCCAGCATGAAAGTCTTTGGATTGAAGCGAATTTGGTTGACAGTTTTGTCGCACATTTCCACTCGATGCCTTCGCAGTATGTGTGCCACGCCCAGTTTAAGCTGTAGCAGGCCCAGTCGACTGCCGATGCAACCATGCGGACCAGCGCCAAAGGGTATATAAGTCATCGGGGTTATATCTTTTAGGCGTGATGGCGCAAAGCGTTCCGGATCAAAGTGCAACGGATTCGGCCAGTACTATAATATAATAGAAAAAGAAATGCAAACTTCGTAAGGACTTACGTAAAGAAATTTCTATTTCGAATTAATTAAAGTCTTCTAATGCAATAACAGCCTGCGAAAGCAAACGCAAAAAAGCAAAGACACAAACCGAACCGCAGTCTAATTAGAAAATACATAAGTGTGCTAGTTGTTCTTATTAGATGCCAACGGAATTAAGCCTGTTAGCAAATGTGTGAACACAATTCTCATTGGACTTCATATTGGAATTGATGCAATGCGCAAATATCTTTGTGTTCTTATTATTAATAAATATGCAAATATGCAAATACTTGCTTATATTTAATATAGTATAGTGACTAGACTAGATGGAATGAGCTTTTTTTCTCACTTAGCTGCCTTAGCTAGATTCTTTGAGCACTCAAATATAATATATAATATTTAAATCCCTCACCTTGGCGTCACGCTGTATGCCCAATATGGATATGTAGGCGGGCATTCCAGGTGGTATAACGTAGTCCACGTGTGGTTGCAGTGAGAAGCCCTCGGGTCGTGTGCATTCGCGATTGATGAAAGCAGCAGCGGGATAGAGGCGTAATGCCTCCAGGCAAACCATTTTTAGGTACGGCAAAGTGGAAGCTGTCTCATAGCTTAGCTGCGCATCCTCGCCAAAGGCGTTGGCCAGTTCCCGCTTCAAGCGGCGCTGCACCGTCGGCTGCTTAGCCAGCTCGTACAATGTGAATCCTAGCAAGGCGGAGGATGTCTCAAAGCCAGCCAAGAGAATGATGCCCGCCTGGGAAGCTGTGAAGTCCGAATGCCGCATATGCTGTAGTGGCTCCAGCAGAGCAAGCAAATCGACATCCGCTAGAGGATTCCTTTTTTGGCATCGCTGCCTCAGCTGCCTCTCGACCAGCTGCCGCATAAAACGGGCATAGCTCGCGGCAAAGACCTTGGCGCGCAGCAGCCAAGTCCATTGTGGCAAGAAGAAGATGCACATGAAGTGCAACACCTTGGTGAGGTTCGGGTGGAGCAGCTGCTTGGTCTGATCCCTTAAGAGTGATCCACCATGGCGCAGTCCACCCACATCCCAGCTGTAGAACAGCCTGCCCGTCACATCGGTCGTATACAGCTGGCACATCTCGCTCAGCGGCAGCACCTGCTCTGCCCGCCCGCCCATGCGCCTGTCCAGATGCTGCTCCAGCTCGAACAACACCTGCTGCATCATGGGATACATGCGCTGCTTCATCCGGCCACTGCTGAACATCTGCGACATGCAGCGCCGACTCTCTCGCCACACCGGATACTTGGCCAGGGGCAGGGTCAGTGCACCCATCGGATCATGCTGAGCATCGGCGGCTTCATACCGGTTGAGGAAGCTATTGAATTCCTTGATCAGTACCAGGCTTATTAGTTCCGGATCGCGCACCATTAGCGCCGGCGTTTGGAACACATAGAAACCAGCAAGCTTTGCGTGCTCAATGCGCGCATCTCCATAGATTTCCTTGAAGAGATCCCCAAACGAGATGCGCAGCAGCAGCAGCTGTTTCAGGTGACCAAATGGCGTCCAGCTTGAGGCGGGTATATGGGTCAGTCGATGTCGACGAAAATAGCTGTAGCGCTGCTCCAGGTACAAGTAGCTGAAGAGCAGCGCCAGAGACAGCAGCAGCAGAGCCAAGAAAAAGGCTAACATAACTGGAAGATGGAAGCTGAAACTGTAAGACAGACCGAGATGAGTGAATCTAAAAACTGTCTGTATGACAGAAAAAGTTCTATGAATCCCATAAAGTCCTAGAGAAAAAGTCCAGTCTATAAAATTATATAATTATTATTAAAATATTTTAACTAAAGAGAAAAAACTTATTTAACTGTATAATAATTTTAAGTGCGTACCATTTATCAAATAAAAATGTAATAATCTATTTAAATGTTCCCACATTAAATGTAAATTTATATAAATTAATTGATATAAATTTATAAAAATATTCTTCAAAATTTACAGCTATTTTTACGCCTATCCTCACATAAATTCGGACAGTAATTGCTCTATTCAATTACAGAGATGCAGATGCATAAAGAAATTATGTTAAACTTGAATATATTTGGCTAACTCAATTATTTTAAATTTGAATACACTTGGGCAGCTCATCTCTTACATAAGAAGCTCTCATAGAAACACGCCTGAGCTCCGTTCAATGAAGTGTATACTACAAAAGAAACAAGAAGAAGAAGAAGAGGAGGCATATACAATGAAAATCGCATTTCATTCAGAAACCCAAAAAACCGACAACAGAGAATAGAAAATGAACCCGTGACGCAATTAGCTTAACCCCGATCGCAATCTTCCACTGCGAGTTGAGGATAAGCCCCAATGTGAAGGCAGTTGTAGCAAACAGTAGCTGGGCATAGCTTGAGCTGTGAGAATGACGCTTGGAACAGTGCTGCTTCTCTTCGCCTGTATCCTGATCTGTGGCTATTACTGCCTGAGACGTCATTATGCCTATTGGATAGTTCGCGGAGTGCCTGAGCTGCGTCCTCGCCTGTTTGTGGGCAACTTGGGAGGCCTGCTGAGCATGCGTAGCAGTCCGGCGGATTTCATTGGCGAGCTGTACAATCACCCGGATGCGCAGGATAAGCCCTTCGTGGGCATTCATGTGTTCCATAAGCCAGCGCTGTTCTTGCGCGATCCAGATCTGATTAAGCGAATTATGGTCAAGGACTTTGCGAAATTCAGCAATCGCTACTCGAACTCGGACTACAAGGGCGATCCGTTGGGCTCGCAGAATATATTCTTTCTGAAGAATCCGGCGTGGAAGGAGGTGCGCCTGAAGCTGTCGCCATTCTTCACCAGCAATCGACTGAAGAACATGTATCCGCTGATCGATGAGGTTGGCCGCAATCTGGATGCGTACCTCCGTCAGCAGCCGCTGCACAATGAACGCATGCGCTGCTTCGACCTGGAGGCCAAGGAGCTGTGCGCTCTCTTCACCACGGATGTGATTGCGACGGTGGCCTACGGCATCCAGGCGAACAGTTTCACCCAACCGAATGGCGAATTCCGTCGTCACGGGCGGGCGGTCTTTCAGTTTTGTCTGAAGCGTGCGGCAGAGTTCACGTTGGTCTTCTTCTTGCCACAGCTGGTGCCCTACTTCGGCTTCAAGGTGGTACCCGCCGAGTCCGCCAAATTTCTGCGCGACACCATCAACTATGTCATGGCAGAGCGCGAGAAGTCCCAGAAGACCCGCAACGATCTAATCGATCTGCTGATCGACTTCAAGCGCAGCACTAAGGAATCAAAATTCGTCTTCGATGGCGACATTCTGGTGGCTCAGGCTGTCCTCTTCTTTACCGCCGGCTTTGAGTCCTCCTCGTCGACCATGGCATTCGCCATGTACGAACTGGCCAAGCATCCGGAGGTGCAACAACGTCTGAGAGCTGAAATCAAGGAGGCTCTCATTGCCAGCGGAGGCTGTGTCAACCAGCAACTGATCGAGTCCCTGGAATATATGCAAATGATACTGCAGGAGGTGCTACGCATGTATCCTCCACTGCCCTTTCTCGATCGCGAATGCACCAGCGACGAGGGCTATTCCCTAGAGCCCTTTCACAAGTTCTGCATTCCCAAGGGCACGCCCGTTTATATACCAGCCTACGCCTTGCACATGGATCCCGAGGTGCATAAGTTGAGATGGGAAGAGATCTTTAGAGAAATTAAAGTGCTCTTGCTTTAACTGCATCTAACTCTTTTCTTCTTAATCAGCATAGTTTCCGCTCAAAGTCCTCACTTTAAAGTTTAGTCCTCTTCTCACTTCTCCCCTCTCTTTCTCTCCTTGCAGTACTACCCACAGCCGAGGCAATTTCAGCCCGAGCGCTTCTCCTCGAGCAACCGGAAGCAGCATATTCCGTATACGTACATGCCCTTTGGCCTGGGCCCGCATGGATGCATTGGTGAGCGCTATGGCTACCTGCAGGCGAAGGTGGGTTTGGTCTATGTGTTGCGCAATCATTTGGTAACAACAACAGAGCGAACACCGCGTCGCATGAAATTGGACGCGAAGGCAATAATACTACAGGCCGATGGGGGCATCAATTTGAGACTTGTGCGCGATCCCCTTTGCGTTTGAATAGAACTTACTTGAACTCCAGAAATGCGGAAACTCGCTGGATAGTAGACGTCTAGCTCACCTGTCAGCAACTCACGTAGCACTAAGCTTTCATTTCGCGTGTCTTCGCATTTTAAATTGCCCAAGACGAGCATTCGAACATCAAAATGCATTTTGATTGTCTCCGATACTTGCGTGTCGCTGCGAAAGTTTCGAGAGGTGCAACAGATCAAATCGAAGTATACTACTGCGACACTCTACAAATCCCAAAAATTAATAAGAGCCGACCTTTGCTCAAATTGTCATTAGCGTAAAACAAATCATTAGCCCCTAAATTCGACTATCAAAAATTAAACCATGCGTACTTATGATATACTCGAAAATAGACCTTTTAAGAGGGTATTTATCGGATTTTCATCACCTTCAGGAGACGTTATTATATATTAATATATATTTTTAGAGCAAGGGAAAATTAATAAATATTAAAAAATAAGTATAGTAAGCAAGGGTAAGATTTATATTAATAAACTTTTTCTTTAAGAGCTTCAATGGGGTTACTGTGTTTTGTATGCATTTTAATAATAATAATAAATTATAAATAAAAATAGTTTTATCATGATTAATTCATTTCCATAAGAATCGATGGGATTCATGGGATTTTGCGGATTTGCAAACTCTTTCCCAAATGTAATCTTAATCTTTAATAAAAATTGTTATGCTGCTGAGTAATATAAATTAAAAATCAATTTTAGAAATTAATGAATAAAAGTATATATTTATTATTAATTTTCGAATTGATTGATTTAAGTGAAAGTAAGAACTTGACATTGATCACTCATATTTAAATATTACATAATCGATTCCCATTAAAGGTCAAAAAGGACATTTTATTTATTATTACATGCATAAATTAATATTAAATATTTCCATATATAAGCTTATATGTATGCCCTGCACTGTGCACGAACTCAACCATTTTAGTTTATAAACGCAATTTAAATCAAATCGATATTTAAACGATTTCTAATGTCCATCAAATATAATAATATGGAAATTGATCTGAACACAACAAATCTTATCTTATCCGTTGAATGACAGGGGCAAAGCGTTTAAATAATAATTTAATCACTTTATTTACAACACCGAACGAGACTGCCTTATCAGAGGCCAGGTGAAATAAAAAGTTGAAGCAATTTGAATTGTTTTCGTATTTCTTTTTAAAATGTAAATCGAAGCCCACAACAAAAATAAATATCAAACTATAAACTGCACCATTAGCATTACATGAAAAGAAGCCCAAGGCTGCAATCACAGCACATTCGCATCGTATAGTCTATCGTTAACAATCTCGAGGAACATGCCCGATTTCAGCTGTAGTACAAACATCTTCGGATCGAATTCAATCTCCTTCACGGTCTGTGGGCAGGAGCGCACGAAATGATTCTTGAGGAAGTGGACAAGACCCAGTTTGGTCTGAAGCACTCCGATTCGACTGCCTATGCAATTGTGGGGACCCAGACCGAAAGGCTGGTAGGCCATGGGCTCAATAGATTTCCGATTCTCGGCCGAGAAGCGCTCGGGATCAAACAGATTCGGATTAGTCCAGTACTAAATAATAGATGGTTGATTAGTCAAGCGTTTTTGTTAGATTTTTCAAAAGTTACCTTAGGATCCCGCTGAAGTGCATAGACGGGTATAAAGATGGGCGTGCCGTTCTCCAGTTTGTGGTCGTAGTAGGGCTTCAGCGATAAGTCCGGTTCTCCCTTAATGCTCTGATACTCGCGATCTAGAAAGGGTAGAACTGGGTACATGCGCAACACCTCGTCCACCACCATGGATAGGTATTCGAGTGAATTGATCTTGTCGTAGCTCAGTTTGCCATCCTTCTCCTCAAGCAGGGCTTCATTGATTTCCTGTCGCAGCCGCTTCTGCAACTCCGGCTGCCTGGCCAGCTCCAGCAGGGCAAACGACATGGCTGACGAGCTCGTCTCGAAGCCTGCCGTAAAAAATACTCCAGCTTGAGCGACCAAAAAGTCGTTGTTGTTGGCCAAATGGGGCTTGTCCGGCTCCAAGGCTGCCTCCTTGCGTAAGCCCACGAGCACATCGATTAGGTCATTGCGCACTGTCGCCGTTCGCTCTCGCTCCGTCATGACGTGGCCAATGGTATCGCGTAGGAATTTGGAAAACTCGTCCGAAAACATTTTGATGCGCAGCAGCGACACCAGCTTCGGCAAAAAGAAGGCCACAAAGAAATCCTTGCTACGCGCCAGCGTCGGCTCGAAGACTTTTCGTCCTTGTTTACGGAACTCAGCTTCCGGATTCGACAAACTATTCGCTCGCACACCATACGCTATCGTTGCTATTGAGTCCGTCGTAAATCTAGCGCACAGGTCCTTGATTTCTGTAACGTATTTGCTTTCATTTGCTGGCTTCTCCTTGGCTAGCATAGACTCTAGATCTGAGGCTATCTATAAGGTGGATCAATTCAGTTTCAAATTGGTAATTAATTAAAGTTAGACAAACTTCTGTCTGAAGAACCCACCTCCTGCATGAGTGGATACATCTGCTTCATCTTTCCGCTGGTGAAAACCGGCGTCAGCTTCGTCCTTATCTCCTTCCATTGTGGGTTGCGCACAAAGAACAGATTATTGGAGCCAAGGGCATCGCAATGTGGATCGGTGCGTCCATAGCGATTGGTGAAACGATTAAAATCTTTGATTAGCACCGATTTAATCAGTTCCGGTTCGCGGATGACCAAGCCAGGCTTATTGATTACATAAATACCAACAGCGGCCTCATTCGCCATCCGTGGATCACTGTACACAGCCGAGATGTGCAAGCCAAAGGAGTTGGACTGCGTAAACACTGGCGCTGTATTCCCTATAATGGGCGTGGGCTGTATATAGGGCATGCCCTTGCGCTGCCAATAACTGTGATTCCGTTGGAACCACAAATAAATAGCGCTAAGCGCGCCGACAATTACAAAAAGGGCCTCCGTTAAACCCATTTCACAGGAGTCTAAAAAAAAAAGAGAACTTAATTTTAATCTTAGCTTATCCAATATATATAATCTACCTTAAAGCTTTTATCTGATTGTATTAAAATCTTAGCAAACTCAGGTAAACAAACAATTCTAAATTATACTTATCTAACATACTATTATTAGGTCATATCATTTCATCATCATATTTATTTATTTGTCTATGTATTTTCTTGATACTTTGTAAAAACTACTTTATTGAAGATAAGCAAAGCTCTTCAATCTCTGATAATCATAACAGATAATATTATATATTTTATATAATGGAAATTTCCATTTAAATAAAATTTAGGATGGTTTTTCTAGTTTTCTGTAAGCAGTTTAAAAAAAACTTTTTGTTCTTACAAAATATAAAAAAAAATTTTTTCAATCTTGAAAAAATGATTTTTTACTAAGTTAAATATTTATGTTTTTTAAAATATATATGTACGATTTATATAATTTCTAAATTTCAATAAATCAAATACATTAATATTATATAAAAATATCAGTAAAAGTATGCTTTCATTCATTACAATTCAAATTCCACTTAATTTCAACCACATTTATATAATCTACATGCACTGCATGTCCTTTTCCAGACTTTGATTTAGATTTTTTAATTCCAGTAGATTTTTCACCAACTAACCTAGTAAATATTTAGTAATATTTAGTAATAGAAATAATTCTATTCACCTCCGAGCACAAGTACCGACAATTAGCGAGTCTGAAATAACACTTGCGACCAATTCAAGTTCACTTCAGGTTTTTATAGTCACCGTCTACAAGGAAGATAATAAAATAATGTAATCTTTAGTTGGTTCCACTAGATGATACGTTGTAAACGCGCATTGTATACCTATTACTATTCTCAAAGAAATACAGCTGATCGGTGGGGAGATTAAAAAAATATGAATAATATTATATTATGAGACACAGAGCCAATATATGAATATAAGATATGAATTATATATACGCATATATATTTTTTAATTTTTAGATTTTTTTCATTGAGTACAGGGTATTGTAAGTTGTATTACAATACACTTTAGCGATAAAAGATCATCACATTGATGTCGAAATTTGTATAACGCTCAGCTACATCTGATACACAGCTTTATAATAACAAGTTGAAAAACCCGTATTGATGTAACAAACGAGTGTAGTCTGAAATATAATAGATTTATAAATGTTGCCAATAAACAATTCTAACAAATACGTATGTTTCTTTATGTACATTAATATATAATGTTTTCTTACATGAAATTGATTAATTGACACACATTTTTTCGCAAAAAAAAAAAAATATGAATTTGGTTATTGTTACATCTTTTATTCAAATTGCATGTACACATTCAAATAACAGAAATTTTCAGACTACCCTCGTACATATATTATATACATTAGAAGAAATATTGCACACGCTCTTCAAATTTATTGTCGAATCTAATTTTCCTTGAATGCAACTACTGCATAGTGTCGTGGTGATATGACAGCATCGAACAGATCAATTAAATAGCTGTGCGTGTAGCCCAGTTCCTTGAGGTAGAGCAATCGATCGAGAAGTATTAGGCTTTCCACCACCGGTGCAAATGACATACGCAGCAGATAAAAGAGCGATAGATAATGTCTATCTGATTCGTGCTTCTGCAGCAAAGCCTCCAATTCATCTTCCTTGAGTTCAGCCAGCCATGGAGCATTTAGCTTCTTTGCACACTTTTGCACATATTCAATAAAATTGCCAAATTTTTGTACTTTGCCCACCTGCAGTGAGTTTTTTAAATCGGGAGCATGGCTGCAAACCAGAACCTCGAGTAGTGCACGATAGTAGAGCGAAATGTTAGGCAGTTCCTTCGCTGACAGGGTGCGCTCAATTGATTGTGCGGCTAGCATACGGGCATTTCGACCCAATTTTAATTTGCGTTCTTGAAGATAGCGACTTAGAGGGAATCCATAATCCGTTGATTGCTTCATCAATGCCTTATTGCCAAAGAATTCTTGCTCCGAGTAGCGTTCGTTCAATAAATGATAGCAGCAACCCACATTACACAGCACACGGCAATTATTTTGAGCGTGGAAGACCTGTAAGCAAGTGGCGGCAAGATTTCCACAGGTGTGTAAGCCGGTAAGGCATATGTGAGGATCAACGACTTGTAGATCATCCTTAAAATGTTTCTTAACTAAATCGCCCAAGTTTAGTTCGGTGGTTATATAAATCGAAGTTGTTTTATATTTATTTGTAGGGGTATTTAAATGTGTTTCCTTAGTTGAAGACTTTTTACCGCGTCTTGGTGGCGTTTTGCCTTGGTTGAGTATCACAGCGCGTTCTGTTAAGCCATTCCAGGCGCGCTAATTCAAATAAATAACAAACAAAAATAGTGTTGATTAGCGTAAGTAATTTACTAATTGGCAGTATGCCTAACATGCATGAATCGATATATCGATATACATTTCTGCCACCCCGTTTTGCAGCTGTCATTCTTCTTCTTATTGCTGCATGCACGACGCGAAAACGTTTTAGCCGGCAAATAAATACGCGATTTTCTATTTTCATTCCACAACTCGCAGAAAAATAAATACAGAAACAACATGTCAGCTGGCATGCCCATTAATCCTAAGCCATTTCTAAATGGTCTAACCGGAAAGCCCGTGCTTGTTAAACTGAAATGGGGACAGGAGTACAAGGGATTTCTAGTCTCAGTCGATGGCTACATGAACATGCAGCTGGCAAACACAGAGGAAGTTATCGATGGCTCCGTTACGGGCAATCTCGGCGAAGTGCTGATACGCTGCAACAATGTACTCTACATCAAAGGCATGGAAGATGACGATGAGGAGGGCGAGATGCGAGATTAAAGTAACTCTCAGTACAACTTAGCATTAAGTGTCCAAAATGTAAATGAAATAAAGCTTGTGTATTTATCTATAAATACATACCTGTAATTTACTATCCCGTGAAAGGGCATTTTTTGTGTTTGACTCATTAGCATCAATTCCAAGCACCGAAAGGCCATACTCTAGACTCAATCTCGATGAGAGGTATCCTTTGCCATCACCAGCATCAACAATGTAGCAATTAGAGTCGGTCATTATACTGTTCACGAGCTTGTTTACCAAGGCTGCAGTTAGCTCCACCTGTGGATTTGTTTATATATGTATTTGCAAGGTTTTTAGAGCAGATGTTTTATTTTCCTTAATCACTTCATACGTACCTCATGGCACTTCTTAGCGCTCATAAATTCTTTAATGTTAAGCTGGCTTTGCATTTGGGCATTCAGCAGCTGGTCCAGTTGCTCAACACTGGTCAATAGCTCTGTGCTACTAGACAAGCGTTGGCGCTTACTAATTTCCAAAAATTGGGCAAGCGCTGGAAACTGCTGCAAATCAGTTGAGTCATTCGAAAATAATATTTCTATGGCTTGTTGTACGTCCACAGCTGTTTGAAGCTCCGCTCTTAATGACTGAGGCACAAATTCATTCCAATAGTTATCCGTTAGGTAGTTAACCATGTGGCAATTAATTAAAGACATGTACGGCGTCAAGTACTTTAACAAATCATTAAGGCGACGCTGTAGCTGTCTCACTCCCATATGTTCCATCTTTTCTTTTCTAGAAGCTGTAATCTTTGCGCTCTTGCGTTGTGTGGTCAGTTTCCGCAACAGTCCCCTTTTTGGTGTCCAGCAAAGCACACAGTCGCCGATGCGTGTTCCGAATGTGCTCCACAGCACCAATGATGTCCTGGTCGGGATCGTTTTGACGTGGAAACTCTTCAATAAGCTGTCGCAGCTGTTGCAATGTGCGCTGCAACTTCTCCGTATGTGGTAACTGCTGTTGGGCCACCACTTGGCCGTAAATGGCACCCAGTTCCTCGCCAAGTTGAACGCCTTGAGCGTAGCCTAGTTGGTAGCCCTCCTGATTACCCTGAGCTCGACCGTCGCTGATACCCTCTGCGTAGCCCTGACGTGCGTGTTTTTCCTCGGTCAGCACTATATCATCGAACAAATCATTAATATCTCGCGAATCGCCGGACATTGTTTCAATGTGTTTGTCTTATCCAATTATCGATACAAGCTTATCGATAACTTTAGCAGAAAACTAAATCAACATTTTTACAGCACTAAATTTTGCCTATGGCGGTCTTTCATATACAGCTGCCATAAATTTCATGCAATTTTAACGATAGTTTCCAATATAAAACAGAAAACAATACGTGTTTTGCAACACTCTACATTACAAAAATAGTTACTCAGTTGTTATGCTCGATCTGCCCAAAACAGTTTAATAATTTTGTCTAATGCTTAAAGCAAGGCACACACATATAGCTGGAACTAATTTAATTCTAATTATTTGGTTCTACTCCCAAGCATCTGCATCTGCATCAGCATCGTCATCGGAACTGCCCTCGTCGCTGGACATGGAACTTTTGCTTTTCTCCATTGGAGCTGCAATTATTTTTGACAGCTGCAACATCATTGGGTTCCCTGATTGCTCCACCGGATTAGGATTGCCTGAGATTCCCTTACGTCGCAGCATAAGCTTATTGTGTAGGTCCGCCATCAGATCACCTCCACTGGTTGCACTGCCTCCTGCTCTGGATCTACTTGCTGCATGGCCATTTTGTTTGCCAACTGCATCTGCGTCTCCATTCGGATTGACGGGTGCAGCAGCTGATGAACGCAGGCGTCCACCATGTGCACCTCCAGCATTGCGTATGGCAGCCATCAGCTCAGATCGAGGATCATCTGGAGGTGGTGCCCGCGAATCGGGTATGTTTAAAGGTGTCTCCAAGGATGGAGATATGGGTTTGACGACGCCATCAGAAGACAAGTTGACAGTTGTTTGGGCGGGTTGTGGCGGCGGCGGCGGCGGCGGTGGTGGTGGTGGTGGGGGCGGCGGAGGTGGTGGTGGAGCACATTGCGCTGGTGGTACAGTTCCAGTATAAGATCTCCTAGTCATGTGCGTCTGCGCTGATATTGCTTGCACTGTTACAGCCATGTTCTCAGGAACAACATCTAACTTTTCACTCAGTTCAGTCAACTCAGGCAAGTCGGGTAAATCGACAAATTGATGCGATGGTGCAATGGGTGTCTTTTCCTCGACCGGCACATACTGCAAGTCATTCGCTATGCCCGGCAAATCTGGTAAGTCCAACGGCACGTCGATAGCCGGTGCCGCCAACGCTGCGGGCGTATAACGCAAGTCGCCAGCTGGTGTGGTTAGCTTAGTGGTGCCATGTGCCAGCGAGTGGGGCGCCGGTGCCAATAACTGGGTGGGATTTGGTTTATTGTGGACATCTCGTTTATGGGTCTGCGGAGGCAAGTTTCGCTTCCAGGCATTTAGATCATCACTGCCATAGGCGAATTCATTGGTATTGAAGCGCAAAACTGCAGGCACTGATTTAGCTGGCGGCAAAGCACCCAAACCTACAACGCTGTTCGCGAGCTGACGTTCCGTGGTAAGCGGCGTCTCTTGCTGCTCCTCGCCACGCACATGAAAGAAAACGGCGTCTATATCCACGGCACTGTTTGAATCACTCGCTGAGTCGGCATTGTGATTGCGTCGACGACGTTCCGATATCGTTGTTGCTGAATGTTTTTGTGTTGGTGTGGGAATATCCATTGAATCTTTGGCCACGGCCGGAAAGGTTGCGGGTATGCTCTTTAAGATACCGTTGCCTGGAAACCGGGCGGGCGCAAAGATTTTGATGGATTTCTTCGAGCCAACAAGTGCATCAATTTTAGCCTGGGCACGCATGACACGCTCATTTATATGTTGAACCTTGGCACCATTTTTTTCTAATCGAGCATCGATGCGGCCAAAAATTGAGTTGATTGTTTTGTTTAGGCAGTCGAGCGACTGTGCTGCTCTGATTATTGTTTCCTCGTGATGTAGATCAGTTGGAATTATCGATACCTGGTAGGCGCTGTGCACATAAGTCTCGCTGTCGTCCATTTTTCTTTTTTATTTGTGGATATAGTGAGAAATTAACTTGCATTTGGCTGTTGGCGATTTCTATCGCCCCTTTGTTGACCCTATCCAATCAACAGCTGGTTGTACGAGAACTTATGGCGCTGCCAACTTACGCCTTGCGTACCAATATCGATATTAAATTATTTATCGACGTCTTACGCATTTATGAGTCGATGTGTGGCTATCAATCGTAACTCGCATCACTAGTGCACACTCATCAGATTATCGCAGTTGTTACGTGAAAAAGTTGTCAAAGGCTGATTTCGTTTAAGTTTAAAAAGTGCTCAATAATTATTTTTCACAGCATTCAAGTGCGCTAAACGACGTGTACAAATGTATTATTAAAAAAGGTATGTTTACCAGCGTATATTTATCGTTTAAATAGTTTTATTAAGATAAACGTGTGCGTGTGTTTTGTATAAACGTGGCTTTTCAACATAAAGTAGCAAAAAGATAAAAGGTCTAAATTTCAATAAAAAATCAATACCAAAAGTATCTATTTGGCAGACGTGTGTGTTAAATAAATATTAAATATTGGATTTGTTAAAGAACTTGATGTTTCTGCAACAGTGAAAAAATGCGTGTTTGCATGTTGCTGGCCGCCATTTTGAATATTAGCTGAGAAAAACTCCCCCTAGCCCCGTTGCCCGTGTGTTTATTGTTCGCCCATGAACAGATACTTGTACAGATACAGTATGTATGTGATATAAATATATTTAGTTGGTTTGCGTGTGGTTGTTTACATGTGTATTGTTGTTTTCATTTTGCCATGACCAAAGCCACATCAACAATTATAACATTTATACACATAGCGAATGTGTATATGCGTACAAAGTCGAGTATTCATATGTGTGAAAATTTGTATCCACTAAAATATCGATAAATCATAATTTAGTTATTTGTTTCTCTTCACTTGCAGCCTAACAATTGCAATTTATTGTGAATCTTGATACGGATTACAACAGGGTAACCACAGGAGTTTAAAGAGGAAAGCCGGCTACAATTATGGAGCACATACTGCAATCATATCCGGAGGATGCACGCCGCATTGGCGAAGAATATTTATCTAGTCTAACGGATTTAAATTGCAATAGCAAGCCACTCATCAATATGCTCACCATGCTCGCCGAGGAAAACATTAACTATGCCCATGTCATTGTGCGCGTGGTGGAATATCACATCAGCCAGGTTAACAAATAAAGCATAATTAATTAAAACAGCCACAACACACAGAAAGAGAGACACACACTCAGATACATAGATCAGACAACTGAAACATACACATTATGCAAAAAGAGTCCTACGTACATCCGTCGCCGATACCGCCGTTTATATGGCAGTTGTGTTAACACATGATCTCCATGTCTAAAGTGTGTGTTAGTTGCAGTTAGGGAAACCGCGAAAGATCTTAAGCTGAAAAGTCATCGATCACAGGAACAGTGTAAACAAACAAAAAGAGCTCGATTGCCATTTGAATATTTACAAAAGAAAATTGTTATTTCGCTTAAATCCTATTATTTAAAATATCTGAAATATCAACAATTTGTATATATTGATATTGCAATAGAGCCGCAATCAAGATATTATTACATATTTAAAAAAATAATAACAGATTTTGTATACTTGTTTACCAAATGGCAACCGAGATTAAGAACTATTAATTTACAACATCTTGCTCGCATATCTAGAGTATAAATTACCTTTAATATTATCGATGGCTTTTTTGCCTAGAGGCTTTTGTGTTAAGCGATGTGGGCATGCCAAGGAAAAGATTGTAATATAATTTATATATAACTTTCTTTGATATAGCCCACATGCGTACGCTTTGTATAAGCAACATATTAAAGTTTAACCAATCAATCAATAGATAAACTGTGTTTTTAAGAGAATTCAGTTTCTGTTGGATTTGTTGTTTAGACTTTAAAGTAAAGAAATATCGTAACTCAATTTGAAACATTTATATTTGGGTTTTAAGCAGAGACTGATTTATCCACTACAAGGTAAGACGTTTACTATATTTCTATTCTTCTTTTTCCTCGATACCTTGATACAAAATACACAAAGAAATCGAAAAGAAAATTCCAATAAAAGAGAAAATACTTAAACAATTGTCATCAAGTTGTCTTTTATTTTATACAAGAATAATACATTGATTCAAAATATAAACAAAGAAAAAACAATATAAATATTATATAACAACAAATAAATACCTACACGCAGCAAAAGAAGACAAAAAAAGAAAAAGATAAACAATTTGGCAAAAAGGAAACACTGAGGCAAAACAAATCAGTAATGTATTCAACTTATAAAGTAAACGGCCTACATATCTTAGTTAATTTATAGATACAATATATTTTTAATTTAAAACCTGACACACAAAATCTAGATTTTATATTTCTTATATTAGAATACATATGTATATATTTTCATAATATAATTAGCAAAGGTTTTGATTTCAACAAAGTTGAGCAAAATTTTGAATAAATTTGAGATATTTTCGTATAATGCAAATTTATACAAAATTATTTTCCACTGTTGAAATATATGTGAATACAATGCGATTGGAACAGTCGTAAGGGTCGTTTGTAGAATTAGTTAAAGGGCGTTTCTTTACCTTGGGTTACGTAGTTCTTTTTTGTTGTTTTTATTTTGTTTTCTATTGATAATGCTTTGATCAACTGCCCCCTCACCTTCAACATGGAGATGCAATTGTGTCCAGCAGCTGCCGTTGTTGCCGTCGTCATCGTTGTTTTCTTTTGTCTTTATGATCGTCAGTCATGAGCCAAGGACTATGTGAACTGAAGTTGTTGATGCTGGTGTGCCTCCTCAATCTGTGTCGAAACACTTCGCTAGCGACGTTGTAGAAACTTATTCTCTATTTTTATATTCTTACCTATCTTACCAAATCAAACAGGTGCCGCCCGAATTCAAATTACCCATACTATATTTAATTGATTCGATAATTAAGAATGTGAAAAGCAGCTACGTTCAGCTGTTTGGGCAATGCATAGTCAATATATTTCTCAACGCCTTTGAATCGGTAAGTCAAGTCAGCAAAAAATGCAAAAGCAATATCTCAGCTAAATATCCTTCAAATCTCTATTCCTTAGGTACAACATTCGCCATCCCAGGTGCTGGAGAAAGTGCGTGAACGAATGTATTTGTTGCGGCAAACGTGGAATGATGTGTTTCCTGCATCCAAGATGTATGCGCTAGATGTTAAGGTCAAGCGTTTGGATAACAATTGGCCCATTACTGCAAAACCAAGTCAACCCAATAAAATACACGTTAATCCCGCCATACATGTCAATCCTGATTTTCTAAAGACCGTAAGCATTATACGAACCAGAATGTAAATCTAGTTAAATAGCTAATGACATACATTTGCTTTCTTAGGGCATGGTGTCTATGCCCGTAAATACGGCTCTGCCTAGTGACATGGAGGAGATATTGCAGGCGAAAACGCGTGAGCTGCTGGAGCTGAAGAAGCGCAAGCTGGAACTTGAATTGGAGCAAACTAAAATGCATTTAAAGGAGCAGGAGCGCCAGCTAAATCAAGCAGCTGATGCAATTGCGGTAACGCCCTTGACCGCTGGCATGCCTGCTCCACCAGCTGTACTGCGTCCACCTGGCATGGAGACAAGCGTGCCTCCGCCAAACTATCCTAGCGGCATACGACTTGTGCGTCCAGTTGCGCCTATTGCACCAGTAGTTGGCCAACCTGTAAGGATTTTGCTTAAACAAATTGTAAAATACGGGAACTAATATTTGTCTAATATTTGCAGCCTTTTGTCAACAAGCCAAAGGTACATCCCATCAATCCAGCTATGCTCAATTCTGTGCGTCAGCGTGATCCTCGTTTGGCCCGTCAGATGCAGCCGCAACAGTCAGCCCAGATGGCAGCGCCTATGCGTGCACTAGATCCACGTCTGGACAGTCACAAAAGCGGCAACTCTTCGTCCTCCTCTTCAGTACATAAATCTAGTCGCTCACGCAGCAAGTCACCACTGCGCAACTCAGGTAGCAGTAGCAGCAATCGTTCCTCCAAACACAGCAACAGCAGCAGCAATAATCATCACAGCTCCAGTGGCAGTCGCAAGCGAAGCGAGTCAAAGAGCTCAACGGCGTCAAGCTCGTCCTCTGGCTCAGATTTCAGACACAAGAATAGTAGCAGTGTCTCGCCTGTCAAACGCTCATCGAGCTCACGCGACAAGCATTCAACGGGCAAGGAGTATTCACATAATGGCAGCTCACCATCAAGCCACAGCAAACGCAAGAGCAGCTCGCCTGCAAGCTCGCCAACCAAATCAAAGCGCAATTCCACACAAAAATCTCTTAGTCGCACGAAATCGAGTGGCTCGAGCAGCACGCGCTCACGCAGTCGCTCACCAATATACAGGGATGTGGATATGCGTAGCGTGGAGTGCAGCAAATCGCCAGAACCAACAGCGACGGCAGCGGCAGCAATATCATCAGTGGTTGTTCCAGCTTTACCAGCAGTAGCAGCAGCAGCAGCAACATCAACAACAGCAACAGCAGCTGCAGCAAATGATTTAGAGAAACGTAAGAAACAATTTTTAATTCTAATTTCACACTTGTTAGCCAACAGCCAAGTCGTTAGCCATACAAATGACAAAGTAGTTGAATTATGCACAAATTACAAACCAAATTGGCGGCACCGAGGGCTTGGCAGGGACTATCAAGGGGTCAGGTTGGGGTTGGTATATTGAGTGTTAGTGTTGATCTCATTGGAAAACTATTACGAAACTACAGTTGATCCCTCGCATGTTACAGAAATATATAGCAAAGTGCAATTAATTCACGATTTAAAAACTTTCAAATATTTTGAAAAGCAAAGCGTCTGCTCGAAGCTGTTGATATCAATTTAATCCATTTTAAAAGTGAAAGATTCAAGCTCGACATTTAATTATCATAAAACTTAGTTGTTCCCTTGAAACTGCCTTTCGCTATGAATATTAACAAAAGACTATTGTTTAAATCATACAATATAAGGATTTAATTTTCTCGTACTCTAGCACAGCAAAAAACTATCAAAAGCTATTCGAAACTTTTATTAGTTTTAATTCTAATTTTATATATTGTGTATATATTATTTTCTTATTCAACATTAATTCAATTTGATCAAAGAGTAGCCTTGCGAAAACAAATATCAAGATCTCATACATAGACAGAACTCATTCGTATTACTAGGAAAGGGATGCTCCAAGCATTTAAAAGCGCGCTTTAAAAGTATTACTTTTCATTTTTCAACTTTGCACTTCACTCGTACAACTTTGCTGGTAACTCTAAGGGTTGTCACCTATCCTGTCGTTCTGTGTTTGTTTTTCCAACTTACCTTTTCGTAGGCGTTGTTTGGTGAGCTCTTTTCACTCGTCGCTCCACATAGATCGATATGCCTTTTGCGATTATTTGATAGAACTGAGATATTAATTATTTGAATTGATATTTCCAAAATTAAACAAAACTATATAAGCCAATAAGATTTATGCAATTTTCGTAATTAATACATAAGAGCAAATAACGATAAAGTTCAAATTTAATATTAAACAAAAAACAAAAAAAAACAAAAAAAAAAAAGGAAAGAAAAATAAACAAAGCAAAAAGAAAAACAAGAATTAAAAAACAAATCAAATAAAAAATGCGTTGTGAAAACCTTTTGCATTCCAGTTGTTTTAATTAATGCAAAATAAAACACAGCCAGGTGCCGCCTTTTGTTGTAATTTTAAGTATATTTACTTTGTGAAATTGTCAAAAATGAGAAAATCGTGTGATAAAAATGTTAACTGATAGAATACAAAAGAAAAACTATGATATATGCTCTATATCAGTTTTGATAAAACTAAGTTTAAATAAAGACTCCAGCTTTAATTTGTTGTACAAAGTCTAACAAACGAAAAGAAATCTTAAGCAAAACCTAAATATTTTTTAAACGTAAATATTATATAAAGCGAAGAATAATTGATTAAAGCGTACTTTGTAGTTGTATTATAATACAAGATATACATCTTGCCAAATATGTATATATATTATATGTTATTTTATTACTATTATTATTTATTTTTGTATTTGTAGAACGGCACTTTTTAAGAAACCACGTATATATTCTTTTTTCTTATTTAGTCTAACCCGTTTCCTTAACGGAAATATAATCGAATATATATTTTTTTTTTATTATTATTATTTTGTTATAATTTTCCACTAATTTTTCTAGCTCAATTGCTGTGCCTGGTGTATGTTGATGATCCACTTTTGTTCTTTAAGTTATGTAATTTAATAATTCTTTTTTTTTTTATGACTATTCAAACCTCTGCCCTGTTTAGTTCTTATTATTTTGCTAGTCCTTTAGGGCTGTACCCAGCCCCTTTAATATTTTTCGTAAGAATCTTTGTTTTTTGTGGAAGCATAAAATACAAATTTCTAGATACACATTTCACACTACTTGAACCAGGGCCACGTTCACCGCATTTAGATGCATCTAGTAAGGACGTCGATTTGCGCCCCTTTGCCAAATTGGCCAGCATGGCGGCTGCCGTAAGGCCAGCAACGCCGCCGGCCCCTTCCATAACACTCGGCACGACAAGAACATTTGCAGAAACGATTGCAATCAGCGGCAACAGCAGCAACGAGAACAGCAACAACACCAGCAGCACAACAAAAATTGCTAGCAGCGCCTCCAACGCAACGAGCAACAGTTCTTCCTCGAAATTGCCCACAAAAGTGTCGTTCAAAATACAAAAACCGTTTAATAAATTAGAAAAATCTACAGCGCATTTATCAACAGCAACACTGCTAACAGCAGCAGCAGCACCGTCAACAGCAATTGCTGCAACAGCAGCAGCCACGATCCCGGCCAGCATTAGGCAATCATCTCCGGCGCCGGCTTCAGCGGAACTTCTGGCGCATTCAGCTGGCGAGAAACGCTCGGCTACTCAGCTGCCGACAAATGCCGATACGGATGAGGATGAGGATAAGCTGCAGCAACCGCAGCAGAAACGCAGCAAATCAGCCAAACTGGATGCGTAAGTGCAACCATAGCTAAAACTGTATGTCGATCAAATATAGTTATTTCCGTTATTGCAGCCTCTTTGGCAGCGAAGATGTGGACTTGCGACGAGAGCTGGCTCCAAGTATTCTTGCGCCGGGCAACGTGATTGTTGTCGAGGATGATTCCATGGACAATTGGGAGGCCAAAAAGGTAGGTGATTATAGTTTTGAGTGATTTAACTATCAACTAAATCTCTATTCTTCTTGTTTAGCAAATTAACAAATCACCTTTGTCGCCTGCAAAGAAACCCACATTAGATGAGTTGCGTGCCAAGCTGGCCAAGACCGCGCGACACAGCAATAAGCAGCAGGCTAAGCCGGGTAAGTAATTCCTCAAATTCAAATCAGTTGTCAAATTATTTTAGAAAATTTGTTTGCCAGACAAATCGAAAGATTATCCCGTGGCGCAACGACTCAAGCAACTGTCGTCGGAGCTGAAAATCAGCGATGATTCACAGGAGGCGCACGACGAGAAGATGCGCACAATACTAAGTCAGGCACAGGAAATGTACGAGAATCATACCATAAATCCGGAGCAATACAAGGACCTAGTCAGCAAGGTTGTGGTCTTGAATGAGACTGGCAGGAAGGAAAGGCGACGCGAAGCGGCTATCGATGACGAGGATCTGGAGCGGAACGCTGCGCGCGATGCTGTGTTGCGAAAGCGCATACCTAAACTAAAGGGCAATGAGAACCATGCGTCCAGTTCGCCGCGTAGCGATGGCGAGCCACAGCAGCAGCAACTGTTGGCAATTGTCGACAAGCCACAGCAGCAGCAGCAGCCGCCTGCTAAACAGCTGAAGAACAAGCGCGATGGCAAGCGACGCAAGCCCAGCAAATGGGGCGAGCAAGTGGATCCAGCTGCAGCACAGCGAGCCGCCTGGCAATTAGCTCAAAACAACAACAATAACAACAACAACGTTAAACGAAATGCGGTGACGGGCGCTGGAAATGTTGGTTTTCGTGGCATGCCTTGGCAGCATCCGCCGTTGGTTATGGCACAAGCCGTCGTACCACCACCACCGCAACCACCCTCCATGCTAACACTGCCGCCAGTGCCAACGGTTAACATAACCAAAGCCATTAATTCACTGGACAATCCCATGGCAGATATGGTGCGCAGCATTACAATCGATGGCGGAACTAAGGAGATACGCTTCTATAATCAAGTGGCAATAATATTTATGGATGGGGATGAGCCGCATGAGATCGGCTTCCAGAACGGACAGCGTGCCATCTACATTGATCACAACGAGCAGCCGCTGGCGCTCAGCTTCAATGATGACTACAAACCTTTTCAGTTGGATGGGCAGCTGCATCGCATTCGTTTCGGACACCCCTCTCGGGAGCTATACATCGATGATCATTGGTATGAGATCTACTTTGGTGGACCGCCCGTTTCGCTGCCTATCGGCAATAAGTTGCATGTGCTGAAGGCGGAGGGACCGCCGCCAAATGTGGACATTGGCCGAGTGCGTCGAGATTTAGTTGTGGGCAAAATCAACATGATTGTTGATGCACACACAATTGTGCCCCTGTTCCTCGATGGCCGCCAGCAGACGTTCCATTTGGGCGCCGAGCAGCACTCGCTGCAATTCGTGGATAGTTTCCTTTATGCATTGTTAGATGGACAGCTGCAGAAGCTGGAATATGGCGGGCTGCCCAAGAGCATGAAATTGAATGGAGGACGCAATTGTTTCATACGCTTTGGCACGTTGCCTAAGGGCGTGCAGGCGGGCAAGACGCACGTCCAAGATATGGTGTACATTAAGACTGAGGCGCCAGCGGAACCGCCACAACCACCACCACTCCCAGTGGCTGTATTGCCAACTGTACCAGCCGCAACAGCAGCGCCCGAGCAGCCAGCAACTGTTGCAGCTGTTGGCGTGCCAACAAATACTGCTCCTGTTGTGCCTTTGCCTGAAGCAGCAGCAGCTGCTCTGAGCAATCTCAACATTGACGAGCTCTTCCAGAAGCTCGTCTCTTCTGGCATAATTGCTGGCACCACCAGCAGCAGCAGCACAGTCAATGTACCTGCTTTGGATACCAATTCCAACTCTAGCAAAGAGGCGACAGCAACCACTGTAGCACCAGCAGCAAATGTGGCACCTGTTGTAGCTGCAGCACCTGCGGCAACTGTGCCTGCAGCCGTACCTCTCGAGCCCATTAAGCGCATTGATCTGACGAAGCCAGACACAATTAAGACTCGACAGGCGGCCGTGATAGCCAGCCTGTATTTGGGCATGCAGTGCAGCAGCTGTGGCGTGCGGTTTCCACCGGAGCAGACCATCAAGTATAGTCAGCATTTGGATTGGCATTTCCGTCAGAATCGAAGGGAACGCGATTCGACACGCAAGCCAACGTCCAGGCGTTGGTTCTATGATCTCAATGATTGGAAGCAATACGAGGAAATTGAAGATGTCGAAGAGCGTGAAAGAAATTTCCTCGAATCGCAGAGCCAACAATTGGGACCTGATGCCATCGATGAGGTGTCCCAGCAACGTTCGCTCAATTCACCTGTTCCCAGCTGTGCAGCTGGTACGTCAGATGTGGATCGAGGCTGTGACATGTGCCACGAAAAATTCGAGCAGTTCTACAACGAAGAGCTGGAGGAATGGCATCTACGCTCAGCCATACGCGTAGACGATAAGATCTATCATCCACTATGTTACGAGGACTACAAAGCTTCGCTCAATCCACCTAAAGTTGTTGATAATGACACGACAGCAAATGAAGATATTGATATGCTAAATGCTAGCGATGACAACGCGATGGACACGCTAATCAAGTTGGAAGATGAATCGGGTAAGCACAAATGAAAGTTTAAGCAAGTTCATTAAACTAACTAGATAATCATATCCTTAGATGATGTCAAGAAGGCATCCAGCACGGTGCTGGCCGACGATGATGATGATGATGATGTCATTGTGCTGCCCAATGAGGAGCCTAGTGTTACAGAGATTGTCGATGACGACGATGATGAATATGTGCCCGTCGCTGTGACAGCTGAACCTGAGACAGAGCTGTCCAAGGAGAAGCCGACCACCAGCGAACAGGAAGAGAAACAACAGCAGCAATCGAATGAGCCGCAGCTGGATAAGGAGCATAATCAAAGAGCCTCAGAGAACGCCAATGAATCAGATGTGGAAATACAGGAGCCTAACATTCCCTTTACCGATTTGGACAACTATGTAGAGAAGGAGCCAATGCCGATGCTCAATGTGAAAATCAAAGAAGAACCGAAAGATGACGACGAAGAAGATGATGATGGCTTTGAGGATGTGGGTACAGTTGTACAATTGCTGCCGCTGCCAGAAGATGAGATATCCATATTAAGTAGCGGTAAGTAGCCATCTGTCTATCTCATCTCTGTATAGCATCTCAACTGATATCTCTCGATTAGAAACACTAACACATACCATCGATTCGACTGCATCGCCAGCTACGCTGGAGCGCCCAGCCTCGGTGACATCCCTATCATTGCCAGCCAATGACGATGAGCTGGAACTGGAGCCAATTGCTGCAGCAGCCAGCAGCGAAGCCGATTTTAATGGTGAGAATCCGCAGGAGCCGCATAATTTAAGTGCAGCGGGGCCGGCACCGGCGTTACCTTTGGCTAGCATAGTTAATAAAATAAAAATAAATATCACTAAGAATACAAGTAGTAATAGTCATAATAGTGCCTCAACAACAACAACAACGGACTCTCAAGTGTCGGCTATAAGCGTCATTGGCGCCACTGGAAATGCCGATCAGCAACAACAACAGCAGCAGCAGCAAAATTCCATTCAAACTATTTCCACTATTCCTGTGCTGTGTGGAGGCAACACGTTTGTTCCGAAGATTGCCACCAGCAGCAGCAGCAGCAACAACAGCACAAATGCGCCGCCTGCCAACATAAGCAGCATTTCCGTTATTGGAAGCAGCTACGGCAACAGCAGCAGCAACAGTTCGCGTGTGCCTGTAGCAACAGCAACAACAGCAGCGGCGGCATCAGCAGCATCCCAGCCAGCAACTGCCAGCGGTTTGGGAACGGCAATTCAAAAGTCGAATACTCCACCACCATCCGCTGCAGTCGAAGCTGAGCCGGAGCCTGTCATCGAACTGAAGCCGGCGCTGCGACAGGTGACGCTGAAGAAAACGAAGAAAGTTCAAAATGGCATCGAAACATCAGGCCTGTGCTCGATCATGTAGAAGGGAAGAGAGAATGAGAGGGCACATGCATATTATTCCTAATCTCACTTCATGTGTGTTTTTCTATATAATTAGCAATCTTACAATTTTAATTTAGAACGTTACTTAGTTTTAGGCAATTTACAGAGGCGCCAATTATAGCGCACGTTTTGCGGTTCTCTATAGGCATCCCCAACGCGTACGAAACCCCCTCCCACTCACATAAACCTATACAGAGCGCGCAACACTTAATTTATTTTTACAACGATACATAATGCAAAATAAAAAGAAATTTTTTTACACACAACTATAAGAGAACGTATACATAATTTGTGATAATTTTTAAACACTCGGGTCAAAATATTTATTCAGTTATACAAATCAGAGCTTGGTCCCTCATAATAATTCATGTAATGTGCGTTTGCTGAATTTGAAACAATAAATGAAAACTAAATTCAACTCAAGTTTGATTTAATTCATAATTATACAAATACCTATACATATTTTTAATTATGTTTAAAGTACTTAATTATTTCAATAAACAGGCCACAACACTAAAATAAATGTGGTTTTATTTAAAAGAATTGATTTTGTTATTAAATTGGGGGGGAAATTTAGCTAATGGATTCATATTGTTTTTGAAAACAAATTAACGTCAGTAAAGAAATATAATTATATCAACTTTTATAGAATTAATGGTGAGTAGAAAATGAATTAATTTTGAATTTGAAGCGATGCAGAGCGGGTGGTTAGATAAGTGCTATGAAACTCAATAGGCACAAGATGACATACCCATCACCTTGTTACACGTAACAGTCAGCTGTTGTGTCCAATACGGACTAAAAAATACCAAGCGCGCTGTATTATGCACGTGGGCCTATTGAGCGTTTACATTTTATTTTAGAATATATAGTTTATAACATGTCCTCATCGTTTTTTCTAAAACCAGGCGCCGCCAAAGCTGCTGCCAATAAAAAGCGAAAAGTAAGCTATTAAAGCAAAAGAACGATATACATACATTGATTGCAGTAAATAATAATTAATTAATTGTAATTTCAGCTTAATGCGACAAAAACAAAAGGCAACGCCAAACCGGGCAAGAAAACACAGAATGCAGTTCCGTGGCCAAAAAAACAACGTCGACCCAAGGCGGACGATGAGGAGATTGCGAGTGATGATGATGAAGAATATAATGAAAACACTTTGGCATTTTCCGCCGACGAAGATGAAGAACAGGAGACAGCCCAGGACAAACGCTTAAGACTGGCGAAAGAATATCTGGCGGAGATTGAAAAACAAGAAGCGGAGCGTGCCGAGCAAGAAGAATTAAGCCGGAGTGTAGAACAACGCCTACAGACGGAGTATTTGGATAGTGTGGGGCGCCTGCGCCGCACTATTGCCGCCGATCTTAAATCGTGTACAATTAAAAATGTGCTAAAACACAAACTTCACCACAGTCCAATCTGCGCCCTTTCCCTTAGTGCGGATGGAAAGCACCTGTACACTGGGGCGAAGTCGCATTATGTGCTCAAATGGTGCACGGAGAGTGGTAAAGTGTTAGAGAAAGGAGATGTACTGAAGCATCGTGAGGAGCCCGAAACCACGAAGAAACGGAGATCACATGTTATTTCCATATGCCTGTCAAGCGACATGAAGTACATGGCATTAGCCGAGGGCGGAGTCAATATACAAATCTGGTGCCCACAGAAGATGAAGCACATGAAAACGTTTAAAGGTCATCGAGATAATGTCACGGGCCTCGTCTTCCGCAAAGGTACCCACGAGCTTTACTCTGCTGCTAAAGATCGTTCCGTAAAGATTTGGTCAGTGGATGAAATGGCATACGTTGAGAGCTTGTAAGTGAATTATTATAACTATTTTAAAGCTTTGTCTAATAACATTTAATTACAGATTTGGTCATCAAACAGCTGTTACGAGCATCGATGCGTTGAGTCGAGAACGGGCCATAACTGCAGGCGGCTCGGATTGTTCTTTGCGTATTTGGAAGATTACAGAAGAGTCGCAATTAATTTATAATGGACACCAGGATGGCATTGAGTGTGTTAAATTTATTAATGATGAACATTTTGTATCCGGCGGAGTAGATGGGTAAGTATAAAATATCAGACGGAGAGAGAACGTTTTACTTACGCTTGTTTTATTTACCATTTCTGCAGTGCGGTAAGTCTGTGGAGTGCATTAAAGAAGAAACCAATTAGTACAACACAATTGGCTCATGGCAAGGGCGACAATGATGTAGCTAACTGGATAACAGCGATTGCCGTCGTCGTTAATACAGATTTAGTAGCAACAGGTGCAACTACAGACTTATATTTCATTAGTATTAAAAATAATTCTTAAATTTTTGTATTTTAGGCTCTTGCGACGGCTGCGTCCGACTATGGCAAAGCAATCCAAATGCGCGTAAATTGCAGCAGATTCTTAGCATACCAATTGCTGGTTTTATAAATGCCCTCACTTTTAATGCCGATGGCAGCAAGCTTTATGTGGCTGTTGGTCAGGAACACCGCTTGGGGCGTTGGTGGCGGCTCAAATCTGCGAAAAATAATGTAGTTGTAATTGACCTTAATTCGAGTAATGTGAATAAAAAAGAGAATTAAACACTAATTAAACTATTGTTCACAGACCGCGCCAATAAATGTTAGAGCATTTAACGAATAATCGATAAGTCACTCATTTGTAAGTATCGGCTCTACTTCGATATTTAGAATCAATTCCAGTGGTGGTTAGTCGATACGTTGTGGTTACAAAACAGGCAAACATGCAGAAGAAACCCGGCGGAGGAGTTTTCTCCTTTTTTAAGACAGAAAGTGGACGTCAAGTGGTTTTCTATGTGGCGGGCACAACCACAGTTGGTCTATTTCTGGCCAACTTTGTTCCACACACATTTGGACTGAAATACTACCGCGACTTTGTGCAATGCTATCAGTGGGTGAGCAAATGAATCCAGCATGGGGCACATGTTCATCAATTTATTTTTCTTATTCATATAGAAATGGCATTGAACGTGAGGTGCCGCAGGTAGTTCAGCAACGTATAGAACAGGCAATGGATAAACTGCAATTAGAGAAGCATGAACGGCAATTTGTCAAGCCGTTTACCGTGTTCGGTTTTGATCTGTTTCAAGCAGGCACAACGAAATTTCGCTTTGGTGCTGTTTTGGGGATACCCGTAAATTATGGCTACAGCAGTATTGGAGAGATCAAGCGGGCAGATATACGGTTTCGGGATCGTCAAATCGATTGGACCTCAGAGAGTGGCAAACTGTTAGAACAAGCGATTGTGTTGACCGAGGATGAACAAATCTTTGGACTTTGCAAAGCCATTCTGCAACTGCAGACGCACCGCGTTCTACTGAACTCGATTTTCCCCAGCTTGAGCTTCTTTATGGTCTACACGGTTGGACACTTTTTGAATCTACGTCTTCAGCTGCTGGCGCGCCATGGCAGTGTAAGTTGTTTAGCAACTTATATTTTTGATTTATATTATATTGATTTTGCTTTCGCAGATCCGCTTAGTTATGTACAGCATTCTGGGCTTATTTGGTTTGGGCAGTTGGTCATTTATGAAGGACTTTAACCAGGTGAACTACGATGCAGAGATTGACAAACAACTCGCCACACTTGGACCCGAATTTGTAGCCGCCGGCATTAGTTATTACGATAAGCACTTAAAGAAAAATATTGCACTACGAAATCTCATTGGAGATGATACTTATACGGCTATGGGCAACGAGAACTATATGCTGCGTCAGAAATCCATGCCGCTGACGGCACGCAAATCCTTCTTCGAGGAGAAATGGCAGCAGATGCAAACAGAGGCGACGCAATAAATAATGTTACATAATAAACTATTTGTTTAATTAATTACGAGTTTATATCAGCGTTATTTAGCTATTTATTTAATATTGCATATTGTGTTCAGCTTCGGTGCACATTTACTTTATTTTTGGCATTTAAGGTGAAGGGAATTAAAGGAGACCAATATGTAATTTATATTGCATTGATTTGACATATGTATATCTTCTTATCTGATCTTTTGGCCAGTTCATTTACATGATTTCCAATATCGCTAATTAGACAATCCTTTATAGGATTTTATAGTATCTGTTTCATAACAGATATTAACATTGAAACATTTCGAGTGTCTTTTTTTTTGTCTTTGGAATATAACTAAAAATTATACTTACATATAAAATAAATAAGTTTATAAATAAATATAGGTCTCTAATTTACATCGAGTGTAACAAAATCTAGAACGTTCCCTCGCCAACGACATCGCTGATGGTGGCTACCAGGCGGCGGGCATGCTCCACGGCACAGGTGGCCGTCACGAGGCCCAAATGAATGCAATACAATTCATAGACTCGCACCTTGCCTCCAGCCAACTTTGGGAAACAGAGCTCGGCCAGCTCGCTATAGTAGTCCATGGGCAAGCAGCCGGGCTCTGGGGGCGATTTATGAACCCCATTCCCATTTCCGTTGCCATTGCCAAAGCCGGTGGAGAGAAAATGTTGCTGTAAGTCGAAGGAGCATTTTAATATACCGCCCGAAAGATCCTCGAACCAGAGGAAATACGAGTAATGGAATGTACGATCCTTCCACATGACTGTCGTTTGACCCTTCTTCAAATAGTTTCGGGTAAACTCAACCATATGCCAGAGTTTGGATTTGGGCAACAGCTGCGGCTGCCCCTGGCGTAAGTCAGGCGCCAGCATTTGCCCCGAGCTGCGATTTATGTACATGAAATGCACCAGACCAGGAAAGTCTTCCAAATACGCATCAATAGAGATGTTACGCGCAGCTTTGACTGCAAGAAATTCGGCAAATTCCAAGAGTTTGGCCTCGACAACAGATGCAGATTCGGCCAGTTGATCCAGTTGCTGGTTGCTGGCGATGTCGCAACTGGCCAAGGATAGTGTGAACAGCTGCTTCAGCTCCTCTACAAAGGCGGGTAGATTGGATTCGATGCGTACGAGCAATTCACGTTCGTAGCTCTTGAAGAATTCCACATACATTTTGCGTAGATTCTCCCAACGGGCCGTAAACTTCTTCACACAACTCTCCAAATCCTCGTGCTTTTGCTTTAGATGTCGCTTAAGCGCCGTCAATGTTTGGCTGACGAAAGATTCGAGACTCTCGTAGGCGGGCTTCAGTGCATCGGCATCGCCCTGCTGCTGCACAGCGACAATCTTCTGGAGTACAAAGAAAGTGTCATAGATGGAGCTGGTCAAGGGCATGTGTCCGTACTCGATGAGCTGCAGCAAAACCTGATGACCATGCAGACGGGATAAGTGCACAATGCAGGGCACACAACCCGAGTTGACATCGTGGGTGACACCTTGCAAAAAGACAGCTACAGCTCGTTGAGATCTCTGGGATTGCAGGGCACGGGATAGGATGGCCAGAAAGAGTAGATCAGCCGGTGCCAAGGGCAGCGCTTGGCGAGTGCTATTCAAAGCCACCAGTTTGTTGGAGACGAGAAGTAGAGCATGTGTCCGTTGCTGTCCTCCAGTTTGACGAAGCTGCTCCAACAATGCATCCAGTGTTACGTGCACAGTTCGCTTTAGCTCAGCATTGATTAGCAACTTGGGCAATGCCTCCAGCAAATAGGCCTGTTGCTCTTGCTGGTCCTCCTGCCACAGCTGCGACTCATAACAATTGATGCATTGCGTCAGCAGCTCCTGTTGCATTGCGCCCGCCTGTGAGCCAAATAAATTAGCACCATAACAGTAACGGGTGAGCGTCATAGCCACTCCCAGTTGCCGCATCAATTGCTCAATTGCCACTTGGCCTATTTTCAGGAATGTAAATCCCAACAACTCGCCAAAGGTCAAATTGAAGCCATTTTCGCACTGGAAACTCGCGTATGCATTATCAAATTGACAGTGCATAATTCGCTGAGAGCTGATAATCGGGCTGAATATTTGCAGCAACACATTGCTGTCCAGTGGAACCCCAGGCGTTGGAAGCAAACCTTGTTCTGTTGCAATGCTGCATATTTTTTCTGTAAGTGGTCCATTTAAGTTCTGATAAGCAACATCGTTAGCGCTATTGAATACAATTAGACCGTTCATTTTCTTATCAGAAAGCCAAAATACAATGCACTACTTTAATTTGGGTACACTGGGCACCGTTCACTTAGCTGCCTAGTATAAATACCAAGCCAGTTTAGTTCTGTGTTGAGTTGTATTCGAGCTAGATAATAATGTTTTTACTGCAAGAGCTGTTGTCTTACCCTTCATGCAAATTACTATCGTTTTGCTGCAACTATCGATAGGATTTTGTGCTGAAATTTAATGTCGATGATAAGAGACGAGCGTTGCCAGCTAGCTGACTACATGTTCAATTGCGTTGTTTATTTTAATATAATTTTTTAACAAGACCATTAAGTTGTAAATCCATACAGGTACTATTATTTTCACTTACGCTTGTGTATAATAAATAAAATAATAATTTGATATGTGTATATTTGTTCAATTTCGAATGCTGAAGAATTATAGCGATCGAACTAGTTCGGAACTGAACAGTTGACCATCTGTTTTTCTTTGACCTGCACGCATGCAGTGTTATCAATCAAGCCATCATATATAATAAAATATATAAAGAATTGTATTATGGGTCGCCTTATTCTATTACATACGCTGCAGGGTCACAAAGGCCGTATTTGGGGCGTTGCATGGCATCCAAAGGGAAACAGTTTCGCTTCTTGTGGCGAAGACAAAGCCATAAGAATTTGGTCCCTATCAGGGAATACATGGACAACAAAGACGATACTATCGGATGGACATAAGCGTACCATACGTGAGGTACGGTGGTCTCCGTGTGGTGAGTATCTGGCGTCGGCTAGCTTTGATGCCACCACAGCCATTTGGTCCAAACACGAATGCACTGCAACGCTGGAGGGACACGAGAACGAAGTGAAGAGTGTCAGTTGGTCACGGAGTGGGGGCCTATTGGCTACTTGTTCACGTGATAAATCTGTGTGGATCTGGGAAGTGGCTGGCGATGACGAATTCGAATGCGCCGCAGTACTTAATGCCCACTCGCAAGATGTAAAGCGTGTTGTGTGGCATCCGACAAAGGAAATCCTTGCCTCAGCTTCGTATGATAACACAATAAAGATGTATGCAGAGAGTGCACTAGACAGCGATTGGGATTGTACGGCAACGCTCAGCTCGCATACGAGTACCGTTTGGAGCATTGACTTCGATGCCGATGGTGAGCGTTTGGTCTCTTGCAGCGATGATGCAACACTTAAGATCTGGCGTGCCTATCATCCAGGCAATGAGGCCGGCATTGCAACGCCCGATAAGACGACTGTGTGGAAGTGTGTGTGCACACTGTCCGGCCTGCACACACGTGCCATCTACGATGTGTCCTGGTGCAAGCTGACGGGCCTGATAGCCAGCGCGTGCGGGGATGACGCTATACGCATTTTTAAGGAGAGCAGCGATTCGAAGCGCGATGCACCCATCTTTGAACTGTTAACTTCCGAGGAGAGCGCCCACGAACAGGATGTGAATGCGGTTGAGTGGAATCCGGTAAATGTCGGGCAGCTAATATCCTGCAGTGACGACGGCACCATTAAAATATGGAAGCTGCAAGAATAGTCCTAAGGTCTTTGTGTATAATATATATAGGTAATGGATATATTGTAATAAATAACTTGGCTTATTTGCTAAGAAATGGTTCATGCAATGTTTTGTACAATTTTTTGGCCTTGCGTGGGCCCAAGCCCATGACTTGCGATAGGCGTTCCTCGCTGGCATTGATAAGATTCTCAAGATTACCAAAAATTTGCAGCAAGGTCACAGCATCTGTTTTGTTCACCGGCTTAATGTTGGTCAAAGCTGCTACAAGCTATGAAGTATATGAAATATTAGAAATATTTTAAAGGCCCTAAGAGCGTTACACACCTTCTGATGAGGATTGGACTCCACACGCTCCATAATCAAGTCTGGGGAACGTTTCTCGAATTGCTTGTAAGTTTCTATAATTTTGCCCGCCTCGTCGGCATTCCAGGCCAACATCATTGTTAAGTCGGCTAACAGCGAAATGCGCGTTAAGCTTTTGAGCGCATTATGGGGCTCCGGTGTGTCCACCTGGACGAGCAGTACGCGCAGCTCATATAATTTGCCCAATGCCTTAAGACGTTGACATATGTAATCCGGATTGAGATTGTGATATTTAAGCGATAGGAACAGTATGCACGCAGTGCGGCCCACCACATAGTCCGGTATTATATCATCCCTATACTCCAGAGGCACATTTAAAATGGATTTTAAAATTGGGTTACCGCGTTGCTTGGTGTGCACTAAAACGCTGTGAGGATTTGATGGCGGTGCCTTAGCTATGCCGGTACTAGCGGTGGAGCTACTAGTAGTTGCCGTTGCAGTCGCCGCCGCTTGTACTTTAGGTTGCTTTGGCGCTGTAGGTATATCCATGCAAGCTAAAACATCGTCAAACGAATCGTCGTCCAAGTCATCCATTTTTAGCCCGGTAATTTAACAAATATCTCGAAATTCATTTATCGTTATTACTGTGTATAAATATCGATTATTTTTGCACAGTGTGGCAACTCTATTATTGTTTTGCCTTTTCCTTTCGAGTTGTCAATTCAGCTACGACGACGACGTGTGCGTGCAAAACTGTTTATTCTTCTGCTAAAAATAAATAATTCAACATTCTGAAAAACGATGACTTCGCATCCGGTGTTTATAGACCTGTCTTTAGACGAACAGGTAATGTTTCAATTATACTTTAAAGTATTGTCTATGCCGCGCTACCCTTTAAAGTGAGGTTATGTGCAAAAACAAATCGTATAAATATATAAATTAAAATGAATTTGTTTATGGTTTTTTCTACAGGTGCAAGAATTGCGCAAATATTTTAAGAAGCTTGGCGCAGAAATCTCATCGGAGAAATCGAACAAAGGCGTCGAGGATGATTTGCACAAAATAATTGGTGTATGTGAAGTTTGCTTCAAAGACGGCGAACCAGCCCAAATTGATGGCATACTAAATAGCATTGTATCTATTATGATAACGGTATGTATGAAATATATTATTGATTGTGAATATATATCATTAAAGATTCCACCTTTAGATACCGCTGGATCGTGGCGAGAACATTGTGCTGGCTTATTGCGAAAAGATGACTAAGGCGCCCAATCAGCCGCTGGCGAAAGTCTGCCTGCAATCGCTTTGGCGGTTATTCAACAATCTGGACACAGCCTCCCCCTTGCGCTATCATGTCTACTATCATTTGGTGCAAGTGGCCAAGCAATGTGATCAAGTGCTGGAAGTCTTCACAGGCGTCGATCAATTGAAGTCGCAGTTCGCTAACTGCCCGCCTTCCAGTGAGCAGATGCAAAAGCTATATCGTCTATTGCACGACGTTACCAAGGATACCAACCTGGAGCTGTCCTCAAAGGTGATGATTGAGCTATTAGGCACATATACGGCAGACAATGCGTGCGTTGCTCGTGAGGATGCTATGAAGTGCATTGTTACTGCTCTGGCCGATCCCAATACATTCCTGCTCGACCCCTTGCTATCGCTGAAGCCAGTTCGCTTTCTGGAAGGTGATTTAATACACGATTTGCTATCGATCTTTGTGTCGGACAAGCTGCCCTCATATGTGCAGTTCTATGAGGATCACAAGGAGTTTGTCAACTCCCAAGGCTTGAATCACGAGCAGAATATGAAGAAAATGCGGCTATTGACATTCATGCAGCTGGCCGAAAGCTACCCCGAGATGACATTCGACACACTAACCAAGGAATTGCAAATCAATGAGGATGAAGTGGAACCGTTTGTCATAGAAGTGTTGAAGACAAAGTTGGTGCGTGCACGTCTCGATCAGGCCAATCGCAAGGTGCACATCTCGTCGACAATGCATCGCACCTTTGGTGCACCACAGTGGGAACAGCTGCGCGATCTGTTGCAGGCCTGGAAGGAGAACCTCAGCTCTGTACGCGAGGGATTAACAAATGTATCATCTGCACAATTGGATCTGGCACGCTCGCAAAAGCTGATACATTAGAGACAACTGACATCCAAGATCAAATAAAATACGTATAAAGTTATACATGATATAAATTATTTTGAGGAATGCGTGAAAAACCAAGCTTGAATAAATTTCTAAGTAAAATCAAAATCATAGACTAATTATTTGCAGGTTATACGAGAATAGTCTGAATGTTATCCGATAAAAGGTAGAAATGTATTAAAATTGTATTAAATTAATTTGATAGGTCGGATATTTGTCAGACTATTCTCGTAATTTAAATGCTCTGAATACTTTCTAGCTTAACACTAAATGCTGGCGATATATATGCATATATCTTTCTTTTTTCGAGATTTGTCAGAAACTGTCGTGGTACTTATAGCTCCTCATGAGGCTTCGGTTGCTGACGCTCCTTTTCTTTTGGAAACGACCAAAAATACGATGGAAATCCGTGCGTATCCCTTTCCCGTTTGACAAATGCGCTATACGAAGAGATGCAGTTGCCTATAAAGTGATTCGATTGTCCTAGTATGGCCAAATCCAAATAAGGATCATCCTCTTGCAGCTTATGTACGCTGATATCCATACGCGAGAGCGCATTCGTTAGCTCAGCTATCATATGATTCGCATCGGATGCCACAAATACGGACTTCACCTCATTCTTCGGCTGCAATTGACGCACATTTTTAATCGTTCGCTTTAGCTGTCTGATAATTGACTCCTTGGTGGGCATACACAACTCTTGGTAGAGCTCACCACGTTCATTCTTATAGCCAAGACATTGAGGCGATGCAAAAAGCTGCTGGCTATCCTTAATGTGCTCACAGGCGCGCACCCAATCGATGCCATTTCGCAAATGTAGTCCAATAAATGCGCCACGTGGAAGAACCGTACGTATAAATTCTCGAGCGGCTTCTCGATACTTCGGATTCCACACTAAGTACCTTTGCAATTCACGATTCTCGAGCTGCACGGGAAAGCTAGCCGGTGCACCGGTGAACGCTAGAACGGGCCACTTATCTGCTTTATAGTTTTCTTGCCACTTGGTTGCTATTGAGCTGTGACGCACGTCGAAGTGTAGCGGGCCATAAAACTCCGAGCCCACAAAATCGATGCTATATGTATCCCAGAATGGACCAAAGGGATTGCCATCCTTGGCGTGACAATTCGGTGCATCTGGATTATTTTTCTCCTGCTGTAAGCTTTTACGTTCCATATAACAGAAAGCAATGCGCTCGTTGGCAGGCCACACCTCATCGGCCAGGTGATCCATAAAGTCAGACATGAGGATTACGCGATGGAACTCCTGCAGTGGATCCACCTCAAAATATGTGTCAAATGGTACTTGGCGAGAGCGCATTTCACCTTTGCGATATTCCACCCATGGTGGCAAAATTAACGTGCGATTCAGAGCCTGGGCAAAGGCTAGCGAGCCTAAGAAATGGTCCGCCTGGTTACCAAAGCGTCCTGAAAAGGCCAAACAATTAATTAATTGAAATAAATAAACAAGAAGTTCTAATAGAACTTACCCATACAGGGACAGTAGGCAATGTAGCCATTGGGATCACGTTCAAATTTGGCATTCGTATTTAATATTAGTATTGAAATAAAATAAATTAACAATTTAAGCCACTGCATTCTGCCGGCTTCGTGTACAGCGCTGCCAGACTTTGCAAAGTGTAAACAGATATTTGGCAATTTAAATAGCTGATATATATTTAAATTAAAAAACAACTATTTCTACTTTTTGCGCAGTAATATTTTTAAATACAAGATGACCGTTTGTATTGGATATTAGTATTCCACTCAAAAAATAATTTAAGCAATTTTATTATACCGGCTTAATGGGCTGTTACCAGACTTTAAGTATAAACTATTCTAAACAAATACAAATGGCTTAAATACAAGCTTTATTCACGCTATAGGTGTTTATTCGGGAATACTATTTAATTAATTTAAATAATATTAGAAGAAAATATGCATATATCAGCAGCTGTTGTTACCGTGTTGCCATCTTCATTACAATTTGTAAAATCTGGTAGCCCACAGCAGTTCACAGTTGATTTTACTGGCTCCATATTTACCTTTTATCTATTTCATAATTTCCTTACGATCGTTTATGAAGGTTTTAAGATAAGCAAGATACTCAAATGACTTCACAGATTTACAATCAAAAGAAGTTCATACCCACAGCGCCAGAAAAGGGCAGCTTTCCGTTAGATCACGAGAGCTTGTGTAAGAAGCATTTCTTGATTTACGCCAGTTGCTTGCGCCGCAACGACAACGACAACTCAAAGTGCCGGACAGAAGCAAAAGATTATTTGGGCTGTCGCATGGAAAACAATCTTATGGAAAAAACAGAATGGGCGAAACTGGGCTTTCCGGAAAAGGAACAACCGACAGTGAAAGAACAGCAACAATAACAATGAAGCCGGAACGCAATCTTTTAATTGCAGCCACTGGCAGCGTGGCCACCATTAAACTAGTGCAAATGATATCTGAATTTAGCGATGACAAGCTGCCCTACAAATTTAATGTAAGTCTCGCTATGCTTCCACTCTTTTCGTTCGCTAACAGACTGTAAATGTTTTAACCAGATTAAAGTCATCATAACGGAGCATGCGAAGCATTTTTTTGAACTGGAGGAAGTGCCGGAGCATGTCCCCATTTTACATAACCGAGACGAGTGGCTCACCTGGAATAAACGTGGCGATCCGGTACTACACATTGACCTAGGCAAGTGGGCCGACCTTATGTTAATTGCACCCCTTAGTGCCAATTCTTTAGCCAAAATAGCCAGCGTAAGATGAACTTATCTCTTATTAAACATTAGATAAATATAACCAAATATATTTTATGACAGGGTATTTGCGATAATTTGATGTTGTGCGTGGCTCGTGCTTGGGATTTGGAAAAGCCACTGTTCTTTGCACCGGCCATGAATACACGCATGTACGATCATCCCATTACGCGCGAGCAGATTGATAAATTAATTAAATGGGGCTACAAAGAGATTCCCTGTATATCGAAAACTCTTATGTGTGGTGATACGGGCAACGGGGCCATGGCAGAGGTGTCCACAATTGTTGCTTTAGTAGTTAGCAGTTTTGCATTGCCCTTGTAAATACTAAATTCTTTGTTATAGTTAAAAATAAAATACATTTTGTTAAAATAAAACATATTTTTCCTTAGGTCAACCATAAAATTAAATTATAATCAATATAAACATCTGACGAATTACTAGCCATTTCTCAGAATACCCCCGTAAATATATCTTCATTATTATTTTTAATTTTTTGTCTCAATTTATTTGTAATAATGTTTATTGGTTAATTTTGAGTGCATCTAGGAGCAAAATGATTTTTGTTTTAGTTTTCTTTTTTTTTTTAATTTTATTCCTCATCTCTATATAATATTTGTTTTTCTTTTTAAATTGCATTTTAGTTTCTCAATTAACATTTATATTTTGTTGTTGCAGTGTATATTTGTGTGTTTGTTTTTCTTTTATCAACAGTTTTATGCATTTAAATCAATTTTTTATATGCGAATTACAATTAATTTTATGCGCTATATTATGTGTATGCTAGAGATGTTTTTTTTTTTCTTATTTGTGGATTGTGTGGGATGATAAACTTAGAATTAGGGAAATAAAAAGAGCTTAGGTGTATGAAAAATTACACAGTAAAATATATATGTTATGTAAATGTATGTGTATCGTAGTTGCATGTATGTATATAATGTAGTTTCTTATGTATTTGATTAAAAACGAATCAACTGCTGCGACAAATTATAAAAATATAGTCTTCAGGCATATGTCAACCTAAGTTTGAAGTTTTTCTCAATTCTAGCTTAAACATAATTACACATAGTCATATATATACACATTTATATATGTATATATATTGTGTATATATGATATTTGTAATTTATAAATTACAATTAATATTAAACATAAATATTTACATAGCTTGGATTTTATTGGTTTTATTTGCTGCTTTTGCCGCTGCCTTTTTCTTTTTGTTTTGTTTTAATTACAATGAGTGTTTTTTTTTTTTAAATTAATTAATATTTTTATAATTTTTTTTTTATTATTTTTTGTGCAGCTGTAATACCCTTTCTTTAAAGGTACGAAGCATGCACGTAATACACAACACTTGCTTGATTATTAAGCTTTGTTTTATAGCTACTTTCTTTATACAAAAGGTATTTGCTTTTCGTCTAAGCGTTTATCAGCATTAGCTTTCGTTTTTTTCTTTCTCTCAATGTGTCTAAGCCTCTGCACTTGGTATTTATAATTGGGTTTCCGCTTCTATATAGTCTAGCTTACAAATTGTCTGGGTAAAAAAGGAGTGATTGGTATTTAACAATGTATACTCTTGGTTTCTCGAGCTGATTTTTCGACATGCCATTCAATATATAGTTATATATATATTATGTATGTATATAGCATTAGCATTGCATCTAAATGGGTTTAACTCTATATATTACTATAATACGTTGTCAAGCTGCATCTGGAGGCTTAGCTCTCATCTGATCACACAGGACACGCACAACTTCGAGGCGCTGATGCAATCATCGTGACAGAATGCGCCGCATTGCTGGCAAATGACCATCGCGTTTAAAGCACAGGCACAACCATTGTTGGTCGCGTCGTTACCTGGCGGAGTGTTCTCTCCGCTTTGATGCAGTTGGATTAGAGCATGTTGTTGCTGTTGTGGCTGCTGTTGCTGTGTTGTTTGCTGAGTCGTTCCTGCACCTCCGCCAGCCGTTGTTGTTGCTGCTGTAGTTGTCACGATGTAGTTGTTGCCCGTATCCATAAGAGTTGCCGGCGAATTGCTGTTGTCTATGTAGGTAATGTTGGTACCTATTAAAAGTAGACCAAGGAATTAGTTGCTATAAGGAATTTAACTGAAAACTTATTTGTATACTATCTTATATTATATATTATATTATTATTATATTATATATTACAAAATGATAAGGAATATAATAATTATCAATCGTACATACTTAAAACATATTTACTGCATTCACAGTTGAGGATACTAAGAGCTGGTATGCCTGCCTACATATTATCAGCAAGCTTAATGGCATTTAGAATTAAAAATTTCTATTTATTATATTTAAGGCGGTTTGCATTTTTGACATTCTTTCCATTGGCCTAACTAAGATATATCTATTTACGTTCATTCATAAAATAAATCTATTGTAGATTCATGGCTAAAATCAATTAAATTAATGATGAGAATTTGTATTTACGGTCTTGAAACTATATAATTCTCTAAAGAACAAAATCATTCGAGAGTTGCTGCCTTAAAACAAGAAAAGATAAATTTTAGATTTTGTTTTATAGTATACATTCCTTATGTTGGTTATTTTTACATTAAAACTATAGGCTTCATAATGAAATATGTTCCCTGCTGAACTATTAACAAGAAATAAATTTAATTGTACAATTTTCAGTTCATTTTTCTGAGCTGGCAATAAATATAGATTAATATCTGAATAACAATTATAAAAATTTCACTTTTTCCAACTGAGCTAACACTATGAATCAATATCTAATTTGCAATTATACTATTTTCACTTATACCTAAACCATTTACTCTTAATTAAAAATCAACCTGTGAATGCATATAAATAGAAAATAAAAACATGCAGTTTACATACTCGTTACGCATACGCTAAGATGGGTTACGTGGAAACAGAAAAAAAGAATGAGTCAACGTGAAGATATGATTTTTTGTTGGCCAAATAGTTGATAAATCTAACAAATCTAGTATGATAATTCATTAATATGATGACGTGCCAATTTATGAATGAATTCAAATTTTTGATGTGTGTGTGTGGGGTGATTTGAAAGACGTACCTCGCTAAGCACTAATAATACACCAATTTACCTGCAGCGATATTGCGCCGCACAATATTCGCAGCCGCGTTCACATTGCTGAGTTGCTGTTGTTGTTGTTGCTGCTGCAGCTGTTGTTGCTGCAACTCGTTATGATGCAGTGCATCGTTGCCGGCACTATTGTTGTTGTCCACTGAAGCCGGACGCCCGCGTCCGCCCAAGCTAATGCCATTAAGGCTGTGCAGCGAGTTCTGAACGGCAACAAACTGAAAAGGAATCAATTTGATAACTAAGTCCAATTATAATAACCTCTACTACTCACCTGATTTTGATGTAAAGGCGGCGCACTGGAAGCCCGCGGTGCTTGATTGTCAGCTGCGCCCACATTGGCGCGATGCACCAGCACATATTGCCCTGTGCCATTCTGATGCAACAGCTGCTGCTGCTCTTGGCCGGACTGCTGCGTGACCAACTGTTGCTGCTGCTGTTGTGGACTGGACGCCCCAGGCGTTGCAGTCAGCAAGTGTCGCATCCCAGTTGTGGGCGAGGGCTTGCGCTGCACGTACTTCTTCCGCGGAAAGCCACTCATCCGCGGGCCTATGACCTGGACAAACAATTTGTTTTCTGTATTAGCTAACAAATTCTAATTGATGGGTAACCATATTAACTTACCTTATAGACGCCCGGCCTGCCCACGCCCAGCACATTGGGCGGCAGGGCGGGCAGCTCCTCCTGCTTGAGCAGATTTTGTGCTGGTGTAGACACAGCAACGGTCGCTGCTGCCGTCACATTGTTCAAGGGCGTGGCTGCCACTGTGGACACATTAAGTGTTGCATTGCTGCTGCTCACTGCAGTTGTTGGCGTTGTCGTCGTCTGTTGCTGCTGCTGGCTGAGTATGGCTGCTGGCGGACGCAACTGCGCTTTGAGGTTCTCGCGATTCGGACTGTTTTGTATGACAGCCTGGCAGATTTGATAGCTACGCTCCAGGTTGACAGCTCCCGGTGGCAACCGATTAGTTGTTGCCTTACGCCCCTTCCCCGTGGGCATCTTTGGCTGCAGTCGCTGCTGAGCAATGGTTGTGGGCACTCCCGAAGGTGGCAACGTTTTCATGGTCAGCACATTATTAACTGTTGCAACGGGTTGCAGCTGTAATGTTTGTTGCTGCTGCTGCTGCTGCTGTTGCTGTTGCTGCTGCTGCAGGTTGCTGTTGTGATTGACCTGCTGTTGCGCTGTCACAACATTTGCATAGCTGGACGGAATTTGAGCATTGTTTGTGGCTGCTGTGGGCACAGCTGCTGTAGCTGCTGCATTGGGGGACGCATTGGCGGGTCGTGTCATGGATATGATGTTCAGCGGCTTGGCGATGAACTTCGGTGGCACCACAGCTTGCTGTTGTTGCTGATAGGTTTGCTGCTGCTGCAGTTGCTGTTGCTGCTGTTGTTGCAGCAGATTGTTGTTGGCTGCCTGTGCCAGCAGTTGACGCTGATGCAGCTGCGCCTGCAGCGCAAATTGTTGCAGTTGTTGTTGTTTTTGTTCCAGCTGCTGTTGCTGCAGTAAATTAGGTGTTAAGAATTGCTGTGCACCATTGGTGTTGATCTCGAAGGGCTTGCGTAAGGTCAAAGGCAGCGCTTTATGTATCGAATTGCTGCTGGTCGCCTGCTGCTGTTGTTGCTGCTGTTGGGCGGCTGCTTGTAAAGTGAACTGTTGCAGTAATTGCTGCTGCTGTTGTTGCAACTGCTGCTGCTGACGTTGCTGCTGTTGCTGTTGTTGCTGCTGTTGTTGCTGCTGCTGTTGCTGCTGCAGCAAGAAGTTGCCTATGATTTGCCCATTCGAGTCTACCAAAATTTGACGCTGCTGTTGCTGCGGTGCAGGAGCCGCAGTCGCAGCTGCAGCTGGCTGCGGAGCTAACTGATTGATGGCAATGCTGCTGCTACTGCTGCTGCACAGGCTTAAATTGTTGCTGCTGTCATTGCTGTTGCTGCTGTTCGTTATGACTGTGCTGGAGACTTCCATTTCGGCAGCGGACATGGGCACCGCATCACAAAGCAGTTCGTGGGAAATCTGTGAATAGATTTAGAATGAAATTGTTATTTGATGCCTTCTTTCGATAACTTACCTCATTCGCAAAGTCGCTGCTGTGCCCCTGCGGCATAAAGGAATGCTGCGTCAATTGCACAACATCCTGCAACTGCGCCTGCAGCTGCTGTTGTTGCTGCTGTTGTTGTTGCTGTTGCTGCAGCTTATCCACAATATCTTGCACGGCATCGCCACCGCTTACATCCATAACGTGTTCTACCATTTCGTTCATTAGATCATCCTGATCCTGTTGCTCCGCTTCGATGCACTCCACCACATCCTCATCGTCCTCATCTACAATTTCGTCTCCTTCATCTTCATCTTCATCATTTTCCAGCAGATTGTGGCACTCGACCATATCGTCGATAACCTCTTCCTCCTCCTCGGGCTCATGCACCACATCCATCAATTGGATGTCCTCATGATTCAGATGCTGCTCGACCTGATGATGCAATCGGTCCACAGAATTATCCGATGCTTGCGTCGGTGCTGCTGCCAACAATTTGATGCCACCAAAATTCCAATCGTGCTGAACATTTTGAAACATCTCGCTTGAGTTTAACTCCACTGGCAACTCCGCCTGTTGATGCTGCTGTTGCTCCTGCTGCTGTTGTTGTTGTAACGTGGCCACCGTGCTGAGCATGGCCTGCATATTGGCCAACGTTGTTTCCACCGGTGTGGCCAGTGATAGCGGCGTAGCTGTAGCTCCTACTCCCGCCGCTGTCGTTGTGGTCGGAGCCGTTGAGGAAGAGTTGCTGCTGGAGCAAGACGAGGAAAGCGATGATGATAACGAAGAGGATGTGCAACTACTCGATGCCAGCGAACTGACAGGCGTTGTATTGGCCAGGGATGAGCCTGTCGAGCTGCTAGCCAAGGGCATAGACATAGCTAGAGTCATTCCCGAGTCCTCCAGCTGCTTATCACAATGATCGTTCAGCTTGACGATTGTTGCTGTTGCTAAGGAAAATAAACCAGAATGAATTAAAGCATTGATAACAACTAAATATATATATTACAGTTGGGCGATGATGATGATGAGTAGTAGGTGTGGCTGATGGCTGCTTGGTGATCATGGAAGTAGGCTGCATGAAGAACGAACATGGAAGCAAGAGATGGAAGACATTAGGTAAGTTTTCACAATAATTGATAAGTAATATAAAGTATACAAAATTGTTATCAAATAAATTTCCATTATAAATAATAATATACAAAATTGATTGCAATTTTGAAATAATTATATACCAAATAGTTTATAAATACAATTATTTATTTATTATTATTTATTGAAGTTTAAAGAATAATTTTGAATTTCAGTAACAAATGATTCTTAATTAACAATTCCAGTAACATACAAAAAACAAATACAAAATCCAAATAAACAAGAAATCATAATTAAAAAACAAAATATACAAATAACCAAAACCACTTAATTAAATATTAAATATTTAATTTAGCTACATTTCAATTAGCATTTCAAATAGTCAAAAGAAGCTTACCATGATCAATCGTATCGGCAAATACAAAATCATGGCTGTTTGTCGTTGTTGGGGCAGTTGCTGTTGCTTCTGTCGCAACATTGTCCGTTGCTTTGGTATCTAAACAATAAATGTCGATGAAATATACGAAACTTAGGTTTTAATTATAGTTTACAAACCTTCTGCGAGCTCTACATTTTGCAAATAGCCTGCAAAATTGTTGATTGGGTCTGCTATAGTTGATGTTGCTACTACTGCTGCTGATGTTGCTGCTGCTGCCGCTGGTGGTATTGCATTTGTGATTGTTGAGGTTGCTGGTGTCGCTGTCACTGTCGTTGTCGATATTGCTGCTATTGTTGTCTGCGTATCAGGTGTCTCAATTTTATCACAGGTACTGTTGATAAGTGGCTGCTGGCTATTGTTGTTGTCAGTTATTGCAGGTGTTGTTGTTGTCGCCGCTACTACTGCATGATCAACAACATCTGTCACATTCGTCATGGCATTATTAGGAACGATATCAGCTAGTTCACGTTTCATTTGTTTGCTCTCCTTAGACGTGCTGGGCAGCTCCTCCTGCTCTTCAGCCATATTGTTTGAACTGCTGCGTTTGCGTCGCGAGGGGCTGCTCGACGGTCGCTTCAACAGGCGTCGCTGTTGCTCCGATAAAGCATTGCTGCTACTAATTGCTGTTTGTGTTGCAGCAGCTGTTGTGGTTGTTGTTGCTGCTGCTGTTGCTGTTGCTGATGGTGCGGCATTGTCAGTTGTTACGGTTGTTGTTGCTTCAGGTGTTGTGGTTGTCGATTCGCACTTTGTGCTCTGTAATATATTAAAGTAATAATTTATTTATAAAGTTAGAAAGATATTCTAATTCTTATTTACCGTATTAAATTTCAGTTCAGTCTCATTATCACATGTTGCTTGTTGTAGTTGCTGCTGTTGTGTTGTTGTTGTTGCTGTTGTTATTGGTGGTGGTGGTGCCGGTGCTGGGGATGCAGCTGCGGGTTGTTGTTGTTGCTGCTGCTGCTGCTGCTGCTGCTGTTGTCTAATCGGCTCTATCTTTATTTTGCTACTAGGCGGGTTTAGATTCGGTGAACGCTTCGCAATCTTCTCACCCCAATAGGGCTCGAAATGCTTGACCTTCCATGGATCTAACTTATTCTTTTCGCGTTCCGCTTCCGTTTTCAGCTTCATTTGATTCTCGGGTGTGAATTCACCTTCACTGAGTCGTTCGCGCCACTCCAAACAGGCGCGCGCAAAGAACTCATTATTCAGGCAGGAGGCGCTCAAACGTATTGCTTCTGTAGTGTTGCTGCTAGAGCTTGGTTGTTCTGACTGCAATGATTGTTGCTGCTGCTGTTGTTGTTGCTGTTGCACAATCTCACTGGCCTCACGATCCACGCTCGGCAGCAACTGTATGAGATTATGTTGATACAGCGGCGGTAGCAATGAGAACGTTTGCTTATTAAGCAGCGCGCGCAGATTCGTCGACGCCAATATGGAATCTGGTGTTTCCAAATCGATTTTGCCATCCTTTGTCTGTTCGATTTGCGCGGCTGTCGTTAGTTTTTTGTTACTGCGACGACGCGGCTTCACACTAAAGCCCGGTATCGAAGCCAAAACCTCACGCATTGTAGATGTTTGTGTGGCGGCTTTACCGCTTCCTGGTGAGGCTGTCACATTTGGATTGGCTGTTGCGGCTGCCGCCGCTGCTGCTGCTGTTGCTGCTGCCGCCGCCGCTGCAGCAGCTGCTTTGGCCTGTTGCTGTTGTTGTATGCGGCGACTGCTGATGGCGCGCACGGGTGCAGGTGCTGCAACAGTGCCAGCAACAGCTGCGGACGCTGTTGCAGTTGCCGTTACCGTCGTGGACGCAATGCTTGGTGGAACAAACAACGCTGGCGCTGGCTGTAGTCCAGCATTAAGCAATGCATCCTCACTGGGTGGCGTGGGCTTCTTCTCAGGTGGTATAGGTTTCACAATAATGCGTGGCAGGTGGCGCCTGTGAACAGAAAATGGAAGCGATTTATATATTAATGCATTCCATTAAGAGATAAACGTGCTGCTAACCTCAGACTATGTGTGTGCTTGTTCGCCAATGTTGAGTTAAGCGTCTGCTGCTGCTGTGGTGCTTCTGTTACTGTTGTCTGCTCCAATGCCAGTGGATCCTTTTCGTCGTCATCATCCACGAGATTCACATGCGCTGTTGCTTCCATAATCACAGGTGTTATGTGTTGTTGTGGAATGATGGCGGGCAAATGATGTTTATGTTGTTGCTGCAGCTGCAGCTGCTGCTGATGTTGAGGCTGCGGCTGCTGCTGCTGCTGATGATGTTGCGGCGCGGCTGATGCGGATGTCAATGTATCCGGCGTTATCGTTTTCATATTCATGTATATATATATATTTGTTTAACTATTTACAACTCGACTCAATAATGTTTCAATGTTTCCTGTCAATCTTATTGTTGTTATTGGGTCCATGTCAGGCGGCAGTTTAAATGCTTTTTACGAACATACTAAAAAATTAAAAAATATATTACAAAAATGTACATATTCAATTAATAACACAACTCACCTGGCCAGCAGCAGTCTTAGCCATTTCAATGGGCGTCGGGGTGGGCGGCAATTAAATTTGGCCTACTCAAAAAACAACAGCAGTTTTACAACAATTATTTTGGTCCGGGTTTTGTTTTACCTTTACGATAAAAACCCTTACGCCCAGTCACTTTTCACACACACATTTATTACACACGCTAATTTTCATTTGCTGCTCTTTGCCTTTTCCTTTTTGTACACATGCATATATATATATATATATATATATATATATATATATATATATATTTTAATATAGATGTGTATGTGTGTGTGTGTCCGCCGTGAATTTGTTGCCTACAATAACAAACACAACAACATTAAAAAGAGAGCAAAGCAAAGTTGGTTGGTTTGTTGCTTTTGCCCCTGCAGGAATAATACATATGTATGCTCACACACACACGTATTCACTTACACACATATAATTATAATGCGCACACACACGCATGCACGCACATATAAAACTTTTTGCGTGGTTTGTTTTGGCTTTTGCTAATTACGTTTTATCCAGCAGTAGTTCAAATTGCACCCACAGCTTCAGTTTGTTTAATATTAGTTATGGTGCACCGATTAAACAAAAAAAATAAAAATATTGAATGGTTGTTGGAAAGACACAAACAAAAGCAGAAGCAGAGAGCTACAAGATTTTGGATTCTTTTTCTGCTTCTTGTGCTGTATGGCGTCGACTCTTTCTTACGCAAGCGTTTGCATATGCCTTGGCTAAACGCCAACCGCTGTCTTTGTTACGCGCACGGAGAGAAGCTACGCAGCAAAAAAAAAGAAAATAGCTTCCAGTTAATTGAATTAAATTGTTGTTATATTGTACACTAAAGACTAAACATATATAACACACATTTATCGTTTCACATTCTAATATTCAAAGCCTATTTATTTGATGGTTAAATTAAAGTTATTGGGCTCCCAGTTTGAGAGCAATAGGGATGTTAAAAACTGCACTACACTAGAACTAGAGCTGCTAAGCAATTGCTACTACTATCGATGTTGCTTACATCTCTAAAGTGACCAGACTTGTTGGTTTCCAAAGCTATCGATATTGCTATATTGTGATATTCGTCGAAATAAGCACAATATGTGTAAATTTAGTTAATTAAACAAAATTCGGGATTCATAAACACAATTGTATATTAACTTGTATATATTTCAACTTATGGATCGATTGTGTGCAATTGCGTTAGCTGTTAGTGCAATTGGTACATTTTAATTAGGACAATTAAGTTATTACAAATAATTAATATGGCAGTTTACTCAAATTAAGTTCCACACGTTTGGCTTATCGAGATCTTACCATCTATAAGGGAGCAACTATCGATAGTTTTGCAGATGGACAAACAGATGTAAACAACGCCGGCAGATATTTTAATTTTATCGCTGAGTGGGAAATGTTTTAATTAGTTGTTTTGTTTAAATTATAATTCATAAACCCGCCAAGATGTTTTCTATGTGCAAACAGACACACGCGGCCACATCGGTGGAATTCGCCATCTCGTGCCGCTTTTTTAACAATGTGGAGGAGAATCTGGTCGTTGCCGGCGCCAATGTGCTCAAGGTTTATCGTATTGCTCCCAACGTGGATGCGACACAGCGGCAGAAACTGAATCCAAGCGAAATGCGATTGGCTCCTAAAATGCGTCTCGAATGCCTAGCCAGCTATTCCCTCTACGGCAATGTAATGTCGCTGCAAAGCGTCTCCTTGGCTGGTGGAATGCGAGATGCTTTGCTTGTGAGCTTTAAGGATGCAAAGCTTTCGGTGCTGCAGCTGGATGCAGATACGCACACATTAAAAACACTATCGCTGCACTATTTCGAAGAGGAAGACATCCGAGGCGGCTGGACGGGGCGCTATCATGTGCCTGTAGTGCGAGTGGATCCAGATGCCAGGTGTGCTATAATGCTCGTCTATGGCAAGCGTTTGGTGGTACTGCCCTTTCGGAAGGACAACAGTCTCGATGAGATCGAGTTAGCAGATGTCAAGCCTATTAAGAAAGCGCCCACAGCATTAGTATCACGAACGCCCATTATGGCTTCCTATTTAATAGCCCTAGCTGATCTCGACGAGAAGCTGGACAATGTGCTGGACATACAATTTCTACATGGATATTATGAACCGACTCTGCTTATACTCTACGAACCGGTGAGAACTTGTGCGGGCCGCATTAAGGTGCGCTCCGACACCTGTGTTCTGGTGGCCATCTCATTGAACATACAGCAACGCGTGCATCCCATTATCTGGACGGTGAATAGCCTGCCGTACGATTGCCTGCATGTCTTCCCCATACAGAAGCCCATCGGTGGATGTTTGGTTATGACTGTGAATGCGATTATCTATCTGAACCAGAGTGTGCCGCCGTATGGCGTTAGCTTGAATAGCTCAGCGGACAACAGCACCAGCTTTCCTCTCAAGCCGCAGGACAATGTGCGGCTGAGCTTGGACTGTGCGAATTTCGCTTTCATAGATGTGGACAAGTTGGTTATATCGCTGCGCACGGGAGATCTGTATGTGTTGACCCTTTGTGTCGACTCCATGCGAACGGTGCGAAATTTCCACTTCCACAAGGCGGCGGCCAGCGTGCTCACCAGCTGCATCTGCGTCTGTCACACAGAATACATTTTTCTCGGCTCCCGACTGGGCAACTCGCTGCTCTTGCACTTTACCGAGGAGGATCAAAGCACAGTGATTACCCTGGATGACGTGGAGACGGCAGCAGCAGCAGCAGCGGCAGGTGTAGGGGAACAGCAGCAACAGGTTGATCAGTCGCCTCCCCAATTGGATGAGGACCAGGTCTATGATGTGGATCAGCATGAGGCGCCATCGCAAGCCAAATCACGTCGCATTGAGGATGAAGAACTGGAGGTATATGGCTCGGGTGCCAAAGCTTCGGTGCTGCAGCTACGTAAATTCATCTTCGAGGTCTGCGACAGTCTGATCAATGTGGCTCCAATCAATTACATGTGCGCCGGTGAGCGTGTGGAGTTCGAAGAGGATGGCACCACATTGCGTCCACATGCCGAGTCCTTGACTGAGTTGAAGATTGAGCTCGTCGCCGCCACAGGACACAGCAAAAATGGTGCACTTTCTGTTTTTGTGAACTGCATCAATCCACAGATCATCACCAGCTTCGAATTGGATGGCTGTCTGGACGTGTGGACGGTCTTTGATGATGCAATGCGAAAACCATCAACGGCTCGCCAGGAGCAACATGATTTTATGCTACTCTCACAGCGATCCTCGACGCTCGTGCTGCAAACGGGACAGGAGATCAATGAGATTGAGAACACAGGCTTCACCGTCAACCAGCCGACCATATATGTCGGTAATCTCGGCCAGCAGCGGTTTATAGTGCAGGTAAGAGCATACAGTAATATCATCTTTTCTTTCTTTATCATTCTTTAACTTCACATTCCATTTCAGGTGACGACCCGTCATGTGCGACTGCTGCAGGGCACCCGACTCATACAGAACGTGCCCATCGATGTGGGCTCACCCGTGGTGCAGGTGTCCGTAGCCGATCCCTATGTCTGTCTGCGTGTGCTCAATGGCCAGGTCATTACGCTGGCGCTGCGTGAGACGCGTGGCACTCCTCGCTTGGCCATTAACAAGCACACGATCAGCAGTGCGCCAGCTGTGGTGGCGATAGCGGCGTATAAAGATCTATCCGGACTATTCACATGCAAAGCGGACGATGTGCTCAATTTGACAGGGAGCACGGGAGCAGGATTCGCCAACAGCTTTGGCGGCTACATGAAGGCCGAGCCGCATATGAAGGTAGAGGACGAGGAGGACTTGCTCTACGGCGATGCGGGCAATGCCTTCAAACTGAACAGCATGGCCGATCTGGCCAAGCAATCGAAGCAAAAGAATACGGATTGGTGGCGACGCCAGCTGGTGCAGGCGAAGCCCAGCTATTGGCTGGTTGTCGCCCGACAAAGCGGCACGCTGGAGATCTATTCGATGCCGGACATGAAGCTCGTCTATTTGGTAAACGATGTGGGCAATGGCGCACTAGTGCTCACCGATGCCATGGAATTCGTTCCGATTTCATTGACGCAAGAGAACTCTAAGGCAGGTATCTTACATGCGTGTATGCCACAGCATGCGAACTCGCCGCTGCCCCTTGAGCTCAGCCTCGTGGGGCTGGGTCAACATGGTGACCGTCCATTGTTGCTGGTGCGCACTCGACTGGAGCTGCTCATCTATCAGGTCTTTCGCTATGCCAAGGGACATCTGAAGATACGTTTTCGAAAGCTGGAGCAGCTGCATCTACTCGATCAACAGCCCACGCACATTGAACTGATCAATGAGGAGGAGACGGACGAGGCCGAGTCGTACAATATGCAACCCAAGTATGTGCAGAAGCTACGCTACTTCAACAACGTAGGCGGCCTGGCCGGGATAATGGTGTGCGGCGTGAATCCCTGTTTCATCTTTCTCACTGCCCGAGGCGAGTTGCGCATTCATCGACTGCTGGGCAATGCGGAGGTTCGCAGCTTTGCAGCATTTAATAATGTGAATATTCCGCATGGCTTTCTCTATTTCGATACCACCTATGAGCTGAAGATCTCAGTGCTGCCCACCTATTTGAGCTATGATGCCGCCTGGCCGGTGCGAAAGGTTCCCTTGCGCTGCACGCCCCGTCAATTGGTTTATCATCGGGAGAATCGAGTTTATTGCTTGATCACACAGAAGGAGGAGCCGATGACCAAATATTATCGCTTCAATGGCGAGGACAAAGAACTGTCCGAGGAGAGTCGAGGCGAACGCTTCATTTACCCCATTGGCTCACTATTCGAAATGGTCTTGATCAGTCCCGAGACGTGGGAGATTGTGCCGGATGCTTCGATACAGTTTGAGCCATGGGAACATGTGACGGCCTTCAAGCTTGTGAAACTCTCGTATGAGGGCACACGATCGGGCTTGAAGGAATATCTCTGCATTGGCACCAATTTCAATTACAGCGAAGATATTACCAGTCGCGGCAATATCCACATATATGATATCATCGAAGTGGTGCCCGAGCCCGGCAAACCGATGACCAAATTCAAGCTCAAGGAGGTGTTCAAGAAGGAGCAGAAGGGACCTGTTTCAGCCATATCCGATGTGGTGGGCTTCCTGGTCACAGGTCTCGGCCAGAAGATCTACATATGGCAGCTGCGCGATGGGGATCTCATTGGCGTCGCCTTCATCGACACGAACATCTATGTGCATCAGATAATTACTGTTAAATCGTTAATCTTCATAGCGGATGTTTACAAATCGATCAGCTTGCTGCGCTTCCAGGAGGAATACCGCACTCTGTCGCTGGCCTCGCGCGACTTCAATCCCCTCGAGGTATTTGGCATCGAGTTCATGGTCGACAACTCAAATTTGGGCTTCCTGGTCACGGATGCGGAACGCAATATAATTGTCTATATGTATCAGCCGGAAGCGCGCGAATCGTTGGGCGGACAAAAGCTGTTGCGTAAAGCGGATTACCATCTCGGCCAGGTGGTGAATACGATGTTCCGGGTGCAGTGCCACCAACGGGGTCTGCATCAGCGACAGCCCTTCCTCTACGAGAACAAGCATTTTGTTATCTATGGCACGCTCGACGGAGCCCTCGGATATTGCTTGCCGCTGCCAGAGAAAGTCTATCGACGCTTCCTTATGTTGCAGAACGTTTTACTCTCCTATCAGGATCATTTGTGTGGACTGAATCCAAAGGAGTATCGTACGATAAAGACGGTCAAGAAAATGGGCATAAATCCGTCGCGCTGCATCATCGATGGTGATCTTATATGGTCCTATCGCATGCTGGCCCACTCGGAGCGCAGCGAGGTGGCCAAAAAGATTGGCACTCGCACCGAGGAGATACTCGCCGATCTGCTCGAGATCGAACGCCTGTCGGCCATCTTTTAAAGCTAAAGCCTGTCGCTGACAGCCCTCTAAGTTTGTAAAGTTAATCCTTAAGCCTTAGCACTAAGTCGTAGTCCTCTAGTTATAAGTTATGCCAACTGCATGTCAACTTAGTCCAACTGCCGCAAAATATCGTAGTAGCAACAAAATGATTTGTTAGCGCGATTAGTAGATTTTCCAAAAACAAAAAAGAAAGATTATAAATAAAATATAAATATGTTTATAAACTATGAAAAGAATAAGTATTGGAATTATAATTGCGTTTTTATTTTTATTTTTTAATTCTATTTAAAGTTTCCGGTTTTAAAATGCCCCAGGATCAGTCTAAAGAGCTTTACGATCAAACTTCTGACAGTAGGCCAGTTTTCTTTTGTATCAAATTGATTTTCCAGCCTTTGGTAGTATCTCGAAAATAAAATCAGAATATTTTTGAAATTTACTAGGTCAGGTCAGAGGAGAAATTATAAAAGATTTCCAAAAATGAGAACATACTCTCAAAATTGGTTGCAAAAGCTTGTTGATAACTTAATTCTGATCAATAGCTCGCGCAGCCAGCAGTCGCAAATCCCATGGATTATCCTGCTCGTGGCACTCTATAGGGCAAGATCAAGAGAATCGGTGGACCGATAGGTGAGGCAAGTCATATTCGGGGAACTGGCAATTCTTTTATCGGCAGTCACAAGCCCATGGTCTACTCAAATTTCGGTTACAATGAGCCAATTGGTCAATTGGTGCTCAATTTTTAATTAGTTTCACACATTATGTACTTTCAATCAAATAAAAATTGTTGGTCATTTTAGTACTTTTAATACTCTACTTTTCAAGGGAAAACGCTACTTAAAAAATTAGATCCAATTAGAAAACAATCCAATTATTTTACCTAGGTGGTTTACTGCTCCTGAATACAACAAACAATTTTGATAAAATCCTAAAATAAGTAAATAAGTAAAGTTAACAAAAAATAATCTTGAATGTTTTATAGAATGTAGAAAAATCACCTTGTAAATATGCAGATCTACATTGAAAGAACTGCACATCGCACAGATGCATATTCAAATGCAAAATTAAATCTTATATAAATAATACCAACGATTTCTTGGTATAATCAACTAGAATTTCAATAATCCTCTTTGAGCTTAAGCTATTGAAGCCTTTCTCATACGAAAGATCTCTCTTGTTACTAGCCAAATAATGCATGGGACACAGTTTATTTGGGAAACGACAGCGATTTCAAAATGTGGTTCCAGTTTCAGTTTCCTATATACGATATACATAATTCGCTTGATGTGATAATTTGGGTATATTTACAAATGAATTCGATATTTGAATAAAAAAGAAAACAATTTGTTTGTTTACAGTTAACCACGTTTTGGTTCGTGTGCACTTTTTGTATTTGTTTTGTTTGTATCTTGTATTTTGTAGCTTGTATGCATAGAGATATATAATTAATTCATTGTATAAACTAACAACATCATCAGTTAATTAATTGCAGATGTGACGGGGGCCAACAACAGCCCCGTTTGCACTTTTCATACGTTACAAAAGAAAATACACATTTTCACTTATCAGAAAATATATATAAGGGAAGCAGAAAGTATTTTCAAATGACAATTGAGAGAAATTACATGAATTTGCTGCAACATATTTGATTTTCTTGTATCTTAATTAAATGTTTAGTGTGCATATGCCTATGCAGGTGTGTAGATGTGAGTGTATGTACGTATACATCTATTATGCGTATGCGTGGGTGTGTGTGTGTGAGCGTGTGTGTGTATGTTAGATGAAGGCGCTTCAAGAGTCCAAATTTTAACTTGAGCAAACTAATTTAGTTTAGCATAAACAACTGAGGACTTCTCCTCACTTTTCCTTTAACAAATTAAGGTGCACATAGTTGAAGTTGTTGTTGTTGTTGGTGTTGCTGGTTCCATTGCCCTCAGTTAGATCTGCGACCGCAAGCGTGGCCGTGGCAAGTCACCAAACACCGCCTCGCCATGAACACTCTTGGCCAAGGCCTTGATGCTAGCTGCAATATCCACCGTATTGTCCAGCACCTAGGGAGCGAAATAATGTTTAAATTTGATATTCTCCTCTGCCTAGTGCTCACTGTACTCACCTCCTCGTCCTCGAGCAGCACATGCTGCTGATTGTTATTATTATTGGCACGCTCCGCCAGCGGAGAATTGGCTATCTCAACGGGCAGACTCCGTGCGTAATTCGTAAAATGCATCTGCGTCGTGGAAGAGCCTCGCGCTTTAGCTCCATGCATCGCAATGGGCACCGAGCTATCCAAATCGAGAGCATCTAGAACAGAAGGAGAGGGAGAGTTAAGAATTTGTGGTAGTTTCAAAGGTAAGAGTGCTAATATATTACAAAACAGTTAAGACAACTCCAAAGTCGAGGCAGAGGCATCTCTTTTGGATATACATTAGGATCTCTTACTGACTGGTGGATAGCATATATATATATATGGACCATAAAGCTCCCACACATCCTCAATAAGAACTCTCTGTTGACTTACCCTCTGCCTCGTCTGCATCGCTCATGTTGTCTTCGTGCTGATTTAGCAACTGTTGCTGTTGCTGCTGATGGTGTTGCAGCTGCTGATGCTGCTGTTGCTGCAGTCGCTGATATTGGTGGTGGTGGTGGTGCTGCTGCTGCTGATAGTTGTGGGATGTGTGGCCTTGTGGTCCATCAACATCCTCCAGATCAAATTGACACTCGTCGGCATCATCAGCGCCAGCAGCTGGCGACATCGGCAGCAAGCTGTTGCTGGCCAATGCCGAGGGTTGTTGCTGCTGCTGCTGCCTAAAGGTGGGGCTGTTGCCCACGCTCATGGGCGTGGCTTCTGGTGTGGCAGGCGGTGTATCAAAGTTTGACATTTTGCGCGCACTCAAAATTGTGGCGCTAGGTAATGGAGGTTGCTGTTGTTGTGGGGGCTGCTGCTGCGGCGGCGGCTGCTGCTGTTGCTGCTGCTGTGGTGGCTCCTGTGTGAACGCCAAAAAGTTGGGCGGTCCTCCCAGCAAGGGCGTAGTGGGCGTGATCGGCATACCCAAGTCGCGGCGGCTGCTGATCGTATTCCGGCGCCGAGCACCATACGTTGACTGGGCAGAAGCTGCAGCTCCCAGGCCCACCCCCCCACCGACGATGCCGGCACCCGTCACCTCCAGGGCAGCGAGCTGGCCATTGTCGAGCAGCTGCAGTGCCCTGTCAGGTACTTGCATGATGATACGCCTCAGGAGCGCGTAGTCCTGCTTCTCCTTCTCCTGATAGCTCTTGAGCATCGCAAACTGCTGATCGGTGTAACGTTCGACGCGCTCAGTGGTCGCTTTGATCTCGGCCTCCACGCCCTCTTTGTGACAGTTCTCCAGTATCCTTAGACGCTGCAGCAGGCTGTCGCTCAGAGTGGAATCAATGAACGGACTGGACGTTACAGCTGCTTCAGCTGCCTCAGCTGCTAGAGCTGTAAAGTCCGGGATCAGGATTTTAAACGCTTCCGAATAGGACTTGTCGTTGCATCTATACATCAGATCCTTCTCGGTGCACCGCAGATTCGCATTGATGTAGCAGCCATTGAGTGGCGTTTCCCCCTCGAAGCGTCGCCCAAACACCACGTCCGTGCAGTTCATGCACATGTAGAAGCGCCAGGTCTCATTCTGCTCATCGAAGGGCAAGGTGTAGACCAATTCACGGTGGACGACATTTATGCTAACATCCTGAATAGGACCGATTGCCTGGAAGCAATAGGAAAAACGAACATTAATGAATCAAAGTTAGACAAGAATATTGAGATTCTAATACAAGAGCTACAGAGATTACTTATTAAAACCTATTATAAATACATTTAATATATATTGATTTGTGTCGTCCTTGTTGCATTTTTTGAAAATCGCGTAGAAAGGCGTATTTTTAGGAAAAACGCACTAGTGAAGCGACTTTCAAAATATTATGAGAGAGTGATAGAAACAGAGAGAAAGGGAGAGAGAGAGAGAGAGAGGCTCACACTCCCTCCAGAGATTCAATTTAGGTTTAACTTTGCCATATGGGTGAAGCATATAAAATCATTTAGATATAGGAAATAATTGAATTCGATTTGAGTTTAGCCTTGACTATTGATTTAGATTATATATATATAGAATGAACTTCCTCCAATTTGTCTGCGTCCAATGTTTATCAATGTTGATTAAAGCTAATGATAAGAAGAGACCAGCATTGCAAATGGATGACAAATTTGGACTTGCACAATATTTCCCAAGTGTTAGCAAATATATCGATAAAAGTGATAAATAATTGCTGATTAATTATCGAGCGGCAAAGTTGATTTCCTTTTCGTGCGCTCATTTCTTATCTCCTGGTCAATGGCTGATTAGCGCAAAGTGATTTGTTTTTTCGCGACCGATAAGCAAATATATACCCTATAAATTCTATGCGAGTTGCAAAAATTGTTTTCAAATATCAATAATAAATTATTTAGAGTATGCACATTTATATATGCATATATCTATATCTGTATATTTATTCGTATTTATATTTGTTGAGGCACCTCGCACAGTAGTTCAAGTGCAAATTTGTCAATTATGTTTCGGAGAATGTTCAAGTCAAGTGGGCGTCGCTTGTAGCGCCTTATCAAAAAATGAAGAACAAAACGAGAGCAAAAACCTGAGCCATCGAAGTAAACACAAACAATTAGTGCAATGGCAAAATGTTGTAGACCCCAAATAGCAACAGCACTACTTGATTTTCCTTCTCCTATTTCGTGGTCAATTTTGAGTAAGTGGGGTAATATAATAAGCAGAAGAAGTCGCTGTGTATATATATGTATAGGTATATATATTGGTATAATAGACAACTTCTATAAACTATACACGAAGTGCGTCTAACAATAATCCAATAAGCTATCAAGATTCACAATATGCAGAGGATGTGACTATTTCTATGAAATCGATTAAAATCGAAAACAACATTCCATTTTTATAATATATAAGATTAATCAAATTTAGCTCTGTAGATATAACTTAAGATAAAATCAAATTTGAATATATTCTGTTCTATTCTGATTTGTTAGCTAAAGGGCCAACGTATACCCACATTGGATATCAGCACAGTTTGCAGGATATCTGCTAGTCGTATACGCTAAAGAATATTCTTATTTGTTTGCAGGCAGCATAATTATTGGCACAATCAGAGATAGCCCCTCTCTCGCTCTATCTCACTCTCTTTCCGTGTAGATATAAAAACCTTGTCAAGAGCAAAACACAGACGTTTGTCTGTCAGACGGACAGACAGGCGATAGACAGAGAGCAAGATTTGAAAGATAGCATTAAGGTAAATACATCAAATTGTCTTTTGATTACAATGGTGAGTATAAATGAATAGAGTATATATATATATATATATATACTTATGACTACCTATATTGATTACATAGATATATATTACTTTTATAGTTCAATAACAATATCTCAACTTTCATTTTAGCACTTTCAGTTTCATAGAGTATTTGCTAGTCGCTCCTCGCTGTTATTTCTGTGGCATAGCACGTGTTGGCTGTGTGACAGCAATGCTAAATTTGACACTTAGTTTAAATACAATACCCTAATACCCTTTTCGCCTCTGCTCATTCTGCGGCATCCCATGAACTAACCAAACAAACAACCAGCCTGGCAATTCAACTGAGTAAAAATTAAATTGAATTAAGGTAGAAAATGCAAACGTCAACACAAATCAAATGACAATGTGTCCGTCCGTCTGTCTGTCCGCGTCTGGCTTGGCTTTTTGGTCAGCATTTGCGCGGACTATGTAGATTGATGCATAGCATATATACTATATATATAACGTGAGAGTAATCTAACAGGTATCAAACCTAAAATATACCCAGACTTATTTAATGGACTCTGAATATGGAATAAAAGCAAATGCTTAAGTCATTTCTGCTTTATACTTGTAGTAGATTAATATATGCATATTTATATATGATATATAGATCATCTAAATATATTAAACATATAGGTAGGTTCCAGTTCCTACAGCATACTTTTAGACATATGATTGGAATATATATATAGGAATCTGTCTGTAGTTGTGCTAAGTCTGCTACATACACTTCCAGATAAGCTATATACCCGGCTTAATCATTTTGAATGGATTCGTCTATAAATATACCCAAGAGTTTTGTCAACAACATCATCAGGTGGAATTTAAATGCATAAATAAAATGTACATGTTCGAGCTGCCCGAACTGTATTTGATATAAGAAATACATACATACACATACAGGGTATATATAGTCTAGTATGTATATATGTAAATTAGTCTGTGATTCGTATTATTTGTGCGCATTATCTAAGTGCTTCCGCATTTGCCATTGCAATTGCGACCAAAGCCAAAATGTTTATTTACACTTGATGCGTGCGTGTGTGTGTGTGTGTGTGTGTGTGTGTGTGTGTGTGTGTGTGTGTGTGTGTGTGTGTGTGTGTGTGTGTGTGTGTGTGTGTGTGTGTACGGGCAGAGCTGGATAAACAGTGTGACCTTATAATCTGTTGATTAATTAATCTATATGAGAATCTATACATATATATTTACGAGCATATGCTGTTAACATTGTGTTCACATTCTCAATCAACGTCTTAAAGCATTGACAATCAATTTAACATCATGTTAACATTAGCATTTTTCGAAAGATCACATTGTTTAAATTTGATGCAAATTTGATTTGCAATTATGGAAATTTCAATACTCCTATATAACCACAAAAACTGCAGACTTTGCATTAAGATGAATATCAAGATTGATATCGATAAATTGTTGACTTAAACTACTAAATTTTAGATTAGTGGAAAATATAGTGGAAATATATAGTTAATATATATAATAAATAAAAATATATATTCCTATATTTATGTAAATTGCCAAACATTGCCTTGCCAGTGTGACCATGCTCTGTACCCCATACTGTCTGCTGGGCCCATAAACTCGTATTCTTATGTAAATATTTTGATATTCCTTTTAAATATCAATTATGTTCGCCTTGCCAGTGTGACCATGCCCTCTGGCACAGTTTGCGTCGCCTATGCAAGCACATTAAATTTGTTGTGCATGTAGATTTTCATATTGTTTTTAACGACTTGTTTACTTGGTGCTGTAATATCTAATCAGCCAAGACTATTATTAATTTTTATGTACTGTTTTGCTTTTTCGTTTCTCGTTTCAGCTTTTTTTTTTTTGTGTGCAAATAGCAACAATAAAGCGATTGCATTCATTAATGTCAAGTGTTGTTTTGTGTGCTTTGGACGCGCCTCTAAGCTCATTCACACAGATATAGCAAAATTTATTTATTTATATATATGTATATATATATAGACAATTTTATTGGCCATGCTTTAGCAAGCTTCTTCCTCTTCTAGTCATATCAGTTTTGAGTTGTTGTTGCCTTTGGTGCAATTTTCGCAATTTTTATGAGCTGTTGTCATTGCTATTAGAGACAGTTCTTGTGTTGTCGATTTGCCGGCCCTTCCAGTCATATTTACAAACGGTTTTTATGGTAAGCAAAACATGTTGAGACACGGAGCCCGTATGTCTAAGGGCTTTGTCGCATTCCTAAGATACCCTGTACAATATGAAAGTGAGCTCTGAAACTACATAGAAACATAGAACGTGCTACATCGTATTTATCGATACTCTGTATAGCATATCAATATTAATGTCTCTGTATAGCATATCAATATTAATGTCATTTATATGTGTTACTTATATTATATATAATTTTAATATTGTTTTCTTTGCAAATATCACATTTAATAATACCGTGTAACACTCTACATGGCATCTCCTAGTCGGGCATACTCATCTCTATTCGTCTCATAGATTTTTCTTTATCGCACTTTTGCTAAATGTTGACAACTGCAACCGTTAGCTCGTACTCGCCCAGTCGCCCAGTCGCCCACTCTCTCACACCGCTCACGCTGCTGCGCTAACGCCCTCTGTTGTCTGTTTGCACAAGTTGGCAATACTAGCATTTTGTAACGCGCATCTCTTGCTGTAATGTGCAAAATGTCAATGACTTCCCCACGCGGCAATAACAATTGAAGCCCAGCAGCAGCAGCAACAACAGTCAACAGCTCTTGCTGTTGTTGTTGTTGTTGCTGTTGTCGCTTAATTAACACTAAGCAATAGCAATTGTTGACTTTTTGTTAATTGAAACTAAATGCGTTTGCTGTTGTTGCTAATTATGTGCTGGTGGCGCCATCTACTGCCTGCGTCCGCTCCCTGCACTTGTTGTCTAATTAAAATACCATTTATATTGAGACGCACAAAAGTACACCCACATACATACATACACTCTTACATATGTATCTGTATAGATATGTATATTTATGGCTCATTTGATTAATCGTATTTGTTCTATGGCCAAGAGCAAAACGCATGCTAATCGAGCCATGTTAAATAATAATAAATAAAACATCGCATGTTCTGCTTCTTCTTTGCAATTTTTTTCTTTTACTTTTGCTGCTGTTGTTGCTTCTTCTTCTTCTCCTTCGGAAACGTGCCGACCCGCACGTAACGTCAGCCAACAGCTGACCACGAAAATCGAAAATCAATTTGCAAAAAAAACAAAAAGTATTTATATATATAAATGTTTTTATATATTTATTTTATTTAAATTGCGGCAAATGTTGAACAGCTTACTTTTATCGCCAATTGCATATAAATAGAGGGATGTCTGCTGTTAAATTGATATTTAATTAGCTGCTGTTGCCGCAGCTGCAACTGCTACTGTTTACTGCTTACTGTTTAATTTAACATTACATACAATACTTTACAGCGCACATTTGATGGGAGACTGTTAAGATTTATTGTTATAATAGCTGACTGTTAATTTAAGCTAACATAAAACGCTGTGCAACTCTAGCTTTAGCTAGACTGCAATGCATCTCAAACTCTATTGACTCTCACAAATCTAATCAACCAGAACAGCTCAAACTGTTCAAGCAGCTTTACAGTGAATGCATTCCCTACTGCTTGCTGCACACTTGAAAATGTGCTTCGAACAAAAACATACAAAAACAATTGGTATTCATATCAGACTGTCTGGCTATAGCCGCCACGCCTCCGCTCCCCAAGCCGCCCCCTAACGCCTGTCTGTGCCGAGGGAGAAATATAAAACAACAATTTTAACAGCTCGCTCGGGTTATGCAACAGCAAAAATAATAAAAACAAACTGCATTGGACAGCAGACGACAGGCGACGGTTGAGAGAAGAATTTGCCATAAAAAAATAATAAATAAATACGAAAACAACTTAAAATGTGAATTTGCACAGTTTGCATAATTTATTTATTTGTTATTGTTGTTGTTTATGGTGCGGAGTCTGGGCCTGGGCTAGCCGGGTCTGGTCGAGCCGACATTAATTATATCCAAGGCGTTAGTTTTAACTAAGTGATTCGCAGACTGCGACTGCAACTACGATTGAGACTGTGACTTTGACTAGCCACATGCGACAACACGAAACAAACAACAAAAACATGTGAATTAAACTGAAACGCTTATTGGTAAGAGACTCGCGCTGTAATCCAGTGCTGTAATCAAAGCTAAGAGAGCAAGGCTAATGCTTATAATGTTAAGGAGTGCAGTAGAACAGTTACTTGAAGGCTTGCTAACAGAGTAACTTAAGAATCTTTTTAACATGCTAAGTACAGTGCGTCAGGCAACATAAGAATAACACATTAACAGAACTAACTTTACAGTGTCTAAGGGCTTTTAATATAGCAATGTTAAGTAGAAGCCATTAAGATTCGGCACAGCCATGTTAAATAGCAGCTGTTAATATAACTTGTTGCCTGGCAATGTTACGTAGCAGCTCTTGTTGAATGTGCCCAGAACATTACTCTTACGACAATGAAAATTGTAGATGAAGCTTTAGTCTTTGTTTTTCTCGACCCTTCCCCCATCTCTCTCACCTTCCCTCTCTTTTTCACTTCAGTTCCTAATTTAGCTTTTGTTTTGTTTTTCTAAGTCTATTTTCGTTGAACTTTTTACATTTCTTTTTGTTTTTTATAATTGCGTTGTGATAACTCGGCTCATTTCGTTTCATTAGCCAAAAAAGAAAAAAATCGAGCTTAACTGACTGCATGATACTTGTTCATTAGCTAAATATGAATTTTTCATATATAGATCATATTATTTATATAGGTATGTATGTCTTCTACAGATCAAATGGAATTGCTGATCTTAGCTCTAAGTTATTTAGGCTATAGATCTACTGATTAATCTAGAGGCCAGACAAGATAGGCGTAGTTCTCTCAACTTGTTATTCTTATCTAGTATTTTTACACCGGACATAAACTTTCAAATTCCGTCTCTAGTTCTAATGGCGCCATGAAGAAGTGGGCAAAAATAATTAAATTTTAATCTTAACTTTAGTACACACCATTTCAAGTCTCTAATATACTTCGCTTCGCTAGCATGAACCAGTATAAGAAAAGAAAAGAGAAATGGAAAATAAGTTGTAAACAAATCAACGCACAAAAGAAACTACGAAAATAATCTTGTATAGATTTGCTTGCAAGTTTTTTTTTTCATTTTCAACTTTTGTTTTCTTTTTCTGCTTTTATTTTCTTTAGTTTGTTTTTGGTTTTTCTCTCCTTTTTGGTTCGATTTGCTCTTTCGACTTAGTTCGGCTCACAAAATAATTCCATTTTTGCTGTATTTTTTGTTGCCTCTTCGGTTTTGTTGATTTTTTGCTCGCTTTTTATATTTCTTCTTCTTCTTTCGCGCACACACATTTTGCCCAGTCGGTGGGGCTATTATCATAAACAACTTTAGACAGCTGGGGCCCTGGCGAAGCACGCGTGCACAGCGACATGGCGGCTGTGAGCGGGTCGGGGAAGAGGGCGTGGCAATCGGAGGCGTAGCATGCCGTAGTTAGTTGCCTCTCTTTTGGATTACGAACGGATTGCCAATTCGGATTCCGATTCTTTTCCGTTTATTCTAATTTTTGCTGTTGTTTTTTTTTTTTCTTTTTGGCTTTTGCTTTTGTGTTTTTGCCCGCTTTTATTTTTCGTGTTTTTTTGCTATTTTGGGTGCCGGGTGCTCAGCAAAAATTTTCCATTGGTTTTAAGGTTTTGCTCTTGGTCTCTTTAGTCTCGGAGAGACTTTTGAACATGGCTCTTTTACATGATGACTCACACAAAGACGAAGTGGTAATATGCATGTGTATAGATGGATAGATTCGTTCTAAAACATTAAAGCTAGTTTTTGTCTATGAAACTCTCTCTTTCTCTCTTGGTAGTCCCTAAAGTAAATTCGATTTCTTACATTATGACAGAATATTCTGGAATTTTTCGGCTACTAAGCAACAACTATATTATATTAAATTATATACAAGGATTAATATCAGACCATGCTTATTCTAAGGATTTTGAATCAGAATTAAAATTCTTTTGATATTTTGTGTACATATTTTTATATTTCATCTACATACTACATCATTTTAAAAATCAGCATGTTGTCTTTTTAACATTTAACAGCTTATCGGCCTGTTAAGGATTTTTAACATTTTTATTACATGCTTTATTTTACTTAATAAAGATATTTTATATCACGTTTCACGTTTGCTTCTGATATTCTAAAAATTCTGTTATGTCAAAATGTGGATTATAAATTACATTTTCTGCATTTTGACATACTTATCTATAAAAGAACAGACTCAAGTTGACTCATTGCTGCCGACAGTCCAGGGCCCCCAATCTACGATTAAGGGTTTACATAGTTATTACTATAAAGTAACGTTTGCTTAGCTCAAAACGTGCACACGTGTGCTCAGGGCTCGCGAGCCTCTAATGCCTATATGGCGGCTGATTAGACATATGTTTATAAACCTATATATATACCTCTACTCTATAGACATATATAAATTAAGGCTATATTTGCGCCCTAGGTATATATATTGAGCGTGTATTATAATAGTAAAAGCCCATGGACCTGGTGCCAGGTAGACGTGCGCATAACAGTAAATTAAGCGCAACATTGTTTACACACCGGCTGGCTGTTGTGGACCGGGTCCGGTTTTTATACCCTGTAATTAAGGCAAATTTGGAATAACAACGGGCATCGTGCACATAAATATGCATTAGCTGACAGATTTAATAATTATATTTCAAATTAATTAGGTTCCAAAGTGGAAGAAATTTGTAATTGTAAATTTAAGTATATTATTTTGTTTGTTAAAAAATAATTGCTACATCAAAAGTTTTCCTGGATATATTATTATCATTATGAAACCATTTAATCTATTTTTAGGGCAGCTGATCGATTGTTTTTGTACTTAGTATAGGGTATCATATAGCCGCCTACGACACTCTTTTTATTATATATATATATTTTTTATAGTCTCGCCTAGTGGCAAGTAAGCGAGAGGGCGGGCCGGCTCAACGGGCTGAGGCGTGTTATCGAAAAACTTTGACAAACAATTTTCGTTTGACGTGCGTTGTGTTTATTCATAGAGTAGGGCCTATTGCCGTATCTTTATGTGTATATGTGTGAGTGTGTGTCTAACTCAAATTAAATATACAAACAGCGGCAAATTTGCGCGAATGTGTGCGTGCGTTTGTGTAAGCTTTTTGTGACTGTCTGCACTCAATAGTTAGTTTATAATATGATCTCATCTTTTGGCTTCGCTTTGACATTTGCTTGACGGTGTTATTATTATTTCTTTTTCGGTGGCTAACTGAAAGCCCTGATAAGCGGGGCTATTAATAGTTTCTCTTTTGAATGATATGTAAAAGAGCAAAATAAATAAAGACAAGCCCTCTTTCAAAGCAGCCGTCTTACAACTGAGTCACTGTTAAGCAGCGCAGTTAATCATCAAGATCAACATTTAGAGCACTGTTAAATCAGCTCAGGGCGAGAGCTCGCTGTTAAGCAACAGTTCTGCAACTGTGTGCCAACAGCTGAGCTACTGTTTACTAACTGCGCCATCTTGCTATTCACTCTCATTTATCTATGCGTGTGTGTGTTCACTAGGTGCACTTCTTACGTTTGTTTGTGTGAGTGAATTCCGTGTGTTTATTTGCGTGCGTTTGTTTTGTTTGTTTTACGTTTATTTGCAGCCAACAAATCTTTTTTGACATAAATTCAGCGTCTGTGCGTGCGAGAGAGAGGTTAAAGGGGAGGGAGGTTAAAAACCCCTAACAAAATCACCCCTTAAAACACGCAAGCAATATTTATAAATATATATAGAGTAATTAATGTAGTCAAATTATTCAGAATAAATTAAATCAAAGCTCTGCTGTGCCAGAAGGTGCTTTCATTTTGCTATTTGCCATGCGAACGTTTCTGTTCTTGTTGTTGTAGTAGTTTATTTTTAACCATTTGTGAATTTATAGTTTTGTTTACATGCAAATTGGCAACACTGGCAAAGGCGGCCAATCGAGTGCATGTGGTCAATGCCTGCTTCTACAACGACGTCTGTTAAGAGGTTAAAAGTTTAACAGTCTGGCAGCATTGGACAATTGTTGTTGCTGTTACTGCTACTGCCTCTGTCAAGGTTATATTTGTTAAAGATTAACATTGGTTTTCAATTAAACGACACGCGCTACTCTGCTTGACTGAGAGGGAGTGGCAGAGACAGAAAGAGAGAGCAAGAGATTGGGAGAATGGGTGAGAGCAACAGCGCTTTGCTTTCTTACACTAATAGTAATTGTTCTCAGCAGCGGCTCTCAAACGGTGACCTTGCATACTCTGTTTTGCGGTTTGGTATTGCTGTTAGAGTCAAAGTTTTTCCTTGTCCTTTAAGCTGGATAAAGCAAAAATTACAACGTTTTTATAATACAAAGATTAAAATAAATATCGATATATTTCATAATCATAGGTAGGACATTTCTTTTAGAAAATTCACTCAATATAAATTACTTTACTTTTTCTTTATACTTTCTCGTTTTCTTTTTGTTTTTTTTTTTTTTTGTTTTTGATAATGAAATAATTTTGCACAAACAATCTTTGGATTTTGCTCGTCATGCAAAAATATTAAAATGTTGATTAGAAAACGTATGTACATAATATATAAGTATGCATATATGTATTATCAAATATGCATTATAATAAGAGATAATTAATATAATCATTGCAATTAAAAAGTCAAACACTACACAGTTTGAGTGTCACATATAGTTTGTTTATTGATAAGCCAGAGTGTGCCAGACAGTTTGATAAGCAATGCAACTCAGCCAATTAGAGCAACTTGCATGTGCCGCAGTTTGACAAGCAATGTAAGACATGCAGTTTGACAGCCACTATTGGCCACACACAGCTTGCCAGGAGCTGCTACTTATATGGGGTTTGGCAATCACAACTGTTTGTAGAAACAAGTGGGGGTTTGGTAGACAGTTTTACAGGCAGTGACCAATTTAAGTGTACTGCTTTGAGAGTAACTGAGCTGATAACAACAGCTGCCTTCAACAGCAACAAAATTTTCTTTCAATTCCCATTTCTTTCATGCACTTGCAGCTATCATATTTTTACTATTCCGTTTCGTTCTTTACATTTGATTTGATAATAACTATAATTAGAACATTACATTGCACTGCACTCAGTCTCTCTCTCTCTCTCTCTCTCTCTTGTTGATTGATTGACTTTTGAGTGTGGGCAGAGTTTTCTTCGCATTTCTTTTGATTTCGTTAGCTATAACTATAAATAATTTAATTATGCAAATGTAAACAATATATGAACCTCAATTTGCATTTTAATATCTTTATTATTGTTATTTGAGCCGAGCTTGTTTTTTTTTCACTTCCCTTCAATCCCCAGTTGATATACATTATTTAACAGTGTTTTGTCATGCTAATTAATATGTCGGTACACTTTATTTTGTTTTTGCTCTGACTGCAGTTGAGGCATTTCGTTAAATGCAAAGGGTGCGTGAAAGAGAGAGACAGAGGCAGCAGCAGCAGCAGCAGCAACAGCAGCAGCAGCAGCAGCAGCAGCAGCAACAGCAGCAGCAGCAGCAGACGTACAATAAACAAATTTGTAAAGAGCTTAAAGAAATACAAAAAAACAACAATTATGAATCTAATCATAAATAAATCAATTAAGGCACGAACCAAGCGACGCGACGCGACGTCAGCAACAAATTTACTATATTGTTGTTGTTACTATTTTTACCGTTTGATAACCTAGAAAAAAGCGTCTGTAGCGTGAGTTTTGCTTGGGGTGTTAAACTGGACAAAAACTAAAAATGTTGATAAGAGCACCGCGTCAGCGTCAGTGTGTGTGTGCTTGGCAGATGTTAGGACTTAACAGCATCAATCGTTAGCAGTCTGCACTCTGTTATAGCTCAAGTTTTTACATATGTATGTATGTACATACATATGTACATCTTATTTCGTCCTCACGTATATATAACAGTTTGTAGACATAGTTAAAGCCTCTTAGAAAATGTGACGTTCAATATAACATCATTTAAGCAACAGTTTTATATAACCTAATACGTATAACAGTAGGTAGAACACTATTTGTTATATTAGTTTGAGAGTTTATATAGCAGTAGTTTCAGCCGAGCACGTGTAAATTACGCTTGCTATTCATATAAATGTAGTAATTGTATGTAAATCGGATTAAAATATATAGAATTTTATAACTCTTTTACATAAATAACAGCTTATACATGTGCTCATGCAATATGCAAGACTCTTGTATAAATGAAATCGACAAGACAGAACAGATTACATACATATGTATATACAAACTCAGAAAACTGTTAACTGTTTATCTGTTGCTGCTTCTGTTGCGTCCAACTTAGTTGCATTGTCGCCTTAGCTGTTGCTGATGCTGTTCTTGTTGTTGTTGATGATGATGATGTTGATGATTTTTTTTATGTAAATAGATATTTTTATAGCTGGCTGAATGAATGCCGAGTGCAACACACGCGCCGCATACATTTCACATTTGCCTATTAAACTCTTAAATAGCCTTGTTTATAACGCTACCAGACCACATTTGGCTTTTATTTATATTTTAATTTTGATTTCTTTTATGCATAATTTCGTCTTCAACTTCAACTTGAGACAATCAAACAGAGGCCTACGCATCAATACATAAAGACAACCAGTTGAAGTGAAAAGAAGCTGCTTGTCAACTGCTGCTCTGTCCTACACCCTGCCCTACATATGACAGGCTAGCTCACTCCCTACTCTTCTCCTCTGCCAACACTCCTATCTCCTATCCCACTCCACCCCCCGGCCGAACGCTGGACGTTGGTCGCGTTTGGAAATCTCAAAACTTGTTTATACAACAAAATGTATAAACAAGTTTTCTGCCTTTGCGGCTGCTGTTGTTGTTGCTGTAGTTGCTTTTGTTATTTTTCGGCTGCTGCTGCTGCTGGTGCTGCCTTCCTTCTTCTGCTTCTTCCTCTTCTTTCGCTTTGCTTGTGTTTGTCGTCAGTTTCGTAATTTATTCTAAAAGCGTTCCGTTTTGGGCTCGCTACACACACACACACACACACACACAGAGTATTTTTTATACATATTTATGTATGCACACGCACATGTGTGCGCATACATATGCATTTAAATACTCACTCTCTATATGTATAGACATACAGTTTTTTTTTTGTTTTGCTTCTGCTGCTTTGTTTTGCGCTTTGAATTATTCAATATAACACTTTTGGTCTATTTGTTGTTAATGCTGCTTCTGCTGCTGTTGTTGTGGTAGTTGTAGTTATTATTGTTGTACGCCTCAGTGCTTTCAGCGAACAACAACAACACTAAAGAACTTTTGCACGATCTCCAGACCGCAACAAAACAATCACAACAACAACAACCTTAATAATAATAATAATGCATAACAATTCAATTTCCATCAAAATAAACGCATTATGCAAAAACCCACAAGAGCAAAAGAGAGGAGGACAGAGGTGGGCGTGGGGTTTGGATGTTGGATTTCAATTGCTTGTGCAATGGGTGTGGCCAGCCCAGCTGCTTAACATATGCAGTTTGAGCAGCGCTGCTTACAGCGATCGTCAAACTGTGACACGTGCAGCTGGTGGCTTGGGTTGCGGCGAAAGACAAAAACATAAGAAAACGGCGAAGCGGCAAAAATGGTCAACTAACAGCTGTTATTTGATTTAACCTTGAAAATGACACACACACACACACACACACACACACTCATGAGCCAAAGTGTTTTTTGCAGCTTTACGCGTGTCGCGTCTTGTCTAAAGCATTTCATTTTATTTATTTTTTTTTTTTTTTTTTTTTTTTGAATATATTTTTGCGTTGTCATAATCGAGTTTTGATATTCAAACATTAGTCATTGAGTCACGATAGAGATATATTCTATACATCCTATATTCTATTATGATTTTCGTTTTTAAATTACAGTACTCATTCGCTAAGAGAGAAGTTTTTTAGTTTTAGTTCCCTTTTTAGATTAAATCAACTTATATGATATATAAAATATATGATAAAAGTCTGACATTTGTTTTTTAGATATCTTTCTTCTTCCTAGGATTTATAGTAAATCTTTCATATACATACTTGCCTTTCCTTTTATTGTTTATATTATTATTATCAAATATATATGTACGTACATATTGCATATATCAACAACCTTTATATTATTATTTTTTTTTTTCTAATCTAAATATATCCCTATCTATATTTTTTTAAATGTTCTGTTTTTTTACCATCTTTAAGATTATTCCTAATGACTTAATAACTTTATTATCATATTTTTGCATCTCTAATTAGCTCGTGTATTATTAAAAAAGATACAAGGGGGTTTTTGTTAAATATTATACAAACTCTTCATAGAATCTTGAAAAATTTTAGTATGTATAAGATTTATCTGTCTAAGAGAGAGTGAAATGAAGTCATGGGAATTACCTAGTGATCTAAGAGATCACTTGATGGCAATAATAGAAGATACAAGCATAAGCAATAGCATGCCAATAAAATTTAATGTTTTAATAAAATAAATAAAAGCAAAAAATAATATAAAACGGAAAAAATATTGCGATCGGTTGGAAAGGGACAGCAGTATAAAGAAGCATGCAGAAAACGAGAAAAAACAGGCGCAGGCAGAAACGAGCATATATGTATACAGGGTGTCTCTAGCGAAGGAGCGATGGAGGCAAAAACAGGTGTAGGGCAAAAGTAAAGCAGTGCGCACAAGCACACCACATACACCATAAACACACACACACACATGCAACCACAGGCACTGCTAACTGTGTATAAAAAACAACAAAAAAGTACCAATTGTCAGGCAAAAGGAAGAGAGGCAATTTCTTAGGCCGGCCAACAACAAAAGGCAGTGTTTTTTTTTCTTTTTCATGAATGACCCTATTTTGTTTTGCTGCTCCTCGCACGATGCTTCACTGACGCATACATATCTATGCGTGCGCCTGTGTGTGTATGTGTGTGTCAAGAATAGGCAGACAACAGCGGCACGGCCGGCATACAAAGCATAAAGAACGATAATACACACGCACACAGCATACGTATATATGTATGCATATGTGTGTGTGTGTGTGTGTGTGGAAGTTTGGGTGTGTAGGCCCTATGCTGCGTGGAAAATGGTTACGCTGCGCATAAAGCAGAATGCGATAAAATGCTTATAATTAAATATACGCACAAATATATAATATATGTATATCTACGTACATATACGCATGTTTATGTTCGATTTAATTGTATTTTTGAATAGATATATAGATGTGTATAAATATATGCTGCAACGACTTACATTGGTGAAGAAATCTATAAACTTTTCGTAGTAGGTAAAATTAGGATGTTTCTCCTTAAAGTTCCTAAGCATCACAGTCAAATCAATCGCTTCGGGCTTGTTGTTATTGTCGCTACTTGAGTGTCCGACTTGTACATTCATGCATTTGCACGAGCAGATCATGATGAATTTGGATTTGTTGGTGTTGTTGTTGTTATTATTGGTATTCTGGTGCTTAACGGTATCGTTAACTGATTTCTAACTTCACAAATTGCACTTTATTATTTGATTTGCTATTTTACGTTTTTGCTTATTTTGATTTTATGCGTGACTTCCTCGTTCGTCCTCTGCGTTTTGGGATGAAGCGGCGCGGGAGCGTACAAAATCACTGTATAAAAAAACACCCACAACTATCTTCAGTTCAGCATTTTAGCGTCCGTCCCGTTCAATGTTATTTTTTCGAATGAACTCTTCGATTATTGGATCTAAGCGATATGTTAAGGCGCTGCACAGCTGTTAACAAAAATGTTAAACGCCAGACCGGTATTATGCGGCATGTTACTGCAATGTTTGTGGTAAATTAATATATTTTATGCAAATTCATGTCATGTAATTTAAACATTATTTTTCTGCTAACTTTTAGCTAGTTTAAGAAGATGTCCACATATTTTAATAGTTCTTATTTGAAGTGGTATTTCAGTTTGCAACCCGCTGATTTTTGCAAAAAACATACGATAGCTACCAATTCATCTGTATGCTCAAAAGGCACTGTCAACGCAAAGTGAGCAATGATGACGCAGAATTGCGTCTCTCGCTCTCTACGAATATCGATATATTTTGCAGTGGTTGGTTACACTATGCAATCGGCTGTTGGCTGGCGCGAAATTTTAAGTCTTAAACTAGTTATTTTTTTATTTGTTTTCTTGCAACAGTCAAAATTAAGAATATTAAAGCTTATGAGCGTCTCTTTAAGTGTATCATTGAATAATAATCAAGAAGATATGTTTCAATTTGTATGTTTATGTTTGCTTTGTTCATTATAATTTTTTATTTGCATATGTGTACATATATATACTTTTTGATTATTGTCTACTTTTACTGTGCCCTATATAAAAAATGCATTTGATTCTCCTTGCTATTGGCCCTGCACTTGCTTCGTTATGCAAATATTTTTGTGTGGCGCTTGATTAAATTCAAAATTCGCTCCAATTGTTGCGGTCTGAACATCAAAAATACATGCAACTATCTGAAAAGAAGAAGAAGAAGAAGAAGGAGAAGACGGAGCATGGTAATAAAAAATAGAAGTAGTAGAACTACAAACAACTCGGGGCGAAATTCATAAAGACCGACACGTGCCGGGGTTAAGCTTGGAGGCCATTTCCATAGTCCAGTTAGGAGTCTGCTTCTTTGTAATACCCTGTAGCTCGAGGATACTGTGGGGTATATTAAGTATACGAGTGTAATTATTTATATACATATATGTAAATATGGATATTTACCGACAAAATTGTTGCCTCTTCCCATATTATTTTTTTAATACAGGGTATTGCTAGCCGTGCAGCTCAAAAAATGTGTACATACGTATACCTATTTCTTATAGCAATTGTTGGCCTGATTTTGCTTGTGTTTGCGCTTTTTCAGGACATTTTGCTCTTATAGGGTATCTGTGTTCGTTCTTATGTATAAGTATATTCTTATACGACTCATATCTTGCTCATATCTTATACGATGCGTACTGTTTACTCTTACTCTTATTGCCCTACGCTGCTTTTCACAGTTTACAGGGTATTTGCTCATCGCACAGTCTTCGCCTGCATTGTTTTTCATAAATTATGCGTTGCTCCAGCGTCCTGTATTTTTTTTCCCCTTTTGACACCTGGAACACGATGCAGCAGCCTAATGAAAGTGTTGGGCTATGGACAAGTGTGTGTGCGTGTGTGTGTGTGTAACTGTTGTATAGAGCTTACAACTGTAGTTGCGTCCGCTGGGTCGGCGCATTGGGCTGTAATTGAAATTGCGTGGCGTACGCGGCATTAAGTCATAAAAGCAACAACAACAACAACAACAACGAGAGATAACAGCTTACAGCAACTGACGACAACAACAACAACAACAACATCAACTGACAACTGACAACAACTTGAACCAGTTTGTCACACTCTGAGGCCAGGCACGTACCCAAGAAGAGGTCAAAACGCACTTGGCTCTTGGATCTGGACACAGCGCCAGGGCCACAAAAAAAAAAAAAAAAAAAACTAAATAAATGAAGACCCAAGTAAGCAAAATTGTGAAATTTTTATATACATATATTTAAAAGAGTGTGCCTTCGAGTGTGTGTGTGTATGTGTGTGTGTGTGTGTGTGTGGGTCATAAAAGGCGAACGTAGAACAAGTTACCAAATTCTGGCTCAAAACTTAATGAAGGTCTTCAGTTCTGGCGAATCGTTTAAGTCGTCTTTGTCACAGCATTCACAGTCTTAGTTGGAGCTTATGTAAACCCTATAATCCCACCGATCCATATAGCGTGCATTGACTTGAATGCCCCGAGTCAGATGAGAGATATATTTAAAGCTGCACTAACTTCTGTTCTTCAGATTGTTAGGGCTATAAAAATTTTAAATTTAGCAAAAATTTAGATTTCCTATTGCCAGACTCCATATGAAACCTTAAAGCCCCTTTTTGACCAGAAATTGTCAATGAATCCTATATATAGAATATAGAAGCAGTACTAATAGTAGCAGTTTTAAATGGAAGTTATAATAGTAGTAGTAGAAGTAGTAATAGCGGCAGTGGTAGTACTAGTCGTAGTAGTAGTAGACGCAGTACTAATAGTTTTTAGTAGAAGAAGCAGCATTAATAGTAGTAGTAGTAGTAGGAGCAGTACCAATAGTAGTAATAGTAGAAGCAGTATTAATCGTAGTAAAAGTAGTAGTAGACGTAGTATTAATAGTAGTACTAGTATCCACAGAACGAATAGTAGTAGTTGTAATAGCTGGCGCATCAGTAATAAAAGTAGTAGAAACAGTAGTAAAGGTAGTAATAGTATTAATAATAGTAGTAAAAGTGGCAATAGTAGTAATTATAGTAGTAAAAACTGTAGTAAAAGTAGTAATAGCAGCAATAATCGTAGTAGAAATAGTAGTAAAGGTAGTAATAGTTTTAATAATAGTAGTAAAAGTAGTAATAGCAGTAATAATAGTACTAGAAATAGTAGTAAAGATAGTAATAGAAGTAATAATAGTAGTATAAACTATAGTAAGAGTTGTAAAAGTAGTAATATTAATAAAAATAGTAGTAGAAACAGTAGTAAAGGTAGTAATAATAGTAGCAGAAACAGTAGTAAAGGTAGTAATAATAGTAGCAGAAACAGTAGTAAAGGTAGTAATAATAGGGTTGGAATTGGTTGTAAACGTAGCAATATTACAGCTCTTTCTATAAGTGATGTTACAACGCGATTTACGAGAGAAACTTGAGCCTGAGATGATTATGAGAGATCATTGAAGATCATTTATTTAAAGTCATGAGAATTATGGAAGAACCATTGCAGTCTGAGAGAAAATTTGTTTGACATATTATATTACGAAGTAAGCTAACTTTCTAAAGGGCTTCCAATGTGGCATATCTTCTTCTTATATGATGTATATAATAATTTTGATTAATTTATATTTTGTATGATCTCTACGACAAAGTTACATAACTCGATTCTCAATTCTGCAAAAACCACGCGATTGACTTCAGTTACGCCCAACAAAATCTGTTCGTTTATGATTTGAGTAATTTCATTCAATTTGTTTTTGTATGCTTATTTATATTTAGTTCTATAGAAGATCCTGGCACATCCTTTCCCAGCGTTCTCTCTTGAAATTTGATCTGTGATAAGGAATATAAATAAATATATATATAACGAGTAAGGGCGAGTGAGAGGGGGGGAGAGAGAATAAGGCGCAAGGAAACGCTGCTGTTGCTGCGGCTCCCTATTGTCTTTAAGGACCTTTTATACAGCCTTGGAGTCTTATCAAGGCGACACAGCTTGGATCTCCCTCACTCTCTCTCTCGCTCTCGCTCTCTCTCTCTCTCTCTCTCTCTCTCTCTCTGTCGCTCTCTTTCGCCGTGTCTCCCTCTCTAAATGGTAATACAATACTTTTGCGCTGCAGCTCCTTTTTAATTTTTCGCGAGAATTAAAGGCGGAGGTGCTTTGGCTTGGCTTGATCCGTGGTCCTTGTCTTGCCTTGCCTGGCCCTACCTTGGCGTGCTCTAACCGTGCTCCTTGCGCTATCCTGCCAGCTATTATATTGTGTCAGCAACTTTATAAATTGCGCACAAAAACAAACCGCCCGCAAATGCCAGCCAAAGAATTTCGAATTCTCTCTGTCTTGCGGTCTTCATTGTTTTGGCTGCTGCTGCTCCTGCTCCTGCTCCTGCTCCTGCTGCTACTGCTGCTCCTGCTGCTGTTTGGTGCTGCGTGTCCTGAATGCCAATCAATCAATCAAACTAATTGCGCGATCCATAACCAGATCGATATCGATTTACATAACACAATCGCACGGCACGTTCGAGGCGAAAAGAATTTCCATTGAGATAGGGAAGAGAGGGAAGGGAGAGAGAGAGAGGGAGAGAGAGAAGTAGGAAATATATGGCGGCTGATCATATGCTATGAATAGCTGAATATCGTGTGCTGATCAATTTGAACAGGCTTTAAGTCTTTTAATTGATGTAAATATTATTAATAGCAACCCCAGAAGACTGAGAAGATAAAGAGGAAGTGCAGCGAGCCAAAGAGTAGTAAATCGTAGCACAAGTTAGTACTAGGAATTGGATGGAATTATAAGTTAAAACTGTAAATGATCAGCGTCCTCATCCGTCAGTCAGTCAATCAGTTTGTCAACTACTCAGTCAATCAGTCACTAACTGAGTCTATTTAGAGGGTTAATCGATTTGCCTGTTACTCAGTTAGTCAGCAGCGCCGTCAATCACTGTCAATCAGTTAAAGAACTATTCAATACCTCAGATAGTTGGCCAAATATTCAATCAGCTCTGATTGAGCTGCTGTCACCTGAACCCATTCAAATGAGAAATCATTGGATAGTACTGTACATCATAGTTCGACATAAACTCGAGCAGGAGCCCTTTTTTAGGAGATAATATGAATTTTCAACTGCAGTGCACTTGAGAGGAAATCTTGACATTATATATATATTTTTAAGTCTTTAGCTTAAATATATGTTTAATTAGAACTTAAAACTCATGTTCATTCATTCATTTAAAACGTTCTCATTGCCTAACTTAAAATTGCCAGTAGATTGAATGACTTTTCGCAGGAGAGACACTTTTAGAGTCTTAAATTCTGTTAGTATTATTAAATTTCTTCTTCTTAAGCTCTGACTTGATTTGTCTACATTAATCTTAACTAAAAATGCTTTTGTGCCTTGCTTTTGACCTGCTTTTCTACTGCCAAACGACATGTATCTGCGGCCCACCCATGCCACGCCCTCAGTTACAGATGCAGATACATAAACGAGCGTCGGCTACACACAGACAGACATAAATATATATATATATATATATAGGTGTATACATAGCCGATAGCTGACACGAATGTTGTACATAAGTATATGCACATGTGTGTGTGTGTGTGTGTGTGTGTGTATACACACATACATAACTGGGTAGCCAATGAAAGAGGCGCAATTCGTTAGCTGTAAATGTGTATCTGTATCCAAATAGCTGTGCATGTATCTGTAGCTGTTGGTGTATCTGTAGCTGTGACTGGGACTCGGACTCGGACTGGGACTGTTCCTGAGTATCTTTGCAGTTAGTGCGTGCAGTTGGTTAGCTCGTGCGCATTGCCATAATTAAGACTTGCTCGGCGGATATATGCATATCGTATATCTGCAGAGATCTGCTTATTAATCATGGCAGATAAACATCAGACGAGTTTATTAATCTAATTAGGCGCCTACATCAGGGATGCGACTGCCTCTGCAATTGGAATTGGAATTGGAGTTGGAGTTGGAGTTGAAATTATAACTGCAAACGCTGGGGAGGAATCATTTAATTAGTTAGGCGCAAGAGACAAAAAAGAAAAGCAGATAAAGTGGAGAGGGCAGAAATAGTTAACTAGGGGAAAGTCGCAGATGCAATGCCCTAGGGCAATTGCCATAAAGATAGGGATAAATAATAGATAATAATAGATAGAGATAAATAATAGATAAGCTATGCATATGAGCCTCAAAATGATACAATAAATATTTTATTGTAATTAAATTAAATAAGTGCATACATAAATAATTATAAATAAATAAATTAATAAAATAAAAATATATTTAAATAATAAATAATCATCAATAAATAAATAATTCATATTTAATTAAAAATAGAGTATAATAATAAAAAATCATTAATAAATAAATAATTAATATTAATTTAAAAATAGAGCATAATAATACATATTTTATTTAATTTAATAATTTAAAAAATTAGTTATATGATAATAAATTAAAAAAATAGAAATATATGTGTATAATTTCATTATATATTATTATTGATAATATTAAAAGAAAAAAAAATAAATAAAAATTAAATATAATCGTAATGAATAGGAAAATATAAATATAATTTAATGATCAATTATTATTATTAATAATGATTTCATTATAAATGTTGCATTTTTTAGTTTTTAATTTTTAATTATTTAAATATATTATTTTAATTAATTTTGTTTTTATAATTTATATAATTATTTTTTTTTACATTATTATGTCAATACTTATACTACTATTATTTAGTTTTATATCTAAAAGATTAAAAAATATACAAAAACATATAATAATAAATAGTATATAGAATTAAGTTTTATGTTGCTTTGGCCATAAATAAAAAATATATTAAAAAAATTATGCCTGTGGATTAATATTGTACTTCAATCAATTATCAGTCGGCTAAGGCGATTTCTAATAAATAAAATGCAGATCTATATCAAGTATGCTAGATCAAGAGGATTTATATATGTCTCAAATTTCAGAGTTAGACTACGAACCAGAAAACTGATATACCCAATCCAAGAAGACAACTTCGATCTAGAAATTGAGTGAGCGGAAATGACAGCTAATTGATATAAACCTCCTCCATTAGACTTTTGATGAGCTTCCAATTTTGATTTGCATATGACAGCTATAGTATATATCTGCCTTCTCCATATATATATCATATATTCATATGGTTAGCCAGACTTACGGAGCTTGACACATTCGCTTTGTCGAGGCCATCCATCAAGAGGTTCGCACGGTATCATTAACAAGCTTTATTGACAACGGATATGTATGGCTATATGGCGCTTGAAAAGTCAGTTTCCCAGCCGCTGCGGCTGCAGCATGCCATACATCCTCGAGCATCATATCCCTCACACACACACACACACACACACGTAACAGGCATCACCCCCATCGGTAAATCACGTTAATAAGCCGGTAATGAATATTGGGGTACTGCAAACTCTCGCCCGCTTCTCGCATGTTTGGCACACATTCGCACTGCGAAAAGTCTCACTCACTCCTCCTCTCTCTCTCCCACTCTCTGTGGCTCTGTTTCCCTGACCCTGTTCTGTATGCCATTCCATGCGAACCGGAAGGAAACATTTGCCCCTTGTCTAACAGCGCTAAGCATTTGGTTGTGAGGGTCGTTTGCGTGCTGTGTGCGGGGGCGTTGTTAGCCCTACGAAAAAAATCTGAAGAAGAGCAGGAGGAAGCGCTCTTTCAAGACAGTTAGTGCTTGGCTACCCTGTAAGCTGTAAAAGTAAAATATGTTGTTCTCTAACTTTTAAATAGATATAATCGAGTTGGGTTTATTTTAACATATGCACAGCATTTGTATTCATTCTTGAACTATTTGGCTTGTTATGAACTGAAAGCATTATGCATTAGCTCTTACTTCCATAGAATGGTCCCAAGTAACTCGGCTAATATAGGATATATCTACTTCAAATTTTGTATGCAGCTACGTCTGAGTTAGTTTCTCGAAAGAGTATGAATGTGAATGGAATAACTGTAATATCTTAACTGTTGTTTTAGATCACAACTCGTATATTCAGTACTCAATCATAGTCTAGTGCTTACATATGTCCAATAATTATTTACATATCTAAGCTCTTATATGAACCAAACACTTACCTGCATATCAAATTTCAAGAACTTTGCTCCTTTAGTAACCAAGTTTACTGGGACAGTTCCAGGGAAGTAAGCTAATCTAGTAGCTCCGCTACTCAAATTTGCTATGCAGCTTTATTGAAACTCCCCAAGCACTTGCCACATATTCCACAGCGTAAGAGACTTCCATTTCTCACTGTCGCATACAAACCCACGACTTTATCATGCACCTTTTCACGCCGTTTCGACGGCATAAAAAGCTCTGAGCATATTTCACTTTTCCAGTTGTTTAATAAGGCATGCGAAAACATTTTTGCTCGACATTTGTCCATTTGAAAAGCAGCTCCCAAATCAGCCAGGCATAGTTGATGGGGCCTCGCCTTTAGCTTTATCATCATTTGTCTCCATTATGAGGCGCTGGTTTTGGTTTAGGTGTTCCTCAACATCATCATCATCATCATTATCATTGTCATCATCATCATTATCATTGTCAGCATCATCAGCTGGCCAAATATGTCTAGTGCTCGCTTCTTCATTTGTCAAAGTTACGCGCTCAACAAATCTAAAGACTTGCAACGCTTTTCCAAATGTCTTAGACGCTCACATGCCACAATTGTAGCAGACAGTGAGTGTGAGTGAGAGAGAGAGAGAGAGAGAGAGAGAGGGAGAGAGGGATGGAGAATGGTTGCTGCATGCCGGGCGAAGGCCAACACTTAACTTTAATGGAGTAGCTCGAGGGGAAGAGGGGCCTGGCCTGGCCTGGCTTCTTGCAACAAGGAGTAGCTGCTAATGCGTCGCCAAACAGCCAAAGAGACGTCAAAACATGCAGGTGAGACAACAACAACAACTACAAGAACAACAACAACAAGTGCAGTTGTTGCTCCACTTGGCTGTCCAGCAGGCGGCCAAGCAGACTTTCAAACGCCGCACAGTGGAGCAAAAGCTCCAATTGACAATTGTTGTTGATGAAAGTTTGCTGAATGAACAAAGAGTTTAAACTTGAACCAACGCTTAAATTGCAGTTAAATAATATTCAAATATAACTAAAATGCTGCTCAAGTCGATATGAATTTTATAGGCTAAGCTACATAAGAGAGTCAGCAAATTTGCACCATATACTCCCTGGTAAGCTCTGCCTATAAAGTGTTTTTCTGTGTCTCCCTTGTACCCTCCTGCTATAAAGTATTTAACTGAGATATCAATTAATGCCTTGGCTGGATAAGATAAACGCTATTAAATAATATTCTATTGACTTGAATATCAGACAATAGATGAACAAAATGAAATGAAGAGAAGTTAACAATATTCTTCGTATCGTATAGGACTACAAGTTTTAAGCGCTATTAGATCAGCTCAGAGAGCTTTAAATTATGTGGGTTCACTCATAAAGACTTTGTGAATCCAAAAATATGAATTAAATTTAATATGTATTATTAATAAAATTTTTAAAACATGGAATTTCGCTTTATTTACTTTATTTTATTAGTTTAGATCTCTATTTATTTGACTTTAGATCATCTTCAGCTCTATTGTTTTGTTTCTTTTTCTATCAATTTGTTTTCATTTTTATTTTTATATTCTCAATTGAAATGAAATTGATTTTGAACCACGGTCAGTGCGTGCATCAGCCGACTGTAAAAACCCGTCAAATGCCGCAAATACCAAAAGATAAATCGACGCGAATCGATGCGTGATACTCAGGAGGTGGCTTTTGATTTAGATCCAATGGCTCTCGACATATTGGTGACGTTTTCTGAGCTAAAAGGAAAGGAAAAAAGGCAAGAAAAAAAATTAAATATATATATATATAAAATAAAAAAACAATTCGCGGAAACTCGTAGAGCCAACGCGCCTGGCGGTCTGCGTGCGATGAAAACGATCAATGGAGCTGTTGCAGTCGAAGTTGGAGCTTGACTTGGAGCCAAAGTTGTTCCTTGGCTGGCTTTCAATTGGAGCTGCTGCTGCTGCTGCTGCTGCTGCTGCTGCTGCCTGCTGCTGCTGCTGCTGCTGCTGCTGCTGCTGCTGCTGCTGCTGCTGCTGCTGTTGTCGGAGATTGGTTTTTCAAGTTTTCCAGCGGTCGGAACGCATTGGCATGCCGGGCATGGCGCTAATTAACTACTGCCGGTGTTTAGTTGAACCAATTGCTGATAATAAACATTTTTATTGATTTGTGATGATTGCCGACGTCGGCGAACGGCCAACAATTGTCACCAGCGCACAGGTGCACAGAAAGTGACATCCAGCAGCTCCGCTCCAACTACTCCTGCTCGCTGCTTGGCAATTTATTAAATGCAATTTATTTGCAATTGCTTCCGAGAAGCAGGAGGTGCTGCTAACCCTGTCCTGGATTAGCCAGTGTCCGACTCGCAGAGCCCATTGCCCGTGCATTCTAGGAAGTCTCAGTCTCAGTCTCAGTCTCAGTCTGAGCTTCTGCTTATCTTTTCTCTCATTTTTCGCCAGGCATAATTGCCACTGGTCTTACAGATAGGCATCACCCAGCGCCAATTTGTTGTGTCGCCTCAACAAGGGAAATAAAAAAAAACTATATATATATATATATACGTATATATATCTTATATATACGACGACAAATACACAAAAACGAGTTACCCTCGCGCGCACCTTTTTTATGGTCGTTACGTGTCGCGGTCGCCGAAAACCACCAGAAATTAAAAACGAGGAAGCCTCAAGCAGCAAATCACAACTGGCAGATACCCTAGAAAGGCAAACATGCGCCATATTAGCTCAGCAGTAAGTTCAAATTCTATTGAGCTAAACATTTTATTTGCAAAACTCTTTAAATTCCCTTCAAGCTGAAAGTGTTTCATTTGTAATAACATAAATTATAGAAAAATACGTGAATATATGTTGTACATATTCAAATCAGCCTTGCTCGACTAGCAAATACCCTGTGTTAGAGTCTTGTAGTTTTTAGAATTTTGTTAAATTTTATAGTTATACTTTCTTCTCTTCTCTCTTCATCCCTGAGCTACTGACTTGGGCGAAATAGCTAAACTGATATATAAGAACGTGTATAATAAAAACTCTTATATTATATTTTGAGATGGGTTTCACAATGTTTACAGAATCTATATGAAATTGAAGGGATTTTTAATTAAAATTTAAAAGAGATACCCTATAGTTACAGCCATGCTTATATGCCAAGAAGTAATTCTTTATCACAAAAAAATACCAGATATACCGTAGAAAAATATCATATACTTACATTCATGTTTATATGTCAGCTTAGGAACATCAAGAGGTATTTATGTACAGTTTCAATCAACTCTCTTGACTTTGAGTGACTATACCATGGGTATAGGGACTGTAAGGGACTGAACTGTTAAAATTAGTTCAGTATAAGTGTATGAAATTGTATAGCTCATAGAGCTGAGACCCATTGAGCTCAATCCCTCTAAAAACTGAAGCTTTGCTAATTGCCATTAGAGATCTGAAATCAATTTGTTTACCTTCAAATGGCGCATGATACCCACACCTCTTATGTTGACAGGGTATCGAAAAGCCACACAAAATATTCGCCATAAAATTGTTGGAGACGCATGTCGTCAGCTTCCATAAAAAATCTTATCAGATTTACAGGCGAAACTTCTAAGTAAACCCATAAAAGAAATTACGCGAGGTTTCTGTATTTTGGTTTCAACTTCTTTTTTGTTGTTTTTTATTTCATTTACTCTAAATATTTTGTAGTGTCTCGTGTTGGATTCCTTTTTATATGCTACACATTAAAAATGCTTGGTGCTTATGTAAGACATAGATCATAATTGTAGTTACCATTCGCTGATTATTCAAATGTACACATATATATGTTGTATGTTAAATATTTCATAGGCATACATAAATACGGAAGGTAGCGCAAGGCGCTTTAAACTATGTATATATGTATACAAATTAATGTATTTCTTGGTTAGTTTTATTATGAGAATACAAACTAGTTATAGAATAGAAAAATTCATTGTGTTTACCTTTTGAAAACTATCACACATTAATCAAAACTACTCTATTCGGATTTTAATTATGATATTACTTAGCTAGGCATAGTTTTGTGTTTGTTCTTTATAATTATGATGATTTTCTATATATATTTATATACGTTATCTTTAATACTAGGCTTTTCCTTTGATTAACACAATAAACTGGGGCAAGATTTTAGTTTTTAAATATATGAGGGGCAGATCTACTTATAGGATCCACAATATTTCCGTATTTATATAATTATAATAAATAAATTTAAATGAAATTATTAAAAACAAAAAATAAGTATATATATATATATATATATATATATATATATATATTTTTTTTTTTTTTTTTTCATTTAAGTAAATTTTTGTTAAAGAAAATTTAATTGAATAATTTATATATATTTTCAAAAACAATTTTACTTACAAATTATAATAATTATATTTTAATGATAATAAAATTTTGTTAAAATATTAAATAAATTTTTAATTTTAAATTTTTTCAATATTTCCTCTTTATAATTTTTTTAAAACACCCAAAACATTTTTGAAGTCTATTTAAAATAAAACAAATAAATTTTAAATATCTCGAATTTGGAATACAAAATTAATAAGTAGTTCTAAAATTAATCAAATCTTTTTGTTTTTTTTTTTTAAATTATAGTTGAAGCTTAAATGAAAGGGAAATTATCAACATAGATCTGAACAGTCTTATATATAAATACATATATTATCCATGTAGAGAGCATGAAGCTAGCTGCATAGAATTTCATTTTAAGCGGGAATACCATTGATATTTTTCACTTCATTTCAGCTAGATATAACTACAACATACGTATATCCTTAACCTCAAGGACGCTAGAGTTTTAAAATGCTATTAGATAGAATCGTTTTTACTGTTTAGTATTTAGTTTAGTATTTAGTTTAGTATTTAGTTTAGTATTTATAATTAGTATAGTTAATAATACTTAGGCGCTGCTGCTGGATCGCTCGGTGCTCAGCAGCTCGCCAGCTCGCAGTGTGTCCTGCGGCATTTGCTCGACTTCAATGTACTCCTCCTCCTCCTGCTGCGCAGGCAGCTCAGCGCCGTTGGGCGAATTCGCTGGCTCCGATTCGTATAGCTCCTGCTTGACATGGCTGGGACTGAGCGTCAGTGGGGAGCTGGCCGTCGAGCTGTGTGCCTCCTTCTTAGGAGGACGCGTTGCTGCTGCTGGTGCTGCTGCTGCCATTGCTGCCGGCTGAGCGCGCAGCTCGTGCGCTCGCTGATGATGCTCCAGCTCGGCACGAAAATAGAATTTCTCCGGGCACAAGTTGCAGTCGTACGGACGCGTGCCGTGCTCTGCTATGTGAGCGAGCAGGCCACTGGGCGCCGTGAACACAGCCGAGCAGATGTAGCAATTGTAGCCACGCTGCTCGGTGCCCGCGAAAGTGTGCTCGACGAGGTGCTCCTGCAGCTTCTGGGCATGCGGCAAGATCATTTTGCATAGATTACAACGATGTTCCAGATAGGCGCCAGCTGCGGCTGCTGCTGGGGCAGCGATGGCCGTGGGCTGCACTTGCTCCTTGCGCTTGCCATTCAGATTGTGCTTGCGGCAGCATTTGTCGCACAACTTGGCCGTTTCCCCTGCCCCCGGCAGCGGCTCCAGGCACAGGGCACAGACGGGCTCCTGCAGACTATTGCAACTGGGCGATTTGGTGTGGAATTTGGCATGCAAGCTCAGCTCGAATTCCGAGTGCAGCGTCTGGCGGCAGCAGATGCAGGCCATGGGCAGGTTGCCATCGTTGCCATGTTCGCTCAGATGGGCACGGAAGGCGGCCACGTGCTCCAGCTGCTGGCCACAGTGGGCACACTTGCCGGACTGGCCCACCTTGGAGTGCTGCAGCTTGTGCTCGGCGAGAATGGCGGGCGAGGGAAAGATCTCGTCGCAGATGAGACACTTGTGTTTGCCGCTCGAGTTGTGGCAGCTCTTCATGTGCTGCTCCAGCTCGGCACGGCTCTTGTAATTCCCGGAGCAGTACGCGCAGCGCAGACTGACGCCCGTCTTCAGATTGTGGGCGAGCTTGCGATGTGAATGGAGTTCGGCCTCGCTGCGCAGATCCTGGCGCTCGCACATGCCACAGCTGTAGCTGTTGTTGTTGCTGCTGCTGCTGTTGCTGCCGCTCGCTGCTGTCGCGGATTGCACGGCCTGCGGTGTGGCCAGCTCCGCGGCGCTGGCATTGGCTGGGGAATTGGCCTTTGCAGCGTACATTTCCATCAAGTAGCGCTGGCTCAGGCCGTACATCAGAGCAGGATGCGGACTCTGTTTGGTGTCCACCTGGAGTGGGCTGTTGTAGAACTTGCTCGGCGGATTGCTGCCGCCAAAGAGACCCTTGAAGGCGACATTGTAATCAATGTTATTGTTGTTATTGTTGTTGTTGTTGTTGTTGTTGGCGTTGTTTACTGCGGCAGCAGCAGCAGCAGCCGCTGCCAAAGGCGGCAGCAGCGCATTCACATACAAGCTACCCATGCTGCCGGCAACGGGCGACTCCTTGTCCTTGATGCCGCCGTGCTGACTCTGCATATGCCTGTCCAGCAGGAACTCCACGTGGAACGTTTCCGGGCAGCTGGGACAGCGGAATTGCCGCGCATGCGCCGCCAAATGGAAATGCATCTCCAGCTCCGAGGAGCAGACGGCGCGGCAGAACATGCACTGCAGCGGATTGGCCGGCGCAGGAGGATTACCGACCAGGCCCTGGTTGCCCAGCTGATGGCGTGTCTTCACATGCACATGGAAGTCGGCATCGTTGCGGAAGAGCTCCAGGCAGGCGCTGCAACGCAGCAGCTTCGACTCCTGGCTATGGGCACAGGCCAAGTGCAGCTGCATTGACATGCGATTCTCGCAGAGCTCCGAGCACAGGACACACTTCAACATCGTCTGGACGTGCTCGGCCAGCAGATGCTGATGCAGCTCCTCCGCCTTCGCATAGGACTTGCCGCAGCTGGCGCTGCAGCAATTGAACTCGGAGCTGCTGATCAGGAAGTGGGCGACCACATGTCGTTCGTATTCGCACTGCTCGGGCAGACTGAGGCCGCAGTGCGGACAGATCAGCTGCATGCCCTCGGCTATGTGGCTCTTCAGATGATTGCGAAAGCTCTCAAAGTCCGGCAGGCCGGCGTTGCATTGATTGCAGAAGAAGATGCCAGGAGGCGGCGGCGGCGCCGGCTGCTGCTGTTGCTGCTGCTGCGTGGGCGAGGTCAGCGGACGTCGCTTGTTGCTGCTCAGATCGGTGGGCAGCTCCTGCTCGGGCTTCTCCGTTGGCGCCATATCCGACTTCATCTTCGACTGCGGCGGTCCGAGACGGCTAAAGTGCTCGTAATAGGAATTGGGACTTCTCAGGCGATCCAAGTGCGTGACTCTCATGTGCTGGAATAGCGCAGCGATATTCACAAACTTCATCGTGCAATATTCGCAGCTCAACTGGAAGCCATTCGTCTGGGCATCCGAGTCCTTCGACTGCTGCTGCTGTTGCTGCTGCTGCTGCTCGTGTGTGCTCTGCAGATGCGCGTTGAGCTGCTCGAGACTGCTAAACTCCGTTGCCTTGGGGCAGTAGCTGCAGCGCAGCAGCGGCGTGGGCGTGGGCGTAGCTATCGTTGTGGCCGTGGGCGTGGCCGTCAGCTGGCCACGCGCTCGCTTGGGAAACTCCAGGCGACTGGGACTACTATCAGAGGCCAGAGCCAAGGCATAGCGACGCTTATGCAGACTCCCATTGCTCGATATCGAGGCGGAGCCCGTGGAGCGTGGACTGTAATTGAGTGCATTGGGATTGCCGCCAGCTGCGAGGATAGCGGCATTCTTCTTGTGCTTCTGCATGTGGGAGGTGAGGGCGGCGGCCGTGTTGTAGCCACGATTGCACATGCTGCACTGGAAGGGCTTCTGGATGTCGTGCGTCTTCATGTGGATCTTCAGATGATCGCTGCAAGGATGAAAGGTGGAGCGCGGGAGAGCGAGAGTGAGGGGGGAGAGAGAGAGAGAGAGACATGGGTAGAGTATTAATTATTGAATTATGTATTAGAGTCTAGGAAGCATTAAACTTAGAGTATTTTCTATGGGACTACGGCTATCCGTATCTATATACCTAAGGAGTTGAAATAAAATATATAAGCAAATATTATATATACATTAACTAAATGAAAAGCTACTCCCAGTAGTTGGCCAGGATCCATACTTCCCCGCAATTACTTAAGATCTTTCATTTCCTATCGTCTTTCTTAGCCTACTTTGCTACTTCTTGTTGCCTTTATATGCAACGCTTCGTTCTTTATGGATCTCTTTCAGATCTCTATAGGTATTTTCAGACTTTAAATTATTTAAATATATAAGATATATCTTATATATCTGTTAAGCTCTTAAGTTTATCTCATGCTCTGCATATCAACATTTGCTTTGCAAACTTTTTGCAGCTCCCCAGAGCCTCTTCAGCCTTTCTGTGGCCAATCAGGCGCTCTTTACTTATCCCTTATCAGCTCCACCTTCACTCAGCACACTTACCTTCTGGAGAAAGCAGCCTCGCAATGCGGACACTTGTAGTTCCTCTCATTTGTATGCAGCTTCTTATGGCGATCTCGTGAGCGTTTGTGCTTGAACAGCTTCGCGCAGTACTCGCACTTGAAAGGCAAATGCTCGGCATGGCTCTAAAGAGAGAGAGAGAGAGAGGGAGAGAGAGAGAGGGAGAGAGTTAGAGACAGAGTTAGAGCTCAGCAAGTGCTTTTTGGGGCCTTGCAATCGCAGCGCTGATATCTCTAGTTCCTCGGCTTAGTCCGAGGCTCGCCTGCTAAGCTCGTCTGACTAACCTATTTGAAATTCTTAGAAGTTGTCGAGCTGTTGTCGACTCGCCTGATTCCTGCCTTGAATTTATTGCTGCAGTTGGCTAAATACAAAAAAAAAAGAAGCAATTCAGACTGATTCAGAATCTGCATAGCAGCCAGTGGAGCGGCAGGAGGGGCAGGGCAGGCCGGGATAGGCGGGGCAGTTATCGTAGGTGTTTCTGCGCTTGTGGCTTGTGGACAAAAATTCATCTAAATGCGCAACGCAAACGCCACAGAAAGGTGAGAGGGGTGGACCGAGGGAGGAGGCGCTGTATGTTTAGCTCCACACAGACACACACACACACACACACTCACACACACACACACACCCGCAGCCGGTTTACTTTTTGGGTTCTTTGGCGGTCGGCGCATACGCTTTGAAGTATGATGAAAAAAAAAAAAATAAAACACTGTTGGTTTTTTTTTTTTTTTTTTTTTTGCAAAAAATTAGCCCATTTGTATGCAAGCCCCCAGCTGAAGTTTGGCTTATTGCACAATATGAGCGTCGCGTTAACCTGTGCAAAGTGTTAGCCTGACTGGGGGATTCTCGTGTCGGTTATGGTTTTTTAAACTGTCGCGCCAATCATCCACATCATCATCAGCATATGCCCCCATATTTCTACGCCCTCCTCATCCGCCCAGGAGGATCAAAGGCAAGCGCATTATGTTTGAGCCGCGATAAGCGATCATCGGCCAGTAGTCCTAAACACAGTTGCAATTGGGTTAACAACTTGTTAGCCGCTGATGTCATGGGCGTTCTTATACCCTCCCAGAACAACAGCAACAGCAACAGCAACAACAACAAAGAGAGGAAGAGGCAGAAGCAGAAGCAGACGAACACATCAGCATGATGAGACATGCCCTCAAGTGGGTGAGCATCGAGAGTTACGTGTTTGGGTTTTGTTTGAAATGCTACCGAAATTGTATTCCTCTCTCTTTCATTGCCTCGCCCTGCCCCTCTGCGGCTTTGTACGGCACTTTGCCGTCCTCCTCTAAGAATGCTCTGCTTTATATGTATAAAGGCCGCTAGATATGCATCGCATATAGAGGAATTTTTTTTGGAGAGAAACTTTTGCAGGCAATGAACATTTTTGCACGAATGCGATCGAATAGATAAACAGGGCGGGAGCTTAGAGATTAAAATAAATCATTTTTATAGGCAAGATCTAAGGATGATAAATGACTCTCTATATATAGCTTGGAACAGTCTATAAATAACAATTTCGAATTAATTAGAAATACAAATTAGATATGCATTTAATAATGCGAAATATCAATTGAAAGAGATGTTAGAATCAGGCGGAAAATATTATGAGAGAAGCTTAAGAATATTTGTTTTCTATCAAGCTGAGTTCTTTTTATCTATTACTGAATTTTCTATAAACAGAAAATATATATAACTGTATACTAAGTCTGAGATATAACAAAAATTTGAATTCTTCAATAAACTCTAATTGCAAGTAAGTCCAGGATAATATTACTTAGATTATACTCGTTGATATCGCTGAATATATATTTTATATAGAGAACCAAAGGTGAATTTATTTTCATTTTATAAATCGAAGCATTAATTTGTATACTTTTATATGCATGTTTAATTTTTTTTAAATTATATGTTTAACGTATATTTTTAAAAAATTATGTTTAATTCCAATTATGTTTTCCATATTCCATTTCCATAATTTTATTTCTTATTTCAAATTTTTATTTATATAGTAAATATTATTAAAATGAATAATATACTAGTTAAATAAAATATAAATGAAATTTTATTTGATTTCTATATTCCTATAACTTCTATTTAATTGAAAGCCAAGATTCTATGCTTAAGAAATATAGAGATCATACATACACACATACATAAAAGAGCTTATATATGAATACATACATTTTAATGCACAGCCCCTGGGGGCAAACGACTGCTAGAGATTTGAAATTTGATATTCCTAGCTTCACTTCTTGCCTTGCTTTCCTTGAGTTCTTCTCCTGCTTTCCTTGAGCTTCTCTAATCTCATCGTATTCATTTTATTTCTCTTAATTTAGGTAAGCCCTCAACTAGTTATAGTTAGAAAGTGCTATTTTATATAAATCCTATTTAGCTAAACACTTAAAAACTGTATAATTAGTTTGGTATATCCTTGCCTAAATTGTTATTCTAGCATCCTCATTATGTCTATCTTAACCTTTCGCATTTCAAGTTCCCCTGTTCGTAGCCCAGTTCTTAAGCAATCGATAGCAATTAAGAAATGAAGCGCCTTGACATTTGATTATTTAATGTGGCTCAGCAGGATGCCGCAGTGAGCTGACTGACACCAAACATTGTGGCCCATTTCGAGTCACCCCGACGACGTCAACCACCCAAAAAAGGCAGTGAAATGCGCTAAGCGCCTTACATAATGTCAGGTTGAGTAATTAACCCATTCGTCGTGGGGTCTGTCACCCAGAGGAGGAGCTGTGCAGCTCCGTTGCTGCGAACTCACCTGCACGTGATGCTTCAAGTAGCCGAGCCGTGGAAATGATTTATCACAGAACTGACACTGATAGGAGCCGTCGCCTCGACTTTTAATCCCCTCCCCTGTCAACTTATCAAACTTGGCGGCTGTGCCATGTCCTTGTCCTTGTCCTGCAGCCAGCTTTGCATCCTTATTGATTTTGCGCAGCTTGCTCGCTATTTTCAGCGCCTGCTGATGATGATAATGATGATGATGATGGTGATGCAAATGTGCCGGTCGCTTCGGTTTGCTCAGCTCCTGCTCCAGCTCGGTTTGCTGTGCAGCATCGCCATTCGCCTTGCCCGACTCCTCGCCCGCCTCCTCCGAGCCGGTCTGTGGCTGCTGCTGCTGCTGCTGCGACTGCGACTGCGACTGCTGCTGCGGCTGCTGCTGCAGCTGTGAGTTGGGTGTCAAAGTGCCATCCGAGATGCTGGGCGAATAGCTCGACGAAGTGTGCGTGCTGTACATATCTAAAAGGCACATAAAAAAAAAAAAACAATGTACAGGGTATCAAGTAGTTTGTAATTAAGCGCATGGCGTGTGTGGGCAGCGACTGCATCCTTATTAGCTCGGCGGCTCTCTGTAGTCTCACTCTGACTAAGACAGGAAATCAAAATTGGTGGCCGACACTTAATTCAATTAACACATGCAACATGTTTTTGGTGTTGCCTCCACCCCAGACACTAGTCAAGCAGATCCGCCCATCCCCATCCCCATCGTCAGTTGATCTCCCACTCTCGCTGACTGTAAATGAGCCGCACGTTTGTTTCATGCAAACTAATTGCGCTCACTGTACTTAAGAGCATTTTAATTACAAGCTCTGACTGCCACTTGACTCCGCATCACACATTAGCATTAGCATCGGGGCAATGAGGGTCACTCCAATAAATACACTGAGCGCAATTGCCGAGACTGAGAGCGAGAGAGGAGCTGCTGAGTGTGTATGTGTGTGTGTGTGTGTGTGTTGATTGTGCTTAGCAGAAGAAACTGTGGCGCGTTGTGGATTCATGGGATTTTTTATTGCAGAACTCTGCATTTATCTATTGAATATATATATTAGTGTTATTGTCTGTATATTCTATATATATTTTATGGGATAAAAAACTTTATACCACTCTGAAGTTATTATATATATTGTATTATATATATGTATGTATATTATTTATTACATATATTTGCATATGTGAATATGCATTCAAATTATATTTGCATTACGGTCAAATTGATTTCTCTTCTCATTTTTATTTTCCCTTCATTAATAATATACAGAATATAAGTTAGGAAAATTATATTCCCTATTTTATTTTATTTTTTTTTTTTTTAATATAGTGCAAATATTTTTATTTTTTCCATTTCTTTATAATATTTCTGATATGAACTTCCATCAAATCTATTTCCTAACATAGATATACATAAATCAGTATTTCACTATATACATATATGAAATATACAATATAAAATATTATACATTACATATACTGCATATAAGAAAGCCAGAGATCAGCTCAAGAGCTCCTCATATTTATCACTAATGCTGCCAACTAATTTCTTTCAGTGTAGCTGTCCACTTCTATACATTTGACTCATCTATCACCACGCGCCAAGTGTCGTCTCTTATTTTGTTTTCGGTTCACTTTCCGTTTTGGAAAAACTTTAATTGAAGCTAATTGTGGCCGATGCCTATGTCCGTCCCCCTGTCTATCAATACAGACACACATATGCACATACATATGTATAACTATCTGTCCGGCTACATCTGTTAACTGTGCATCTCTGTTTGTTTTGGCTGGCGTCGCTTGAACTCTGATCCGAGTTGGTCGGATCTGAGCGGTGGCTTTTCTTAGGAGCTCCTCGGGCAACCGCGTTTGGCCCCTTAATGAGGAAACATGAAAATAATGCATCAATTTAATTAATATAGGCGTCAATTGAGCAGTATCTGCGACGCAGCTGACAGTTCTCAGTTTCTGGAGTTACTTGGGTCAAAGAAAGTTTAAAGAGATTTTGAAAAATCTTAAGATTTGATGATGGGGGCAGATGTCAGTTGAAGGGGTTGGAACAGATTGCAGAAACAGTTATGAGAATGAGTTGAAATGAGATTTGAAAATATTGATTAGGGAATATTTATGTGAGTTGGAAATTTTGATTTGAGTAAGAAGAATGTTAAGCTTATAGATGCAATTAGATTAAACATACTTGAAATCTATATAATATATAATATATAATATAATGGATTATTTGCGCAATATAAAAATGAGCTTTGATTAAAGAGATCAAATATAGAAATTGGACAAGTTTTGATTATATTTTATATATTGTACTATATAATATAATTCCTTAATGATTCCTGGAATGTATTTAATAAATGTAATAGTATATCAAAATAAATCATATATAAAATCCATTGAGCTAATATATCATAGAAGTATTAGCTGGTTAGTTAGCTAGGTGTAAGCAAACTATATATATCTATATCGCATATATATATAGCTAAATGAATATTGAGCCTTGTATATATGTATATCTGCAGTTTTTTAACTAGTTTCTCAAATAGTAATAATGTTGGAAGAAACTCAATATTTTAAGAAGAACTTGAAACAAATATTAGACGTTAATATTGGGCTTGCTTTTAAGCCCTTTTTTGCAAGATTTAAGCCCTATCTATATGACTAAAAGGTGTATAGAGCCTGACGATTTCTGAATGTATTTCAAATTTATATGAATTATTATTAATGCAACTTCAAAGCAGCATCGTTGACACATATGATGCTCTGCTTACGAAATATATAAAAAAAAAAACCGATATTAGATTCTCTAATTTCTAATTTCAATTAAATATTCATATGCAAATCGAGTTTTTCATTTAAGCCTTTCAAATACCAGGCACCCATTACAAGACTCTGCCCACTTTTCCATTTGCGTATACCCTGAATGAGAATTGGGAATTCAGAGTATAATCGATGCGTTTAGTTAATATTCTCTCCTAACACCCACACTAATTACCGTTATTAGTTATCTCCTTGGTCGCTTGAATCTTTTCAATTAAATTCTCTAAGCGCGAACTGGGACCGCGATACAACATCTTTAGGGCCATCATGGCATTGTCAGCAAGCAATCAACCAATCAATCAGTTGATCAATCAATCAAATTGATTTCAGAAACAGACACAATTTACACTAAACATTTAGCACTAAGAACGTTGAAGCTGCTCCATAGGAATTCGCGGAATGCTTTGTTGCCTTTTGCTATTCGCTTGATTAAAATTACAAATTTTGTTATTCAATTAACACGCGCGACACCAAAGGATCGCAACTGCTGTTGTTGTTGTTGTTTATGATGTTGGCGCGACAATGAGAACGTCCTAATGCCGCGAGCACCAAAATGTGACTAAATCAGAGCCAAGAGCCAAGCGCCGTAGGAAACCCGAAGCAGTAAACGCCGTCGCTGTCGACGCCGTCGTCGTCGCAGCAGCCAAAAGCAACGGGCGTCAACGCCTATTCAACCAGCAGCAACAGCAACAACAACAGAAGCAACACAGCAACAACAACAATAAATGCGAGCACTTAGCGAACCAGTTGGTTGCTCAGCGCATGCGTGTCTGTGTGAGTGTGTGTGCGCTTGCATGTGTTGGTGCGTGTGCGGTCTGCCTTTTGGGATTCTCGCACCAAGCGCGCGGCGTCGGCGTCGCTGCTGCGCTGCCAGCAAATGAAAAGCAACAAAGCAAAGCATTAAATGGCGCCCCATACAGAAGCGCGCATACACACACACACACACACACACAAACGAACACATGCTAACGGAAACCGAAACGCAGCCATGCGTGAGCGAGCGAGCGCTACCCAGCACACAGAGAGAGAGCAAGAGCGTCAATGTGTTTGTATGCATGTGTATGTGCTTGTGTGTGTGTGCTGCCTATGTACAGCCAGTCAAAAGGCGGAGCATGGGAGCCCCTATGGTGCGACTGTCACATTGGGCGTTCATTTAGGTTATGGGCGCGGGAGAGCGAGAGAGCGGGTGACTGAGCACATACTTTGTTAATTTGCTGTGGACGGGGAGGTAGCTGTACATGTTGATATATATATATATTTCTTATTTATGTGGAAAAAAGACGAACGAAGTTGAGGCCGCAAAGAAATATGCAAATTAGGCAAAATGTCAGGTGTTGAAGCTTTTGGAAAGTTTTTTGTTTTGTTTCACTGCTATTGTGTGCTTCTTCTTCTGCTTGGTTTCTATTTGCGTTTAGGTTGGTCGACAGGTAAAATAAAAAAGGTTTCTAATTTAGTTGAAAGCTGAGATATTGTCGTTGGGTTTTTAAGAGGATTTTGCGCAAATTAAATTATTAAATATTTTACAATTTATTATTTATGGATGGCTTTTTCACAAAAATATATCTGAAAGCCTTTACTTAATTTAAAGTTAATAATATATAAATAATAAGAGGGTGAATGTTTATTTTTATGTTTATATATTTACATGCATATGCTTGAAAGCTTTCAGTCGACAAAAATTTAACAAAATAATATATTTTGTTTATTTTTTTCATTGTATTTTCTGTGTATTAATATTATTATTAACTTACTTTTTAAATCATAAGGTTTTTCAATTTATTTATATTTGATGAAGTAAAAAAAATAAAATATTTAAGTTTCTTTAATTTATCATAATTTGAAACAAAGTCCGTTCGGAAAGAAAAGTTTCTTAAAACGGAGACTGGATACTTGTTGTGAAAGTGAATAAATTTATCAGTTCTGGCAAGCAGAATAATGGGTTAGCTTGACTAGTTTAAAATAGTTAGCAGCTTTGGAGTAATCTTAGATAAATACTTGGAGATAAACCAATTAGATTCTTATTTACAAACATATGTAAATAAAGAACTCAAGACTGAAATAAAATAAATATCTACAGGAGTGGGACTTACATGAAATGCATTGGATTTCACTTACAAAAATAAGTATAATAAAATAAATAAAATAAAAAAATGAGAAAATACTTTTGAATAATATTTATATAATTGAAATTCACTATTGTTTAATAAATGAATAAATTTTAAATTTATTTTTATAGCATTAATTGAGAAACCAGACAAAACTTTTAGTGTTATAAATAATACATTCTACACATAATTTATTATTCTATTACATTAGGTCACGAATTTCCATTATTATTTTGATGTACATGCGAAACTTTTTATTTCATTAGATCCTCTCACACTTTCTCACTCTCTCTCTCTCTCTCTCTCTTGCCTCCTCTTTGCCTTTGTTAATATATATAAATGACATCCATTTGCATATAAAAGTAAACGCATTACAATTGCCGTCAATAAGCGCGAAGAAAAATTGACTAAAATTGACACAAAATGATGAGTGAAATTAAATTAAAACAAAAAAAAAAAAAAAAAAAAAAAAGAGAAAATAGGAGAAACAAAATCAGTTTGAAAAGGCCAAAAACGGCAGCGAACATGTTTAAGCCATTAGCGCTAAAAGTCAGCAAATGTCGCCCGTCAATATGGCAAAAATTGTGGCCAACAAGGACAACGAGTGCCAGTGGCAGCGCCACCACAGGCTGCACTCAGTGGCAGTCGGAGGCAACATGCTGCATGCCACTAAAAGCCAAATTAATTATGCATGCAACAGCAGCAGCAGCAACAAAGCCCCAAAAAGTGCAGCAGCAGCAAAAATGATTTTTTTTTTTGTTACTGCTGTCAGCAGCACTCAACACAGCACGCCCACATCCGACACACCCGACCCCTGCTGCCGCTCACTTAAACAAAAAACTATTAAAGCAATTAAAAAATCACTTTACACATTAGCAGCTTTTGTTGCTGCTGTTGTCGTTGCTGTAGTAGTGCTCGGCTTTTTTTCTCTTATAAGCTGCGCTGCCCAATTGCCATTGGTCGCTGGGCAGCCAATGGCATTCGTTTGTGGCTCTGCCAACGCATGCGTCGCTGCTGTGAGCGTGATAGCTATAGCTATAGACGCGCTGCTCTCTCTCGCTTATTTACTCTGCAGCCGTTGGGCAACTCTCTTGCTATCGCTTTGCCTGCTTTTGTCGTTGTTGTTGTCGTTTTTTTCAGTTCGTACTCGGCGCATTCATTGACAGAGCTGTCGATTGCGGGATTTGCTTATGCTTAATTACAGCGAAAGCTGCGCTAATTGTGCGATTATGTGTTGAGCTTTGCGTTGGGCTGTTGTTGTTGTTGTTGCTGTTGCTGTTATTGTAACTGTGTTATGCTGTTATGTTTGCAATAGCGCGAGTTTGTCGTTTGAGTCTTTGGTTTGGGTTGGAAGTTCGAAATTCCTCTCCCTACAGCTCTCTAACTGTAAAACTAACGTAGTTTTTTGTGAAGTATAACTCGTTTAATTATATAAATAAAATATATAAAATACTATATACAACTAAAATGTTATAAAATAAAATATATAGTATAATTTTTGAGATTTTAAATTTAAATTTGTAATATTTTATTAAACAATTAATAAAAATTAAATTAAATAAATGAGAACACAAATTTTAGCATTTAAATCAATTTTAAAATATTTGTTTAAAACAGAAAAAATCGAAAAAAAAATTCACATTTTTTTAAAATCAAAAATAATTATAATATCTTGTTTTAAATTGACTTCTATAATCAAATAATATTATATTGTCAAGCTACTTAAGGGGAAAAATATTGTTTATATAATATTTCTATCAGAAATACATGTTTAAAACAATCGAAAAAAAAATATATATATATATACATATATAGAAAAATTAGTTGTAAGCATTTACACCTTAACAAAACCAACCAAATCTCTGCTTAAAATATCAATTGACCAAAAACCAAAAATTTCCTAGAATTGCGTCAACTCGAAATTGATTAAATAATAGATGTAGAGCCCATCAATCAATTCAAAAAAGCAATTAAGGTTAATTTAGCATCCTTAATTTTTAATGTTAGCGCAGAAAAAACTTTTCAAATTGGAAAACACGAAAATAAATTTATTGCCGCCCCCACAAACGAACGCCCAAGTTTTCGCTCTAATTGCAGCAAGAAAATCATGAAATTTGTCAAGCTAATTGCTTGAGCAATGGAAAATCTTGTTGCTAAGCGTTTTCCAGTGTACTCAACATATCTGCTTAGCGCCCGTTCGAAAATGCTCAAATGTTCGGCGGAAAAATGTAAAAGTTTTTAGCATTTGAGTTGGGATTTTTGGCTTTTTGCCTTTTTGTCTCTGTGTTAATTACGTTTGACTGACAGTTTTGTGACAGCAGCAGCAGTAGCAGCAGGAGGCAACACGTTGCAGGACGACGACCACCACGAGCCCAAAGTCGAGGCTTTTTGTATCGCTGGGCGGGGTAGATTGTCGTGTTTCATGTGGACTTTTGGCGTGGTGGGTGAAAGGGTGACCAGATGCCAGGTAAATACTAAATGCGCCCTGAGTCTGCCTAAGTTTTGGCTCCTTTTTCGTATACCCAGCGATTGTTGTTGAAGTTGGCTATGGTCCATGTTGTTCATTAAGTTTTTAAGGCAATATCAGCATGAGAATAATTGATAATTTATAAAACTGAATTGTATACGAATTCAGTTTTTTATTTTATATTGATGCTATTTTTCCAGCTTTTAATATTTTTTTCATTCAATATTTTTGTATGCTCTCTCTTTATTAATTATTATAATTTTTTATATTAATTTTGTAGTTTTGAACAATTTTTTTTTATAATTTTATCTGTTTGTTTTCTGAATTAAATTTAATTTGATTATTATTTTTTATTTTATTTTATTTATATTATTATTCTAAATTACATTTAATTTGATTACTTTTTAATTGTTTAATAATTTAGTATTATTTTTATATTGTTTATATTAAAATTTGTTTTTATTTAATTTGAATTATTTATTAAATATATCTTTTTTATATATAAATACCATTATATTTTATCTAATTTTAACATACTTTACATATTTTTTATATTACATTTATTGCCACTCAAAAAGTTCTCATAAACACATATATTGCTGCAACAGGGTATCTGCTAGTCGTGCACCCTTTGCAGCCTGTATTGCCACATTCTAGCTCTTGATTTCTGTGCATTTTTAATGCGCGGCTAATGTGACGCCAAAAACTTTTGACTTTGACTTTGACTGAGATTTGTTGGTCAGCGAACAGAGAGCAGAGAGCAGAGGAGTAGATGAGATTGGTGGGTGGGATTGGTGGATGGCGGGGATGTGGGACTGGTGCTTCCACTCATGTGTCAGGCTTTTTAGGCTGCTGACAGCCAAAGGGTTTTTGGTTTTTTGTTGGCGCCCTCATGCATAATAGATAAATTATAAAAATAAGCACAACGCACACACACTCGCACACTCATATGTTGCGGCTGCCTGTGTGCGTGTGTGTGTGTGGATGGGTGTGCGGGGTGCCGCTTTAGCTGCCTGTCAGCCATTGTCCTTCAGCGCAAGTGTCCTTTTGTTACCACGCAGCGCATTTTAAATTAGCCACTTCTATTGCCACTCGCTGCTGAAGTCACTCAAATTGTCACTTTGATGTACTGACAGCTCCAAGCCCAAGGACCACAGCTCGAGTCCCGCTGCCCATGTACATAAATTAATGAGTATATGTGTGTCTCTCTCTCCACTTGCTCTGCATCTCTCTCTCTCTCTCTTAGTCTCCCTCTGTAGACTTGAAGCCTCAACTGCTGGTTTGCTCATTTTTAACTGCACAATTAATCAGACGCTTAAGACCACATTTAATTAGAGGCTTTAGCCCTTTTTAACTGAGAGAAAAAAATAAAAAAAATACAAAAATATGAGAAAACCCAAAAAAGGTTCAATTGTACTTTATTTGCACTTTATGCTAAAAGATTATATATTTTGGCTGAGCATTTAAATCGCATTAAGTCATACGATACTCTTAAATTATTTTGATTGGCGTTAATTGGTAATATTTAAAAATATAAATAAAAATAATATCTAAAAAATAAATAAATAAATAAATTAAATAAATGGAAATCTATGTTTATAATAGAAATTTATTATATATATAGAGAAAGATAAAAGAATTGATGGTTTGAGAGGTTTTAAGAACGATGCTCAAGGCTTGACTTTGTAAGTTGAAAACCTTATTATATTAATTAAATACATATATATATACCCATAATATATCACTCTTTACAGCTCTTCTTTAAATTCTTAGTCGATTCATGAGGTACATTAAAAAAAGGAACAAATAAATAAAGTAATTGATTGCCTTACAATGTTAAAAAGTTAGAAAGTTTTAGCTGAGAGTATAAGATTACCAGGAAATCTGGACAAGCTGCTGATATTTCAAGCAATAGTAGAGATTAAAAATATATAAAGTTAAATATAAAGCTGGATACAAATCTGAATACTAAAGATCCTTCAAAACAAACCCAAACAAACCCAACTACACTCAGCTACACTATTCACCTGGCTTACTCCTTTCAGAGTCCACTTCCGAGCATAGCCGTTGGGACACGCCTACCTAACCAAAGCCCAATTAGCTGGGCGCCAGCTGGAACCCAACTGCGCAGCCTTTCAAAACATTTGAGGCAAAGTCAATTCATAGACGAAAACCAAAACAATAATTAGAGGCAAACAATCAGATAAAGATAGAGATATATATCCGTAGATGTGAGGAGTCATCGGGGCACATAATGATGATCCTTTAAGAGCTATTACTCTCGATGTCAAGTTGCGTAAAGTCCTGTTGAATGAAAAATGAAGTGAGGAACTAAATCTGGGAGCGGGCATCAGCATCAGGTCAACAGGCTGCAGGCGCTGACACAAATCAATCAAGGTAGAGCAGGCAGGTAGAGGCAGTGGCGGTGCAGTTGCGTTTCAGTGCGGTTCATTGATCGTGCACTGAGTCAATCTTGATCGACTGTCAGAGCTAATGATGATGTGGCTGGCGACGTGTCGGGTGCGTAACGCCGTTTGCTTGCGCCTGCCCCTAACTGACGCCCCGCGTTTGAAAAGGGTTCGACTAAAGGTTTCTTTTTGTTTTTTGTTTTGTTTGAGGTTTTTTAGCATTTCGTTTCAGCCTGACTGACTAACCTGGCCATAATTGACTTTCGCACCTGCCCAACAAAACCGCAGCATAGTTTGAGCTTAGACCTTAGAGCCCCACAGCTGGGCACGTGCCCCGAAGCTTGTGGTCACGAGTGGGGCAGCTGAGTGTCCAAGTGTCTCTGTGTGTGTGTGTGTGTGTGTGTGTGTTGCCACAAGCTGTGGCAGCTGTTGTGCCACTGGGCACGCGTGCCATAAAGAGCTGAAATTGAGGCACTCGTAATTGAAATGCAAACAGAAAAAATCTTGAGCGCTGGCTGGCAAACAGATTAACATGTCCGATTGCCACATCCGTTTTTGGGCTTTGTGTGCGGCGGCGATTCCGGTTCCCGATGGCTATCTTCACCCCTCTCTCTCTCTCTCCCTCTCGTTCTCGCGCGCGCGAAACCCCGGAAACTAGAACTCTATGGCCGGGCGTTTCAAGTACCGCTGTTAACGGAACAATCAACTAAAGCAGCAGACGAAGAAGCAGAAAAAGGGGTCGACAATTCTTTCGGGTCTTCACGGCTTCGCTGGCGAAATTGGGTTTACGATGGCGAACGCACGGCCGCTGGTTGTTGATGTTGATAATAAACATAAAATCATTTTATTGCCCATCATCATTTTGTCGTCGACGTTTGCGCTTACGTTTGACATTTAACTAATAAGCCAAAGGTAGCCAAGGTACAGCCTTCTAGTGGGCCAAAAACTATTGACTGAAGACTTTGCAATTGCATTTGCTATGCATAGCCCAACTATGGGCATAAAAGAGCGAATGATGCTCGCCTAATGCCTGGAGGTGAATAAAATTATTTATGGCTTATTACGTTAACATGTGGGAGAAGCCACAAATATTGAAAATGACCAAATTGGGAAATGCACTAAGTGAACTAGTCGGTTAGAGCTGGCTTAGAGAGCCTAGCTTAAAAATCTCTGGATTTACGTTTTAGACATGAATTAATGAAAATTACTTGTGGAAAATGAAATTAACTAAGATATATAAAGTTTATTTATTTTTACCCTTAATTTAAGACTAAGTTCTTTCGCAGAATATTAAAACCTGTTGTTTACTGATCATATTTATATATCATTTATTTTGAAATTATTAGTTGATTATTTATATTTATTTGCTTTATTATTATTTTTATTACTATTATAATTTTATTATTATTTTTATTATTTCTTTATATATTTTTAATATATATAATAATTTATTTGCTTTTTGTTTTATATTATTTCTTATTTTTATTTATTTATTTCAGTTTTTCTAGGTTATTTATTTATTTTTATTTTTATTTATTGATTTATTTAAATATTATTATTCCACTAAAATTAAATTGATTTATTCATTAACCATATATAAATCAGCATATGAAATTGTTCATTATTTATCATTCATAATTTATTTTTTATTCCTTAAATGTATAGCGCCTTTGCACCATATATTTAAATCATTATATATTATTTTATATTAATTACTCATATTATTTATATACCAATTTATTCTAAATATTTCTTTTACTTATTCTTCTGACCAAATTTTTGTTTTATATAATTTTTAATAATTATTCATTACATATTATTTATAAAGGAATTTATTCTATGTAATTTATTATTTATTATAATTAATCAATTTTATTAATTATTCATGACATATTATTTATATAAGAGATTATTTCACATGGTTTATTATTTATTATAATTTATTTTTTATATTATTTATATTTTTAAATTAATTTTTAAAGTTAAAGCTTGGCGATATATAAAAACATGTTAACGAAATGTTAACATGTTATATTTTATTTTAGGTTAAATAGTTATAAATATATATATAGTTAATATATAAGGCTAATATCTTATACACCTGCAGTATACAAACAAAGCAGCTTATGTGTTGATAATTTAAGGTAAATAAATCAAGCAAATTGAAACTGCCTTATTTAATATAAAAAATTCCTTGGGTTGTAAAAAATCAGCCAAAAAGAGCAGCTGAGTTTACATAGGCTTAGATAAGAACTAGAAGAACGGGAAGAGTTTGTAAATTTCTTCTGCTATCCATTCCGAAAATCTCTGTCAATATTCACCTCTCAAATCATTGCCAGAGATATGCAAAGTACAGGCAATTGCAATCATTTGATACGGGAGAGATGTAAGCTGTGGCAGGAGTCAAGAAGCAGGCCCAGTGGCCTGCAACCACCGGCCTAAATAATGTATGGCCATATGCAAGATTTATGCAGTGGAGAAGCAGAGGACAGGAAAGACATAACAATACGTCCAAATTAAATCCTTTAATGCCAAGGAAATGGAAGAGTAAGAAAAACATTTCAGCGTGTATTTCATTTAAATTACCAAGAATTTATCTTTCCAGAGAATACGCAAATGTGAAGAGCTGGGTTAGGTTAGGGTGGGTTCACTGGGGCTGTGAAGTGGCGTGGAGTGTGGTGTGGTGCGTGATGTGTGTGGAGTGCGTGGAGTGTTTCCCCAAGGAGCGGGTGGTGCGCGAAATTGTGCCTTGGAGTCGCATAAGACAAGCAACGGCGAAAGTGGCACCAAAAGTATGCACATGGGAGCCACCAAAAAGGGGGGCAACAACAGAGCAGGGCGTGGACGAGGGCGGCAGCGGGAGCGGAGCACTAAACCAATTGGCGTGCTCTGTGTGTGTGCTGTGTGTGTGTGTGTGTGTCGTAAAACGTTCGCAGACTTTTTATGCGAAATGAAAACGTCTTGCGCGAAAAATAAGAATAAGTTGCCTGGACTTCTCGGAGGGGGAAAGTCCTGCTGCTGGCAGAGTTTCCTTCGCTTCTTTTTTTCTGGGGAGGGGGGAAACTTGGCCAGGCAACACCTAACGCACATAAATCATGCAAAAGGTGGCAACAGCCAGCTGAAGACAAACAGCAAACAAAACAAAGCGCTGGGCGTGTCATAACTTTTGCTTGAGTCCTTTTTGGCGCGATTCCCAGGACATGGTCAGGCAGCCTTTTGCAGGACTCGCGGGAAACAGACAGCGCGCCGGCGTCTCGCGCGTCCAGCATCTGTTTGCTGCTGCAGGCAAAACTTGCTGGCCAACAACTAAGAGGGTTTCCACTTAAGAAGTGACCAACTAATGAATACCCTGTAATAAGTGGGTTTTCTAAGACAGTTTGAAGAATAAGATATATATATTATTAAGGATAGCTCTCCAGCTCGTTTGCTCCAGCTCTTTCGTAGATATACCTAAAAGCCCAACTATAAATCGATATGTGTATATCGATTTTTAACTACTTCATTCAATAAAGGGCTCTTATAAGCAACACAATTTCAATTTCCAAACAAAGACAATAAATCTCAGAGCATTATATAAATTCTTCAATTACAGCATTATACCCTCCCTCAGCTCGTCTGTAGGGTATTTAAAATTGGTAAAAAGTAAGTCGCTGCAACTGACAGGGCGTGCCAAGTGCAGCGATAGCCCTGCCTTGTGCCCCCCTTCAGCCCACCTCGCCCAGCTCTCGAGCGCTTCTCAACACTGGTCTATGTGGAACAACTTTTCTGTGTTTTTCTGATTTCTTTTTGTTGTTTTTTTTCGCTTCTCTCGCTTTGGTGTCAAGGCGTTTGCACACCTGAGATTGCAAAGTTGCGTTTTAGTTTTTGACTTGTTGTTATTTTGGGCAGTTATTATTTATGGATAATACGAAGAAGGCAAGAAATGGAAATAAGGAGGGCGTCGCCAAGGGTTAGACAGAGATAGATAGAGATAGAAGTACGTATAGAGAGTGCGTTTAGCTGTGAGGCACATTTGATGCGTGTTGACCCAATTAAGTGCGGCATTTTGGTTAGAGATCTTTAGCTTAAACGTGATCTCGGCCCTTTTGAGTGTCACACACACACTCAGAGAGACAGCGTGTGTGTGTGGTTCATTAAACTGTGCCATGTCATCTGCTGCTAACCGCTTCAGTGACCAGTTTTCCACCAGAGATTGACATCTAAAGCAATTTGCGTTCATTTCTTGTGAAAGCAACGGACATCGAGCAGCTTGACAAGCCGCGGCCACTGTGAGAATTTTTCGCCACTTTAAGCACAAATCTCCAGAAGCCTCAAAATATAATTGGGAACATTTTGCTTTTCTCTTGAACTGTTGAACGGCTTGCACAGCCAGCAGATACCCTGCAATGAGCTCTTTCGTTGCTGATGAAGCATTTTGGCATGAATTTTTCAATTGAAAAATGTAAATTAAATGTGAACTTGTTCAGAGCATGCCTGGTAGGTAGATACCCTGTATGTGTTGGGGTACTACCGGGTAATTATTAATACATTAACTAACACTTAAGACAATTACTGCAAAATAAGCATGTCTTAGTTTGCTTGGAGAATGCTCGACTAGTAGATACCCAGTTCTTGTTAGGATTAAGCATCCATTACCAGTAAATATTTCTATTTAGGCACTCGCAGTAAGCTAGTGAATCAAAATTAATTGTAAGCATGTTCGACTAGTAAATACCCTGTATATATTGAGGTTCTTATGGCCAAGACTGACGCTTGAGGTCTTTATAATGGAAAGATAGAGCGCACATTGTCCAAAAGCATAGTTTGCTGGACTAATGCATACTCCTTAATTCCTATAAATTATACTTAGATACGCTGAGTCATCCAGAATTAAGAAAAATCTACCAAGATTCATATTTCTTGTGAATAGTTTTGCTTTACTCACTGGAAAACTCCATTTACTTTAATAAAAGTAATATAACTCTTCTCCAAATCAGCTCCCACTTCTAGAACCCATAAAACTGAAGATATAGTATGCTATGAAATGGGAAATGCTGGACTGAGCTAGCAGAGCCCCCCTATCGCCACCCCTTGCGACACGCAGGGTATTTGGCTGTGGGATAAATTGAAGTAATCAAATCCCATCCTCTATTCTCTTCTTCTTTTTTTGGAGACAAACAGCAATTATTTATGGTCTTAGTCGAGGCGGACATGTGAGGCGCTTGCTTTTTGCACTCTTTGGGCTGTGCTTGGGCTTGTCGTGTTTGTCTTGTAAGACAAATGTGTAATTAATTGCGTCGCATCAAAAGGAAACTTGAAACGGAACTAACTAACTATTTGCATACAGCATGTCTTAATAAAGAGACCTTCGTGCTAACTCTCCGGTCCCTCCCGCTCTACGCCTGTAAACCACTACCCCTCTACACCTCAGTTAGCTTGTCAGTTTTTAAACTAGTTGGGGCCGCTGTTTCCTGCGTCTCGTACACGTGCTATTAATAAATCAAAAGGACACAGGCTCTGCGTCCGACCGGAAGTCCAAGGCAAAGCCAAACAAATGAAATGACTTGAGCACAACTTTTTAGCGCAGACAAAGAAGTAAGCAGCTCTCACTCTATCTCACTCTCTTCCTCTCTCTCTCTCTCTCTCTCTCTCTCTCTGTCTGTCTGGGCTGCAACTAATTGCATTTCATTGCATACATGTAGGCGCTGCAGCAGCATCAGCTGCACAAATTCCGCCGCACAATTTCTTCAAATCACATCGCAAGCCGTAAAACGTTTCAAAATCGTTGCCAAATAGCCATGGCGCACACGAAGCCACAGAGCAAGATTTCCGTGGAGCCAACCACACACAAGTGCTCCTCAGCTAGCTGGCCAAAGACCATCAGAGCTGCCCCAGCAGCCAGGCAGGCGCAAGGCTGTCTCGAGCCGAGGGGCGGGCAGAGTCGTTTCGACTGGCCGAGTGTTGAGTGCTGTGTTAGGTTAACTAAGTGTGTGCACTGAGCGAAAATGCGAGCGATAATGCAGATGAGAGCATTTGCAAGCACTTCAATTGATAATAATAAAACTAGCATTGATGATGCTATGCAATAGCTCGAATCAACAGAGATAAAGCGAGACGTACGACTGCATAATACTCGTTCAAGGTTAGCATTAATGATAAACCTCTTGATACTAGTTCTAGAATTGTAAAAGAACTCATTATAAAATAAAAATAAATACAACATTAAATAAAAAATAAATAAATAAAATGCAAAAATAAATTTTAGATATGAAAATAATTATACAATAAGAAAAATAAATAAATAAAATATAAAAATAAATTCAAGAAAAATAATATTGTAATAATATATAAAATATATGTATATTAAAAAAGGGGAAAAAATGTATATACAAAAAAAAAAAAACAAAATAAATATATGTATATATTTTTTATATCATATATTTGAAACAATTTTATTTTTCTTGAATGTAATTTTATTTATATATATACATAAAGACATATTTAAAAAAAAAAAATATATATATATATATATATATATGCATAAATAACAATTTCTTTTTTTAGGAAAAGCGGATTGACGTAAATAAATACTAGAATGTCTCGTATTCTAATAAACTGTCTACTACCTTACTTTTTTATTATTTAAAAACAAAAGTACAATAATTTATAACAAACAAAGTTTCTTTCAATGCAGGACTCTATCTTTATCCTAACAAAACTCCTTTCATTTCGCTCAGCGTACTCAAGCGTACGGAAGCCCGATAAAGACATTAAACCAGCGCCAGCTCAGTCGACTTATTCAAGCAGTCAACCAAGTGAAGTCTGTCTACATGTGTGTGAGTGTATGCCTGTGTGTGTGTGTGTGTGTGTGTGCTTGGCTAGCAAATGGACAGCCGGCAGCAGGACGCGACATTCGAGTAAAAACAAAAAGCACAAGAAATTGTGCAAAAAAAAAACCAAATGCCAAACAAGAGGCAAGCACAAAAGAGGCGTGGCAGGCGTGAGGGTCGAGTCGAGGAGCCAAACAGCAGCAAACGAAACAAATAAACACAGGAAAAAGCATACGAAATGGCACTAGAGAGAAATGTGGCAAAGCAGAGCCAACAGAGCGAGGGGAGTGGGCGGCGGGGGGCAGTGTGAGGGGCCAGCTGTGAGGGGATGCTGTTGGTGTCTCAGGCTCAGCAGCGCTCGTTCGACAGCTCGTAAATGGCAACGAGGATGTATGTGGTGAAAGTGAAGTGGCTTTCGCTCTAGCTTCAGCTTCAGCTCTGGCTGTGGCTGTGGCGACTGCGACTCCGACTTGGTGTTGATTGCTGTTTGGGGTTTTTAAAACGTAGTTAGGCTGCCCCTGCTCGGCTCTCACTCTCTCCCTCTCTTTCTCTCTCTCTCTGTGTGTGGCATATGGCAACGACACCCGCGGCACAGGTGTAGAGCACCCAGGAGTGTCATCGCCGGCAGCCATATAATACCCCATACGACAATTTCAATGGTTATGGCAAGGTTAAGACTGGAGCCGAGAGGAGCTGCTGCTGATATGTGACAGAATATTTATATATACACAGACCTGGACAGACACATATATACACATACATACATACATATATATATTTATATATGTCTGTCTGTGCTTGTTCACTTACCCGAATAGAAACTGTCCAGGCTTTGCAATTCCTCATCATCGTCGTAGTCCTCATCGCCGCTCAGGCTAAGCAAATCATCTTCCAGCTCGTCCTCGACATCTTCTGGAAGTGAAATAAGATGAAGAAGAAGCAGTTAGTTGTTGCTGTTGTTGTTGTTGTTGTTGTTGCAACTGCTGCAGCAGCTTCGAACTGCGGCACGTTCCACAGAGCCGCTAGCTGCATGCCACGTCCCCAGTTGCAAGGAATTTTGATTATGCTATGCCCCTGGGTGCCATAATTCCATGCCCAAGCATAGCCTCAGACTGCCATGTCCCAGCTAGTCCCCCCTCTCCCTCCTCCTCACCCTCCTCACCCTCCGCCTCCCCTCCTCCTAATCCTCCTCTCTTGCTCGTGTTTGCCTGCTGCTTTAAGAGCATTTAAGAGCACCTTGGCTGACTGCTGCGCATGCGCCTGCCTCTCACTTTGCTGAGCGCACAAATTTTGTTTTGATTTTTGACCACAAACTCTCTCTCACACACACACACACACACACACTCACTCATAGAACAGCTGTTGGCTTAGCACGTGTTGTGCACCTCTGTCTGAAGGCACAAATTCTTGTTGGCTTTGAACCCGTCTGCGTTTCGAAACGTGGAATGCCTGGCACAACATTCGCCACACACATTGCTCATACGCACCGTTTGACGCGTCTTTGTCTGGACTCTGGACTCTGGACTGACGGCTGTGCCGCAGCTGAGCCGTCTGGCAGCTCGTAGATTCATTGAGTTATGACATTTTTGGCCTTTTGGCTCCTTGAACTCTGCGTTAGGCAATCAGCGCATATTTGTCTTAAATGAAAGTTGTATGCGAGAGAATGAAGTGAGGGAGGGAGGGGGGGGGGGGGGTATATGTAAAGCATATGTAAAGCTGTTTTATCTGGCTATTGAAAATGAGTCAACATGCGGCGAGGGTGGTCTGAGATGTTTGAGAATATTAATGGATATTGAGATGTTGCTAATGCACTTAAAGACAAAATTAGCCTAGGAATGTTGCCAAATTTAACTTAAGCTGGCTGATGTAAGCCATTAAGGTAACTTAAATAATGTAGGGTATCTAGGTTATCTAGTTTTTCTAGGCTCTCTAGACTCTAAACATGTTTTGATTGTCTGCGATTTTAGCTTAGCTTCAATATGAATATAAGCAAGGAAGAAGGAAGAAGGCAAGAAGGAATAGCTCAACAAGATATCCGAAAATAACTTATGGAAGTGCTTCGAGGGTACCAAGAAACATGGGTGGACGTATATATAGGAGGCTATGTATACTGTATAGGTAAAAATATATATTAATCATTAATAAATAAATCATTTTTTTGAAAGAAAACAATCATATTTGAGAGGATTTGTGAACAGACCTAGTAGAACTAAGTAACTTACATGATTTCAACCAACTGAAAATTGAATTAAAATTAACTATAATATTTTATATATTTATTTATTAGGTTTATTAGTAATCAGTCAATCAATGATCATATGACTTATTTATAATACTTCGTGTCTTTCGTATCATCTAATTATGTTTACCTTATGTAACTAAATAGAAACTTTGCGTATAGCTAAAACACCTTAAGACTTTACACTTTCTATTCTATTCTATTTCAATCATGTTCCATTTCAATATCCAACTCTTTCGAGCCTTAACAGTCCATTAAAAGAGGTTAATTTTAGCCTTTGACATATCGGACTTTAACTTTTTACAATCTATCTAGCTGCACTCACTCCCAACTTGAGCACCCACAATTTGGTATCGAAGCGTAATAGGTCGAAATATAGATCCATATAAAAAGCCATAAACTAATTACGCAACCCAATTGAAACTGGAGAACATAAAGCTCGCTGGCGCTGAAACGCATTTGCCACTGGCATTTTATTAGTTTCTAATTACAAAATGAAATTTCGGGCAGCAGCAGCAGCAGCAGCCGCAGCAACAGCAACAGCAGCAGGGTGATTCGCATGGCGTGGCATGCAACATTCTAAGCGCAGCTTCAACCATTTCTTTGACGGCGCCAATAGCGACGTTTTTGACGATGTGCTTTTATGCCACACTTTGCATACCGCGGATAAACTAGAGACAGAGAGAGAGAGAGAAAAAGGGAGAGAGAGAGGAAGAGAGTGGAGTTGGGGCTGGGTTGCAACTGCGAACGTTGCCACACGTCCAATAATCCTTGTCCTGCAGCTGGGGAATACTTCATCAGCGGAAACAAAATTTTACGAATTTCACTGCATGTGTGTGTGTGGCATGTTGCACGTGCGCTGAGCGCCATCTAGCGGCGAGCGCACGAACAACTTGCTACATGCCTGCGAACGCAAGTGCAACGTTCGCCTGGGCGACGCGTCCAAATGGCGACTTTGACACGATGCGTCGTATCTGGCTCCCCACTCCCCACTCCCCCTCCCCCTTCACCTATCTGTTCCTGTGCCACCTTCTACTCCTACCGCTGCTGCACCTCTCCAGCGCTCCGTTGCCCAGCTCTTGATGATTATTCAACATGCGCTCTATAGGGAGCCGTATGGCCTGTGCTGACCTCACCCCGCCCCCCTTTTAGGTGTCTTCTTTAGCTGCACTAACCTGTCCTGGTCGGGACCTATACTCTAGGAATGGGCATTACGACATGGCCGAAATCTAGGCATCTCTTTGAAGGCATACATCTTCCTTATCAATTAAAGGGGCTTCCTTTATATGGAGTGGCTTCCTTTATATGTAGAAGTAGATTTTTTACCTCCCATATGGACAGCATTTAGAATGGGAATACGGCAATGCTTCTATAAGTCTCTTATGGAAAACCGTACAAATGCATATCAAACTATTCTTCATGGAAATCATATATTGAGGTTTTTTTTAAAAGGAGCTGTTGTATTTTCCTCTATCTTTCATAGAGACATAAACATATAACTAACCTAGACAAACTAGCTCAGATGAAGTTATATATGAAGCTGATCGCAATAATTTCGTATTTAATAACAAATATGTATAAAATAATTTAAATAAACATATACGAAATTTATCTCAATAATTTTCTATTTATGCTATTTTTATTTCTTCGTGTTTTTCCCCTTTGAACCCGTTGAAAAGGGGAAATCTGAGTGCTACGAAATTACTTTAAATAAATTCTGTCATCTAATACATTTTTAATTTATTAGACGTTACACTTACTCATACAATAAATAAAATTATAATTTTTTAAATTGCCAATAATATGATATTAATAATATAATATTTTTTTTTAAATTCTCATTAATATTATAATATTAATCTTAATTTATTTATTTATTTTATTAATCTTAATTTATTATCCAGGTTCCCGCCCAAGTGTATGAAATCTTCGTCGCAGTGTACTCAAATTGACTTTCTTGTACTCTATTTGCCTCTCACTCACATTCACTCACTGCCTTGCTCCCTCCGCCGCTCTCTCACCCTCTCTCCCTCTCACCCTCTCACCCTCTCTCGCTCTTTGTGGCGTGCTGCTAAAATTGGCTTTCGTCGAATTGTTGCTTTGAGTTTTGCAAATTTTTCGACACCGCTCGCCGACGCTCATTGCGTTTTTATGGATGGCTAGAGGGAGGTGTACGTGTGTGTGTGTATGTGAGCGTGTGTGTGTGCGTGCTTGTTTGGTTGCATTCATCAGCATCGACAGTCGCCTGGGCTAATTTTATGGCTCGCATCTTGCGCGCTCGTCATGTTAATGAAGCGAATGCGCTCTGTGTCTGTGTGTGTGTGTGTGAGTATGGAAAGTATGTACATGTGTGTGCATGTGTGTGCATGTGTAGCCTGTGTGCCGCTCATAAATCGAACGAAATTTGCATATGATGCCAACGCCATCTTGCGGCCATTAGGCGAAGCGAGGCTCTGCGCGCATTTTTATGTTGCTGGCCAAGAGCTTGATGCTGCTGCTGCTGCTGTTGTTGTTGTTGTTGTTGTTGTTGTTGTTGCTGCGGCTGCTGTTTATGCCCCGCCACGCCCACATATGCCATTGCAGCAGCGCAGAACACTCGCGCAAATTTCCCAAAGCGATGCCTACAACACAATGCACAGCGAAGCCCAAACCCAGGACCTAGTCCCGACCCAGGTCCAGCTGTAGCTATAGCCAAAGCTAGAGCTATAGAAGAACCAGTCCGACAACAACAACAACAACAACAACAACTGGCTGTTGGACACTGCAATGTGAGCGCGAGTCCACGCTGCGCCAGTGGCGCCCGCCCCCAGGGAACGGCTGAAGCGGCCGCCAACTGAGTCTGACCCCAGGGAGCAGCCGAAAGACAGCAAAACAGAGACGGCGACCGGCAAGGGTGGCCAGCGGCGGGGATGGGGGGAGGGGGGTAGCCACCATGTGGACGTCGCTAGCTCTCAACAGCGACTCTGTGTGACTCGCTCTTAATTCGATTCGTTTGCCTCAGACGCTGCTCCTTTGCCTTATCCCCAGTGCTCCAAATTCTTCCTGCTCCTTACCTATCCCCTTACCTCCCAGCTCCTCCCTGCTGGCGGCCCCTGCCCGCGCCGCTGGGAATTGTTGCGCAAATGCTTTTTGTGTGTTTCACTGTTTGAAAATTATTGCAAGCAAAATATACAAAAAAAAAAAAAAAAAAAAAAAAGAAAAGGAAATAAAAATAAAAAGAACGAAAATATCAAACGATATGATATGATAGAGCATATAGAGAGATGGGAGTATGTGGGGCACATAGGGAAGAGGCAGGGTTGGCGTCGATTTGCTTCAATGTGTCTCTAATGCAGGCTATAAATTACTTATGCTGCAAAATGAATCTCTGCTGCGTATTTACAGTCGAAAGCTAATTTATCGATTACCGATAAATGCTGATTTTAACTGGATTTAATATTACTCGCTTACAATTAGCAAGCTAGAATTTTCTTAAGGATTTGTCAATTATATATATATTGATAAAGATAGATGTAATCGATAACAATTTGGAAAATAACAGCTTATCGATAATCAGCCTTATAGCTAATATAGTAATATTATACTATGTATATTCTGAGCATTTTGTACAAAATAATCATCTATCGATAACATCATTTTCCAGCAATTTATCGATTAATTTAAGACACGCCCAACTATAATCGAGCTAATCATTAATCAATATGTGGGACGGGACACCAGCACATGTGAAGCCATCAAAAATTTGTCATGCCATTTGTCAAAATTCCAGACAACATCAAGGCAAACATACAAACACACAAAGCTAGGGATAGGGCGAGGGATATAGGAGGAGGGGGAGAGAGCCGCACAAACATCGACTCTATGCAATTCCCTAATCAAAGCCACTGAAAGCAATGAAGTTTTGTCATAAAATTTAACGCACCTTTCGTGTGTTCCCAGAGGTGCAACCCAACCGCTCATATAAGGGGTTTCTGCACCTGATAATTTTACTATAAAGCAGACAGAGAGAGAGAGAGAGAGGGAGACAGTGAGAGAGAGGGAGGGACAGCTGATAACTCACTTTTGTTTCATTTTTTTCGATACACAACGGAATAATAATGGCAAAATGAGCAACTTCGCTATGCAACAAGAAGATGTCGCTCTGTCTCGGTTTCGGTCTCAAGATGCTCCCCAATGAGCATACCAATAAACATGCTACACCCACACCCACACCCACACACACACACACACACACACGTACAGTGGCACATTGTGTCATTTGTTGTTCCCCACTCGACTCGACTCGACTTGAGTCGCCTCCGCTCGCCTCTGCTCGCCTTGTCTGGTCCCGACTCGACTCGACTCGGCTGCTTATATGGCAATGTATAATTTTTATTCGCACCCAGGTTGCTCCCAGCGGATGTGTCGTCCTCTCTAGCACACCAAAACGTAGCCAAGCTGTCATAGAGCACCCCCTACACAGCAGCCAACCCCTTCCGAGCAGCCCTTCCACCCGCCTCATCGAGTGTGCAACCGAAATATTGCAACATAAAACTTTACACAAATATAATCTATAAGCAGCAAAACTCATATTAATGTTATAGCATATGAAAGAGATGGCAACAACGATGCCAGAAAGAGACGGAAACTGAGAGAGAGAGAGAGAGAGAGAGAGAGCCTGGGAGAGAGAGAATATGTGTATTATAGCCATAGCCTTGGATAGCGAACGCCACAAGTTTTTGAGTGTGTGACACTGTGGTATTTACTGAGCCGCACAGTGGTGCAAAACTAATTGAAATGGAGTGAATATGAAATTTAAAATAATTAAAAATAAGGCTAAAAATACAGATTGTTCAGATTTATAAGTGGAATACAAATTAGTAATTAATTAAATTTAATTTAAATATTTTTTCTTATAAACTTATTTTTTAAATAAAATAAACATAAAATCGATGAAAATTTATTCACGTATGTAAATTAAAATATTATATGGAATTTATAAGCACTATATTTATTTAAAAAGAAAAAAAATAGAATTTTGTATTATATATATATTATATATTAAAAAATTATAAAATAAAAAAAAATAAATTCCCAAAATTAAATTGAAATTAATAAGTAAAATTTTTTTAAATAGCAAAATGAAAGCACTAATTTTTTTATAATAAATAAAAATTAGAAATTAATAACATAGAGTTGTATTATTAGAATATAATAATTGAACTGTAATCTAGTAATATATTAAATAATATATCAAATATTCATAGTATTCATATAATTAATTATAATCATATAATTAATTTCAAATAATTAAAATTGTATTAAATAATTTAAAAACATAAAATAACTGTGAAATATTATTAATATTAATCATATGTAATTCAGCAACCAAAACAAATATTGGATCGATTTCAAGTGCTTCAGTGTCACTGTGTTGGTGCCTGATGGTGCCTCAACTTGGGCCGTGTTGTTGATGCGCACAAAAGGGCCAATTCGTTCTCGCCGGGTTTCGCATGGCAGCAGCAGCATCAGCAGCAACAACAACAACAGGCAACAGGGGCAAAGGCAGAAAGACAATTTTCGGATCCCCCAAACTTATCACAGCCTCTCGATTTCCCTTTAGAACATTATACAACACACTGGAGAGCACTGGCTGTAGCAAGCCAGAGCGAAGTGGGCGACGGACGATGAAAGGGGCGTGGCCGTGGAGCAGCAGCAGCAGCAGGAGCGGGAGCGGAAACGGGGAGCGGGGCAAGGCAGTATGTCCAGGGCTACAATGACAGTAAACGAGGCAGCCAAGCAGAGGACGCACTGCAGCAGTGTACTTGTCATATGCGAAGAGTGCGAGCGAGAGAGAGAGAGATAGGCAGAGGGAGAGGGCGAGAGTAAGAGCGAGCGAGTATAGCTGCGCGCACTGGTGATAAAGTTTTGGTTCTCCATAGTGCCGTTAGTGGAGGCCCGACGCTGCTGCTGCTGCTGTGCGAGCGTGAGGTTAAAACCGGCTTGGGTCCAGAGCCCATAAGCAAAACTTGAGCTGCCAGGTACAACAACAACAACAGCTACAAGAGCAACAACTACAACAGCAGCACCCAGACGTACAAAATGCCATTCGACTCGCTCGTCCAGCTTGGCCTGCTGCATGTGCTGCTCCCCATGGCTGCCGCTCTCTAACAACGTGTGCGCGTGTGTGTGTGTGTGTGTGTGTGTGCTACGCTCTAGCCTGGCTGATGATGATGTTCTATGCCGCCATCGCCGCTTGGCTTGTCTGTTTGTCCAGCGGGAATACGTGGCCCGGCAATGGCAGCGGCAACAGAGAAAAGAGCAACAAATAATGAACACGCACGCACACATATGCAGTTGTGTCTGTGTGTGTGTGTGTGTGTCATCGGTTTGTGCTCCATTTAAACATGGCGCTTGCTTTATTACAACAAGAGCAACAACAACGGACCACGCCATAACGAGCAGCGCTTTGAATCGATGGCTTTACACACCCAAGTGCCATAATCCAATGACGCACAGGAATATCAAATACAACAACAACTGCACACACGTGTATTGCCAATGACTGTGTGTGCGTGTGTGTGTGTATGTAAATGTGCGCGTGTATGACGCCGCATGGACACATCAAACTTTATGCAGCGCCAGCAACAACAGTTAGTTACAGCCTCCTATGCGTCGGCGGCGGCGGCTCCTGCTGCTGCTGCTGCTGCTGCTGGCATGGGCATGCTACAGGGTGTTTCGAGAGAGTTTGCAGAAAAATGTGTTGCCTACTTTGCAGCGCGGCATTTACAGGGTAAATGCTTAGGCGAAGCGAGACTCAATCAATTTATGGAAATTAAATGAATGTAAAAATGCAATAAAAATATTATTATAATTAAAGTTGAAGTTTCATAGAAATATACACTAAAATATGCAGATGAATATTTTTTAAATTGAATAAATAAGAACCTTAATTTCAGGCAGAAAATTCTCTCTTCATTAACGTGAATTTTAATAATATTTGCAGATCTTGTGGTATATAGAATGCTAGATATATAAAGTCGGAAAGACTTTTTTGTAGTATAATATGACTAAATAAATATCTACCTATCTATATATACCACAAGATGTGTAAATATTATTAAAATTAACATTCATGAAAATATCACAAAAATTTAAAAATATTAAATATAAAATATTTAACAGTGAAAAAATAGCTGTGGCTATTCAGCTGCCTACTCCACTGGGTGCTGATTAATTCAGTTTAACACCCACTTGACTAGCAGATGAACTGAACACCCTTTAAAACAGTTCGCACTACAACATTGAGCAATTTACTAGCTAGTTGCGCACTTTTAAGCAGCTGAGAAGCCAGAGCTGAGGTTGAAGTTGAAGCTGCGAGAGCTCGAAGCTATAGCTATAGCTAGTTGCCACACGTAGCCACAACAACACAACAACAACAGCAACAACAGCAACAACAACAAGTTAACATTTGCTATTTATGAGACTGTCGAGAGTTATTAGCTGGACATGTGAATGCCTCAAGGGGCATGCCCAAGACGCAGACTCGGACTTGCAACGTGGGCGGGCGAAATATGGAGCTCTCTCTCTCTCTCTCTCTCTGTGTGTGGAAGGGGGGTGGGGCTAGCCCTGCTTTAGCAGTTCATATATGGGTAGATATATATCTTTTGCCAAAAGCCAATAAAATATGCAAATTGAAGTCAAACTTACCAGCGGCAGCAGCAACTGTTGGCTCTGTCTTGCAGTGCCCGTTGGCCACGTTCAGAGACGTTGTCTCCTCTGCCTCTGGCTCAGTGTCTCCAGGGTGTTGTACTTCAGCTGCAGTTGCTGTTGTTGTTGCTGCTGTTGCAGTTGTTGCTGTTGTTGTTGCTGTTGTTGCTGCTGCATCAGCAACATCAGCTGCTGGCTGCCAGTTTTGTTGCTGTGATTCATTGGGCACTCGCGCCTGCATGAGTTTGGATTTTCCAGTCGTCTCCTCCTCCTCATCGCCAGTTAGCTCTTCATCCTCCTCCTCGCTCTCCTCCTCATCGGCGCTCAGCAGCTCCTCTTTGGGCTCCAGTAAATCGGAGGCTTTGGCCGTCTTTGCGGCATCGCCAACGTTTTCATCCTCCTTTTCGCCAACTGTGTGTAAAAATAGCATCTTATTAAAGCTAATCAATTGAGAGGGTGCATATATGTTGAAGAGTTTTTAAAAAAGGTGGGTAGTCGACTTATACCCTGTATAAGTATTTTATTTACATACATTTTTGGCTTATATTGAGGTGGTAAGTAATCTAAGATGTATGTATTTCTCCCTCTCCCCTCACTCTTCTCTCGCTCTCTCTCTCTCTCTTCTGTCTCCCTCCCATGTTTGAATAATGACAATCGCAATTGGCTTCTAGTTAAACTAAGATACCTCGCATACCCTCTGTTCTATTACAGTACAGGGTATATAGCAGAAGAATGCAATGTTCAATGCTCTCACAGCAATTGCCTAATTGTTTGCACCGCTCGCTGTGCTCAAAGCTTAGACAGCGAGCATTTGCTGCTCACACACACACACACACACACACACACCAGAGACACTCACTCACACACACACACAGTCATATTAATACTCGCACACACACACAGACGCACGCACACTCATGCAGATTATGCTAAAGCACTCCCCGGGCGGCCATCGTGCCAAAAATTCTATTTACACGTTTTGTGTTTTATTGTTGGAGCCGGGTCTAAAGAAAACAGTTGCCAATAGCTCAAACTCAACTCCAGCGAATGCAGAAGGTGTATGCGAACGTGTGTGTGTGGGTGTGTGTGGGTGTGTGCGGGTGTGTGTGTTGGGCTCTGGCAAAGCCGCACGTGATCGATGGCGCTCGCTTGGCTCGACTGCCAAATCTTGAGGGGGTCGTTGGCATTGCCAAAAACAACTGCCTTAAAAGTAATTGCACGGGGTGCACCACCAACAGCAGCAACAGCAACAACAGCAACAACAACAATAACCAACAACAAACAACAGCAACAACAAGCAAAGTACAAGCTCATACGAAATGGAAATGTGGAACATGTGTAATTGTGCAATTAAATTGAATTTTTCATAAATTTCTTTACCTTTTTTGCAGTGAGGCGCAAAGCAAATGTGTGTGAGAGAGAGAGCGAGAGAGAGAGTTGCTTTTTTTTTATAATTTGTGTGACCATTGGGCGTGCTACAGGTGCAATATCATTTGCACAGGAGTCTCGCACAGCAGTTGAGATGGCAAGCGAAAGAGAGACAGCGTCGGACAAGCAGGTAATACCAAAATTTAACTGCTTGTTAAACTAATTTGTAATTAGCAGCAGTTAGTAGTAGCGTCAACTAAAGTGCCTGTCGACTATTATCAATTTTAACAGTAACTTTGGCTTAATAGCTATCAGAATTTAAAGTCAACTTCAGATTTCTTGCTGGGTAATGTGAATTTTAACTAAGCCCATAGCTTAATGTCAAATTTCAAGTGCATGTCAAGCAAACTGCAAACTTGAATTTTACAATAGCAAATTCTAACTAATTTTATAGATTTTCTAAAATTTTATTCATACTACAGCCACTTGTCAAACTGCTTGTTAGCTAACGTGAACTTTGATAGCTACTTCAGTAAATTTTTGTTGTAAATCTATCTGGAATGTACAATAATATTTTCAGCTAGCTTGTCAACTAACATGAACTTTGACAGCCACTTGAGTAAGGCTTAAATGTTTATTAATAAGAAGTCAGCTAATGGGAATTTTAATATGAAAAAATATTAGTTAGATTTGTCAAAAGAGCTAATTAAATTAATTAACTCAACAATAACTTTTGCTCGTCAATCATCAGATTTCTCAGTCAGTTGTTTCAAATGTTTTGCACTTTTCAATTAAGTTGCAAGGAAGTTGCAAGGAAGTTCCATTCAATAAAGTGCTAAGTCTCAATCAAGAGTCCAGAATCGATGGAATCCTTGAGCTGAGCTCAGCTCTCTTCTATTTATTTGCACTCAAAGCCCAAGCAAAAGACATTCCCAATGCCTATGACGACAAGAAAATCAACTGTGAATGATTCACCCGCCCCCCAGCGAAAGGTGGGAGCACTTTAGGGCAGCTGGTAGGTGGAGGCGTAGCCCGTGTGAGGGTAGGGAGTGTGGCAGGAGTGGGCGTCTCATATTGGTGACCGCGGCAAGGTAACGGCTTAAAATATATTGCCAAAAGGACATGCCGGAATCACACCGCAAGGAATCGCCGCGAAAATCAACATTATGCCAAGCCGGACGATTGCCAGAGCCGCGTCCTGTAGCCCATACAGAGGAGCAATTCGTCCTGCTGCTGCTGCGATGCCGCTACTGGCGCTGCTGCTCCTGCTGCTGCTGCTGCTTGTTCTGGTCAACATAATGGAAACGTCGACGACGACTTTTCTGTCCATGCGAAAACATTTGGTTATTATTTCCATATAAAAGGCCAGCGGTGCAGAGCGGGCTATAAAAACAGCGCGAGCCACTTGAAGGGATGTGAGTGTGTGTGTGTGTACGAGTGTGTGTGTGTATGTGTGTATGGGTGCCAGGCATGGGGAATCAATGGTGGGCAGTGAGGGGGCTGTGGGTCGAGAGATGGAGAGCTGTTTGCGGCGGAAGTGCCGCGTATTTTAAAATAAATGCGAGCAAAGGCAACGGCAAGGGGTTGTGTGTGTGTGCATGTGTATGTGTGAGTGTGTTGGTATGAGAACCAGTTATGGTCGTTAAAATTGTCGAAGCAACGCCACAACAACAACAACAGCAGCAAGAGCAGCAACAGCAGCAGAGACGTAGTCAAGTTCTTTTTGTGCAAGGCAGCAAAGCATGTGTGTATGTGTGTGTGTGAGGGAGAGAGAGAGAGAGTGTATGTATGTGTATGTGTGTAAGCGCCCATATGTATGCAAGCGATTTTCATTTTTGTTTAAAGCCCCCCAGAGTGCATTTCGCACTCGGTCGCTGCCAGTGCATGTGTGTGTGTGTGTGTATGTGTATGTGTGTGTGGAGCGCAAGTACCCGCATGTGTGTTTCTTACTTGTTTTTCGGCTATGGCATGTTTTTAAGCGTTTTACCCCAACCCCAGACGGCGAACGCCAAAAAGGTGCGCACTTACACACACGCACGCACAGACACACACACACATACGCTCGCACACATATTTGTAAACGTAATAATAAGCGTTGTCCCCTTTGACCCATCAATCCGTTGCCACTACCCAGAAACCCGCCGCTTGCCACTTTTCCAGCTCCCAAATGGCTACTAAGCGTGTGTAGAGAGCGACGAGCGAGCGAAACGCTCTGCAATCGAAACCAAAGTGTAACCAATGTGGAGCAGGGGGTGGGGCCCGCTGAGCGGTAGGCGGTGGGCGATGGTCGGTGCTGTGGCAGCTAAAAACAAAAGCCAACGCGCCAAAGCCTGCAACTTTTATAATGGCATTCGCATGTACATACGTGTGTACGTGGCTGTATGTATTGAAAACAAAAAAATAATGAAATAACAAACCCGAAGGTGTTGTTAAAAGCGCCAACAATAAATTTCATCAATAGTTTGCGCGTAAAACAGCTAAAAGCAAAAATAAACCAAACAAACGGCAAATAATCGATAAGTGTTAGCGATCACATGTTGAGGTTACCTGGGGCACAGACAATTTCCCAAGGCTTTGAATTTATCGATATGTCATGTTATGCCTTATTGAGTAATTCGTTGGTGCCGGCTTTACATTTCCCTATCGCTGAAAATAGGATAACTTTAAATGTCCCTTTTCACAGCATATGCTATGCTTCTTATCATGTGTAAGAAAAGGCCAGCAACAGCAGCAGCGATCACAGCCAATCGCCTTGCATTTGCATGTGCAAACAAATTTCCCTCTTTATTCTGTCGCTGTCATGTGGGAATTTCCCATTCCTCTCTGTGAAGCGGAATAATTGCCTTTTCCTACATTTGCACACACTCATAAGTTAGATTATGCCTGCATATGTAATGTGGCAAACATATGCGATCACATTGTGGTTTAAACTCTACTATAGTCTATATCTTTAACTATATCGATAAACAGTTTAGGGCTCCTATTGAGAAATGAAGCTGGTTTAAAGTGCAAGCTGAGGAATTTCCCTTGAGTTTGTGCTTGACAAAATGTTGCTGCCAGAAATGCGACCCCCTGGGCATTTTCGAGACAACACACACTTAGACACACACACACACACACAGCATAGCTGCGATCCCAAACGCCCACAACAAATCTATTTACCCAACTAGTTACCGTTAGACGCAGCCAATATACATACATGTGTGAGTGTGTGTGGAGGTATGTATATATGAGAGCTGTACATACACATATATAAAGCTAAAGCCAGGCATATACATACATATAGCCTATGGTGCTGCTGCTGTTGCTGCTGCTGCTCTTTGCAATGTCATAGCAAATATTTTGCCAATACACTGGGGAGCTGCCTCGCTCGCTCGCTCGCTCAGTCTCTCTCTCTCTCTCTCTCACTCACACTCTTTGCCGCACGTTGACGAGGACGACGAAAACGGGCGGGCAACTTATGCCAGCCAAAAACTGTCGCAATTTTAAGCCGCGTCAATTCTCCAGGTGTTTTGCTTTTAAAGATTTTCGCTGCACATTTTTGTTGGGTGAAAAAGGTGAGTGCCATAGTTCGAGCGCCCCAAAATCAAAGCTAAAATTTTGAAGCTCACATTGCTGTTGTTGTTGCTTGTCAATAAGCACGCACTAATACAAGTGCGTGTGTGTGCGTGTGTGTCAGCGAATGAAAATTCCCTAGAGAGTTGCGCATGTTGGCTTTGCTGTTGTTGTTGCCGTTGTATGTTGTCTGTTGCCTGGCGGCTGGCTGCGCCAATGTCAATCCCCTGGGATTGGCCAGAGCCGTTGCCGACTCCCCTGAGAAATACATGGCAATGGGTTTTCTGTGTTTTGTGCTTTTACACAGTGAGCGAGCGAGCGAGCGAACGAGCAGCAAAGAGAAAGAGAGAGTGCAAAAAAGAGCAAAGCCAAAGTTCGCTACAAAAAATTTTTTTTCGTTGTATACGTTGGGGAAATTTTATGCCCGCTACGCTGTGTGCAAGTGCATGTGTGTGTGTGTACTGCTGCTCATGCATGTGTATGTGTGTTACCGTTCACGTGTGTCTGTGTGTGTAAATTTGTGTGCGGCGCTGTCTTTGGGGGCTTCGGGCCGGTTTGCCAGTTACCGCCTCACATGTGCATTGGATTTATTGTCAATTTTATTTGTTATCATTGTTGTTGTATATGTGTCTCAGTACGTATGTGTGTATGGCTGTGTTCGTGTGTGAGTTTGCTGTTATTTACACTGACACAATTTGAAATTGTATTAAAAATTAACGGCACTTTGGTTGCCTTGGCTGCAGCTGCAACACGAGTGCAGGCTACCATTTTCTTTTTTTTTTTTTGAGGGGGCTTACCTATGCCACCCAATCCCAATCCCACTCCACCACCCTATCCCACACACCCATACACACACACACACACACACACACACACTTTAGTTGTCTGACAGTTAGGTGTACCGTTACCCAAGGGTCTTCAGCTGCTGCTCGTTGCAGCCCCTTCGATTACCGTCAACCTGCTCCAGCTCCTGCTGCCACTGCTGCTGCTCCCGCTCCCTTTGCACTTGTCACATTTTGGCTTTGGGCCCTGCCCCAAATCAATCAAGCACACACACACAGCTATAAATTTTGTCACTGGGGAGCTGCCGCTGGCTGTGTCCAACTTACGTTTAAGGCAGGCGCGCGGCTTGGCCTGTTTGCGCCTCGACATAGCCAAACAGTCGAATTGTACTGAAGAAGAAGCAGCACAGATATGCCAAAATTGGCCTAACGGTTAGTAACAATTAACTGTAAACGCGCGTTGCACTGGCCGAAAAGCGCGCCAAACACGTGTTTCACTCGAATAAATTGTTGTTTTGGTTCAGATGGCTTGGCTACGTTGAGCCGTGTCTGTTATCCTTGCGCCTGCAGCGTTCGCAACTGACTGAAGCTTGGCTGTTGGCCCAAAGTCCTGTCGACATGCCACAACAGTCAAAGCCAAACGCACAGCAAAGAGAGCACAGAACGAAAGCGAACTCTTAAACAAAATGGCAAACGACGCAGCAGCGAGCGAGAGAGCGCGCAACCAGAGCGTGTGAGTGAGAGTGAGCAGGAGAGGCCGAGGCAGCGGCAGCGGCAGCGGCAGAGAGAGAGAGAGAGAGAGAGAGTAAGTGTGTGTTTGTGTGTGAATGAGAGCCACCCAACGGCCGTAAAACTTGCCGGCCAACACAAGTATTAGAAGGAAACCGGCTTAACCCCTCGAGGGTTGCAACAAACATTTTTTTCCATCCCCTAGAGAATCGGGAATCGCACCAATCGGTGGCAGCCCTGTGGGTGCCCACTGGCTTATTTCACTCTCGTATGCAATGTCGCATGCTGTGACGTATGCGCCGTAGGAGCTTGCCGCCGCCTGTTGCAATTAACAAACAGTCAAGTCAATTATTTTCATGCCCCTCGAGTTTCGCACGTGCGTATGGGGGGTCCTGAGCGCAGTTGCTCGTTCCGCGCACATCGTTCGGTTAGCCCATGTCAAGGTGCTGTTGTTGCTTTCTCAGCAGCGGGAGTTGCCTTCAGCAGTGCGTGAGAACGAGAAGGCATTGCCGTGTAGAGTCAAACAGGAGCAGGAGCAGGAGCAGGAGCAGGAGCAGGAGCAGTAGTCGGCACAGGAGCTGCAGCAACAGCGGGTGTCTAAATCTTTATTCATCAGTTTCCACTCAATCTCAAGAGCTGCGCCTTGGGTTACGCTTGCAATTCCTTCCGATATGCTTCACTTAAGTTTCACCCTTAAATCACAGATTTGAAATGTTTTCAATTTTGCAATTGAATAATTTACTTAAGCAATACGATTTTTGACTTTCAGCTAGGGCTCAAATATCAAAATATTTATTATTTGAAATCATGCCTTAGTTTCCAAAGGGAAACATAAGAATAGCGCATTCTTTAGATTTATTTTATCTCGAGTAGCAAAGAAAAAAAAGACGAAATATTCTGTTTTATAGAAAAGATTTTTCTCAAAGGCTACTGCGCATAGATACGCTTAGAGATATTGATAAAAATATCTGTATATATAGATAAAATAAGACATTTAAAGGCATCTCAAACAAATTTTGTTTTAATTTGTAGAATATACGTTTTGCTAGTAGAATAATTATAAAACAAAAACACTTAACTTCAGCGTGATAAAAAAAAACATTCAAAACATTTTCAGTATGTAGGAAATATATCAAAAATATATTCTTAAGTATCTAAGTATAAGAAAAGTTAGAAAGTCGATATAACAAAAGACGTTTCTTTTAGATAATGGCGAATGTCGATTCGAAAAACTCGTTTCTTGAAGGCTGCAACGTAATTTTTGTACAGAAAATATCTCAATGTAAAATAAAAAGAGAGAGAAAAGCAACCAAAATTATATATGAAAAGCTAGAATCTTCTTTAGGATTGCCAGATATTAATTGATCTATAAAAACAGCCTTACTCTATAAACGATTATTTTAAATTAAAAACTTAAAAGCATTAGCTTAAATTACACAAATTTTGTTCTAGTTATTTTTATTTTATTTTATTTTTTATTTGTTTATTTCACAAATTTATTTAATTTAATAATTACACAAATTTTGGTCTAGTATTTTTTTATTTATGCAAACATTTCTACTTAATTTCAAGTTCTTTTCCCACTCAGCAGCTACTAAAACTGCGCGCGGCTTGAGCAGTTCAAAAGTAGTCCGCTGCTGCTTACACTGCTTGATGGATACGCGATACACTGCTTGCATTGCAAGACCACTGCTTGCGACTGACTAAAAGTATGCAGTAGTTAAAATTTAAATATATTTCTATTTCATTTAGATATGAGAAATTGTTGATTGATATATAAAATACTGAAGAGAGAGAAAAAATTAGAAAAATAAATTAGAGGATTGCGAGATAAATAGAGAGAAAGAAAAGAAGGAGACACAGGAGACACAAAAAATATGGAAAAAGTTAGAGAGTGACAGATAAAACGGATATCCAAATGCAGAAATAGAAAGAGAGGTATGAATAAGAACGTCAATGAGAGAGATGGAGGAAGCGAACAGAATGGGATGGTTAAAAAAATGAAGAGGACGAAGCTAAGCTATTAGCAATACTATAAATATTTACTAAAAATATAGTAAATATTTCTAATAAAAGTATTTAAATTCTAAATATTCACTAAAAATATAGTAACTATTTATAATACAAATATTTATAATAAATATTTAAATTCTGCTAATTCTTAATATTTTCGCAACATCACAAATCTGGACTTCCTATTTCCACGTATCCGCTTGGCAACGAACCCTAAAGCACTTTCCGCACCCTTTTGTGGTCCATGCGGAAGCCTTTCGTTGCGCCTTGCTTCCCATTGAGCGATTCATTCAACTTCTTTGCTTACTATGGCGTACGAGAAGCGTAGTAAAATGTAGCGGCATGCAACATCTTAACCCAAAAAAAAAAAAAGGAGTAAAATCAAAACAGGAGTGCAGAGGCGAGCGGAGAAATATGTAAGAAAAGAAAACATCTGTCGCAGCATTTAAAAATCCGGTTGCAAGCTGCAACATGGCCAAAGATGGGGCCAAACGAGCCACATTTAAGAGAACATATGATTGAGTTCCCAAAAAATACAACAACAAATATATAATGCACCTTTTCGTGCAGCAGCAGCTGCTGAGAGCTAAATCCTCACACATTAAAGTGTGTGTGTGTATGTGTGTGTGTGTGTGTGTGTGTGTGCCGCCTGTTGCTGCAACAACAAGCACACACACATGCCACAAGTTGTTGAGCCGCACAAAAAACAAAAAGACAACATATTGATGAGCAGGACGACTCCTGCTGCTGCTACCTCTTGTTGTTGCTGTTGCTGTTGCTGCTGTTGTTGTTGCTGCTCTTCGCAAAAGGAAGCCACATTAAATTTGGAGTTTGTCGCTCATCTTCTTCTTTGCTGAGCGCAGCAGCTGCCGCTGGGTTTGACTGCGTTTCATTAATACAAAAAATTGTCTGCAGCCTGTAGATAGGTCAAGTTTTAATGTTTACCATTTGCATATATACATGTTATATATCTATTAAATTGAGCAGATAAATTGAAAACGTTTAACATATAGACAAGCATCCATATAGCTAACTGGGATTCCCAAAATATAATCGACGAAGCTACTTTATTCTTTAAAAAAATATATAATATTAATAAAATAAAATATATAATTGAAAATAATTAAATATATATATAAATATAAATATAAATAAATAAATAAACATTATGAACTCTAAATTGGTTAATATAATAATACTAAATATATTATTTATATATATTATTTAAATAAATTAAATTATAGTAAAATACCATTCACAAAAAAACTGTAGCTTTAACAAAGAAGTGAAATAAATTGAATTGCATTGAATTCAAATATTTTTCTTTCTTTTACATAGATAAATAAAAATAGCTATATAATAAAATAAATAATTAAATTTAAAAAAATAATAATAATTATACAATGTTAATGAATTGTAAGTTTGATCACTGGATAATTAATTTAATGAACAAAATAATAAATAGCTTCAATTGAGTTTTAATTGAAGAGTAACAATTCATAAAATTGATTGAAATTATTTATGAATGTATTTACATAGTTATTTATCTGTATAAATATTTAACTACTTAAAGCTATGCTACATTTACTCAAAAATCGTGTATGCCTCATCAATTTCTCTCAGTGTATCGCTGTGTTGGCAACAAAAGCAAACAGCAGGCAGGCAAAGGTAAAAGGAGTGGCAGCCCGGCAGCCAGGCAGCCCGGCAGCCCGACGGGGCAAGGGACAAACAACAACGGCAACAACAACAACAACATGAAAAGAGGGCAGATGGAACGAACCAAGCGGCGCTGTCTCTGCCGCAGTCGCGGCTTGCGTCGCGCAGGCCGAGCCGAAGACCCTGCCACGAACGAGGCTCGGCCGAGGTTCGACTCATTCGAATATTGTGCGTGCAACGCGAAGGACGTGCAACGCGTGAAGCTCCCTCGCTATTGTTGCTGTTGCTGTCGTTGTTGTTGTTGTTGTGCTCGTTGTCGTTGTGTTGAATGTTTTTTTAGTTGCCACCCCGTGGCAAGCAGAGTCGTTGCGCCCAGCGTGTGACGTCAGTAGCGACACACAAAGTATCACAGTTTGCGAAATATTCAATAAAAGAAAAGAGCAGAGAAAGAAAGAGAGAGAGAGAGAGGAAGAGGAAGTAGAAGAAGCAGAGTAGAATCTGTAGAGATCTTTAACTATGTCTGCGAATAATGAAGCGGAGCCAGCGGCTGCACTGGCCGCTGCCGCTGCATCTTCGTCGGCAGATGCCGCTGCCGCCGCCTCGGAGTACCTGAAACGCACCTGCCTCATCTGCGGCTGTCAAACCAATCAGGCCATCAACATCTATGAGCCGCGCTCCGGACCAAACATCGTGCAATTAATTCAAGCCAAATTCAAGTTTCAGGTAAGCAACAAAAACAAAAGGCAGACAACATTCATATCAAAGCAAATTCAGCTAAAAACATCAAAAAATCGATAAGCGAGCCAAATGAGTCATGTGCATGTCCTTCTCTCTGCCTGCGCGTATGTGTGTGTGTGTGTGTGTGTGTGTGTGTGTTGTAAAAGGGGATGAAAAACTGGGTGAGAGCTTCTGGGAGCAGCGCAGCCCACAGCACGTCTGGCCCATCTCCAGGTGGCTGCAGCATCCGAGCGTGTGCACTTGAAAGTCGCAAAAGGTTAGCTAGACATGGTCAGGCAAGGGGGAGAAAGAGAGAGGGGCAGTGGGAGGCAAAGAGAAGTGAGAGTTAGGGAGTCAAAAGAGTTACTGGAGCTATAGAAGTCATAGGAGCTACGGGGGTAAAGCAGCCTATAGCTCCTATGAGTTGCAGGAAGTTCAACAGTCGCAGCTGCAGACATTGCTAAAAGGGCGGAGGACAAGAGAGAGAGAGAGAGAGAGAGAGAGGAAGAGTACAGCAGAGTCAAGGTATTTTTGTAAGCTGGGGAAACCGAATGAAAGCTAAAGGAATTTGCAATTCTAGAAATCACTTAGCGAGAGAGGTGAGGGAGCTGGAGTTACTTAATGAATTCGCAATGAAAAGTCGAACAGTGAAGACAAAGTTTAAGGGCGCCAAGGAGAAAGAGCGAGAGAGAGGGAGAGGGAGACAGTGTATAGCTAGCCAAGCCAGAAAGTTATAAATGTAATTGGAATACGAATCAATATATAAACAAGGAAATTGAACGCCCAATGGACATTAGTCTTAGTTTATTTATATACAAAGTATAATGGACATTTGATTGTATAGTTAATAATAGCACTAGGTTAATCTAGTTAGACAGTCATTAGTTATAGAGGAGGCAAGAACTATTTTTAAACAGATATCAAGCAAATGCAGCAGACTAATGAAGGTGCTAAATCGAACAGAAGACAAGATAAATTGTTCTAGAATTTAATAATATTTTAATTTGTGAACTCTCTTGACATTATATGGCATATGATATGATTGATTAGATATGATGAGGATGAACAATAGGAAAAGCACATAAGTCTTAAAATAAAAGCGAGGAGTAGTTGTATAGTAGTGATATATGATCCCACACTCATATATATATATACTTCAATAGCAGACATTGGAGTTAGGTATACAAATGTTAAGAAATATAGAAAATAGATCGTAGATGAGCAACTAGTGCATGGTTATCCTTGAACACTTAAGTGAAGCACATAGAACTAGAAGAGGATGGAACTAAAGGGAGATATATAAGGGAGACATATAGGTAGATAGATAGTTTCATATCTATATTGTTGCGATCATATAAAATAGAAGTTGCACTATGCTAGATGAAATGAACAGATATTATTTTCTGAGGCAACATATAGAAAGGAGCATTACGAAACATTCTACATATACATGTAAAAATATCAGAGATAAAATATAATATACAGAAGCAATAGATATATAGAGATAGTTAGCTCTATAGATATAAAGCAAGAAGATGGGAATCAAATGAAGTCGTGCGATATTGAAAAGTGAGCTACAGTGGGATAACAGACATAGCTAACATAGATAGTCAAGAGGAAGGGCACAGAGTAGAAGAACTAGTGCAAGGCAAAGCACGTAGGCTGAACTAATCGCATGAGCTGGCACTAAATAATTTAGTATGACGTAGTAAGTGACTAAGTAAACCAAGCCAGTTGAAGAGGGGAGAGTGAAGAGGGGCAGAGTAAGAGAACTGTGCCAACTGTCGCTTGTATCCGTATCCGGTATGCGGTATTTGTGGGTAGCTGGACAACTGAGGAACTGAAGAACTGAAGAACTGGGCAACTGGGCTAACTGGGTGCGCATTGGGTAAGTGGGAACTTGGGAACTTGGGAACTCGGGTAACTGGATAGCAGCTGCTGCATTTCCCTTTTTCTGTAATTGGACACTTTGCATGTGTGACACTTGGCTCGATACGCTGCATGTCCTTATGCATATGTCCTTTTTCCATCATAATTTCCAACAGCTCGTTCTAATTTGAATGTGCCATGGGAACAGAAAATGTTTCGGCTTCTGCCTCTGGCGCTGCCTCTGCTTTTGTCTTTCCTGTCTGTGCCACAAAGTGCGTTGCATATTGGATTACAGTCGTGGCACGACTACTACCTGTATGCCTCGAACCTGCTTCGGCGAGAGATCCCAACGGCAGCTGCTGCTGCTGCTGCTGCTGCTGCTGCCAGCGACATTTCGTGAATATCTCAACTTCATTTATGATTGATCCAATTTCTGCGGGCAGGAGCCTCTGTCTCTACCTCAGCGTCTACCTCTGCCTCTACCTCAGCCTCAACCTCAGCCTCTACCTCTACCTCTGCCTTTGTCTACGCCTTTATTTTCTACCTTTTTTACAGCTGCTTGCAGGAGCAGCTGTATTTGCAGCACTCTCTCACACACACACACACACACAGATCGTAGCACTCTCTATATGGAGTAACCCGCATTTACGTGCCTTGATCTCTCTCCTTTTTTTCGCATATCGGTTCATTGTCTGCTCACATTTCTATAGCTAGCTCAAGATTTTTGTTTCGTTTACCTTTTTTTGTAGCAACTGCGCAATCAGTGGAGCAGCTGCCTAGTCTTATCTATGGAGAGGTTACCTATCATAGATCTCCAAGAGATAAGAGACTGAGAATCAATAAAACTGAGCCAAACATACTCAGTGAAAGATCAAGCCATATTTGAATCTATGTTTACGGACAAGTTGACATACTCTATTCAAGTACATCTAGAAATACTTTCTAGACGAAACCCATCCTAAGACTTCAGACTTCGAGCAGTTCCCACAGCTACCCCCGCCCCTAACATGGAACCACTTCAAACCAGAGAAACCTTAGAAAACCCATGAAAATTCTACAGAAAATTGGGAATTTCCGAAATTGAAGGACTTCTTCACTTCGAATTCTACTTCTTCTCGGGTTTCATTGCGAAACTCTGTTAATTGGATTGATGACAATTGAATTAGCTTGTCATAATAGAGAAATGTGATAGGGGCTAGCTAAGCTAGCTATGAAGGTGGGCAATTAAGACTTAACTAGAATTAATGTTATATGTTGGCTGCTATCTATAGGCTGGCCATGAAGATTGTGTAACAGATACCCATATGGAGGCTGAAGGATAGTGATAGGAATTGAATTGTATGGGAAAGATTAGCGGAGAGCTTTAAATATACTTACGAGAGTGGATGAAAGCTAAAAGGAAGAACATTTGTCCATTTGTCCATCAAAATACGATAGATGAAAGATCGAGGTTAATAGATAAAAGATAGACGCTGGAAGTTGGAATACGCAATATCAAATATTAAATGTGGAAGATGACAGAGCAAAGCTGAAGTACCATAGATAATCCATAGATAATACCATAGATCTCTGCAATAACAGAGATGATAGATTAAAGATTATAGAAATATATGAAAAATAAAAAACATATTTTTCGTCTACCTTCAGCTTGCAATTCATAGAAATTCATATGCCATATGTTACTTCCACTTTTTTTAGTGCCCACAAGTTCTAAACAGCCAAATATACTACCCCGTTTTGAGCTTCTAGTTAATTGAAGCATACAAAAAGTAACGGTAAAATTCTATTCCAATGTTTCCATTTATTTATCATAGTTCACCCTATGCGAGAGCTAACGATCGTTACGTTCAATATTTGCGCAACTAGGCACCACCTGCCCTTCTGAATGCACCCCCTATATATGACACCCCCGCCATAAACAACACACACACACACACACACACACACACACACACACACACACACACACACACACACACACATACACAATCAGCTCGCGTGAATGACAGAGGGACAGCAGCAGCAGCAGAAAGTTTACTCATTCATCTGTCTGTCTTGCCTGCCTACCTCTACCTCTACCTCTACCTCGCTTACCCCCTTGCTCTTCCCCTCCTTCACTGCTCTCCCTGTCTCTGTCTCCGTCTCTGTCTCTGGGTCTTTATCAGCTTTGCGTGTGGCTCTGTCTGAATTGCACCTGGCCTGCAATTTGCATTTACCGTTTACACATGGGCCCTTAGCTTCGATTGGGTTTCCTTTTGTGATCCTGCCTGGCTCCCTCTTGCTGTCCCTCTCTCTCTCTCTTGCTAGCTGTCTCTCTAATCCTAAGCAGCTGTCGCTAGCTGCCGCGTGCCTTTTGTCATGTTTGGCCAGTTATTGTTGTTTGTGTTTCCCTTTTATTTTGATATTTCGTCGGGTCTCCTTTGGCTACGCTCGATAAGGCGAGGCGCGTGGCCAAACGAGTTTGCCGAGCTGCACCTGAGCCTCCTCGACTTGGTCAGCTAACCCCGCCATAACCCCCAGTCCCGCCTAGCCTGATCTGGTTATGCTTCGTGCCAGCAGCTGCTGCTGCTGCTGCTGCTGGGCGCAATTTTCGGCTGGCAGGTGCACGAATTATTATTGATACAATGCCTCCTCCTCCTCCTGCTGCTGCTCATGCTGCGTCTCCTCCTCCTCCTCCTTTCATCTGGTAATTAATATGCCACGGTCTCAGCCGCAACTTGAGTTTTATGCCATTTTTTGCACCTTTGCCTCCAAACTCTGAATTCCCTGGCAGCCTCATTAGTGGTCAGTGGCCAATGCTCAGCTCAGCTCTTCGGGCGTAGCTCAATTTGAGCGTCATATTTTCGGTCAGCTGTGGTCATGCTTCAGCTGTAATTCCTTGGGCAGGACGTCGACACGGACCCTGCGCGGCTCGAGCGTGTCCCGTCCGTGCGCTCAGCTTTGCTCTAATTGGGAGGCAGCTCTAGGCAATTAAATTAGGTCTATTTCTAGTTTCGAGGGTTGCCTGACTAGCTGATGCCCTGTAGTTGCATGGGGAAATCTTTAATTGGACTATTTACATTGAATTAGGGATTTTTATATTTAATATACATATCTCTACTTCATTCTTCCTCTCCCGTTCTCTTGTCTCTCACCTTAGCCTAGTTCTATTCATTTTCTCCCTCGCTATCTGTATCCCCCACTATATCTATCTCTATATCTGTCCCTTTCTCATACTCTCGCACACTCTCTTTGGTTCTATATCCCATTATCTCTCTCTCTCTCTCTCTCTCTCTCACTGTCTCACTCACTCTCACTCTCTCCCTCTGTCTGCCTCTGCGCCTGCCCATAATGTTTGTCCCTCTTTTATCTCTCTCTCTCTCTCTCTCTCTCTCGATTTTTCTCTGTCTCTCTCTCTCTCTCTCTCTCTCTCTCTCTGCATCTCTTGTCCTGCTTCTTCTTTATCTCGGTCTTTCTCTCTCTTTCATTTTATCCTTTTATGAACCTCTCTCTCGGCCCGCCTCCTTTTCTTCCTCCACCTGTCTCGCTCTTTCCCATTACCTGAAGGCATGCCTCCATCATCAAGTCGTATAATCTAATACTATAAGACTTTAATTATATAGTATTATATTAATCTCTCTCTCTCTCTCTCTCTCTCTCTCTCTTTCTTTCCTTCTCTGCAGCCCTTGAATGAGGATAAATTCCTGTGCTTCAGCTGCAACAATTGGTTAATCAACTGGCACTCGCTGCAGGCGCTCAACAGCAACGATGCCGAGAGCCAGAGTCGCAGCCAGAGCCCCTCCGCCCACATGGGCAACAACAGCAGCAGCGCGGGCATCGTGCAGCAGCAGCTGCCGCTTTCGAAGGCGCAGCCGGTGAAGCTGCGACCTGTAGCCCAGGTGCGTCCGCAACCACAGAGACAGCCTCAGCCTGAGCCCCAGCCCCAGCCTCAGCCTCAGCCTCAGCCTCAGCCATCGAGTCGCCTGCCCGCCCTAAAAAACATCGCGAGAGAAAGATCGGCGAGGAGAACGCTGCCCGCTCTGAGCAGGCGCCGATGCAGACGGACGACCAAGCAGCCAAGGCGCCGGTCCTTGCGTAGCTCATGCGACTCCTGCAAGTGGCGCTCGCTGCACAAGCGGAGCCTAGCCAAGGTGGCTCAGTTGCAGCGACAGCTGAGCAGGCAGCACCAGAAGCAGCAGGAGCAGCAGGAGCTGGAGCTGGAGCAGCAGCAACTCCAGCAGAGACTAGTCAAGTCGCCCACCTACCAAAGATTGCCCAAGCCACGCGTCGATGGCAAAATTGTGGCCATGTTCCGACGCTTGGGCACCACGCTGAGCCACGAGCAGGCGGCGGCGCCGCAGCAGGAGGAGCAACACTCACCATCGCCACTACATCGCATCATGAGCCCAGTCAAGCGACGACCGCGCTGGACCCGTCAGCTGGACGAAGATGAGATCCTGCTGGAATTCGATAGAGCAATAGGCGAGGTCCTGCCCGCGGCCAAACGACGATTAAGCTACGAAACAGAAAGTGAAGCGGAAGGAGAAGTGGAAGTGGAACAGCAGCTGGAGCAGGAGTTGGAGCTGGAGCTAGAGCTGGCTGTTAGCGAAGTAAACCACCAAACTGAACTGCAACTGGGCCAGCTGCAGCTGCCACAGGGACTGAGCATCACATTGATCTAAAAATCCAAAATCCACAAGAAAAACAAAAGAAAATTAGTCAAATTTTGCGAGCATTAAATTTAGTCTTAGTTAAACTTTAATTTATATAGTACCTCAACTAAATTTGTAATTGTTAGTCAATATACATATATAAATATATATATATATATATATATATATATATATTAGCGAAGACCTAAGAATGTTAAGTTAATATATGCATATACATACAATTATTATTATTATTCATAATTGAAACAAAAAAGGAAGGAAGCGAAACCATCACAAAAAAATAAAGAAATCGTAGTTGAATTTGTTCACATTTGCCATGTTATAGCTACAAAAACAAGAAACATAACATATAAATAAAAAATAACTAGCACAACCACAATCAAAATAGCAACAAAATGAAATTGTTTTTAATTAATTTGAATTTGGCGCCGAACAGCTGCGCAACTGTTGCACCACTGTTGTGCTATTGGGCGCGTTGCCAACCACTGTTACCAACAAACAGCTGCTTATCGATGTATCGCGAGTATACGTCAAAAAATCGATTGCATGTCATACCTTGCCTTGCCTTGCACTTTTTCGCTGCTCATATCTTTTCAGTCTTCTTTTCGTTTTTCTTGCGCATGGTTCGTTGCTGTTCGCGAGTCTTGGCATTCTTGCATTAAAACGCGCTCTCAGCGCTTGTAAACCAACAAAAAAGAAATAATTAAAAATTGAAGTTGAAACTGTTCTGCAAAGTGCAGCGTGCTTGGTTGGTAATTAATTATTATTATTTATTGTGTTACGTGCTCAGTTAAATTTAAGTGCCGCAAAGTCTTTAAGTATTTCGAAAAGAAAAAGAAGTTGCTAAAAGTGAGTTGACATTGAAGTGCGTGTGTGCATGTGTATGTGTATGTGATGTGTCTGTGTGAGTGTGCGAAATTCTTTTGTGTTATATTCTTATTTAAATACGCGCAAAAATTATAATTGCAAAGCGAAGGTGGCAACACAGCAACAATAACAACAGCAACGGCAGCAGCAGCAACTCAAGCGGCAGCGCGTGCTTATTGCTTTTTCATTATTTGTTGCATCGCATAAAAATCAATAAGTAACAAAAAAATAATCTGGTAAATTGTGCGCATTGTTGTTGTTGTTATTGTCGCGGCAGGAGTTTGTCGCCGTTGCCGACGTCTAACGTTTCCGTCAACAATCGAAGAGCTCGCCTTGAAGCTCACTCGCTCGTTCGTCCGCCGCTCGCTCCGTTCTCCGCGCTCCTCTCTCACTCTTCATCTAGCTTGCTCACTCGTGTTTTATATTCGCTATATCGTGTTATCTTGTTTTTTCGCCGTGTTTATTTTGGTAACGCGCACAAGGCAACAAAATAAAAACCTAATTGTAACGCTTGTCTTGTTTATCTCTTTTATCGCCTGGCCACAGAAGCAGAGCTTTTATCTAGCTGCATTTCGAAACAACAACAACTACGGCAAGAGAACAGCTGAAAGCTAATAGCTGAAAGGGTAAGCATAATATGACTAACTTGACAGCGAATAATATACATATGACAAAATGGCGGCTGTCAGTTCGATAATCGAAAGTGTATTGTGTATGTTCTCTATTGCTATCTCTCTTACACTCACAATCAAATTGTATAACGGTTCAATGCACCAGGCGGCATTTGAATTCGCTGTCATTGCTATTGCTTATTGCTACTGTTATGTTGTTATTGCTGTTGTTGTCTCCTTTTGCATCTGTCGCTTTGCTACATTTCCTTCCAGCTGCTGCGTCAGCTGCGCGTGTACCGTTATACGGGTTTGTGACTCAAATAACTGCCTTGGTGCTGTTGTTGTTGTTATTGGGCGTTTGTTTTTCGTTAATTCGCCTTATTCGGCACAGTCCGCAATTTGTTTGTCTCAAATTTGCCGTAATTAAAAATCAAATTGATTTTTCCGTTCGCAAGCATACACGCGAGAATCAACAAAAACAACAACAACAACAAAAGACAATCAAACTGTCAGTTAGCAACAACAACAACGATTGCTGCAACAATGAACAAAAAGTAATTTTCGTATTAAACAGGCAGAAAGCTAAAAAAAAACTCAGTCAAGGCATTGGTTGATCATTGTTATTGTTGTTGCTGTTCGTTTGCCACACGTTTATGCCGCGTGTTGTTGTTGTTGCTGTGTCGTGTGTTGCAACAATGAGCATGGCTAATTTTTGCCATAACAAAAGTTAAGTACCCGACTCTTAAAGCTTTGCCGTTGTTAACGAAACGGTTTTTCGTTGTTAACAGCAACAACAACCACGAAAATGACAACAACCAACTGAAGAAGAAACGGACCAGCAACAACAAAAACAAAAGCTGTTTTTATTTTTCTTTCGTGCTTAGTTTTGCCTTTGCGTGGCGCTTAGACATTACCCAACACTATTTCGACTAACAACCAATAAGAAATGATATTGCATTTGATTGTATTTAACCCATGCTTTTGTTATGTTTTGCCCCTCTCTTTCTCCAGTTTGTGAGTTGCCCCTTGGCCAAATTGGTCAATTTCTAAGCCTCTCAACTTGTTAAGATTAGCTCGCATTAGTTTGAATTACTTTATATATTATTTGTATATAGTGAAACCACACGAAAGCAGTTAAGCGATTCCAATATTCTATTTAAAGTTGGGGAAAAGTTGATTGTTTTTATTACATATTAAATATGAAAGTTTTTAACTTGTAGTTTATTTGGATATTGCATTGTTAAAAATGAAAAGAAAATAAATAAAAGTAGCAACAAAAATGGTACTTTCCCATACCGGGAATCGAACCCGGGCCTTCTGGGTGAAAGCCAGATATCCTAGCCACTAGACCATATGGGACGTGGGGTTGTACATGAGAATTTAAATATTTGCTAGCAATGTGAATGCATACTTAAAATATACTGCAGAGCTTCTCGCACCATATATACTTATACATATGTGTATATATTTATACATGCATAGATTTAATCCACTAAATAAACTATAAATATGTTTATTTCTGTTTTATACTTTTAAATAAAGTCTATTTCCTTTCAAGATATTTTTATTCATTAAGACCATAAATCTAAAATAAAATATAAATTGGAATAATAGCACTTTCTATTCGTTATTATTCAAATATTTAGTGGGCGTTAAAATATCGATTTGGCTAAATGGAAAAGTCCATTCTAACTGGCTGGGGGCATAATCCCATATTGTCTAGTGGTTAGGATATCCGGCTCTCACCCGGAAGGCCCGGGTTCAATTCCCGGTATGGGAAAAAGGTATAGCGTATAAATGTATTTTATTTTTTACATTTATTTTGACATTAATTGTGTTGCACTCTTAATTTATTGTTAATGTTTATATAAGGTTCCCTTTGATTAATGCGCCATTAATCAGCTTCTTTTTTTTATATTTTTGAAAAGCTGAAAATCTGTAAACAGCTCCCACTTAATGTTTGACCTCGTAATGGAGCCAATTTAATTGAAGTGTTTTTTTTTTTTTTATGAATATCAAATCTGAAAATTTGATCCGGCTCAACGAACTCTGCACACGGATGGAGCCCAACTGGCTGCAACTCAATTTTCAGCTGGAAAAACAGCCATAAAACGGCTAATTCATCAAAAGTGTGGCAAGCAGCGGGCCATTGTTGTCGATCTTGTTGTTGTTTTTGTCGCTGCTGCTATGTGTTGGTCCGCCTACTTTTTGCTGTCTGCCACTTTCATAGCAATTGAAACTTTGTTGTGTTTTGAGCTTTGGCTTTTTTAGTTTTTTTTTTTTTTTCGTATGCCATCATCAGCTCTGCTCAGACATTAGAAGCGCGTGTGAGGCGATATGCGATTGAGCAAGCGGTAGAAGAAGAGGCAGCAAAGACAGCAGCAGCAACAGCAGCAGAAAAAAGGCACAGCATAAAAAAATTAACATTTTTATACGTTTTTTTTCTGTTTTGTAGCCAGCAGCTCACTCAAAGAAAGCCAAGCCCCGAGAATCAAGACAAGAGTAACAAATAAAATAACAAAAAAAAAAAAGAGAGAGACTGTTTTTTTCTTCTTCTGCTGCTCTTCTGTTAAACGCCAAGCGTTACGCCAACGCTAAGACACACGGAGCTTCGTTTGTTTTTAATGTTAAACCAGTTGAGCTGAGCTTCAGCCAGAACAAAAGAGCAACAAAAGCAAAGCAAAGCAGCTGCTATTGCTGCTGCCATAGCCCTCGCTCTGCCTAGCTACAGCTGCAAAGCAACGCTAGCTGCATATTAAAGCTTTTTGCCTGTCGTCAATCGAATGTTTATTTTATGCTGTCTAAAGTTTTGTTTGTTTTGCTTTTGCTCTGTGCTTCGTCTGCTGTCCTTAAGATGATGTCGACTTTACTCTAATCCGTTTGATGTGGCGGCAGCCCGTTTCATTCTATTTGCTAGTTGTTCATGCAGCGTTGGACTCCAATCATTTTCATATATTATGCAGTAAGCGCTTAATTTCGAAGAGTAGCATTTAAGAGGGGACTCCAATTATTTTCATGTCTTATGATCAATGTGCTTAATTTCGAAAAGTATAATGTATACGTTCCAATTCTAGCAGAGAACTCCAATCATTTTTCATGTTCCATGAACAATACTCTTAATGGCGAACAGAGCACTACTTATACAGCATGCAGTAGACGCCGGACTCCAATTATTTCCAGATATCACAAATCAAGCTCTTAATACCGAACAGTGGCAAAGAGTAGCAAGCAGCAGCAGCAGCGTTTCATTGCCATTGCTCGGAAGCCGGACTCCAATCATTTTCATGTGTCATGAGCGCTGCGCTTAATTAGAAACAGTGCAATTTGTATGGCAAGCAGTGGCCGCAGCGTTTCTTTGCCATTGCGTTGCATATGGATCGAGCGGAGCGCTGCCCCAATCATGTTCATGTACCACGGTCGTTGCGCTTAATTACCGGCCATGCAGTTTGAGTATGCAAACAGTGTTTCATTTTCACTTGTACTCTCAGGCGTTAATTATACAGCCGGTGTGTTTTGTTTCCGCTATTTGCTTAACACGCACTTGCTATTTATAAGCAAGCAGTGTACGTTTCGTTACCACTGCATTTCCATTGCAAAGAATGCGAATTTCGGTGCTACATTTTTCCTTAAGGCTTAATTATCTGCGATATTCGTTAAATACCTTTAAGCGCTTTTCAATTTGATCAAACATTTGTAGCTGCAGCTGCTATTGTGACTTCTGAAGCATGTGACCGGAGGTGAAATTTCATTTTCGATTATTTCGGCTAGCAGCAAAAAGGGGAGAAAAAGCAACTGCAAACAACGCCGTCAAACTGTCTAAAACTGGCGATAAATGCGCGCAGATACTATGAACGTAGTTTGGCCGCGTTTGCAATTCGAATTCGCTTTAAATGGACAACTGGGAGTGGGTCACACAGCTGCAGACTATGCAGCAGCAGCAGCAGCTGATGGCAGAGACCAACGTAGCGATTATAGGGATGCGGATGGATACTCACAGACTTCACAGACTTGGCTCAGCTCAGCACAGATACTCCCAGACCGGTTGGCGCGATCATTCGCTCGTTCGTTCGTTCGTTGGCTCGATTCGAACGCGTTGCGGCATTTTTTGATTCTTTGCTTAAAGCGTAAATATTTCAATTTATTTATTGGTCATGCGTCTCTTGGTCGATACCACTTTCTACCCGCTAGTCTGGCAGATGTATCTACATGTGTCGTGTCTTGACCAGCCCCGGATTTCAACAGCTCACGCACACACATGCAATCTGTGTCAACGGCCTTTGACTTGACTGGAGCGGCCCTTCTATATAGTTATAGAGCCCAAGATAGTGGGCGTAACGCCAACGTCTTATGCATATGCGCATTTTTCACAAAACATGAAAATGAAATGAGTGAAAACGTTTTGCACTTTTCATGTCTGCTGTCTACTGTCTCCATTTCTCTTCCTCTCTCCCTCTCTCATATATATATATATATATATATATATATCTTTCTCTCTGTCTGTGCAAACAAAAGCCAAAGAGGTGTGTACGACAATTTCAACTGCAGGCCATGCATGACCCGCGTGTATTATACGAACGGGAGATGGGTGGGGAGGACTAGGCGTAGGTTAGTTGTTGTCTGATTGCCATGCTAAATGACTAAAGAGAAAACTATGGCAACGGGTAGCTCAATAACCAATACAGCCATAAAAATAAATCACGTCCAGCTGTATTTAACGAAAGTTCTAAACTAAGAGATACCCTGTTAAGTGAAAACAAATCCTGTAAGATGAATGTGTGTTTTAACATACTTTTTGAGAAGCAAGTCTAATAAATCTTAAGCTAAATTAGACTTGCTCTTTCATTTAACTAAACTTATAGTCAAACTCATTTTCTACAAAGCACCCTCTTAATTGTGCATGCGTGTCTAGGGTATAATAAAATGGTAAGAAACTGTTACGAGCAGGCAATGAAACTTACACGTTTTCTACACGCTGCACCTCACGACTTAGTCAAGCCAAGTCAATGGGGACTCCAAGTTGGAGACGTCAGACACAGAACACAACAGAAACGAAGATGTTGAAGAAGAAGAAGCATTAGAGAAAAACGACAGTGCGTGAGTTTTTTATAATGATTTGTCTGTGGAGAAGTCGGCATGCTAATTGGGTTGTATATGCCATGGCGTCAACACTGTGTGTGTGTATGTGAGTGAGTGTTAAACGAATGGAGCACTTACGGCACTACACTATGACCATAATAGGGTTCATTGAAGTTCACTTTCGCCCGGGGCAACGATTGGACTTTAGAGGTCAGCATTTGATAGTTGTTCGTTAAGAGATAATAGTTAAAAATAAAAAAGAACATATTTATGGGACCAGGCGAAGCTAGTGACATGATAAAGATTGCTTTATTGGCTAGAGCCGAGGGCTATAACCTCTATAACTGAGACACAGAGAGAGAGAGGGAGAGAGGAAGAGAGGAAAAGAGATGTATTACAATGATTTATAAATGAATCAGTTATTAAATGGGTTTTCTGAACGTGAGTTATTTAAAAATTACATTTTTGTAAAATAAAAATAATAACAGTAAGCACTTCCCTTACCCTAAATCGAACCCGGGCATCCTTGGTGAAAATCCGAGCCACTAGACCATATCTGAGGAGTGTAGCCTTTTTTTACTGACTATGAAACTTGAAGATACTAAATGCATTTTATAAATTTCTAGAAATATTGATGGAAAAGTCATTAAACATTTATAAATAAACTGTATAAATAGCCAAACTCAAAAAAATCAGCTATTTGATTGCCTTATAAATATCTATAATTTTCTCATTTTCAACAGTTTCTTGAACAAATGTAGTCGGTTTTATAAGCATCATCATCATTATCATTAGCATTATCATTATCATTATCATTATTATATGAACCTAGCTTAAAGTGAAATCCAAAGTAAATATAATGATTGCTGACATTGTGACTGCTGTATCTGCTGGTTTATCGAATGGTTTATCCAATTTGGGCAACGTAATTTTTAATGTTTGCCCATTGATGATGATGACTGCCCACCGCCTCCGCCGCCGCTTGCTTCGCATCAGCTTCTTCCAGCCATAACTTTTTTTATTTGTTGCTTTTTCTATTTTTTATTAATTACCAAAAAACGAGTTTTGTTTTATTTTCGATGTCAGCTCGTGTAAGATAAATTGAATGAAGCGCTCCTCCGGGGTCTGCACTTGAAGCGCACATAAAAATTGTTGCTTGTCAGCGATCAAGCTACGGCAACAACAACAACAACAACCGTTGCAACTGTGCTAATGCAGTGAAAATCTTGTAAACTTCATTTAATTTACTGACTTTGCCTGATGAATCAATCATTGCGTCTGCTTAGCTTTGGCTATTTAAATGAACCGGTTGTAGCAACAGAGCAACATCTCCCCATCTCTTCCAGTTGGCGTCTAATGAGCGGGGCACTTGTCTACCCGCAGCTAAATAAATATAAGAAACTTCAACTCTGCCAACACTTTCATGACGGGGCAGTCAGCCTGCCTGTCCATCTCTGTCTGCCTACCAGACAGACAGTCAGGCAGACAGTCAGACAGACAGACAGACGGAGAGACGGAGCGACAGCCCGTCCATCTGCATCTGTTCATAAGGTAGGGTCGCTCTTGTGTTTTCTCCACGCTCCATGTTATTGTCTGAGAAAGTCTGTCTACAGTTATGCATGTAAGTTATATGGCGCTTACACGTGTCTCACCTTACAGATTACAGCTTACGGGCAATTACAGATTGAATATATTAATTGGCATGTAAATATGATTTGTGGCATTTAATTAGGCGCAACAGTTACAGAGATTTCCTTAAGGCAATACTTCAATTAGCTTTGAGTGAGCAATGCCAAGATGGTATATGAAGATCGGGGTCAATTATTGCCCAGTAACCCAATTGCTAGACTTTCCAGTTCTTGAATGGTTTCTTCTTCCTTCTTCACGGAAAACGGGTTCGCTTTCCAAGAAGCGCTTTGCCATATGGATGGAAAGCGTAAAACAAAATTCCCTCTTAACAATTTACCCAAAAAAAAAAAAGGGTGTTTGATGATGATGATGATGTCACCTAAAGCTTTGCCGGTCTTGAAAGAACTGCTAGAATTGCAGTTTGAGTATGAATTTGATATTACTCATATATCATATATATATAGAGAGATATATACATATAATTCATTTGTGGTGGTCAATGTGTCTGTGGCATTGCAACTCGAGTGCATTCATATTTCAAGGGTCTCCACGCGCTCCCCGTTACACGGGCAAACCTTGTTAGAGCGTCTCGCTTCACTTAAATATATCATAACTGTTTAATTAGCTAATGTAATTAGCTAAAATAGTTGGCAATTAAGCAAATGAAATGAGCTCGAAACTCGTTTCGTGTCTGGTCAGCTTTTTTTTATACCTAAGAACTGAATTCGATTTGATTCCATTTCCGACTTGGACTCAGTTGCTGTGAAGGTCTTCAATGAGTCGTAGATCAAGTCGAGTCTAGCCGAGTCGATTCCAGTCTAGTCTCCGCTGCTGCTGCTAGTGCTGCTGAGTCAGTTTAGTCCAAAACTAATCATAATTAATATAATATTCGCTTGGTTCGTGTTGGAACTCTTCGGAACTCTCCCCGTTCTCAGAGCCCCGCTGTGGTTTCAATTCCATTTGCAAAACATTTTCGTGTGTTTTTGTTGCGTTTGCATGTTTGCCAAATCTTTTATCATTGTGTCAGGTCCAATGTCGCTAGCAACGAACACACAAAAGAGTTGAGCTTACACGTAAAGAGAGAGGGAAAGAGAGGGAGAGGAAAGAGAAACATAAAGTTTGTGTTCGTTTTTTCGCACATTCTGCTCAAGGTGAGGCGCGTGTCGCGCCGAGACAATGGAAATGAAACAGCAACAGCGCATTGCAAATTGCAATTAGCCTAAGCGCTTTTAATAAGCTGATTTTATGTGTTAACCAACACTGCAAATATGTGTGCAATAATGAAGTGGGTTAAATGGAATGCAACAGCAACGCTACAGCTCGCTCGCAAGCAAAGAGAATTAATTAAAGAATTTAAAGCTTAAAACAATATTTGGATTACATATTATTTAGGTAAATTTGCATAAATTAAAAATTGGCAATGAAAGTAAAAACTTGCCCCGTTCCTTACTTAAGTTTACCCACTTAGCCAACACAGTTAAAAAGTAGACTAAATTATAGATGCACTCTGACACAGAAATATATGTATAATGAAACCATGAAGCCATAACTTGAACGGTGTTAGCCAATTGCAATTAGCTCTAGCATCCATCTGACTTTGGTTGAATGTGTTAACCAACACTGTAATGCAGTGCAGCTAGGTTACAGAGCAGCTGGGTTACAATACTGACACATTTATAGCCACTAGCCACTGGCAATGAAATACTCTTTGCCAATTACAATTCCACTTATGCATTTTCCATAACTTAAATTTGCGTGTTAGCCAACACTGCAACTGAGTGCGTCACTTGCCATTTGTCCGACACTTGCCGTCGTTATGATAATTATTAAATAATTACCTTTGACTATTTTTAGCTGTTTCTTTCACGCTCTCCCTCTCTCTCTCTCTCTCTCTCTCTCTCTCTCTCTCTCTCTCTCTCTCTCTCTTTCTATCTATCTATCTATCTCCGCTGTTTCTTTTTTTTCTTTGTGCGACTTGCAATTACTTTTCAATTACACATTTATTGCCACCAGCAGCTTCATCAACGTGGCTCGTTTTATGCTCTGTCTTTATAGAGTTTTGGCTTTTGTCTTTGCTTTTGGCTCCTGCTTTTGTTTTTATGACTAGTGCATTCAATTAAATTAATTGCTTTGGAAATTGAGTTCGTTTTCATCTTGTTGCCGGCTGTCAGCCAAACTTGTTGAGCACTGAAATTGATCAGCGAGCGGCTCGACTTGGACGGGCGCCGCTCAACTTTCATTTTGTTTATGGGCTTAATTCGAACTATTTATAATAATTACCGCGGCAAACCAACAAACAAACAAACAGGCAACAAACAAAAAAGCAAACTTTAAATCATAAAGCGCCAACTTTAAAAATATACGAAAAAACGGCAAACTTTATGGCTCGTCATTATGATCGTTCAGGAACTAAAGAGAGTATATTTGTTTATCTATAGTTATGAAAAATATTAAAATATAGTCAGCTGATTTCCAAGTACAGCCTCTTAAACATCGTAAGACTTATACTTAAGTAAATTTCGTTTAATTTTCGAGAAATATTTACACATTAATTTTTCACATAAGAGCAGTTTTATTAAAATTTATATATCTAGAGCATTCTATATATTGTTCAAAACTGGAATATAATAAGGAACTGCCTATATTTTGGCAGCTTAGCTGTAACTTTCTTTCAGATAGTATTCACAGTATAGATAATATAAAACTCCTTTCAAAACTTCACAAACAATTTAAATACACTTTCACAGATATTATACAAAATCTAAGTGATAAAACTTTTACTTTTGATTCTTATTTCCAATATATTTGACTTTTTTCACTCTAGCAGAGTATTGTAAAGTCGGTTACTTTCAAATCCGCCGACTTTACCTATTTCTCTCTGCAGTATTTTGTAATTTTTTACTGTTGCGCGTCAGAGCGAACAGAAAGTTCAAGACACACGAGTCAGAGTCAGAGTCAGAGATTGAGGCTGAGGCTGAGGCTTAGGCTGAGGTTGAGGCGCAGTTAAACTGACCAAACGAAAAAACATCTACAACAGCAACAATAAACATAACAACGTTGTTTTCGGCTGATCAGCTGAACAAGCAGCGGCGCCCCACGAGTCAAGCTAGTTAACTCACCTGAAAAGATTTGCGAAATGCGAGTGAAATGGCTGAAACAGTGAAGTGACTGAAGGTGAGGCGACTGCAATGTTGCTGAGATATACGAGGATAGTTTGATAAAGCCGTATTTTTTAATCGAATAATGATTTATGAATGTTATATAGATATATGTATTTAAATATCTAATTAAATAACTAATAATAAAACTATGTGGCAAAGAATTATTTATAGCAACTCAATATAGAATAATATTTTGATAAGGTTGATCATTAAAAGATGATAAAGAATACGATGATCATAATAATTGCAGAAAATCAACATATGAATAAGGCTTAGCTTGCTGCTGAAAATGACTAAAGTTTAATAACAGCTATGATATATTGTTAATGATAATGCCAATATTTTGTTGTAATCTCAATGTAAAAGTATTATAAATTTAATAATGGAAATGTTTATAATAATAATAATGACATATGTAAATTAATTAATTATAATGCAAATAATGATGATATTTATTAGCTGCTAGTATTTTCCCATTAAGATCCTGACTGATCTGTCTTAGTGATGATGAATGGAGAACTTTTTGACTAAATCAATTATTAATCGAGTAATATTTACGATTAATGATATATTTGAGTTTCTTCCAAACACGAAATGGACACTCTTTCGTTATCTAGCCGAGTAATCTAGATCTCAAAGCATAGACAAAAGTTAGCTCTAACCAATTTACATAATCCAATCTAATCTAGTTAAGTAAATAAATAAAACCTCAACTCGATATCTGGTAAAACAAAGCAGAAAAAGTTCACAAAAATCAAGTTGCGATGATTTATAGTGTTTTGGGCTTTGGGTTCAGCTATCTCACGGCTATTATAAGGCAGAGAGCTGGAGAGCTTTTTACTTCATTGTGTGGTTATCCACACACACAACACTTGTTCTTTGGTCCCTCTTGCCGCAGACAGTGATATCAGATTACCAGAGACTATATATATATACCTCGATCACTTATTTGGGCTCGACTGTCAGCGTCGTTGTTTTTATGGATCCGAAAGAGTTTCTTTTTCATTGTGGTCTGTGTCTAATTGGAAAATTATGTTGCTACCAGTATCTAGATAGAAATGAGTTGATACTTAACCCCACGGCCAGAGTACGTGCTACCAATTGTGCAACACGATTTAATGGCCCTGCTCTGAACCCTTCAACGGAGTCGGTCGGCTGCACTGCGCCTAACTAGACTTTCGCCACCAAAAAACAAAAAGTCAGCTAACAGCCTTTGATTTATGCAGTGGCATGCATAAAGTTTATGTTGCACATGAACAATTTGTCTACCCGAGAGCCAGAGTTATATATGTATATAGCACATATAATTTGAGGCTAGATTAGCGAGCCTTGCGGTTTGTTGTCCAGCTTTGCGCTTTAATAACTTCATTGTCAATGCAACGAACGGGTGCACAGAGGCAGCTGCAACTGCCTCAGCGATTGCAACTGCAACTGCAGCCACTGTAACAGGCCAAATATGTGTGCAGCCCAGGTGCTATCAAATGGCAAGCCTACGAATATACCCTGTAATGAGTAAATTTTTGACATGTTTAGATTATTTTTATTAAATATATATTTTGATAATTAAATAAATGTCGTGAATTCTGAGATTATATTATATTATATTATGTATATATTTAAATAATCTAGTATGCAATATATATATTTTTTAAATAATTATTTATCGTTAAATTAAAAATTTTACAATTTAGAAAAAATGTTTTTGTTATATTTGAATATTTTTTTAATAAATTATTTAAATAAATTTCTCTTAAATTGAGCCAAGACCGGTAAATTAAATATTCTATTCCTAAATATTTGATTCAATATGATAAACAAATTCCAAATTCCCAAATTTATCAGATTTATACTATACAACTATATACCTTATAGCTACAGGGTATATACAACCCCATGCAATTCAAACAGTGCCCGACTAACTTTTATAGTCGACGTTTCAACAACAACAATATACCCCATCAACAATATATTATACAGGGTATTACCAGCAAAATGTGAATGTAACAAACAAAAGCAATAAAAACACCAACAATGAGTGCAACAGCGCCTGACTTCTTTTCTAAACGCTCATTGTGCATGCTCAGCCTGCGGCCGGATTGGACCTGATCTATATGCGGATACGGCAAGTGGCAAGTGGCAAGTTGCAAGAGCAAGAGCAAGAGCAAGAGTAATAGAAAGAGCAGCAGCGTTAGCGACGACTCCGACTGAACACAGATGCCACCAGCAGTGGCATCCACACGGTAGTCACTAGCGATGATATCGTGATCGTGAGCGATTTATGAAGAGGCAGACCCAACAGCATAGGCGAGGCAAGTGGGGCGAGCTTAGAGTGGAGCATAGAGCCAAAAGGAGAGCTAAAGCAGGAGACGAGAGCAATTGGTAGCGAGGGGCGATTTCACAAATCAGAAACGCAATAAAAAATGTCTTCATTGAGATCATCATCCGATCAACTGTCCGTTCGCCCGACTGACTGATCTTTAGCTACAGGTTTTTATGATCGCATTACTTGGCTGTGCGATTGCTGGTGGGTAGTTTTTATGTGCCCGACAGATCGGGCTACAAAGCTGACTTTGCCATATTTAGTACTTGGCTTATTTTTCTCTCATTTTTTTTTTTAGTATTTATGGGTGCATGACTCGGTGACGGCGTCATCAATACACCCGCACAAGCCTCGATTAGATTAGATCAGAGCCGAGACAAGAAAAGTTCAACTAAATGAGAGGAAGTACTTCAACTTCAATCAGCTGCACAATTACTTATCAAGCTCATTCTTCAGCAGCTTTCAACTAAAAGAAAATGTCTATAATTAATCATTGAGTAAGTTCCTTAGTGGATTGATCATGGCATTAGTCAACCGATTGCTGCTACGCTCACACTTGATTTCAGACAACTTCCCCAGAGAAGAAAGAGAGAGATGGAAGAAAGCTTTGACTTGCAGCAGCTTTATTCGATTCGGGCAGCTCTCTGTAAAGTACTGCCCTTAATCAGGGCGTGTCAACTTTGAAAGCTTTTTTATTTCAAATCCGTGTAATGCCGATTGACATTACTGCATGACCGCAGCATAATACGGACCCAACCCACCAAAGAACATTTACAAGCAACAAGAGTGCAATAGTTGCCTATGCTCAACTAGAAAATACTCTGTATGTAGCAGCTGTTAACTGGATATTAAAGCTTAGATAGTTCAATCACATCAGGCTTATGACTCTTAAAAGTTAAGAAAAGAAAAGAAAAATAATTCTATTATATTTATATTTGTATTTGTATATTTGCGAGATTCCTCTTTATCAAATTCCAGAGTTGATCTGGTCTTAAGAAAATATTTAATATGATATGTTGTATAGCTCAGTGGACCCTGTTTATTAACGCAATAAATCGATTTTTATTGATAAAAAAAAATAACAAGAGATATCCAAACAGGTTTTACCTGTTTTACTATAGCCAAGTCTATAAATATATAGAATATATAATTTGTTATCTATGTATATACAAAATCGGGCAGGAATATATACGAGTGTACTTTGACAATGATTTGTTGTAACAAAACGTATATATATTTTAATCGAATATTATGTTCTTACTTTCAATTTCCCTATGTATTTATTACTCCAGCATCTGTTTACATCTGGAGCATTATACCCGCCCTTAGAATATATTTTAATGGGCATAAAAACCACACAAAATTTACATAGACATAAAATTTCGAAATTCTACATTGAATTGATTTAATTTATGCGCCGCAATGAACTCAACTGAACCGACGAATGCTGTTGATTAGATACAGTGCACACGCCTCCTGCCAAACAGAGCCCCCGCCCAGCTGCCTCGCCTCCAGCTGTGGCTGTTAGATATTTGGCTATTATTACAAAACTTTCAAACAGAAAACGAAAATGTGTCGAATCAATTGCTCGATGGATGAATCAGCGTTTGTTGTAAGTTTTATCAACATGCAGCACAACAAAGGGAGCGAGAAGAAGAAGTGAAATAAAGAAATTTGTTGTACATTTGTCTATGGCATATCACAAAACAAATTTAGATAGATTCCCACGCCCACGTCTCTATTTCTAGGTCTACTCTCGATTGTATTGTGCGCTAGTAATACTATTATTATTATTATTATTACAGTTTCATGGCATTGCATTGTTTGTCGGCTTCTGCTTCTTCCTCCTCATCTGCTGCTGCTGATGCTGCCCCCACAGATTGTGCAATTTGGCTCGTTTCCACTTTTGCCAGCCTTTGTATTTTATGTGTGTTGCTTCCCATTTTTTTTTTTTTTTTCATTTTCATTTCAATTTTCCCTTTCTTATCTTTCGCTCTCAATTGTGTGCCATCAGCCACGCCCCCCTTCTATGAGTGCAATTTGCCTGTGCATTAATTTTTGGCTGCTCTCTTTTCTAATTGTTGCCACTTACCGTTGTTCCAATTCCACTCATTCCACCTCCTGCTGTTGATGTGAGCCTCTAGCTTTTGTTTTTCTGAATGGCTCTCGAGATTTTGTTGCTTACCCTGCAGCCATTTAGCGGGTATATACTGTTATCTAGGCTGTAAGATCTCTTAGAATACTTCTTAATGTTGTTTACATTTACTGCGTATCTGTTAGTTGGGCACTCTCTCGCCGAATGCCTTCTGCTGGTGTTAGTTAAGTATATTTGCATGTGTTCACATAGTGTCTGTATATATTTGTATTTTTAGCTTTTTATAAATTTTCATTTTTCCGCAACACTAAAAATAAACACAACACACACACTCACACGCCTACATGTGTATTTAAAGTGTAAAATTTATAAACTTTGCAAATTTTGCACATATTTCTCACTGGGCAAATATCATCACCACCTGCTGTGAGGCACAGTGGCACAGTGGTGCAATATAAATAAAATAAATTGAATAATATATAAATATGCAACGCAAGAAGCAAACAAAGTTTTATTTAAATTTACAAATTAAAAAGACTAAAATTCATTCAATAAAAACAACATTTTCTCCAATATATTTTAATATATATTATTTACTTAAAATGTATTATTTTTTAAATGAATTTTATGTTTTAATATAATAAAACTATTATTTGTTATATTTTAAGTAAATAATTTGTATTTACAAAAATATGACATATTTTAAAGGTAATTATTTTTTATTTGTATTTCATATATACAAGACTAAAATATACTTAACTTTCATATAATATAAATGAACTTTTTGTATATTTTTAGTATATTATTAACTACAAAAAGTTAATTTATATTATATGACAATTAAGTATATTTTTGTTCATTATATTACTATTTCTATTAATCAAACTGTAATGCCTTTTAAATACTTCCTTAATATGTATAGCTTACATTCTCATATAAATAAAATTTTCCCATAGTCTTTCAATTGTATATATTTCGCACCACTGTGCGCCGGCGTCAACGACTCACCGAGCGGTTGCTGCTCTCCGCTCGCCTTCCTCTTAATCTCTCGCCCCTCCATCGCCAATCGTAGCTCGCGCTGCGAGTGCTAAAATTAAATTTATTCAAATTTGTTGCCTTAACATTTGGTTGCGCTCTGCCGCTTTAATGCCTCTCAAAGCAAGCGGTTCACATAAACTTGGGCAATCAAATTACAAACACACACACAAACACACACATACATATGCACTTAAACATACATATGCATTTATTGAAATGAATAACCGATAAATATTGATTCCCAAAACAGAAAAAAGACAAAGCTGTGACACGTTAGTAAGCTATTAAAACTTAGAGCAAATTTCCGCCGAATTCTATGAATCACGGTTGATATCTCTGCAGAAATCGGGGTAAACCAGTAAAAAAAAAAAAACAGCAAAAACAAACTGATCTCCAGGCGTCGTCATGAAGCTTTTGTTGATGACATGCGCAAGCAGCTGCTGATAAGCATATTACACACACACACACACTCATGCTTGATAGTGTGATAAAACCTGCAAATTTTGCAAGAATTCGCGTAATAGCTTCCGGTTCAGCAGCAACAAAAACAACAAGCAACAGCAGTGCGTCGGCTGCTCTCGCTCTCTTTACGCTCTCGACCCATCTCTCACTCTCACTCTCCCTCTCTCCATCTCTCTTGTTCTGTCGAAACATATGGCAACGTCGCACCGCACCGTTGCTGGCTGATTTTAGTTCTAAACGATTCATTGCCGCGTACGTGCGCGTTATTTAGACGCTGCTTTGATTTTATTCATTTCGATTTGTAATTTGTTGTTGTTGTTGTGTCCTTAGTGTTTGTTTGCCCACTTCGATTCGATATTTGCTTATAATAATGTTTGTGCCAGCATCAACAACAATAACTATCAAAACGACAACGACAACGACCACAATAGCGAGGATTGCAACAAACGTTTTCGTTGGCTAATGCAAAAATGTGAGTTGCGTTTTTAGTTCTGCCAATTCCCCCCTCTCTGACTCACGCTCGCGCTCTCTTTGTCTTCCTCTTTGTGAGTATGCGTCTCAGCTGTTGCTGTGTTCCTGTTGCTTGCGTGACTATTTTCTTAGGCGCCCCTCTCGAATGCTTAACTACAGTGAACATTTCTACTAAGGCACAGCTTAACCTAGCCAGTGAATGTTGTTTAATTATTGTTTTATTAACTAAATTGTGTAATTATTTTTTATATATTATTAAGAAATTAGTAATCATAAGCAATTTAAGCAAATTGTATTTGAACACTTATATGCAATTGCAATTGTTTATGTTTACTATAGCGTGATTTTACCGTACATATATCTGAGTGTAAATGCGCAACGTTTTCTTATCGCCCGTTTTGCTTTACGTCGTACGGCCTATCAGTTCTCTATAAATGTGTGCGTGCGTGTCTGTGTGCGTGCTTGTTTGTATTGATATTGCATTTGCACAAGAAGTAGGTTATGGCAAAATGAGCAACAACAACAATAAGAAGAGGAAGAGCGAGGAGAAGTAGTAGAAGAAAATCAATCAGTAAAGTGGCTCAGCACGCAGTGCATGTAATTAACACGCAACCAACTGTTGTCTGCTGCTGCTGCTGCTGCCACTGCGCTCCACCGGCTCCTCCAGCTCTTTCTAACTGTTAACATTTTGTGTCGTGTCTTGTTTGTATTGATATAATGCCTATTGAGGGGTGGTGTAAAAAAAATGTAATGATAAGAGGTGATGGAAATAGGATGATCAGCAAAGTTTTCGGGCGACTCTCGCAATGTCTTCTATATCAGTGCAGCGACACAATTACGCTATAATTGAGTGCGTACGAGCAACAGCAACTCTATATAAACAAACATGTTGCAGCAACTCCCCCCGAATGGAAAGTGTGAATTCAAAAGAGACAATCAAACACCCCTCGCTTCCCCTCTCTCTGTCTGCCTGCCTGCCTGCCTGTCTGCACTCTCTCTTTGTGCGTCTATGAGTTATTTATCGATTGAATCTGTGCTGCTGATGGCGATGGTGATGTAATTTGCATAAGCAACAAATACAACTACAACTACATCTTCCGACAACTCTGCATGACGACCGCAGCCTCTGAGCTGAGCAGCTGGCAGACCACAGACTACATAATTTTTGGAGCGAATTTCAGGTTTGATGCCCACCACAGCGTAGGCAGCGCAAGCGCACTGAATATATGTTGCTCAAATACCCTAACTAATTAACAGAGTCCTTGCAGCTAAGAAATGTCATAGGCCAATATTACAGAAATAAGAGATGTGTATTGATAATGAAAATAATACAAATAATTAATGAATGAGTTAAAAATCAAAATATCTTTATTTATTATTAAGCATTATTCTAAATTTTTCAAGCATAAGGCAAATTCTTGAAAGCGTATAGATAATTAGTTTGATTGGCGTAACTCTTTGAATTTGCCGGCCAAGCGGACAAAATCAACAAAATAATAAACAATCGAAATGCCTTAAGCCGTGTTGGCTTATTCTATACAAATAAAATTGTAGCAAGTGGCGATTGATGAGTTTAGTCGAAACGATTTGTCGATTTGAGTCAGCAGGGGCCGCTGTGAAATTGAAATCCAACTCATCAGCAGCGGCAGACGTCAGCGTTGCCTCTGTCTCTGCCTCACCTGCTCCGCCATCTTCTGTTCTCCTCCACCCACCCGCCGACAGACAGACAAACAGACGAGACGACTCGACTCGAGTCGAGTGTGTCATGTGGCTGGCCTGGTCTGGCCTGGCTGAACATACAGCCGAGAGAGTAGCCGAAGTCGTCGTCGTCGTCGTCGTCATCGTCATTTGCTGCTTTTAGACAATGCTACAAGTTCCTACACCTACGGCCTAGAATTTGCCGAATATGTCAACAGGTATATAGAGGCAGCCAGCATATGTACATATGTACAAATATATACAATAAATTATTATATATAGATTGTACGTCAAACGCTACTCTATACCTATATATAAAATATATACATATATATATTCAGATATATGTTTAGATAACCATCGATATGTTTTAGCAATTGAGAAATTCACGTATTGCAACCAATTTCAGTTTCTTGTGATATTTTATATAAAAGGTTATAGGGCGTGGCTCTTGATGACCTTGAACAACGTTTACATACATACATAAGTACCAAAATCAATATTAATATAAATACTTAAAATTTACTCTAGCTTCAATTCATTCTCTTAGCCTTTTCAAATTGGTCTTTCTTTTGATAACAGATTTCGAAACAATAAAATTTACGCACTATAATTTTTGTTTCTATTTTTAAAAATAGCTGTTTAGAACGATTGTCGTTATTATCGACAATCTTTATTAGACGAACTAAAAAAGTTCTACTATTAGTTTATTAGAAAATATTCTTTATTTTCATCTCAGCTCTCTCAAATTACTATCAGTTAGTGATGACAAAATAATTTAAAATTGTTTAGTCGACTTTTCATCCGTATTATTATCGATTAATTAAATATCGATTGTTATTTTTTTTTTTTTAATTACTTAACAGTTGGAACACCAATTTATTTAAAGCCCTCTAATGCTTAATGCATAATAGAAATAATATTATATAAACGTGTTTTCCTCTGGTGCTGCATCAAAAGCCAGAAGCCAGTTTTAGTTTTAGCTCTATTTAATTTAACCCGTTATTCCTTGTCTAGCATGGTTCGCTTTTGAACCTACGACCTTTGGTTGCTTATAGTGCGGCGCTCTTTGGCCTGCGCCATGGTTGAAAGCTGTCGCCCAGCTGTCGAAAATGATGCTCTTTCGTTCCAGTAGGGGTGGGCTCAATCACAACATGCGCAGTGCGTTGTTCTTTAGCTTATATGGGCCAAGTTTGGCAAGCCGGGCAAGTTGGTTCCATGGTGTAATGGTTAGCACTCTGGACTCTGAATCCAGCGATCCGAGTTCAAATCTCGGTGGAACCTGGCTTTATGCAAGTCATTTTCTTTTTATAAATTTAAAATTAAATATATCGATAATATATATAAACAAACAATTGTTTATGAATGACACAAAGTTTACTCTTTGATAAGCGTATTAAAAATATTGTGCAATTGAGTATGAGAATTATATATGTATATTTGTACATTATATGGAACTGATATTGAATATGGAACGTAAATAATTATAAGTAGATAAAAGCAGCATATATTCAAAGTTAACAAGAAAAAAATTATGAATTGTAAATAATAACAAATTAAACAAATCATAATCCTTTATTTATCATAAATATTTTCTACATAAAGTATTTTAATATATTATTTATATGTTAAATATGGTTAAAATATTTATGAATACCAAAATTGTGGAAATAAAAATATTTTCCAATTAATTAATTATCAAAATTTTATATAATTTTAATTTATAATTTTATCTTATGTCAGGTGCTCTTAAATAAAAATAGATAGAGATATACATTTATTTATATATGTACATATGTGTATATGTATATGTGTATGTCATTCGGATTTTAGTTAGGCAAATGCGTGGTATTTATTAAATTCAATAAATTTTATAGCCACACACACGCAGCTAAAACCGTAGCCATAAATTAGAACGAATAAGTTGAGCAAAAATAAATGCCAACTAAATTACTTAAGAGCAAAGCAAACACGCACATACACACACAGAGAGAACTCCGCTAAGCAACCCACACAAATGCTGCCAAAAAGCTTGGCCCAGTCAATAACAGCAAAAACTTGAGTCAAGTGTCGGTCAGTCACATAATGTTTGTCATTTAGCTTGGGGGCAGCCAATTTGTAGCGCACTTTCATTGGCAACATGTGGCAACGCCAGCCACAACAACAATTGACACAGATTAGCAGCAACAGCGGCAAAGCTAGCTGCATTGCCGTTGTAATTTTTATTAGATAAAAGCAAAAGAGAAAAAAATTGTGTCAAGGGGGCTGCCTGACAACCAACAGTAGTAGTTGTAGCAACAACAACAACGACAACAATACAAATTAAATAAAATTAGCGTCTATTTTGCACGAAAATGTGTGTGAAAACAATTGGGGGAGATGGAAGATGGGCGCCATAAGCCAAATGCGAGCAGCGCAAAGTCATAGGCAAAGCCTAGCAAAAAAAATTACACACAAGTCTAGCGACCGCGACGAAGGCAGCGCAGTCGTCGCGCTGCGCCGCGTCGCGCACACTGACATTGCCGGCTGAACGCCCTACACATGCGCGCTGCTGTTGCTATTGCTGCTCTATCTTCGTTTCTCTCTCCTTCTTGCCTTTGGTGCTCTCCTGCTCGAGAGCTTGGCGTATTTGTGCATGTGTGTGTGTGGGCGCATAATGAGAATGAGGTTTTCGTACGACATTGAACTCGAAATGTGGGACTGAAGAATAACGAGTAAAACAAAAATATGGAAACAAGAAAACGAAATTAAAGCAAATATCGAGTTGGCTTTGCTTTACCACTATGTACGTTTAGTTGTTGCTAGTGTTTTTGTATTTCTTTTTTCATTATTTTCTTTCGTATTTTTGTTTGTACTAGGTGGCAGCCCTTTCGGCAGTAGGCAATGCCTTGTTTTTCAATAGTAAAACACAAGCAGTAAAAAACTAAAAAAGTAATAAACAAGTTCATTTTTGCCAAATGCTGCCTGTTTAACGGTATATTGAGAGCTTTATATAGTCCACCCTTCATACTAATTTTAGACATGTTATTTTGTCTTGTTTTTACAGTTGCGCTTAAGAAGTTACTGGAATAAGGAGCGACTGTATTGCCATTGAATTGAGCAACAGCAGCAAATTAATTGTTGATCAACAAAGATAGGCGCGCACGTACTCAGAAACTTACACGCATTCACACACACACATTAAACAATATGGTGGACTATTACCAAGTATTGGAGGTTGCACGCACTGCCACTGACAGTGAAGTGAAAAAAGCGTGAGTATTGGAAATAGCCTGGAAGAAAGAGAGGATGTTGCGCTCTCTCATCTGTTAAGCTGTACTTGAGTCAGCTTTGATCTCTTTGCCATTGAGTGTAAGACTAATTGGCACGCTCACAGTGAAATGCATTCTGGAATGTCGTTAACTCTAGCCTAAGAGCTTTAGCTTAAGAGAGCGCAACATTACAAGTCCGGCTCTGTTTTGATTAATGCACTGTTTTAATTTTTTGCTCTAATTCATTTCTCCATCATCTGCAGCTATCGAAAATTGGCACTCAAATGGCATCCAGACAAGAATCCGGACAATTTGGAAGAGGCAAACAAACGCTTTCGCGAGCTCTCCGAGGCGTACGAAGTCTTATCGGATGGTAAGTTACCCACACTCGCACAGAGTTGCCCATAAGTTCTATTCCCGTTTCGAAGTGTTATAGCAGAGCTGTAGGGCCACATTTGAATCAATTGGTTATCCTTGTTGTTGTTGTTGTTATTGTCGATGTATTTAGCCCGTAAGCGACGTATCTATGATGCGCGGTCCACGCTGCACAAAGCGTCAGCAGCGAGCAGCAACAGCAGCAGCAGTTATTCCCGTTATCGCAGCGGCAGCGGTGCATCCTCGACGAGTGGTCGCAACTACGACTACGACTATTATTATCCCAACTATGGCAGCGGGTCAGCCGGCAGTAGGCGTGGCAATCGCTATCAGGCGTTCACCTTCCGCAACTTGTTCGAGGGCACGCCGTTTCACAAACTGTTTGGTAAAAAGATTGACAAAAAGAGTGCAAGCGCATGTTTTTTGGTTTTTGTTTTGTGTTTTTTGTTTTTATTTTTTCGTTTTCTATGCCATTGTTATGTTGCTTTTTTTTACGTACTCTGTGCCAATTGGGAATGTTTACAAGAAGTTAAAAATATTTGGTATGAGACGAAGTATGCAGAAATAGCCTTCAAAGTTTATGTAAAAACTAGCTTGAACATAGATACTACATACTAGCCGATAGGTTTTTACTCTTGGAGTACGGATAATTTTAGGTGATAGCTAAATCGATACATTTAAATTAAGATTTTATTGATATATGATTAGTAGATAAGTACAGAGGATTGGCTAAGTTGATCAAATTAGTTTTTGTTCCAAAATGAGTATCGATAACTATCGATGGACTGAGCTGGAATAGTATAGATATACTATGTAACATTAACATTATATGATAGTGTATAGACTATAATAATATCACTTTCATGCCTAGCTAGAAATAAACATTTAGTCAATTTACTCTTCCAAGAGATCAGTCCCAGGATGACGGTTAAATTGTTATTATTTTAAATAATGGCTAGTAATTGCTGTTTACAAGGTATTTCCTAGTCGGCCACTGCCCCGATTGGCTAACAATTCGTTTTTGCCTGTTTGCTAAACTGGCGAACAACCTTGACGCGCACGAAGTGAACTTTTTTCTTTGATTTTTCGTTGTTTTGCGTATGTTTTGTTTTGTTTTTGTTTCTTGCAACGGCGCGCAAACTACAAACTACAGCCACCCACCAAACAACAAACAAACCCGCAACATCATCATTATCATTGCCGTCATTAGTATCAGCATCTTCATTAGCATCAGCATCAGCATCAGCATTGAGCGCCGCTAGTTCAGCAAGTGCAATCGTTTAGGCCTTGTCTAATGCCCCGCCCGCGTGTTTCTACTAAAAATGAAATAAAACAGAAAAGAAATTCAAAATATACTGAAAGAGAATCTAATTAACCCATTGCGCTTGCATTTACAGAGAAGAAACGCCGCATTTACGATGAGTACGGCAAGGATGGATTAGGGGACCGGGCGCAGAGCCGTTCGCATGCTCGTCATCATTATAATACACACGACTTTGATGACTTTGACATCATGGGCGGCTTTCCATTCGTGTTCCGACCACCCGAGGAGGTCTTCCGAGAGTTCTTCGGCGTCAATTCGCCCTTTGCCGACTTCTTCAGAGGTAAGCGGAGATAAACACAAATATATATCGCGTATTCATGCTTATCTACTCCACTTCAGTTGCGGATGGCAATGGCTATTCGCAGTCCAATGGCGCCACTAGCAGCAGTCGACGTCATGGCGGCCACGGTGGCCACAGCAGCCTTAATGGCGGCGGCGGTGGTGCAGCTCGCCATCATCACCATCACCAGCATAAGATGGCAAGTCCGTTCGGTGCGCCCATGCTCAACTATCCAATGATGGACTTCTTCATGCCCACCGGCGGCTTCACCTCCTTCTCTGCCAGCAACAGCGTCGCCACCGGCGGCGGCAGTCTCCACAGCAACGGAGCGGTCAAGCGCACCTCCACCTCAACGTTATTTGTCAATGGCAAAAAGCTGATGACCAAACGGTAAGATTTTCGTTTTTTATTAGACTTTCATTAATGCTTATAAAGTAATTCATCTCCGTTTCCGTTTTCTACTTGCAGCGTCGTCGAGAATGGCAAGGAAACTGTCTTTAAATATGAGAACGATGTCCTTAAATCAAAGACTGTGAATGGAGTATCCCAAAAGCTCTCTTCAATAGCGAATTAATTAAACAATTTATAAAAATGGGCAACAGATACACACTCACACACCCACACACTGATAACAAATTATTTAACATAAACAACAACAGCAAAAGAGAAAGAGGAAACGAAAGAAGAAGCATTCAAGCTGGATTCAATACGAAGGAATTTAGCATTAGCATTGGCGCGAATCTAACAACAAAACGCATAAACAATAACAAACAAAAAGTCATAAGTTTTAAACAAAAAACCAACAACACGAAGATGAAGATCAAGGATTAGGAGGAGGAAAGAGAAGAATATAATGATGAGCGCTTTCTTAATGCTTCGTTGAATAAACAAAATTAGATTTAAAGAAATTGTTCTACATTAGAATTTAGTTATGTTTTAATGAAACCGTTTGATTTGAAGAATGAAGCAACAGCAACGGCAAGCAAACAAACAAACAAACAACAACAACAACACCAATAGCAGCAGCGGCAGAAGCAACAATAACAGCAGCAAAGGGCCAGCAACCTCAAGATGAGTAACAACAACAACAACAACTATATAATGGCAATTTATTTAAATTACTTGTAGGGCTTTTATTTTAAAGAAATATTTTGCGAGCACATTTAAATCGATATTTGCAATGAATATAAAAGCAAAATTTATATTGTCAATCAAAAAGTTCATAACGAATGAGGCCTGAAAAATTCAAATACATTATGTTTATAATGAAACAAACACAACAAACGAAACAATAATGTGCCCCAGCAGCAAAAGTAAGCAAAATAAAACAATTGAAATGCTAAAAGAGAGAAGGGAAGAACGCTTTAAAGCTATTTTAGTTGTTAGGTTTAATTTTTTTTTTAGTTTTGGGCGGGTTCAGATGGATGGATGCTGTGTTATCTGTTTAATATGTAGCTATAAACTACCGTTAGTCAATTAAGTTGCCACAATACTTACAACAACAAAAACAACAACTATCAGCAGCAGCAACAAAATGACCAATAAAATGCGCTTGCGTTGCATTTTTGTACATTATACAACAACAAATCCATAAAATAAATCTAAAATATATATATATATATATATATATATATATATATATATATATATATATATATATATATATATATATATATATATATATATATTCATAGTTGTAATATTAAATTAATGCAAACAAACAAAAAATAAGAAAATTATAAAAAACGCAAAACAAAAACAAAACATACATTTCTGACATTGAATGTTTATATTTAATAATTATTTAAACTTTTCTTTCATAGTACATAGTCGTTTTTTAAATGCTTAAGCTTAAGATTACTCTCACATAACCTAAAATGAGAACAAAACAAAATATAAATATATAAACAACGTATTGAACAGAATGAGACACAAAAACAAACAAAACTCGTAAAAAAAAAAAACTAATCATAATCGCACACGATTTAATAATGTGTTTTTAGTAGATCATTCTCAGCTAAAACAAAAATAAATTGGAAAAAGTAAACGAAAAAAATACAAATATAAAAACAAATGCGATACATGAAACTTGAAATGTGTTTTTTATTTTTAATTTTTTGTTACAATTTAAATTTTGATAATCGCGCGCAATATAGTTGCTGGCGTTGCCACCTGTTAGCGTTCTGCAACAGTTATTCGTTCGATAACCGGCAGCTGGTGATCACGATCACCTGTTGCCTTGCCGATTGTTTTGTTGTGTGCAACACTGCAACACTGCCTTGCAGAATTGCTGATAATTATTATTTTTTTATTAAGTTTATTTGTATAATTTGAACAGTAGTACAAAACATTGCATGGACTTTAAATGGCAGCATACCCGCGTGATGATCAAATGAAATGGTACCACGGCCGCTTAACACGCGAGGCCGCCGACGATTTACTAAAACAAGGTGCGTACCAGAAAAAAAGACATGCCCGTGTGTATGTAGTAGACTCGCCCCAATAGTAAGAAAATTCAATTTGTTTATTTTATTAATTGTCATAGGTTACGAAGATGGCACATTTCTGGTGCGGGAGAGTAGCACTGCAGCTGGTGATTTTGTATTGAGTCTGCTCTATCAGGTAAATGACGCACAACAACAGAGTTAAGTTAATATAGTTTGCACGACTCACAGATATCCTGTATGCAGGTCACTTGCTAAATACTAAATTATAAAAATTATTCTAAAACATGTTAAGCTATGTTGCTGTATTAACATTAATATCATATTTATTGATGAGGGCTAGTCTTAAACATTTATATGAGCAAATTTGCAGAATAAGCAAAATAGCCACTTGTTCTCTGTACAGGGTATGACAACAGGTTGTCTTTAAGTATGTGAATAATTTATTACACATTCGTTGCAGGGCGAGGTCTGTCACTATCAAATCCGACGTCACGGCGAGGACGCCTTCTTCTCTATCGATGACAAGGGACAAACGAAGATATTGCATGGCTTGGAGACTTTGGTGAAATACTATCAGCAGGAGCCAAATGGATTGATTACGAAGCTAGCACAACCACTCATTGGCGATCCACCGCCACCTAATACTCGAAGCCAGGGTGTGACAAATCTGCTACACCGTGCCACCAGCAAGAATGAGAGCAAGGTGGTCATTGAACTACTGAAGTGTGGCAATCGCAACTTTGATGCAAAGAACAAGGATGGCCAGACGGCGCTGCACCTGGCTGCCATCAATTGCAATGAGGGCATACTGAAGTTGCTACTGGATGCGGGCGTCCAAGTAAATAGCTCCGACTCGTTCGGCTGGCAGCCTCTGCATGTAAGTATGGCGTTATAGTCCCGATACGCTAGCTAAACTATTGTCAACTCTTGCAGTACGCCTGTCGCAAGAAGGATGCCAGCTTTATACGCACCTTGATTGCCGCAAATGCGAACGTGCAGTGCCGGAACATTGAGAACGGCCATGTGCCGCTGCATGAGGCAGCCAAGTATGGTAATCTGGAAGCGGTGCAGGAGCTGCTGGCCGCACACGCTCCACTGCTGCCACGGACCAGCGCTGGCGAGTTTCCCTTCGATCTGGCCAAGGAAGCGGAACAGACGGCAGTCGAGCAATTTCTGCTTAACTACAAGCTGCCGCCAGCTAACACGAGTCGAGAGCTGTGGTATCATGGCACCTTGAAGCGCGACGAGGCAGTGGCCATACTCAAGAACTATGCCCAACAGCATGCGCGAGAGAAGCAGGCTGCCACGGACCAGCCACTGGACACTTCCGGCTACTTTCTGGTGCGTTACTCTGAATCGCCGGCAGCGGCGGGCTATGTCTTAACGCTGCTCGGCGATCAAGTAGTGAAAAACTTTCTCATCTCGCAAGCGGATCTCTATCAGAACGGCAACAAGCTGACCTCGAATGGGGTAAGCAATTGTATTTACTATTTAATTAGAATTATCTAATGAATTCTCCGTTTGTTTGGCAGTCAAAATATATGTACATAGACGATGGTCCCTATTGGCCCAGCTTGGAACACTTGGTGGCCCATTATATGCGCTTCTCTTATGGCTTGCCCGTGAGCCTAAAGCATCCTGTGCCGCCGCAGCCCAAGCCGGAGGTGCCATCATTTGCCACCATACCGCGTCCCACACACAAGCTACGTGACAATCCACCAACCAGTCCCCATCCTAGCAGCTCCAACAAGCACCCGCCTGCCTTGACCATAGCAAAGAAGAAGCAGAAAGAGAACAGCAGCTCGATGTTCAATACGCTGCGCATTGTGAGCCCCAAGAAGAGTCTCTTCGACATGAACAGTCTGCGCAAGAGCAAAACGAAGAACAAGCGCAGTGATTCGGAGAGCAGCGTCAGCCTAGTGGCTGCAGCCGAGGAACTGCAGGCGGCAGCCCCCATGCTGAAGAATCTCTCCTTCTCAACGGATTTCAGCAATTTCAATGTGGATGCGGGTGATGTATATAATGTGCCACGGAATAATACGCCCATCGATCTGCCACCCATTGCCAACAAGACTGAGGATGAGGTGGAGTACTTCACCAAGAGTGATGTGGCCATTGAGAGGGAACGTCTCGCTGCACTAACATCCAATGGCTATTTGCCTACCACAGATGTGCACATGCTGCTGGACCAGGAGGTCAAGCAATTGGATGGCAAGCATATGTTGCGCTTGGATTCCATGATATCCACTGGCTCCACGGAGAGTGAAATGGCTAGCTATCTGCAGCGCAAGTGCAGCGGAGCCGGGGCTGGAACAATTGGACTAAGCAGCGCGGAACTGGAGGCAGCAAAGCAACGGTTCTTTATAAACCGCGATCATCTGGAACTAGAGAGTGAGATCGGGGCTGGCGAATTCGGTTCCGTCTACAAGGGTTGGCTACGGCAAGCGAATGGTCATCGTTTGGAAGTGGCAATCAAGACACTGCGCGACGAGGAGCAGCAGACGATCAACAAGCAGGAGTTTCTGCGCGAAGCATCTGTGATGATGCGATTGGCGCACAAGTGCATTGTGCGTCTCATTGGCATCTCGAAGGGCGACATGCTGATGATGGTGCAAGAGCTGGCACCACTCGGCTCCATGCTGCAGTACATTCTGGATCACAGTACGGAGGTCAAGGTTAATTTCGAGCTCAAGTTGTGGGCCTCTCAAATAGCCTGCGGTAAGTGTTTCCCATTCTGTCTCTCTTCACTGATGTGATTGATTCTATTCTAATTTTCCAGGCATGCATTATCTGGAGACGCAGCATTTTGTGCACCGCGATTTGGCCGCTAGGAACATATTGCTCACCTCCAGACAACAGGCCAAGATCAGCGACTTTGGCATGTCGCGTTCCTTGAGTGCGGGCAGCGATGAGTATCATTTCACGCAAGGGGGTCGCTGGCCAATCCGCTGGTATGCGCCGGAGAGCTTCAACAATGGCATATTCTCGCATGCGAGCGATGTTTGGTCCTTTGGAGTCACATTGTGGGAGATGTTTGCTTTAGGCGCACCGCCCTACGGCGACATATCCAATGTGGATGCCATCAAGCTAGTGGATAGTGGACAGCGTTTGCCACAGCCAAAAGTCTGTCCGGCGTACATCTATGCGGTAATGCAAAGCTGCTGGAACTATCATCCCAGAGAGCGGCCCACCTTCGCCTATCTCATGGAGTTCTTCAGCCGTGATCCCGAATATCAGAATCTGCCAGAGCTGGTCCAATCGGTACACATCTAAATAGACATCTTCTTTACTTTACATTTAATTTCCTTCAACGTGTGCAATTACTTTTACACCTACTCCATGTATTCATCTATCTAACGTATTATTTTGCTCTTCTGTTCGCATCTTTCCAAGCATATCCTGACCGATATACTACGAGCAGCCTCTATATATACATACATGCATCTGTATAACTACTTGTACCATATATAACTGTGTATACATATATGTATATTTTTAAATGTATTTTACATATTTGTAAACAATTTGTGTCAAATAGCGAACAAGTGCCTTACATTATATTATAACAATTAATAATGCCCTATTGAGTTTGAGTTTTTAACAGCGACCTCTCCCACAACAGCCCCTTTACATGTAATTTAACAGCAGTCTGTAAAGTAACTGTTAAGTAATTCGTTGCATAGCCTCACGGCGCAGCATTTTGCGCCCGCAATGAAATTACGGGCCCGGCCGAAAATATGCACTGGTTTTGTATTCGTTTCATATAACACATTTATTACAAATCATTCAATACAAAAAATATATAGTATATATCTTAAAAGCTACACAAATGAAGCTTATTAAGCTCATTATATAGATAAAGCAACTTTGTAATTTGATTGGATATTGGATATTCGTTCAATTACTTCAACTATATTAATTGACGGCCCGAAAGTAATTGCCGTTTTCTTGAAATACATTTCATTTAGCGCATTTATTGCAAATTGATATAAAATGTTTTGATAATATTTATAGATTTTGTTAATGTGCTTACGTACTATGTTAGTTCAGGTATTTAGATCAGTTATAAAGATCATAATATGTATATAAAGCAAAGTTGCAACTATATATAGTAAAAAGGCCAGAAACAAAGGCGTCAAATGTATGGGATTAGCAGAACAAATATCAAATCGAGCCGTTCATCGCCTGTTGCACATTCGAGGTGGAAACCATTTTGAGGGCGTCCATAATGCCGCTCAGGTTCTGCTCATTGTATGGCTGGCCCTGGAGCGGGGTAACCACCGGGACCAGCTGTTCGCTTTGCGGAAGCTGCAGAGCGATTTTAGTCATCAGACCCTGCAAGAAAGAAGAAGAATGCATAAGCAACTGGGTGCATATTGAAGGAACTGCAGATAATGTCTTACAGCTTCCACTTCGACATTCAGCTTGAGCTTCATGCCACTCTCATCGCCCTTCAGCTCGAGCTCCTTTTCGACCGTAAACTTCGGCGTCTTGCCAATGACCCAATCCCAGGAACTAAAGTTGGCGCGCAGCTCGTTGATGCCGGGGAACCACTTCTCCGTGGGATTGATCAGCTGAAAGCCACGCTGGTTCATTGTTTGCGTGCTGCCGCCATCCTCTAGGGCCGTTGCTGCTGTACGCAAATACTCATAGCCCACGGCCGAGAGCAGCTGCTGCACATTCACGTTCCGATTCACATCAGCCAGATTACGTATGGGCGATGGAACCGATGCCGTGGCGCGGCTAATATAGTTGGCCTTCTCCTTAACCAGCGACTCGCTCAGATGCAACTTGTTGGCCGTGGCCAAAATGGTGCAATGATGATAAGCATTGGGACGACCCAATTTGGCAGCGGTGCCCGAAATCTGAAATGTAATAAAAAATAATTTTAATGACTGCAAATTAATTTCGAAAAGATAAGCCTCAAAATTAGTAGAATTGATAGTAAAAACAAACTCGTCTACTGCCAGGCATAGATTGAGCGCCCTTGCAGATTGAATTGAAATTTGATAGATTGTTGCTATAGCAACTGTATAGTACATACTATATGATATAAAAAATATATATAGTCTATGTAGTCTATCAATCATACAAAAACAATGTCACATATATACATACATATAAATATGGAATATACTAGTTCTAAGGCGCTGACTCTGCCAACAGAGGTGCTCTGAAGACTTTAAGCTAAACTATAATAATATCTATAAAAATCAGCTTAGTTGCTGAATTGTTAAAAAATAAAAATCAAAAATAATTTCTTGTCTTCGAAGAAAAGACAAACCTAAGCATAGTTACATAAATGAAAAGAAAGAAAGAATTTGATATAGTATATGTATATATGGATTTGGCTACCACAGTCGTCCATACGAAAATGGAGCATATATATGTATATATATATATATATATTTGACTTTCTGCAGCAAGGGTAAGGAAGAGCGAAAAGATTGCTGAACTTTTCATTTTGTATGGAAAATTTGCGAAATATTTTCGTTATCTTCGCTGCGATCAAGCTGAAAGCTATTCTAAGCCGGTTTGAACTGCGGGCCAGGCCTGGCCAGATGTTTATTTGTCAATTGAGCTGATAAGAGCGCGAGCTGCGTAGATTTGGCCACATGTCTAACCTTTTTGTTGGCGATAACAATATCGTCTCTATCGTTGATCTCTGCCTTGATGGCCCACTCGCGGAACAGCGAGCGCGTCACAATGTTCAGATTGTACTTGCGATCGTAGCGCTCGCGGGGCGTAAAAAACGTGCAGTTGAGGTTGCCCGGATCATGGTAGACGGCACCGCCACCGCTGTTGCGACGCGCGAGCGTAATGCCCCGTTCCATTAGCTTGGAGACATTCGCCTCGGTGAAGGGATTTTGATGGCGGCCAATGACGACGCATGGCTGATTGGCCCACAGCAGCAAGACATGATGATGGCTAAAGTCAAAGTTCTTATAGAGCCAATCCTCGAGAGCTAGATTCGTGTAGATGTCATTCGACTGGGAGATGAAAACCGATTTCTTGATATCAGCGTCGGCCACAGCGGCGACTTTTTTGCCCTTCGACGGCGATGTTTTTGCTGCAGTCGCTGGTGTTGTTGTTGTTGTTGTTGTAGTAGTAGTAGATGCAGTTGTATTGTTATCTGAGGCGAGCCGGGTGATTTCGGTTGACGTTGCGCCCAGGCGCTGCAGCAAGCGCAGCTGGCTCGAATTACGGCGCAGTAATATGCTCATTTTAAATATGTAATTTAACAATCAAACAAACAAAACGCGAACAGCTGTTACTTTTTTCTTTGCTTGTCTTCTTTTATTTTTATTGCACAACTCGATGCAGCGCTGTTATTGTTGTTGCTGTAGTTGTTGCCGTCGCTCTTTTTACAAGGAAGCTTACTGGCTCTGTTGCTATGTCGCTCTCCCTCGCTCTTGCTGTCCGTCTCTTTTGCAATCAGACAACGGCAATGCACTTGCTTACTATTTGCGTTCGCTGTTACAAAAACAAGGTCACCGTCAGAGTCAGTCGCTAATTGATATGTTGCTATTGTATTTTTTTTTTGGTCAGGTTTTTAACTGCCGCTGTTCTGCTTCTTCTTTTTGTTAGGTTAAATTGAATTTTAATGTCTATATATTGTCTATGGCTAGGTGTGTGCGTATTAATTATTATCTGTAGCGTTTCTATTTTAGCTTATTTTTTCTTTGTTGCTTTTTTGTCGCTCAGCACGCTGTTTCTTTTTTTTTTTTTTTTTGTATTCCTTCTTTTGGTTTATTGCTTTTTATTATATGTATATATTTTTTCTTGTTTTTGGCCGTTTGTTGTTTTGGACTTTAGAGCGCGCTGGTTAGGACCTGGGTATCTGCTGCCACAGAGCTAGCGGAGATGAGGTATTCGTGCAGGGCGGGCGTCTGGTGAAGCCACTTCCAGGTTTGATGCAATCCGCAGACACGCTTACGAAGACCCAAACAGTCCTTGTTGTTGCACCAATTCACTTGCATACTACGCTTTACACCCATCCAAGAATGAACGGTCTAAACAGTCGACAGAAATTTAGGCCAGCCTCTGGCCAAACAAAGAGCACACACTTCTGCTACGCAATAAGTCCGACAATATGCAAAAGTTATAGCAAATCGGTGGATACCGCCTTGAAAATTGAAAAAATTTTCCACTCGAATGTTTGTACTATGCGGGGGATGGAGCGAACGAACGAACGCGGTGTAACACAAAACAAACACTGACACACAGACTGTCCAGGCAATGGTAAATGTCGTACGCAACAGCTACGTCCGATTCACATTAACGCAAGATAAGCACTGACAAAACTTCTTGGAATGGCAATTTCGAGCACCGAGCGCAACTGCCTAGCTAACAGAGATGCTCCTCACTTAACAGCAAGCTTTTCACAATGGTTTTGTAACATTATACAATTTAAATGTCAATACTAACGTTGAATTTTGAAACACATTAGGAAATTCTTGTAATTTAATTAACTTTACCAAAATTTATACAAAACATATGATGGCTAGGTTTGCTTGTGAATGTCAAAACAGCTGTCAACCATATAAGCAATACATTACGATGTGTTTACAAGGCTTTACTATGACAATTTATTTTATGCAGCGCTTCGAGAACCACTTCAGTTTGGTATTCCGCCATTGTTGATGTACTCTGCCTCCAGGGGATCGATAGGCTTGCGAGCAAAGCGTGCAGGCAGTTCCCAATCCTCAATTGCTGGTCCTCCAGAAGGCTGTTGAATTTTTAATGAAAAATTAGGAACCAAATCTAGAATTATGTGCATATTGTGCATCGCCTTATGTAGTTAATGGGCTACATAGTTAACCTTTTTTCCTCCAGAATCCTTTGAACTTGCCTGTTGACTTGCCGCTGGTTTGTTGGTTAAAGCTGAACCGCCCTTCCGGAATTGGATGAGAGGCACACGTTTTGTCAGATGGACTATATTTAAACGCACCATTTTTAAATTACAATTATTTAAAATCGGGTTTGTTTAAAAGATAGTAATATGCCCAGCGAGAGTTACGTCAAAACAGCTGACTGTAAATCCGAAAGCAAAGTTGCCACCCCGTTTATAGTAGAGTCATTCACACAGAGCGCTAACAAGCAAAACTTTGCCACTCACAGGTCTGCAGGGCAGAAAAACAAATTTATGTTTGTAATTTGATAATTGTGGAAAAAGTTGTGTGAAAATAACTTTCAAGCTGGCCAGCGCAATGAACGTCGCAGCCGGCGGCACCGGCGCAACTGCAAGCAGCGCTTCAAACAGCAATGCACTGCCCATGGCTCAGCTAGCCGATGGGTGGTTAGAGCTAGAATCAGATCCGGGTCTCTTTACGCTGCTCTTAGAAGATTTTGGCTGTAAGTAAATTGAATTGAAAGGCTTATTATACTATACATCATTATTGCAGGTCACGACGTACAAGTCGAAGAAGTGTATGACTTACAAAAGCCAATAGAAAGTCCATACGGCTTCATTTTTCTTTTTCGCTGGATCGAAGAGCGTCGCGCACGTCGAAAAATTGTAGAGACAACTGCTGAGATATTTGTCAAGGATGAGGAAGCCATCTCAAGCATCTTTTTTGCCCAACAGGTGGTACCCAATAGCTGTGCTACCCATGCTTTGCTCTCTGTGCTGCTTAATTGCAACGAAAACAATCTGCAGCTGGGCGAAACGCTGAGTCGCCTCAAAGCCCATACTAAGGGCATGAGCCCGGAGAACAAGGGTTTGGCCATTGGCAATACACCAGAATTGGCTTGCGCCCACAACTCGCATGCCATGCCCCAGGCGCGTCGTCGTCTGGAACGCACAGGTGCTGGTGTAGCCAGTTGTCGATTTACAGGAGAAGCATTTCATTTTGTTAGCTTTGTGCCCATCAATGGGCAGCTATTTGAGCTGGATGGACTGAAGCCATATCCAATGAATCATGGCTGCTGGGAAGACCATGAAGATTGGACAGATAAATTTCGTCGCGTAATGGCTGATCGTTTGGGCATCGCGACTGGTGAGCAGGACATTCGTTTTAATCTGATGGCCGTAGTGCCCGATCGTCGCATCGCTATCACCCATAAGCTGAAGATGTTACGTACCAATCAAGCCATTGTGTCGGGCACACTGCAGAAGCTGCTCAAAGCGGATGAGCAGGGCGACGATCAGCAGCGTCCGGATACGCCCAACACGCTGCTAGAGCCGAGTGCCTTTACAGCCCGCGACCTGCAATCACTGCTCAAGAATCTTGATACGGAAATCGCAATCAATGAGCAGCATTTAGCTGATGAGAACGATCGGCGACAAATGTTCAAAGTGGACGCCAGTCGTCGCACCCACAACTATGACAAATTCATCTGCACGTTTCTTTCCATGCTGGCCCACCAAGGTGTGCTCGGCGAGCTAGTCAGCCAGCATTTGCTGCCCACCAAGAAGATAAGTGGTCAGAGCGCTGCGAATCGACTCAGCAAACAGAGCAGCGCCGGCACAGCTAATACGGCAAACAGCGCTGCAAATGCCACAGCAGGAAAATCCCAGCCGCAACAACAGCAGCAACAGCAACAACAGCAGCCATCGCAAGCGGCGAAAAATGGAAAACCACCTGGAAAGACACCGGGTCGTAGACGAAAGGGGCGAAACAAGTGCAGAAAGCGCAAGTGATGCGCAGTAGGATAAACTAATCTAATCTAAACTTTATATATATATATATATATATATATATATATATATTATATATTCTTCACAAAAAACTGTCTAAATTAGAACTAATATATATTTAGTGAAATCTCTCATGGTTCCATTAAAACTCTTCCACATGGAAGATAAGCTAGTTGTGAAGTAATGGAGATTAGCATATTGCTTTCAATGCAGCTATAAACATTTCTATCCCCTTATCACAATTTTTGTCGAAATATATACAAATATTTAATTTGTTGCTCTAAAAATGTAACTGATATCAGTAAGTTTATAAATAAAATCTGAACTTATTTCTTCGACTTATTTTCTTGTCTTCAGTCATAATAAATAATTAAATTTCCTAAAATGACGTTTATCCATATTAAAAACAATACATCGAACACTTTGCTCTAAACTTTTAGAACTGAGAGATTTGTTAAGAACCCGTCTTTGTAAGATTTCACTGTGTATAACTATACACCTAATTTATTTAATTAGCTAAGTTTGCTTACTATTTACATCTAAATTTTCGATTGCTGTATTTTTGGTTTCTGTTTTATTTGATCTTTTTTCTTTTTTAATAATAAAAAAAAACATTTTTGTTCATGTATTTAAATGTTTCAAGTACGAAAATGTACGAGTGTTTGTATGTGTGACATATGTGTACGTATATATATATATATATATTTCTATATATCTATATGGTAATTGTATAACAGAAAAAAAAACATTTCCATATGATTTCACATGTTCCGCATGCTTCGGCGCAAACTTAAATTATGTAGATATTTGTTGTTCAACAAAACAAAAACAATGCACACTAGCTATATATATATATATAGTTTTTTATGTTTTCATGTGTATTATGATTTTATAAACTATAAAAATAAGGCAAATGGTTAACAAAAAAGTTTTTCTATAAAGCTGGTGATGATTAGGAGGATGCTTGGTAGTGTGTTTCGTGTTGTTTTGTCTTTGCTTTTCCTTTTGATAGACTAAAGCTAAAATGTTTTTCAAGCCCTTTATCTGCTAAGGATATGGCCGTATATGGTATATATATATAGTTAATTTTAACTTTTCATATGTGAGCAGTACAAGAGCAGCATTTAGAAAACAATCATAAAGAATTATGCTTTATTTTATTTTCTCAATTTTGTATACTACTTTTTTCTCCCTCTTTTAGTTTTTTCTTTTTCTTTTGTTTTTTGCATATTTTTGTAGGATTATCCATTTAGGTTCTTGTTTGGAAGTAAAAACACTTTGTTGTTGCGAATTTTGCTCAGTCCACGAAATAAAATGAAATGTTGACAAACTAACATGTTGGACAACAGAGTTGAAATTTTGTGACTTTTATGTTGAATGTGTGTGTGTGTTTTTTCTTTTTATGTGTGTTGTTTTTCATTTACGTAAATTGTGAATGCTCGTTGTGTGCATTCATAGTTGGTGCTTTTGATCTGTCTGCATTCAACTTGAAACAGTCGTGGTCGAGTCCTCGCTTCCATTTGTAAGCTGCGTGGCTGTGCCTGTGGCTGCTTCCACTTCTGAACCTTCCTTAGGCTGTTCAGTGTCATTGTAGTTGATAGCAGCCACAAAGGTTTTGAGTGCAGCGGCTACCTCGTTGTCGTCGTTTGCGTCACTCTCGTCACTCGTCTTCAAATGCTTTTCGATCTGGCTACGCACCTTTACAATATCCTTTTGACTGTGCATTGAGAGGGAGATAAATTTTAATATTAAGCATATCCAAGAATATGAATTACATGCAATCAATTGCCCACCTGATGTGCACAAAAAGTATACCATTGATTGTGTTCAGCATTTCCAGTACAGAGCCCATGGAGGGCGGCGTTATGTGTATGGGTGGCAAGTCGCTGGTCAGCTTGCCATTGGAGTAGATGTCGTTCATCTTCCGCTGCAGTGCAACAGCCTCGTGTGTCAATAGACGCAGGCACTCTGCCGACTCGCGCGTCTTGTCATGCTTCTCACCAAGCTATAAAAATGAAAGAGAGGAGGGAGATTATCAGACTGCCCATTCGAAAAGGAATCCCATCAATTAGCTTGCCTGTGACTTGTAAATGGAGTAGGTCTCCTTTTCGTTGTTCAATGCGGAGCGGAAATCGCCCATGCAGGATTGAATACGCGCCATCAGATGATAGCTGACGGCCACGTGCATTGCTTTGTTGCCAAAGTACTTCAGATTCAGCTTAAGAGCATGCTCGATGAAACGCAATGAGAGCTCATATTCGCCCAGCGCGTGCAGGATCAAACTTATATTGCTCTGTGCAGAGAGAGAAATAAACAAAATTGAAGTTAAACTGCGCTGCCTGCCAAGTTTGCCCACTCACGTCGATGAGCGCCACCTCGGGATGATCCTCGCCGCAAATGAGAACCAACAGATAGCGTGCGCGATAGAGCAGCTTCAGCGACATGCCCACATGTCCATTGGCGAAGGAGTAAAGCGACAAATGTGTCTGTACAGAGAAAAGAGAGGTGAATTAAACATACATAATTAGATAAGTTAATCTGCCTTACGTATTCCAGTATAGTTGATGGATGATCAATGCCATTGACGCGCTCGCTCATGATGACTGCACGCTGTTGTATGGCCAACGCGTCCTGGGCATCGCCGAGCAGATAGCTTAGACGTGCCAGCATACGCAGACAGGAGCCATTCTCCTGATGCATAGCTCCGAAAACGTTGTTCAGCAAATTGAGCGCCTCGCTGATCAGTTCGTAGCCCTCCTTGAGCAAACCCTGTTGGATCTTGGCCTGTCCCGTTGTATAGAAATTATAGGCATCTGTGGCTCTTGGGCTGATGTGCTTGACCACTGGGAACACATTGACAATATCGTCGTCGCCAAAGGTGGGCTTGTGCTTCGACTCGAAGTTGTATTCACGCAACAGCACCTGGATGCCCACCTTCAAACAGAAGGCGCGCAACAAGCTGATGCGCAACAGGCCGTACTTGGCACAAGCGCTCTCAATGGAATCGCAGTCCAGCTCCCAATTCCAATAGCTTTTGATCTCCTTGCGTATCTGCTGCCACAAGGAACGTGGTGTGACCAGCGTCCAGTCGTAGCTGCTGCTGCTGCTGCTGGATGCACTGCTGGCTGCTGCATTAGCCGTTCCATTGGCTGCTGTGGAGCTGTGTCCATTTTGTGTGGCGGCTGCAGCCGATGCTGATTGGGGCTTAGCCGCTTTGTTTGCTTTGTTGTGTTTGTTGTGCTTACCGCTGTTGTTGCGCGACTGTTTCTTGTGTACCTCCTCGCTGCTGACGGCGGGATTCACCGGTCCGGTGGTCAACAGGCAATTAAGGAAATGGCTAATCGCCGCCGAGAGATGCAGTGGCTCCGTGCTCTGCATATAGGTGTAGTAGATGTGCTTCGTGGCACGCACAATCAGCTCGAGAATGGCAATGCGATGCAAGTAGTTCATGCGCGGCATTTGGCCAAGCATTTTGATCACCTTGCCCAGGTAGCGCACATTGATGCCATGGCTGTGCAGGGATTCAGTGAGACTCTGTCCATCGATAGGCGGCGAGGAGTGTGCCATATGTTCCTTGATGAAGGCGGGAATTTGTTTGAGTACTAGAAACTCGGCTGCATCCTGTACGAGACGCTTCTGCTTAGCCAGCGATTGTATGCCGCCCTCGGGGCCATCGACGTGACGAATGCCTGGCGAGAAGACATCCGGATTGAAGCGGAAATCAAACTCCTTCTCTTTCAGTGAGCCCACTGCGGCGCAGGCGCGCTTTACGACCTCTGCAGCTTGCACCTCATTCGAGACGGCCACATTTGATTGAGCCTCACGAATGGCATTGACCATGGCCTCGGCGCTCTTCGTCTCAGTGGAACTGGGTTTGGATTCTTTTTGCTCGTCTTCTTTATCTTTATCCTTTTCCTTCTCCTTCTCCTTTTCTGTCTGCTCACCGCTGCTCTTTTCCGCTTGCACCTTTTCTGCGTCTTCTTGTTTTTCAGTTATGGAAGGCAGCTCCTTCTCAGCCTGTTTTTTGGCATTCAGCTGTTGCAGATGCACTGCTGCAATGCGAATGAACGTCACATAACGATCCTCAATGAACGCCTCGAGCAGCTCCTGGCGCAGACAGCACAGTTTATGACGATGCTCAATGGGAAAGCCCATGTCCGTGAGCTCCTTGCTCAGCTGCACATCCTGAAGCTTAAGGAAGTTAACATCTGGTGGGAACGTGCGCAATAGATCAAGTATATAGTGTCGGCCATCGTTGCCAATGATTCCCTTGCATTCGACAGATGAGCACAGCTCCACTGGCTCATCGCGTTCATTCAGAACCGAGTGGGGCAAGATTTTCAAGTGTTTTCCCGCGAGACGCAAAAGCTCCAAGTACTTGGGATGACTGAGCACCGTTTTGCCAAAGTCAATCGAGCCGTAGACAACCGACTGCTCCTGCTCACGCTCCAATATACCAGGTATGATGGATTGGGCGGTCACACGATAGCCTCGATAGTCAATAACAACAGTGCCCAGCGTATATAGACCCTCGATATCCACAGCATTATATACTCGCACGCCATGCAGATCATATCGAGGCGCTACAAAGGCAGCATGATCGCCGCCCAGCTCCTTGTAATGGTCGCGCACATCGAATCCCAGTGAAAAGAAAATATTATTCCAGATGAACATTTGCATTTTGGGATCCTCGCCGGGATTAATAGCCAACACATTGCCATCAATGACAGCCATGGCTCCACGTGTCGCAGCCGTCACAAAATCTCCGTGAACCTTAAAGATTGCACGCTCGCGCAGCAAGCGTTCTGGCAGTGTCTTGCGTGGCAGTTCCCGAGTCGTCTGCAGCTCCTCGTTCCAGTCGCGCGTCTGACCGGGTATATGCTCCTCGTACCTGAAGTAAAAGATTTATTGAATATCAGATCATTGACAGCCTCTTTAGACTTACCCCAGTTTGGAGCTAAAGGCATCTTCGGCACGTATGGCATCAACAGTGTGCTCCAATTGGGGCGCTGACCACTGATACACCTGATAGGGTGTCGCCACACGCTCAAAGGCGTGTCGCATCGTTCGGCGCTTCTGTATAGTTTGAAAGGCGCGACGGAACGACGGCGAAATGTGTGACAGTAGATCGATGAGTGAATGACTCAAATGGCTAGGATTATCCGGTTTCGGATTGAAGCATTCGTCTGTGGATTGATTAATATAAAAGCCCTTGGAACAGGCAGAGATGTGAAAGCGTTTATCCTCCATGGTGACCACATATAGATACATCAGATCTCCGTGCAGTTTACGTGGCCCAGGTGGTGGATTCCATGCCGATGTGGTCAACACTTTGAGGGCCTGTGGGCCCTTTGCATTCTTAATATTTGGATGCAATGGCAATAGCGGCGGTTCACGAACACCGGGCATCACATAATCGGGCGGTGTGCAGTCAACAGAGTCGGGACGTGTTCGTTTCTTGTCCAGGAGATCGCCTTGTGTGATGGTATTTAAATATGTTAGCGAGGTGCAATCGATGCCGTTGTATGCATCGGCCGGATCTAAATTTTTCAGCAGATCCCGCACATGGCGTACATGGATTCGTGCTTCGCGCATTGTGTATGGCTCTTCGACAACGCGTATGGTGGAGCCCTGCTCCAGCCCCTCAATGGTTTTTAATTCAGCAAAATTATCCAACGTTACATTGTCCAATTGCAGTGAGAAACATGTTCTGTGGCATGTCTCTTCACGATCCATCAACAGCTGGTGAATTTCCTGTACCAGCTCCATGCTCGACAGCTGCACGGGCAGCACATCTGCGCCGGGGCTGCTGATGTTGACAGTTATACCAATATCATGCAAAGCATCAAGATCAACATCTTCGCCAGATGCAGCCGCTTCGCCCTCGGTAGTAGCTCCACCTTCACCTGATGAGCCGACCTCTGCTGCTGCTTCGGTTGCTCCTGCTGCGGCTGTTGATCCCTCTTTGTCAATTTTCTTATCCAGCACATTTGCATTGGCATCGGCGCCATCTCCATTAACTGATGCCTTCTCGGCATGCCCATTGCTGAGAGCAGCGCTAGATTCAGATGCGTCTTGCTGAGGTGGGCTTTTGTTACGATTTTTCTTGCCTATATTTGAGAAAACAAAAGCAAGAATTATTATTCAAATCGTGGTCAAGGGTGGAATCTAATGAACAAATGTTTCTATATTCTATATGGGGGCTTCTCACAAATAGTTCATTAGCTTGTTACATTTAACATCCTATTGTTCACTGTTGATAAAATATATTATTGTAATTAATATCAAAGGTTGCAATAGATACTCAAGATCCGATTGCATGCGGATGATGAACTGGTTCTGACGGCGATTTGGGTTTCAGCTCACAATCCCATAGGATGATGAAATATATATGTGTGATGTGCAATTATATATTAATCGAGATAAGCGAATTAAAACAGTTAAGTTCTGAAATTCGCTAATTCCATTAACCTGACCTCACCTACATTTTAGCTTATTTGTTACATAACAGTGCTCAGTGAGCATTTACTTTTGCCATTCACTGTAACCGGCTGCATGCAGCCACACATGGCGACTTACGCACACACACAACAATCAAGCACACATGTTTCGTTCGCTGTAAAACAAAACAAGAGAAAAGCAAACAAACCGAGTCACAGCAAACGCTGATAAGACTGGGTTGTAAAAATGCAGCCGCTAAATTGAACTCAAAACTGAAGTAAATATTCGGACATCTTTCTTTTCACAGAGCAATGTTAATTACTACAGCACAGTTAGAAATTACAGCGAGACCGAATTTCATAAACAAATCTAGTAGAGCAGGTGCTGAGATCCAACCAAAGAGAGGAGAGAGAAACTTATGCTTGGGATCATTTTGTTGTAGGTGTATATCGATGAAGAAGAAAAACATGATTTATATAATTACCAAGGCGATATATTGTTTATGTGAGTGTATGTGCGTTCGGCTTTTGTTTGTTGCATGCGAAAGTGAGTGCGTATAGCAAGCACGTGGTAATTGTAGGTTAAAGATATACTTAATTCGCCGCCGCAGGGGGTTAATGAACATAGGAGCAACGACATATAAACATGTGTATGTATGCGCGTTGCCATGTTTCAAGAAAATGCATGAGCACTTATACTCACACGCACCGCAATGTACACAGTACGTAACTCCCACTTATACAAATGCAATTGAAACGCACGCGGCGGAGGCAACGTCAATAGCGCCCAGCAATAGACGAACAGACGAGCAGGCCGCATTTAAAGCATTATAGAAAAAATACATTACGTAACGTAAAAATGTTATGTGATGGACTATTTTTTCTCGAAAATATCGCATTTAACAGTTAACATTGTCATTGACTGGGTTTATTAGCACGTATGAAAACGGAAATGCAAGAAGGGGTCTGGCTAGAGGGTAGGAGGGTCGGTTGCTTTGATAGAAAATATCATAGTTAACGCACCTTTCTTCTTCGTAGCGGCGCTGCCGCCATTGACCAAGTTCTTTTCGCCGGCTGCGGGTACATTATTGTTGTTGCTATTGCTATTGCTCTTGTTCTCCTTGGCTTTGGCCTTGCCAGGGGCACCACCGTCGCCAGTCGCAGCCGCCGCCGCATTTTTTGCATCAATCTCGAGCGCCATGCTGCGTATGTTTCTGTTTTAGCGCACAAAAACCCAAATCCAAATTCTATTACACGTTCACGCTGCCGTGTTACACAACTCAACGCTGCTCTGGCGACTGCTGATTGCTTGCTCTTGCTCTTGCTTTCTGCTTTATGCCCTGCTCTACTCACTGCGCTCAAACCGAGTGCGCGTATGTGAATTTGATTTATAACTAGAATATCGAATATAAACGAGGATTTATTGTGCGGGTAACTGTTTATAAACATATGACAATTATATCTTTGGCTACGTTAGCGTTTACACACAACACTGAACTAGGATTTTTATCGTTAATTTGTAAATTAACGCGTTGTTTTTCAGCTGGAATCCGCCAGTGTGACCGAACTAAGCAAATGATATAATAGATTTATTTTACGATAATAAGAAACGGTATTTTTGGTATTCTCGATGACCAGTCATCATTGAACGTCAACACGCGAATAGTAAAAAGAAAAACTTAATGACGTTTGTCAACAAACATGTCGCTGATTAAAAATTTAGTTAAAGAGTCGGAAGACAACAGACCTCGAAAGAAGAAAAAGAATGGGGGCTCCGAAGACAGCGACAGTGATGAAAAAGCCAAACCAGTGGGGCCATTCATTAAAAGTGCAACAGATCTACAAAGATTAAAGCTGGAAAAATTAATGAAAAATCCAGTACGTTTTATAAATATTTCAGTGTAAACAATAACTTAATGAACATATTTTGACAGGAAAAGCCAGTTATTATACCAGAACAGCGCCGAGAACGTGACTACATGTCGTCAGTTCCCACATTTGTGCGCAATGTGATGGGCAGCAGCGCTGGCGCCGGTTCAGGTGAATTCCACGTCTATCGTCATCTGCGACGCAAAGAATATGCCCGTCAAAAGAACATACAGAACCAAAGCCTGAGAGAGGCTGCCGACATTGCCTATCAACAAAAATTAGATAGCAATAGGCAAGCAGCTGAAGAGCGTACTGCAAAAAAGCGTGCCAAGCGCCTCAAGAAAAAGCAACGTGCAAAACGACCCCGCGAGCAAAAACCAAACGAAGAAAATAAAGTGGAAGCTGAGTCGAGTGGAAGTGCATCTGAAGATGACGCTGAGACAAAAACTGAAGTGGATGCAGAAAGCGATGTCAAGAGAGAAGCAACAACAGTAACAGCGTCAACGGAAGCTACGAACACTAATGAAGAAAGGGAAATAGTTGTTGATGCAGCTCCTGAAGTTTGCAACGAAGAAAAAGATACAACTGATGCGGATGCTGAAACTTCCCAGCTAGACACTTGATGTAATTTAAAACATTCTATTTTTAATACCTTTCTGTACCCATATTAAAGAATATAGCTAATGGTTATTAAGTGAAACAAATTCTTGGATTTATTCATGTCATATATATATATATATATATATAAATTTATATCTATATATTAACCAGTTTGTGTAGCGATAACATTGCCATTAAAATATAATTGGCTAGTTATCGATTGCATCTTGTGTGGCTTATCGGGATAGCAGGCCATTGTTTAAAGCAGCTTTGGTGATGAGAGAAGCGTTTTTGCATATCATTTTTTGTTTAAATTTTGATTTCCATAGCTTATGCTAGAAAAGATAGGCGTAAGAGTGCTCTGTATATATATATATATATATCGATTATAAGTTGTAATCGAACGTGCTCGATAAATTATACCCTGTACCCAGTGCGTCTGAACATACGTGGAATATGGGCGCAGTACTGATAGATAAGTAGAAATTATATGACATTGGGTACTGGGCATTCAAAATGTCTTTAATTGTTGATTTTTGTCGTTTGTGTTTCTTTGAAGAAGCAAATTTTATTGTTTACAATTTGTTTTTTTCTTTCTTCCTGTTTTCGTTTCCACATTCCTTTTGTTCACTTCTTCGTCTTCATTTTTGAGTGTGTATTTACGAAATTTTCAGATGTTCCACAAATAATTAATAATGTATACATATATACTATATTTTTTTCTGCCTTTGCACTTATGAACAATTATATTAAAATTAATTTTGCAGCATTTTTACTAAAGTAAATCATATTTTTTGAACTTAAAGCAAACTTAAACTTGTAGACATTTAATTTTTCTTTATATATTTATTTGTATTGTGTTTTTGTTTAGATCCTTTTTGCAAAAAAGAACACAAAACTTGGGAGCTGTATTCGTAAATAATTGTAAAAGCTTTCTTTATCATTATTTTTTGTTGTGTGTTTTTCTTTTAAAATTACCTCAATTTCATTTGCATAAAACTCGAAGTAATTCTCAATAAAAACATTTGTTTTGAAATCGTTCACTCTACAAATAGAAAATGAAAGAAAAATAAATTTCTTGCTGCATATTTTCTTGTTGATTGAACTTAAATGTTCTTAAATATTGCGCGAGGGCGTGGCATATATATTATAATAATCTATTAATATGCGCTTATATGCAACGAAAATTCGGAAATGACAACATCGTTAAGTTTCGTGTCTACATAGACTGCGTGTTTGTTGGTTTTTTGTTTTTTTTTTTAGCAATTTGGATTTTGACATAAACATCTTAAGTCGTACAATTGTTCTTATATGCATGTGTATTTAAATTTTTTTTTTTAATTTTAAGTGTTCTTCAATTTGTTTTTCACACTCACAAGAAAACTATTGGAAAATTCAACTACAGATCTTAAGTTTTTGTCGGCTAGCGAGCGTGCTTTTATCTTCTTAATTTGTTTTGTTTTTCTTTTATATTTGTTGAGGCGCGTGAGTCTACACAGCATTTAAATTAATAGTAATCGTATGTATATTTAAAGTTATATATATATATATATATATATAGATATATATATATATGTGTATATAAATATGCATGTACTTTGTATAGATGGTAGGTAGGTAAGTTAGTTGGTTAGGAGGCCATACATTTAATAAATATTTCGTTTCTTTCGCTGTTTTTGCTGATGCTGCTTGCTCGGATTTAACTTTAGACATACATAATACGTATATATATATATATATATATATATAAATATATAGATAGATATATTTTGAAATATACATATATAATTCGTATTGATGCATCTGGTAAAGGTGGCTGAGGCTGTGTATATTCAAACATATATATCTATATATATATATATATATATATATATATCTATATATATATATATATATATATATGTATATAAATATTGTAGATATATTAATTATGTTTAAATTGAGAAATAAGCAAATCATTTTCTGCTGAATCCCTAACGACATTCCCAAACTTTAACTGATTGATCTACGCTACCAGAGATGACATACGGATGCGCTTTGTGAAAATCTGTAATAAAATGTTGCAAATTACAAAATTGAATTTGTGCCAATTTTCATTGTGTTTCACTTACCAATGGAGGTGCAGAAATGCTGATGCGCATAGAGCGTCTTCATGCATCGCTTGTTGCGCAAATCCCAGACCCGAATGGTCTTGTCATCACTGGCTGATACCAAATATTTGCCGCCGGGATGGAATGCCAAGCCCCTCACCCAATTGTCATGCCCGTTCAATGTGAGCAGGCATAGTCCAACGCTGACATCCCAAATGCGTATGGTTTTATCGCGTGAACCAGATGCCAGGAATGGTCCCTGATGGTGACCCTTCTTGTTGTCCGCGCCGGCTGCCTCATTTATCGCAGAGGCGGCAGCCTCTGGCGCCCATGCAATGCATTCCACCGTATGCTCATGATCGCGTAATTCAACCTAACGAATATATTCAAATTAGTTATACGTACAAAATTTCTTATTACAGTGGAAGCCATATGAAGTTGTGTTTGTTTAACCACCCCAAAATCAATTGATTGGCTTCATTTCCGTTCTTCTTTGTAAGGATTCAGTTTGGTTGCGTGCTCACCTTACAGTCTTTTGAATTGGTCAACCAAACGCGTATTGTGTGATCATTTGAGCATGTGGCAAAGATGCTGCCTTCAATGTGCACGCGCACCATTCGCACCCACTCCCGATGCCCGGTGTAGGTTTTTACACAATATCTGGTAAATTATATAAATAAATTAATATATGTATAACAAATTTATATATGCATATATATATATTAATACTGACCCTGTGGCCACCTCCCACATTTTTATGGTGCGATCACGCGATGCGGATAGCACATAGTCGCCGGCGGGTACAAAGGCCACCGAGGATACATTGTGATCGTGACCGTGCATGGTTTTCACACACTCGTAGCTTTGTTGAAAGTCCCACAGTTTAATGGACAAATCAGCGCTGCAGGAGGCTGTAGGGATAAGAGTGTGAATTGAAGATAAGGATAAAATAGTTAGTTGTGTAAATTACCTAAAAGCTTGCCCTGCGCATCAAATGCCACATCTTGCACAGAGTCTGTGTGTCCTTTAAGACTACGCTCATATTCGCCAGTTTCGAAATCCCAAATTTTAATGGTGGCATCTTCTGAGGCCGAGACCATGAGTCCAAATATTGGATGAAATATAACCTGTATAAAATGCAATTATTGAACGCTCTGCTTTGTTAATTCAATGGCGTTCCTTACCCTCGTTATGCTGGCTCGATGTCCTGTAAGTGAGTATTTCTCTGGCGGCCTGGGTATCCATTCGCCGGGCGTACGTTTGTTCTTTGTGGGCGCACCCTCGATAACCTCTTTTTCAGCTTCGGTTAGCTTAGCCTCTAGGTCCATGACCTTCTTTTGCAGTCGTATGACCGATGTCCATTTCTTTTCTAATAGCCCGCCATACTTCTTTTCCGATTCTGTGCTGAGATCTGCCTCCTTGCGAAAGGTCTCCAATGAATCAGCATAGCCATTTGAGCCCAAATAGTCGGCAATCGCTTGGTTACTAAATAAGTGAAAGATTTATATATTGGGGCTGTTTATAACTGCTTTCTAGTGGATCACTTACAGCTCCTCGCGCTGCCGCTGCGACAACACCATTTTCATGCTGTTCTTCAGTTTAGGCGAGCTTCAATTCTTTTGCGTGATGCCTCGATTTGTTGCTGCCGTCTTCTAGTGCAATACTGCTGAGAAAGGAAACAAAGAGAAACAACAATATAGACAAATGCTTCAAGCATTATACATGAATGACTGAACAGGAAATTGGTTCCACAAAAATATGAAAAGGCAAGTTTCGCAAAGAGGCAAGTCACCCACATAGTTATACCCTGCACATATAAAAATTGCTAAACAAAGAGTGTTTATACTAAACGAAAAGGTATGTAATAGGCAAAGCTGAATAAATATGTATATAGTCTATACTCAAGTGAATCTAGATCTAATATATATAGATTTATTATTATTCATTTCACTCATTTTTGTATTAAACAAGCAATTATATCACACATCTGCAGCTAAAAATATATTTATCTGTCTCCACTGGGTATTTTCAAGTCAGGCATTTTATGCTAAGCGTCAGCAGTTAGCTTTTTGTTTTTGGCAATGTTGCCCCATAGTGCCGCATCTTCGGCATGCATACATTAATCTGCTCTTACTTCAATTCGACCTCCCTTCTTCATCGTTTTCTTCATTGTTTCGTGCTGCATGATGATCAACATAATTATCAACAGAGAGCAACAGAATTTGTTTCGTTTGTATGTTTCTGGCACACCAAAATATTTTCAGTTCATGTGGTCGCAATTACAGTGCGCATTGTCTGCAAATCTCTAAAGGCCCAGCCAATCAGATTACAGCAAATATGCAACCCTGCTTATTATTGACACATCGATAACTGCATTAACTCTATTCGAATAGAATAATCAAACAGCTTCCTAAATAGACAAAGCAACATTGCAGACGAGTCGATGTTGCTGTAGTAGTTGCTTTAAATAGTAAACCATGTTGTACCTGTTGTTGTTGGTTATGGCAAGAGCAATTCAATTAACTCAAGGTAGCCAACAATGGGCAACAGGCAATAACAAAACACAGGTAGCACGCAATAAACCGACCAATCAAACTAACGAATCTAAGCGAACAAATCAACGAAAGCATAACGCGACTGTTTTTCTTCCTATTTTCCTAGATAAGCATTTGACGACACATTTGTGTATGTTCTCCACGTTGCCAAAGTCGCATAGCAAAGTTACAAGCAGCAACGTTGACAAAGCCAATTAGCAACATCTAACGGTAGTTCAAGTAACTTCTTATAAGTAAATAACGCAAAGCGAAAGAGAAAGACAGACACACGAAAAAGTCTAAGCTTGGACTACACACACACATACGCAGTATATGTATATATATATTTATGACTACACATACTCGCAACAAGGAAATGACGTTTTCAGATTATTTTTGGACGTTTAACCATCGCCGAATAATATTTTACCGATTTCTGAACTAGCTGCCTTAGCATATCCATATACTCTTTGCTGTAAAAAAAAAACTAACCAAACGAGTTCAAGCGATGAAATCTTTTTTTTTTTGCAACGACGACGGCATTGAACATTGAAACTAGGAATGAGTCACGCGCGTTTCGAGCACATTGCGAGAGCAAAGTCAGCCTTTATCAGCTGTTGGGACCTGCTCAAACGAAAAGACACGCACCGACCATTAACTACGCATCTAAATATAAAATGAAATCAATAACTAAATAAGAAATAGACAACGCTAACGTCACGAGTATTAACGGAACGCGAGTGGGTTGGATGGATGTAAGTAGGTGGATAATGCCGGACAACGACAACAACCGTTGTGTTGTGGCAACCGGGCGTGCGTTTTGTTCTTATTGGGGCCAGCATTCCAATACACAGACATGCGCCTTGTAACTTCCAGCCATGTAACTGTGTGGGTAGAGCTAGTAACGGTGTTCCACAACAGCAGCAACAACAACAAAAACAACAGCAACAGTAATGAAATAGCTAGACGGGGGCGTTTGGGTCACACGCTGCACAAGATTTGAAAGGCGTTCACTGACGCTGCGAAAAAAGGGTTACCAGCCATACACAATAATAATATATGGATGAACTAACACAAATACACTCTCACACAAAGGGGCATTTAATATTCCAATTTGAATTGTAAATTACAAAAGCATTTGTAGTTGTTAGTTTATGCGGAATGAGAATCTGATGTCAGCATCATACATGCACATGCACACATGCATATACATACGTACATAAGGATACGGACAAACGCACAGTTCTCCTCTCCAAGCAGCGAACTGCATGAAAAGAGCGCCTGAGAGAGACCTTGCACTTGCCTATGTGCACTTGGCTGCCATTTGCGTGTTTTTCTCACGCTTTGCCAGTGTTGGTAATGTTGAGAATTTGGCAATGCAGCAATAAGTAAAAGTTTTCGAGTATCGATTAGCAACTACTACACTTGCCAACAAAATGTCTAGACTCAAGTCTGAATAAAATTCGCATTTACAATAACCTTTACCTGGGAAAGTCGGCAAAACACAACACACCAACATTGTAAATTGTAAAATACTGTAAAAGCTCATGAGCAAGATAAGACAAGTGTGAGAGAGAAACAGAGAGAGCGAGAGTAGACAGACAAGAAAGACAGGGCTAAAAGTGTCAGAAAACAGACTTCATAGATAATGGCAACGGCAGCAATTTGCGACCAATTTGCACAGACAGTCTCAGACTTTTCGACTCCATCCACTCCGAACGAAGAACCAGCTTAGCTTAGCTTAGCTCAGCGGATTGCACACGTTCTGGGAATTGCAGCGAGCGCTGCTAACAACTTTACTACTATATATGGGATCCAAATACCACATGTGTTTTGTATTTTAGTGTATATGCGGTGATGGCCAATGCCAAAGCAGCCCAAAACGGAAAACTGTAAAAAAAAGAAAAAAAGAACAAGATTTCTACCGAGACACGACCAAGCTGCATTTGCAGAACTGGTTTGCTTTTAACTTGAGCTCAATATAAAAAGCTGTTAGAGGCAGGCGAAGGAATCGGATTTTACTGCTGCCATTTGTTCTGGCTAAAAAAATCGATCAATTTTCCATATCCCAGAGCAGGGGTAGCAGGAGGCGTAGGAGGATACATGCGCAAAAAACACACACATACACGCATACAGTGACACGAAACTGACGCAGGGAGCGATGTGTCATCGCTCTTTGGTGGTTGTTGTAGAAGAAAAGCAAAGCACACTGAGGAAGAACTTCAAATTGTTTTTGTTTTTGCATTGGCATGTTTTGTAGCAGTTTAGTTCAGTTTATATACTTTGCAGCATTATTTGCATAACTTTTGCTTGTTCGCTTTGCTTTTCAATAACAAAAACATATATACACATTCACATACAAGCGTACACTCAAACACAATAACAACAACACCACTGACACTGACGAAAAATAAAAACTGTTACGACGGCCATCTTGAAAGAGCAGCGCAGTCAGCGTCGCTGCGGCAGCGTTTTAGAAAACTGGCAATATGCAAAATTGAAAAAGTCCAAATAGATTTGCCAATCACACGCACATTTGCCACAAAGCTATTGCGTTTTAAACGGGGTTTTGGTTTCTTTCTCTCGTATAAGCGCGCACCAATACACTGACAGTCTGTTCATACATATGACAAATTTTTTTTCTTTTTTCCCTATTTGCCCATTACATACAGTTCGCTGCTGGTGTGTCGCTGTCGCATTAACGATACTTGGATTATGCGTTATAGACCGTGCAGTGACGTTGATTTCATGTTTTTCATGGCACATTACGCATACTTACACAATTTGCTACTTTTATATATTTTTAAAGTAAGTTAATTTAAATTAATTGGGAAATAATTACGCAGAAATGAACCGCGGCGAGAAATGCTTCCAATATCTTTCGATGCTTCGAAGTATCGATGCCAAAGATATTGTTTACCAGCACTAGTTCCAGGGCTTCTGTATGTTTTAGTTATCGATACTATGGCGATGACGGTGTCTATCGAAGGCTGTGCCAAATTAATTGAACAGCTGTTTCAACTATTTTGGCGCTATCTACCTTAATTTAAATTATAAATGTAGTTATTCTTTAATAGAAGGTGTAGTTGACATTTTACAGCACTAAAACGCACAAAACTTTTTGACAGAAATGCAATGCATTGCTTTTATCTTGCAGCACATACATGCTCTCACTAACTCATACATATGTACATCCATACCCTGTCGGAGAAAATTATGCCTTATCAGTAACAACCACAATGATACAGCCATGTCTTATTTATTTTTACGCTCAGTTCTCGTCTAACGCTCAACGGAAACGGTTATTTGTTACACAAAGTAAACGATATCGTTGCGCATATTAAAGTGCAATTTAACAAACAATTCGGTAAAGCACGCGCGTATTTGATGTACTAATACGAGCAAAAAATCTTATAAAATTCATAAACGTATTGTGAGTGCTAAGAAATTGGTTAAGTTAATTGATTGGATATCAAGCTGTCAATAGCTGATGAATCAATTTAATGAGCAAATTGCCAAAATATGTAAATAATTCGCCAATTATGACAGGCGAGCGTTATCAAGCTATCGCGATTCTAATCAGACAGTCTGTTTTCTCGTTCACACTCGTTACACAGGCCAATCATGATAACGGTTCATAAGAAATAATAGAAATCAAAAGTGCTGCCAATTTGACTATGTGTTCTGCTTATCGATAATTTGATTTTTAACGGAAGCACATCCTTAATACAAGTTATAAGATGAGCTTACATCTCGTTTCGTAATTAAAAGTGCCGTCGAATTGCATTTTGTGTTTTGCATATTGATAATTCCATTTGCTAATGGAATAACGTTCTTAACGTTCTTACTCACATCTCTAAGTGGCATCAAAAGTGCGGGAAATTTACAATTTGATTTGTCACGATAGCTCATCTTTAATACAAGCCATAAATTCAAAACCCAATTATATGTGCGCGTGTATGTGTGTGAATTATTATTGGAAAACGATTTGTGGCGAACGCTTCGACGGCCTCATATGCACATTGTTATCAGGGAGCTGCTCTGATTACATATATTGTTGATATGATAAAAAAATACCCCAGAACCGACAGCGTTTACTTTCTACGACCGTTAAATTGTTATTATTGGCTTATTTGTTATTTCGTATTTGATTTGCAATCATGCCAAAGCAAAGGGAAACAAAAAGAAACCCATTTTCATTTCGCGATTTGTTTAAACAAGCTAAAGCATAGGAAATTGACTTTTTTCCAGCTGCCAGTCATACCGCACAATAACTTGTCAAGTTGATAACAAAATATGTCACCCCTTGCAAGCTATTAATAATTATCGAAACAAAAATGTAATTTTATTTGCTTTAAAATGTCTTTCTCAATGGCTGCCGTTGAGTTTCGAGCTACTGAAGTCTGTAATTACCGCTGTATGTTCTTTGATTACAAATACACACGCACAATATCTCAATTCTTTATGTGTTCAACAATGACAATATAATTCTTCAGCAGCTACGTCATGATCCAAAACATTTGCTCTCTTTAGACAGGTTTAAAAAAGTAGTTTTAAAAAAATCGGATCATTTTTCTAAAGTTATAATTTAAATAATTTAAAATTCTGGCTCTCAATGCAGTTGTTAATTATTAAATTATATTTTTCCAATAGTTAATATTTAAATATTTTGCCATTCATTTTTGCTATACAGTTCTTTGTCTTTATATTGGTCTATAACACTTTCTATCAATTTAATTCTTTTTAATACTTCCATATTTATACTTATAATTATCAAGTTCTTCTGATTGTTATCTTTATCAATAATCGTATATTAAGCCTTTCTAGAGGTCTTTTTTGGGTTTATTTTTCACTCCACGGTTAAGTAGTCGCAGTGTCCATTAAGTGCCTTGATAAGCCCTTGCCCAATCCCGGGACTTGCCATTCGCTCAAGTGACCAATATATATATATATGTATGAATTTATATATAAAATATATAATATTTTTTTTGTATTTGTTCTTAATCACAAATTCGAGTCTTGCTCATTGCCAATCCCTTCGCTCTCAATTACACAATGAAACTTCATTTGCGAGGCTTTTGTGAAGAAATTGAGTCACACTAAGTATATAAAAAACATAATATTAATATAAATCTATATACATTTTTAGTCCTCAGTTATTAATTATATTCGCGGTCATCAACAAACTCTCTACGGTATCTTTCAGGAAATTATAAGAAACTATCACTAAAATGTAGAACTCAGAAAATATTGTTGATTTCATATAGAAGAAAATTGTAAGAGTGTGCATGACTACTACATGGCTATACATATTTAGAAACACATGCAAGCTGTGCCTAGATTTTTTTTTTCGATTTTATTAACTAGTTCTAGTTTAGGAAAAATATCAATTTTACTTCATATACATTTTATAGGGAACTTTAATCAGCTTTAACAATCTGAACTAGTTATGTTAGGATAACCGGCGATATTATATGTATTTCAAAATGGCAAATTAACTATTCGGCAAATTACGTCTTTGTTATCTCTATAACAGTCTATTGCTCTGAAGATTCCTAACACTTTCTATGTAGCAAGCGAATTGTTTGTATATTATTAACCATATAATATAATTTTAAAGAATTCAATATGGGATTCAAAAAGCAAATCAATTCTAGAAACATGTAGTAAATAGTAAATGCATTTCAACTATTTATTTCTCTCATTTTCTCTGTCTCCCTCTTCGGGTCAAATTGTATGAATTCCACTTTACACTCATTATAATTTAATATAATTTAATAATATTTGACACCTGTACTCAATGTGACAAGTTCAACTGTCGAATACACTCATGAGCTCGAACGCACACATACAAAATGTTGTTATTGTTTTTTTGTTTTTTTGCGATTCTTTATTGATTCACGCCTAAAGTTTATTAATGTGCGCATTGCACTTAAACGAGCTGCTTCCTTATATAAGGGGTTAATACTGTTCGATACGTCGATTTAATTTGGAGAAGTAATTGGGAAACCGGTTGCATTTTGGTCAGCTGACATTGAACTTGTTTTCAACTTCCGAATTGAACAGCAACTGGTGGCAATGTTGTCGTAAGATGCGGCCCAAGAAACACGGCAAGCCAAGGACTCGGCTCTATGGACTACTCTGTGTACCGTTAATTCTTTACGCATGGACAGCAGCACAGGCGCAGGCGCAGGCGCAGGCGCAGACAGCCTCACCAGTAGCGGATCAAGATCTGAATGATGGTGTGTAAGCGCCTGTTGATCAATTTATTAATAAAATGGATATATTTATCATTTAAATTATTTTTTATTTTATAGCTAGATCAGTCATCTATATACTGATATAACTCTTTGTTCATTCATATATCTGCTTATGTAAATAGTCGATATGCCCATTTCCCAATATAAACACTAACCTATTTATCGAAATTAATTTATTCATTCACCCATTGGTATTTACCGATTTACATTAGCTGTAGATAAAAACTTCTATATTCTGTGCTATATCGCAAGTCACTAAGCCAAACACTTTTTATTACCTCTATATATTTCGATTAGTTAAAATAACTGTGATTAGTACACCCTATACGCTAAGCTTTAGTGTCAGTGCTGAAGATAAGGAGAAATATGTTATCGAGAATATAACATGTCCTGCAGGCAGCGCATCGAGTTTAACTGGAGGCCAATACACCTGGTAAACATCTAGATATATATACATATATAAAAATCGAAAATAATTTATTACGTGTCATTTTAGTGAGAATCTAGAGCCATGCACGAGCTATACAACTGTCGTAAGTTTGAAAGAGACGGCGGAAGGCGCTACGGTGTTTCAACAAAACGTTATTGCCTACACGGAATATAAAAGTGAGTGCGGGAAGAAATACATATAAGTATATAATTTTATACTTATATATTTCTTGTATCTAGATCCCCAGACGACTTTGACATCCGTTGTAGCCACAGAGACGACGATACGACTGACGTGGGAGACCACCGATCGAGCCTGTGTGAAACACTTTGAGATCTATGCAACCGCCCCGGACAACTCACGTTACCGCCAACAGTTTAAGGAGGAGAGCAGCGATACAGTCGAGGATGTCCTGCCATGTCGGACATACAATGTCACACTGGAGACGAGGAATAATGCGAGTGTGGCCGTTGACACCGATATGAGATTCGTGGACACGGCCTATCTGGAGCCAGGCGAGCTGCAGCTAACTATCACCAATCGCACCAATGCGGACACGCAAGTGACTTGGACAGATCCTATAAATAAGAGCTGCATAGGCAGCTTTACCATTGTCTGGCGACGCAATGGTTGCGTCTCGGATGAGGACCAGGAGACAACGACGGCGACCACAGAGCACGAGGATGACACGACGACAGCAATCACAGATGATTGGACGGGCTTAACGACTGTGTTTCAGGATACGGCAATACATAGCGGGACTAGAAGTGAGTGCTTCGATTGAAAGTCAGCCTCTTTTTGCTATTACCATTCCATTCCCTCTTCATTTTAATATTTGTTCCATTTGCCTGTTCCTTTTCGGTTGAATTTTCTCTTATTCGTTTACCCTACTCAGTTTTCTCTTCTGCAAATTTTATTTGGTTTCATTTCTGCTCTTTTTGGATTTCGTTCTGGCTGTATTACCTTCCGCATGTTGATTATTCCCTCCATCTCGATCTCTTTCTGCTCCATTTCCTTCTCGATCATCGTCCACTACGATTTCTCGCTTGGCTCTCTTCCAACTGCTCCTCCTTTGACTACTGTAGAGTCCACCTAATCTTTTCTAATTTCTTCAGTTGAGTGCGAGTGGAGCGAGTACTCGAATGACACCACATTGAAACAGTTCATCATACCGACGCTGCAGGGCTGTGCTCTGCACACCATCGAGGTATACATAAATGCAGAGCGCAATACAACGGCCAAGGCCACGGAGACCTTCGTATCCGGCGAGAAGTGTAAGTAGTCCATAATACTTACCAATGCTCTCTAAGCCCTTGCTCATTTAGTGCCGGGTGCCGTGTCGGAACCTCTACAAACGATCAATTCCACCGAGCTGCTTTGGTCATGGTCACCGCCCACAGATAACGCCCAGTGCGTGGCCAATTATCATGTGAATCTAACTGGACCCACACAGCGTTCGGAATATGGAAGTGTCGAGCAGTTGACTAGCGAAACTTTTGCTACCTTCCAGAATCTGGAGCCCTGTGGCATCTACAATGTCGAAATTGTGCCAATATCAGCGAATGGCACCAGGGGCTCCGGATTTAAGAGTCTAAGCACGCTAAGCGAGGATCGTAAGTAGAGAAGACCCTCACTTAAAGCCTTCAGCTATAATCTCGCAATAGAGCCCACACAGATTCTAGAGCCATCGAGCAACACAGGCCCATATTTCATTGAGTTAACGTGGCTGACGCCGAGCTATGCTGATTTGTGCATCGATGGCTATCGTATCTCGGGTTGGATGGACGATCACATAGAGGTTGTTGCATTGAGTGTTAGCACAAAAAATAATTCTGTTAGATTTGATAAGGATTTGGGCGCCTGCCAGGGCTATACCATACAAATAATACCCTATACAAAGGAGAATCTGGATGGAGAGCTGCGACATATCGATGTCGAAACTAAAGCAGCAATTGTTAACTACGAAAAGGTTTCTAAATATATATATATCAATGTATATATATAAATCTATCGGAATAACACTTCGTTTTGCAGATTAAATTCGAGCTGGTGGGCGATGGCGCTACGTCGCACAGTCTGGAGCTGAATGCGAACAATCAGGATTACAGCAATCATTGCCAGACGATCTTCGCGCATTTCAGCTGCCAGACCAGCGTAGATGTGCCCAACACCTATGCGGAGAAGTATGTGGAAAGCTATCGGGATCGCGGGTTTCAGGCGGTAATCGAACCACTCTCGCCCTACACCAAGTACACCTGCAGCGTAGTGCTCTACAATGTGGCTGGCCCATCAGGGAAGAAGATCGTAACGGGCCAACAGCTGGAGACTCTAACGTTCTGTATGTATCGATCTATTAAACTTTGAATTTATTCCCATACTAAGCGCACTTAGTCGTTTGCAGTTCCCGAACAGCCCCGAAATGTTCGGTATCATGATAGCACCAAGACGAGTTTGACTTTTGTCTGGGAGCAACCGAAGCATCCAAATGGACCCATCAAATACTATCATGCATTTCTAATGCGCTACGAGCCGGATTACTTTGTGCCCAGCACATGCAAAGCAGTGAACGAGGTGATCAAACCCGAAACGAAAGGTGAGCATGCTAAGTAATTTTCTGGAACGAACTCAGCCCCAAAATTACATATATCTCCGTAGGCGACATGATGAGCACCTTCAACGATCTATCACCCGCTGTCAAGTACATTATTCAGGTGGCTGCATTGAATGATTTCGGCTTAGGTCAATACACGGCGCCTGTGATCGGCACTACGCAACCAGATGGTAAGCTGCCGACCCTAAATGCAATATCCAATCCATATAACCTTAATAAAATGTTAATTATATAGTATCGGATCCGGTCACCGATTTAAATGTGACCTCAGACGGTCCCGCACTAGATCCTAGTAGCTACAGCGCCAATGTTACTATATCCTGGACTATACCCTGCAAATCGAATGGCAAAATCCAGGAGTTTGTCTTGGACATTACGGGCATACGAGCGGAGCGACAGATCAGTTATCAGGAGCGTGTCCCACCCGATAATCACGACAGGCAGGGACGCATGGCGCATAGCATAACCAATCTACTGCCAGAAGTTGAATATACAGTCAGGGTAGCTGTCAAGACAAGGAATGTGGACACATTGAGCGCAAGTGAACCCAGGGTTTGGGAGTCACCCGCGGGCTGTGAGTATAAAACGCATTTGTATATAATTTTACACTTAACACGAGAAATCCATCATAAATAGTGTTTTAGCAGCAACGCTTTCCATATAAATTTAGTTGAATAATTTGCTATGTGCTGTAAATATCGCATTTTAATAGATAGTGTTGTAAAGCGCCAGTAATGACTCCTTTTTGAACTTCGCTCACTTTTTCTCCAATTAGCATAAAGTGCTAAAAATGCCCTTTTAAGTTTGCCAAGCAGCAAGCCTCGCTTAAGTATTCAGACAGCATAAGGTACTAAAAGTGCCATGATTGTTTATCCTTTCTGAGGCTAGCTTAAATCTGCTTTTGGCGTAAATTGCTAAAAATAGCTTCATTTAGTTTCCAGCTGTTCACTTCCGAAATACGTTGGATTGCGGATAAAAGTAGGATAATTTGTAAATAATTTGTAGTATTTCCTCTAAGTATTTTTTTTATGTATTTTCTTCGAATATTTCCTCGAAGTATTTCCTCCAAATATTGCCTCCAAGTATATCCTCTAAGTATTTAAGGCTTAGCTAAACGACCACCTACACTTTACTTCACTTTATTGCACTGCATGATTAACCCCCACCGGGCCTGGGCGACTGAAGAAAGGCTGCAACTGTTGCCCTTTATATATGGCGACTGTCACTGAAAGCCTCAGTTCCAGAGGTCTTCCCAGTTGAAGACCAATGGGAGCATTCTCTGCTGCGTTTTACTTAAATATTTTTACTTAAATATAAATCCCGAATGGTTACTGTGGCATACATACAGACAACTTAAATGAACTTCTGTAGCTCTTCTTCGCCCCTTGCTTTTGTTAGGCAGGCAGAGAGACAGACAGGCAGACAGACAGACATTACATTAATATTTATAATTATATCATACATTTTGGGTACATTTTAATTGATCAGTAGGAAAAGAATATCAGCTATATGAAATGAGTTTTAAATATTTGCTATCAACTGTGTTTTCCTGCAGTACCTTCTGGCCTGGGCGACGATATAGTGGGTAAAATGCGTGTTAGCGCCTATGATACTAATCATCCAACAAGCTCGGCGATAGTGAATTTACCCCGCGACATTTTAAGCTCCGAATCGGGAAAAATAAAATATGTGGCATTGTTGCTATCCCAAAAGAATTGTGCCGGCAAACCGGAGTTGACCTATAATGTTTCCAAATCGTGGCCGCCCGTGGCATCCTGGGATGAGGTAGGCGGTGATTGCATTCATCAATACCAAACAACGCCCGAGCGCTGGAATCCCAATGATAACATTAAAAGTGGACGCTCCGACAACAATGAGGACATTACGTTTATCATTGGCACCGACAAGTGTCCGGATCAGACCAAACGCTACTGCAATGGACCACTTAAACCGAATACGGAATACCATATGGTAGTGCGACTTTTTACTAGTTCCGGCTACAATGATGCGGCGCTGCTGGAGTTCAAGACGGAGGCGGCGATTAAGGTGACGCTCATCCTGGTCAGCGTCTGCAGCTGCCTGCTATTGGCCTTCATACTGGGCCTTGTCGTGCTCTATGTGCGCAAGCGAATTGCTTGGTAGGTATCTAGGATATATGGGGATTAGACTCTCTTTCCATTTACCTATACATATTTCAGGCATCGCGACTCTGGCCAGGGCATTGAGGATCCATTTGGCAATGTAATTGCCAAGAACTTTGCGCTCTTCTATGCAGAAGTGGCTAAGCCGGAGAAACTGGCACGTGAATTTAAGGAAATTACGGTTGTGGCCTTGGAGCTAAGCTATGCAGCCTCGGAGCTGGGCAGCAATAAGAATCGCTATGCTGATATCTATCCCTGTAGATGAATTATAAACTTGACTAGATCATAGAGAATTAATTTTATTATATTGCAGACGACAAGAATCGCGTTATACTGGATATAGATACTGAAGGATCGGACTACATTAATGCTTCCTTTATTGATGTACGGGTTGGACTATATAGTAAATATATATGTTGTAAATCATTAATAAATCCTCCTTCCAGGGTCACACACGAAAGAAGGAGTATATAGCTACGCAGGGACCAAAGCCAGAGAGCGTCATGGACTTCTGGCGCATGATCCTGCAGCACAATGTGCGCGTCATTGTGCAGGTCACACAATTCCGTGAAGGCAACACAGTGAGCACGCCAAACGCTATATATTTGATATATATATATACATTGACTTTATCCATATAGATCAAATGCCATGAGTATTATCCGTACAATATGCGCGGGGTTAGCGTCACAATCAAGTCTAAGGAATCCTTCGAGGTCTACGACCGCACAGAGCTTACGGTCGTTCACGAGAAATACGGCCTCAAAGAGAAGGTGATACACTTCTTTTTCAAAAAGTGGCCTGACCATGGCTGCCCAGATGATCCCAATCACTTGATAAACTTTGTCAAGAAGGTCAAGGCAGAGAAACGTCCGAGCTACTCGCCCATTGTGGTGCACTGCAGCGCAGGCGTTGGACGAACGGGCACCTTTATAGGCCTCGACTTGATAATGCAGCGCCTGAAGAGCGAATCGAAAATTAATATTTTCGAAACAGTCAAGAAATTGCGATTTCAGGTATTTCGCAAACTTATCTCTCTGTATTTTCTATGGTATCTAATTTATGATCCCCTTGCAGCGCATGAAAATGGTGCAAACCTTGCAGCAGTATACGTTCCTCTACAGATGCACCTATGAGCTCGTGAAGCACAAGATTCCACGAGCCGCACTCAAGCTCGAGGTGCGGAACAAAACGGATGGCGGTGTGCCACCATTAACCACACCTAAGAAGGTCAGTTTTCCCGACACGGATCTGAGTCGTGCCGAGGCAGCCGTACTGGATTCACCCGATCCTGATTGCGGATCGCCAGCTGTGCAGTTGACGTCCCGCTCAGGCGGACTGCGTCGAGCGAACGATTTGGATTCGTTGTATGAGCAGCCAGAGCGAAACGGTCCTCAACGGGCCAACGGCAAGAGCAGCGAGTGTACGATATAATTTTGTGAGCATTATGTGACATCATGTATGATTTCCATTTTTTGCAATGGATACCATGCGTGTGTATTTATTGTATTATACAAATATAATTTAACAGCAATAACAGCCAAAGAGAATTGTCTAACGCTAAAGCATTGTACTGTGAAAATAAATAAATATATATGTAGAGAAATATAATGGTGCTGGGCATACAACAAATAGTTTCTTTTTTAAAAAACACTGTTGAGTTTGAAACAGGTTAGGTAACGGACAGCTTGAACTTATCGAAAATCAATTAAGTTCCTATCGAACGATATCATTGCCGTGGGTATATGAATTAAGCCAATTTTGGATTAAATATAATATTTGGTTCTTTAGAGAACTAGGAACGCCTTTTATTTTATTTAAAAAAATTTTTTTTCAAAAAGGTTTAAAACGTAACGCACCACACTTTGAATCTAATCACGTAACGCAACAAAACATCCTAACGTAGTGCGCTTATCGAAAACCTATCGCTGCAGTGGCAACTCTATTTACATTTGACTGTGAATGGCCAATTGATAAGAAGAAGTAAGCAACATTTATTTACAAAGTCGATCCTTGGTGCAGCCGTAAAATGTCTGAGCGCAAAGTGTTAAATGTATGTTAATATAATTAGATATACGGTCAAGGTAATACTAACTATTCTTTTCCATTTACAGAAATACTACCCTCCGGACTTCGATCCGTCGAAGATCCCGCGCATGAAATTGGCAAAAAATCGCCAATACACAGTTCGACTGATGGCTCCGTTTAATATGCGTTGCAAAACTTGTGGAGAATATATCTACAAGGGCAAGAAGTTTAATGCTCGCAAAGAGGATGTAGAGAATGAAACCTATTTGGGCATACGCATCTATAGGTTCTATATCAAGTGCACTCGCTGCCTGCAGGAGATCTCTTTCAAAACAGATCCACAGAACACGGACTACGAGATCGAGGCGGGGGCCACTCGTAATTTTATGGCACTGAAACTGGCCGAGGAGCAGGCGCGCCGTGAAGAGCGTGAGGCACGCGAGGAGGAGGCTAACAATCCAATGAAATTGCTAGAGAATCGCACGCAACAATCGCGAAATGAAATCGAAATGCTCGAGAGTCTCGAGGAGCTGCGCGATCTCAATAGACGTCAACAAACCGTCGACTATACGACCATGCTGGAGCAGTACAATCCAGCGGAAACGGAACGTGAGCGCGAGGAGCGGGAACAACGCGAGGATGAGGCGTTTGTCAAGTAAGTGTTGGCATCGGGCAATATATATATATATATACAAATATATAACCATTATATTTACACAGATCTGTAAACTTCAAAAACAAAGCAGACAGCGGTAAACGCATTGTCGCTGAGGAAATCATAGAGGAAATAACGGAGGAGAGTAATACAGATGTAACTGCGCCCACACCAGCCAAACTTGTGAAGCCTAACCCAAGTAAAGCAATTGGTGGAGTTCAGCTGGTGAAAAGAAAGACGCCCCTGGTGCTGGTGAAGCCTAAGACAGAGGTATCAGCAACAGCAGCGGGAGCCAAAGTAGCAGGCGGAACACCGAAAGCAACTGCAGAAGCACAGGGATCAACAGCATCATTAAGAGTAGCAGAGGGGAAAAGAGCAGCTGGCGCTCAAGTGGCAGCCAATGCGCCGGAACCATCAGTAACACCTGCACAAACTGCTAATACAACTGCCACAGCCGCAGCAACTGCCTCGAAACCTGCAGCACCCGCTGGCCTCTCCCTCTTAGCAGCCTACAGCGATAGCTCTGAGGACTCCAACTGACCCTTGCATCTTAGCAGCATTTATATCAAGTCCATGTTTATTTAGAAATTAACTAAACTATATGCTAAGACACAAATAAATGCAATTAAATTTTCAGTATATCGTTTATCAAGATTTGTTGAGATCTGTGTAACTTATCTTTCGGTATGATATATAAAATGCAACTGCGGTCATTTGCAAGTGATATATAAAAAAAAGGATTAGAAATAAGTTTTATATTGTAAACTTTTGTATTGTAATATCGTTGACAAGCTTTTAGATCAGTTTAAATTCCCCCACATTCAATATGTAATTAAATTGAAGAATATTATCTAATCAATAAAAAACAAAGCACATAAATTTGTACTCGACTATTTGATTCAAGGATCATAAAACATAAATTAAATCTCATTTTCAAATAAACACATTTGTCATTTAATAAACTTGTAATTTTATTTTAGCGTTTTAGCTGACTTCAAAAATATTTCACTTAAACTTCTAGGTTTTTCAAATACTATATATATATTATATTTATATATAGTCAAGGCCATAATCATAAGGCAAATCAATTTACATACACATTTATCAAATTCTCAAAAATTAGCAACCTAAAATGACTAAAATAGTAGTACATATGTATACATATATATAAACACTCAATTTATATATATATATATATACATAAATATATGTCATATGCATCTTTTTATCAATTCATAGCCGATTTCGTGGCGCTTGGAACTGAAAGGCTTAAAGTTAAGTTAAAACTAAATACTAAATGGTAACAGTTGCTCTATATATAAATATATACAGCTGCAAGAAATTATAATAAATAATATCACAAGCGAAATAAACAATAAGAAATTATAAATATATATCAAATATAGGCTTAAGTATTAGGGTAAATATAGCAATAGATTATACAGTAAGTAATTAATAATAAATCCATTTAATTTCATAGATTACGAAGACACTGGTATCTGCTATAGCTGCCATATCGTTCAGACGATATATGTATCTCTATACAGCATACATATATGTTTGGACTTATATGCGTATAACGGTATATCATCTATAAGGCTGCCTTCTGGCAAGCGTCGTCACATATCTACTCTTTACTTATTATATTACGTTTAACAGTCTTTGATCGTTTAGTTCATTTTCCATTTACTTTTTGGGGTGGTTTTTGGGGGGCGTGGCAAGCCCATTTCCTTTGTTTTTGGTGTGTTGCATTTTGGTTTTGGTTTGCATTTGTATCCTGGCTTTGGCTCTTCATACTTAAATGTCCACCGCTTTGGCTGCTTTGTAGTCGTTAGGTGCAGCCAATGCCACGCCCACCATCACGCCCCCGCCACCATCGTAGTTGTGGTGGTTGTTGTTGTTGTTGCGTAGGAAACTCTGCTGCTCGGGCGCGCTGTGATTGCGCTCGTAGTGCTCATCCAAGTCATGGTAGACAGAGACGCCCAGCGCACGCGTCGGCGCAAATTGCAAATCATTATCGTCCTGCTCATCTCCCACATCGTCGTCGTCATCATCGACGTCAGCATCTTCGCCCAGTAGACGACGTCGCGGCATGCCGACACCAAAATCCTCCAGACTACGCTTGACGGCTGCATCGGAGCCCGTGCCCGAGTCTTTGCTGGATAAATGATCCTGCTGCAGGTCGTGTTCCGCCTGTTGCATATAGCATAGGGTCAGACCCTGCTCCAAGCAGCGTTGCTCATACGACGGCGTCGTGTACACAATCAAACTACTTTGCGTCTGGCCAGGACCACACTCCAAGTCCGTCAAACTTGGCGGCCGTAGCTGAGACTGCGACTGATGATGTTGCTGCTGTCGCGGCTGTTGTTGATTCAGTTGATGCTGCTGCTGCTGCTGCTGTTGCTGTTGCTGCTTGTGCGCCGCGTTATCGAGTATGATTGTGCGATTCATTGTGGTTAACTGCGTCTGATCCAGCGGCAGAGTGTGCTGACTGCTTCGCGTGGTCGAGCTATGCAACAGTTTCTTTCGCTGATAGTGCGATACCTTCCAGACAATACCAATGCAAACCGAGAAACAGATGATCGTGATAATCGTGATAATCATCACAATGAGCAGCACCACATCGATGTTGAAGCTATCCTGCACCACCATCAGCTCCGACTGCAGTGTCAAGGTGCGCAAATTGTCGCTGATCTCGCAACGATAATGTCCAGCGTCCGTGGACTGGGCGTTGACAATGACTAAGAGCTCCTTGCTTTCGGTAAAGTAGAAGCGCTCTGCATCTGGTCCAGTGGGGGAATTATGCAGCGGCTTGTTCTCCTTGAACCACTCACGATGCGGTTGTTCTAGGTCCATATTAAGCGATTCACTGAGACACTCCAGCACACAGGTGCGACCAAGGATGACCTCCTTGTGGATCACTGGAATGCTGGGCTGGGGTTTGTCTGTAAATGAATTGCATTATAGTATATGTAGGGTATTAGACTTTTATATCGTTTCCACTCACCATTCACAATGAGCGTGGCATTCACTTTAATCACGCCCGCCGGACTCTCCGCCGTGCAGGTATATATGCCCGAATCACTCGGCTTGGCATTCGTTATCAGAAATGCATTCTCCTCGCGTATGACCTGCAGACGTCGTTCTGTGGCAGCTGGAAAATCACGACCCCCAAACTTTTGCAGTGCCATCTCCGGCATAGGATCCCCGCTGGCCGAGCACACCAAGCGCGCCGTTTCGCCCGCATCTATTGTTAGATTCGAGGGCACATGCAAGAAACTGGGATGAACTGCAAGTAGAGTATATAATTTAGTATATCATTTATTGGCAATAAATATATATATAATTAAATATAGTAAAGTTGTTAATTCAAATTAAATTTGAATTAACAACTTTACCATAACGTTTCCTTGCGGAAGTTCATTGGAGAACTATTCTTTAGTTCGATATGTACTATTGAGTCGTTCATCAGTGATTAGCTTGAACTTGAATCAAATAGTATTGTTTATGAACGAGTCAATATCTTCGATAACTGACCACAGAAGACCTGCGCCAGTTCATTTCAATGAATCCTCAAAAAGGAACTGATTTGAAATTTCAAATAAAGTTCGTTTGGCTACTCACTGCCTATCGATATTTTGAACTTCTGGCCGTAGGTGGAACCAAATGCATTGGACACCACGCACTGATAACGTCCGGCACTCTCATCGGTGACATTGAACAGACGCAGATGACCATAGATCGTCGTCTGATTGGTGCTCTGATCGGGATGAATTTGTGTTTTGGTGCTGGCGCCATCGTGTACATTTTGGCTCTCTACGACGGGCTGATTATCATGACGCCACTTGATCTCGAGCTCATCGGTGGCAGCAGCCGAAGCGGCAGCTGGCGAGGTCGCCATGCACTCCAAGGTGATATTGGCACCCTTGACAGCGAGCATGTTGCTGGGCTCATTTTGCAGCACCGGCTTGGGTGAGTCAGCTGCAAAGCAAACGAAAGCAAAGAGTCAAATAAAGAATTAAGAGAGTTAAGAGTTGTTTAGCACTTACAGCACTCGAGTTGCGCTGGAGTGAGCCGGAAGAGCTGGCGATCGAGCAAGTGCTCCGGATAGCCACAGACAGCATTTGTTAAGAGCTTCTCAGTCTGTATGCTAAGGCGGTTTAGATGCCATTGACGGAACCAAATCAACTCGCAATCACATATGAAGTTATTCGACTTGAAGCTGAGCTTCTGCAGATTTTGCATATGCTCAAAGGCATTCGGTTGTATGCTGGCCAATTCATTGTTCTCTAGATTGAGCTGCACAAGACTGTTTAGTCCGGTCAGCGCTTTGCTGCTGATCTGCTTCAGATTGTTGCCGTAGAGATCGAGGCGGCGTAGCTTACGCAACGCCTTGAAATGCGCCCCAGCTGACTGATCTTCAATGATCCAGGCGAGACTATTGCGGCGCAAATTCAACTCCTCCAGATTCTTGACACAGTCGAACGTATTCTCTGGCAAATACTGCAAATTATTGTGGCCCAAATTCAAATGTTTCAATCGCTTCAGACAATCCAAGTGCTGAGCCTTAAAGTCGCTGATGTGGTTGTGCGAGAGATCGACCCATTCCAGATATTGGGTAAATTCAAAAGTGTCCAGCTCGATGCGACTGATCGAGTTATTGGATAAGCTCAAATGATGCAACTTGGTCAGATTGAAGAGACCCTGACGGGACAGTGAATTGATGTCATTGTGATCCAGCTTAATGCTCTCAATGTTGCGCATCACATGAAAGACGCCATCCTGCAGCGTCTTGATGTTGTTCGACTTCAGCTCCAGCTTCTGCAGCGCTTGCAGACCACGAAACGTTGACCAATTGATCTCCAATCGATTCGAGTTGAGGGTGCTGCAAGGAAAGTTATTTGAGATTCACCTACATTTGAGAGGGATCACTCTATAAACTTACAGCTTCTTTAGGCGCAGCAAGTTCTTAAAGACGCCCACTGGCAGGCTGCTCAGATGATTGTTGCTTAGCTCCAGATCCGTTAAATTGCTAAGCATAGCAAATGCCAGCTCATTCACGCTGCTGATCTCGTTGCCATTAAGTATTCTGTAAATCGAATTGGAGTTAATTAGGATAGCTCTACTAGGGCATATTTGGTTAACTTACAAATGGGAGAGTCGGCTAGGTCTTGGGAACATATTGGCCTCCACGCTGTGCAGTTGATTCTTGCTCAGATCCAGCAATTTGAGCTTGGGCAGCAAAGCGAGCGCCTCGCTTGAGATGCGCTGAATACGATTGTTGGCCAAGATGAGTTGACGCAGCGATTGCAGATTCGTAAACATGGGCATCACATCCAGCTGATTGCGTTTCAGTGAGCTGTGTGGTAGATTGGAGAGAGGAGTTATAATTAAATTATAAATATATATATATATATATATATTTAGTAAATATATTAAATGTATGTAGCGGAAGCCGGGCTTACTCATAACTTGTATTCGTATAATGTATTTCAGACTGTTACAGCTATGTTAATAACAGTCGGTAAAAAGAACAGCTCTATGCTGTTACTGTTATGTTATACCTGTAGCTGTTATTTTATGACTCTTTCTATAACTAACAGCTATCATAGAAAGCTACTAGGCTTTTGACCACTGTTTAGAACAGTTAACAGTCACTAAAACTGCTATCAGACTTTATATCAGTATTAATAAATAATATAGTATGACAAATACATATCGAGCGAGGCGAATAAATGGAGAGAATATGCTAACTAGTTAATATATAAGATTGTAGGCTGCTACTATCTGCTTTTACAGTTAACAGCCTAAAGTAGTTTATAATTTCATTTAAATAATATTCATAGCGCAATACAACAGAGAATCTAATCTGATCTTTATGTAAAATTCTCTTGTTACTATGACTAATTGGAAAGATATAAAATAAATTTTGCATTCCCAATATATACTATCTATAATGAATGGTATTTGCTTGTGTGCTTCAAGCTTTTCTTATCTTCAGCTTGAACTGTGCATTATTTCAATTTCAATTTCAGACTCCAATTAAACAGAACAAAAAAACCAGATGGCTTCCTTTTACAACTTATAAATGCGAGGATCTAAAAATACTCGCTTAGCTAAACGATTATACAGCATTATCTACTCTAGATAGCTCAACGCAAATGGAATAATTAGCTCAATAAACTCGTACATATATCTGGTATATACAAACATATATCTATATAAAATATAATATATTGTTGTTTTTGTTTGTTGGTTTTTACTTACAGTCTTTGTAGCTCGGACAGATTTCGTATCGCTAGGACGGTGCTGTCGTTCAATTTGTTGCCCGCCAGATGCCTGCAAAAGAGTAAAAATGAAAACAAAATATATTTAGTGGATGTGTGTGCATATGAATGATGTGGCAAACAATGTTAGCTGATTGGATTTTCGAGGCCCGCAATTAATGGTCCGTAATTATGCTGCAATTACGAGTCATAAGCGTGCCAGAGTCGTGCAATTATTGATGCATTCCACTCGATAAAGATAAACCTCACATTTTGCATAATTTTGCAGTGCATTAAATTGATTAAAAGCAATGCGATAATATCGCAACCCCCAAAAAAAAGTTAAACTGAAACGCATAAATAAAAGAAAAATATGGGTAAAACTAGATGGCCGTTGGTAGACTCCAATATACCCTAGACTACAAACTTGAATAAGAGAGCAACGTATTTAAAAGTCAAATTCTATTTGAATTATCAATTAATTCTTATATTTAACACATATTTAATCTGTTAAGCCACAATATACATAACAGACATCAACATGCCATGTAACATCATATACGACTACATTAAGGCATTAACATAACATAACAAACTAATTTACAGTGTGTTTAACAGTTAACAGTAATTGAATGCCCTAACAGAGTCTACTATGTATTTTATAAGATAATGTTAACTATAGTATTGCTAGCAATTGCAGACACCCAACTTGACCCTTAACTACTACAGGGTATATGCACTATATAAAAGCCTGCAAAGCTGCGAGGGTTGTTGCGAATGTTTCAAACTGTTCCTTTTTTGGGGGTTGCTCAGAGGGGTTTCTCTCTTTTGTATTTCATGGTTTACTTACAGCGTTTGCACATAGCCGGGCAGCACGGGCACCCGCTCCAAGTGCTGCTTATCGCAATCGAAGAACTCGTTCTGGCATTTGCACTCCTTAGGACAGTTTTTGTTGTTGTTGCTGTTATTGTTATTTTTGGCATTCGCATTTGCTGCTGCTGCCGCGGATTCGGCTGCAGCGAGCTCTTTTTCCGCTTGCTCGTATTGCCCGCCATCGTCGGCCACGAAGCCGCGCGTTTCCAGTGAAGCAGCAGCCGCTGCTGCGATTTCCAGTGGAATATGCAAGGCGGCAAATTCCTCATCGCCCGTATCCTCCGAATCGTCTTCGCGTAACGGCAGAAAGCGTGGTCGCTGACGTGAATGTTGATGCTGCTGCTGCTGCTGCTGTTGTTGTTGTTGCTGTTGCTGCGACTGCGACTGTGAAGTCTCTGCTACCGATGCCAGCGCAGCCGTGTTTCCGTTATTCTTTGCAAGCATGGCAAAAAGTTGTTGCTGTGGCAGCTGTTGATTGTAGGAGGCACCGCCCGATTTGAGCAGCGCACTCAGCGGCGATGTTAACGCCTCGCCAGAGACTGACGATGAGCCGGACGTCGACGGCGCTGCGGCTGCATAACTTTGACAAATTGTTGTAGTTGTTATCAGTAGCATGCACGTAATTAGCTGTAATTTATTGATTTTATTGAAATCATGGGCACGCATTGTTGTTTTACTATAATTGCAATTATCATTATGGGCGCATGCTCTTGTTGTCGCTGCTGCTGCTGATGTTGATGTTGTTGTTGCTTTCACAATTGCGTCGTCGTTTTGTTGTTTGCGCCGCCGTCGGCGCCGTCGCCACTTGCCACTCATGCTCAGCGTTGCGAGGCGTTGCACCAGTATTGAAGACGTCATTATAATTTTGCTAATGTAGTTGTTCTCGTCGTTGCTACTTCGTTTTCGATAATTATTAAACTTTATCGCTGCACATGCATCCTTTGCCCTTTCCTGCTGTTCGCTTTTAATAGCTGAAACGTGCATATTGCGTTGTTTTTGCTTTTTAATTTGCGTATATATTTTTTTTTGTTTTTAATTTTTAATTTGCTTTTTCTTTAGCTTTGTATGCTTGATAAATTCGATCGTTTTCAACTGCGATTTTTCCCTCTGCTTTTTTCTCGCCTACATTCCGTTATTCCTGCGCAAAGACAGCGACGTTGATGGCGGCCTCGCCAGCAGCCAGTGCTGTAAAGCTCGTTCGCATTTTCGTCGTTTGAAGCTGATTCTGTTGCTGTTGCATGATCCAGCGCCAATCAACTGCAGAGAGAGAGAGTGGGAGAGAAACAAAACATTAGTTTAAGGATGCCACTCTATGAAAATTATTGTTCAGTGTACTCGAACTATTATCGATTAAGTGGTATCGATGCTGATAATCAACAATCAACAGATTCAGTTCATTTAAACATCAATTAACGTATCCCTAATGCTGCTGCATTGCAATTTAGATTGTTTATATTTGAAGTAAAGCAAACTAAATAAATAATAAATTATAAACAGCGTTGGCAAATGACTCTGGCAGTGTGCAAAATAAAATCTCATTAAATTAAAATACGACCGGATGTTTTTGCGCGAAAAAAAAAACATGAATACAAAAAAAAAGACGAAATCGCGAAACGTTTTATAACACAAACAGCAAAAGACGCACCAGACAGCAGCATCAGCCCCCTAAAAAAATCTCTCAACTTGTTGCAAATTTTTGCAGCATTTTGCATTTTGTACTTTGCGCTTGCTAAAAGTCCAAAGCACACAGACGCACACCTACACACACAGGCACACATACAGCCACACCTACATTGAGTGAATTCAAAAGAAATTCGGCGGCGGTGGCGACATTCAGATAAAGCGAATGCTGCGCACTTTTTTCGCTATCAGCCAAATTGCGGCGTGCTCGACATTCAGATGCCTCGCAATAATTGGCTGATGCAAAAAGATATATATACGTATATATAAAAAAACAGAAACAAAACGCAACTCTAAAGATAAATATTTTATAGGCGTGAAAACCCAATTAAAATATATAATTAACTTTGCTGACAAGCAAAATAAATGCGAGAGAGAGACAGAGAGAGAGAGAAAAGCGGTTTACTGTAAATTGTTTTAATTTTCTGTTTCGTATATGTTTAAACTATGCAAGCTTGCTCTACAGCAATTAAATTTGGCACACAAACTACTGTCTACAAATGCAAATTCTAGATAACTCAAAAAATTGTGAAATTCACGTTTGTTCTTATATAACAGATAGATAATATCAGAACAAACGTGAATTTAAACAACATCAGAAAAGTTAATTACAACACCCATTTTGTGATTAAAGGCATTAAATCGGTGTAAAACTAATAAGTTTGTTGTTTAAGTGGCAAGGCATATGAATGTAGATAAATAGAACTACATGAGCCATATTTAGGCATTTCTTTGTACAAGTAAACCCGAGAGCTATAAACCCTGTGGCTATGAAAATACATACGCAGCATTCTTGGGCAACATTTAAGATCCCAGGAACTAGGAACTCTTATGTGTAGTTGTGTAAAAGGAGCGCATCTTGTAGTAAAGATTGCATTCTGGGAATGAAGATAATGCCGTTCAGATAAGACTTTAGATTTTTGCAAAGTCTGCTAACTGCTATAAATATTTGGGTTCAGACTGTTGTTGATATAGTAATAGTTGTGCAGAACAAAAAACTTGATAATAAATTCAATATTTTTAACAAAACAACCAACAAAAAACAACAAATCGAATAAGGAAATATTTATAAAATAAATATATATATAAGTATAAATGTTTTCAATGTTGCAATTTGTATTTTTAGATCTAGTCTCTCTTTAAAATACTTGTAAAAATATATATTTAAAGCAACGTGAAAAACTAAATACTTTTGATATTCTATTCGGCATAAATGTTTGGACATTCATATAAATTGCAATTCCTTTTATGTTTGGCCTGTAACAGCAACAAAAACTAGAAACAATTTAATTAGCTAACAAATCAATTGACAACATTCTTTGTGTTGCGCTCATTATTATTTGCTTTCGGCCAATATTATGGACAAAATGCACTTATAAGCATTTGTTTTTTAGTCGAGGCCTAACAAACATTTTTCCCACACCAAAAAAGAAAAGCAAGAAAATAAATTGAAATAAAATAAAACCACCCACCAAAAAGGGCAAAAAGCAAAAGGCGCAAAGCGACTTCGACGAACTCAAACTGCAAACTGCAATTACCGCAAACAGACATGACCTATATATATATATATATATATATATATATATATATATATATATATATATGTGTGTATATAAATATATAATATATATGGATATATGTATAGTATATTTAACGTATACGTAACGCATAAGCTATATAGGAGAGGCGACTTTGGCTGCTGCTGCTGCTGCTGGCCAGGCTACTAAAAATGGTCTGGCACACACACACACATACACAGACGTCTACACATATAAAGAGGCGCGTTAAAATGCCCAGACAACCAAATTTAGTAACACAACAACAACTAAAGCAACGCCAACAACAACAACAACAACAGCTAAGGCAACAACTACAAAGAGCATCGCGTAATGAAATCAAATAAAAAGAAGCCGGAAAAAAAGTAACAAAAATGCACGCCAGAAAAAGAAAAACCAGCCACAAAGAAGGCAAGCAGAACCAGCTCAGTTGAAGATCTCTTAAACATCTTTTTTCTTTTTTTTTTCTTCACTTCACTTCACTTCAGTTTAGTTTAGTTTTTCCTGTGCTTCAAAGAGTTTTCCACACATCAAAAAATGCACAGGCCAGCCTCTTGCAGTCGAGCGGGCGTAATAGACTGCAGCGTACTTGTTCAGCCATTTAAGAGACTTTTTTAGAATTCTGTGAAAACGATCTAATTTCAAAAGATACTCATACAAATTCGAAAACTGTAGGAAATATAGTTTGATATGATTTCAGATGAAGTATATAAAGTGTAGTAGATGTAAAACTGTAATATACCTATTACAAACTATTATAATATAAATATATAATATCCCATATAGATTTCTTTGGAATGAAAACAGTATACTGGAAAGAAAATAGATAAATACATATATAAATCCTTACACTTTATAGAACAGGAATATATCTAAATTCCATTATGATTAAAAATGATTTATTTTACGTCATTAAGGCTGACTAACTGCTAGAATAAGAACATTACACAAAGCCAATATACCCTTTCTTCTTTCCTTAACACGTAGAAATAAATTTTTTACTGTAACTGCAGACTCTATGTTTCTGCTAGATATATATTTATATATACGATACATACACACATACATATATGAAGTTGTTTGCTGGCGAGCTGCATTTGAAGTGCCTTTTGATTAGTTTTAGTTGCTAGATCGATGGCAACGATAACGATAACAATACGAATTGGCCTCAATTTTGTTTGGGAGCACTCCCCCTAACTGAAGTGTCGAAAGTCTGCTCTCTCAATTAGATAATTTTGTTTTTGTTATATGGTTTTCTGCCCTTTCTCACTAGGAGTCATAGAGCTAGCTGTTCTGGTACCACTCGATGCAATTATCTAATCAATAGGTTTGCACTGTCTACGATCGCAACTACGATCGCTGCGGCGGTATCTACAGAGGAAATCATACATATACCTACGTACATTTATACCCATTTTTTAAATGAAATTTATTGAGCAGTTATGTTGAAAAACTTGTTAGTGGTAAATATTTGAATTGCCCGTGCGGCAAGTGTTTGGGTGAGAAAATTAACCAAGTTTCCAGAACAGCTGAACAAGCTGTTTGTTGACTTTGCGTCAGTCTATTGATAATGGGGGGGCAGTAAAATAGGGTTTGGCTTTACATACAAATAAACTCTATCTGTCTTTATCTATATCTATCGAGAAAAGCCCTGAGCCTGATAGACTAATACTAAACCATTTAGATAGAGAGAAGCATTGAGCAAAGCAGAGCCTTAAATATATAATCGCAATGTGGTATCCTCCTTTTTATAATAATATACATATAGTCACTTAAAAAGGGTTTTGAATACTTCTTCACTGTCCAAAATGTAAATTCCACTTTAATATCTATTGAAAACAAAAGATAATTATGAAATATTTATAAAAATAATCAAATATTCATAAAGCACATCAATCCAAAAGGTTTTCAGTTTTTTTTTAATATTTAAATTTATATAACACCTTTGACACGCTTTCAATGAAACTATCGATCAGCAAAAGCTGCTGCGGGTGGCCGCCCATCAAAATCGATGACAGTATGTCTATCGATCAACAGCTTGAGATACCCCCAAAATAAACACTTTTTTTTTTTTTTTTTAATATAAATTGGTTTGGTATTGTGCGACAATTTTCACACACCAATCAGCGACGATCAGCTCGCTAATTTTTCGTCGTTGTCTAAAACTGGCGTCCACCATTTTGAATTGATTTGCATGCATAAAATGCTAACTAAATCGCATATTGATTAGCATAAGTTCTCCTCAAATAAAATCGAGAGAGAGAGAGAGAGAAACAGAGAAAAAACCCAATGTAAGGGCAAAACCCACGCCAATCAATTTTAGTTGTTGTTTTTAAATTTTTTTTTTTTTTTGGTATTTTTATTGTTATAAGTATAAGATTTGTTGTTTCAAGCTTTCGCTGTGAACTCAATTCTTTTTTTTTTCTTCAATTTTTTGTTGGTGTTGGACAATACAAAAATTTACGTTAAACAAATCAAATGCAGATTTTATTGAGATTTTTTAAAGTTGATTTTCGTTATTGGTTTTATTTTTTTTTTCTGTTTTGTGATCTTCTTTTTCGTTGTTGTTGTTGCGTTCGTCAACAACTCCCGCACAATTTATTAGATAACGGTACGAGCATGGGCGAGTATTGTTTTCTTATGAAAACGACAAAATGTCGACGTTGTTAGCTGTCGATCGCGTTGATATGATAATGCCGCACATAAATATACAATGGACGGGCCTAAAACACATGCGACATATGCTGTCTGTGTATCTATATGCATATTCGTATATGTATCGGTTTTCTATGTGCGTATTTGTATCTGAAAGATCGTTAGCTGCACAAGAATAACATCATTTGTCATGAGATTTTAGAGCAGATTGTGGCCGATAGAGGAAAGAGGTGAGAGCGGGACAGCGACAGCGTTATATAGTGAGCGGAAACTACATTAGTTTTTGTTTTAAATTTAATTTAAATTTATATAACGCGTTTTTTAATGTGCTGCTCTTGTAACATTTGGTTTTTTACATTTTACTTGGAGCTGAGGCTGCATTTTTATTGGTCTTAATTTTTACCTGCTGCCCGTGGTTGATTTGCTTTTTAACATTTAAATTGGTTATTTTTCTTGTTGTTGCCAGATTTTTTATAAAATTTCATTTCATTTTTCTGCTGGTTCGGTTCATTTCTTGTTGTTGTTGTCGCCCACTGCTTGTTTTTTCTGGTTTTTTATGGTCATGTGTGTGTGCGTGTGTGTGATGAAAACGCTTCACCCAAATGTTATTTTGTTGTTGTTTCTACTTGTGTCTCTTTTTCGTGGTTGTTGTTGTTGTTGTTTATTGCCTTTTGCCAAATGAATAAAAATATTTGTGTGCGTGTGTGCATGTGTGTGTGAGTGACGTTTGTCGTTGGCGTAAAAATACCAACAACAAATATGAAGCAAAACCAAAATAAGTCTAAGCACATGCAGTGGGCGGTCAGTAATTTGAGTTGGAATATGCTGAGGTGGGCTGCGGCGAGGTGAAGTTGAGTTCACAGCAGCTGCAGGCTGCAGCATTGCCAAAAATTGTAGATGAAAAGCTACAGTGGTGAGCATCCAGCAAATTATAGTCACATTACATAAGGAAACAGAGATAGCCTGATTTTCCTATTCACTTCCCTTTACACTAAATATTTATTTATTTAATAGTAAGCATAATTTGTTATTTAAGAAGTTTATGCGCGAGTCTACTGCCTATAACGCTTAGCAATAAATATATATCACTTCATTATTCTGCCTGTATTACTTTTATTTATATTTGCGAATTGGTCATAAGACGTCGGTAAATATTGACTGCTTTAATAAACATTAAAAGTCAAGGTATTTATGGACATTTTGATGTACATATTAAAGCAACAAGTCAAAAGGTGACATCCAACCAAGTTCCCAATAAGCCGCTGCGCCACATCCGGCTTATACTGCAAATGTAATCAATTGAATTTAATTGCTATAAGCTGGTTCGTAAAAAAGCATCAACAACGACTACTACAACTACAGCCACAACTACAAAGCTGATCAGTTGTCAAAGTGAACGCTTATGCTAGTACTTAAAGCATGCATGTATGTACACAGATGTCCATGTGTGTGTCTGTGTGTATCTTGCATGTCTAATTTGTATGTCTCTCTTTTTAGTGTAATCGATTCGTTTCGCCGTGATCAAGCAGCTATTCAACGGCACATAAAATTTGCTCGTTTCCATTACACCCCACAATTTGTCTCTCTCACAGCACTGTGCAGTTGTTGTTTTTCTTTTTTATTCTTTTTCAGCACAGCAACAGCAGCGGCGGCTAACAGCAAGAACAACAACAGCAAAAGAAACGGCAACAAAAATTGAAGCTGTGTTTGTCGCGTGGTCTGCGGAGTCCCTCTGCTCGCTGCGCTATTCTGCTCTGCTCTGCTCTCCTCGCACAGTTTCCCTCTCGCTCTCTTGTATCTGCGCTGTGGTGCGTGGGCACGAGAACGGAAACAGCGCGCAGTCAGCGTCGGCGTTGTCTGTCGCAGTTGACGTTACGTCAATGCGAACTCAATATATATATAAGTGTTCGTGCGTGTGTGTGTATGTGCATGTGAGTACCTCTGTATATTTGTTTGTATTGGCCTATGGCTTACAAAAACAACATAAAAGGTAAAATCGTTGCCTATTGCCGCGCTGTCTGCGGCAACTAATTAGGTAACGTGCCAGCTAGAACAGCAACAACAAGAACAAAACCATGATAAGAGCAGCGCAGTCGCTGCGCAGCTACAACGACGCAAATAGCAACATAAATTTGCACACGTACACACTCACACACATAGAGACACACTAACAACAAAATCCAATAAGAAAGCAACTGCGCGGCCTGCCAGGCTGTCTGTGCCAGCGGCTGCTCCGTCGCGCTGCCTTGTTGTTGTTGCTGCTGGTGCTGCTGCTTTTGTTTTTGTTTTTATTTTGTGTGTGTGTGTGTGTTTTTTTTTTTGCAAAAATAAATTTAATTTTGTAGCCATTAATTTTCCACTCTAGATACGAACGCGAGACGCTGCCACCGTTGCCCATAGCTTGTCCTCTCGCTCGCGCCCGCGCTACGTCTATATAGACGGGGGCTAGCTAATTAAATAACTAAAAAGAGTTTTTATAATTGTTGGCTTATTTCATTGCCTTCTGCTTGGATGCTTTGCACAGCACACACACACACACACACACACACTACAGAGGCAAAAGCAGACAGACAGCTGCTGTATGCACGCACGCTTATAACGGTTTATTAAAACGAAGCCGCAGCAAACAGGGCGGCAAGCAAGGGTGCGCGAGCAGTACGGCATGAGACATGGGGGGGAAGGAATTTTAAAGCTTTACTTCAAGTTCAATATTTTTTGCACATGAGTATTTATGCATGTATATGTAAATAAAGCTGCGTTTGACTGTCTGTCTTTATGTGTGTATGTATATATGTATATATAATAAATTAACGTCTTTTTTTATCGCTTTAATGATAAACCGTTTTGCTTGATTGGCCTAAAGCGTATAAATAACAAATAAACAAAGCGCAGTAAAGTATTATTATTATTATTATTATCATTGTTGTTGCTGTTGTTAGCTTTTTGATAAGAATGATAGGTAGCTTGTGATATCTGATATCATATGCCAAAATATTTGTATATATAGACATAAGTGTACACGTACTCCTCCAAAGGTGTGGTTTGTGTGCCAGTCAGGTGGAGTGGACTTAATGAATTAACCTTGGGAATGTCTGATAAAAGAAATAAGCCAAAGAATTTCAGGAAAAGGCATAGATAGTGTTAGCCTTGTCTGAGCAAAAAGTATCTTAGGGAAACCCGCCTCAAAGTATATATACTCTATTTTTCTTCATTAAATATAATATAGGATATACTCATTTTATAAATTTACATTTAGCTCCCTTACAGACTTGACTATCTGAAAGATATACTCAACGATCTTATGGAGTCAAAAAAGGAATCAACGATTTTTATAAATTTATAATCCGTTTTTAATATTTATTTATTAATAAGAATCATTTATAATATAATTGTTTACGAAAATAAAGATCCCGAAATAACGTTGCCAAATAAACTTTTATAGACCTTTTCAAATATATATACATAAATCTGGCCAAAATGTTTTGTTTACCATTTCCTCTATAAGCTCGTGCAATAATAAAGAACATTTTGTGAAATCTTTAGATAATCTTTGCGACTTATGAGAATATTCTTTGTTACTATATTTAGCGATTGTGATACTTAAATGTGGAATTCGGCAACAAAAAATTCTTTTTTCTTTTCAAATACACTAAATAAAGATATAAATTGATATATGCATTCATCTTTTTGAGGAAATTTTCTAAAATGAAAGAGGAAAACTTGAGTCTAGGAACGCAATGCTATTTTCATATAATTATATATAGGATCCAAGTAGTCAACGCCTTAAACTTCACACAGAAACAAGCCTTATAGAAGCTCGAACCCTTTTTCCGTCAGTAGTAATCAGTATCACAACACGATAGGGACACAAATATACCTGAGGTCTTAAAAAAGATTTTAAGAAAGTTCATAAAACGCGTGAGTAAAAAAAAAAAATATATTATAAATAATTAAATAAAAAAAAAAAAAATTAAAAAAAAATAAATAAAAAATATTCATATTGGCTCATATTTGTACAGATAATGTCATCATCTGAATCTTCCGAATCCTTCCAAACTCAAACGGATCCCAACAAGGTGCCAAGGCTGCTTTGCAGTAATCGCGTAAGTATTTCAATGAAAAGGAAATAGTGTAAATAATATTGATATTGACTTCATGCCTGTGCAGATCATGTCATGCTCTGAGCCTTCCGAGACTTCCCAGCCGAAGCCTCGTCGAAGTAATCGCGTCAAGCAGATGCAGGAGAGAAAACGTCGACTGTCCGAGGAGCAACAGGCTGACACGGGGAAAAGCAAACGAATGAGGAACCTATATAATGGTTTGCTGTCGGAGAGTCTGTCCAGCAGGCTGGAGGATCTGGAGTTTGCGCACCAGGAGAAAAATCTGGAGATAGGTAGGTTATTGGAGGCTGCATCGAAGGAGCTCTTACGGCAGCAGCAGGAAAATGGAAATGGACAAAGGTGCCCCCTTTGCGTCTGCACCGAATTCAATGGGGAGCTCTTCAAGTTGTACGATCTGCCCGACGATGTGGAATTTAATATTCCGATATTAAAAAACAAAACAAAAAAAACTAAATAAAATAAAGAAAGCCCTAAAAATATAATATAAAAAAAAAAAAACTTAAAAAAAATGAAGTGAAGTGACTAGTCCGAGCTCTTAAAAAAAAAAATAAATTAATTAAAAATAAAATAAAAGAAATTTCGGAAAAAAATTGTAGGTAGTATAAAATGCGTGTGAGTACTTAAATGATAAATTATTTATATTAATAATATTTATATTGGCTTCCTGTCCATTCAGATCATTATTTCGAGTCTCTCAATATACTACGTTTTCATCACCTGAAGTAAAACCCCCGGAGTCTTCGGTTTATCTGCTCGATATGTGGAATATTTTCTTCCACCGAATGAACTCACTATATTAGTGGATTGCGTAATGTTTTAATATAAAAGATATGAGATATTCATATATGTACATGTAAATATTATAAGGGTTATCTCTTGGTTGTTAACCTCTATTCTATACTTCCAAAAGCATTCCAGACTTTCAAAATAAGTGTTTCCCAATTTCTTTTAATTAATAAATAATATCCATATTGCAAAAAATCCAAACAGAAACCATCTTAGTGTATGGATCCTTTAATCAACATAAATCTTAATGGAAACCCATTGAAAGCTTGTGTCTGGTCAAGGCGTTGCGCTGTTCTGTGTTATTGGGATTAGGAGGGTGTAGACCGTTCATAAATCAACTATTTTTCCCTGTATTCGGATTCGATTCATATCTCGCGCAATCGTCTAATTCCATAGAAATTTGTTTGCTATTTTATAACCCGTGACATCAGCTGCATGACAGAAGTGCACAAATTTAATTTGTTTACACCATGTACAAAAATGTGGATACCCTGTAGGGTTTGGCACTGACAGGGTTTAATGGGCTATATGGCTGGTATTAAAAGCAAGCGCTTGTTAAATGCAAGTATTAAAATATTTATAAGTGTATTTTAATGGACGCTCGATGCAAAAGTGTATAAATATACCCTCTAATAAATAAGAAATGGGGTGGGCTAAATACCAACAGCATTTGATTGGGGATATATAGAAGCACAAATAAGCTTCAATTTGTGCTCCAATTTAGGGATATGTGTGATAATGCACGATAATGACAGTTTCTTAATTTACAGGGTATTTGGCAGACAATTTTCACATAATTTCTAGCACTTTTACGTTTTACTTAGCCAATAAACTGTATCTATGTACTTGCAACTCCCTTACAGGGTATTTTATGAGGCATTGTGGTTTATCTGTAGCATTTCTGTTTGTTATTACTAAATGTGTTATCAAGCAGTCGAACGATAAGCAGCGAACGACAAACACATTTTATGGCTGCGACAAAAATCAACTTAGCCAAAGGCCCCAAACAGACTTGTGTTAGGCGAGAGTAGAGAGGAGAGTGGAGAAGAGGCAGACGAAATAGAAGGGGCTCCTATTTTAGATAATGTCAAGTGGGCATTATTATTATTCTTTTTATTATTTTTACGATTTCCTTTGCAGTTCGCCAGGCTTTAGGTAAGAGTGGAAGCCCGAGGTATATAAAGTCTAGTTCTTTACGGCCTTAATAGCTCCTCCGCCTTGAACTGAAATGGGCTAACGTGGCTAAGTCGACAGTTAACGCTTACGGATGCACATCAAAGCAGAGCGAGCAGAGAGAGGCTGCGGCGACGTGTAGGCGTGGGGCGTGGGCTGTAGGCATGACCGGCAGCCGCAAATTAATCCGCTGCGCGCAATAATTTTTCGATTTAATTTTCGGTTCTCTTTTTTTTCGTTTTCTTTGTTAAGGCGGCTCAAGAAAATCTTCAGGCATGTCAAATTGAGTTCCATTCAAAAAGGGAGAACAAAAATGCAAAACAAGATGCGAACAAGCTGCAACAGAGCACTGCTCTAAATAAAACTGAACGACTAGCAGTTATGCTGTAATTGGGAGAAATTTACTATTTATTCAAAATGAGGAACATCCAGAGGATATATAATACAAACTTTTCGGAGCTTTTTCTGCATTACAATATATGACAGTTCTTATATGAAAAGTCTTTGAAACAAGCTCAGTTATTCATTCGTGTTGATCGATAAGTATCGATGTTTAAGAAAAGAAGCGTATTTAAGCTACATTTGTTAATTAACAAAGGCTATACAAGCTGTGAGAAACATAGCTGAAAATATGCTTTTAAAGATACGAAAAGATGAATATATATCGACACAGGTATACATGTATATATATACTCCATATACAATCAACGATCTGAGCACAGTCCCATTATACCACGCTAAAGTCCTTAACAAAGGGTATGCAAACGAAAAAAAAGGAAAAGAACGCAATGCGGCTGTCAAAAGATCTTAACGATGAACTAAGAAGAAGCAGAAAAAAAAGCTGAAACCAAAATAATAAAAAAAGCAACGATCCTGGCAGGCGAAGACTTACAAAAACGCGCAGAAGGGCTGTCAAGTTTGCGCGCTGCCAAGTTCGCAGTTTGCAGTCTCCAGAGCCGAAACCAACACAGATACACACACACACACACATATACACACAGAGACAGGTACACATGCACACACATACACACACACACACACACAGAGAGAGCAGAGGTTAGTGCTGTGGGCAAGTGAGAAAACCAAGCGCGACACCAACACCAAAAACCGGCTACAACTGCCGCTCGGGCGTCTCTTTTTGACGGCCCGCGGCCTGTGGCAAGGGAATTGAATTGAATTTCCAGTCGACGGACGTACAAAATTTGTGCCTTTGCCTTTTCGAAGGTGTGAAGAAAAAATAAAATACAAAGCACAGCCAGTCAGACAAGCAACAACAACAACAACAATGAGAGACGACGGGGCACACAGCACGAAATTCTGAAAAACTTCAACTGCAGATCCCGAGATCCCGAATCAAAGAGCAGACCACAGCATAAAGCAGAATAAGAAGAAGAGCACGAAGCAGAACCAAAGCAACAACAACAGAACAGAAGAATATATATATATATATATATAATAATACGAAACTAAAAACTGGATTGTTGCCTCTCGTTTTCCAGTGTGTGGCATGAGGCATGGGGCAGACTCTTTGGGATTTCACAGAGGGTTTCAGCATTGTGTTGTTGTTGTTGCTGTTGTTTGTGCTATGATCTCTCTGCGTTTTTAGAAGCATCTGTTTCTTTCGGGTTTTTTTGTTTTTGTGGCTCAGTATTGTTGTTGTTGCTTTTTGCCACTTCGAGTCGGACAGCAGAGAGCTGAAGGTGAAAAGTACTTATAATAAGGAAGCCTGACGGCCAAATGGGCGCATTAAGATTAAGGCAACTCAAAACGTTTTCTCAACTGCCCTACACACAGACACACACACACATACACACAGAGAGGTACACACATGGGGGTTCTGACTTTTGCCATGACAATCCCAAAAATGTAACACAAAAGCTATACAATCTTCTGAAGAGCCTTTAGAATATGTTGTTATTTTTTTTTTTTTTTTTTTTTTTTTTTTTTTTGGGATTTCGTCTCGTATTGTTCCCGAAGCATAGCAAATGCTCAAGAAAATGTATATTTGATCTTTTCAAGTAGAACCAAATTGGAACAAAGCGCAGCATTCATTTTGCTCTTCTTCTTCATTAATTGAATGTTACGGCTTTTGAGTTAAGATTAAAGACAGACTTTAGGCAACTTTGTTGTATTGAGCCACAGGTAAATGATAAATGAGAAATTCCATTTGTAAGTTTCACTCAATGAATGAATTTCTATTCTATTTTCGTTGGGTCTTTTGTGCCATTTGAGCTATATACTACTTTCAGGGTGTTCTATGCACTTTGTGTAGCTCTATTGTTGTATTTTTAATAGCATAAAATATTGCGGTAAGTATAGCATATATTACTGCTCTAATATAGATGCAATATCTATAAAATATGTTTTATATAGTTCTTATAATTATTGAAAATTTCTTGCATTAATTTTCTTAATTTCATTTCAATTTCACCGCACTTTTAGAGTCATATTTAATCTAAGATTTTGCAAAACAATACAATGCCTATACTATAATACCTATATTATATTGCTAGACTGGTATTTAGGTTTTGCCAAATTTGATTAAAGTTAAGCCCAATATATATGCTTCTTTAAAGAAGCTATACAAAATAAAACTAATATAGCTTTCAGTTGTTCAGTTGTTGCTTTTGTTTGTACATGGCTTAAACTTCTTTCAGTTACGTTTCTTTCAATTAGATTTTATAGTAAAAAAAAGTAATTTAAAACCCCTTTTTATTTTGGTATTTTCTACACGATTCTCATTCTCTTTTTTTTTACGCACAATTTACAGCGAATACTTTAATAGTTGTACTTAAAGAAATCTATTTACCTTAGCCGATTCACTAGTAATTCCTGTACTAGACCAAGAACTATATTATAGTCGTATATATAGTATTTTGTATATTTTTAGAATTCTTTTGATTGGCTTTTATGAGAACTAACTATTTGGGCATTTGCTTAGCTCTTGCATTGCCTTTTTCATTATAATAGAGCGAGTTGTAAATAATTTAAATATATTTGTATTTTTTTTTTTGTATTTTTTGTTCGAAACATGTTTTGTATATCAATAGATCTGTTTAACCCTATGCGGCTGAAGAAGTCGAAAAGAAGAAGAAGCAGAGACCAGTAGACGTGCACGTAGCAAACACACACACACCAGCACACCAACACATGTGGCACATAGAGAGATACCCACATAATAACAACAACAACAACAACATAACCGACAACTATTCAACTTCGAACCGAATCTGATTTCTGAAACTGATTGCGTATGCGTTGCTGTGGCTGTTGCATTTGTTGTTGTTGTTGCTGTTGCTGCCTCACAGTTGACGTTTTGTGCCCAACGTCAGTTCGAGTTAAAAGAAAAATAACAACAACCTACGTGAAATCCTCCAGATACACACACACACACATGCGAGAGATACAGATACAGATAGACGCAGCGAGCCGCATGGAGGCGACGCGTCGGTTGGCTTAAATTGGTTTTTATTGTTGCTGCTGTTGCTGTTGTTGTTGTTGTTGCACATGTCCATTGTTGGTGTTGGCCGCATTCGTTTTGACCATATTTCTTGTTGCTGCTGCCGCTGCTTCTTCTTCTTCTTCGTCTTCAATACTGTTGTTTGTGCCTTTCTTTGAAGTCGCATTTAATTCTTTGGAGCCTTGGCCTTTTGTTGTTGTCCCGCTCGGAAGTCTCCGCTGGGGCCTGCCATCCAGCCATCCACAGCCATCCCAGCCAACGTTCGAGGTGTGAAGAAAAGAATTTTTCTGTGCAATAATCTTGATGCCTTTTTAAGATTTGTTGCTCTGCGGTGCTGTGCCTTAGTTGGAGCTGGACGTGGACGTGGAGCTGCATTTCTGTTGTTGTCTTCGTTTCGTTTCGGTTGAAAAATGGTTTTGGGGGGCTTAAGAAAATTTACGCCATAAAATGTGAAAATAATTGGATACACACACACACACGAACACATACAGAGAGAGCGAGCTCCTTTTTTGAATGCATTTCAAATTGCTAATGATGAGAAGAGCGAAGGTTCAAGTCAAAGTGCTGCAAGTCTTGGCCAATTGCCGCAGATTCCTTCCGTGAGACAAGCTCAACAAAAAGCGAAGAAGAAGAAGCCGAAGAAGAAGCAGAAACAGAAGAAAATAAAGTACTGGACAAAGTCGACTTTAGCAGGCGCGCAGCCATGCATTAAATGCATTTATTTATGAGCTCTCTACCCTCCTTTTGATATAATCTTGGCTAAGAAAATTGACGGCCCCATATGCATACGATGCGCATATTATGATATTGAATTTAACTAGAATTCACACCTTGAGGCCCCTTAAATACACCTTAACAGGCCATATAGACATGCATACATATATATAAATATATATATATACATATATATCTATAAAGCATAAGGCCAAGCCGCAACTCGTGTTTAGCTGGAAAAACGACTTCAACTGATTGTTTTTTTGCACGTATTAAATGATATGGAAAATCTAGCTGAGGTTTCGTTGTTAATAACAATCATAATGTTAACAATAATAAGCAATGAGGCCAAACAATTTCATGGCATATTAAGCATCATTCATATAATCAAAGTTACTCAGAGCCAGCGACTCCTTTGAAGTCTTCGCACTGATGCTGAAGCTGCAGTTCTCTAGCTGTTGGATTAGCTATGGTTAGATCCTCTTGAGAAGGAAATCATAAATCATATTTTTAATCCTCTTAGTTGAGTTTGGCGAACATCATAAATTGCGTACAATATGAATCATAAATTCCTATTCCACAATTGGCATGCTGGGTATTATTGGCTGATCAGGCAATGTGTAAACCAGGGAAGAAGACAGAGAGTGTTCAGATATATATACATACAAATGCACGACCATAGGCATATATATATAATGTGAAATAGGTAGCTCCGAGAGAAAAGAAGAGAGATCAATCATATGTATGAATGATGCATCAGCTTTACATATGGTTTTCATATGATTATTACTAGAATTACAATATCACTACTAAAAACTTTATATTATATATTACATTTGCTATATGATATAAGTTATTATTTCCATTTTTTTTTTTTTTTTTTTTTTTTCATATTTTTAAATATGAAGTAATATCCGTTAGTTAGCTGATAACAAAGAAATTTATCTATAACAAATTATTTTCCTTTTAGTATTTTCGTCTTTATCTCCATAGCATTCCTAATAAAATTAATTAATAGATATATATAATATATCACATATATTTAATAAATCGGTATATATAGTATATTATAAAACCTGTCTAATAAATGATGGATATCAAAATGTTTTTAGAAAATTGATTTAGTACCATACTTTTTTTTTATGATTTTAGACAAAAATATGTTCGAGTTATCTAACATATAGATATATATCACATTTAAATCATATAGCTGACATGCAAAATTTTACATATACAAAGAAACAGATATTTTTAAAATATATATATTTATATATAAAACATATTTTCGGTGTTTAGGATTCGCTAAATATACTAGAAAAATATTTCATTAAATTTGATAAATCTACTTTTTTGCTTCTATGTATACATCATATATCATTAATTGCTCTTTCAAGTAAGGATTAAAAATGATATCTTTTGAAAACTTGATTAAGGTATTAACAAAATAATTTTGCATATATATAATTTAAATATATAAGAAAAAAATGTATTTAAATAAGTAAATATATACATATATGTATATACATTTATTTTCAAGTCATATCTACACTTTTTCATCCAAGTTACGTTTTTTCCAGTTCTCTCGACACGATCGTTAAGCAAATCTTTATACTTGGAACGTGGCTTTCGCGCTAATTCATAAATATTTTAGCACATTACGAATCTTGGCTGAGTGCAAACAATATGCAATAAAAAATACAAATATAAATTAAAAGCCAAGTAGAAGTAGACGTTGAAAAAGAAGAAGACGAATAAGCACAAGGTACTCAGAATGCGGTTAAAAATTATCAGACCAACTACAAAAATCTAGAAATCCAGAATGCATTAACACCTCGCCGTGTGCTCAATAGAAACAGCAGGGGCATTCCTTCTCCCTCCCTCGCATCACACTCTCTGCGGCACTTTCATTATGTGTGTGTGTGTGCTAATGTGGTATATGCCAAGCCCTTGTAACAAAAAAACGTTTTTTTCTAAAGCTTCAAATGCAACAGCAGCAACAACAACAACAACAACAACAACAAATGCAACTTGCACAAATCGTGAAACCCCCTGAAGAGCGAACAGACGAGGAGGAAGAAGAAAAAAATAAAACCAGCACGAACACTCAGAGAGAGAAAACAACAACAACAACCGCCACAGAGAACCTCATAACTAAATTGCATTAAGTGTAATTATAACTAATTTGATAAAAATAAATAAATAAAAAAAGCCGCATAAATGGCACAGAAAAAAATCACATATTTTAAAAATTGTTTTCATGTTTTTCTCTCTCTTTCTCTCTGTACCGCTGGCGAAACAATTTCATAATATGTACAATCCGGAAATAACTACATTATATGTATATGTAAGATAAAAGAGCAGAAATAGCTGGAAGCTTGCATAGAATAATATTTAATACAATATATTTTGTGGTATAGAGTTTTATACAAGTATAAAATCTATAGAATAAAAATAATCTATAGAATTAAAATAAGTATATTTTATTATATATTTCATTTATAATGAGATAGCTCTTCAGAAACGTTACTTCTATTAATAATATCATTATAAAACTATTTTTATTTTATTAACACATAATTCTGTTTTGCTTTAAGTTGTTTTCAAATAGTAGTACGATCGATAGAAAATTTAGAATATATATGACATTTATGATATTCATAATTTGTTTTATTTATATATCATAGATATATGAAATTTTATTTTCAAATCTGTCATATTACTTGTGCATAGATTTCCCGTTATTAACGAATTAAGATTGCAATCTTGTAATGCTACAGCTAAGGCAATGGTGCTGCTATTATGCAGTTGAAATTTATAAATGAAAAATAGTTGAGGATGAAAAGCATGTGAGATCGTTTAGAGCAGATTAAGATTTCTTGAACTTGCGTTCAGATTTATTAAACGGAATGAAAGGCGCACTGTACCGACTGTACCGTCCGTGGATTTGTACAATTGCTTGATCAATTACCAGAGCAACAACATCAACAATGGGAGCAAGAACAACAACAACAACGACAAAGGCAACGGCAACGGCAACGGCAACGGCAAGATATACAGATTGAAAGCACAGCATAGGCATTAGCATTAGTCCATAGATGGACTGCCTTTAGCTACGGCCAAGAAAGAGAGATGCAAAGCGAGCGAGTGAGCGAACGGGCACAATGAACCTAAGGTGGGGGCAGAGGGAAAGAGAGGGCACGCAGGCAGGCAAAATAAATCATTTAATATAGCGCGCTATTTATCATCTAACATTGCTGCATATCATTCTTCATCTTGGCACACGTACACACACAATCACACTAAGCACACATGCACACACACACACACACACACACACAGTTGGGTGCCTCAGGAGTAGACGAAAAAAAAAAAAAAAAAACAAAAGTGGAAGTAGAAAACAAGTAAAAGCGCTTCAGCCGACAGAGGTCGACAGCGAGATGCCCTGTAGAAAGGCAATAGGAACTAGGGTGTATAGGCGAAGGTATAAACAACTGTAAAGTGCAGCTGCCAGACACATTAAGAATCAGACATTACGATGAGATCAGCAAATCATATATATTATATTCTTTAAATGGAACAATCTTTTACATGCTCCAACATATTCAATATACCCTTTTCATAAACTTATTCAAAATGAGCATATAAATAGAAGTGAAGGCAAAATTAGCGTGAATGAAAACTGCTGGCTGAAACGTATGGCAATAGAGTTGTTGGTGGGGGAGGCGTGGGAGATGGTGGGGGCATTTACACACCTAGCAAACGGTATTAAGAGAGAACGGGTGGGGTAGGGGTACGTTGCGGTTGCACTCATATAAACAAATTGCGCGAACGGAGCAGCCAAAATGTCTGCAACGGCCATAAAGGCACAGCGTGTCTGTGTATGTGAGTGGATGTGTGTTTGTGTGAAAGAAATGTACAAATGTTTGACTGTCTGTCTGTCTGTATGTCTATTTGTCGTATCTTTTCTAGTGAACGATTCTGTGGTGTTTATTCGTCACTTTAACACGTTCGATGCTGACGCGCGCGCTGGCAGCGGGCAGCGGCCAGTGAGACAGCGGGACAGCGACTGAGGCAGCGATGCAACGTCACTGACACCGACACACTCACACACACGCACGCACGTACACACAAAATAAACTAAACGCAAACGCAGCGGCAGAATTTATTTTTATTTAATGCGCGCCTGCCATACACTCACATGTATGCGTGCATGCATATGTACATATGTGTGCTTGTGTGTGTGTATGTGGTGCATGCCTATCAAGATTGAATTTGGTTTTTCGTTTGATTGTTTTGATTGTTGCCGCCAACTAGACTTACAGCAAATAAATGCGTAACAAAACAATATCACGTAAAAAGTTAAAATGCCTTAAAAACTACTATGTACGTACATTTTAGTGTGTGTGTATTTATTTTTGTTATTGCTGCTGCTTCTGCTGCTGTGACTGTGATTTTATGCTCGCTCTCACAGGCGCTCTTGTTCACTCACTCTCTCTCTCTTCTCAATCTGTGTGTAGAAGTTCTCACTTGTACTATTAGAATTTGGTTGCCTGCACAAAAGGCAATGCATTTTGCTTGTTATGTGTTATCACACATATGCAATACACTTGCATTTAATTATTTAATGTTTTTAGTTAGTTTTATATTGATTTGGAACATACACGCGCTTTTGTTTTCGATTAATTAAGCGAGGAGAAACGATGGCAACTCTCCCGACCCGACAACCTCACGCTTTGACAACTAAACGAGAACTGATTGTAAATATTATATCGATAAGTTGAGAGTGTATGAATGTTCAGCTGCGCTACGCTGCGACAACAGTCAGACCTGCTTTAACAGGGCTGACAAGTTTCAAAAAATGTTCTTGAAAACAACTTTTTTGGCTCAATCAAATATCAAAAATGGCTAATTTTCTTTTAAAAACAGGGACCATTAAATCCATTAGAGGAAAGAAACAATTATAACTTTAATTTGTTCGAGGGCTGCACAACGCACAGGGCTGTATTGTGTGGTTAGTTGAAAACACCTGTTCAACGGCCGTAGCGATTTAAAGACAGGGCTGTGCTAATGAAAACATCTGTTCTGTTTATCACAATGTCTGTTTTACATACAATTATAAAATTTCTTCCGAAACGCCGCCTATCAATAGCACAAATGACTGGCAATTGCTTTCAACAAAATTACTGTTGTAGTGTTACCACACCACATACCAAAACTATAAGTCCGATATCAATACCAATAATACGCAGGATATGGGGCTATGTGGCTGTGGCCTTCAACCAGGTGGATAAGGATCGTTTGTCACGGGTGGGTCCGAACCGGCTTTGCGCCGAATGGATATTAAAAAATGGAGGAGGTGTACGTTTCACTGAAAATCCAACAAAACTATGGAAGGATTACAATCATCTGCCGGCGGAGAATATACCGTTTCGTATTAAAGTTGTGGACGCCACCAATTCATCGATCATGAAAATTGGCTTGCATCATTTCGAAGGCTGCAAAAACATAGACACCGTTATATTTCACAAATGCAAGCATTTGGAAGATGACGGCCTGGAGGGATTGGCATACATCAGTCAGTCGCTAACTCATCTACAGGTATCCGGTTGTTATAATATCAGGGACTCAGGCTTGGCCATCATCAGCCAGCTGCAAAATCTGAAGCAGTTGCTCATCTTCGATATGCCCTTCGTCGAAAATATAGATGCAGTGGCCAGAAGCCTAAAAAAAAGCCTGCCTGACTGTGACATACAGGCCACAAAGCATGGAATGTAATATAAAAGATAAAAATGCGCTCTAAGAAAATAGATCGTATGGAAATTGTTAATTTTTTAAAGAAATAAATGAGTTTAGCTGAGCATTTCAAAGGTCTTCTGAATACTAGAGTCAACAGTACAGAAGTATTTCGATACAATAATGAAATTTGATGCTTGTGAATATGTAAGTTGTTTGGCATTTGCTTTGGATGCTATAAAATCATCTCATAATAACCTTTCTTTTCCTAGGTCATCAATCAAGGAATAAAGGAGTAACGTATTTTGCGAAGTTAAGTTTTAAACGTTTATATATCTCGTTAATATCTGTGATCCTCTCATGGACAAGCTTCATCCCAAATTTAAATCGAATATATATGTAAGCATAATTGATATGTAAGTAAAGCATCGAAAGCTGCGTAGCAGATATTTATAAACTCAATAACTAAATTGAAAATCCATGTTGTGTTTTGTATCCAGGTGTAATTGGTGCTATGCAGCATTCTTATGAAATGCCTTAAATAACTTATCAAATATTATTTGGTGTTCCGTGCAGTCTATCAGTATTAAGTACTAAATGATGTACAGTCTAGGTGGCAGCCAGTATATAAGGACGTATATCCTCCACATCCAAGAGCTGCTCAGGAGCCACACGCTCGCCGCACATGGGACAGTCTCCAGTTTCCGACAGAATGCTATAAGCAAATACAAGGCATATATTATTTTTTGTAATATATCCTAATATCACTAAGGTAGACCCACTTTTCCATCTCTCCGCGAAAACATAGGAAATCGCATTGCGGACAGGATGTCATTTGAGTTTTGATGATGTGCTGACCCGTTGCAATGCAAATGGGCAGCGTAGTCTTGCAGCTGTAGCAGGTGACCTCCATGTTGGGCAGATTTGTGTCGCAAATGGGACATTCCATTGTCTCGTCATCGATCTCATCGCGTAGCTGTTTGATGCCCTTCGGTGCTTTGCGGACAATCGATTCGATTTTCTTAATATAACGCCCGTCCAGTTGATTGCGATAATCCGGACGCATGAGCATCGAGGCATAGGTAAAAGCGGATTTCTTTAGGCCAGCGCGATGACATTCGATGACAGTCGAAGTGAGTATGGGCACAATATCTGAGGGTGATCAAGAATTAATATATATACTAACTAAACTCAACTTTAAATATCTAGTTTACGTTCTGGAAATTGTGAGATGCAGGCAGCCACCTGGACGAGCAGCTTGGCGGCCAGGAGATGATTGCCCAGCTTAACATGGATGCGCACGAGCGTATAGCGATGCAGCAATATCAAATTGTGCCGCATTTCAGCAGTCACCGAGAGATTATTGCGACGCAGCTCCTGATACATGGAGTAAAGCAAGTCTCTTGCAGATTTATAATTGCCCGAAATTTGCTCCTGATTGGCTATAATAACGGCTGTCTTAGCCGCATCCTTGAAGTGCTTGCGCGCCATATACAAGCGGAACAGATATCGGGGATCCTTGGGCACGCCATCGAGTTCGCCCAGCAGAAATTCAATTAGTTGCGTAGCCAGCTGTTCGTTATTGGAGGTGGCCACGCAATCAATGGCCAGCGATAGAGCCTGTGATTCCTCATTACTAAAAGCAGAGGCCTTAAGCAGGAATCGGAGAGCCTTGGTAAATTCCCTGGCCAGAAAATAATATTTGCCCGCTAGCAGGGTATATTTCTCGCTCTCAAAATAATGAGCCAGTGCCAGATAATCTGCAGATTTGGCATTCTCATATCGCTCCAGAAGCTCACCATGGCGACGCAGCTTATTATGACGCTGAGCCAGAGCAAAGGCCTCCTCCACACAGCCGCAAATGACGAGGAACTGTAGAGCCTGCTCGATATCGTTGATTTTCTGATAGAACTTAGCCAGCATTTTGGCTGCATCCATAGAGCGTGATTCGAGGACTATTTCGGAGGCCGCATGCGGATCACAAAGATGATCTAGATAGATTCTAACACATGCATCCAAATCCCCAGCAATACGATAGCTGTTTATTGCTTGCTCGAACTGTCCGTCCGCTTCCTTGGCCTTGGCATAGGCTGCATGCAATTTGCTGCTCTTTACATGGCCCAATATATTGTTGGCCTTGTGCCACATCTTGAGAGAGATATAATGTCCGCAAGCCTCATCGTAGTAGCCACCACGCTCGTACAGTCCGGCCGCCTCTGTGAGATGACCCACAGTGGCCAGCAGCTCGGCGCAGTCGAAGAGCAGCTGCTTGTCCTGCAGCTCCACAGCATATTGAATCTGGATGAAGTAATATTATAAAGACTGTGAGCAACAAGGTGAACTTTCTTACGCCACGTCGAAAATCGCCCGCACGTATGGAGGTGCGTGCAATGCCCATTTTGCAGAGACGCACATGCTCCTCATATTCCGGTGTGCTGTGTAGCAAAGTGGGTGGTTCTGAGTCCTCGTTGTTAATCAAATCCTCCTTGTAACCTTTCTCGTAATGATACAGAGCATCCGCATAGTTGCCACTGGAAAAAAACCCTTCAAGCATTCATCATCATAAAGAGAGTTGTTTTGGTCTTACGTAAATTCTAATTGTTGAGCATACTCTCGCGCTATGTAAGGCACCTCATTCGGTTCGTATTTGTGGGCCAAGAGCAGCGCCTGATCCCACTGCAGCAAATCCCTGCTTAGATCCAGAGCCGCGCGTGTATATGCTCCTTTCAGCAAGTATTCCTTGGCCTGATCGTACTGACCCAGAAGCATGCAACAGCAGCCGCACAACATGTGCAAATCCTCGACATAGACCAATTCGTCCAGCGCATTTACTAAAGCAGCATCGCCCAATTGACGGTAGGCGCGCAGAGCTTTTCATAGAGAGAAAAATGTTATATATATTGAAATAAACATATTATATAATTCATAGTTAACCCATTTCCGGCTCCAGATCCGCGATGGTATGCTCGCCGAATTGTCGCCAGGCGCTGTCCAATTGCATCAGCTCGCACAGCTTGTAGGCCTCGTCATATTTCTTGAGCTTCAGCAGCAGCAGCAGATTATCCGTTTGACTATTTGTGGGATTGATGACATGTGTGCTCAAGCACTGCGTTGCATACTGCCCGCCATCGACGTGCAAAGCCATCTCACCCGCACAGACCAACAGGGGTACCTGGCCAGGATTTAGCTTTGATTCACCCAATCTTTGACTGTATCTGCCACGCACTGAGTGACGCGTGAAGACATGGGTATAAACCAGACGAGAATCGTAGCTAATGAAAATATTTGATTGAGTCAAGTCCCACAGGCATCCCAAGCACTGTTTGGGCAGCTCAGTAATGAGCAGAGCCTCCTGATCCAAGGCGGGCAAATAGACAAAGCCCTGCCCATGTTCATCAATAAAAATTGTTTTAGTGCCCTCGACGTCTGTGTAAAGCTGGCGTATGCCATTGCTATGACGATAGATAGTGCACGTATCCCACTTCTCCAGCGAGTAAAATACCAGGTGACCAATCTAAAAGATCAAACACAATGAATATCAAATCAAAAAGTATTTTCCCAATTACACACATCCGTTGCAAAGATGAGCAGCTCCTGACTGAGTGCAAAGCATGTGATGACCGCATCGCTGGGCAGGGAGGAGGGCAGTGCACTGGGAAAGCATGCCTGTAGCTTATCCTTGCAATTGGGATTATCCGCAGCGATTGCCTGCAATATCAGCTGTGGTGGGCACAGGGCAGCACAGTAATCCGCATTCAATTTCATAGCCACAACATCGTTTGGCAGATCGCGTTCGCTAAGTGGACGCGGCTCGTCGCCTAAACTCTTGCCCAGGTCATAGAACCAGACATGTTTATCCAGGCCAGCAGCAAAAGTATATGGGCCAATGGCTAGAAATGAAGGCTCCGTCTCCAAGGGCAGGCGAAATGGCAACGTTTTTGATTTATCTGGAGCATAGACGTAAATAGAAACTTCTGCCAGGCTGGTCAACATGACCAGACGCGGAGCCGATACGGCAAACATGTGCGGCAGCTTGGTTACATAGGTGTACACAGTGCCTCCACTGGTAGTGACCGCCAGGAGCTGTCCATCTGGTGACCAATCAATCATTTGTACGCTCGCATGGTCCGGCACAGTGATGATTCGTTCCGTTTCCTGCAGATTAGTTATCGAGTGGATCTTGATGCTGTGTGGATGAAGAGAGAGTGAAAGATTTTTCAGTGAATAAAAGTGGATCAACTAACTTGTCATCGCCACAAGAGGCAACAATATCCAGGGATGGACAATAGGCCAGGCCGGTGAGCGTATCCTTGTGATTTCGCACCTGCCACAGCTCCTGGCCGACGTCCTTGGGATGCGTCGAAATGGCGACCACGTGGCCATTGGAAAATCCTAGCAGTATGTAGCCATCGCCAAACCATTTATGCTGTAACAGCGAACCATAGCGACTCTGGAAGCCGAGTTCTGTTGGATTCTCCGGCTCTGGCAGATAGTACAGGAACAGCGTGCGTTTGCCAATGATCATGCTAATTGCATTGTCGCCCGCTATGCGCTCATCATTCGCCATCTCTGCAAAGTACATATCGGAGGGAGCGTCGCGCAGTTGGACAATGCGCACCGTATCACCATCTTCGCTGCTCAATGAGAAGCTTTTGTCGTCGGAGCCGAGAGCAAGCAGATTCTGTGCTGACCATGCGCCGCAAGTAATCCGCTTGTTGTGCTTGCCAATCACCGGAGTTCGCTTCCCAGTGCGATGATTATAGATGGCCAAATTGCCACGTCCAGTGCCTACAGCCAAAATCTGCTGCTGCTTAGACCACAAAATGCAGGTGAGCGGGTCACGTAGTCCAGATTCTACAGTCAGCTTTTGTTGGGTCGTATAATCCCAAAGAGTGATATTTGGCGAGCTGCTGGTAATGATCCCCAATAGATCGCCCTCGCAATCCCAAGCAAAACCAGAGCATAGACTGAAATGGGCAATTTACAATATATATATTAAATTGATTAGCATATGTCAATATTACCCGGCTAATATGAGGCGCTGCACCAGCTGGCCTTGGCGATTGTATAGAGCTACGGAGCCATCAGTGCCTGTTGTGGCCAGCAAAGCGCCGGCACTCTTCTGCCAAATGAAGTACACGTCGCCAATACCGTGCGGCTCATCATATTTGTACAATATCTTCTCGAACGACATTTTCAATTATTAAACTCCTATAGCAGCATGGTTTTTCCGGAAATTATAGCACTCTTGCTGCATTTTGCAGAGCTTACAACTCTTTTCAGTTTTCTGTTTACGCTTTTTTACCGTTGCTATGACAGCAACAAGTAGTTTTCAAACGATACTACTCATTTCATATACAGTGTGACCATGATTTTAAATAAATAAATAAGTGGAAAAAATACAATACAAATAAAATATTTAAACTGGTTTATGAAGCTTAAATTTATATTCATCTGAAAACTTTTTGATATTTATATATATTTTTGAATGATATGATGTGGTTGGTTTAATAATTTGAATAACAAATTTGTAATGATGAGCTTTTCAGATTTCTACTTTGATTACATGATTTTGCCGTTATCTTCAGTGTTGACAACTTAGCCTATTTCAGGCTAGATTTAGCCTACGCCATTATAAATATTGATGTATATAAGCTTTTTAGCAATCAACAACATATAGCCTTATAAAGCATTCATATTCTTGAGCAGCTTAATGAGGTAATCAGGTTTAGCTATGCTTGTTCGTTTGTATCGGTTCGTATGTCTCCCTGGATATTTGTCTCTCTCAACGGAGCTAGGATACTAACATCGGCAGAGTGAACGGCGCCCTATATAAAGGGCAGGGGTTGCTACATTTCTTCAATAAAGTAAAGTGAAGTGTGTGATCGTCCAGTTAGGCATTAGAGAAAATACTTCTACTACTACTTAATCTAACAGAATTGGCGAAATGTTTTCAAAATCCAGAGTTTTGTATTGTGTTTCAAACTACTGTTTGATTTTTTATTATATTATTACAATAAACAAAGAAGGGCACTGGAAATAATTTATTAAATATATTTGCTACTTTTTGTATGTTTTCTTCCATTTCCATTTAGCCCACTGTTCCAGCATTTGTGCCTCTATATTTTAGCATATTTTAGTCTACTTTTACCCACAGTCCAACTTATTTCGGAGCTCAGCACTGGTTACCATGACAGCAACAAGTATTTTTGAACGATACTCCTTACGGCAAGCAGTATTTTGCAAAAAGCAAAAATACCACAGAAATTCTTTCCCAGCAGCATACTAACCCTAAAGAGAGAACAGCTGTGTGGATAACGAATGTTTAAAAGAGCTCTAAAAATTTGTTATTCAAATAAACTTAAATACTTGAAGCCACTAAATTTTTAAGGAATTCTAAACATTAAATATAGCCATGTCGGATGATCTACCCGAGGAATTCGATTTGATAGTCATAGGCACAGGTAAAGGGCGTTATTTGTTAAAGTCTTGTTTTTTCTACGACTTAAGTTTGATGAGTCATTAATGTTTTTTTTAGGCTTCGCAGAGTCCTGCATAGCTGCCGCTGCCAGTCGCATAGGTAAAAATGTCCTGCACATTGATTCCAATGACTACTATGGTGACGTTTGGAGTTCATTTAGCTTGGAGGCATTTAATAAATTATTGGAGCAGCCTAGCAGCAGCGTGCGCAATGGGAGTTATACCTGGCATAAGGCGAGTGAGGAGCATGAACAGGAGCAGGGGCAGGAGCAGCAGGCAACGAGTTGGACACGTAAATCGCTGCTAGAGAAGTCGCGTCGCTTTAGCTTGGATCTAAGTCCACGTGTCGCCTATTGTGCTGGCTCCTTAGTGCAATTGCTTATCAAGTCGAACATCTGCCGCTATGCAGAATTCCGTTCCTTGGATCACGTTTGCATGCTGTACAACAAAGAGCTCGTCTCGGTGCCCTGCTCCCGCAGCGATGTCTTCAATACCAAAACTCTGACTATAGTCGAGAAGCGGCTTTTGATGAAGTTCCTGACCGCTTGCAATGATTACGGCGAAGACAAATGCAACGAGGATTCGCTAGAGTTTCGCGGACGCACTTTCCTGGAGTATTTGAAGGCACAGCGCGTGACGGAGAAGATCGCCAACTGTGTGATGCAAGCGATTGCCATGTGCGATGCGAGCACCAGCTTTGAGACGGGCATGGAGCGAACCCAGCGTTTCCTTGGCAGCCTCGGTCGGTATGGCAATACGCCTTTTCTGTTTCCCATGTACGGCTGTGGCGAATTGCCGCAATGCTTCTGCCGCCTGTGCGCTGTTTATGGTGGCATCTATTGCCTAAAGCGCAGCGTCGAGGATATCAATTGGACAGACAGCGAGCTGCTTGTGAGCAGCGCAGGGAAAACATTGCGCGCAAAGCATTTAGTTTCTGCTCCCTCTCAACTGCCAGCCACATTGGCCACACACTTCGGAGACTCTGTACCGCGTATATCCAGAGGCTTGTTCATTACCTCCAAGCCCCTGGGCGGCGAAGAGCTAAATAAGGGAGGAGGCGGCGTCAATTTGCTGCGTCTGCTGGCGACGAATGGCGAGCGAGAGGCTTGCCTAATACAACTCTCACACTATTCGGGCGCATGTCCAGAGGGCTTATGTAGGTGTCGCAGCTACTCTTCTGGCAAGCTCTTATTAATTAGAAATTTCTTAATTTTCTAGATATACTCCACTTAACGACGCCCGCAGTTAGCGCCAACCCAGCAGGAGATTTGGCTGACTTTGTAGCGCAGCTTTTTGAGCCGAATGCCAGCCAGATCCTTTACAGTGCCTACTTTACTATAGCCGCTCCAGCTGCCGAGAGTATTGCAAATGCTGCCACGCCCATCTACTGCACAGCTGGACCCATCTATGAGCAGGATTACGATGCGGCCATAGAGAATGCGCGTCACATCTTCACCCAGCTCTACGCGAATGAAGAATTTCTGCCGCGAGCACCTGATCCAGAGGAGATTGTTGTCGATGGCGAGGATCCGAGTGCGCTGAATGAGCACAGCCTGCCGGAGGATTTGCGTGCACAGTTGCAGGACTTGGAGCAGACAGCACAGCAAATGGACATAGCGGAATAACAAGGCAACGAGAATGAAGAAAGAAAACCTTTTTTATTTATTCATCACTTTATTGAGAAAACAGAAAAAAAAAAACTGAGAATAATTCTATATACATGCTAAACTATCAGTTGTATATATAATATATATATCTTGGACAATTGAAATTCGCAGCAGGTTTTCTACTTCCTTTAGGTTTTAGTTTAAAATCAAATGTGCATATGAATTTATATATATACGTATGTATATTTGTGTAAATTATTTATTAGGTTAACACTAGTTACTATATATATTTTATACTTTATATGTATGTATGTGAGTGTGTGTGTGATTTCTATATATATATATATATCTATATATCTCTTCCAAAAATATGCATTATAAAAATTGTATTTGTTTTCTTACTATTTGTTTTATTGCTTGACAGTTGCTTGTTAAAATTTCTCGTGATGCACTCAAATTGTGTGTGTCTTAAATTAATAGAAGAAAAATAACACAATGTGTTAAATTGTTTAAATAATAGTATCAAGTTTAGTTAACAAAGGTTGAACGCACCAATTTAGTCTTATGTTTTTAAATGAGCAGCATTTTGAGAGGGGGTTTCTTTCTGTTTTCGGGGCAGTACTAAAAGAAACATTAAAAATTAATATAATATGCCACAATTCGATTTTGAAACGATACAAAGTGCATTTTACAATATGTTTCGAGGGTGATTTGTTTTCTTTCAGCTTGTCTATATATTAATAAATTTATATAGCATATATAGATATATCTGCTTTTCAGTGCATTTTACAATAAAGCTTTACGTTCTCGTTTCACTTACAATATCAGCTGCTGCTCAAAATGAGTTTGCTATTCCTTCTGCTTTTATGCATATACATATATACATATATACATACGAATATATGCATATATATGTATGCTTAAATTGTTTTCTCTCTTGTTTATATCTTAATTAGATTATTGTTGATATTCTGCTGGCGTTTGCGCTTCGCATTCATTGCATCCACTATGGGCTGTCGCTTGGCATTATATTTTTTATTCAGCTGCTCAATTTCCAGCTCCATCTCGTGATCAATATTGCTTAGTCGCTGATTTAGATCGTCGAAGGTGAGAAATTTGAGAAACTCAAACTCTCCTTCTACATAGGCATGCGATTGTGTGTGCAAATGCTGATGCTGATATGCGGGCGGAGGCGCAGCAGGAGCCACTGCTGCTGCAGCTGCCGCTCCTCCCTGCTGCTGCTGCTGTGAGCTCCGCAGCAAATTCTGTTGATTGTTGAGCGCAATCAGTTGCTCGGTCATTAGGGGATATGCCATGAGCAATTGCTGCTGCTGCTGTTGTTGTTGCTGTTGCTGCTGATGCTGTTGCAGGCCATACTGATTGATTGCTGAGATTTGCTGGAATTGCATTTCCATGTTGTGCTCCCAATTGTTGGCATCATGCGCACCACTAGCCAAGTGCTCCTGTGGCTGCTGCTGTTGTTGTTGCTGCTGCTGCTGTTGCTGCTGCTGCAGTTGTTGCTCCACTGCAGCGGGCGAGTATTCCGTCGCTGCCTTCTCATCGGAGCCCGCATTCTTGCGCTCAAAGTGATCGAGGAACTGTGGACGATAGCGATAGCGCGGCTTCTGATCATCATTACGCTTGGCTGTGCTCGAGTCATCCGAATCCGAATTAATGACCATTGTGCCTGCCAGAGGGAAGACAAGATATTTAAACAATTCGAATGTCTAGCTTTAGATAAGTGGACATATGCCATTAATGTAATTCACTCACCCAAATTGGACTCCAGCTCGACCATTGTGCCGCTGTCCACTGTGGCCACATCGGCACTACCACCAGCACCACCGGCTGCTGTCGCTGCCGCCTTGGCTGCTGCCTTGGCCATGCCTGCCTTTATACCGCCTGGACCCAGTGTTGCATCATCCACATCTTCTCGATGGGCTATCATGGTCGCATCCGAGGCCGAGTTCTCTTGGTATTCATTGAATTTCTCGGGCACCAAAGTGCCGGGATCTACAAATGTCTTCACTGTACCCGAATTATATTCGTTTTCCTCCTCGTGCAGCATTAAACCGCCCTCTTGGGTGGCCAGGCTCTTGGCCTGGCTCATGGCACCACCAGCTGCGCGATGGGCGCGCTGTTGCTCCCTTATGGCGCACGTCTCCTCCAGCATGTTCTTCAGTATGCTGCGATGCTTGGCATTGCGTATGAACTCGTGCTCGAGCAGTTCAGTGGCCGTTGCTCGCTCATCCGGATTCTTGACCAGGCACTTGCTAACGAAATCAATGAACTCTGTGCTCCAGCGATCGGGCTCCCGGAACGAGGGTGGCGGTTTCTGTGGTATCATAAATATGGCACGCATCGGATGTATTTCTCCATATGGAGGCTTGCCCTCAGCCATTTCTAGCGCTGTGATGCCCAGCGACCAAATGTCAGCCACACAATCGTAGCCAATCTCCTCAATCACCTCCGGAGCCATCCAGAAGGGCGTCCCAATAACAGTATTTCTTTTGGCCATCGTATCCGTTAGCTGGCCAGCGACACCAAAGTCCGCCAGTTTGGCATAGCCCTCGGTATTCAGCAATATATTAGCTGCTTTAATGTCCCGATGGATTTTGCGACGTAGATGCAAATACACCAGACCCTTCAACGTATCCGATAATATGGTCGCAATTTCCTCCTCCGTCAGAGTTTTCTTGCGCAAACGCATAATATCCGAGACGCTGCCGGCGCCACAGTATTCCATGCAGATCCACAGATCGTATTGCTTGAAATAGGAGCCATAGTAGCGCACCACATATGGTGAATCACACTGTTGCATAATCGAGATCTCCTTGATTATCTCGTGCAGATCGGATTCAACCGGCACCAATTTGATGGCCACTATTGAGCTACTCTCCTTGTGCAGCGCCTTATATACCGAACCGTAGCTGCCCTCGCCCAGTTTGTACATTATGTCAAACACTTTCTCTGGCGGCTGCAGCAGAGATTCCTCTGATAATTTCTTTAATTCGCCATTGCCATTTGTATTGGAAGACATGTTGCTGGCTGTTGTAGTCGTTGTTCTACGTCTGCATATGCGTTAGCAGTGCTAGTGCCAGTGGTTCTGCTCTTTACTTCAAGTCTTACGTATTTGCGGTATATTGGTTTTAAAACAACACAATATCTGCGCCACGATAATTGCCAATTTAATGCAAGGTTTTTTTTTGCACCCACATTTGTTCTTTATTCGTTCACTAGTAGAGTTGGTGCAGCAAAATTGCTAGTCACTGGTATTTTTTAGTGACTAGTCGTGGAATATACGCGTTTGGTATTAAACTATCCCTTTGAAAATATTTTTATTTCTTTGTTTTATGTATACAATATGTGAGTACAAATGGTAGGGCTTAGGAATACATTCATTCTTGGGCATAGACATAATCAATTGGTGTATTCTCTTAAACAAATTTGATTTATGACTGCAAAAGTTAATAATAATTTGAATACTGTGTAATTAGTATATTTTGCACCTTTTGGTTCAACGCCAATTATCGTTATCGATTCTTTAATAAGTGGCGCGTTGCATTTGAAAGAGTTCCATTTGAGCATAACAATTATATTCCTTATAAATATTAAAATTAAAAGATTAGTAATCATTATTGTCTATATTAAATTTTAAGTTTAATTTACCTTGTAGTTCATTTATATAGTTCAACATACACAAGGGCAATATATCAATATAGCTATTTTCTGCTGTTCGACGTTGCCAGACTGCCAGAGTGCAACATGTATTCGCTGATTGGCGCATTTTTAAATTAAAAAATTGCCCAAATCGTTTGTTTACTAGCAACGGCAAGAGCATAAATACCATTATATGCAACTTCTAAGCATTGCATCTTATCAGTCAGTTACTGTGCTTTTGTCTGTCCTAGCAACGCGTGCCATAGTAACGCTCGTGGATACCAATACATACAAAAATTGAGAAAATTCCTGAACCTTTTGCTTGGGTCGTCAGTTTGTTGCTTACGCTAGCTGAATACAGTTCGACGACTAACGCAACAAAGAAATGTCTAATACACGCATAACCACCGCCTATGGAGCGCGGCCCTCGTACGATTTACATACAAACTCCATATCGCTGAAACAACGTTCCAAATCCGCAAATCCACCACAATTACGGCCATTTAGCGGCATTCAGGGTTTGCGACCCCGTTATGTGCCGCCGTTTTCCATACAATCGCAGCAGAAAAACACGGTAGTCATTAACGGTCCTATAAATGAGCCACCCGTCACGGCAAGTGCACGCGGTCGTCCACCGAATCCCAAATGTTCGTATTCCCAAACGCTTTCCGGATTCAAGAAAATGTCAGATTATTTTGATTATTTGTATTAACTCTTAGGTCTGAAAAAACACCAGAAATCAATTTCATCATGCAATTTGAGTGCAAATCTTAACGGCTGCACGGCTAGCAAGAATCCGGGGCGTGGCACTTTGTTTCGCATGTATTTTGATCGCGGAGACCTACCCATTAAGATGGAATATCTGTGCGGAGGCGATAAGATTGGTTGGACGGTGAGTTGGCAGAGCTTTATGCATATTAATTATTATTGTGCTATGTATATTAGGTATTATATATATATATATTTTATAGTCAAATCATAGTCACAATAAAATTTAGTAGAATTTAAAAAATTAGTTCATATTTTCTGTACTTTTATTTTTTTGTAATTCCTTTCTTTTTCTTATGAACAATTTAACATAAAATTTTGGTTGATGAATTCATTAATTGAGCCTAAACTATTAGCTCTCGGACATATGAGTACTAGGAAATTAAATGAGAAACTAGAATAGAGACCTCCCAATTGATTTTCGTTTTCTAAAGGGAAAACTAAATAAATTTAAAAAATAAACCGTTGGCCTCAATTTTAACTAGTAAATAAAATAGCTGTGATAACTGTAAGGCATGCGATTAAGCTGTTTGAGAATTCCAAACAAAAACTACAAAAAAATACGCAAATTTGTACTTTAAATCGAATGCGAATGGAAACTTTCCAAATGATTTTTGCTGAACTTTGATTCGTAAATTACCTGCCAAACAAATCAATGCCAACTAATTGCCGATAGGTGTTAGACCCAATTTACCCCACTAAGGACTGCACACCTGCGTGTCCAATTATATTTGAAGTGTTGGCACAAAGAAAAAAACTAGAAGAACTCTCACATTCATATGGTTTTATATATGTAGGTTATTACCTATGTATATATTTATATAGAATTTGTCTATTTCCGGAACAAACAAACGGAGTGACTCCACTTCGCATTCACGTTTGCCTTAGTAGCTGTGACGTCCAGGTGTCAGCCAGTCAGTCACTCAAAAAGTGAGAATACCAGAACATAATATATAGAACAGGGAACATGGGTATGCCTTGGGTATGTTGGCCTGGCTTGGCCTTCTCAATGTCATGTGTAAATGTTTGGTATGATGCTTAAGCGGGTGCGTTTGTTTATTTAGCGCTGCGGCATTTCTGACAGTTCATTTACATATGAGCGATATGCAAGTGACAGATATATACATCATATATAGCATATATATATATATATATATATATATATATATATATATATGCATATCAAGGTTGAAGGTCAATCGAAGGAGCTTCAAGTGGGGCTCAGCTGATGATAGAAGTAGGTAAGTGGAGCTGACTTGCATATAGAAGCAGAAAATTTATACTGGAAAGCTTTCAGCTTTAATATTTTTGCAAGGTAATTGTGAAAAGGGAGGTACTACTAATATATTAGTCATATAAAGAGAAATTTTCGAATTATACAATATATATATTTCGAATTATATCCTATATGAATTATACCGTATATTTACTCAGATTTTGGAGTTTTTAAAGTGTGTATATATTCTCGTATTCTGGAATTTTTGAAAGTATGTACTGCATATCTAGCCTTTAAATATTTGTAAATAAGTATTTATATTTATTTATTTATATAAAGGCAAACAATTTTATTAAAATCTATAAATAATACCTATACTTATAAATAGCAAAAAGCTGAGGCAAATCTAAGAACTATATATATGTATATACATTTTTTCATATTAAAAGGCTTTGCATTATGGGAATTTTATAGTATTTCAGGAAATTGTTGTTGTAATATATATATAATAGTTTTTAGCCAACAATTTCTCTATGCATATCATATATGAAAGGGGTATTCATATATAATTTATGATTCATGAAAGTTATACGAAAACTTTGAAAATTAAAATGTAAATAACAAAATAAGTAAAGAAGAAGAAAAGAAAAGTTTTATGAGTTACTGGAACCGTTTTCAATCACGCAGTTTGGTAGCCCAGCAGTCTTGCCCTATCTCCCTGTAAATATATTTAACCCATTTAAGTTTCCCACCAATGAAAGACATTTTAATAGAAATCCGAAAAAAAAAAAAACAAACTTAACAAGCATCGCGTGCACATTTACACCTGTAAAACAAGGCGCAAGAAAAATTGCCTTAACTGTCACCCGCTCACCTGTATTTCGCTTCCAGGTGGACATTGACAAGCTGGACTACAGCCTCTATTTGCCGCTGTTCTTCGATGGACTGGCCGAACCAAAGCATCCATATAAGACCTACGCTCGCCAGGGCGTTAGCGACTTGCTTCAAGCGGGCGGCGATAAAATCCATCCAGTGGTACCGCAATTAATTTTACCGTTAAAGAGTGAGTACCTGCCGGCGATGGGGGCAATCGGAAAACCCAAAAATATAATGGAGAGCCGAAATCAAAGAGCTGCCTAGACAATAAACTATTTGTCCTGGCACGCAAATTGCTTTTGCTTTAATTTGCACCTGTAACTTTTTCTTGTTTTTGTTTCTTTTGTTTGGTTTACCTTTTGCAGACGCATTGAGCACCCGCAACGTGGAGGTGATGTGCACGACATTGAAAATTATACAACAACTGGTCATGTCCTCCGATATGGTGGGTCCCGCCCTGGTGCCGTTTTACAGACAACTGTTGCCCATGTTCAATGCGTTCAAAGTGAAGAATTGTAAGTGCGACTTGAATGCAGGAATGTAACGAGGGTGGCTTAAATAGTTGTCGGGACTACAATAAAGTTGGGATAGGTGGAGTTCTTTCTAGACTAATCCGACTTTGTTTCGCCTAAAGGCAAATGCAAATGAAATGAGATGAATTATGACTGCTAAGGTAGAGGTTGTTGTTCTTATAGTCTGAAGGCGTATACGTAATATATTAGGATTCTTCTAGATGTAGTACATAGTATATACATTAATGAATTAATGACTATTGTGTGTATTCTATGCTACACACGAGTTTGAAGTTTGAGGTTTAGGATTAGTATACAACACGAGAAATATTGAAAGTCTATCGATGTATCCATGAATGTATTTATCAGAAGAGCCTTTACTTTAAATATGAATACTTTAGATTTTATAGCTTCCAAAATGTGATCAGATCTTTCTTATTTAACTAAACATATATATATATATTATGTAATAATTTTCACTTCTTTTTTTTAGTAAACTGTGGCGACGAAATCGACTATGCGCAAAAGAACAATTTGAATGTGGGCGATTTGATAGACGAGACACTGCAGGTGCTCGAGCTGCACGGCGGGGAGGATGCGTTCATCAACATCAAGTATATGGTGCCGACTTATGAGTCGTGCTATTTAAATTGATCTCGTATCTCGTATGGCATATCTTGTATCTCATATATGGCTAAAATGAAAAGCAGCTTTTACATGTTTCATGCTTCATATACATATATGCATATATATTTATAATTATCACGAGTATTTATTGAATTTTACATAGATGCCAATGAATAAATTTGTTATTTATAATTTTCAATGCTTTTGTTGTATAATTGAGTATATATGGGGAGATTATATAGTGTTCATATACTAAGTGTAAGTATGTATGTGTATACGTGTGCGTGTGCCTGTGCAGCAAGCAGCATCAGCCAATAGGCCCAAAAACAAATAAACGTCTTCAGGCAGAGGCTGCAATGGAGGCGCAACAGCTCAATGGGGGCTAGAAAGAGATGGAGAGAACGGGGGAGTAAATGAAATGGGAATGTATATAGAATATATGGTATATTAAGTATATAATGATATATTAAATATTAAATATATATGAAAATATATATGAGAATATACTACGATAAGCTGAAGGTATTCTGGATTATTTTAGTGGATTTGGAATTAGGGTTTGTATAAACTAAACTAAACTAAAGTATTCTCTGCCTTGATTTTTTAGTAGATAACTTAAAGAATTCTTTTAAATTGAAACAAGTTTTATAGAATATGTGAATAATTTAATAGGTATATAATATGTTATAATCGCGTCATATTATATACATATCACTACTAATCACTCATACTAATAAAAATAGTTTTCAATGTCCTTCTGTTCATTATTATTATTCTTCCTGCTGTCTAGTCTATTTGTCCATCCCATATGTATACTAAGCCTTGAACATAAATACGGCTATTTTGTTCAGATTTTGACTATGAAGTTCAGCGAAGGCGAGCGCCTACGTGTGCCCAGACGAAACCCGTACGAAATATTGATAAGCTTGTCAATACATAGATATATGAACTATAAAACTCATCCCTGAAGGAAATACGAATTGAAAGTGAAGACGTGTACATTGAGCTGTGAACGAGTATTATGCAGTCGGTCATACATGATAACATTGCTCTGGATTACTTACAGCTGTTGCGCCGCCTGTTTTAATTAGAATTTGGGCGGGGCGTACTCGTTCTTCTTGACATTGTGGGGCGAATAGCGATTGTAGAGGCCCCAAATGGAATTCATTAGCTTATCATTGTACTTGGCCGGCGAGTATTCACGTTCTACAAGCATAACAATAATATAACTCAATCAATCTCTGAATTACGCTACCTCTCTTGATCTCTGTCACTTACGTGCATTATTGTCAATTTTATCAGAAATGTTTGCAGCTCTTAGGCGCGAGACAATCATGTCCTTCTCCTGGAACTGCTCACGTAATTTACAAGCCGCAAAGGCTCCCTGTGGCAAAGCCATTTCGACAACTAAAAAAAAAAAAAACAATTTAAAAAATGTATACAAAATAAAGAACTAATTTACCAGGGTAAACCTGAGAAAACTTACAGTTTAAATTGAAATTGTTGAGTATGAAAAATAGCTGTGTGAGCTGCAGCTTGCTGCGATTATTAAGTTTCGTGTAGATTTTGGAAACGTATTTAGCAATTTTCGAGTCGTTAACTAACACTGGCACCATTCAAAGTTCAAAGTTTGTGGCTGTAACAAATTTGTACGCACAGTTTTTTTCAACACCTTTGGCTTTGCCAAAATATTTTAGTTCTTTTGGTTTTCAAAAGTTTTTTTTTGCACAGTTCCTTGCACGGCATTTAAAAAATGCACGTTTATATAGATTTCGACGCTCTGTAGCGTAAGAGCTTGTTGAAAATGTAGACGCAACACAAAGTAGGTTCAAGACTGAACTGAATCGGAGGCTAAGCTTCAGCTGAAACTTATAGAGCTCACAAACAGACAGCTGGAGATTGATAAGAGAGAGATGGAATGAGAGAGCGAGAGAGAGAAAGGGAGAGAGAACGACGTTGACGCCATTTTGTTTATAGGAGAGAGTGTGTATGCCTCATGAGGTCTCTTGCTGGATTTTTCTTTTTATTTGGGGCAGATTTTCCAAATAAATATATACAATCATATATACATCTATATATACATACATTTGAACTAGACTTTTCGCCTTTTGTTCACATGCTTGATAAGCGAATCAAAATTTAAATTCATTTCTAATCACACGCTCTGCCTAACTGCGCAGTTTGCAGCTTGAGAGAATCAATTAAATGATAAATCTGTCTACCTTAAAAAAAGTGTTGGCTCAACAACTAGTTATCTTGAAATTTGATGTGATAAGATTTTTGTCAGATGTTGTCTAGCAAAGAAATTGTTCTTTTAATGTATTTCTCAGCCCAGTTATTAGCTTGGCAATGAACGTAGCCCATGGACAGCTCTATCTTAAGTCGGTTCCTGTGAAGTCAACAACTGAACCGATTTTAACCGGTTTGTGTCTCTCTGTACCCAAGTACAAAATCAGTTCAGAAATATAGACATATGTATATGTACATATAGACTGTATACATATATGCCTGCTGATGCATTTACTGACCTTACTAATATATATTGATGTTTTTTTAATTTTTGCTTATTGAGTGAGTTGTTTACCAGCTGTGGGGTTGTTTATAATGTAAAAAATGTGTAAAGTAAATAAATAATCAAAATTATATGGTTTTTTATTACGATTAAGATTAAAATTGTGTATAATTACCATTGCTTAAATTTCCTGTGGCACCATTTTCATTTTTGTAATTATCAAGTTACATGAAAACTTCGATTCGCTGTTGCCAGGCTCATTGAAATGCTTTGTAAATGCTATATTTGCAATATTTTATTGAGAGCATTATAAATGATAATTGTAAAAATACACTCAAGTCAGACCTGCAAGTCTGTGACGTGCGATTTGCCGACTGTAGCTAAGATGCATCATTTGTTTTGCAAAAAATTAATAAATAAATAATAAAAATAAAAGACGTTGCCCAAAATTTTGACATTTAATTACTTGTCTAGCCACGAGCGTCTACAGTCACGTAAAATGATTATTAACCCTGATTAGAGTACAACCTATATATATGTATATAGAAATATACCAACAACACATGCTGAAAAATAGATTAGGCGGGTCTTAAAGTGTGCAAGGCTATCAAAAGACATTATAATTGCTCTACAATCGAAATGTAGTATATCAGGTTAATTCTTTGTTGGAAATACATGTAAGCAAATAAATATATATTAATTAACCTGGCCCTTGAAATTACATTTGAAGTAGTTTGTATTCAATTTGAAATGTTTCGTTTTTGGCCGTAATTATAGCAAGGTTAGGTTGGCAGCTGAATATCTGTGCATAATTCGGACATCAGAAAGAAAAACATGAGAATAAATTCCTTTTAGAAAAATATTATAAATATTTGAATTGATTTTTAAATTTAACGTGTTTGCTTTTTGAGTACACTCACAGCACTGTTTGGTGACAGCTGTTGGTCTCTCGCAATCGTATAACAGAGCTTATTGAGCAGCAGCAGCTGCCACTTATGACTTAGCAGAATTCTGTTACGTGCACAGCAGTACTAATAGAGTAGCTGCATATCGTTCAGGTTCTTCGTCGCCAAAATTAGCTAACAACAAAAAAATAAAATACGGGAAGTTGTTAATTAAAAAGTGACCCAGATAGAAAAACGACACAATACTAAACGATGTCATGGAAAAAGGAGCTAAAAGTGCTGGCAAAACCTTACTATTGGGTTAATATACTGCTGGCCGTATCGTATTTGGTGTCAAAGAAGACGAAAGTGATTTGCACGCGCCTTTTTCAGCATGCGAACCAGGAAGAGGACGTCTGTGACATGGATAGCCGTGAAGTGGAAATACTCTTCTTTCTGTTGATTGTTGTGATGATACGCTCACGAAAAACGGGCAGTGTCACCATGATCAACTATTTGACCTCATCGTTTCTCTACACAAAGGTCGCGAATATGATTCTATGGGCCTATGCGGATTTTCGCTATGGCCTGGGCTTTCTGCTGATCTGCGTGCTGGTTGGAATGCTGCTGCCGGAGCCATCGTATAGTGGCCCAGAGCATATAACCTATTTCCGAAATGCCAAAACCTTCGAGGAGGAGCTGATAAGGGATAAGAAGGTTAGCTGGCTAATATGCTTCTACACCGTTTGGAATCCGAGCTGCGTGAATTTCGCACCGATCTTTGCGGAACTGTCGGCGGAGTATAATGCGAATTTATTGAAATTTGGCAAAATCGATATTGGACGCTTCCCGGACGTAGCTGCCAAGTATCACATCTCGGACAGCAGCTTCTCGAAGCAGTTGCCCACTCTGATACTCTTTCAGCAGGGCAAGGAGGTCGATCGTCGTCCTTGCGGCGATGCCAAAGGCAAATTGCAAAAGTTTTTCTTCTCCAGCGATAATGTGAGAGCCTGCTTTGGATTGAATCAGCTCTACAAACAGTCTGTCGAAAAGCAGCCGCCAGTGGAGGCCAAGAAGACCAAATAGCTAACCAATCGAGAGGGAAAACATATGAAGTGTCATCCCATTGTAGACCCAAAAAATAACAAACAAGTCTCATCAAATTGCAATTTGTTTTGTACGTGCTAATTGTTTAGTTTGTAGCTCATTTTTAATTTATTTGATCATTGCACAAAATATAACGAAGCTCACGCTGGCACGTACATACAACTATGTAAACGACCCAAAGCGTTGCCATTGCCTAAATTATTATTTGTAGCTAAATTCAAGTCATAAATTGTAATTAATAAAATTGTTTAAGCTGTTTAAGTGCAGTTCAATTGTACTGAGCTCATCTGTTTCTTGTCTTGTCTCGTCTTCGCGTTCTTAATTCATTTAAACTAACATTTCCGTTTTAATATTGTCTTTAGTCAGTCAACTTCCACAAGGTACATTAAATATAAATTTAGATATAAACTCTAGCTGATGTTAACAGGAACAGGTCATGTTAGGCAATATGCCTAAAATGTAATTTCAACATACCAGTTATATTTCTAGCCGGCTTACGGCGCTGCAGGATATTTGGATAGCTTAGCTTAGTTCTGATAAAAAAAATCCAAATTAGTTGCGGTAATGGATAAAACTACAGTAAAAGGTCTTAGCCCGAAAGGTTGGTTTTCGCTGGCTAAAAATTATACTTACTTCGGTGTCTTTTCAAATGTAGACTAACAGAGGTATATATTTGGAGACTATCGTAAATTTTAGAGACGAGTAAATAATTGTTAGACTATCGAATACATAATCTTGATATCGATATATATATATATACATAATATTGCATTTAAATTAATTATTGCGAATTCAAGTATATTAATTTACTAAATTAACTAAATTTTCTGTATATTCAAAAATTCTTAATCTTCGGGGATGATTATTGTTACCATTTGTATTTTTTTGGTATTTTCGTATTTAGCTTATTTTTATAATAAGTACACACTGATCTACAGCTGTTTTGTCAAATAATTCTTCGTTTAGGAATAATTACGTAAATTCGGCAGGTTGGTAAATTAATGGATACTTTAAAGCATGAATCGTTCAAGGAATAGTCCAACACAATCAATAAGCTGTAGAGAAATGTTTAAACCGCAGTGTAAAAATTCTTGGCTAATGTTAGAGCCATTGACAACATTGTTGGATTCGTACATACATACATATGTGATTATTATTTATATGCATTTACTTTGCATCTAGGCAACTATGTCGATCTTACGTTCGAAATACTACGACTATCCCGATGGCGAAGATGCCTTTGGCAAGATCGTGGCGACAAACAAATACGCCATTGCCACCGGCTTGACGTGGTCCACATTTGACGTGTTAACTGTCACCAAGCCGCAGGGCTACATACCTACACTGGGACGCTTCGCCTACAATACGGGTCCGCTGATGGGCATGGCTACAGCATTTACGGTAACTACGCTTGCTGCCACAAAGCTTCGCGGAAAGGATGATAAGTGAGTCGCGTTAAGTAGCCATGCATTGGGATGTTTATTAATTGGTCCCAAATATTTATAGAATAAATTATCTGATCGGAGGCTTTGCTGCTGGTGGTGTCTTTGGTGCATGGAAGCATAACCATGTAGCTGGCCTTGTGACTGGCCTGTTTCTCGGTAAGGAACATTCAATCTACGACGTTGCACGTAACGTAACATTGTATCAAACATAACGTTATAATGAATATGACGTAATGGTATCAAAATGTAACGTAACGTTATTTGAATATACCGTTACGTTATTTGGATGAAAGGTTAGGTTATTTAGATATAACGTTAGGTTATTTAGATATGACGTTACGTAATTTAGATATGACGTTAGGTAATTTGGATACAACGTTACGTAATTTGGATAAAACGTTACGTAATTTGGATACAACGTTACGTAATTTGAATATAACGTTAGGTGATTTGGATACAACGTTACGTAATTTGAATATAACGTTACTTTATTTAGATATGACGTTGAATATGACGTTACGTCATTTGTAAACTTAGAGATGACGTAACGTTATTTGAATATAACGTTGCGTTATTTGGACATAACGTTACGTGGTTTGGATATACCGTTACGTAATTTGAATATAACTTCACGTTATTTGAATATAACTTCACGTTATTTGAATATAACTTCACGTTATTTGGGTATACCATTACGTCATTTGAATATAACGTTGTGTTATTTGAATATGACGTTACGCCACTTGGGGTTTGAATATAGCGTTGTGTAATTTGGATATAGCGTTACGTAATATGGGGTTACATCATTTGGGTATACCCTTACGTTTTTATGTAACCGTTACGTTACGTTATTCGTTATCTAATCTTACGCAATTTTATATATAACGTTACGTTATTTGAAATACCACATTGTAATATTTATATTAAACGATTTTATCTTATCGTAATGTTTTGTTTTACTTCTAGGCATTGCCGGTGTCATCAAGAAGATGTCGGTTGAACAGGGCTGGGAATTCTTCCCCGATTCGCCCACACATCAATACGGTGGCGTAAACATTGCCAAGAACGATTACACTCTTATGGCCGATCGTCCCCGGAACTGGACCACAGAGGCGGAGGAGAAGCAGTAAAGAGCGAATTAAGCAAAACAAAAACTTTCAAATGGTTAAAAGCTCTTTCGTGTTTTTAGTTATTAATGTACAGATGAGAAACTGGCAATTGTGTGGTTAACGAAATAACTGACTGCCAATGAATAAACGCCAAGTGAGAAGTGATATCGAAAACATTTGTCAGTGACTTCCGAGCGGGCGACAAAAAGAAAGCTTGCTAATCTATGCAAACACAAATTCAACTTGAAACATGTCACATAAAGCACTTTTTAGCACTTTTCAGCACTGAGGCGCGAATCATTGAAGCCAAAGAGTCACTGATCACATAACAGTCAACGGCCAACAACAACAACAACAACAACAACAGCAGCAGCAGCAGCAACAACAACAATACGAAACAATTTTCGGAATCCAGTCACGCTCACAGTTAAGCCAACAGTTTTTTGTTTTTGTCTGCTTCTTTTTCTGGTTCTCTGATTCTCTGGCGGCCCATTTCAAAATTCATGAATGTGCACTTCGTCATTTTGGGTATTTTCTCTTCGTATGCCTCGTTTTACCTTTCTTAAGCGTGACCGTGACTCATGTAGCATGTATCTGGCTATGTATGTACATATGTATATATATGCTTATGTATATCTGCGACAGCACACGCATAACAATCATAAAGCTCTAAGCGGGCTTTTCGATTGAAACAGGCGTAAAGCGCATTTAGCGCCTTAAGTGCACATGCTTCGGGGGACTAAGCAAATTAGCTGCAAAGGTGTTACTAAGTAAACGTTATTAGGTTTTAATGAAGTTCCGGCGTGAGCATCAGAGAACAGACTGAGAGAAAACAAAACCTGTTTATTTTTTGGTAGCTCCAAGAAAATCTTCAGGAAATGCCTTCAATTTGCTGAGAGAATTGTTAAGTTGGAGCATTTCCTGTTAGCCAGTTGGAAATTTTCATTATGTATTTTTTTTTTTAATATCTATTTTGGTTTTCGCTTTCTTAACCTCCAGCAAATTGGAAATTGCAACGCAGCTCTTCTGCTGTCTTAAGCATTAATAATCATCGCAGCTGGGAAACAAGATTCGACTCTGCTGAAAGCATGAGGGCTAAGACCTCTGCGTTTTCAGAGTGTTTCATCAATTTTGCGGTTTCATTGTGCCGTGTTCTTGGCCAGAAGTTTTTGGTTTTGTATCTGTGAGTGACCTCTAAGCTGGTAACCGTTAAGCTTGCATTACGCAAGAATATGCTGGTCTTTCTACGCAATTCTCAATTTGTGGTTTGTATTATGCATTAGCATTCATTAAGCGTGAGCGCTTCAATATGTGCGAAAGTTCAAGCTCAATGAATAATTATTATTATTATTAATTATGCTTTTGTTTTTTTTTTTTTAACACTGTGGGCTCTCACTCGGCTAAGCTTTTAGTTATATGAGGTATATGGATAAGATAGATTTCTTTCTATATGTCTCGATTACTAGCACAGTTAATCAATCAATCAATATTTTTGTAGACATTCCATTCCTAGTTTGGGAAGTATAGGCTTAGAGATGCTCTATTCGTTCAAACAGCAGTTGGCCTAATTTAATATGATCTAATAGGCAGATCCCATCATTTATAGACCAATTCTTGCCTAAGTTAAACTAATATTAACTTTCGATTTTGGCAGGCATTAGACAGTCGAGTAGGACTGCTTCTGACTTGTTATAACTAAAGCTAAGCTAAATAACTATTGGGATCTAATGATCATTTGTGATTTGCATTTGAAATTGATATGCGCCGCAGTCAGTTCTATATATATATTTATACATACATATACAAGCTCTAAGCATTTACTTGGCTAACATAATGAATTCTGAGCTGAGTGTTTCACCTTGATCTCTGTGCACGTTGCGCCCCCCTTTTACTTTTTTTTTTTTTTTTTTTTTGTGCAGTCGCGCAAACCAGTTGAGCAGCTTGCGCGGGCTCCCGAGAGAGTTGAAGTGCGCCAAGAGTCCCCCCGTTACTGAAACTGACTAATCTCTGGCAGCTGCTCCAGTTCGTTGTCTCGGGTGTTTGGCGTGCAGCCGCAGCAGCAGCCACATCCACGTCCGCATCCACGTCCACAGCCACATACAAAGCCTTCGCCATAGTCGGGTATCCAGCTGTCATGAGTCGGGCATGAGCATGAGCATAAACTGTGCGATCGGGCTGTGATTTATTGGATGCTTTGCGCATTCGTACGGTTGTCTTGGGCGATGACATCATCATCATCATCGTCGTCATTGGCATTGGCAAAAAAACTGAAGTAAAGTTTATTAAAGCTACAAAAAATTGCATGTTTTAACGAAACATTTGCGAATTTCACTTTCTACCAAACGAATCGCTTAAGAGTGAATATATATAAAATATGTAACGGTTAGATCCAGCTGGGAGCATATCCCTCATATTTTGACCGAAAATATGTTCAAGCGACTCTTAATGACACTTTCCACTAATTGGCGTAACGCTGCTTGGGCCCGACCCTCTATTAAAAGTCAATTATTTGCGCCCCTGATGACACTTATCCTGCAGAGCCTCGCGTGTCAAAGGCTACAAGGGCTAAATGTATGCAAATGTCTGGCCTGGATTACAGCTAAAGGTCCCAGAGGGGATTGTACAAAAAGTTAATACTTTCTGTATAATGAATATCATTGAAGAACTTGAAGCTTTCAAATTAATGCAGATACTTGAAATGACAATGGAAGGCCTCAAGTTTCTAATTGTCATGTCAAAATATTGTGCCTTATTATAAGTGTATGTATGTGTGTGTGAGTGTATAAGTGAGTGTGTGTTGACTCTTTGCGGCGGCGTTCGTAATTAATCTTATTACGACTGGCTGCATCGGTCTATGCTGGCATTTATGGAATTGCGACTCGAATGGAGTCCGTCGCCGTCGCACATTCACATCTTGTAATCCTTTTAATAAACCCGCGCAGCTCACGCGACACCAACGTCAATTAATCACCAAGATCGGCCCGGAGATGGGCAATGCCTGCGCGTCGCGCTGCCACAATGCGCATCCATCCTCATCTATGGCTGAGGCGCTGGCAGCGAAACACAATTCTGCAATTAAAGATCTGCGACAAGGCAGCCCCTAGCACAAAAGATTACACACACACACACACACACACACATTCACTAATACAGGGGCCAGCACACACATATATTCACACAGCTGCTGGCGGCTGTAGATGCATCTGCAAATACCGCACACAGTTGTTGTTGTTGTTGTTGCTGCTGCTGCTGTTGTTGTTGTTCTCATTCAATCGGTGTCAAACTCCAACGACTTGGCATCGCACAGTGGTTCAATATCAAAGTAAAAAAATAAATAAACATGAAAATGAAAAAAAAAGTTTTTTGTATGTTTTTATTTTAAAAATTAAAAAATTTTTTTAATTTATTATATTAAATTTTTTATTTTTTAAATTTATTATTATTATTGTTATTATTATTATTATTATTATTATTATTATTATTATTGTTATTATTATTATTATTATTATTATTATTATTATTATTATTATTATTATTATTATTATTATTATTATTATTATTATTATTAGTACTATTTTTATTATTATTATTATTATTATTATTATTATCATTATGTTTACTATTATTATTATTTATTAAATATTTAATTATTATTAATAATTATTATTCTCTTCCTCATTTTTAGAAATCTATACCTAAGTAAAAATATATTTAAAGTTTTGTATACTTTTTGCAATATAAACAAAAATTTTTTAAATTAATTTGAACTATAGTTATTGTTAAAACAATTTAATAAACTATTTTTTTTTTTTTTATTAATTTTAAAAGTATTTTCTCTTTTTCTAGTATCTAAAAAAAATTTTTTAATTTTGAAAAAACAATTGGTTTATATATAAAAAATTATTTTAAAATAATTGTATAAATAAAATATATTCAAAATTAATTCTGTAAAAAAAAAAAAAAAAAATTGCAACTAAATTTAAAATTTTCAATTTATTTTAAAAATATTAGAAATATTTTTGATTCATTTTTATCTTATCTTATAAGCAGCTAGTTAATTTAAAAATACAATACATACAATTCTTTATTGAACCACTGTGCTTACGCGCACATCAGATGATTTAGCTACTGGCTATGTGGATACACACAAGCTGGGAGATCTTTGGGGCCAGGGACACAATTCATCAGTGTTTGCATCTAAAGTATTGTGCAGCTGCAGCGGGCGATGGTCAAGAAGGGGGTGGGAGAGAGTGCGCGAGAGAGAGAGAGAGAGAGAGGGATCGCTCTTAAGTTATGTTTGTCGTTGCAATGACATTTCTGTGTGGCTGCCGGCTAAACACACTCGACGCAGAGACGACGGGAAATGAAAGGCAGCAGCAGCAGCAGCAGCAGCAGCTCGAAAGTGAGATGAGATGAGATGCAAATGCAGAGTCGTTGGGAGAGTCTTCGTATCAGATTCAGTTAACCCGATCGGCGACAGCGAGCGCCGGCATGGGGGTCATAAGTGCAAAGTAAATAAAATACATATTTCTTCCCGGTTGGGCAACAAGACGAAGAGGATGCGGATGCTGCTGTTGCTGTTGCTGTTGCGCTGGAGATGCAACAAATAAAGTGATTGAATGCGTTTGGCAGCTGTGGGAAGCGAGGCGGAGGGTGCGGGCAGAGGCCTCGAGATTGAAGTGATTGTGAATGAGAAAGCGATTGATGCTGGGCCAGCGACAATAGCACGCGTTTGGGGTCTACTTGGGGTGTCTCTCTACCACTCTCTCTCCCACTCTCTCTCCCTCTCTCCCTCTCTCTCTCTCTCTCTCTCTCTCACTGTAAACCGGTCGCTCAGCCACTGCAACGACAGATTGATTTCTTTTTCGTTTCCTTTTCTCATCCATCAATTGTGGCAGCACTTTTGTTGCTCAAGTTGCAACAGGCTAACCGATTTCCACCCATACCCTGTATCAATATATATATATATATATATACTATATAGTCTATGCGCATATGTTATATCGCTCTCTGCAATGCCGGGCCCTGTCGAGTGGGCTGTGGCTCATGCTCCAGTTGTTTTGATTGACATCTTGGCAATGGACCGCGTTGACAATAAAACTGTTGCAACACCCAGGAAGAAGTTCAACAACATTCGAAGATTGGCCACAGGGCGCTCTGACTTCCTGCATGGCGAACATGTTGCAGATGGCATTGATGTTTATGGGCAGCAAGTTTGTGCAATGAATTTCGTTTCTGATTTGATCATAAATCGGGGAAAATTGTGGCAACACAAGAAGAGCGACACAAAATGCACATGCATAAATCAAGTGGAAATTCGTCTCAGGGAGTGCATGCAACATTTGTTGCAAATGAGCTGCGACACTGCGCTGTTGCAACTGAGAGAAGGAGAGAGAGAGAGAGAGAGCAACGATTCTTCTTGCCAACTTTGCCAGCGTCTTTAATTATGACTCTTGTGGCAGCTGTTAATTTACTTTGTCTTTCACATGAATGCAATGCGAAAGGAGCAGAGAAATGCATGAATATAGCTGCGTCTGGCGTCTTTGGCATTCTTTAGCTGCGACTGACTTCCGCTCAGTAAATCGTGAGTTGGGCGTGAGCAAAGCCGTTTGCCTGTGAACTTTAGCCAAATGCAGAGCCAGTTGCCAGTTGCCAGTTGCCAGTTGCCAGTTGCCAGTTGCCAGTTGCCAGTTGCCAGTTGCCAGTTGCCAGTTGCCAGTTGCAACAATGTCTACATTCATCAGAACCTTTTCTCTTCGTTTATTGCCTGGCATTTAAAGTCAATTTGAGCCGCATTGCTGCGGTTAAGTGCTTCTAATGGCAGTCGATTGACATCGATCCATATGCAAGTGCGTCAATGCCTTGCAAGGCGCCAGCGCAGCAGCACACCCCACGCCCCATGCCCCATGCCCCATCTACTGCAGCAGCTTGAAAGCTTTCAATTACGACTAGCTACTGCCACAGAAGTACTTGACATGCCCCAGCTACTGCGCTCCATGCTGCTGCACGCCCTTATTTATGAGCTGCATTTGATGCCACTCATACTTATTTACATCTCTCTCTCTCTCTCTCTATCTCTCTCTCTCTCTCTCTCTCTCTCTCTCTCTCTTTCACTTATGCTGGCTATGTTGAATCTCTGCAGCGCATTCTTCACAATTCCATTTACAACGCATGTTGTTGCACGAATTTGTTTGAATGCATTAATTATGTTGCTCATATATAGTCAAAAAGGCATGGGGTGTACGCGACTATACTAAAGTTATCTTACTACATGAGGTATCATAAAGTTGTTCAAATATTTTTGGCTCTTTTCGTCATATTACTAATCATTTTTATTCTAATTCCCCAAGTCACATTACATATTATATAATATAACCTTATATGTATTATATTTAGTCTTCTCTTGCAGGGTATTTTCCGAGTCGGGCACTTCTTATTTTTCACAAGTTAATAATATATTTTTGGGCTTTCTCGTCCATCACTTAATTGATTCAATTATGCAGAGCAAATCATAATTTCTGTTTGATAAAAATCTCACAAGAGTTTCCATTGTTCCATGTCGATCGCATGGGGTTCCATGCGATGTCGGGGCGTTGGATTCGTGAGGGGGAACATCAGTCAGCTTTGAGTTGGGTTATCGTCTCCTAATTCCTGTGAATTAAGCGCTTATAGCAACAATTTGGGCAAACATTCATTTACTCGCTTCAGCAATCTAAACAGCTTTACGAACATTTTGATTGATTAATAGAAATTACAATTTGTAGAGAGGAAAATGCATAATAAATGTATATATAAGGGAATGAATTTCATATCATAGTATATAAAAGTATACACAAGGGAGCATTTATTTAATTTGTTTATATATTCTGAAAGTTACTTCTATGAAATTATCGAGTTTTGGCTTATTTAAACTTGTAGAAAAGTATAATTTATTGTTTAACATTTTTAATAAAAAAAAAAAAAACATTTAATAAATATAAAAAAGCTACATATATCTCGAAGACAAATTTAAATTAATTTCAATTCTTTGCATTTAAGATATTTATTTGAGTCATGCTAACAAATTAATAGAATTCCATTTAAATTCAAATTTTACTTTTGGCTTTTTAAGTGAATAGAATTCCTTATTGCCTCAGCTCCCATATATAGCTATTCGAGTAATTGCTCCTAACTCTGCTCCTCCTTACAAATATCTAATATATTACACACTCACACAGACACATATTTTCAACAACTCCATTTAGTCTAAAGTTAATTTCGAATGGAATTTTAGTAGCCACTGCCTGGGCAATTTTTCAATCAAGAAACACAGGCGGCAGGCTGAAGTAGTGCATCTGGATTAGGCATACACTCATATATGGGGTATTATTCATGGCAATATCGGATTCCGGCATCTCTGACATTTTCGTGGCGATTCCATTTCAAGCGCCACAATTTGGGGCGAGGGCGAGGGCGCCGTCGACTTTTACTTTGCGGCTGGGCGTCTGAGGTTTGGGGTCTGCGGAGACCCACTTACTTACGTACAGCCATTGAGACACTGTTCGATTCATTCAATTGCCATTCGGCTCGGCCATCTGTGCGCTGCTTCGCAGTTATCTATTGAACGCATTTAGCTTTTGGCTCTGTCTAGCCTTTTCACTGTGTCACGCTTTAATTGTTGTTCGGCTCTCGTCTCTCGTCTCTCATCTCTCGCCTCTCGTTCATTTTCTCTGTGTCGCTGTGGCTGGCGACAGTGGCTTCAATTTCGGCTAGCTTCCGTTTTTACGCCCTGCTATTTGTACCCTCTGAGAGTGATGGACCAAAAGGGTTTACAGGTTTTTAGCTATGGATGAATTTAAGTGGCTGCAAAGCAGAAAGATTACAAATATATGTATAACAATCTGAAAATAATAATAAAATAATCAGAATATAAATTCAAATTTAAATAAATATTAAACTATTTCATACTGATAATAATAATAGCAATGTAAAAATAATAATAAAAAATAAATATAAATATTAAAACTTTTTCATACTAATAATAATAATAATAAAAATAATATTATCTGAAAAAAAAAATAAAAAAATTTAAAATAATAATAAAAAAATAATAGTAAAAATAATAATAAAAAATAAATATAAATATTAAAACTTTTTCATACTAATAATAATAATAATAAAAATAATATTATCTGAAAAAAAAAAAATAAATAAAAAAATCGGTAAATATATTTAAATTTAATTAAATATTAATATTAAATAATAAATAATAAACTATATAATACTAATAATAATAATAATATTAATATATAACAATTTGAAAATAATAATTAAAAATCTGAATATAAATATAAATATTAAATAAATATTAAACTATTTTATACTAATGATAATTATTATTAAGTTAATGTTATTACATTAATCTGAACATAATTATCAAAAAATCGGAATATAAATTTAAATTTAAATAAATATTAAACTCTTTCACACTATATATGTACATATCTATAATTATTTCTTTTTTTACCCTGGAAAAGTGAAAGTAAATAGTGAGAGTTTATCCTGTCAAAAACTTACAATTAATATAGATCTATACATCTATGTATCTATCTATACATACAACATACATCTGTTTTAAGAGGTATCTCAAAGTCGTGAACTTGTAGATTTTTGGTTCGCTTTTGTACGCCAATTTCGACTTTGTTCGACTGTTTACTTTTGATCGCATTGTATCGTTTTTATTATCTATGGGTGCGCTACTTATTAGATACACTTTGGACATTTGAGTGGGGCTGGGCGCGTGGGCGGGTGCTTGGTGGGGTGAGCTAGCTGACTGCCACTACACGACACGCTCAAACACATAGACACACACACATACACATACATTGTCTCGGTCGCATGCCTCCTCGCTCGCTTGGTCACCTGTGCGCAGCAATTCGTGACAATTTCCATTTCTAAATGCTGCATTCATATCTAATTTACAGTTGCTGCGGCTGTTCTCTGCTGTCTGTCAGCTGACAGTTAATAGACAAAGATTCTCAGCTTATCACTTCTCGACATGCTCCTGACTTTGAGCCCAGCATCGATGGATTTGTCGCCACATGTGCAACTCCCAGCGAGTCAAAGACGAAGTCGTTGCTAATTACAACCAACACGCACAATGACAATAAAAGTGCCGCATCAGTATATATATATGTCTCTTCATATAACGCGCTTAAAAAAAAAAAAATATTTTCAGTACAACATGAAATTGAAAATATTTATTGGAAACACTAATTTGCGAATTCATTCAATTGATTTAAATGGCTGGCACTTTTTATGTTTTTTTTTTTTTTTAATTTTTATTACGAAATTGAAAAACAGCTAGAACAGCTTAAAAACAAAGAAAGGCTGATAACTGATTTCAGAAATATCTCCTAGGCCCGAAGATAACTGAATAATATTTATGTTTTTCGATTGTTTTATTTATTTATTTTCCATTATGTTCTTTAATATTTTAAATAAAAATAATAAATAATAATATTTAAATAAAAAAAAAAAAGAACTTTCATCATATAAATTTACATCCTAATTAGTTTATTGGAAAAGTGAATAAAGTATAAATTTACATCATATGAATTTACATTAATTAACATAACCCTTAAATTAATATGGATGCTAAGTCTTTTATAACACGAATCACATCGCGCAGAATTTTCTTGGAGTTGGAATTTTCTTCTTGACTAACGTCTTATACGAGGAATACCTGTATATCTCTATATATATGAGACCTAACGACTATTTGAGATGAACATGTTTGCCACTATTCAGTAGTGGCTGACCAAACCAGAGCAATAGCCAAATAAATTACAACAAAGCCATGATAGCTTAGGCTCTCGACTGTATAGTTTTATTTCATAGCTACATCAATGAGATTTTAACCATCCAATAACTGGCCACCATAAAATTGCAATCAAAAATTTTATTGACTCAACCAAAGGCATCAAATTGCAATAAATCAGAGGCCAAGAGCAGACGAGTGTGGAAGCCTATGCATATAACAATAAATATGTTTATATATTTATATTTGTTCGCCTTTCTGGGTTTATGCATTGTCGCCTTGTGAAATCTATGGAGAACGCACATGCGACAGCAAACACCCTCCTCGGATGCGAGGCTCTCTGGCTGGAGTCGAATCGCCATTGAGGGCTGCAGTGGAGCCTTCGCAGTGCCCTTGTCACGAAAACATTATCGAAATTGAATCACTTGAGCAATTTGTAACGCAAACCACCCCGACACATAGCCAGACCTATAGAGTGTGTGCATATGTATATATTGTACTATATATATAGTAAGTCAACAATCTGGCAGGGGGCGAGAGAAGCTGTCACAATAACAAGGCAAAATAAACGGACCAGATTTCGGCAGCAGGGTGAGCCTGATGAAACGAGATAAACATGACCAGAAACATAAAGAAAAACAAGTTAGAGTGTGCTAGCAGGGAGTGCTTGACTAGGGCATACCCTGTATATTTAGATAGACGGGCAGAGAGACAGAAGCTCAGCCAGATCTTCAGTCAGATAATACAGATGGAGATACTGTTACACGCACCATCCAAATACTATTATAACTTGAATTTGCATTTCCAATGGGCTCAGGCTATAGTAAATAGAAGTACCTTAATTGGGCGTGCTTGACTAGGAGATGCCTTGGATCCAGCAAAGAGTTTCTATTTTTATTATGGCTAGATCGCACTCGCTCCTAGAGTATGATCAAGAATATATACATAGATGCCCATATTCAGGACTGTGAGGAAGTGAAGGTAGTATAGTCAGGAGTGTCCGCCTAGGAGATACGCCGAAACCTACGTATCAGGCGAGCTAGACTCAACTCGTTACCCTGCTCAAGAAAACACTTTGTGCCACCTGCCACGCCACCTCCTGCTTACTGCATCCACTTTCACAGGCAATATACCCTGCATTACCATTCACAATGAACTCGTAGCACAAAAATGTAAACATACGCTGTTTATTCTAAGCTCTGGCCCCTTTTTTGGGAATTCTACTTTCTATTTGCACTGCATCAATTTTTGAGTAAGTGGAGCAGAGAAAGGAAAACAAAAAAGAAAAAAAAAGGAAATAAATGAAATTACCGGCACGCTATAAGGACATCGTGCCAGGCATCCTGCTGGGCCTGCCTGTTGAGTAATGTGACGGACGCACGCGTCTCGAATACCAGAAGGAAACGTGAATTTAACCCCGAGGAGCAGCACGGCAGCTGCTGCTGCTGCTGCTGCAGTAGCGAAAGGGCTGACAGACGACTTGAACTGGCGTTTCTTGTGGGATTGAGATCGTGGATGACTTGTTCACGCTGACTGCACTAAATCCAGCTGGCACGCCCAGTTGCCTTGTTGTGACAACCCCGGATCGAATCGACTCCTGCCCGGCCCATCCTCCTCCCGTGCTTGCGCCGTTTATTTATCCCATTTGGTGGTCTGTAAAGTCGTTGCTTATCAGCAGCTAAGTCCTCCAGTGACTCAAACGTAAACAAATACAACCCTTGGACGAGAGCTCTTCTCCCCCTCTCTCTCTCTATCTCCCTCTCTCTCTCTCTCTCTCTCCGCAGCTGTCCTCAGCATATTTATCGGTAAATGGCAGAGAATAAAGGCCACTTTAATTACGTTGCTTTCAATGGGGCTTAACTTTATGATTCCCTCTTTCATATATATTTTATTTATATGTTTATCTTGATTCATTTAAATAAACAAACAAAGGAACTGAAGAAAGGAATTATAAACTGTTTTATGAATATCACTTTGATGAGGATGGGCTGAGATATGCAAGAATTCTATATATATATATATAATTTGACTCATAAAATCACCATAGATATTCAAGTGTATTCAAAAATAAAGATATTTTTAAATTTCTTTTGCCCCGCCCATAATGGGCGTTGATAGATGGCTATTAGAGATGTTTATAATATTCCTATTAAATTTTTGATAATCATCATTTAGATACATCTGGGCGGGGCTGATCATTAGAGGGGGTGCTAGCTCGAGTTTTGAGTGGGCGTGTCTTAGGAATTGTGCATGCATATGTATGTACATACATACATATATTGGCTGTAATAGACAAGAGTCATTCAGATATATTAATGAAGAAGAGAAGAGAATATTGAAGCGCGTATTTAGTAGTCCTGTTTAACTATAAGTAAATAGAATCTAATTTTTAAGCATTTCATTGAATCAGAGTTTAGTACAAAAAATCTAATTAGAAAACATTTTTTTGTTTTACTGTGTTTACTTTTTTCGCGAAAGCGAAAGTTAACAAGCTACTAGGCAAAGCGTTAGCTAGTCATAAGCGCTTACCCATATTAATTATAATCATAAACTATAATTTTCACCCAAGAAAAAAGAATCAGTGACCGGAAAGACTGAACTTTAGCGGGGCTGTTCGTACAAAAAAGAAAGCGAGTGATGCCATCTATGCACATACATACATATATATATTTATATTCATATATATGTACATATATACAAACATATTATTCATCATATACATGTATGTATATCCGTAAGCAAATTTTAATCCAACTTCTCAGCTCGTTTCGCTAATTTGGCCATAAAGAAAAAACCGTTTCATGTGAAATGTTGGCAAAAAATACAGTGTGCAACTAAAGTCACCGTACCCCTGATACATTTTCGCGAAATACGCTGTAACTTCGTCAATTTTTTATAAAACACAAAAGTTTTGATGAGGGTTGATAAAATAATCTTTTAACTACATAATACCGTTTAAATAATAGCAATATTTTATTTTAGTCTAATATTATAACTAAAAAACTAAAAGTATTCACATATTTGCGCTTACAAAAGTCACCGTACTATTGCTTGGGTCGAACTGTCTGGCGCCAGAGTTCTTCTTAAACATAACGGGACTTTTTGAAAAATGTGTGCAATTCTTCAAAATGTTGTGCTTGTTAGCGAGCATTATTTGTTTTGGTCAAATTTTGCTAATTTCCTCGTAAAAATGACGCGTAAAGAGTTAACTTTAGAAGAACGTAAACTGATATTGCATCTCTACACAAATGGGCAAAAGTCGTATGCAGATATAGCTAATCTAATGTCTAGAGCCAAGTCAACTATTCAAACAGTAATTGGCCGCTTTAAATACGAAGGGCGTATTGAAAACAATACAAGATCTGGCCGACCATCTGCACTTACTGATCGCGACAAGCGACAAATAAAGCATTTGGTGGACAAGGATGCATTTTCCAGCGCTGTAAAGATTGCAACAGAGATAAGCAATACTTCTCAGAAGGATGTACACCCGCAAACCATACGTAGGGTCATAAAATCATACGACTTTAAGTCTTACACTCCTCGCAAAAAGCCATACGTAAGTTTAGTAAATAGAAAGAAGCGTTTGGAGTTTTCGAAGGCGTATGTAGACAAACCAGTTGACTTTTGGCGTAAGGTGATCTTCTCAGACGAGTCAAAGTTCAACATTTTTGGCTCGGACGGGCGCCTACGCGTGTGGAGAAGACCAGGAGAGGCCCTAAACCCAAAAAATACAAAAAAGACGATAAAGCACGGCGGCGGTGGACTTATGGTTTGGGGTTGTATAGCTGCATCGGGCGTTGGCAGCTTGGAGTTTATTGACGGAGTGATGGACCAATACACCTACATTAACATTCTCAAAAAAAATTTGAAAAACAGCGCTGAAAAACTTGGTATAGGGTCAGATTATTACTTCCAACAAGATAATGACCCTAAGCATAAGGCGATGAATACCCGTCTCTTTCTCGCCTACAACACGCCTCATTTATTGGAGACGCCACCACAGAGTCCCGACATAAACCCAATAGAGCATGTGTGGAATATGCTCGAAACAAAAATCCGAAAACACCACATCAGCAGCAAAAATCTGTTGAGAGAGGCTTTGCATCAGGAGTGGTGCAGACTTGGTAATGATTATATCGAAAAACTAGTCATTTCAATGCCAAACCGCCTCCGAGAGGTGATTAAAATGAAGGGATATCCAACTAGATACTAAGTTAATAATTTTAGTTAGTAATATCATATTTATAGTTAATTAATACGTCTGAATATTAAGAGTACGGTGACTTTTGTAAGCGCAAATATGTGAATACTTTTAGTTTTTTAGTTATAATATTAGACTAAAATAAAATATTGCTATTATTTAAACGGTATTATGTAGTTAAAAGATTATTTTATCAACCCTCATCAAAACTTTTGTGTTTTATAAAAAATTGACGAAGTTACAGCGTATTTCGCGAAAATGTATCAGGGGTACGGTGACTTTAGTTGCACACTGTAAATGTGTTGCATGTCACATATGTATGTATGTATGTATGTATGTACAAACATGTCCATTGGTAACCCTCCGGAAAACTTAGTTCCCGCTTGTATGGGAACAGTTGAGCATTTTTTGCGGGCAAAAAAAAAAATATATGTATATGTATTTTTAGTCATATTCTAGCTTTGCGTGGGTGAAAAAAAAAAAAAAATAAATTGAAATTCAAAATTATAAATTTGTCAGCTTAAAGAATAACAGTTACTTTTGTCTACCCAAATTCAAATGTGCCAAACTTTTAATGAACAGAACAAGTTTAATAACAATAGAATATGCCATGCAAATTATTCCCACAGTTTGGTAATAGAACTGAATAATTTATTCACCCACACAGGCACATACATACGGAGAGCTTTTGAACTCTGTATATGTATGTAAATTTGTTATTTTGGCTTTAATCAAGCACGCCTACGCATATACATAAGACTACTGTCTCAAACGACTTCATTTACATACATATACACATAAATGCAAACATACACACTCATGTATGCGTGTGTATGTATGTAGCATATGTATTTATGGTTATTTATGTGCTTATGCTCCGTTGTAAGTTCACATCTGATCGTCTTCTTTTGCATTTTACACGCAACTCAGTTGCGGAGGTGCCGCAAAAATATCTTGAAATGAAACTGGATTTCGTGGTATTTAGTGTGTGGGTGTGTGCCGTGCATGTCCATGTGCATGTGCATGTATGTATGTATGTATGTGTGTGCTTGTGACTTCAGGCATGGGGCCGCGTGTCCGTGTTCATGTTGGTGCATATGACACTTTTCTCTTTTATTGCATTATGACATTTATTTATGATCGCCCTGCCGCCACAAGGCAGTTGTGTTATCGAAAAGGGAGTGTTGAGAAACGTCATATCAGAAGCAAGTCTAGAACAGTTTCTGCGAAAAGCAATTTACTTTGCATTTGCCATGGTCAGTCATAAGTGCAAAGAATTCCAATGCAAATCAGCTATATGAATGTACATATATACATATGTATGTATGTACATACTTGAACATGCTAATATGTATTATTTATTAAAGCTAACTTGCTATGTATAAGTTATTCATAAGTTTTCTAGGTACACTATCAATGTACATACATACATACGTACATGCTGGTGTGCATGCATACAGATGTACACAAATGCTTGCATGTATGTACATACATACATATGTATGCATGCCTTTGTATGTGCCAAATGTCAAATGGATATCCAAGACAGAGCTGCAATCGGACAGCCAAAACTGAATCACACCTTTTCTGCCGTTGCTTTTAAAATTGATAAATGAAAAGTTGCATGCAGGCAGGCACGTGTACATACACACATACATACATGCATGCATGCATGCATACATATACATTTGCATAAGCTTGCGGACTTCCATCCATGCGTCAGCCCTGTGGCTGTTGTCGTTCAACAAGATCTGAACCAGCTCTGGGTGTGATGTTGCGAATAAATCATGCAAAAGTCACACAAGCACGCACACCCACACGCATACATACACATGTATAGCAGATGCCTTGGCTCTGTGTATTTCACTTTTGCCATTTACTGCTTTTTTTCTCATAATTGTTTTTCAAGAACAGTTAAAGAGCATCAAAACTTGCGTAATGCAATCAAGTCAGCTGGTAGCGAGCGAGACAGACAGAGAGAGGGAGAGCCCTTGACATCATAGTCAATCGTAGAGACAGCAATTCGAAAGAGATGGCCAATTGCCGTTGTCTGGCCAAACCGAAACCGTGGCGCAAAACAATTTAAATTCATTCAAAAAGTCGTAAACCTAATTACTGCACGTCGAACAGCAGCAATTTAAGTGTGGGTCATACTACTCTCTGATTAAGTGGCAGAAGCGAATATCTCAAATGATATTCAGTGTCAATGTAAAGTGCGGGAGGGAGCGGAAGACAGTTATCATTGTGTACATCTATGTAAGTACACTGGTATGCGTGTGTGTGTGTGTGTGTGTGTGTCGCGAAACAATTACTAAGAAAACACACACTATCAAGCGTGAATAATTATAGTGAATAGTGAGTATTCACTCTGAAATTATGTCACGGTATCTTGAGGTTATATGTATGTAAGTACGTACATATATTTATCTACACATGTATGTATATATAAGACATTCTCTATGCATTACCTAACAATTCTCAGGCGACCCAATTTTCTACGGTTAATAAGACAGTTAAAAAGTCTCTTATGGCCAGATATTTTATTTAACATATTATATTTCTATATTTGTTTATATTCCACAAGTTCAATCAATACAGGAGTGCACGACTAGCTGATACTCTGCCACTGCAGAGCGCTGTTCCACTCAACGCTTCTTGTCTATATCGCATCCGTCAAATGATTTAACGGAATAAGAAATCGTTTCACTTTTAGTCTAATACTGAAGATCAAGCACACATTAGGAAATTCGATTTAAGTAAGCTCTGCTTTGTTTTATTTTATTCAGTACTTATATTATATCCCACGAGAAGAATCGGACCTCAAAAAAACAAGTTAGAATCTGAATATTTGGCCTAGTCGTAATTCGTAATTTGCAAATCGTATATCGTAAATCGTAGCCATGTTTACGTCTCTGAACCGATTCTTCCCCCGAATGAGGCTACGTCGCAATATACAGCTAACCTCCAAGATGGACATCTTTTGCCATCTTGTCCTGGTCATTTGCTTGCCATTGACATTGCTGTACGAGTTCATAGCTGTGTTACCCAAGTACCATGCGCCTGGAGGATACGCCTATGCTCTAATAGTGACATGCATGCTCTTGCTCTTTGTAAACGTAATGGCTAATTTGATCGCCTGCATGTTGGTTGATATAACGGTTGATTGTGAGTATTGCGCTGTCGGGGCATTTATTGTCGATGTAGGCTTAATGTCCTTGCTTTGCTATATAGATGATCGCATCAAATCTTTTGACGTTGGTGAGGATTGCGTGAATTGGCGACATTGCAAGATCTGTAATGCTCTGGCACCGCCCAGATCCTGGCACTGTGCCACCTGTGGAACCTGCATTTTGACACGCAACCATCACTGCAACTTCACCGGCTGTTGTATTGGCCATCAAAATTACCGCTATTTCACTTGTTTCGTGCTCTACTCGTTTGTTTTATCAACTCTCATGATAGTCTACAACCTAAAGTATTTAATCTGGTCAATGGGTCAGCTGGCATACCTTCACCATATGTCAGATATGACCTTCGTTCAGTATCTACACAATTCTGTCTTCACTCTGAATCTAATCTATCAAATTTTCTCGACCGGCATGATCATCTTGCACGCCAACATTGTGCTGAAAGGTGAACTGATCGGCGAGCGTAACCTGAAGGATAAGCACAACTACGATGCTGGCATCTACTACAATCTGCGAAGTATTTTCGGACAGCACATGCATCTCGCTTGGATATTTCCCTTGTTCGCGAGCCAACTGCCTGGTGACGGCTACAACTGGAAATTGACCACAAAAGATAAGTCAACAGAGACCATCGCGACATTACGTTACCGTCCAGCCGTCTAATCGCTCACCCATTGCCAATTAGATGTACTTGATGTCAATGCACAAAATTCATAGTTTAAATCTATAATTGAACCTAATTCGTAACCCCTTTGGAATCAATGTCACTGAATTAAAGTCGGATCGTTATTGGATTTGTTAAAACAAATTTTAAAAGTGTAGAATTTTTATAATGAAAACATTGATTTTGTATGTGCTAAAGAAGCTACAAATAAAGATTTACGTAAATGCATTTCAATTTGATTTTTGGTACTTTTGAACATCAGCTAACTTGGCCGGGAGTAGTCCGTTTATGCATTTGCATTGAGCATCGTGATTTAACGGATTTGGTACGTGTTGTCTGGCTCCATTCGAGTTGGGTCTGCGGTCAAGTCGAGAGGCCCTAAAGTGTAAATTGGCCATGTCCAGCGCTAATGGATCGACGCACGCCAGCGCAAAAGGAAAATGGAAAAATGGAAATACCGCTTATGGGCACAGCGAGCGAGCGCAGAGCACAGCATAAATGGCAATGAATTGCCTGTAATCGTGCAGGAAAAATACCATGGAAAACTTGTTCAACACGAAAACACGCGCCAAAACAATTCCCAATGCGACGAGAAAGTTGACGAGGCCCCAACAACAATCAACAACAACCAACAGGCAACAGGCAACAGGCAACGGCAACTGCTAAAGAGCCTGATCGAGCCAACAGATGCTCAGAGTGTGAATGGCTATTAGAAGACTGCAAAAGGGTTTCACGTTCGCATTTTCCCACTGCAAGCTGAGGAGAGTTTTATTACTTCTGTAAATGCCTCATGCTATCCTCTATGCCTTTTAACTTATTTTAGAATGTCATATATTATTTAAAAATATATTCAATATTTTAAAAAATATTTAAACAAAAATTGTTTATATATATTTTTAATTTTTTAAAAGTTTTTTTTTTATATATGCTAAGAATATGTATTTAAAATAAATGTTTTTATATATACATTTTTTTAAAAAGTTATTTCATATATGTTTTACATATTTATATTAAAAATTTATTTTAATTAATATGTATATATTGATTAAAATATATATAATAGGTTTATCGCATAATTTAAAAATACATTCTATATTTTTAAACATACATATATATTTTTAAATATTATTATTTAATTCTTTTTATATGCTTAACAAAGACATATATATATTTTTTAATATTTAATTAAACAGATATTTATAATTTTTAATAATTTTTTTTTGTATATTGTTAAAATTATTTTATATTAAAAAAAATTGTGTATTGAAAAATACTTCGTGCTAAAAATGTATGCAATAAAATATAAAAATTATATACATATAGATTAAGAATGTCAAAGAGTGGAATGCTAAAAACATAAATACATGTATGTACATATGTATATATTAAAAATCTTGAATAACTTGGAGCTCCTTGCCAAAGGAATTTTAATCAAATAAAAGTCTCAAGTTATTTTTATTAAAGTGCTCAAATCAAATTATAATCGCAGGCTCAACAAAAAGGAATACAGAAGAACCGCCTAAAAACTGCAAGCCTAAAGATATTGTTGAGAGTCTAAACAAGCTGGTAAAAAAACGCTAAAGAGCGCCGCACTCTACAGACTCTTTCGATTTTGCTCAAGTGAAAATCGGTTGAACGCAATCGAGTGGGAAAAACTTTTAATAATTTCCATTCACTCACTGTTTATAGCAGGAGTTGACTAAGTCAAATCGTCCCCCTGTGAGGGTGTTCAAAGTCAACCAAGCCAAAGTTGAAGTTGGTTGCCTGCATTGCTGCTGCGGCCAGCAACTGCAAACAGTTTGTAAACTTGAAAACTGGAAACTGAGTGGCTGAGGAGATAGACAGAAGCAGAGAGAGAGAGAGAGAGGGTCAGACAGGGGGAAGACCGGTTTTGCAGACTTGAGAAATGCACAAGGCGAAAAAGAGACAAGCCCCAAGCATAAGCATAAACGCTGACAATCAACTGAGGCTTGGCAGTCGCAAAAGAGGTCAAAGTTGAGCATGGCATTCGCATGCGTGTACATACATACATGCATATGTATGTATGTGTTTATATATGCATATGAAGTACTCGTGTATTAACTTTTCTGGCAGCATAAGAAGCGTTAACTGCATAAGCTAATACGATTCAACTAAAGGCGGAGCAGCTCGCTCTCTGATAGCTCCTACAATTATTGCATTAGCTAGTATTATTTATGAAAAGAAGGTATATATTCTAAGGATATGACGGCCTTTGTATGAGATTCTCATAAGCTGGAGGCAAAGTTGGGATATTACAGATTTCTCTTAGAAATGATTAAGATTTCGCCTTTACTTATAATCTTTCCCTAAGTTATCTTCTCTCCCTCTATCTCGCACTCTCTCTCCCTCTCTATCTCTATCTGTCTCTCCCTCTCTCTATCTCTTTTCTGGCTGTGGCTTAACCCTTTCTCTCAGTCTGTTCTATCTATGTCTATTTTGTCTATCTCTGAATCTTGGCCTCCCTCTCCCTCTCTCTCTGTCCCTCCCTCATTCTCTCTCACTCTGTTTTTCTCCCTCTATCCCCCTCTCTCTTTCTTGTGAAGAACTTCTTTTACTGAAGCTCTAGGCACAGATCTTTTGGACTTACAAATCTGTTTACATTCATGTCCGAGCCTCTAATATTCTTACAAATTGATATTATTAGCAATGAACTCGAGTTTATTGTCCATTTGTATTATTAGCACTTATCCCGTGGCACTGATTGCATTGAGGATCTATTTATAAAATGCAGACGACTCAAGTGAGAGTTCAGACGAATGCCATACTACTCACTGCTCACTCTTCAGATGTCTGGAATCTCGTACAGTATTATTGTTTATAGACAAATATTGCACTTGTGTAGTATGTAGTACGACAATTCATACACCTATGAAGCAGCTGTCTCCCACGACTAACTGAGTCAGATGTCCATAATTACCTTCATGACACCGCTATTCAGATGAAATTATGAGATTGCTGCTTTCACACCCAATTGTAATTATACTTTTTACAATTTATGATCATTTTCCGAACACCTTTTCCCTGCCGGAACCCTCAATTAAAGTAGCTGCCATAAATCTGAGATGAGCGCACAAGCACGGAGTATATATTTATGTATATAAATATATTTTTCCTTCAGATTCTATTTTCTTTTCAACTCTCGTTGAATATGCTCAACAGATGCTGGCAGTTTAGCTTTTTGTCTTTTTCCTCTCGCAGTATTTTAAGATAAATCAAATGAAATCACCATGAACTCACTCAATAATTCAGTTTATATTCCATTCGTATTCCAATATTACCAATAATATCTCTAATGTGTTTCGCATTTAAAATCTATTTACCATATTATTGGGCATTAAAAATAATTAATTCATTTAAGAGTAAATCCCACAGCTTCATCCATTTAGCTTAGTAAAAGTAAATCGAATAACAACTTAGGCTCCAGCACTTATTCCAGGGTATTTTCAAGTCAGTTACTCCCTTCTCAGCTCCTCTGACTAAGAATGCGGTGTTGTAGTTTAATTTGAAGCCAGCCGAAAGTCTCATTGAGCTGTCAAAATGCGACTTCGGTCTTCAAAACTCGGGGAAACGGCCTCGTACATGGTTATTCCAGATTCAATTAAAACTCGACCCTGCGTAGATCGCATTGATTGACAGGGGGAATCCCATTTGACATGCAGCCGTCGGTCGAGTCGAGTAAGTGAACGCTGAAGGAGTTTGGGCTCGGTTTCTAGGAATATTACAAAGTCTATTAACAGCTCTCAACATGGCGGCATATTGTTTGGAAATTTGCTATGTAGATCGGACTAGAATCGCTTTGTGTTCCAGTTAAGGCATCAAAATCATATTAATTATGAAAATTGTGCCGGGCATTTATCAAAAATAAGAGAGGAAAAAATCAAAGCGCATTCATTTACCAAAAATATTTCACACAAGCGGGCAGCCAAAGCTAATACAAAGATTTTAATTAACAGCGAGCATATTATTTATGAGCTTGTGAGAATTCACTGGAGAGCAGCAGCAGCAGGGGGAGCAGGAGGAGGAGGATTAGATTGGGGGCAAATGCTTGGGCAACAAAGTCTTCAAACCAATTTGAATTTTATTTGTTGATCAAAAGCTGTGCGTTTCTCTTAATCATAAACTTTGCATATTTATAAAAGTTTATGACACTGGGCAGGAATCGGCGGGCAGGGCTCTTCTGGTTATGATGCGTGCGTCCATCGTCAGTTGCACACGTTCGGGATTTACAATTGGCCATAAATCTTCAGTGCTCCCCTTGCTGCCGACGGTGGCAGTTGCCCATTAAGCGACACCAGGAATCAAAACATTAAAAGTAGCGGTTGCCCATCGAGCAGGAGGAGGGAGCTGAGAGCAGTTGCAGCAGCAGCAGGAGGCGTGTGTCAGGAACGGCCGCCGGCGGCGTCTGCTAGCACTTGCTTTCGCTTTTCAGGGGCTGCTGACATGACCATCAGCCGTATAGCTGAGTTAGTGGCTGCCACATGCAGCATGCAGCATGCAGCATGCAACATCTCCTCCAGTTTGTTTGCTCCGTCTGTCATAAAATTTAAATGCGTACTTTGGCGCTAATTTAGTTGACGCTGGCGTCTGCCGATTTGCCGGAAGATGTGCATTCGTTTAATTGGACTAGCCCCGCCCCAAAATCACACAGCAGACACCGCCTCCGCTTAGAGTTGCTTTACAGCCAGTGGGCGTGGCCCGCTGCTATTTTCGTTGCACTCGACTGAGACTAGAGTGAGAGAGTGTGGGAAAGGTGTGAAATTCTAGGAAAAACCCTGGCAGCTGAGCAAAACTGAAATTTTCTTGATCTTTAGTTTATTTCTGTATTAAAAATAAACAAATGATGTTGAGTTAAGCTAGGTAAACTATATGATGCTACATTGCAGCACCCTTTATGGGGCCTGTGATGCTTCCTTCTGCCTGTTACATGCTTCTCAAACCATTTTACCCCGATTTCCCCTTTTCAATGGGATCAGAGTATAAATAACAAAGCCTAACATCGAATGAAATAACTGTTTTTTATATACGTTGTATATTGATTGATAATGTTTTTATGTATTTTCTAGGAAAGCGTTAATCATGTAGCTATAGATTGCATAGCAACCGTTATTATCAATTTCAGTCATATAGGCATTAGGCTTGATATTTGGGTAGCTCAAGTACTAAGACGTTAAAGAGAAAGCTGACTAAAAGAAATTGTGAATCACAATTTTTATTACTGATTGTGAAATACAGCAATATGTATTTTGCTTTATTGTTTTTTTTTTTTAATTAATTGAAAATTAACAAACACTATTTTGTATTATTGCAATTTTTTAAACTTAAATTTATTTAATTCTCAAATTTTTATATATTATAATTTATTACAGGTTTTTATTGAACTTTACTTGAATTATTTGTTTTATATATTTTATTTGTACGCATACAAAAATAACTTTTTTGAGCGAGTTTTCTAAATATCAACACCTTTCTGAAATTAACTCTAAAAGTTTTGTTTACTCTGCAATTGCCGAGCAACCCTTTGCTTGATAAAATACAAATTGCAATTGTTTGACGGCGGCAGCTGCTAGTTTATATACGTATATACACATATGTGTGTGTGTGTGTGTGTGTATTCATATATTTATATTCATTGAAGTGGCAAGAGACGCAAAGTTCATTAAGAGTGCAACGAGGGTGAGCCTGAGGCCTGAGGGAGAGCGCAGCAGCGGATCGTGGAGCGTGCAACAAATGAATCTGCAACTGCAGCAAAGCAGAAGCCAACAGAAGTGCAGGAAAGCAAGCAGGAGAGAAGGATTTACTGAGTGTGCGCACAGCTAGCTGAATACCCAGTAAAAGCCATATATAAATAATGGATGAAAGTGAATAAGTATATATTAGATGAGGCAAGGAGAGAGTATATCGGATGCGACGCAGTAATGTCACGAGGGCGCTGAGTGGGGTGTGGCTGGCCCTAAGCTGCTTCAGAGTCGGAGTCGGCAAGCTGTTCATTTCCATGCAACAGCTGGTTACACATACTGTCAATAGATGCAATCATAGCCCATGCTAAGTAATATACAGGGTATTCAGGCACAACTGGCGACAGCTGCAAATCAGCTAAAGCAAAAGCCAAAAAGCTCAGTCTGGTCTGGATTATTGTAGCTAATTATGCGCAATTGCAGCAGGAGTCGTCGTTGCCGCTGCCCATGCTGCCCCTGCTGCTGCTGCTGCAATCACAAAAAAGTCGCCAACGGGGCATGCAACAGCAACAAAAAGGAGGTCGCGCATGCGCCGCCATGTGGCCTACCTGAACAGGCAATTGGAATTGGAACTGGAGCGTAGATCGTGCCGCGGGCTGAACTGGTTAATTGCTGTGGCTCAATTTTCAGCAATGCTTGGGATTTGTCCACTCGGATTCCGGTTCGTGACTCACTGCAGCTTTTGGCAACGATGTGGCAACGGAAGTTGCCGCAGGAGCAAATTCAAGCACACACTCGTGTTGCATGTGCTGCACGCTTGACCTGGACGAGGCTGGTTATCTCGCTGGCTGGCTGGCTCTTTGTATACTTAGGTGTTCCAGTACTTGGTTTATTGTCGCTTCATTTAACCCTCTATGCAACCAGTTTTATTTGCTAGTTTGTTAGCGGACTTGGCCCAGCCAAAGGGCCAACGGCTGCCCAGGGGTTGGGTTGAACGAACTGACAAAGCGTTGCACTCGCTGGGTGCAGCGGATGTGGATGGCCTGTCCCTGGACTGCATGTTGCCACAGCTATATTACCGAGAGCTCTGCCATGTTGCGCCTTATCAATCTGATTGCTGAGAGATAAAAGTGTGAGCGATAAGATATGACTCATACAATCAGACATGAGTAGGAGGGACTCATGCCGACTCTCATGCCGATCTGTGCTTAATCAGAGTTACTATTTACATCAGGCCAACAAGGCATATAGTTTATCTTTGACACTTCATGCAATATTAACAATCGTGACATTTTATAAGCATTTCTTAAGTACACAGAACTTGCGTGATGAATTTCGAATTCAGTGAAAAGAAATTCTGAGAGAGAAAAGGTTATTTAATAAATATACAATAATTTCTAAATGTTTTGTAAATTTTAAACGGCTTAGCTCTATGACAATATCAATTAGGTATAGTTTGTATTATATAACAATAAAACCTTATAAACGCAAACAGTGAAAAGATTATGATTACAGGTGACTTTCTTTCCTTTTGATCTCTCACACTCTTTCTCCCTCCCTCTCCCCTCTCACTCCCTCTCTCTTTCTGTATCTCTACTTCTTTATCTCTTTTTGTCTTATTTCTTTCCTTCAATCGTTATCCGTTTTCCTTTCTCTCTCTCGTTCTCACTCTCTCTCTCTTTACCTTTCTTTATCTCTATTTCTCTATCTCTTCCTGTCCTTAAGTGGCTCTATCTCTTTCTTTATATTTCTCTCTTTTTCTCTGTCTCTATTCCTCTCTCCTCTTTCTCTCTCTACCTCACCCATTCTCACTCTCTTTTTATATCACTTTCACATACTTTCTCTAAATCTCTCGTTCTCTCGCTCTCTCTCTCTCTCTCTAAAATCGCCTCCCAAGCACCTGTCTCATCAAAATGCAAATAGAGCTACTGTCAAATGTCTGACAATGCACCTGTCAAATCTAACCTAATGTGCGCAGGTGTAGCGTGTGAAAATGTGACCCGAAAATGATCCCAGCTTAAGCTCTGCGCTTGGTGGGAGCGAGCGATGGACGAGACTTGGTCAAAAGCCAACCAGAAATCGAATCGACTACGACTTCATTGCTAGTTGATAAGCAAATTGGCATTTTATTCAAATTCTGCGCTGGTTAATGTGGCTTGCTGTGACTTCTTCTTCTTCTTCTTCTTCGTTTTGCTCACTTTTTAGCGATAACGAATTCATTTCTTAATTATTCGCTGGAAGTCACGTCAAGAGCTTCGGGTCCAAACATAAACAATGGAGCCATAAAAGTTGCTTCACCTGATTGTTGTTGTTGTTGTTGCGGATTGCAGCTCAGTTTGTGCAATTTTCTGAAAAATTAATCAGCAAAATGTTGACGCTTCGTTAAGATATCAGATAACCCAATTGTCGAGAAATTTGAGATCCTGTTTTGCTGAAATTCCATTGCCTACTTTCGAGCAAATGGATACATTATTATATATACTCCATACATATTCATGTATATATATATGTGAACAATTTTGTTATAAAGAAATTATTTCGAAATTATCTAGCAACAGGGCAGATAAGCAGCAAAAGGTCTGTGCAGCAGGTGCAGCCCAAGCCGAAGCCGGAGCCGAAGCCGAAGCCAGAGCAAAGCGGATGACACCTGTGCTGGAGTATCGTTGCTTATCATGATAATGACAGACATGAGCACACTCACACACACACACACACACAGCACAAACTTGAGGCTCTGGCCACCGAAAATTTGTAGTTGCTCTGGCCATAAAATACAAAAAAAAAACACACACACAAAATTGCAGCGCGTTGCTGCCTCAAATGCAGTGGAGTGTGTAAAGCGAAGTTGAGGTCGTGTGAGGATGTGCCAGGGCGTGGCCCGCTAACAGTGAGAGGGGGCGAGCTGGAGAGGGGAGAGGGGAGAGAGGAGAGTGGAGAATGCTGACTCGCTGGTGCTGGCGGTGGTGCTGCCTCGCTTCGATGACTTTGGGCCTGGGAAACTGTTAAAGCCAAGTCGCGTAATTGACCTTTTTTACTAACAGTTTTTTTTTTTTTGGTCACATTTCCACGGCTTGGCCAAAACTAATGTATATGGAATTTCAATATGAATGCTGACACGCCCACAACATCATAGCAATAATATATACAGTATTTATATAGTATTTGTGTATATATTGAAAGAGTTCTTCATTTATGGCTATTTTTTTTTTTTTTCAGCTCGTTGATGAATGTCAACAAATGTGATTTGCATAACAAAAAGCGAAGAACACAAAAACAAAAACAGTTTCAGTTGCTCAACTCAAGCATTAAGCAGTAAACGCTATATACATATGAGTATGTATGTATATGTGTATGTATGTATATGTATAGGTGCATATACTCAGCTTTTGTTTACTCATTGGCAGCTTCGGGCAAGCGCAACTAATTGCAAGCACAGCCATATGGGGGCACCTTTAGCTGCGATTGTTTAAACAATTTGATGGGAATTCAGCTTTGCCAACACCAGCCGAAAGCTTCGCCTTTAATTTATGGGAATTTGCCAAAGAGCTATATTTGAAAATCGGTTCTCGAAGGCATAAAGTTATGGCATCTCCGGCAGATGCTCAGAATGCGATTGAAGAAAGAGAATACATACAGATGTGCATTTTTGTACGATATGTATGTATGTGTTGATATGTATAGAGGTATGAGTAAGTAGGTATATCTAGATAAATTGCACTTCCAACTGAAATTTATAGTATAGTATGGGTTATGCTTGCTTAATTGCTGCTGTTTAATTTCAATCAAAAATGAATCATGTGATATGCGCATTAACAGTTTAATAGAAATGGAAATAATTGATTGGCATTTGCTATTCATGGCTATTACGTGGCGAAGCCAACAAACTGTAATAATCTGAGCTAGCTTTATAAGCCATCATTAAGTTATTAATTTCTATCTGGAATTTGGGCTGGTATAGCAACTATAATATACACTTTCTCAATTATAGAACCAAATAACTGCTTGAAGAACTCGAATGAGCCAATAATCCAATCTACTAACTGTTATTGCCCGCATCTGTCCCACAGAAAAGGTTTTTGAATCTTACATCCGGCCACGCATTCGACACAAAGTAGAGACATGAGAGTCTTTTGAGTGAAACTGGCCAAATCTCTGAGATCTGAGAAATCAAATTGGGGACCTGAACTTGGAGAACTGAGTTGAGAGCATTAAAATCTGAGAGGTGAGATCTGTATAAATTAAATAATATAAACATTTAATTTTTTTTTTTTCAATATACAACAATTTAAATAAATTTGATGAATTTCATTTAGTTAAAAAAAAAAAAATATTTTTTTTAATATTTTTTTTTTTAAGTGATAAGTTAAGGATATTTAAGTTGAACAAAAAATATAAATAAAATTTCAAGTACTAAAGCTAATAAAATTAAAGAATAATGTAATTTTTTTCCCGCTGACTTTTGATTAAATTTACAATAATTCCATTCACTCATTTTAAGAATTTAAATAAAAATAAAAAGGCATAACAATAAGACTATAAGACTAAAAAATAATTAATTCACAAAAAAAAAAATAAATAAATAAATAAATAAATAAAAAAACATTGAATTCTTTTGTCTTTAACTTGTCAAAGAACTTGGAATAATTCAAAGAAATTTTCTCTTTCTAGCAAGTTCAAAGTTGCAAAATTTTGATAACAAATTAAAATAAAAGAAATATATTTACCATATTTAGTACTTGAGTAAAATGGATAGAAATAGCTTGCCCTGGTCTGAGTTCCCACCAACATAACATTTTTTGGGTTCTGTTTGATTTTTCCTCGGTGTGAATATCTATCTAGCGTTGTTTGAGCTTCGCGGCTCATTTCGCTTTTGTGGGCAGAGTTTAACGCACTTCCGGTTCAATAAATTAAACAAACGCTCGCAGTTATGTGGCTGCCTCTGAATTTGTCCAAATGCGCTTTTAGCGAAGCAATTGAAATGCGTGCAGCGATGGCCCCAAAATGTCGCTTGGAATGTGCGTGCGCACGCGCCAATTCACAAGGCCCCCTCTCACCCCCCCTCTATATCTATCCCTCTCTCTCGCTCAGCTAGGTCCCAGCGGAAGTGCACTGTCAGCTGGCCTAAGCTCGGCTGCCTTTGATGCCGCCGGCTGGCCACTGTGGCAAGCAGCTTGGCTTTTGGGGCAGGCACGTCCAGCACCAAATTAACAGAGAGCCAAACGGCAAACTTGAAAAGATGTTTCTGTTTCTGTCTCATTTTTTTTTTCTTTTTATTTTTGTATTTTTATGGCAGCGTCGCTTGAAAGTTACTTTTTACATAGACAATTGCACTTTGAGTCATTGTCACTCGACGGCAGCTGACCTCAATCTTAGCTTCAACACTGCGTAAAATGCAATTTACGCAGGAAAAAAAGCAAAGCGCAATGCCAAACGAGCAACAAATGCAAAGCGCAGCAGAAACACTAACTAGCTAACTAACAATGGCTCCAGCTAAGCCACTGCCGCTATAAACACACTCAGTCTTTGTTTAAATATTGGGCACTATGATAACCACGTTGTGCTACTGCATATACTACTAAAATCTACTACTATTGTGCGCATGTCGATGCGAATACAGACGGTGTGAATGCAAGAGGCTCCAGATAATATTGTTTGTTTCTATTTGAATACTTTTAGCACTCAGTAAAGTCAGCATGTACTAACTATACTAACTATAAGCGCCCAACCTATACTACTATTTTATAGAAACTAATACTACTACTATTATTCAATTAGTATTCCTTCATTAAGTTATGGCTTATTATTCTGATAAAGGCTAATATATGTATATACATATATACTAAATTCATACTTGTAAATGCTATTCATTTAAAATGGTATATGCTACTATTTTATACTACTACTACTACTACTATTTGCAACGATTTTATACTATTAACTCTACTACTACAATTTGCTACTATTTTATACTACTACTACTACTACTATTTTCAACGATTTTATACTATTAACTCTACTACTACAATTTGCTACTATTTTATACTACTACTACTATTACTATACTATTTTTACTACCTCTATAACTACTCCTTCTACTAGTTTCACAACTTCTACAACTACTCCTGCAACTATTTCGTCTGCTTCTACCTCTATTGCTAAGTCTACAAATAGTTATACCTCCCTAACTACGACTACTACTACTTTTACTATTACTACTACTATTTCTACTACTTTTACTACTACTACTAGTAATAGTCTACTACTACTTTTACTACATTTACTACTCCTACTACTATTTCTATTACTTTTACTACTACTACTACTATTTCTATTACTTTTACTACTACTACTACTACTATTTGTACTACTTTTACTACTACTACTACTATTTTTACTATTACTACTGCTATTTCTACTACTTTTACTACTACTACTAGTAATAGTCTACTACACTTTTACTACATTTACTACTACTACTACTATTTCTATTACTTTTACTACTACTACTACTATTTCTATTACTTTTACTACTACTACTACTATTTCTATTACCTTTACTACTACTACTACTATTTGTACTACTTTTACTACTACTACTACTATTTTTACTATTACTACTGCTATTTCTACTACCTTACTACTACTGCTATTACTAAGTTAACATTTACTATTACTGCTGCTATTATTTCCTCCACTTTCTTACCTTCATTTATAACAAACTTTTACTGCCTCTCTCAAATTTGTTGTTAACAGCAAGAATGCCTCAGATCTATAAATTCGTAATGTTTTAATCCTCGGCTCACACGACTAGCAAAGCGACGACTGCAAATGCCAGAAGAGCTTACAAAAAGCCCGCTGTAAAAGCAATTTGCGTGCCTCGAGTGGTGGGGCGTGGTGCTCGATGGTGCAACAACTAAGCGGATCCGAGCAGCACACGCATTGCTGTTGCATTCTTGTCCAGCTCTTTCTCTCCCTCTCTCCCTTTCGTTGTCCCCTTCTCCCTCTAGCCACTGTCAGTCTCTTGAGGCGGTTTCAGATAACAATAGCTGAGTCTCGGTCTCGGTCTTGAAGTGACCAAACGATCGACTAATTTGTCAAATGCCTGACCTGCGTCCATCTCTGCTCGAGGCTGGATTATTAGACAACCATGTCGTGATTTTCCATCCTCAGCCTCAGCCTCACACAGCTCAGAGCTGTTGAATCATGCAACAAATTGCTGCGAGAGTCTCTCTTCATCTGCGCCTCTGTGAGAAGTGTCGGGGCACTCAAGTTGATCGGATCCAGCGCCATTTGGTGCTAGATTTCGCGCTGTGTGGCCCCTAACAGGGTTAAGTACCTCATAAAGCGGGTCTGCGGTAATTGAAATGGGTTTCCCTACTAATATGTTCTTCAAGAATGTTGAAGAACTTCCACGGATATAAACAAAGCTCGCCTTGCACTCAGCTGTTGCATGCTCAGATATCATTTGTAGTCTGTAAATATTATGAGTGTGTTTTATGATCTAAAATCGTAGATGGATTTATTTAGGTGCGCAGAGTGTGTGGCATATTAGGCATAGATTTGGATTGCCGGAAAGTGGAGATGTAGTTTAGACACGTCCGACAGACTGAGTCACTTCTTATGGCTGCTGAGCAACGAAACTTCATGGCTCAAATCACAGCGTCGTGCAATCTGGCAAGCCATTGCCTCTGCTGAAGGTCAGCTTGGTAGATGAGTGTTAGTCATATGGCTAAATACATATATACATATATACATATACATATATACACATATACATATACATATATTCTTATGCAAGTTTCAGATGTGAAGTGAAGAGCATTAGAAGGGGTAGAGTTTGATATCAAGTCGTCTAATACTCTTTATAAACTTGAAGAGAGCATATATGGGGTGTACGAAGCTAGGGAAATACAATAGAATCCGTTTACAGCGACGCTCAATGGACCCCAATGATCAAATCAGATATTTCAAGTCAAAGTCAAGTAAATATTTAAGCCACATCTACACTAGGGAGATCTATATAGGCCAAAGTCTTCCTAATGCTGACCTGGCCTATATGTCGACTAGAATATACATACATATATCTGTTCTCCTATATATAACGAGTCTGCTTCAATCACAAGCCATTAACTAATTTCTTTACATTCTGTAGTTCAATAACTATTGAGCTCCATCTACACAGAGGATGGATCTATAAATTTTGTGATCTCTAGTATGTACAGCTGTAACTATAATAATTATGATATCTATTACAGATAACCCCTTGGCATATTATACCACTTCAAATTGTAATTTCTGTCAACATATGAAAACACATTCGCTTTGCCCTGAACTCTGAACCAATTGTCGAGCAATAAATGGATTGGTTGACCTCTGACCTGGTTTATGCGCAGCCTTAGAAGTGTTAACATTTGGCCGCCTTTTGCAGCGTAAACTGAATCTCTTGTGTCATTTGTTTTCCGTTTTTTTTTTTTTATTGGCAACGAGCAAAGCGATCAAGTCCAAGTCAAGCTGCTCCACTTCGCCATGTTCTCCATGTGTTTTCGCGCTATTTTTTCTTATTTTTGATTTTTTGTATATTTTTTATTTTTACTTAGCTGTCTCAAATGTCTTAATTTTGTTTACTTCCATTTGTCGTCGCAGTTTGTTTCTTTTATTTCAATTAAGCAGATTTTTTTTCTGCTCTTGTTTGTGCAGCAAAACCTTCGCGTCATCGCATTTCGAATTCATATTTTGCTTTGAGCGTGGCCATTTGAATTTGAATTTGAATTTGAGTTTTAGCTGCGTTGGCGAAACTCTGAAACACATTTTTGACAGCCCAGAGATTTCTCAATTTCGTTTTGAGAGCGTGTCAGTGTCACAAGAGAGTTTTTGAGATAAATGAATAGATATTTAAAGGAACAAAGCAGGAGATCACAAACTGAATGAAAGAACTTTTTGATAATTTTGCTTGGGCGGCTAAATTGACAAAGAAGAAAATTCGGATTAAGTCTTGGTATAGCAAATTTTTATAAAATTTATTATATCAGAAGAAGAATGAATGAATGAATGAATGAATGAATGAATGACCTGTGCAGATAATCTATAAATACGTAAAAGCAAAGATCAAATTGAGCTAGCCGAATCATCGTTGTTTATTTAGTATTTATTGTATAATAATTTATATGTTCTTCTTCTCAAACAAATTAACATTCTTGAATTAAGAATTAAATCAAATTACTTTTAATTTAATGAATTCTACAAAAGATATTCATAAAGAAATGCAAAGCCTATCGACGCCTATGATTTCATTTCAATTTTCTGCTTTCAACAATGAATCTCTGAATTGAATCTCAACTGATGCCCAATCTCGGATCACATGGGCAGGCCCACATACATGTACCCATTGCGAACCCTGCGTCATTCACTCAGGGTGAGTGCTTTAAGGGTTTACCTTCAAAACCCACTGCACTTCGACGTTTACCGCTGTAGAGCTGCAGCGGCATTTATCAAAGCTGTCAAAGAGCTATGCACATTCATTCGGTCAGAGCCATAAACGCACGCTTATCCCCATGTTCGTCGATGCATGCAACACCAACAACAACAACAGCAAACAGACGACATCTAGATAAAGCAACTAGTTGGGAATTTCAATATCTTTTTCGCAGTCGATATGGGAAACACGCGCACAATGCCTGTTTCTATGCACAGAGGGTGAGTACAGGCACACACATGCAGAGGTGTGCGTGTGCGTGTGTGTGCGTGTGTGTACTCAACGACCTACATATCCGGTGCTCTTATCAATTATCACAACCGCTAACAATTGAAGCAAAAATCAAACGAGCGAGCATTCCTTTGTAGACATAGGGAATACCCTACTTTGGCCGTTCATTGGGAGTTTTGGCTCAGTCGGGCAGCACACCTACTTGGGACTCTACATATAACCGAAATTAGTGCTAAAGTTTCGCTAGGAACTGCACAGCCCTTTGCTCCTTGTAAATTCCTTTTCTTTTTTTTTTTTTTATTGTTCATAATTTATGGTTTATGGCGAGGGTTGCTAGAGACGCTCTCCGCGTGTGTGTGTGTGTGTGTGTGTGTGCTTGTGGGGAACTCTAATTTGTATTAGGGTCATATTTCACTTGTAGGGTTTCCAGCGAAGTTTCATTTTAATTTTATTGTTGTCGTCGTGCCACATGAAACTAAAGCAGCGAATGCATTGTTTTCTGTGTTCTGTTTTGCTGTTGTTGTTTTGCTCTTGTTCGATTTTAGGCCTCGCTATATACACTATATAGTACGCATATTCCAAATATATTCCACCCTGCGGTCACTGGCGTTCCACTAGGGTGGGTGCCAAGAGCATTTCGTGGGTTTCCGCATACCACTTTGCCAGACTCCTCCTCACGTCCTCCGTTCGTCCTGTCCTCTCCTGCTATTTTATTAATAATCGGCAATTGTTGACGCACATTTATAGCCCAAAACTCTAACAGCTGGCATATGGATTTCTATTTGGATTCGTGTGCACCCATATCACATATTGTGTCACGCTTAATTATTGTAAAAATAAAATATGTTTTCGATAACACAAATCGCCAGAGGAAAAAGATTATTTTACGCTCCTAATGGAAGAGCACAAAGAAAACAGTTGTAATTGCTGAGAGCTTGAGCTAATAACAGGTGTGATTCTAAGTTATTTCCAGCTTATTAGCTAACTGTTTTTTTTAATAACTAAGATTTCATACTTATGAGCTGTTTACGTCTGGGCAGGAACATTTGTTTATAGCCTGACTTGAATATTTGGAGAATGCCCGAGACAGCTCCAACTGCCATAAAGTAAATATACCTGAATATATTTCGGATCAGTAGTCACAGCTTGCTGGATATGTAATATGTGTATTGGCCCGAGTTTAAATAAATTAAATTATTTAGCTATTTAGTTTCTTCACAAATTATATTTCCTTTATTCACGCCTCGTTTCATATGTTCAGCCGCACTCGCTGACCAGAACCTAAGCCGTAAGAAAAGTAACAACAATAAGAATAAGAATAAGAAAGCTCGTGTGCGAAAGCTATTTCAGTGGCTTGTGCCACGGAGCTTCCTGTGCGTTGATCGCCTTCCATAGAAAGCTCTTTTGGCACGGGTTACCACAGTATGTATGTATGTATATATAGGTGCATTATTCCTCTTTCTATTATTAGTTGAAAGTTAATTGAAAGCCTTTAATTAAGCTTTTAAGCTCACGACATTTTGGACATACATATATAAAATCTCAATCAATCTTCATTTGTCTAAGCAAAATCATATAATTTTATTATTTATTATTTTTATTTATTTTGTGTTTTTATTTTTTCTAAATAATATATTGTTACCTTAACTATTTATTTATTCTCGTTTTTATTTTTTGGATGATACGGATTATTATAAGAATATTTATTATATTAAATTTGCAGTCTTCGCAAAAGTCCGACAGATCGACAATATAAGGAATATAATATTATTTAAAAATTTATATATATATATATATTTCTTCTATTATTATTATTTTTGTTCTGCCTGTTACAAATGATATTTACAAATAAAAAATTATTATTATTAGTATTAAAAAAAAAAATTACAAAATTATATAAAAACTTGGTCTTACTTTTTATGCATTTTCCAAGTAAGCAATTATCCAGTTTTAAAGAGTAGATTTACCCAAATTTAGTGCCCAGCTCAGCTACCTTACCTACCTTTGTAAATATTATTCAACATTCTGCAAATTATTGACCAACTGACTGAGGGTTCGCAGGGTGCGAGCAGCGAGAAACCAAAAGCAATTTCCTCGAATTCCAAATTCTTTGTAAGTCGATGCAGCAAAGCAAAAAAAAAAAAAAGGTGAGTAAATTCACACTCGACGAATGCAAATGAGCCCAGGCGGCAGGCAGCAACATCTCTCTCAGTCTCAAGTCCAAAGTGCTTTGGTAACGCTCTAGCCGCCTTCCGCACGCCCTGCGGCCCCCGTTACTCACCTCACCTCTCACCTGCTTGGCTGTTTGGCTGTTTGGCTGTGGCAACATTTGCAGCTGAAAACTGAATCACTTGGAAACATTGCAATTTAAGCAGAAAATATGGACTTAAACTAGTTTTGCCACGTTTTCGCCTTCAGCCTGGGGCTCTCAGTGGAAACTAATGCTTACGCTGACAAACAGCGCTCACAAAACAGACTAAGCAAAAGCAACAACAACAATGAGAAGAAAAGCAAAACATATTTTGCATTGTAAACATTGCTTTCAAATGCCCTCAAAAGTAATCATAGCTCTGTAAACTTTTCATATTATTGCCAATTTTTTTAAAGGTAATTTTTAAAACTATAAAAAAAAAATTTCAGCTATGTGGAGCGCCTTTCCAGTTTGTTTGGCTGTGACTTTAATGGGCGTGCATAATATTTTTGCCGCCAGTGTTGTGTGAGGGTTAAAGATCGTTAAGCGAAATTTTGGTAGACTGGCAGAGATATAGGCATATAGAAATGGAGATATGAGCATCAGGAAATACACATATAGATATTGATTTAGGGAAATACATTTATAGATATCAATATACCTACATATGTATGTTATATAAAGGGACTATGATATTGGGATATGGAAGTAGAGATATTTAGGGCTAAATAAATATTGATATAGATATAAACAGATGTAAGCATGGGAATTAAACATTTTAGACTTTTGTCTCTATAAAGATTCAATGAATAATAATATAATAATAATAATAAATTCACTATCAGCTTTTCAGTGGAATGCTGACTTATTAAAGTCAAGTATTTCCCACTTTGGCTATTTCAATTAATATGTGCTTCTTCCAAATATGAATAAATGTCTTTTGCTTAATGCTCAAACCATATTCGGCTTAAGAGCTGCATCAATTTTGACATTTCAAAAGCCAATTTGGCCTCACGGTGCAAGGCGGCGACTGCGATATGCCAAGTAGAGCTTACAGTAGCGATTGCTGCATATCATGCATGTATTTAGATGTGTGCGTGTGTGCGTGTGTGTGTGTGTGTACGTGCTACGCATGGCAAATCAATTGATGGCCAAGAATCTGCAGTCGGCACGTCCCGCCGAACAGCTTTTCTCTAGGCCTCGATGGTCTGCCGATCGGTCAGCAATCGTCGCCACAGAAATTTCCCTTTATGAGCGATCTGTATTATTGATTCTAGTCGTCAGCAGCAACACAGGTAGCTACCTGTTGGCATGTTGGCCAGCCAATAGCCAACTTAATACAACAGCCACGTTTCTAGCTTCATAGAGTTATTAGTGTCGTCTTAAAAGGTTTGTGGGTGTTGGAGTGGGGCAGCACAGCTGGAGGATTCTTGATCACTGCCCAATGCATATGAAAGCAAAGAATCTACATATGTATATGTGTATGTATGTATTTATGTATTTATATACTTAATACAATGGCTGATCTTTGTTCTTCTCGGCATCTGCTTGGCTTGGTAATTGAAATTGTGATGAATAGTCGCAGAGTGTTAATGAGCACTTTGGAGCTGTGCCGGGAGCACTACGTGTACCTACACACGACATTCCTTAATGGTCAGCCAGTTGGCTGTTATTAATCAAGAGCAGAAATGTGCAAGTGTGTGTGTGTGTGCGGGTTGAGGCGAGAGCAAAATTGCAGCAGCAGCAGAGCGACAACAGAGATGGGTAACTGCGGCGGCAGCGACAGCGACAGCGACAGCAGCATCCTCATCAACAGGTAGTAAAACGCCAAGACGTGCCCATCAATATCAATACAATGGCATCGTGCGTGACATGAGCGAAAGGGAGAGAGAGAGAGAGAGCGCGAGCGAGTGTGAGCAGCTAGGGGAAAGAACGAAACGAACAGAGGCAAATGAAGACAGCGCAGCTTGCGGATGAGCAGCCTAAAAGAGAAACACACACACACACACAAAATGCACTCAAAGCTCAGAGCACTAAACTTCACTCAAGAATAGAAAAGAAGAGAGAAAGAGAGAGGGAGAGAGAGAGCATAAATGGAGTACAGCAAGGCAGGCAACAGATACACACCTCGCTGTCAAGCAGTTCCGAAAATACTGGTTTTCTGCAGGCGGCCACGTTCGTTACAAAGATTTGCTTTCATTTTTCCGTTAACGGCTGCGCTGGCTACATTTATATGTATGCGCGTGTGTGTTTGGCTTCGTGTGTATCCGACAGCACACACATACACACATTCACACATGAATAGTTTGTATATGCGAGCTGCAGCAGCTGCCTTGTATGCGTCTGTCCAGGTAGCATTTGAGTCGCGTTCTCGACTTGGCTTTGCTTTGCATCTTACGCTTTGTTCACTTCGTTCGCCTTGTCGCTCTTTTATGTTAATCCAATGGCTAAACATCCCAGGCACAATCCCAATCCCAATGCCCGTGCCGAGCTACACACACACACACACACACACACACGCATACAGCTACACAGACACACCTGAGCAGCAGCTGCAGCTGCGCACACCTCGGACAGGTAGCCAAAGGTTATTTGATTATTCCACAGCCATTTTTTCAGCTTCCTCTGTGTCGAGCCCTTCGACAGCCGTTGCTTCTACCTGAGCTGAACATCCTCAATTCTGATAATTTTTGCAGTTTTTTGGAGTTCAGTTTTATTTTGTTCGTTTATCGTTTGTTTGGCCGAGATAGGAACGCATCTGTCGTTCGTTTTTGGGCCTTTCCGCAATCCAAGAAACCCTTACCATGACATCAGCAAGACTTTCATACACTCGGCGAATGTTATAGTATATGTATGTATGTATATGTATATATATATTCTCTATATTCTCTTTGACTTTCTGCTTGATCAAAAATGTTTTATTGATACTTTCGAGAGGCGATTGAAAAGCAATTTGCTTGAAATTTACGAACATCTGGCGGGCAACTGAAAGAATCTTAATATAATTAAAGAATTCCGAGCATTTTCCTTTTGCATCGATATTTGCTTCATTTAACAGTTGAAGAACTACGATATGCATGTGTTAATCGATTCCAAATCGATAATCGATTCGGGCTGGCTAAGGCGCACCTGCACTCAATGTTGAGCACATCAATTCTTAGCTCCCAGCGCTGCCCCAGTTTGATGCACGCGCTGTAATCCATTTGCTCGTGCCTCAATCGATTTACACACGCACACACATACACACACACACATGTTGAGTGAGCGCTGGCGACATGGCGGCCTAGTTTCGAGTCAAGCCTGCTGATAAGATAATGGGGCTTTTCCTCCAACACCATCACACGGTAGCCACAGTCAATGACTTCCACTGATGTTCGGCTGCCTAGCTCCCCCACCCTCACCTTCACGCCCCCCACTCCTCCTCTGCCCACTACGTTCCTCGCCTTGTGTAAACATCGCCACTTGAAATACGTTTGCTTCATGCTGCATTTGGTATTTTTGTTGTTGTTTGTTTATTTCTTCTTTCGTTCTCTGTTTATTTTGGAGCTTTCATAAGACGCTTTGTCTGTATTTCGATTTATAAGCATAATTCTGGTTGTCTTGTCGATCATATTTCCTAACAGGGAGTGTCGAACATACGTACATATATGCGAATCTGATGAGCGATCAAGTACTGCTCTTTCCTCTTCAAGCATCGCATCCACACTTCGGAAATTCTTGGTAGTCATAAAACTGATCAAGTTTTCTTCGTTTTTCCCGATCGAGCATTGCCTTATCTATATGTTTATATAAATGCTGTCTCAGTATGCTCCACTCTACCGCTATCTGTCTTATAAATTGTATGTTGAAGGGGTTGTAGTCTAGGTAGATCGTGTGTGCAATAGTATTACATATGTATATACACATATAAATATATGTAGCCACACCTCTTATCTCTGCAGAGGTCACACCTCAGTTCCATTTCATGCTGTAAATCGTGAATAATTAAAAGAAATCGTTTTTTTTTCAAATATATTTTGTGGTTTATTTTACACAATTGTTGTGTGTGTGTGTGTGTTTGAAATTTGTAAATTTATTTATATAAATAAATTTGTCAGTTAATCTTATGTGTTGGCTTGTAAAAAATTTGCTTAGTTCTTAGGACTCTGTACGAAAAAACGACTTATAAAAAATACATATCGCATATTTATTTATTTTTAAACATTTTTCACATAAAACTTCTAGTTTTCAGGTTGATTTTATTTGATCTCTATATGGAACATAGAAATAACTGCACACACGCAAATACATGTACTCTACATATACATATACATATACATATGTATTTGGCTCAATCATAATTAATTGGATTGATTTTTTCTTACATATATGTCTCTACATATGTATGGATTTGTATATATGATAAGAAATTTACAGTGTAAACTTAAAATTAATTATATTTCGAGTTTTGCTTCCTTTTTTTTTTGTTTATTTTTGTTTTTCATAATTATAATGTAATTTAATTTGTCTTAAGCTCGAGTTTTTTTCGGAAGTTGAAACGAGGCTTGTAGATCTGGAGCTGGGAGTCTGCCTAAGCTTAAATATAATATAATGCCTTTTATGGAATCTATATTTAGATTTAAATTAGTGTTAAGAACTAGTCTTAAATCTATTGTTGGGAATATGCAAATCAAATGCAATGCGTTTTTATTAATATTTTCTTCTTTTTTTTTTGTATGTAGGAATATTTTTTTGTTTTGAAATTTTGATTGTTTCATAAATGTTGAATTCATAAATATATATATTTCTCTATATATATCTAAGCTACTGATGTGTATATATATATATATATGTACTCTCCCTCTCTCTCTCTCTCTTTATATATATATGATATTTGTGTTGACTCCTATATTTTTTTCTTCCAAAAATACAGACAACAATGCTGCAATGATATTTTGTTCGCAGTTGCTTCGCTAAATTAAAGTTTAGATTTGTTTTACGTAAGATCAAGATCACTTTCTGCGACAATTAATAGTCGGCAGGAATAATAAGGTGTTCCTATGCCCTTGCAATGCTCCTCAATTTTGTATAAAATCTATATATTTGCATGTCTTGTTCAAGCGCACGGCACGTCGCTAGGCCGATTGGGGTCCGTCCGGCTATGCCGTCGTCCCGGCGCCCTACGTACTCTTAACGTAAAAGTCTTTTAATTTCGTATTCGCTATTATCTTCGTACCGTTCTTCATTCTAGCAGTACTAATCCGGCTCGGCTGCCAATTGGACGACCTCAGATGCGCCAGCCCTGCTCGTCGTCCACATTTGAATCGGTGTCGGAGGGCTCCTCGCCGTACATATCGGCTAGCTTGCGGAAGCGTGGCCCAAAGTTGGACAGATAATCGAAATTGAGATCACCGTCGTCGGTGCACGACGCCAGGCTGGACAGGCTGCCGTCCGAGTTGCCGTCGCCCTCGTAGGCATAGTGTCGCACATCGTCGACGGTGTTGGCGCCCGTGTCGCGGTCACAGTTCTCCTTCTTGCCGCCGAGGAAGTCACCAATGTCGGGTATGTCATTGGGATCCCGCATGCCCGATTGCAGCCCATGCGGATCCTTGTAGAGTTTCTCCTCGTAGAAGGGCTGCGTCCGTAGCACGTTTAGATCGTAGTCGGTGTCTCGCTCGCCGCCGCCCTCATCCTCATAGTTGATGATCGTCTCGCGAATGTCGTCAATGTCCTTCTCGTGCCAGCCGTTCTTCTGCTTCTTCTGCACCACCACGGCCAGCAGAATGATCAGCAGGAGCGCAATGCACGTGATGATCGCTATGATGAAGTTGCGATCGATGCCGAAGCTCACCGCCACAGCCACAGCCCGCTGGCAGCCACTGTCGATGTTCCGCGACAGAGATGGCATGCCCAGGTTGTAGGTGCGCTCGTTGATCGTCAGGTTGCGGACGCAGCCGAAGAAGCCCTGCTGATTGGGCACATGCGTCCAGTTCAGCTGACGGCCCAGGTGGACCAAATCCACGGGAGTGCCGCCCAGCTGCAGGGGCGAGTTCACGTTGAGGAACTCGTTGGGGCCCTGAGGAGCGCCCAGACTCATGCAGGTGGACAGACGGCAGTTGTCGACGGTCATCTCAATGCTGGCCCGCTGCAGTATGATGTCCAGCTGATAGGAGCGACCCGCCTGCAGCTGAATGTGCTGATGCTTGATGCGCACCATGCCCGAGCCGTAGTCCACGCTGAGCACCGGGTAACCCTTATCCAGCTCTAGCGACAGAAAGTCCGAGATTGGCAGCAGCGGATTGTAGTTGAGCGGACCCAAGTACATAATAAGTCCTTGTTCGTGCTGTGGCGCAATCTCCAGGCTGATGCGCGTATTATCGCAGGCGGATACGGGCTCGTAGAAGGCGTAGCCGTTGCCGTAGAAGCCCACGGAGACCAGTTCGCAGTGGGGACCCGTGAAGCCATCGATGCAGTCGCAGGCATCGTTCTCGCCATATCTGCGAGTGCCTCCATTGAGGCATGGCTGAGAAGCGGGCATTGCTTCGCAGACGCACTGCGCCTGGACGAACGCATTGACGCCCACAAAGGATGTCGTGTTGGAGTAGATCATGTAGGGCACGGAGCTCTTGTGCAGCTCGTTTGTGCAGGAGCTCTCGCACTTGAGCTTCTCGATCAGGCACTCGTCGATGTTGACCATTAGCATCTTCAGGCCCAGTTCATCTTCCAGGCGCTGTTGGCTCTGGCCCACCATGCCGTTGAGTTTCTCCGGCGCATAGTAGGGCGAGCCGTGAGCCGAATAGCGCACGTCAAGTGTGCGATTCTCATTCTGCAGCACCGTGAAGACGTCCACGTTAGAGACCGAGGTGTTGAATAACTTGGCCAGCGAGTGCTGCAGGCGATCCTTCAGCGAGAAGACATCGTCCGCCATTACGTCCCGGGGCACACTGATGAAGTCCTCTTTGGTGATATTATAGAATCGTATGCTTCCACTCTTGTCCACCGCCTCCTCTGGCAGCTCGTGCACTATGACCGTGACGTCAGCATCAACGGAATGCTTCTGTATCTGGGGCGCGTCCTCGGTCACCACGAACTCCAACAAATATTCACCTTCTTCTGTGCCCTGGAGCATGGTTATCATGCCGGTGCTGGGGTTGAGACGGAACTGCTCATGTGGTATGCCGCTCTTCCATTCAAAGTACTTATCCTCCAGATCCCAGTCGTCCTCGTCATCCACAAAGACGCGGCCAATATCCGTGTCGGGCGCCTCGCCCTTGTAGTTGTACATGAAGATGCGGGATGAGCCCTCCGACATGGCATTGTCGTTCACGTCACCGATGATCAGATGCAGAATGCTCACCGAACTCTGCTTGGGCACGCCTGCGTCGCTGATGCGAATGGGTATGAAGTACTCCTTCTGCTGCTCGCGATCGAACTGCACGTTGGCGAACAGGTAGTCGTTGTCGATGCTGAACTTGGACTTGATGTCTATGGAGGCTTCGCTGTCGATGCCAAAGGTGAAGGGCGGCCCGTTCTGCGGCTCGTCATAGTCGTTGGCCAGCAGCTGAACCACCTGGCCGGGATTACGATTCTCCTGCCAAATGACAGGCATCTGGTTGATCAGGAAGGGCGCATTGTCGTTGATGTCCTCCAAGGTGATGATCACTGGCTTGACCGACTTCAAGGATGTGCCAACGCCATCCTCGTCGCTGGCCGAGATCAGCACCTGCCAGCTCTTGTGTCCATTGGGCGGATCACGATCGAGCGGCTGGATGAGACGCAGACAGCCGCTATTGTCGATGGTCAACAGCTTCCTGTGGTCCTCCTTGACAATGGAATAGGTGATGTGCTGGTCAGCGTTGCGATCCTTGATATCCGGATCGTATGCCTCGATATTGAGAATGCAATCGTTGGACAGAACTGGACCCTCCAGTATGGTCTTGCTGTACTCCTCCTTGAAGACCGGCGGATTGTCGTTGACATCCTCTATTTTGACCACCACCGTCGTGAAGTCATCGTAGACGCCGTCGAAGGCTCGCACCTTCAGCTCGTATTCGGTGACCGTTTCGTAGTCGAGGCGCTGATTAACCGTAATCTTGCCAGTCTTCAGGCCGATCTTGAATGCATCGCCCACGTTGCCGCTCTCAATGCTGTATACAATCTGTGAGGCGTTGTCCTCGTCCTCGGCCTTTACCTCGATCACCTCGTAGTTGGTGTTGGCATCCTCGAGCAGTTTGTCGGCCAGGTACGTCATCTTCTGGAAATGCGGCTTATGATCGTTCTTGTCGCCAATGGAGATGCGGAACACCTGGTAGCCATGATTGTGATCCCCATTATCGAACAGGCTCGACGGTGAGTTGTCTGTGGCGCTGACCTTCACATTGTAAAAGTCGCGTTCCTCCCGATCGAACGTTGTCAGCGCTGTGATGTTGCCCGAGTTCGGATCGATGGCAAAGATGCCCTGATTGTCCACTAGCTCAAAGGTGATGATATTGTTCGCCGGCGTCCCATCCATGTCGAAGGCGCGCACCTGCATCACTGGCGTGCCTGGCGGCTCGTTCTCTAATATCGTGCCCGACTTGACTTCCGTGAAGAATGGAATGTTGTCGTTGACGTCCTCCACTTTGATCTTAATCTGGTGCTCGGCGGCCAGCTCGAACGTGTTGCGCACGCTCATCGTCAGCGTGTACTCCGTGATGGCCTCATAGTCGAGGCTCTTGCCCAGCTTGATGGTCACCTCGTTGCCAATCTGGTTGAAGACAAACGTATTCTTGCCGTTCGTCTGCTCGGTGCGGCCCGTAATCAGCTCGAAAATAACCTCCGGCTTGTCGGGCATGTTGGACACAGCGCGCAGCGTGGCTATTGGCTGCGAAAAGTTCTTGAGATTCTCCTTCAGGTAGATGGGCTCGTCAATGGGATCGACGAATGAGGGTGGCTTTATCGACGACTCCACCACTCGGATGCGCACCTCGATGTGCGCCTCCTGCAGCGGATCGGGCACAATATTAAATGCTCGCACATTTATCGTATAGGTCTGTCCGGGCCGCCTGTCGATCGGCCGACTGAGATAGATGATGCCCGACTCCCTGTCGATGCGAAAGTATTGAAAGTCTCGCTCCCGCAATATCTCATACTCCACGATGCTGTTGTTGCGATCATCAAAGTCGCTGGCACTGATCGACATGACCACTGCATCGATCTGCAAGTAAGCCAAAGAAAAAAGAAAAACAATTTCGATTGAAGTTCTATATGGGAGAGAAGCTCCAGTTCCAGTTCCAATTCAGTTCCATGCCCTCCTTCAGGGAAAAACTTGCCTGCCACAATGCGATGATGCACATTTTCCTCAAACGAAAAACCTATGCAAATGCACAGCAACCAAGCCAAATGTGAGCACGAAACCCAACTGAAAAGTCTGCTTGGAAATTGGAAAACTGAAACCAGACAAGCGAAAAACTTGCGCCCTTTACTACAGTGCCCACTCGCTAATTGCAACCTTGGCGAATTCGCAATTTCTATAAACACCTTGAGTCGACTTCTGTAACTTTCGCCATTTTTATACTGAGAAAACAAACTGGTTTTCGAGCCTCGCCTCGTCTTCATATCCAAAAGCAAAAGTTAACTAATTACAATTTGTTCAGCTTTAGAGTTTTTAGATCAATAAACTCTAGCAAAGCATGTATATTTTAATTGTTTATAAAATTCTATTGAGGCAATACTGTCTTTCATTTATTGATCCAATTTGTGCTGGGGATTCTCTCATAATCCCTAAATAATCAATACTGGCACAGGGTAAATGAGAAATATATATGTATATATAATAGTTCAAGGTCTTTTTGTGATATATGGCTTTAGGTCACGGAAACTGCTTAACATAGAATTCATTATATGTCAAAGAAAGTCTACCCAAAGTGTATGGCTGCAGACCAGTTTTATCTGTATTTGATCTTGCCTTATTTAACTTTAGCATAAATTGTAAACATTCTTCATTTATCTGCATTATATATGACTATAATATACATCTCTACATTATTAGGGTTCTCTCCGTATGCCTACTCGGTTTTCTTAGTAAACTCTAGATTTTATCTAGACTATTAATAGAAGCTATTTCCACTTCCAGGCTAACATGACTTAGGTCTCGACTCGTTTGACAGCTTTTAAGAACTATTTAACGTGGACCGAGAGGTAGAACGCTTCAAGGTTTCGGGACTGACTCATCGAGTCGAGAGCTGAGAGCTCAGAGCTCAGAGCTGAGAACTGCGAACTGAGAGCTGAGAATAATGAACCCCAATCTCTGCCTCTGCCATTTATTTTTACCTTAAACCTAACCAGCTTTTCCAGTTGAACGCCCACTCCCACGCACGCTCAGATCCTGCTGCAACTGCCTGGCTATACTCTTGCAAAGTAGTGAATCAACTTGTAATATTCTCTTCTATATAAAAGAGTATTACCATTTTTTTAAATTTACAATTTTAGGCTTATGTCATTTGCTTCTTTGCTAACTATATCTCTCCTCTCATATTCGCTTTAAATAATTATACTATCAATGATACATCTATCTATCATATGACTTTTAGCTTATCTCTGGAATTAAATCTGTTAATTATTTCATATGCCTTATTTACTCAATTGTTCTTTAATAATTGTTATCTTTAAACTTTTTTTCTTCCTTCTTGAATGTTGCGCTATAATAATAATATTTAGTTTTTTAAACATAGCTTTACATTTAATACTATAACGATAATATCTTCCTCTTTAAATTTCAGTTGCCCCCAAAAAGTTATTAAGGCATTTGGCACAGGCAGTAGATCAAATGGCGGTAATCCGTGGTCCGCACATTCGATTCCGCCTGACGCCGAGTGCTCAGATGGCAAGGATTACTCACCATGGTGTTCTCGGACATGGACTCGTCGTAGCGCGCCTTGTTGAAGACGGGCGGATTGTCGTTGATATCCTCGATGGTCACATTGAAGGTGCACACATCGTCCAGCGGCGGCAGTCCATTATCCGTGGCCTGCACCGTGACGAACACGAATTTCTCGTGGATGGGCTCGTCGCGGTCGAAGATGTGCGCCGTCACAATGACGCCGGAGGTCGGATGGATGACGAACTTGGCTCGATCGAAGGCAGACTGTACCAGGCTATAGGTTATCTCCTGATTGGGATCCGGGTCTGTTGCCTGCACGGTGAACACGTATGTATTCTCCGGCTGCTCCTCCTTGACGGATGGCGCATAGCCGGCGCAGTTCTTGAACGCGGGCTTCCGATTGTCGCCCAAGTAGTTGTCATATCTGCTAGAGCTGGAGCTGGAGGAGACGGCTTGCAGTGCTCCGACAGACTGGGCGGGTAAGCAAACGAAGGCGGCAACAACCACAGCGAGCGCTATCATTGCCGGTCTCTGCGACCGAAGGCAGGTGTAGCAACTTGTTGTTGTTGTCGTTGTTGTTGTTGGTATAGAGCGACATTTTCGCTTGTGCTGCTGATGTGGCTGCTGTTGAGCGGGATTCGCATTATTGCTGCTGTTGCTGCTGCTGCTGCTGCTGCTGCTGCTACTACTGTATTGTGAATGTAACGACATGTTATTGCATTTTATGGTGTGTACACGGAAGGCGGAAGGGGGTGTCGCACGTGAGAGGGGATTTTAATGTAATCAAGTTGTCGATATCATCGCAGCAACAAAATAACAGAAACCGCTGTATGAATCATCCAGTATTTAAGTATTGGTATTTTTTTAGTATTTCTGATACTCTGTGTATGTATTTGTGTGTGTGGATCATAGGTTCACTTTACTTCACTTTTCTATTGAATTCCAATTCTGTTCTGTTCTCTCCCTGACGCTTTTGCTGTATCTCTCTCCCGCTCACTCTCACAATCGTTTGTTTGCGTTCGTGTGTTTAGAGGTTTGTTTAGACAGCATTTTCATGGCAACCGACGCACGAAACACTTTGTAAAATCGAACTCAAATCAACTTGCAATTAATTTAATTAATTTCCATTCAACTTTCTGCATTTACGCTCATTTAACTTAAGAATAACATTCACTCATTTGCTTTGGTATTCACATTTATTGCTAACTTTGCTTTGTTCAGCTCTTCGTTGTTGCCTCTCTTCGGTTTATTTCACTCTTGCGAGCAAACAGGTAAATCCAGGTAAAAAGCGGGTTCACACACACGCAAGCGCGCATTCACACAGAGGTTGCCTCTTTCACAGTAACGTAAGTGAGTGTGTGTGTTTGGTCAGTGCACTTGTATTTGTTACCAACGCGTAAAAATACATGTGTTACTTTGGCTGCTTTTGTGGCCTTTGCACAAGTCAAAAACTCGGTTTATTCGGATTTTAATTGTTTACTGCACTGCAAAATAGTCGTTTATTTTATTTAGCTCTATTCGTATTATATTAAACGAATATCGGCTTTTTGTTTTGATACAATTTTATTCACAATTGCTTCGTGATCTTGTTTGAAAGCAACCGTTACACGAGGCGGAGCCGCAACAACAAGCCGAAGTTCACACGAGCGACCGCAAGATTCAACTGCGAGAGACGGAATGAGCAACGATAGTAATGTTAAAAAAACATCGATACATAAAGCATCGATGTTTTATTACCGATATTTTCGTGATACATATTCAGAGCGATGCATCGATATTTTGCAAAACATCGATGATTTAATTTCATAACATTAAACTTTTGTCATCTGTGAACAGTAAACACAGCAATTCCGACTAAGCCACATTTTGTTTTTTATCTTAATGAAATGCATAAGATTGCTATGAAAGCATAAGATATTTCATTTACGCTCATTATTTTTAAGTAAGGCCTTATGAACGGTAAAAGATTGCTATGAAAGCCCAAGCTTAACTTATTCTTTCCTATGTTGTTTTGTTTTTATTTATAGCGCTATTATGCTATGAGAGCAGCACCAAATAAGTTAAAATAACTTATAAATATTCGTTTTATAATCAAACGGGAAAGTTTTGAAACCTACATTGATGCATCGATGTATCAAACCAACATCGACGCTTAATTTAAAAACATTGATGGACATCGACTTCGATGTTTTTATTCAAATTCGCATCACCAAGCTGCCCGAAAAATGAGCGGTAATTCAGCAAGCCTACAAAGCGACACTCTAGTTTGAAGAACTATCGATATTAAAGTTATGCGATAGTATATTGTGAATAATGTTAATTAACATAATAACTTGAGTAACCTTCTTATGTTGTAAAGATCTCACAGTTTGGAGATTATGTATTTTGTATGTTCCTTCCTTTATTTAAATGCCACTTTAGCGATTTAAAAATAAATTGGATCAGTATAATATTCGACTGTCGTGTATTTGTTTAATATATTTATAATACTTGTTTAAGCACTTACTAATTATTATGACTCTATTACTTTAGTTTACCTAACAAAGGTGCGATGCCCTTAATCTTTAACTGGAGCTTTAATAACTGTTCGAACAGGTTTTGAATTTAGGCATATTCGAGCACCAAAAATATCTGTTTGTTTAATTGATCCTAAAAGTATGTATTGGTTTTTGTAAACCGTTGACTTTTATGATGCATAGATAGATTTTACAGTACTATCAGCTTGCAATATGTTCTTAGTACATTAATACGTTTTTAAAACGATATTTGAATATGCCAACGTAGTTTTTATTTATACACCTTAATCTCTTAATACCAAGTCTGGCTAATTTTGCCGGCATAAATGCGATAGCCCAGTGTCGTTAAAATTGCTCTCAAATATCGATTCATGAATGCGATACTGGACTAGTCACAAAGTAATATACTAAATAAATACCAAAGGAAAAACTCTGTCATCGTCATCGTTCATTGTCTTTTCATTAATTGCTTGAAAAAGTAGAAAAAGGCCGGATTAACATTAATACGGGTAGAAAAATTAAGTTTTAAACATTATTGGCGGAAACACATGCCAGTTGCAACTGCCTTGCACACCCATATACACGTACTGTGCAATACTGCGATAGTTTAACATCACCAACAGCAACAACAATAACAACCTAAAAACCAAACACTGCCCCGTATTCGTGAATCACCAAACGTAAGAATGGAACAAACACAGATTACAGATGCAGAAAAGGTTCGCATTGTATCCGAGTTCATACTGCATGCGCCGCCCGGTGAATTCAATGAAGTATTTAACGATGTCCGTGAGCTCCTGAAGAACGACTCCTTGTTGAAGGATGGCGCCAGCCACGCCTTCTCCCAATACAACAAGGACCAATTAACGCCCGTGCGGGTCGAGGGCAGTGAACACAATGCGATCATCTCCGAGTACAATGATTTGGGTGCGTATATCAACTCCGATTTATGCGATTCTGCCTGTAAGTGATGGAATGGGGGTAACGTTAGGCCATCGGAGTAGGAGGAGGAGTGGGCGTCAGCTGCTCAGAGTTTGTTTGCTTATATTTTTGTGGCGTTTACCATATATGGGCATACGTTGCAGAGTCAGTCAAAACACACACACACACACACAACCACACAGTATTTACAATTCGTTACAGTGGAAGTAATCGTTGAATTGAATGTTAATAATCGCGTTTATTAAGTTAATAGTATATTTTTATTAAAATTGAATGATTTCGAACTAAAATAAAGTTCCAATTGGAAATTGCCATGGGAATTTCAGATATCATCTATATATTATCAAAAATTAGTCATAGATAAAATTAATCCCAATTTTTGGCCCCTTTTAAAATAATTGAGTTTGAGTCTTTGTAACAATATTATTTATTTATATTTCTAGATTTCTAGATTCGTCACTCTACTATTCAAAGATTTCTTATCACCTAAGATATAGATATTGATAAGATATAAAAACTTCCGCAGTTTTTTTTAAAGTTTTTTAATCGATTATGTTTACATTTATAGGGAATGGGCGCTTCTTTGATCCTCGCACAAAGCAATCGTTTAAGTACGATCATCTACGGAAAGAGGCGTCTGACTACCAGGATCTGAAGGTAGATGCCAATGCGGAGTCATGGCGAGCTGCCCTGGATCTAGCTGCCTTAGCATATACCGCCAACCACTATAGGCACGGCGTAAGTCCAATTAACTAAATACATTGCTAAAGATATATATTATTATGTACGATTAATTCGTGGTGCAGGTGTGCTCAGTGTTTGGCAAGTCTCAGGCAAATCAAATAACGCTAACCATTTGCATTGAGGATCACCAGTTCCAACCGAAGAACTATTGGAATGGCAGATGGCGTTCGCAGTGGCACGTTAGCTTCCAACCTGGCTGCGGGCTGGCGGAGTTGAAGGGCGTGCTGAAGGTGCAGGTGCACTACTATGAGGATGGCAATGTTCAGCTGGTGTCATCGAAGGATTGCCGCGAGAGTGTGGTTGTCTCCAATGAACAGCAGTTGGCCAATGAGGTCATACGCCTGATTGAGGAGGCGGAGAACGAGTATCAATTGGCCATCTCGGAGAACTACCAAACTATGTCGGACACCACATTCAAGGCGATGCGGCGACAGTTGCCCATAACCAAAACCAAGATTGACTGGAGCAAAATCGTATCGTACAGTATTGGTAAAGAGCTAAAGACGCAATAAGAACAGGAGCAGCAAGCGGAAGCCGGTGGCACGCCAATATCCCCGTTGCCCATGGCAGTGCCGGCGCAGTCGCAGATCAAGAGACCCAACAGTCTTCCACTTGCAATGGCTAAGCGAGAGTAGTGGACGGAGCAGAAATGGAGATCGCAGGCAGAACCATATATATACACTATCTATTTACGATCGTTAAATGTTGGCGCTTATGTAATAACTGTCTTTAATTTGCTTATCTTTTACACAACACATGCATCAATACTTAACTACTACATCTACATACATATACGTGCACAGTGCATACATTTCTTATCTGTTATATTACGATGAAAGTGGATATGTATATATATATATAAACGAAACATACACCAACACACTATGTGCACATATTCGTGTATGTGCAACACAATGTATCAAATCAATTAAACTTGGATGATTGTCGTCAGCTCGAACCTGGATCATAGTCACAATCGCCACCAACAGTCGCCTTTATCGTTTAATTAAGCGCGTGTTTTTAATTCTAATAATAATAATAATAATAATAATAATGATAATGATAATAGAATGCATGTACTTTCAATAATGTATTATAAATTTATAAGAGCATCGGTCCATTTATGTATGTAACCCTTGTCTCTCTCTATCTCTTACTGAAGCTGGCATCAGTTAGACCTTAAGTGACAGCACATTGCAAACAAACAGTAACAGTATAAACAATTTATATACAATCTTTTTTAAAAAACGAACAATAATTCAATGCATTCAATAAACACACCTACTCAATTGCAAGATAATTAACAAAAACTATTAATATAAATATACATGCATATATTTATATATATACAAAAGAGCGCTGCATAAACAAACGAGAAAAGTACGTTTTTTGTTCAATAAGACTTTGGTTTTATTTTTGAAATTTTTTGTATACTAAAATTGATAATTAAAAGCTTGCATAGTCAAATTTAATAACAATAAATGATATAAATTGAAAATTTTGGTTTATCGCATGCGTCCGCCATCCGCCGTGTGTACATAAGCTGAGGATTCTTCCGCTTGATGCAGCGGCTGTGGCTTCGGGTAGGCTTGTCTCTCATAATGTGGTAAGCCGGCTGGTAATTCTGAGTGATTGGGTTCCGATTGGTCGCGTACCGAGTATTCATCTTGTTTTTTAAGCAAAAACCGCTTGTTGGGATGCTGATTGGCCTCCAACTCTAGTCGGTCTATGAGCCAGCCGTCTTCCTTATTTATTGCCCAAAAGAAAAGTTTGCCCTTGTCCTTGGGACCACGCACAGAAATCTCGAATTGGGCGCTTTCCGCATTGCACGTATTGGCCGAGTTGGATAAGTCGAAGCCAGAGTCCTTAATGGGTTCGCCTAGCAGTCCGACCGCACCTACAAAACTTGTTTACATTTTAACCGAACAGCTGGCCTGGGGGTCTATCCACCTTACCTTTGTGTTGGCGTAGTGTTTGCAGAGCCAATTTATAGTACTCTGTGGAACGCACACGATCTTCGAGTTTCCAGCGCATGTACATCACCGCTGAGATGGACACCATAGCGCCATATACACATATGTTGCCCAGTGTCCGATTAGACGGAATCCGTAGCTTAAAAGTCGGCATTATTTTATTCAAATTCGCATTTGCTCAACTTGTATAATTTTGTTATCGTTCTTTTGCCGGCGCAGGGATGATTCCGATAGATTATTGCATGTGTGACCGTTTACAGAATTTAGTCTGGTTATACAACTGTATCGCTATTGTTAAAGCGTGTTGTAATATAGGAATGAATTAAAAGTTGAAGTGAAAGTCATAGTCAACTATAAATACTACAGATATGAACCATCTGACGCTTACCTTCAATTTGCTAAGGCAGCACCTCACGTTCTCAGCGACTGCGGCGCGCTGCTATGCAGCCAAACCGGCTGCTGTGGCAGCAGGTGAGTTTGCTATCATTTGTATATTCCTATTTACATTGATTGATAATTTGATTAATGTCACCATACAGTCGGTAAAAAGAAGAAGCTGGGCAAGCTGGGGCCCATAATGGAAAAGAAGATAATACCAGTTGAAACGGATGCAACCAAATTAGTTAACTACGTGTGCGGCAGCAACTATATGAAGACTGGCGAGGACATAAAGGTAAGTATTAATTAAATGTAATACTGTTCCGATGGTGCAACTAATCAGTACTCATCTTCAGCTCAAACCTGACTCGGAGTACCCAGACTGGCTGTGGACATTAAATACCGAACGCATCGTACCGCTGGAAGAATTGGATCCCGATACCAAACAGTATTGGCGCCGTCTGCGTAAATTGGCTCTGCGGCGCAACAATCAACTGTCCAAGCTGAAGAAGTTCTAGGTGCGTTATTTTCTCTGTGTTCGGTGGCTGGTCACACTGCGCAGCCGACCTTCAACTGTTTAAACGAATCGTATATCGCGTTCTTTGGTCAACCGAGAATTCATTCACTATTTACTTTGCTGTTGGAGCAAGAATAAACACTTTGATTACTTTCATTGCTACGTTCTTGTAGCATAACATGTATACAAGTTTTTATTTAACAATAACTTGCACTTATCGATTACATTGTTTGTTTATTTTGCTCACCAACAAATTGTATAAAATACGAGCGTAAGACAAAAATCTTAATCAATATTGTAAAAGAATTGAAAAGGCTAACTTGAAATGTGGGATTGTTGGATTTTAGGATTGTTTTTTGCATTGCCGCTGATGGTAGTTGCAGGAACAACGGAGCCCACTAGTAAGTATATGTAGTTTAATCACATTTCAATAATAATTAGCCGTAAATCCGCACCCAGAGCACGTTGTTTGTTACCAGGGCACTTGGTCTGTCTATCGGCCGAAGGAGGGCAAGTTTGGTGTGGAAGACATAGATCCGTTTCTGTGCACACACTTGGTATACGCCTTTCTGGGCATACAGGAGAACGGCGAGCTGCGTGTCATAGATCCCTATCTAGACCTGGAGGACAATGGAGGTCTTGGCAACATCAAGAAATTTAATGCGCTCAAGCTGAAGAATCCTACGCTGAAAACGCTGCTCGCTATTGGCGGCTGGAATGAGGGCTCCAAGCGCTTCTCGATTGTGGCCAACGATCCGGAGAAGCGTTCGCTGTTCGTTGAGCAAATCGTGCAGTTTATCCAACGATATGGCTTCGATGGGCTGGACCTGGACTGGGAATATCCAGGACAGCGCCATAATCTGAACGAGAACAACGATCGCGAAAACTATGTAGCTTTGCTCAAGGATCTGAAGACGGGCCTGAGTCCCTTTGGCTACATACTCAGCGCTGCTGTGGGCTCAGCTGAATTTTCGGCCAGCATATCGTACGATATACCAGCCATATCTGAGTACTTGGATATAATTAATGTGATGGCCTACGACCTGCACGGTCCGTGGGATGAATCTGTGGCCATCAATGCGCCTTTATATGCGGGTGCAAACGATACGACGCAACGGGCAAAGCAACTGAACGTGGATGCAGTCATCAAGTATTGGCTAGACTCCGGTGCGCCGCCAGAGAAACTGCTGCTCGGTGTGCCCTTTTACGGCCGTACCTTCACACTAGCTTCGGCCGAAGAGCATTTGCCCGGTGCAGTGCACATAGGACGCGGCATAGCTGGGCCCTACTCGCGGGAGCCGGGTGTTCTGGGCTATAATGAGCTGTGCGAGCTCTTTCAGCGCGAGCATTGGACGTTGGGCTGGGAGGCGATGCAACAAGTGCCATTCGCCTTCAAGGAGCGCCAATGGGTGGGCTACGAGAACACGAACAGCTTGATGCTGAAGGCCCAATATGCCATGGAGCACAAGCTGGGCGGCATAATGATTTGGTCTCTTGAGTCGGACGACTTTCGCGGCAGCTGTGGCGGCGAAAGTTTTCCCCTGCTGCGCAACATAAACCGGGTGCTCTTCGGGAGGGACAATCCGACTGGACTCGAAGCTGAGATGCAGCAGCCAGCAGCTGCGACTCAGAGCGGAGCAGAAGCCGCTGACTCTTGCTGCCACGATACCGACGGCTATGTGAGGGATTCCAACAATTGCTCCAAGTTCTATTACTGTAACGGCGGTTCGACCTTCACGTTCGACTGCCCATCGGGTCTGGTGTTTGATACCAACACAAACAATTGCAACTATGCAGATCTAGTAAATTGCTAATTGCACAGCCGACTGAATTTATTATTTACTGACTATTTACTATAACTGGGATGCATACAATGTAACTGAGAGTTAATCAACTACCTTCAAGTTGAGGGGCAAGTCGCGGAAGTTGTAGCCATCTTGGCCTGGACGCCAGGTGACAAAGTTGTTGGAGCACTTGACCTGCTCTGCGGGCTTGCACTGGCCCACTTCCTTATCGAAGAAGTCACCGTCTGGGCACTCGTAGTCGGTGCGCCTGGCATCGCGGCACTCATAATACGCCTGACAGTCCCACACATTGCGGAACAGCCCCTCATTGGGGCAGAGGCCGACGCCCTCGGTGGTGGGCGCGGCAGTTGTTAGGACATTTGGATTGCCTATTTTCGATACGATTACTTTGAGCAGAGCGTAGCGCTCACCGCATTGGCCATAGAAGTCGTCGGCATCGATGGACCATGCCATGGCTCCGCCCAATCGCTGATCCTTAGCCAGACGCATTTTGGCGCTGATGCTGCTGCCATCCTCATAGCTGATCCACTGGTCACCCTTATAGGCATATGGCACATGCGCCTGCTTGTCAAATCTCTTTGTCCACTTGGACGCTTGGGTGCAGAACTCGGCGTAGCTCATGTACCCGGGCCGTTTGGAGAAAACGTGTTGCAGGCCGGGTCCCCTGCTGGGCGCATTGACATACGTCTTGCTCTGGTCGCGAAGGGTATGCGTTTGTCCGAACAGGGGAATGCCTAGAATCAGCTTCTCTGGCATTTTGCTCTGCTCGACCCAGTACTTGACGCCGCGCTCCACGCTCTGACTGCCGTTGCCACGGAGCGGCGATAAGTAGTTCACCTGCTGCGCGTATATGTCCTGCGAGTCGTGACTGTTAAGGATAATGAAATCTGCGATTTTCGCTATCCTGGGAATATCGTAGGCAGCAAGAGTATCCGTGTCCAGCCGCGCAGAAACGGTGACCAACAGCAGAAAGTGATGCTCATGTAGGCTATCGGGGAGGTTATTAGACTCTATAGGACTTGACGGAACTATCCTGCACTTACAGAATCTTTAGCTCTTTCAATAATGTGATAAAGTTGTGGCGATCCACGAAATGACCTCCATGCTGGGTGGGAAACTCCCAGTGCAGGAGCACTCCGCTAAAGTCCCGTTCGAACAGGAATTTCGCTAGACTAACAAAAAACTGATCGCGTTTGCGCCGGCTCGCTGCCATCTTGGAGAATTTCTCGGCATCGCCCTTCCTATCGCCAATGGTTAGAATTGCCTGATAGTTGTCACGTCTAATATTCAAGATGTCAGTCAGGAGTCCTGCAGGGCACTCGAGTGAATTGAGACGAGAGTACGCACTATTTGCGGTATATATATTTACCTCTCTTCTCAAGCATGGCTTCATTTATGACCCTCAAGGCGCCCGATCCCTCGGGGTCTAAACTGGCCACAGACCCATAGACGAAATGTGTGCACAACTTTCTGTCTATTGTCCAGGAATTGAAGTAGCTCAATCCCTTGCGCTCGTAGGAGTCAGTGTCCCAGTGGCAAAATATTGAATCTACGGATTGCACCTATGTATATATATAACTGAATATATATATTCTATATAGTTTCCGTACTCACATTTAGAGCCTGTTGCCTGATTGCAGATCAGCGAAGCTAGAAAAATGAATACACATAGAACTCTCATATTTAACAAAAACAAAAAATTACTATAAATTTTAGATTATCTTATATACAGGTATATGTACTTATAGATATGAAATAATATTATAAATAAATAAATTCAATTTAAGCTTCACTAAAGTGTTGAGATGTCAGTAATTTCTTATATGTGAAATAGCTGTTATATGGAACGTAATATTTATTTCAAAGGTTACTTAAATATATATATGATTTAGGGTATGCAGTTCTTGGATATCGAATTTTCTATTGATTGTAAATAGTTGGGTTAACTAGAATTATACAAAGGCTAGATCCTATTGAAATTTTTACTTAAATAACTCTCCGAGCATTGAAGAGATTGGAAGATGTACAAAGATTATGCTATAAAAAGCGGACAGCTGATTGCTCAAATACATTCAGAATATCTGAAATATAATCGCACAACTAACAGCTTGTTCATACAATACAATATGCACCCACATATTCATGTATTCGCTTATATAAAGCAAATATATGTTTATGCATTTTTATTTTACTTTTTTTGGGCAATCAAATTTTAATGTGCCATTAAATGGGGCAATAAAGTGCGACGGAACAAGCGGTATTCATATCAAGAAAATGTCAACTCAGGTATATAACATACTTCAGATTTTGTACATATACAAATACATATAAATACATGCACACACACATACATTTACACATATAATATATATTTCCTTCAGTAGCGCATCCGGCACTTTATGTGTGAACAACAATGAAACAAATTTACGATTATTACTGATTTAAAAAACAAAGTCGATCGATTTTACGCCAATTCGTTTACATAAATACACAAATTTATGTACCTCAGCCTCAATTGCTGGCAAGAGCGAAGCCCCATGGTTCCTCTCCCCAGAAGCCTAGTTGAAGTCCTTGGAGCCAGCTAAAAACATATAAATTTCCATAAAAATCATTGATTACAGCTGTTTGTTAGTTAAACACAGGAAATCGCTTTTACTTTGAGAGCAGAAAATATATCTGGGAATGTCGGTCGAAAACAAATAAATCTTGTGCGTATATCTGCGTAAGGTTAATAGACTGTTTTAGTGTTATATTATAATCAAAAGAGAGAAGAGAGAGAGAGAGAGAGAGAGAGAGAGAGACAGGCACAAACAAAGGTAGAGAATGGGAGAGAGAGAAAGAGATAGAGAGACAGATAAAGAAAGCTTGAAAGAAAAAGACTGAGAAAGCCAAGTAAAGTGAGAGTTCAAAATGCTGAGTGATGCATGTAGAAAGAGAGAGGGAGAGGAACAGACAGAAAGAGAAACACATATCTGAAGTTACAAGCAAAGAATGGCAGAGAGAGAGAGGGAGATAGAGCGAGAGAGGAAGATACAAAAATTAGTGATAGACCGAAAGAGAGAGAGAGAGAGAGAGAGAGAGAGAGATAAAAACTGAGTGATATACCGAAAGAGAGAGAGAGAGAGAGAGAGAAAAAAAGAAGAAATTCTAAGAAAAACTGAGATAGCCTAATACAGAGAGAAAGAGAGAGAGAGAGACAGAGATAAAAACTGAGAGATGAGGTACACTTCGATACAGAGAGAGAGAGAGAGAATGGGAGAGGAAGATACAAGTGAGTGCTAGACCGAAAGAGAGAGAGAGAGAGAAAAGTAAATGAGTGAAATACTGTAAGAGAGAGAAAGGAAAACTGAGGTGGCCTTAGATATATATAGAGAGAGAGAGAGTAACTGTCACAGGAGCATTTGACACACTCATCAATTACATGTACATATAATCAGTCTCACACATTTCAGGACAAATTCCAATTGCACTCTTAATGGGCTGCAGGGATATAGCCCTCTACACTCAAGTAAGACAGAAATATTAAATGAACTTGAAACAACTGATCTTGAGACATGGCTGAGAAAAGGAGCTCGACGTGGCATACAGAAGACTTTAATAATTTATGCCTAAAACTAAACACCTCTCCGATAAATGTGAGTTTCCTCAATAGAGTCGAAGGAGGAAAGAAGTTTGGTTCTTATTGTGATTATCGTTGCAGGGCCTAACTTCTTCAGTGGCCGCAAATCGCTTGGCTTTAAATGGCAAAAATAAAATGAGCTTGCCGGAAAGACCCGGATTCAGATGTGTGAGATTTACCAAGAATTGTTTTCTTGGCCTGGCTACAGCCGTATTCGTAGCCATGATTTTCAGTTTCATTCTGTATATAATGGAGAAGGATTCCCTAATCGATTGGGAGAGTGAACATGAATACCTATTAATCGGCATTGCTTTGATTATAGCTTTTTTAATAGCTGGCTTGTTGCGTTATGTGCAGGAGAACGACGACTTCCTGGTTACCTCGGCCTTCATCGACTTAATGCCCATGTACTGTACGGTCGTCCGAGACGGCCGGATGCAGATAATACGCGCCGAAAATGTCGTCGTGGGCGATATACTGATAATCAAGTATGGAGATCGCATTGCCGCCGATGTTCGAATCTTTTACTCCGAGGATTTGGAGGTGAACAATGTGGCGATCACCGGGTACTCGTCATCGGCTACCATCTTACCGGATGTTACGCATCAAGACAAATGGATCTCGGGCAATGTGGGCTTGGCGTGCAGCCATGTAACCCAGGGTTCCGGCCGGGGCCTGGTCATTGCCTGTGGCGATGATTCCGAGGTTGGGATCATGGCACGTCTGTGCATGGAGCCACGTCCAATAACCAAAACACGTAAAAATATGAAGCAGGTCGGCTATATTTATATATTCTAATTGCCAATTGGGATCTTCATTCGCTCAACCTACTCCAGGTAGTCTTCTATAGGTACTTCATCTCCTTCATCATGTTGTGCTCTGCCGTTACATCGATGCTAATGTCGAACTTTAGCATCAAGAAGATGCTTAAGTTCTATGTTAGCTTGACGGTATCCTCTTTACCTCTATATCTGCCCACCCTGATTTTCGTTGGCCTGTGGATCACGAGAAACAGTTTGACTCGGATCGGCTGCAACGTTCGTAACATGGAGTCTGTCTCGACTCTGGGCATGACGACCGTCATCTGCAGTAAATTACTTGGTTCCATGACGCAGGGAACTTGGCAAATCTCCGAGCTGTTTGTCGATGGTGAGCTACTTGATGTGCAATCGGAATTCGATGAGACCGATCACTTTCGCCATCTGATTCGCGCCTCGATTCTGTGCAATCTGGCCAACTTCGCGTCCGGCCAGAGGGGTTTGCCCGTCAGCCAGCAGACGCTCGATGGCACCGACTACGAGAAGGCGGTGCTCAAGTTCGCCATCAGGTTTGTGGACTGCACTCATGTGCGTGTCAAGTATAATAGAGTCGCTAGCAAGACCGTGGACACCATTAGCCGTCTGCAGGTTACCGTCCATACGACGTTCAACGACGATGATGAGACTGAGTATTTTCTATTTATACGTGGGCATTGGAATGAGGTCATGGATCACTGCACCACTTGCTATGTGGACGGTGAGCCTGAGCCAGTTGAGCTGAGCACAGACGTGCAAAATGACGTCATAAGTCGTGGCCTCCAGCTGGACAAGCTGGGCAGGCACATATATGCCTTCGCCACCAAGCGACTGAACGCGGATGATTATATGCTGTCGTTGATCTCGAACAGTTTTAGTTATAGCAGGAGGAACGCCTTTCTGAGCTTCATGAATACGTATTCGAATTCAATGTGCTTTTTGGGCCTCATTGCGGCAACAAATCCGCCGTTTCCCCATGTCTTAGATGCGATTGCTCGGTGTCGAAGTGCGGGCATTAAGCTGGTATTCATGACCCGCTTTGGCACAAATTTCTCGCGTGCCATTGCCAGAGCTGTGGGCATCTTTGAGGAGGACTGCGACATCGCTGACATGGCAGTGAAATTCGATATGCCATTGCCCCGGGTCGAGCACCGGAGTACCACAGCGGTCACGGTCAACATGCAGAATATGAGCACACAGATGCATCACCAGCGCTGGAACATCGAGCATTTGCTGCTCTCCCATGCGGACGTCGTCTTCAGCCACATTGCCGTCGCCCAGCGCTACCTGATCATTGATACCTGCCGGAAGCTGGGCGCTGTGGTAACGGCCATCGGTAGCTCCGTCCATGATACGTCGGCTATTCGGTGCGCGAACGTGGGCGTCTCTGAGAGCGCCTCGTCCCACGTGAGCCGGTCCTGTGCCGACATCATTGTGCTGGAAAACAACTTTGTGACGGTGGTGAAGGCCATTGCCGAGAGTCGCCTGCTATTAGAGAATCAGAAAAAGGTCTTGGTCTATGGGCTCAGCACGAATATGCACATGGTAGTGATTCACTTTCTGTTCGTAGTGCTGCAGATGCCATTCCGAATGTCTCTGGTGTCCTTGGTGTTCATTTCATTCTTTGTGAATATGGTAAGATTTGGCCAACGTGCTGAAGCTCGCCAGATTCCATTTTTATTCTTTTCCTTCCAGATACCTGCGTTCACTCTCTACTATGAGCCTCCCGAATTTGACCTCATGAAGACAATGCCGATCAAAGCAGATTTCTTTATCAACCGACGGTAAAGCTGAAATTTCTTAGCTGAACTAAAAATTCAACTTAATCCTCCATCTATTCACGCTTTAGCATGTTGTTTGTGGCCTACATAAATGTGGGCCTCGTGGAGTCCAGCGCCGTGATGCTGGCCTATATTGCATATATGCTGCGCAATGGTTTCCTGCCGGGAGCTCTGTTCGGCCTCAGTGAACGGTGGTATGATGATACCCTTAATGATATGGTTGACTCGTATGGCCAAGAATGGGCAAGTATCTATGCGATTCTGGTCAGAGATCTCTCGTCTTAGCGACTTCATCTGCAGACGCGAGGTGCCCGACGTCAGGTGGAGAATGAGTTAAGTTCGGTTGTCGTCATCACCATAACTATAATGCAGGGCGTTAATCTTGTCATGTGCAAAACATCTCTCACCAATCTCTTAAAGCATGGCTTTGGCAACCTTCGCCTGAATATTGCCCTCATATACATGATCGGCATCTGTCTTCTGTTCAGCTTTGCAAGTTTGCCAAAACAGCTCCACTGTTTACCTGTCAAGTGCGTCTTTTCAATGGAGCATATCGAATATATTCATTGAACTTTTCCTCTTCCAGCTATCTACCCGTCTTCCTATATGTCCTTCCATTCGCCATACTAACCGTTATTTTGGAAACAATGCGACGTTATTTACTGAGAAAATATCCTGGCAGCTGGCTTGAGGAGTTAACATATTACGGATGTCGATAAGAATAAATGAATAAATGGATATATGAATATATGAAAATATAATAAATGAATATATGCATATATGAAGAAATTGATATATGAATATTTGAATAAATGGATATATGAATATATGCATATAGAAAGAAAAGTGAAGAGATGATTAGATAAATAAAAAATGATTAGATGATTAGATGCACAGAAAGAATAAATGAATAGATGAATAAATAAAAAAAAAAATACCAATATTATCCCAATTGTTAAAAGTTTAAAATTTACTGATTCTTAACTATGAGCACCAAGCTAGAGTCTAATAATGTTTCATTCTCACGCTCCTGTCTGTTGTAATACTTAATATTTATCAAACATTAGTTTATGTATTTATTTAAAAGAAATTAAAAACGCCGACATTTAATATATTTTTAAAATATTGCATTTATTTTGGGAATAGCTCGAAGCTGTGGTGGTGTAGCTGCAATTACTCACATCAATATTTTGTCTATATATATGTGTTTGTGTGTATGTGTGTGTGTGAGTACCTTGTAGATTATTTAATTGTTTAAAGTTGCATATTAATATTTTAAGTTTCTACATGCAGTTATTTATGTAGGTACGAGTAAATTTTATTTCTTTAATTTAATTTTTATTGTGTACGTGTGTGTGTGTGTGTTTTTTTTTTTTAGGACTTTACACGGTTTGGTTTGCTTTCAACATCAATATCAATATTTGGTTTAATTTAATGCTATTTTGCTTGTAAATTGTAAATATGCCTTTTGATTAAACGGTTGAACATTAATGCATAAACTATTTAAGTTTGTTTTTCATATTTGTATTTCGTATTTTGTATTTCGTATTTGGTTTTATTCATATTGCGATTATATTTATTTATGAATGCATTCGAGTGCATATTTAGATATTCAACTTTGTTTTGCTCTGTCTGTCGAGTACTTGAAATAATTTAATATTCTTTTCTATATTCGGCAACAAATAGAAACGCAAATCAGTTGAGAACTGATTCAGGAAAGCTCCTAAAACCTAAAATAATGCCATTTTTAGGTTTTAGATTAAATAATCATAAATTGCGAAAATATCGTTAAGTAATTCGTTGCTTTCGATGTTTATTTTTTTAAATTTTATTTTTGCTTAAACTGAAACCGAATAATTTGTTCTTTTTGTATTTTGTTAACGACATTTGCTTTGGGTTCAATATGAAACAAGCTGAAGGCGGTGGGATCACTGTGATCACTTTTTATCCAGGACTTGGAATATCGTCTATATAGATATATATTTCTATATATATACATATAAGTATATATATTATTTGACTTCAATGTGTACTACGGGTTGTGCTCCAATCTATGCAAAGTAAAATATCGTTATGCCTGCGTCTAGAGTTTTGGGAATATGTTTGTGGTCTGGTCATTAATGTATTCTTCTTCTTCTTGTACTCAGCTCTCTTTTGGGCTTTGAGTTGGCTTTTTAAAATACTCCAAAAATGATTATTATCAATTTATGTGGCGTGTGTTTTAAGTTGAAGTTTAGCTTGTGGTTTCAACACGTTTTATTTTTTAAATATATTATATAGATTTAAGTACATATTCAAGTATATATATATTTGCTGTTTGTCTATATATATATATGTATATATATATATATATGTGTGTGTGAGTGTATATTTATTTAAAGTAATTTATTTAAAGTAATTGCGTTTACATTGTAATTCTATTGAAGTTGTTCATTAATTTGACACTAATTTAGTTTTTTTTTTTAGTTTTTTTATGGTTTCCTCTTTTTTTCGAAATAAAACATCGCATTAAAAATACTTGCGTTATTTATTTAGAATTCCCTTAAAACAAATCGTGTGTAGACAGGCTCTCTGGTATTGGTATGGCTTGGTATGGGCTGCTCTCGCTGCTCTTCCTCGTAAAAGACTCCTCTCTAATAGACTCCAATCGTATAAGTTTTTTAGAAATCGTATTTCGTAAATTGTAATTTTGGTAAGCCTAAATTGTTTGTGTGAGTGTGTGTGTGTTTGTCTTTAGAAGAAGGAGGCGGGGCAAATTGTAGTCGGTCAGGTGCGACCATCTGTGGTGCGCAGCGTATAAAAGTCGTAGGGTTAGACGCCTTGGGCCAGACTCTCCTTAGGCAGCGCTATGATGGACTGATCCATGCCCTGGTGCGGAATGATGAAGGGTGAGGCCAGCATCTGGAGGGGCCTGCAAGGCATAGATAATATACATATTGAATCTCTCTTCAACAGACAGCTCCCAAACTACAGCTAGTATTACTCGGCAAAACTGGTGGTTGTCACCACCGGCTGGCGCACAGTGTGCAGCGCTTGGGAGTTCTTGGCCCGCGCCAGCAGGCTCATCACGGTGCGCTTTGTGGGATTCATGCCGGATCGCGGAACGCCCAGCAGCGGTCGCTTACGGCCCAGGCCTCCACCTGCAATGATATCAACAGAGGGTTAAGCCCCATGTATGTCTGACCACACGCAACGTCGACTAACTGTAACGCACCTATGTTGATGGCCTTCACGTTGCGCAGTGCCGGATGCAGTAGAGCTCCAGGCGGATCGAGTAGCGTCAATGTGGATGTGTTTGCGTCTCCATCGCCAGCCAGCTGCAACGCTGCGGCGCTGCTCTGCGCACTGTTCAGTCCAGACATGGCACCGGCCACGCCCACCCCAGGCGCTGGCTTCAACAAGCCACCGATGCCGGCAGCCGTCAGCTGGTGCTGCAGCGCCACAGCCATGGCCGTTGTGTGCACTGCAAGGGAAATTTAAAGCCAATTTCGAATGTGATTTCAGAGTTAAGCCAAGAGGCGAGAAATTTCAGTGAGTATTGAGTTGGATTGTGGATAAAAGTAGGCCCTACCAGGTTAAAATGTAGGAAAAAATACTAAATGCTATCGGGCTAGATAAAAAATGCAGGAAAACATACCTCTAAGTAATTCCTCTAAATAATTCCTCTAATTAATGCCTCTACATAATTCCTCGAAATATTCCCTCTAAGTATTTCGACTATTTCCTCTATGTATTTTCTTTAAGTATGTGCTAAATAATTTCTCCAAGTATTTCCTCTAAGTATTTGCTCTAAATAATTTCTCCAAGTATTTACTCAAAATAATTCCACTAATTATTTCTTTGAAGTATTTCCTCTAAGTATTTCCTCTAAGTGTTCCTCTAAATAATTCCTGTATTTCCCCTAAATAATGCCTCTGCAAGGATTTCCTCCAGGTATTTCCTTTTAGCGAACGATCACACACTTCACTTCACTTTACTGCACTGCACGATTGACTCCCACCAGGCCTGGGCGACTGAAGAAAGGCTGCAGCTGTTGCCCTTTATATATGGCGACTTTCACTCAAGGGCTCAGTTCCACTCAAATGTTGAGTCTGGCGCCAGGTAGGGGTCGTCGCAGTCGAGCTTTAAGCGACCAATGGAAACACTCTCTGGTGCTGCAAGTGTTCTAGCTTGAGTCGCCGGAAATGTAACTCGAAAACTTATTTGCAAATGAGATATCAGAAATGAGCCTTGGCAAGCAAGGATGCTAAAGTACCTGAGGGTAATGGTTGTGTTCTCTTTGATGCCATGCCATGCAAAGGTCTCTCAAATATACAAATATCTCCATTTGAGCGTGGTTTTTGGCCCTCAATATTCAACCAATTGCAGGAGAATCAATTGAGTGCCCATTGAACACTTTCATATAATTATGTATAATTTGAATAACTGTGTCAATTATTTCCATGATTTGACGCATATATGAATGTATGTATATATCCCAACTTTTATCTGTATATATATATTATATGATATATACCATATGTACTGTATATATTAATATTTATTAAATAACGAAAGGAACTCTCAAATTAAATCCCCCAGCTCTAGCGCGCCCTTCTACACGATTCTCAGAAACTGAAGTATTGCCTAAACGAGTTTCATGATTCAATTAAAAGTGTTAATGCAGACAGGATGAGGTATTAAAAGCAAAAGCAGCTGGAGGTAATGAGCAACTTCGGATTGATATATAATTATATATATATAGATCATGAAATTTGATTATTGCCGGAAATTGGATTCGCTTAATGCGCATCACAATGGCGAGCTTCGCTGCCTTCATTCACATTCTTGCTCCCATTCGGATTTTGTGCTAATTGCATTTTCTTAGCCAAGGATACTCACGTGCCGCTGCTGTCGCCGTACTCGCCTGTCCGGCGAGATGCTCCCCACAGGCGGCGGCCGCAGCTGCAGCGCTGGCTCCGCCGTGCGCCTGGAGCAGCTGGTGGAAGTGCGCTGGCTGGTGGTGATGGTGGTGGTGCTGCTGCTGCTGTTGTTGCTGTTGTTGTTGCTGCTGCTGCTGTGGTTGCTGTTGCTGCTGATGCTGATGCTGATGATGTGGGTGAGTGTCGCCGCCGCCGCCGCTGCTGCAGGACTGACCGCAGTCGAGCTTGTCCGGCGAGAGGCAATCCATGCCGCTGGCATCGTTGTCAGACTTGTCGTCGTTGGACGTGTCCATGTCTGCCAAGCCGCCGCCGAGGCCGCGCGCCGTGTTTGTCGGACTCTGCGAGTCGTCCAGGTTGCTAAGCGTGGGCGTGGACGTAAGTGCCTGCATCTCCCACATTTGCTCTTGCCGAATGTCATCGTGGTAGTCCTGCAAAGCGAATCGGACGTAAAATACATTCACAATGGATTCCGGACACGCCCAGCCCGAGCAGCAGCTGGGGGCAGTTGCCAGCAGGAAGCTGGCAGCTGGCAGCAGGTGCTGTTGGGCCCGAGTCATGAAAACTGCATTTCGTCTCGTCGAGCAATTAAATTTAATTCAGGCGTTCGCAGTGCGCGTAATAAATGCGAATTTTATTGGATGTCAATTAAAAGTTTGTGTGATACACCCACTGTCACGCCCAGCGCCCACTTTTGCCACTTCTTCCCCCCCTGCTCGCGGCTCCGGAGCCCGGAGTGCGTGCGCGTTCGACCAGAGCAGAGCAGCGAAATATACGGGCTCACACACATACAAGCACACATTTATTTACTTTTGTATGTGTGAGTGCTTAATGCAATTATGGCACAGCGCCAGGGGTAAAAACTGAAACTCAAATGGATACACAGCACAAAATTGGGAGCTAGTATACTTTTCCATTACGAGCATTAACCAAGTTCTTGTTTGTTCAACAGTTAAGTGCGCATGTGTGTGTGAAGGTGTGTGTGTGTGTATGTGTATTCCCCAGATGAATCCTTAATATGGCCACTAGCCAACTACTAATTTCATTCGATTCCATTCGACTGGGCAATGCTGAAGTTGACTTTCTTTTAGGAAGAATCAGCCCACTCCTTGAGACGCACTGACAGCTGCCACAAACAGTTGGATTCACTTTGCGAATTGCCCATTTGCACACACACACATACACACACTCACTCACACTCACTCACACTCACTCTTCTTCATCTAAATTGAAACAGTTTATGCTTCAAGTGTGAGCGAATCACATGTGAGAGTACGCGCATAAACTTGAAATAAATTCTATGCAAATTTTCCGTAATCTGATCAGAAGACTCCCAAACCGACGCCAAAGCAAATTTATGCGCCTGACAGTTGCGTGTCACAGGTTCGCTCGTGTATGTGTGTGCGTGTGTGTGAGTTCTGCTGACACCACATGTCTCCAGATATTATCCAAAGTTATGTGACTCCTTCTGGTGTGCGACAAAAAGAGTTATGTCTTGCGCTGTCAAAGCATTCAGCAAGTAGTCTAAGATTTATTACAAGTTATTCTTCAAATCATCCAGAACTAGAAATAGCCAATTTTATTATTGGCAAAAACCTTTAAGTTTTGGTTTATTGTAGTAGACAAAAGTTTGGACTGATATTTTATATTTTTGGCATGCTAATTTATATCAAATAAGTTAAATATTCATAGTTACTAGTATTTAAATAAATGTGTATGCTATTTATATATATATTTAATTTTTTATATTTTAAATATAACTTTATTATTATTATTATTTTTTAAATATAATACATTATATGTTTTAAATATTTATTTTAGTTATATTTCAAATATCATTTTTCTTGTTTAAATGTATTTAAAAATTTTTCTTTTTAATTTTAATTTGTTTATTTCTTTTTAAAGTATCTATTCATTTATATTTTTAATACATTTTTATTTATATTTCTTGTTGAAATGTTTTTATAAAAATGTTCTTTTTAATTTTAATCTGTTTATTTCTATTTCAAATATATATTCATTTTTATTTATATTGTAAATATATTTTCAATTTATTTTTTAAGTTCTATTTTAATTAATTAATTAATTTATATATTTTATATATATATATTTATTTATATTTTAAATATATTTTTGTTATAATTTGTATTTAAATACAATATTTTAAAATATATTTTTCTTCGCCCGCTTATTTTGTTCCTTTTCACTAAATTTTCCTATTTCCCTGCATAAACAATATTTAGCTTCGCAAATGTTTTGTTCCTGAGCAACCTAAGCATCTGCTGCCCTAAATAATATTCCAAAGTCATAATATAAATTCAAAGACGTTCAGAGTATCTTATTCAAATTTCAATCGAATGATTTTCCTCCAGGTCAAAGTGGAAAGCTGTTCGAGTCTGAGGTAAACATGCTGCACGTAGTACGGTTTAAAGGACGTCGTCCTTGGTGTGGATTTGGAATTTAAGATATCTTAGATATTTGGGTCACTTATGCAGGGCAAATGGGTGGCTATAATTTCAGGTGGATTCGTCGTTTCTCATTGGAAAAGCGGAAAAATAAATAAATAAATAAATATCGTTGCGAGGCATGTGAACATGTGAACATGTGCACTGAAGCCGGAATGATGGAAGGCAGAAGGATTGCATACGAGCAACGGGCAGATAGGTAAATGGTTACCGTTTGTATCTCAAGTGGACGGAGTCACATCGAGGCGGGGCAGAGGCGGGGCGCGGGCGCCCACACGATGCGAGAATGTCCTGTGAATGGCATGGCGTTGGCGATGGTAATGGGAATGGGAATGGAGCTGCGCCACGCCACGCCACGCCATGCTATGCTATGCCAGCGTGGCGATAGTGTGCCATGAGCCAACACAATGGACAGAGGCGACATCAGGCAGCAGCAGCAGCAGCAGCTGCAGAGGCGAATACGAAGTTTATGGAACGCTTCCCGAGTGCTGCCAAAGGGGTGGCAAATGTAATTACAGCACAATGCAATTTAGCCAGCGACGCATGGAGGCGTGTCAGGGGGAAGGGCGAGGAGGATGTCGTGAGCACACGGAAGCTGCAGTCGATAACGAGTGCAACCTTGATATAGTTCCCGCAGTGCCGCTGCACCGATGTCGCTCGGACTCTGACTCGGACTCGGACTACGACTGGACGGCTATTGGCGTGCCATTAACTTTCGTGCCTGAGAAAATTTAAAGATGTTTTTTTTTTTGATAAGTGTGTCTTTGTGCGCGCAGCGACAGAGCTTCAACTTTAAGCACTTGCGACTGCCAATTGTAGCGAGGCAAACAATGGCCGTAATGCCAACGGGGACAAACAGAGAGCAACGAAAATAAATACATAAAAAAGGAGAAAGAAAATGGAAGGGACTCACCGGAACCAGAAACCGACGCACTTCCGCCAGGGCGTAGGCGATGCGAGCGTGCGCCTCGGCGGGCGCCGCAAAGGTCGAAATTTCCACGTGCAGGTCCTCAAAGAGATGGGCGTAACGGCTGTCGCCACTGGCCCGCAGCTCCTCCTCCTTCCGTCGGTCGCGCATCGATCCGCGTCCCAGCACGGCCATTTTGCACATTGTGTCCTCCTGGAGTCGCTTCATCGAATTGCCCTTCGGCCCGAGCAGCTTGCCCACGAAATTGAACTGCCAGCCAAATGCCCAATGAGTAAAATAAGTAAGCGATTACCGTTACCATGATTAACAGATATTCGACCCACCTTCGGGTGATCCCGCACCGGCACAGCCACCTTCACGGCCACCTTGACGGGCTTATCGCGCGTTATGTCCAGCATTTTGAGTTTCTCTATAAAGCAGAAATTAGATGGCATAAGCTGAGCTAATGTTTTAATGAGAATAGCTTGATAAGTATTCTATATAAAGACCTAACAAGTGGTATAGCCTATTGCAAATACCCTGTCTCTGCTCTTGACGACGCAGAAATTTCTACGACACTTTGCGTCTTGCGTTATTTAGCATTAATCTGTACTTAGTATGTATGTGTAGGTATATATGTATGTATATTGCCAGAACTTGGCATTGTGCAAAGGCAATTAAAGCTTTTATTTTTCTCAGAATTGGCTTTATTGCTTAATGTCAAGCCTCTATTCCCGCGGCTCAGCTTCCTTTGACTATTGTTTCTTAAGGAGTAGATGTTCCTGGTATTGCTGCATTGATTTTGATTGACAGGCTATTAATTTATTGCCCGACCAAAGTTGACTAATATTAAGCTTATCTTAGGAAATTTTGAGCTTAACATCTTGACCACATTTTGCAGAAAAATTGAACTGCAAAACCGTTAACTCCAATCGATGGCTGCTCAATTGTTACTTGTCTATTTTATATAATATCAAATAAACATACATATGTATGTAGCTTGACCGTTTCATTCCTTATGCTCTGTTCGCGAAATCAACCGAAAAAAGCATGCTCACTCGCTCTCACTCTTCGGTTCTTTTCGTTTTTGTTTTCTGTTCAGCGCCTTGAGTCAAACTATTCGTGTGGCGCTCTTCACGAACATCATGTAGGGAGAGGATTGACGTTCGGACATTGAGATTGAGTCAGTGAGCAAATAGCTTTAAAGCTCAATGCAAACGGTCGTCACATTCGCATTCACACACACGCAAATGATATGTTTAGCGTACGCCGCTCTCGCATATATATCTACACATGCACTCACACAAAGGACTCTGCTGCATTTCACTCAGTCAAATGGTCGGCGAACAACCAAGAGCGAAGCACAGCAGAACAAAACGAAACTGTTTATAGCCGATCGCAAACGAGCCGATGCAATCGGTTGCTCTCCGAATCTTTTCTCTGAGTGTAAGTGAAAAACGCTCATGTGCAGATAACGAGAGACGCTCAGCAGTTGTTTGCGAGCTAGTTGTTAGTGCTTATTTTTTAAGTTTGTTTTAATTTTATAGTGATTATTATTATATAAATTAGTCAAGAAAAAAAATAGATAAATACATTTTCAAAGAGCATTGAGATTAAAGTAAACTTAAAAATATAACTGAAGTACGGAATAATTAAAAATGTTAAAAATTAATTTAAATATTAAAATAATTTAGTTGTTTAAAAGTTAATTATATACAAAAATTTATGTGCACACTGAGCTAAATGTATACATATTAATCTATACGAAGTTCTAACATAATGTATGGAAAAGAGGATCCATAATCTATATATTTTATTACTCTACTTTATTACTCTATCCACTCTTTCACTTTAATAATATATACATATATATTTTCTATGTTTGTTTACCTCTTATTCTAGCTAGCAAATTCCAGGCTGAACCCAAGCTAAGCTCTACCTTGACTCATCTCACTTAACCAAAACTTGTTTTTAGTTGGCAAACAAGATACACGCATATATTAATAAAGATGAAGATAAAAAGTTTTATGAAGAGGGAAATTCCGCCCAGAATTTCCCCTCCGACTTGCGCAGCCAATTCAATGTGAACTGATTTCATCAGAGTTGCAAAAAGTGTGTAAAAGTTGAAATGGTCTGGTCTGGTCTGGTGAGAAGGTTAACACGGTTGACTTTGACAATGTATTCGAGTGTTTATCAGATAGTTACCTGACGTCCTTAATCAAACTGTCAGAGTCGATTGTTGTTCTTGTTGTTGTTGTCAGTCCAAGTCATGTGACCCTTAAAGCGAGTCAGTGTCTGGTCTGAGGTAGATAATTCCTTTTGGATTCTTCGTTTTTAATGTTTGTAACTAATTAAGCAAAATGCTTCTGCACACAGCCAAGCGAGAGAGGGAGAGAGAGAGAGAGAAAGAGAGAGAAAGGGACAAATCTGTTGACATGCCCAAACATGAAAACATTTTTGTTTGCTCTTTAGCTCAAGTCCCGGCAAGGCTAGGGCCCGGTAAGCTAAGACAAGAGCCTGCACACACACACACGCACACATAGAGAGAGAGAGAGAGAGACGCACACAACACCTATACATTTATACCGACACTCATTAGCAGGAAAATGGCTTTCTTAACACCTTTGTCACTGCTGCTGCTGCTGCTGCTGCTGATGCTGCTGCTGCTGCTGCTGCTGCTGCTGCTGCTGCTGCTGCTGATGGTGCTGCTGCTGCTGGTGTTGGTGTTGCTATCTCTGCCCGTCTGCTTCCGATGACTGACTGGCTCTGGCTCTGGCTGATTCTGAATATGTCGAGTTGTCAGTTGCCGTAGCATACGTAAGTAGTTTGCAGTTGTCAGCAGAGTGAGTGCACTTTGCCGGCGCATACCCAGACACTTACACACACACATTCAGCTGTGTGTGTGTGTGTGTGTGTGTGTGTGTGTGTGTGGGTGATGTATTTCGGTACTGACAAATGCATAAACAGTCAAACGATAAGTGCAAGAGCGAGCAGCTGAATACGCTCATTGCCTCAGCTAGTGTGTGTGTGTGTGTGTGTGTGTGCGTCTTCGTCTTCTATTTGTGTTAATTGTTGTCATTGCCACATCAAAAGCACGCTTCATCATCATCATTACCATCGTCTCCACTGTCCGTGGCATTTTATACATGCGGGAAAAACTTCCAAGACGAAAACACGTTTCGCTCTCTCTACACATTCTATATATTAAATATTCATATATATATATATATCCTCGTCATATGTATCCTCGTCATGTACAATATTTTGCATAATTTAACTGAAAAGCATTTCGACAACGGTGCGTATGTGTCATGTAAATTTGGCATCAAAATATTTGCATACATGCATAAATTTGAGATGAGCGAGCCTGTTGTTGATTAATTACACCCATCGCATAATTCCCTAAAAGGACTTTTGTGTTCATAATTAAGTTAATTAATTAAAATCCTTAAAGCGCCAAGCGTAAATGCACAAGCTTACCCATACTAGTACTAGCACCAACAATTTAACACCGGCCTTAAGTTGATTAAATATATGTACGTATACGTAATATTGTTGATAGCAAACATACATTTATTAAAGTCTGTTTGGATGTGAGTTATTATGCTGTTAACATACACCTTAACAAGTAAGGAGAGTTTCACACTGAGCTTGAGCCCAAAATATTACGTATACGTTACGAAAAGATATTAAAGTCGGATTGCAGATGAGGTGGCATGCTATATTGTATAATATAATATTGATACCGAATATAAACATATTTTCAATTAATATATGTTCAGAAATACTTTCACAGTTTGTATTTCAATAACTCTTTAGCCCTATCTAAGGATTTTACACTGAATTTGAAATATTAAGTATACGTAATATTTATATTTGAAAATATATGTATAAACTTATTTCCAGCTTGGGTTTAATCAATATATTTTCAACAAATACCTCATAACTAGTATTCCAACAACTACCAATATTTAAGAGTTTCACATTGAGCTTGTGCTGAAAATATAACGTATACGTAATGTACGGATGACATCATTGCGACACGGACATTAGTTGTATGCGTATAATTGATTTGTTTACTTCCTATAGCTGTTTCGATATAGCACAATTGCACTGTGTTGTTCTCAAATGATGAATGAATAAGACGGACAATTTATTAGGGAGGCAAAAACCGGGAACGGTTTGAAAGAGGTTTTCAATGTATTACAAAATAGGAAAAAAAAGAACAAAAAAGTTAAAAATTGTCTATTTTCTGAGTTGAAGAACTTTGCTTTCTAGGTATACAAACAACTGTAGGATAACTTCGATGTTATATCTAACATATAGAATAATTATAATGATAGTTATTATTAAAATAACATTATTATAGTGTAAACACAAACGTTGCGCTTGTTTCTTATGCAAACAATAATTTCATAAAAATAATATTCTATAAAGTGTGCTAATTTATTTAAAATGTTAATTACATTCTCTGCAGCAAATGTCAAGCATGGCACGTTTATCAGGAATATTTGTAAATTTGTAAATATGTATGTAAATTTCTGGAAAAATATTTTCAATGGTAATTTCCTTTTGAAGACGAGCGCCCTTTGGGCGACCATTGAACTAATTGCGTAATTAATTTCCGCTTTATGCATCGCATATGCGTTTAAAATCCATTTAATTGGCATTTGGCCAGGTGGCAATCTATTGATTTTGAGCGAGTGCCGACCACACCGAAGCGAACAGCAATTATTATAATAATTATTCGCTTACAGTTAACGGGGGCTGACACATAATTTTTTGGGTCTGCCTACAGTGGACATAATGGGGTAGTGGACAAAGTTTTCCTATTGAGCGGGGGGTGGCTGGGTGAATCCATTGGCTCCTGCCAGGTCAGGTGAATGCAAATTCTTTTTTTTATTCGCTACTCTAATCTTGTATAATTTATGGGCGAGAGGCCATTAAGCTAATTAGGTATGCATTTCAGGGGCCTCGATTGCGCTGCGCGAACTGCTGTTTCAACTATTTTTTCGCCCTTTCTCCTTACCCCTCCCCTTGCCCCTATCAGATTGCATTAAGTGCTTTTTTTTATAGGGGCAGCTGTAGCAGTGTTTTTGGCCTTTGTCTATGCGGGCTGCCAAAAGTGCCAAAAATGCTAAAAGGAAAACTATATCTGGAATGCCAGAGTCCTGCGGAGGCAGAGCAGAATCTCTGCCACAGATAAGCGCATTGAATGCGCAATCAAACTTCATTTATAGTTCCGACAATCAGTGAACTAACTGAATCTGCAACAAATATAGTCGCAGCTGACGGCCAGTGGGAGCGGAGCACTTCCTGTGTGAAGAGGCCTCAGGACAGATGCTAAACATTTGCTCAGTCATTGCAATTGTTTCCGTTGCCAAGTTGTTGTGCAGCATTTGCCTTTTGCTCGCATATTTTCCCATTTTCCCCATTTTGCCATTTCTTTTGTGTTTGCTTTCGTTTGGCTTTTCCAGGTCATTTGTTTGTCCGGAAAACAGTTCCGTGTGCCTGCTGTCCGCCCCAGTCTGACTCCGACTCCGACTCCGAGTCCGACTCCTGCTCCCGCACATGCCCGCAGGGCAGACACTTGTCTTACCATGAGGATTTGCCCTGACTCAACCCGTGACCCTCAACACTTCAGCGAGCTCCAGCGAGCCCCCACCTCACAGAGCATGAGCATGATTTATTTGCCTTTAATAAAATGGCACACACCTGAATTTAAATAAATTACATCTGCCCATCAAAAGCCCAAATACGATTTCCCAAACATAAGTTCAGATATCCGATGCTTAATTAAGTCCACTCAGCAAAGATTGATTTGCCCTCGATAATGGAGGTTAACCCTATTATTTACATAACTCATGCTAATGCACAAAAGCTCTTGACTAAAGCTTTGGATTAGACATGAATACTGCACAATTTGTTTATGAGCTTTCTGTTTGTTCATCTGGATTCTGTTTTCGATCAATTTATCAGAGAAATTCTCATATGGTATGACTTAGGATGCCACGGTATGGTGTGGTTTGATATAGCGTTATTTGGTATGATATAAAATGGTATGTTTTGGTATGGTATGGCATGATGTAGTATACCATATATTAGGAATGGTTTGATATGTTATGGTATGATATAGTATGGTCTGGTATGGTATGGCATGATTTGGTATGGTCTCTCTTAGGATGGTATGATATGGTATGGTTTGGTATGATGTGAAATGGGATGGTATGGTGTGGTAAGGTTGGTATGGTATGGCATGGTGTCGAATGTTATGATCTGATATGATATGGCTAGTTATGGCTGGTTCGGTATGATACTATATCATATTGTATGATTCAATATAGTATGATTAGGTATGATATGATACAGTTAGATGTGGAATGCTATGGTTTGGTATAGTATGATAAGCCAAAACACTTTGTTATTTTGAGTACTATTGTGAACATCTCTCATATCTAGTTTGGGCGAGTTTTAAATGTACTTTAACCACAATAATTCCAATATTTGTATACATCTTAACTCCTTACTGTCTGTCGAATATATTTATCTTGTGTTCTCTAGACTCAAGTGGCATATATACTTCGATCAACCAAATTCTAAGCAAATTTGATTCACATTACAATCTCCAGCCGAGTTCTTGCTCAGCCTCAATTCAATTGCAAATAAAACAAGAAGCTGCTGGCAATTATAAAAATGGCAAATCATGGCAAATGTGGGCATTGTTAGAGAGCATCGAAAGGTATTGATTACAATCAAACAAATGTAAGCCGCTGCCGGTGGTGCTGGCTGGTGGTGGTGGTGTTGGTAAGTGCGTGTAAAAGGCTTTGTTGGTATTAATTCGGGTTCCCTTTGGCTGCTTATCGCAAACATGAGCGTATCAAAAAAACCGAATGAAAATAAAACCCAGCGTTAAAACACAAAATAAAACCCAAAGGAAACCAGACGCCTTGGGTCAAAGTCAAAGGCAGCGCCATGGCAATGCCAATGCCAATGGCAATGGCAATGGCCAATGGCTCATTTAATCGTTTTGCGAAAGTCTTTTCGGTGCTCATGGGCGAGACGGGTCTGAGGGTGTTGGCTTTGGCTCTGGTTTTCTGGTTTAACATTTCCATGCCAAATACCCAAGGGAGGGATTACCAAAATGCGGCTCGTTAGTCAAAAAATTGTGCTGCCCAAGAGCTTACATGCCGCAACGGCAACGGCAACGGCAACGGCAACGGCAACGGCGACGGCGTCGGCGAGGAGACATCAAACATTCAAAAAACATTTGGCCCATCGTTACGTTGCGTTACGTATGTATCCTTTTTACTCTTTTGCCTGCTTTCCTTCTTATTTTTCTTTTATGCCGCTCCTCGAGATGCTGGGGCGAGGGCATTGTTATTTTAAACTTCAGTCTTGGGCAAATTGAATTTGAGGAAAAACGAGCATCCTTCTGGCCGGAACAGAGTTTGCTCTGTGTGCTGGATTTATATACTTGCCGAGATACTTTTCTGGCATGGCTAACCATCTGTCTATGCAGGGCGGGGCGTGGCGTTAGGACGCTGCCTAATGAGCTCAAATGGCGTGGAGGGGGTGTGGGCTGGGGAGCTGGGGAGCTGGAGTTGACGACAAATAGTTTTGTTTTTCGTTGCTTATCACCGCATGACGTAATCCGCTTGTATGCTTATGATTAAATTTCGGCGTGTTCGGTTCCCGATATCGGTAACAGCCAATGCGACGACAGCTTTTACGACATCAGGATGCCAGTCGCTTGATGTCCTTCCTTAACTTTTGCACAAACAAGTCGCAAGTCGAAAAGGTAGTTGAATGTGAGCACCGAGAAAGAAAGAAAGAAAAAAACACTCGCAGCCAAAGCTCACATCTCGCCAGCTAAGTTCGACGTTTGCTTAGCTCAGCAGCAGCAGCAGCAGCAGGAGCAGCAGCAGCAGCAGGAGCAGCAGCAGGAGCAGGACTCTGTAGAAATTCGTGTGGCGCCCCACACACACAGTTGACTCTCACACCCACAGCCACAGCCACACCCACACACACAATCAACACAAACGTTGACTTTGCTCTGTTTGAATTTCTTTGCCCCCCCAACGGGCGCTGGTTTGGCATTTGATTGTTCTTGGAGCTGTTTAAGCTGTTGGAGACTAGGGGGAGAGAGTTTTCTTATGCTTTTTCTCTTTGTATAAAATAACATAAGTCATAATAGAAAGCAATAAAAACAATGTAAATCTCAGTGACACTTTCACTCAACTAGCAATGCAAGCAATGCCAGAATTTGATTGTAAACAGAGGTGGGAAGGGAGACAGAGAGAGAGAGAGAGAGAGAGAGAGAGAGAGAGAGAGAGAGAGAGAGAGAGAGAGAGAGAGAGAGAGAGTGTGACAGAGAGAAAGAGGGGGAGTTGAAGAAAACACTATGTTTATTTTAATTTATAATCAATTTTTTATGGCTTTAAGCTCTTTAATATTTTACATTTGACTGTAAACTTGATTTTACTGAGTTGGTCTAATGGCCAACTAAGTTTGTCGATTTTCCGATATTTAATTATTTTATAATTAATAATTTCTATAATTTTCTATTTAACATTTGTGTATTTAATACGTAATAGAAAATATTACATTTTCATTTTTCATTTTTAATTTCATTATTTTCACTTTGGTTATTTATTTATTTATTTTTTAATTTATTTTTTTAATGCACTTTATTGTCTAAGACTCTCTCCATTTATAGTAGTTGGTTGGTATTTTAATATTTTCAGTTATCTCTTTTAATTTTTTGGCTCATACATATATATATCTAGTTGTCATCAATGGACTGTTAATAATAATTTTATATAAATATAATTATATGCTATTATTATATTTTTTATACACTAATGCCTCCACCTATCTAACACAATCCTCTCTAAACTCTTTTGTACTCAGCTCCTGCTGCAATGCTGTCCTGCTGGCCTTTAAACATATCAAACATCAGACCTGATGTTTTCATCATCGTTCGTATTTTTAAGTAGGGTATATTTATTTATTTATATATATTACTTTATTATTAGCCATGAATACCATTATCGATCATGATCTTCTTTCTTTTGAGGCCTTATATTACCAAAAGCATCAATTTAATGCCACAAAAGATACTCAGCTCGAGTAGTCTGCTCGAATCAACAATCGAAATTCGCAATACTTTTCAAACAGCCCTCGCATGCATGCCCATTGCCAATCAGATAATGCTTTGGAGCTATTCCTTTGTCTGCTTATAAGTCAGACACTTTACATTCTGAGTGTGTAATATCTGAATATTCTTTTTTATTAGCTTTAGACTCCGTCTCCACATATTTATTTAATATATACTTGTATTGCATATATAATATCTGTATATTCTTCAATACACATATATTCAATATTTGCGCCTGTTATCCATTTTTTATTAGCTTTAGATTCCGTATCTATATATTTATTTATTATATCTATTTATTTTTACGCTTGCGACTCATGTTTCAATATTTGTTTGCCCTTCCTTCCGATCATATTTGCCTGTTATTGACTCGACGTAATCCCTTCAGTTTTTATAGCTTAGAAACTACTTTATTTACAAAATTAATAATATAAGTTGGTCGCTCACATACTTTTAGTCTAGCTCTCATATTCGATGAGGCTGCTGCTGTTTAGCTGGAAGTTAAAAGTTTTGACTTTTATTGCATACCTGAACTTTTGAGGGCACGTTCCTCCTGGGTGCTTAAGCTGGATTTGGGTTCCATTTTATGCTTCCGACTTAGCCGGGCAAACTGCAAGCAAAGAAGTCAAATAATCAATGTAAGTACATAATAATAGTTTGCTCTGGCATTTTTAAGTCCCTCGTTCAGCCGACCCAACCCACCCGCCCAGCCGCTCTCCTCCGGCTGTGAGTTGAGAGCTTAGGGTAAAAGTTTGCAACATTTGATTATACAAGTTGGGTAAGTAGTAGCTAAGACCATCATCAACGCAAATTCGCTTATGGGGCTTACGTAGCCGAGAGTCTAGAGTCTAGAGTCTAGAGTCGAGAGACTGAAGACTGTTCTCTATTGTTCTATTGGTCGATTTGCCTGCGAGTATTTTGTTGACAAGTTGAGGAACATATTTAAATCAAATCAAAGTTTCTATGAGCCATTTAGCAAAACAATTCATGTCAAGTGGCTTGTTCAACGCTCTGTAAACAATGCCCTTTCGTGTGAACCCGTCTTGTATTACATTAGTCGGAGGCAGACAGAGAGACGGACAGAGCTCGCTTCGCCCTGCCGGAGTTTGGCTAACATATTTGGGCTCAAAGTCCCTACGAGCAGCAAATATCAAGTATCAAGTTTTCATAGTCAGCAAATACTTCAAGCGAATTCACGCCGACATTTCTATACCTACGTACATAGATTGTATGTATATGTGTGTAAGTATATATGTATGCATGTGTGTTCAGCATAAAACATCGACGACTTGCCTAATGGAATTGATTTTGCCTCGTGGCAATTTGACTGGCATCCAGGCAGATTGCCATTGCCTCAGGATAATTGCTGGCACGGTCCATTAATTTCCAGAGTATTGCAATATAAATTCATACATATATATATATATTTATTTATTTATTATATATTTATAGCTGTACATCACGCCGCCTAATTGCCTTTTATGTCAACGCGAAACATTTGTCGACGCGCCTCTAGAGGTCCTCTGACTACCTGGCTTCAAATCGACGAAAGGATAATCGGGGGAGCAGTTCTTCAAATTAATGATAGCGTGGGCCCGACAATCCCTGACAATGTTGTTTGTCATTGTTGGGTTTTGTTTATTTTTATTATTTTTTGTATTTTCATTTTACTTTTCGCTTTTGCTTTTGTTCTGCCACTTACATAGCCGCAGTAGCTTTCCTCTATCTATCTGTCATTCTCGCACTCGCACTCGCTCTCTCTCTCTCTCTCTATCTCGCTCTCTCTCTCTGTTTCTCGCGCTTGTCATCCTACTTTCTGAGTTTGACGGATTTGTGCGCATTTTCAGATTAATGCCGCGATTATTGTTTACCGTTGGCATTCTGTACAGTGGTGCGTATACGCAATTTTATCTCTGTTGCCTATGAAAGTTTTTAATCTCTGCGATTATCGCTTTTGCTGAAAATTATATTGTTATTGGCATTTAAAATGCGATAATTATAATCTCTGATTGTTTCCTTATTTATCATATTTAATTATTCAATAATTATTTTTAATAATATTAAAAGTAATAATCAGATATGTCAGAGAAGTAGTTCTATATGCATTCTGCGGCCGAGTATAGGCTTAATAAATACTACAAAATTAATAAATATAAGTGTTAATATAACTAAATATAGTTTTGGCGTAAAATTATATTTAATATAAATATGTATAAATATATATAAATATAAAAAAGTGTATATATATTATTTTAATAATTTGGAGTATTTTATATAACAGACAGTTGTATAAATAATAATAAATAATAATAATAACTATAAATGATAATTAGCATCTTTAACTTTAAATAATTATCAGTATTTTTGTATTTTTCATTTTATATAAATACATATATAATTTTTGTCTTTTACAAAAATAATAATAACTATAAATAATATTTAGAATATTTTGATAATTTTCAGTAATTTATATATTTTATATATATACATATAAATATAATTTGTTTTATTTTTACTAAAACAATAACTATAAATATTTGGTATTTTAAGGTATTTTTCAGTATTTTATATATATATACATATACCAATTTTTTTTTTGCAAACCTCAATACTTTGAAAGCTGCAGTATTTTGAATAAATTTTTTGTTCTTATTATTTATTTCTATTTATTATCTTTAAGCACCCGTTATAATAATAATACCAGTCTAAACTGTTAAGTCCGTAAATAACTACATATTTTCTCGTTTCCACTTTGCTTTCTCATTTTCACCTGTGACTCGCAGGACAAAAGTTATTCGGAATGAAACAAAGTAACGGATGTTTCGCTGTAATGCAATTGATCCACTGTGCAGTGGCAACGACGACATTTGCAGGAGCTTTGTCTTTTATATGCAAAATTTAACCCAGAATAGAGAGTCCTGTGCGCTTGGCGGGCCAGCGGGCTGCTGGAAGGGTTGACGGCGGGCAGAGCTCCGTCTTGTTCTTCTTCATTTTGTGGCAGAGTCCCGTGCACTCTCGGCGCTCTCGCTTTGTATAGCTTCGCACGCACGATTTAAGGATAACGAGGATGGAATGCAGGAAGCGAGGCAAATATTTACACAGTTGGATGATTTAGATAAAGAAGACATGAACATGAACCATAAAACGAAGAAGCCAACAGAGCGGTGAGGCGGCGACTCTGACGCTGGGGTTGGCGCCGGCGCCGGCGCCGGAAGGGGAAAATAAGCCCGAGACATTATAAAAGTGGGTTGGCATTATAAAGGATAAAGAAATTTGAATACAATGAAGAGGATTTGGGAACGCCGTGATTGCCGAGCGTCACTTCTTGGCTGGCTTTGTGGCGCAACAGGAAACCAACACAAAACACAAATAAACCAAGCCATAACAAATTCCTATCAAAATTAATGCAACTATCGTGTTCGCCAACACAACCATAATGAGCTGCTCGACACGACCAACCTGTCAATCAGTCAGGCGGGCATCGAAGTGCGCAATGGAGTTGCGGCTGCTGCCACCAGGTGAAGCGATGCACGCTCGCTAACCTGGTCGACACAGGCGGCACGTTTCGTCTTTTGCTTTAAGCAATGCTCGTATGCAAAACACGAATAATTTATGCAAGCAAACGAAGCGAAGGAATGAAAAATGAAAGGAAGAAACGAGAATGAGAATGAGAATGAAACCGAAATGGAAATGCAAATGGAGAGTGAGAGAGAGAGAGAGAAGGAGAGAGTGAGAGGGAGAGTGTGTGCAGTCAGCATATTCCATGTCCACAGGCAGACGACAGCTGCGTCCGGGTTTCGAGCCCTTCTGCCACTGGCACTGGCTCGAGATCTGGTTCTGTTTCTGTTTCTGCTTCAGTTTCTGTTTTTAGATGCCAGGTAACCAGGTGCCGCTTTCTAGCCAGGCCAAAGGTGAATATGTGCTCACTTGAAAGCCGTGTGGGCACACACAGAGTCGCCGCACGTGCCAATGGCCCAAATGCATACACCGCCGGATGGCGCATGACGGAGCGCATAACATATGAGCGAAATTCGTCAGCTTCGCACAGCATTTAAATTATTTGTGCTTGTGTCAACATTTGGAATTCCATAAATTTCAGTCAGTCGAAGCATGCGAAATCGCATCAGAGGGCAGCAGCAACAACAACTGCACACAGCTGCCAGCCCAGAGCCAGCCCACAACCAACCCAGACCCAGTCCAGATCCAGTTTCCATTTTCAGTTTCCATCTCTAACCCAAATTCCGCCCGCTTGCACTTGTTTATTTATTTGCTCACTCGTTTGAGCATATGAAGTACTGTGTTGAAATATATGCTAGTATTCAAATGCACTCTCTATCTCTCTCTTTCTCTCCCTCTCTCTTGCTGCTTCGCCGCCTGCCCGCTGCATTGTCTCTGAATGCAGCTAGAATTCCTGACCGGAAATTGTTTCACAAATGCTGGCCAATTAATTTGAAAAATAATCGAAAAAAAAAACTGCATTCCGAGAAAAAGAAAATATAAATAAACAAAGAGCGAAAGAGTGCAAAATGAATTGTGATGCCCGCAAAATAATATTTCTCTTTTTTCTTTTCTTTTGGCTTTGGGAAAAAATCGAGTAAAATGCCCTCAACAATAGTAGAAAAGCAAAGCATAGAAATATGCTCGAATGCATTCCAGCTATAAACTAATCAATTTTTAATAACTAACAAAATAAAAACAGCTGCTGAAACCAATAGAAAAAGCAATTATTTTTTCAAAATATTTGTTCGACTCAAACTGCATTTAATTCGAACTTAGACCGGAAAACAAGGAACAAGAAATCAATGAATTTTATTGTAAATAAAATATAGGATTTACGCAAATGTAAATTTTGGTAAACTGTAGGCAATTGTTTTGCACATATTATACGAAATGAAATATTGAAAATTAAAAAATAATTAATTATTTACATCAATTAATGTTATATTAGATATACAAATAATAAATACTTTTGTATTATCTATTCATATAAAATGAAATAGGAACAGCAAATAGATAGAATATAATAATAACTAAGATCATATATTTATAAAAATTTATAATAATATATTACTTCATATATACAATATTTAAATATGAATTTAAAATGTATATCGATGTATATTATTTTATATTCTCTCTTCACATAGGAAGAATCGAGTTCAAGTGCTCGAAAACGATGTAAAAACAGTTGATTATTTATTTAAGAAACTTTTGGATTTGCCATGTTCTAATATCCGCATTTCTCTATAAAGATCTTCAACTCAAGTTTCAAATATGCTGGAATTTTAAAGTGACCATCGCCTAAGCAAATATTGTTTTAAATTTTTAGTCTAAATTAAAGTGACCATAGTCTATACTTGCTGGAACTTTAAAGTGACCATCGCCTAAGCAAATATTGTTTTAAATTTCTAGTCGAAAATAGAGAGGAGTGAACCAAAAATACGTTACCAACCATTTCTAGCTTCAATAGCAGCAAAATGTTTTGCGTTTATGTAGACAGACAGACAGATGGATGGATGGATGGACAGATGCATAGATAGATAGGAATAGACATTTGGGGAGATGTTGAGAGATGTTTTCGCTTTGTATAAAAAAAGATAATTAAATTTCAAATTTTCAAAAAACATTTAAAGCAAACGAAAAAAAAATTTTGAAACTACTTTGAAGCAAATTTAGATTTTGTTGCATTTGCTGAGTGCAAAGCAAAACCGAAAAATATGTCAAGCGCAGGAAAATTGCTTAACTTTTGGCACTATTTATAAAATATATATAGTGCGAAATATATATATTATGAGAATAATATATTTAATGTAGAGATGTGAGCAACAAAATATTGCATTAAAGGCGAATTAAATATACAAAAATAAATCGCTGTTTTAAGCATATATGAGAGTAGCTAACTGAAGAGTGGACTACAGTATATATAAAATATATATATATATATACATATAGAAAATGCATATAGGTATATAATAGCATATATTATATATGTATATATATTAATTCTTCCCTAATGTAACAGTTTCACAGCTCATATTCCTACTATATAGATGCTGTATATAATTATTAGTAATATCTTAGCTTCCTGCTTAAATATATCAAAAATTCAAAGGTTTTATTTTTGTGTTGGCCAAGCTGAGCTCCCTTTTGGCCGCCTCAAATAGGGCACAAAAATAGTTGAGTGACCCGATAACCTTTTTGGGCATTGAAATGTGGCTAGGCACACTTACTTGCATACCCAGATATACCTAAAGCATATGCACATACATTAAATACATACATAAATAAATAAATCACATATACGTACGAACTGTTGTTGTTGATGTTGTTGTAATACAATAATGTGCATATGTAAATAGCAGCACAAAGCGAAAGTTTTGCCCTTATTGTCCGCACTGTGGTTGTTTCTTGGCCACACGAAAAAGGAGAACCGCCAAAGGTCCTTTGTGCTGAATATATTATAGAAACCGAGCGACCTTACTCGGGGGTTTCCCGAAATACGGTTAAGGTCTGCTTGTGGTTTATTAAAGTACGACTTTTTGCGGTTCGGAGCTCTTGAAGGTGAGCTCAGATGGAGCGCAACTTGTGCTTGACCCACGTGGGTGAGTGAAATTGACATACATCAATAAGCAGTCGGCTCATAATTTATATAAATTAGTTTTGTTCTGTCCAGCGCTGGGCAGAGATCAACAAATAAATGACACAACAGTGCACCACAGTGCCCCACTTTGCACCACTGGACTCCAAGCTGTCGGCCGTAAGAGTGAGATAAATCAAAGGCAATTACACACATTCATTCTCGTTTACCGTCTGGCTGGCTGTCGGCCCCTCTGGGTGAGCTTCTCGCAAAAATCCATATGTATAAGTAATCTGGCCGCCCACACACACACACACACACACCCGTAGGTGCTGGTGTTGGCCATCGCATTTGCCTGGCGGCCATTTTCGTAACTCGCACTGTGTAAATAATTAAGCTTATTTCCCAGCAGTAATTAAGCTGCTTCAGGTGCACAGCCGTACTTCATTAAGTCTTTAATGCAAACTGATTACCCATCGAACGAACTCCCAAGACCAGCCCCAGCTGCATCCTTTCCCCAACACTTAACCAGCTCTCAATATTCTTCGATATTAATGCAAATAAATTCAAATGTTGACCAAGCGAAAGACTCGCAAATTACACAATAAATTGGAAGTTCTTAGGCCTTGTAAGCAAACAACAAACAGCAACGACTGTAGCGACTCCTGAAGCAGCAGCAGGAATCAGGTAAAGTTGTGTAATTAACACTCGAAAATCGTTTGTAAATGTGCAAAGTTTCTTAATTTGAATTGGGCGCAGATTTTGGCTTGAGATAATGTAAATTCATCATTAAAAGCCTCATCTGGCATTTGGCAGAGTTGTTAAGGTGCCCTTTAAAGTGGACTTAATAATTGAGGAAAGGCTGCTGGACCTCTGTGAATGAACTGTTGATAATGTATGATATATCTTGATATACATAAATTTCAATTATTTGCGAAAAGTAATTTGATAAAAATAAAATTTCTGTTTAAAGCAACTATCATCAGCCATATCAACATATCAATAAGTTTTTAAATATATCATTTTTCAATATAACAAAAATCGAAATTCTATGAACAGTCAAAAATTTATATTTAAAATTTGGAGGCTCCTGCTCTAAAGATGTAGGAGATCGAATTTTATAACTAATTTCGGTTAGGTTTTTCATCGATATCAAGCAAAGGAGAGTAGTTATCGATTTTTGCAAGCCAACTTGATCAATATCTTCCCACAAACGGACAGACAGACAGACGGACAGACGGACAGACAGGGCTAACTCAACTCAGCTCATTGCCTTGATCAAGAATATATATATATTTTGTGGACTCTAACCACGCCTCAATCCGCCTTTTACATACTTTTGACACTCTCTTTTCCAAAGGGTTCAGGCTATATAGTCTGAAATTTTGTTGATTCACATTAAATTACACAAAATCCTGGGAGTCAGCTACAAGTCCTGAATCAATCTAGCTAATAAATATTATTGAAAATACTGCAGAAAATATACCAGACATTTGTAATTTCAAAAATAACATAAAAAGGTATCAAGACTCATGATAATTCCCTCCCTCATGATAATTCCCTCCCTCATGATAATTCCCTCCCTCATGATAATTCCCTCCCGCTGCAGTTGCTACAATAGTTTATCAGCTAAATCCTATCCATTTATGCACAATCAATGGGTAAGCAAACAAAATGCATTTATTCAAGCAATATTTTCAATTATTACTTAACAGATTTCATCAAAGCCAATTTGTCATTGTGAATAATCAAAATTTATTCAAAGGGATTTATGTCAGCTATTCTCAATAGATATTAGATAATAGATATATATATCCTAAGGCCAGTCTTTATCGCTTACCGTCAGAGGCAATGAAATATTGTGGTATATTAATTGAAATTGGCTCGTATAAAGTTTTACCGCGCAAAAGTAATCCGCTGGAACTGTCGATTTAATTGCGAAACATTTATCTCAATTTTCGGTAGCGACACACTTGAATTTTCACTTTGCGTTCACAAGTGCCTGGAAGTGCTTATTTAATGCTTTATTCATTTGCTGCAAACATTTGCACATCCACCAAATTCATCAGGGCTGATTAAAGTTGCATGCTCCGGGTACTCGGGGAGTCGGTTGTCGGTTGACAGGAGTCCGGGTGTGCGGGTGTGCGGGTGTCCGGACGTCGAGCAGTCGTGTTGCGCACTGCTAGCCCGAGGTGCGAAGACTTTGTTCGCTTTTAATTTAAGTCTCGTTGACAAAAAACAACAAAGTAAACAACAACGGCAGCGCTACAGACACATATACAGATACATATATATATATACCTATATATATATATATATCTACATCTACATATATATCCCGCGGGCCGCAGATAATGTCATCCGATTGTGGAGCCGCGCGAGAGCAGAGCGCGCGACGATATCAACAACAAACACGTAAAACGAGTACGGCGTAGACGATTACGGCAGACGGGCTGCGACTACTACGGCGTAGACGTACCAACTGCTTGGCTAAGTACTCCGCAGACGACGCCACACGGCACCCACAGCTGAAACCGCCAGCGACAACTTTCACTGCCTAGCAGTTGTGGCTGGGCTAGCAGCAGGAGGCGAGTGGGCGGCAGGGTGTGCGTGTGTTCCCAGCACTTGACACAAGATAAACAATTTGTCTCTGAAACTCACGCGTCCAAATGGGCAGCTGGGCTTGCCGCCAAACACCTGAACAGAAGCTGAATCCTGCAGCAGTTGAATGTGAGTCGAACTCGACCGAGTCTCGACCGACTAGGCTGACTGACTGACTTGGGCACAGCTACACTGGCGTCCCAGCATTGCCACTAACGGAGCACATCTCACTGCCGAGTTATCCCGTTTGGTGAACCGTTCCGTCAAGAGCCCAGCGCGCAACTGATACGCCAAGCACCCAGCTCTGCACTGCCATGGCCCAACCACACAAACCCATCTGCTGCTGCTGCTGCTGCTGCTGTGGATGCTGAGTTCCATTTGGCCGAGTCTGCGCAGAGAACTCGAAGCGAATCTCTTGGCTCTTATATACTGGGTACAGTTTTCTATGCTTGTAAACAAGTTACTTGACTTAGGTTGGGCATATTAAGAGCTAGCCATGTGTTCGATAATAGTATGCTACTTACATTTTCTATTTATTTTGCTTGTATATTTAATTTAATACTAAAAATATCTAAATTAAAATTTAAATATAATTTAATTATTTTTAATGTAAATAATATTGTTTATTTTTATGTTTATACCTCAAGTATTTTATCAAGTTTCTTTTTATCTTATTATTCTTCTTATTATTATTAATCATCCTATTAATTTATTATTAATTTCTATTAATTTTCCCTCTTATTATTTGTCACATAATTTTCATTCCTGCATTTCTTTTTTGACTTCAAAAAATTATTTTTAAATATTATTGTATTGTAATATATTATTTTTAGTTATATACTATTTATGCGTCCCTTCCTTTTTATCTCTACATAACACTTAAGAGCTTTAAATATTTTTTATTACTTCTAATATATTATTTTTTATTAAAACCTATTTTACTCACTTACATTTTACCTTTACTTCACACTTAATATTTTTTAAATTGATTATTTATTATTTTAATATAATGTTTGTATTTATAAAATAATTTTAATTAGTTTAATTTACACTTCATCTTTTTGAATATTTTATTTTATCTATTTATTTTTTTTTTTTTTTTTTTGAAATAAAATAATATTTTTAACTATTTTCAAATTTTTTTTACACACAGAGAGCGGACTCGTATTAACTAGTGCATATAATATTTATACTAACTCCTACATAGTATACAGTCTATGCAGGTTAAGTTGGTTGCCTGAAATTTCGCAGCAGATTCATTCAAAATTCAATTTTTTCCGTTAGCCGATTAAAAGCTAAGCTTAGCTTAAAGTAACTTCGGAAGGGCAGGCAATAGCAATAACTCTCACTTAGGTCACTTTCGTAGGTCGCAAGTAATGCCATATTCATAGTTCTCAGCTGCCCCATCGCGTCTTCGGTTTTCATTTACCAATTGTTATTCATCAGGATAATATGGATGAATTCAAATCTTTTTTCACATTTTCTATGGCCAACAGCTGGCTCAGAGAAAGGAAATTTACAGTGTGGATTGCAGGAATTCTAAACAAAATTCGATTGTTTTCTTTCATTTTTCTTTGGTGGTGCAAAAGCAGTTTAAGTTTGGCTTTATGAAACTAGCTGGACATGGCCGTAGGCAAAACAAATTTGCATACACGTTTTCAATGTTTTCAATGGAACAAGTATATTGGGCAAAAAACAAACGAGGCCAGCAAAAAGATAGAGAGATCGAGAGAGAGAGAGAGAGAGGGAGAGAGAGCGGGAGAGCTAGCTAGTGAGTGAGTGAGACTGGTCGAAAAAAACAAAAACAATCAGCCGTGAAGCTGTGGCCACAACGGCTGTCCGAATATGCACGCTGCTGGTTCACGCTCGTTATCCTTGCGGCGTATGTGTATTTGTAGTTGTATACGTATTTCGGTGTTGCCAAGGTCCACATAGTCAGCAGAGCGTCGAGCACAATGCGCTTGGGGCCCTATTTGGTTACCGTTCAATGCGCCAGGGACTCTTCTCCTATGTATGACAAACAAACATAAACATTGTGTGCCGAAATGGAGACCGTAAAGTATCGCATACTCAGCTCCTTAGCCAGAGCAGAGGGAGAGCTGAGGAAGAGCAGAGGGAGAGAGACCGGACCGAGGCTGGTAGTGAGTGAAGGGTCGCTGCCATGTTTGCGTGCAGCACTCTAATTAAAATTTTTCCCTCCGGCTGCAGTACACCCAAAATACTTTACGAGCTACAAGCCGAACAAAAAAACAAGAAGAGCGGAGCAAAACTAAACTAAACAAGTGGCAAACAGCTTAATTTGGTCAAGTCAGGAAATGTAATAAACTCGCGCCCAAGGCTCATTATTATGGCCATGTCTGTACTTTGGCTAAATGAAATTATGGCCATGCTTATGCAAGTGTAATTTGAATGATTTTACAAAACTCTGTGAATTGGAAAAGTTGACTGAGCTGATTTATGGCTTAGTTGGCCTTGATGTACAAACACTTTTGAGTACCTGACTTTAACGAGCCGTTTGACAGGACATTAGCATACATCAGCACACACACAAAGACACCCACACGTGCTGCAGGCCTATCATAACTGAGGTATATAGAAGTATATGCTGAGCTAAGTCATCTGTCGTCGCTGGGGAAACTCTCTTGGATTTCCATTCCACATAATTTCATTCATGACACTCGGCAAACAATTTTAATATAATAAAAAAGAAGAAGAAGAGCCATTCTTGACGTTAAACAAATACCAATTATGCTCAACTTGACAAAACTTTGTTCCCCTTTTTTTCGGCTGGGCAAAGTATTAAGTCGAAAAGCGTTTGAAGACGACTTGGCTCAAATGTCACATCAATTATCCGGCGGAATGTTCATTTATGTACATATTTGCATTATATTGTAAAAGGTCTTTGATCCGGCAAACATCAATAGCTCTAAAAAGAAATTCTGAGAGTTTTGTTTTCAGAAGAGATTGTGAATGCAATTTTTGATAATTTTTGAAATATTAAATAAATTAATAATGAAGTCATAAATAATAATAAGTAAATCAAAATAAATGAAATACTGAATAAAATTAAATTTAATATTGGTTAAATTTATTTACAATAAATAGCAAATTAAATAGCAAAACAAATTAAAACAAAGATTTGATGTTTGAAAGGAGAAGATTTGCGCGCTCTCTCTCTCTCTCTCTCTCTCTCTTCCTCTCTCTGCCTGTCTAATTCAAAATGAAGTAAATTTAAGTATATTTTTTTATATAAATAAAAATATATGAAATACCTAATAAAAAATTAGTTTAATATTGATTAAATTTATTTAGAATAAATATCAAATTAAATTAAAAATCGTTGATTGAAAGGAGAAGATTTCCTCTCTCTCTCTCTCTCTCTCTCTCTCTCTCTCTCTGCCTGTCTAATTCAAAATGAAGTAAATTTAAGTATATTTATTTATATAAATAAAAATATATGAAATACCTAATAAAAAATTAGTTTAATATTGATTAAATTTATTTAGAATAAATATCAAATTAAATTAAAAATCGTTGATTGAAAGGAGAAGATTTCCTCTCTCTCTCTCTCTCTCTCTCTCTCTCTCTCTCTCTCTTTCTCTCTCTGCCTGTCTAATTCAAAATGAAGTAAATTTAAGTATATTTTTTTATACAAATAAAAATATATGAAATACCTAATAAAAAATTAGTTTAATATTGATTAAATTTATTTAGAATAAATATCAAATTAAATTAAAAATCGTTGATTGAAAGGAGAAGATTTCCTCTCTCACTCTCACTCTCGCTCTCTCTCACTTTCTTTCTTTATTTTTCTCTGTCTCGCTCATTTTCTCCCCCTCTCTCTCAAATTGAATTGAAAGCAATGCAAATATAAATGCATTCAAAGTATAAATATGATAAATTAAACAACTATTTCAGCACAAACTTGAACCAAATGCAAATAAATAAATGGAAATAAGTTTCTAAATACGAATACAATTTGATATTATTTAACAAAACATGAATAACAATGAAATCTCCATCATCTCCATGCTAGACGTGTGATCGATGCAGCAGCATTGCAGAGGCGTGGTGCGAGGAGCGAGTCATTCATTGTGCTTTACAAACTGTTTAATTACCTTTAACTGTCACTCTCCCATCGTGTCAAACCTGTCGGACGTCGGAGCATTGACATGCGTTGAAAAGTCCGGAGCGGTGCTTGGAGTCTGATGGAACATGACCAGGTGGGCAGTGCCGTAGCACGAACCCATCACCGAGGCACCGGCTCAGCAAGGCAACTGAATTGCCACTGACAGGAGCAAAGTTTTAATTGATTTCCTGCACTGCACACAGGACATTGCATTGGAGAAAGGCAGCAGGCGAACATGCATATATATATTTATATATATATAGGTATACCTGGTATGTCTGGTGCATCTGTGGGCGGGGCGATTTGATGCCTGCCGTAAAGTCAGAGCGGAATGCAGCTCTTTCTCCTAAGTAGAGGCCCCAAACTCGTAAAGTTTCGTTTAGTGCAGTGCAGTTCTTTGCGGCACAGTTCGCACAGCACTCAAAATAAAGGCAACAAAGTGTTTTGTGTGCTGTGTGTTTGCCGCTGTGGCAAGCTTGCGACAACACACATAAAGTTGTCAAGCACTCGAGCGTTGCCAGAGCCTGACAGGCTCGTTCTCTCGGCCTCAGCGACAGACATAGACAGTCTAAAGCGGCTCTGTGTGTGTGTGTGTGTGTGTGTGTGTGTGAGGTCGTCGTAGAGATAGAAGCCAAATGTGCCATTTATAATTTAAGCGGGATTAAAGTTTCCTACAATGGCAAACTTGCTGCCTGAACATGCCGCGCGTCAAAAACTTTTTATGGCCTTTGGGGCGGACAACGCGGAAAAAAAACCCGAACTGAAAACTGTAACTGAAAACGGCCCAAGAGTTGCTAGCAAATTTGACATCAAGGCGGCCCAAAACATACCAAAGAGGATTAGTCAGAGCAGCAGCAGTAGCGGAGACAGCAGCAGGAGCAGCAGCAGTAGGAGTAGCAGGAGTAGTAGCCAGCAGCAGCAGTAGCAGCAGCAGCAGCAGCCGCAGCAGCAGCAACAGCAGGAGTAGCACCAGCAGAAGCAGCGGCAGTAGCAGCAGCAGCCAGCAGTCGCAGCAGGAGCAGCAGCCAGCCAGCAGCAGCTAGCAGTAGCTGCCCAAGGCGCAGTCAAAGTGCTCTACACTTTCTATACAGAGATTTTCAGCATCCTCTGCTCTGCTCAACTCTGCTCAGCTCTGCAGCTGCTGCAAAGCAATTGCAGTTTTGGCCTCCATTTTGTTTAGCGTCCACAGAGGCTGTCCGGACGGACGGGGCACGGATACAAGCAAAACACGCGGAAAAGCACGTGAAAAAAAAACGAGGAAAACGACAACAACAACAACGGAGCAACAAGCACCAAACACAACGGCCTGCAATTTCGCAAATTGTCTTGAAATGGCAGAAACGTTTTTCCGACCCACCGAACCACCCAAGCACCGCAAAGCGCTCGGAAATGCCACCGGCAGTCGTTGGATTAATTATGAAAAATACCCACGCCCGCACAGTGGCATGAGGCCGAGGCATGAGACTGGGGCTGAGGCATTCTTGTGAATCGTGCAAAAAATGCGCCCATCTCTCGCTCACTCATCAGGCTGCCTGTCTCGCTCGCTCTTTGAGTCGGTGGGTCAGCAACTTAATTGTCTGTTAAGTGTCACAGTGCGCACGCAAAGTGAGAGCGGCTGCAATTGTGGGTGGTTGGGTGGTTGGGTGACGCTGCTCTGCTCTGCTCGCGCGTCGGATGTGTGTCGTCAGCTATGTTTTGACACTTGGACGCACTTGTCACACTTCCGGCTCCAACTGCAGCTGTGACAGTGCCCACACCTGTGCCCCTACACAGGTGTGCCTCAAGGACGACCGTCTAATTTGACGTGCGCTATGCAACGTGGCAATAACTGAAGGCAAAATAGTAAATCTGGGCATGGCTATGGCTAATTTGAAAGGCAAAGATTGCCGTCTCGACAGAAAGCAGTAAAATATTCGAGAAAATAATATATTTCTTATAACAATTTATTATAATAAAAAAATATATATATACTTATTTATTGAACAATTACAAATTTCAATATTATAAATAAAATTTGTAATAAATTGTACACAAATAAAAATAATTTAAATATAAAAATAAACTATTATTTTATTAAATAATATTAAAATTAATAATTGATGATTTAATAATAATTTCATTATTTTCTAAAATATTATTTGGCATAAAAAATATGAATCAATAAATAAAAAAATAAGTATATATTTTGTTTATTTATTTTAATTAAATATTCTTTTTAAATGCAGCTGAAAACTAAAATCTCGACATATTTAAGTGAGTTTAGTTTCTCTTTTTTTTTCTTTTTTTTTTTAAGAGGATGGCTAAGAAATAACTAAAATTTATGTTTTCTTTATGCTCAACTTTTTTTCTCAGTTTTCGCCATATTTTCGTAGTTTTATAAGATAAACTTGCATTGTGCTAGTGACAGTGCTGAAATTGACCCATTTAAGCCAGCCATGAGCTAATATTTTAGTCAAACATAAAGTCCAACAGACTCCTGTGCTGAAGTGCTAAGAGCCGAAAATCGGATGGATGATTTCTTGACTGAAAAGTGCTAGTTGGCCGCATTTTACTGGCTTTGATTTTCAATTACCTTCACTGGCTTGATTCATATGCACTGAAAAGATGGCCATTGGCAAGACAGTCAGCTCAACTGGCACACGCAGATGTGTGCGTGCGTGTGTGTGTGTAGATATATATGGATGAGCGTATGGTTCGTTGTACGTGGACGTAGCTCTGGCCTTCGGTAAATATTACGGCCTGCGTTGGACATGAATGATGTGCGCTTTGAGTAGAGCATTGTAAAACACTTAACTGAGGCAGCAGCAGAGTTGCAGGGTGAGGGAGTGGCGCTGGTAGAGGCAGAGGCGGTGTCAGGCGTAGAACAGCATCAGAGGGAGCGGCGCTGGTAAAGGCAGAGGCGGTGTTAGGGGTAGAGGAAGCAGCAGCCGAGCCAGCGTGTTGTCCTGGGAATTGCTCGGCGTTCGCCTCTGTCTCTGCTTCCCTCTCCCCGCACACACACACTCACACACCCAACATCCACAGCCAAAAGATTGTGCGCAATTCATTCATTGTGGGCTAGATGAAGTGGCAAGCGGACTGCTGTGTGCACAGCGCATATAACACACTCCATTGAGTCTCGGCCAACACTTCACACTCTTGTGGAAATTACCGAAGCCTTGATTAACTCACCAGCCGCAGCCGTAGCCGCAGCAGCAGCAGCAGCAGCAGCAGGCCTGACCTCAGCTTTTGGAGGACCGACAGCAGCAGCCGGTTTGTGGAGCACGTTAAATTGAAATGCATTCTCCAACATCCAACATCCATACATCGACATGGACATCAACTGCGAAACTGATTGTTCAATGGAGCAAGCTGAAGTGTGTTTTCATTTTCATTTTTATTAATTAAATTCCACAAAGGTGATTTTCTATTGTGCGCAGCTGAGCTCAAAGGGCAACAGCATTTTTCGTCTGCTTCTTGTTTTTTATTTGTAAAAGGACAACGGACAAACAAAAACAAGAAAAAAAAAACGCTTCTCTCATTAGCTAATGGCATGGAATTGCTTTTAGCTGATACGAATCGCGGCTTTAAGTGCTTTAAGCCTGGCCTGGAACAACGAGTTGGGCTTTCCGAAAGGCCGCAGCACCGCAAAGCTTGGCCATTCAACATCCGCTCGCATTGGCAGCAAAGGATTTTCAGCATTTATTGCAATTGTTTCGCTTTGGGGTTGTTCTGCTCTACCCTCTGCTCGGCTGTGCCCGTCTCGGGTAGTTTGACATATTTGCTCGCATGACAGCTCCTTCGTTAAGGTATGCAAAACTACTTCAGTTCTCACTCAATCCTCGCGCCAATCAAGCGGCTCAGTGCTGCGATTCTTCATACCTGGGTGCTTGACTTGAAAGGGCATTCGCACTTCGGCGTTCTTCAATGCTCGTTGACCTTGTTTTTATTTCATTTATTTGTTTTTTGCTGTATTTATTTGCTTTGATAGTGTTTACTTGAATTTTTTACGTATATTTCTGGCTGCCACAGCAAAAGAAAACATTCGGCTTTCCACTCATATTTTTTTCCTTTCATTCAACGCGGAATGGAAGAGCACCAAAGTAAACATAAACAAAGCGGAAAACTCTACGAAAAGCCCGACCGGCAGCTATTTGCACCGATTGCCCTTTTAATCCACAGAATGGCTTAAAACTATTAACAAACGAAGCCGTTTTTTGTGTAATACAATATTGTCGAGAATATGGCCAATGCCCAATGAAATTTAAAGTGAAATACTTCGAAAAATAAAATATAAGTATATGGTTATGGGTAGTAGAACGGTAGTAGAATAGTAGTAGAAAAAGAGTAGAATAGTAGTAGGATAGGAGTAGAATAGTAGTAGAATAGTAGTAGAATAGTAGTAGAATAGTAGTATACACAGTAGTAGCATCGTAATATAACACTAGGAGAATAGTAGTAGAATAGTAGTAGAATAGGAGTAGAATAGTAGTATACATAGTAGTAGCATCGTAATATAACACTAGGAGAATAGTAGTAGAATAGTAGTAGAATAGGAGTAGAACAGTAGTAGCATCGAAATTTAACGCTAGGAGAATAGTAGTAGAATAGGAGTAGAATAGTAGTATACATAGTAGTAGCATCGTAATATAACACTAGGAGAATAGTAGTAGAATAGTAGTAGAATAGGAGTAGAACAGTAGTAGCATCGAAATTTAACGCTAGGAGAATAGTAGTAGAATAGGAGTAGAATAGTAGTATACGTAGTAGTAGCATCGAAATAGAACATTAGTAGAATTAATAGATTTTGCTATATAAAAGGATATTTAAAGACATTTTATTCTGTTTTCCTTCCACAACAAGGAATACATTTTAAGACAACGCCTAACGGTATATACCAAGAGGATAATCAAATCCAGGTCCTACCATATTGCCACAATCTTAACAAGTCTGAAACAAATACCTCAAATTGCAAACAAAACAATTTTCAATTCCTCTTTAACTATTGTTAAAGATGAATCCACAAATATTGCGCATACGCCGCATCGTCTCGATTAAATTTCGATTTAGTCACAGAGCCAACCAGCATTTTGTTTATAAATGAGTTTTAAGCTTAGCCTGTCAGCAGTGCTGCCAGTTTAGCCTATTTCAGGCTAAAGTGGTCTAACTCATTTGTAATATATACATGGAAAGTCGAGGAAGACTATGCTGACTATGTAGTCCTTAAGACTAGTCCTAGTCCTAAAGTAAATACTTAGAGGGAATACTTTTATATTATATTATATATTATATTATATTATATTATATTTTCGTATAGTTTCCTCAATTTTTCATCTAGTCCGGTATCCCAGCATTTCTTTCCAATATTTTATCCTGTTTCAACCGACTTTTATGCGCAATCCAGTTTATTTCGGAGCTCAACAGCGGGCAACACTGCCTGGCAGACGCGAGACAAGTTAAGTCAGCAGAGTGAATGGACAACGGATGATCGGAGCTGGTGGCTCATCAATTACCAATTGAATTGATGCATTTCGCCCTCGGCCAAGCCGTATATTGGATACGTTGCACATCTCATTAAGCTCGCATTGCTGTCTGCCGCTGAGTCGTTTGTCAAATGTGTGTGTGTGTGTGTGAGTGTGTGGGTGTGTGTAGGAGAGATGCGAGATTCTTGGTTGAAGTCTCCTGCGATGATGATGTCGGCCATGGCGTGGATACCGCAGCCGCAGGCCGCAATTGAAGCACGCCGGGCATTCAGGCATTCAGAGGCGCGCAGTCAAAGCCAAGCGGCGATGTCAATTAAAATTGTGGCAAAGTCAAGCGGTGCTCTCACCCGCGAAACAGTTATGGTCCCAAATCAAAATAAAAGCAAAGGAAGAGGGAGAGGGAGGGGCAGAGCCGCAATGGCAGCCACAGCTGCATGCAGCGCATACAGCAGCCAAGTGGCATCCACATGCTCGCCTGAATGTGCATATGTAATTGCGGTTATTTGACTGAGAGTCAGCCCGGATCCGGGTATCACACAGTTATACGAAACGGGGGGAGGGATGCATAATGACGGGATGCCTTTCAGAGCGCTCGGCTCTTCAATAATTCAAGCATTTTCACACTTGCGGTCAGGTACTCCCACATGGACATGCCTTCGATGAGTGGGCGTTATTGCCGATGGATCGGTGGGCGTGGCCGGCTGGATGGCAGCTGCATGCATGCATGCCTGCATGCAAATTATGCATTTGTTCCACAACTCAAACGAGCTGAGTCGAGTCGAGTCGAGCTGATCTGGAGCTCAATGCATGCAGCAAAGTGGCAGTAATCAATGCATCCTGCGTCTATTTATATTCCTGCAGGGTAATCAAAAGAACTGCAGCATTCATTCGCACTTATTTACATACACACTCGGCGTCTAGGCATGCAGGTAAGAGCAAATAACACACCTGCCCCAAAAACTTCCATCATCTGTCTCCCCCTCTCCCTCTCTGTTTCTCTCTGGCACACGTCAATAAAGTTCAGCCAATTTATTGCTGAATATTAATATGAATTCAAATACAAATACGCAAATAAATGCAAATGCAATTTAAGCCTTACGGCCTTTAATTGATGATGCGGCTCCATTCGCTTGTGAATGCCGCTGTGAATGCCGAATTGGAAACGTTTTCATTCAATGCCGAAAAGCCCCAACAAATTAGTATTTCAATAATGTGGGACCGTGCGGAATAGATGTTTATTTCTATGACTCGAATGTGAATTGGTAGCCAGACGAAATGAATTCAATTTAACATAATATTTAACAAGAGAGAGGGGCAGAGGGCAGAGGTAGTCATGGCTTTTCAACTATGGCAATTTTAATACAACAGCTATTATGCCTAATACTTGATTTATTTGAATAAGATTAACTGTCTTTAGGGTATATATACTTATATATTCAGAGTTGATCTGTCAAAGGACTTAGCCAATCTATTTAGCTTTGGCTTTGTGAACTTCTTATTCATATAAAATCTATTTCAATTAGAAACTTCGTGAGGCTTCCTTTGTGAGCAAAAGTTTCAATTTGAAAACAGCAAAAATCACATCAAATGTAGAGCATTTTTCATTGATTTCACCTAAGCCCATCCATTTCCCTTCAATTTATTAAAATTATATTTTGACTGTGCAGCATTTCTCTTCATTTTATGTAAATCATAATTACACTCTCTTCTTTTAATAAACATTATAATTACACTCGAAAACATTAATTTGGACTTTTGAATAAAGTAATATGCATCAGATTTATTTCGTTTATTTCGAGTCGATTCATTTGATATTAGAGAGCATTTTCATAAAGTAATCTCTCAAAATCTTATTAAAATAATTAAGGAACCGAAATACTATATATTATAATAATAATAATATATATAATAATATATTATTATAATTCGGGTTGCTCTCAATATGAAACTTTCAAAACTCTCTTTAAAAATTGACAAGGAAATTTAAGGATGTAGATGAAAGAAAAGATAAGACTTTATTTTTCTGCCAACTCGTTTTATCTTTCTATTATTTAATTTATGAAAATTAAGATTTATTGCAGAGAGAACTATTCAAGCATTAATTAAACGTTTCATTTATTTTTTCAAAATTAAAAAATAATATTTTAGCCCTTCATTTATTTGCTCTAAATTATAACAAATTTAATGAGGGCTCTGAATTACATGGCTCGTAAATTGCAGGAACAACACTTTCAAGATGAGTACTCTTTGATCTAAAAGCAATTGTTTTAATATGTTTAATTTTAGATTTTAATTTCTTTTTATTTACTTATTTATTTTTTCTCTATATGTACACACATGCATATTTTATTTTACACCGAAGACCCGTAAACATTTGACAGGAATTGTTAAAATCTAAAGTGGAAACTCATGTGGCACGTCTAAGCCACGTGGCGTGAAGCCATATTTTGCACAGCTGCCACGCCCACGTTAACGTGTCACCTTAGTCACAGCGCCTTATGTTGACAGCCTGCCTGAAAAATAAGCACCTTTGGGGCTTTCAGGTAAGTGTTTCTCATTAAAACCTTGACCTCAGCTGTTGCATTAATTTGCCATCGACAGAAATTGACGAAGAAATCAAGCAACATACATTTATTTAGTATATGCCAGAGATATATATATATATAGAGGCTATAAGGAAAAGTTCCTCAAACATTAATGCACTCTCTTCTCCCCTGCTAAATGCTCAATTTGCAAAGCAACAATTAACCAGAAAGCGACTGTCGATTGGCATTGAACACTCTGTTCCAATCGAACTGTGGCCGAGAGTCTCACTTAACTGTTATTGTCGAATGGCACTTGGAGTGGGTGGGGGAAGCTGGGAAACGGGGGGATGCTGGATACTGGATACTGGATACTGGTTGTCCAGGTCGTAGTGTTAAGCATTACTGCTTGATCGCTCCACTGAAGTGACTTTGTAATGCAATTGAACTCATTTTGTAAGAGAATAACGGAAACGTGAGCTTGGCCACAGCAGGAGCGGAGCGGAGGGAGTGGGAGTGCGGCCATCGACTGTGAATGGAAGGGAAACACAAAGGCAAACGTCAAGTGCTCGATACTTGGTCGCGCATTTAACGAAAATCAGCAGAGAGCAAAAGCCAGGGAGAAGGAGGCGTGAGCGAGAGCGAGAGCGAGAGAAAACGTTGATTTTTCGTGCTGCTCGGGCGCCTCGAACATTCACAGATGCCAAATGGCAAACGAGGTGCCAACTGGCGGGCAGCAATACGACCGGAAAGGAAAAGCTGCTTTGTTCGTTTAGTTGCGTGATATTTCAATGGCTGACTGCTTAATCGTGCGGTAGCAGCAGCAAAGCGGCGGAGCAGGAGCCGACAGGCAGGCGGGCAGCAGCAGCAGCAAATAGCAGGAGGTGGCAGGCAGGCATCGTGTCGATGGTGTCAAAAGTTAATGCCAATGCGGCGATTTCCATTTGACCTCGTTGCACGACTTCCACTAAGCAGTCCTGGAATCAATGACAAAGAGCATTGCAAATTTCATTGTTTGATTTGGCACTTCTTTTTTTTTTTTGGTTTTTTATGACTGCGCTGTCATTGTTCTCAGTTTACAAATGTTGTTCGCACTTTTTACGTCAAATGACATCGGTGTGCCACACACATACATACAAAGATACATTTGTGTGGCAGCAAAAAAGGGACGAGAACCGTAAATCGTACGTGGCATGAATTTATGTTTGGCCCAGTTCTCGGTCACGCAATTTACGTGCATTTACCCGAAATGAACTAAATTGCATCTTTAATGCCAGCATTTTGACCAACAGAACGCTAAGCGGTCGGACGACGCGATTCTGCAGTCATAAAAAATTTAACCAAAATTGAGTGAAAATGCTTTATGCACTGATCTACGTGTGAGATACCCTGGCAGGAGTTGCCTGTTTGATAAAATGTCAAATTATGCTCAGCAGATAGATATAACACAATAAACCGTTTAGCTCAAAAGATTGCGCATATTTGCGATATTTTTCTCACTGCTTGTGCAAGTTGCATTTACATAAATAAACAGTTGTGCTACATTTGCACATCATAAGAAAGACTTCGCTTTGCCTTGATTCGAGCTGTGTGTTAGAGAGAGAGAGAGAGAGGGAGCGCGCTAGCTTCAAGCTTTAACGTTGCCGCTGGCAGCGACTAAGCTTCAGCTTCGCTTTGGGGTCGCCTGATATTACCGTTGCTTATTTGCAAAGCTCCAAAATACCATATATTGTTCGCAAAGCTGCGGTGTAGCTTGATCTTAGGCGTTGTTATATTTTCAGTTACTTGTACTCTCTTAACTTCATACGCGTCATATTACGCTTTGCTTAAGCTCTTTATAGCTCTCATGCTCATTAGTTCTCTTAGCTCATCGGCTTGAGCTTGCTCAGTGCGGCATTCGTGACGCGAGCATATTTACAGTTAGAATTAAACATAGAGCAGAGTATGCATGGGCAGCTCTTCTCTTTTTTTACGACTTTCACAGAAAGCTCTTCTTTTTGCGCTGTTCCCGCTTACATATGTAGGTGTGAGAAGTCCTGCACCCTTGCCTCTCGCTCTCTCTCTCTCTCTCTCTCTCTCTCTCTCTCTTCCTTGCAATTGCATTTACATAAATATGCATTCTTATGCTTTTTTCGAATCTTCAATTGCTTAGCAGAAAATTTACATAGTATGTAGGATGTGTATGTATGTTTATGTAAGCTTGCTATATATACAAATAAAATTACTTTATACATATATAAAATTACATTATACTGTATATATATAGAAACTATGGCATTTGGCAAGACCCATAAGCACTTACCTATGTACATATGTGAAAATCTTTATGCAGCCCTAAGCTAGTTCAGCATGCAGAAACAACATCTCAAAAATAATAATATATGCACTTACCCTATAGCATTTGACAGCTCCAAGAGCGACTTCCCAGTTGTGGCTGGGGGTACACAGGCACTCTCATAAATGTATATGCTGATATTGTCAGCCCTAGGTAAAGAGACAGACAGATCGAGTGACATGTGAGCGGTGTGAGTGTCAGTGTGTGAGTGTGAGTATTATGCTTGTGTTTCAAGTCAGCGCACAGAGTGAAACTCATACGCCCCGTTGCACAAATCACAAATCAGCTCTGGAATTGACGAAGCATCCGAAATTGCGCAACAAAGCCACCACGATTTACATGCCAGCTTGAGTGGGAGTACTCGTATTTGTACACACGCGACTCTACATACACGCACACACATACACGCATACATATACATATTTAAATTTACAATTGCCGAGGGAGTTGGGTGAGCGGTTTGATGAGCTGGCTTATGCACGAGTGTGGCTGGGAAATTAAATACTTATTGCGATTACAGAGGGGCCGCAGTTCGACAGGCACAAACGAGGCCAGAAATTAATAGGAGCATTGTTTTGGGGCGATTTGATGGCTTTATAAGTAATTCGGGGCGACAGCTGCTGCTGCTGCTACGGCTCCTGCTGCTACTGCTACTGTTCCTCCTAATGCCGACGGGCACAATTTCACGTTTCGTTCATAAATTGCTGCTCAAATTGGCTGTGCTCCACATTACCTGGCGCATCATTCAAATTATTGAAGAAGTTGCGTCTCTAAGTTGCCATCAAACTGAAATTTATCTCGTTAGCCCACTCTGGCAGCGCCGGGTCCAGACAGCTGTCACTGCAGTGCCTAAGCAGGAGGCGGCAGCCGTCGACAGGAGTCGACAGCAGAGGCTGCAGGAGGTGGCAGGAAACGATGAGTTGTTGCGACACCCGGCGACAGTTTTGAACGAACTCAAATTATGAGCCGGAGACAGCAATCGATACGAGTCTGGCTATAATACATACACATATATATGCATGTATGTGTGTGTTTGTGTAAGTAGATGATGTCATCGACAGATGCTTTGCTGGCTTTAATGAAATCAATTTAATTATTTATTTCCCTCGTGCCTCGTTTGCATATTTATTAAATGTTATTCCTGCAGCACAAATATTTTTGCAGAACAATCAGCTTGGCTTCGATTTTATGGATTTTCCCATTGCGCTGCGATCATAAAAGTTTAACGCGATTTCCCAATAACATTTGATAGCCATAATTTGACATTTTCATTTCTCATTTTTCCATAATGTTAAGAAGATTTCAAAACTGCAATTTCAAGATGATGACACTATCTATACGACTGTCTGAATATGCATTGATGATGGGATATACGAACGGAAGACTTGCATATTTACTTCTGTTTGCTTAAATTAAGTAAGACACAGCTTGAGGTATTTTAAAGTTGTGTTTGGTCAGTTCTTTATGATTTAATTATTATTATTAGGTAGATCAATTAAAATTGCAATAGCCAGCTCAATTCGCTCTTGGGCCTCCTGCTCTGTTTGATGTTACAGTTGCACATTCGAACGTGAATACTTATCAAAGGCAAAGAGAGTCTAGAAAATCCGATAGAGGGCGCGTTTTCACACCTATTTATACATATATACCAAGTAATAAGAAAATATTGACTGCAGCTGATGAGCGTGTAAAATGTGAGCCCGGAGAATACTTAGCGTTAAGGCATTTGAATTATTGTATTGCATGTAAGAAAAGTGAAAAGAGAGAGAGAGAGAGAGAGAGAGAGAGAGAGAGAGAGAGGAAGGAGGGGGGGGGTAAGTAGGGAGTGCCATGATAGCACCATGATAACATGACTTCATTTGATCTTTGTGTGTGGGGTGACATGGAATGTAAGACTTAAGGTAAGGGTAAGGGGTAAAACTGGGACTCCAAATTTAACAGCTGTAAGTGCATACATATGCATGATAACTCTTTGACTTTGAATGATGAAAGCATTTCTAAGATTATCATATATAGTAGACAAGGATTTTAGGTAAAGATAAGTAATGTGGCCAAATTCTCAGTAACTTCCACATGTAGCAGTGTTTCCTAATAAAATAATACTAAATATATGTACCATGTGCCATACACTACTACATTATATATATATATATATATATATATATATGTTCACATTTAACATTCAATGCCTATATAAAAACTAAAATAATTCACAATTGTTTCGCCTCAACTCTCGTCTTTAGACACCCAACATTTACAGTAAAACAAACAATTTGTATTAAAAATCAATTGTAACCTGGCATACCACGCCCCCTGCCCTGTCCCCATCCAGCCGCCTCTAAGAAAGGAAGCAAAATTGAATTTAATCTAAAGGTCCGGTAAATGGAATTCGGCTTGGTATTCCCATCCGTTTATGACCACAAATTCATAAACATTTTTGCAGCCAGCTGAAATTATTAACTCTTACTTGTGCCGAGCTGAGCTGTTTGGCTTTCATTGTGTGTGTGTGTGTGTGTGTGCGAAGTCGTAAATAAAGGAGGGAAATGCTCGCTCGGTTGCCCTGGCCTGGCCAGGCACAAAAGGAATTTCATATGAAATTCCAGTAAGCGAATTTGTGACTTTTTTAATGAAGCTAAACAACAATTATTACAACAAATCCAGAGGGGGAAGCAGTTGAGGCAGGTGGGGCAGCTGGGGCAGCTGGGGCAGCTGGGGCAGCTGGGGCAGCTGGGGCAGCTGGGGCAGCTGGGGCAGGTGAGGCACCCTGTGGCGCAGTTGAATAACAACAGAATGTTTTATTTCTTTTCTTTCTTTGGCAGTTTGGCTGCTGCTCCTGCCCACTGCACATAGCCGGAGTGCGCCGAGTGGGCGTGCTGTCATCCTAAATTTTAGGTGACAAGTTGCCGACACTCATGTGTGTGTGTACGTGTGTGTGTGCGTGTGTGCGTGGGTGGATGCGTGTGTGGCAGAAGATGTGGCACGGGCAAACGTTGTTGGTGTTAGCATCAGCGTCTGTTTGTATCTGTGTGTGTGAGGGTGCATGAGTGTGTGTGTGTAGTATCAGTGTCTGTTTGCATCTATGTATGCAAGTGTGTGTGAGTTTGTGTGTGTGTGCCTGTGCGTAAAATATATTTCCGAAAATTAAATTTTAATTATTCATGTCTGTGCTGGTAAATTTTAATTAAACGCTTTTAATGCCGCCTCTGCTCCCCAGACGGGGATTCACATCTGGTTTGCTTATTGTATTTTGCAAAACACAAAAACTCGTCTCTCTCTCTCTCTCTCTCTCTCTCTCTCTCTCTCTCTCTGTCTCGCTCTCTCTCTCTCTCTCATTCTCTCCCCGTGGCTTTTTTGGATCTTCGCCGTAATTACATACATTCAAATATTTATTCACACATCTGCAAATATTTATACTTTTCGCACTTTGAGCACATAATTGATTCCAGAGCCCAGCCATAAATTGTGTCAGTTTTTGGATAAGGCTATGAACCGTTTCTTTTCTTATAGGCTTTACACATCTCTATAGGCTCCTTCAATATTATTTAATTTATGTCGATTCTTTTGCAATTTTATTTTCTTTGCAATTTAGAATAAAAAACACACAGTTTATATTAATTGAATTTATTAATTATTACTCCAATTGTATACATTTCATATATCCACTTTAAATTGGATGCTTAAGCGGGCCAAGCTGTCGTCGCCGATTCAGCCTCGTTTGGATGGGGCAAGCAATTAAAAGCAGGAAAGATAATTAACCCAATGCCATGTTATCGGATTGTGCTGGCAAAGCTGCACCGTTTGCAGCGGCCGCAGGTTGTTGTCCAGCCACAGCTGCAGTTCCAGCACCGTCTCCTGCTACAGTCCCGTTTCCATTTGCCGTTTTAGATTGGGTCTGTGCCACAAAATGGGCAACGGGCACAATGCGCCTGCATGTTCATTCGTGTTCGTGTTTTTGTAGTTTTTGTCGCTTTTGTCCCGAGGATAGTAAATGATTCCTAAATTTTGCTGGTAGAGTCGCTTTTGTTGCGCTGTGTTTCGAGCTTCGTATGCAATTTCAATTTTCCGCCAGCGCTTTTCGCCATTTTCCATTTCCGCAGGCCGTCTTCTATGGAGACACAAAGACAGAGAGCGAGAGAGAGAGAGGGAGAGAGATATAAGGGTGGGGGAGTGCGTGTGCCTGCGGGCGTTTGAGCAACATAATCTGATTCAACTAGTTAAATTCGTTCAGCTGCTTTCGTGACTCTACCGTAAACGGTTCACACGAAATGCTCAATGGGCCCGCACACGCCCCCAAATGCAGCCGAAAAAACTGCTAAAACTCGTCTGGCTCTGCCATTAAATCTCAATTATGTTAACTGAAAAGGGGCCAAACGCTGATGCCATTATAATGAATTGGACGCCGATGCCGACTTCGACTTTGAACCTTTTTTATGCGCAAACAATTTCAGCTCTGTACTGCATGCTGAACCGAATTCACGCATGATTTCCCACCCACAATGCCAGTCAGTCAACCAGCCAGCCAGTCAGCTCCTTCTCACATTTGAATTGGCCGGCTCGGCTGGGCGAGGATTTGTGGCCGAAGCTGCCAAGACGTGGGTGCTAGTTCCTCTAAAATAACAGACTCTCGGCACAGCCTCTGGCGCTACAAGCAGCAACAGCCACGTCTCAGAGCTAATCATAGAGCAGGCTGAGCCCGACTTGTGGATACGCTGGAATATGATGAATTACGGGAGAGTGCAAATGGAGCAAAAGCTGCTGAGGTGCTGTCTATATTTATATTCTGTCTCAAACCTAAGCAAAATATTTTAAATATTTTATATTTAATACTTAATGTTTACAAAATTAAAAAAAAAAAAAAATAAAAAAAATATATATAAACGTTTTATTATTTTATACACTTATTATATATATTTTTAAAATTTATTTTATTGTTAATTTTTACAATAAATTAAAATTTATATTTATATTTATTTAGTATATTGGCTTTTATTAATTCAGAAATTAAGCCTAAGTAAAATATTTTAAGTATTTAATATTTAATATTTAATGTTTACAAAATTGTATACACTTATTATGTATATTTTGAAAATTGTTTTTTATTGTAAATATTTACAATAAAATAAAATCTAATGAAAATATGTCTTGCTTAAATTATTTTAAATTTTAAAATTAGCTTTATGTTGTTTCACTAACTTTGCTTATATATTTTTATACAGTTTTTTTTAGTGTGTATTATAATTAGCTTATAAAATACAAATATAAATGCATTTCATATGAAATATGTTTATATTTATTTTTTTAGTATATTGGCTTACAAATTCTGAAATTAAATCAGTTTAAATAGTTATTAAGTATGTTAAAAGAATACAATATAAATAAACATCTTTATATTTTTATAAATAATTTTTAACATATTTAAAAATTATTAATAATAAAGTTCTTTATTTATATCTTTTATTATGCTAACCTCGATTCTCCTTTCAACTATAATGCAAATTCTTCTAATTATTTTAAGCCTTTTTAATGGCTTTTCTCTTACATTTTCCAGAATTCAGCCCTTTCTCTGGTCTCTCCTTTGAGAGCGGTATACCCACAGAGCTTGCATACCCATTGATAGGGATGGGGTTTTCATTTTTTGGCGCTCCCAACTTGCTGTAAGAGAAAAGTTTCCTTTTGTGTAACTTTTGCGCTGTGTTGTGTTTTAATAGGAGCAAACTTGCTGCTGCTGCCAATTTATTTGTTCCTTTTGTTTAGCCAATTTCTGCTGTGTATTCGCCGCGCTCCCCTCTGCGAATACGTATGTATTAGGCTCAGCCGGAACACCTCCATGGACATGGTGCATAACATCTATGCGCTCATGTGTAAGCAAGGTTAGAATGTGGCTAAAAGGGGGTGTGGCAGCCTAACCAGCACGTTTGTAATCCGTGGCCGTGCCATAAATTTCAAATTGTTTTATTGCGCCTAATTTGCGTCGAACAAAAGGGTTTGCCATTCGTCGTCTATTGATTGTGGAATCGACAATCGCATTATTCATGTTTTTCGCCCCGTTAATGCATCCACGGGCTTAACGCCTGAGCAAATCCGATTTGGTTTGAGTGCTTTGGCCCTTAATCTTAAATGTGCGGAATTTGCGCTTTGCGTAACTTTTTTCTATTTTTTTCTATTTATTTTCTACGTTTTTTGTTCTTTCTTTTTGCTTTTTATTTTTCAAGAAAAACACATCCATAAATATAAAAAACTTTGCTGCACTTGCACAGACGAGTCAAGTCGAGTAAGTCTTCGTGTTCTAGTTGCAAAACTTTTCGAGAACCTTGAAAATGTCTAAAGTGCACGCAATTCAAGATTATATATTAAATACTATATATATATATATATATATATATATATATATATATATATATATATATATATACAAAAATTCTTGCCTTTCGCTATCAACTGCAACGGATTTTTTTCTGCACTTGTTTACCTTTTTTTTCGCTCGCTCTCTCTCCCCCTCTCTTTTACTCCCTGTCTCTGTCTTTGTCGCTATCTCTGTTTTATTTGAGTTTCTAGTTTTGTCGCACCGGCACTGGAAACGAGCGAAAATTCTGAGTGGCTGCCAGCTGGGAACTGGCAGACCACTTTCTTATTCGTATTCCTGCTTCACAACTGACGATATTAACTTGGCTATCTCAGCAATTGCTTTGCACTCGCTACTTTGTATCTGAGAAATTCCTACACTACTTTCAGCAAGAAAGTATGCTCGACTCTGGGCGGGTATGAGCGACCAACAAATGCTCAGGCTGCTAAGTTTCGCATAAGCGAAATAATAAAACTTTAGCTTTAAATTACGTATAATATATAGAAAGTAATAATAAACTGAATTTAATATAGTTATAAACAAATAATAATAAAATAATGTAATAAAAATAATTTTTCACCTCAGCAATTCACAAATTAAACCATACAGCTATAGATAATATATATTACTTATTTATTTTATTGTTACAGAGAATTAATTCTAAATAACAATTTAAATTAAAGCCAGAGCAACAAAGGCCGTCAGGCAGTTTTTTTTATGTTTTTTTTTTATTACATATATTTACATTATATACATAATAATTCAATGTTTAGTGTATTAAGTATTTTTATAAAATTTTCTATATTCAATTTATTGGGTTTTTGGATAAGGATATTGTGTGTGGGACAATTGATATATATCTAGATTTTATATTTATTTTTATGCTGGATTTTAATACATTAAACTTTTTTTTTTTATATGTGATTATTTCATTTTTATTATTGTGAGAGCATATTTTAGATTTTTGTGTGCATATTTATATATTTTTTATTAATCTTTATGTTTTCATATATAATATATATAATATATATTTATTTATAATTTTGTGCACAATTAACAGTAGTTTCTATACACTAATTATTCAATTATGGATTCAACTTATTTTAACCAGCAACAATTGGGTTTCTCGTTTTCAATAGAATCTAAATGTTAATCAGAAAATGCCAAGTGGCTCAGCGAACGTAATTCAATCGAAATATATTGTCTGTCTAGCTCGAGTCCTGGGAGAAAAATAAATAAAGGCTGAGTGAGTGAGAGGCGTAGAGCGAGTGAGCGAGGCAGGCGTATATGAAATGAGATGAGAATGGACATCAAGCTGTCCATGGCATACACACACACACACACACACACACACGCTCACATACAGAGAGAGGGAAAGAGAGAGCTGCAAGAAAAATGTTTCATGCCACTTGGATATTTAATGGCGTTCAGCACAAACACAAATATAAAATGTGCTCGAGTACAAATACAAAGCCATAAGTCTACGTGAGAAATCAAAAATGTTGCGATAAGCACAAGGACTAGAGCCATGTCCTTTGGCACTCCGGCTCCAGTTCAGAGCCGCAAGCCAAGCGCTCGCCATTCACGAGTGCGAGTGCAATGCCGGATTATCGAGCACGTACGAGAAAATCGAATCGAGTCGACTCGAATCGAATCGAAACGAATCGAAACGAATCGAAACGAATTGAGTAGAGCTGCGTTGCGTTGAGTCGAGCTGAGTCAAGCCGAAAAACTTCAAATTTAGATTGAAGTGGCTGCCGCGCGACCAACCGACTGACGGCGTACAAAAAATGACGCAAGCTGGCTAAGCCTCACCTTGTTAGCGGCTTGTTTGCTTTTCAATTTTCGGTCTGAAGCCGAAAACGGCAATAAATCCTGTCCCAAGTGTGCGCCCAAAGTACCCCTAGCATCCTTCACTGGCGCCTCGACTGCAAGTGGAATCCAAGAGCACTCACTGCTGCCCCCAGACGCCCAGACCCCCATAGCCCCAGCATAGCCAACTCCTCCTGCCGTCCTCTCCCCCAGCTGCATAAATTAAAATGTGCCACATGGCATCGACGCCCAACGTCTTGTTGCTCCCAAGATGGATGAATGGTCCACAACTCAGAGCAGTCTCTCCACCCTGCAGGCTCCTGCCTGCAGCCTGCAGCCTCCTGCTGGTCGGCGTTCAAGCACCTGCATGCGCTCACACTGAGCTCGCTTTACTTTTTCGTCCAACTTAAGCCTCAGCTGCACTTCTTACAATATTTAAAACTTGAAACAGTCTTATTTGCACGATTATACGTCTATAGACTGGACTAACACATACAATTGCAAGGGAAACACTCGAATGATACGACTTTAAAGTATGCTTAAAGTGTATTCATGTTTTATTTACGGCAATATTAAGTGGGCCACTTTCAGCTTGGCCTGGCTAATCTTTAGCTTTAAGACGGAGCTGAACAAAAACGAGGAACGTGTGCAGATTTTATAAGCCTGTAAATTGTTGGGATTTAATTTTTGCTTTATGTTTTTGATATTTATTATTTATTAGTTTATTACATTTTTATACTTTGGATATTTAAATTTTATATAAATATTTTATTCGGTCTATCGCTTATATTTTGTGCTAAACAACCTTTGACCTTTACTTTTCGAAGAGAAGACGTGAACTTGACGCAACTTTCTGACACATTTCATGCCAATTTTTGCTCACACCTGAGAGATTTATTATATTAAACAAGTAGAAGTGGGTACTATACTACTATGTATATATATATAGAATATTAATATATATGTATGTATTAGTTGGGCTTTTATATATGTATAGCTACAGCGGCGGTCATTAAAATAGTAATGGGAGTGAATATGCTTAAAGTGCTATTAATTTAGATTTCTTTCAGTTGCACTTCTGCATATCGATTATATATATATTCGACGGACCCATGTTCTTTTTTTTAAATCAATTAAATATACCATTTTGTTGATGTTGTCGATAATAATCATATTATTTGGTTCAAGTAGACTTGTTGACATCACTCTTTGAATATGATATCTCTCAAGTGTCTGCCTACAGCGTATAGTGCCCGTCTCTGTCAAAAGGTCTAAGGTTGCCACATGGGTCACTCGAATATGGAGAGCCCTGTATATAGATTATAAATTGGAATTGCCAGCTCAAGCCTTCATGCAATCGTTTAGTTTCATTCCCCATGAATACCTCTTTAGCTACTCCTAATTCATAAATATTCCATGTTTATGATATGAGCATTATAGACGCCATTCATAGTCTTAGCAGTCTTAAAAGAAAATCTAGTTGAAAGCGTGCGCCGCATATAAAATGGAAAATGAAAATGAAAACATGATCAATTATGCAGGGGATTATTTATGTGTCGGCATAAGTACATACATATATATACCTATACATATATATACTTATACATATACAAATATAACCTTACGCTAGTCAAATGAAATTGAATTTGTGGCCGCTCTTCTGGCCATAAACTATTGGCAAGTGAGCTCGTAATTTAAAGTTTACATATCAAAGGCGTTGCGGCAGCTCATGAATTTCATTCATTGCCATGCAATCGAGTTAATAAAATAAGAAAAAGGCCAAAGATCTGCCGGAGAGCGGCACGTGAGGTCCATCACTTGAGGCGATTCGCTGGCATCGGCTTTCGCTTGACTTTTGGGCGCCGCATTGAAATAAACAATTTATCTCGTAATTTAAAGTTTACATATCAAAGGCGTTGCGGCAGCTCATGAATTTCATTCATTGCCATGCAATCGAGTTAATAAAATAAGAAAAAGGCCAAAGATCTGCCGGAGAGCGGCACGTGAGGTCCATCACTTGAGGCGATTCGCTGGCATCGGCTTTCGCTTGACTTTTGGGCGCCGCATTGAAATAAACAATTTATCTGGATGCCAAGCAGTTGGCACTATTTAAGAATCGCTCGGACTTGGTCTAGTGTAATAAATATTGCAGGACTTCATTTGTATGCCAAACCACGGTTTTGTCTATCAGCTGGCGACTCGACATAATAACCAGGGAGAGAGAGAGAGAGAGAGATAGAGAGAGAGAGGGAGAGATAGAGAGAGATAGTGGGGGAGAGAGAGTGAGTTGGCCCAACGGTCCAGACACGAAATAATGTGATGCAAATTTCGTGTAATCATATGCAAAGTCGCCTGCTTCACAGCGCTGTCAGTGTGCTTGAGCTTCATTTGGCTACGCAGGAGGAGCAGGTGATGGGAGCAGGAGCAGGAGCAGGAGTACGAACGGGGAAGGAGTCACATCAACGTCGGCGACGACGGCAACGAAAGTTTTTGCTCTCGACAACTGTGTGATGAGCTGGGAATGATGTTGCTGCTGCAGCAGCCGCAGCAGGAGGCGTGTCAAGGGCTTACGAGGTCAGTGAGATGTCGAGAGGTCGGTTCGCATGTTCAACACCATCACACACAAGTGCAAGCCACACAAATATAATGAACTTACGTGCCCACATAAATATTCATTAATTTGCATCAGACACAGTCGACTTCCTTTTCTTTATAGTCGCTGCAGCAGGTCGGACTCATAGATCTACTTGTCGGCATGTGTAATCCGGGGCCGAGCTGACTGCAAAAGCACAGCGAAATCCTTTGCAAAATGGGCTAATGAATGGATCAGCAGTGGCCAAGGGAGAGCATGAGGCTTAAATCGTCTATTTGCAACTCAGCGAAATTGTTGCGCGCCCAACCGAAATTTACAGCGCGCGTCTCATTAAAATGTAATTTCTCAACTTGTTACTGAAAAACTTTGATAATTTGGGTCAGGGCCGCACATCATCAGCATCAGCATCAGCATCAGCATCCGCAGCTAGCAAAGCTTCATTTTCGGCTCCAGCTCAGTCCTGCCCCACCCCTGCTGGCCATCCTCCAACATCGGCGAAATCAACCCCAGCTGTTGAGCTACTCATGCAGATGCCACACCTTGAGGATAGCAGCAGCAGCAGCAAGGTGCCGCAGCTGGTGGCAGCTACCTATTACCCAGCCACGCCTCGCTGATTATCTGCCGGCTGTACGCAATCGGCCCAAATTTGTGATTTCAATTAGCCGCAAAGTGGAAGAGTTAAGTTTTGATTAAGTGAATGGCGTCAACACAATTAGGTCGTCGCTGCAGTTAATTGACATACAGCTGCACAAACATGACCAATGCACCAACGGCACCTGCACCTGCACCCACAACAACAGCAGCAACAGCAACAACAAACCTGGCACCGTGCAACACGAATCGCTGCGGCATCGCCTGAAACCCGCAACACAAATCTTTAATGGCGAGTCGACCGCATATACGATTGTGGCTGGGGCACAGTGGGGCAAGAACGATGAAATTATGCATATCCGGACAAATAGTTCGAAATGTGTTTAGAGACGTGTTTTATTTAAAATAAAATAAATAAATATACAATATGCATAAGTATATAAATATATATAAAATATAAATATATATAAATATAAAACAAATAAATATACAATATATAAAGATGTAAATATTGGATATAAATATTGATGTCGTGAAATATTAAAATACTGCAGTTAATAATATAAAAATATTGCAAGATTAACATTTAAGAATATTAAAAATTAAAAATATAAAAATACAAGAATATTAAAATATAGCAATATAAACATATAATAATATAGGTATATAGAAATACTGCAAAACATGATAATATAATATAATATAAATATAAAAAAAATCAAAAGTACTTTTTTTATAATACTATTATTAACATAGTTTGATATTCACTAAGATATGATATTCAATAAAAAATAGAGAAATATTTTAATGTAATAAGAATAGTAAAATTCAAAGTATATAAATATGTATTTTTAGGTAGTAATATAGAAAATTTTAATTATTGAAACATTGAATATTTAAATAATTTATATTATAGTAATAATATAAATATAATAAAATATTGAAAAGTATTTCTTTTTATAATGCTATAAATATTCTTTCACTCCAATAAAAAATTAAATTAAATATAGAAATATTAAGCTTTTGAAATGTGGAAAAAAAAACAAATATATATATATAATATAGAAATATGTAGAAATATTGAGTATTAAATTATTTAATGAAATAAGTAAATATGAAAATATAGAAGTACTTATTTTTACAAAATCCCTTAAAATAGTATTTTTAAATGGACAAATAAAAATATTGCATAGTACAATATAAAGCTATAAAATCTTAAAGTTTTCATTACTTTTATTTATTTTTTATTTCATAAAATAGTTCAAAATAAATACCAAGTATACTATTTATAGATTACATATCAATAGTATACAATTTTTTAAGTATACTATTTATGTTAAGTATTATCATAGATTATAAATAAATGTTCGCACTTCACATCGAAACTCCTACCACTGTGCCATGGTTGCTCTATACGGCAGGGCGTCCAATTGAGCGCTGGCCGCAAAACTGTATTGAAATTTGCGGTCAATGCAAAACAAATTCCAACTCCATTGAACGGCTGGGTAAACAGGGCTTTGGTGCCAAGAAGGGACGACTGGAGGCGGAGGGGCGCAGAGGACGAATGGACGAGGCGGGCCATGAGTAGGCTGTGAATCGTCGTCGAGTGAGTGAAAGCCAATTGCGAATTGTGTTTTCAATTGATTTGCTTGAAATTGCATTTGGCTCTGCAATGGCAATGGCATTAGCAAATAGGCCGCAATCGAGGAGGAGCAGCAGCAGTCGATCCGTACTCTGCGGTCGTCTCTTAATCAAAGAGCCCGAACAGCGAATCAACAAGGCGAGTGGAAGGCCTCGGGCTAAATGCAAAAAGACAGGCATTCCTAATTTATAGGCAACATGGCATTAAGTTAATTATTAATGCTCAGTCCCCTCATTCGGGTCTTGAAGCATGTCCATCTTGTCGTCTGGCCGGAATATAAAAAGCTGGAGTCAAGTAAAGTAAGGCAGAGGCTGAGTGACTACAACTAGGAGGAGACCGGGCACAACAAGGACAGCACTCCACTCCCAAGTGTCGTTCTTTAATTTCAAAGTGATAAAAAATTAACAAGACAGCGAAAACAGCTCGACCCGCCCCAAGGGCTGTCCAAAATACACACACACACACACAAACACACACACTAGCACACAATGAGAAATGGTCTCTTATTGGTGTCTGCGACTGCCATTAGTGCCTCGGTCCGCCTTGGTCGGAGCGCCAAATGTCCCGCATCCGGATCCGCACACTTGAGGTGAGAACGCTGGCCGAGTCCTGCTGCGTGGGTGGGCGTGCTTTAGCTGTCAGCTCGGGAAATGATTTATATTTGTTATTAAATTTGCAGCGGCATTTGAATACGGTGGCCCTGGCATTTGATTGCTATTATTTGCCGACAGAATGGGGCCAATGGTGCCAGCCGTGGGATTTGCCAGAGGTCGTAAAGTAGCCTCAAGCCCCAGAGTCACAGCCCATATTGAAAAGTTGCAATCGGAGCCGTGCGTTTGTCCCGTCTGTCCAATTGACAAATGGAAACTCGCACAAATTTTCACGATGACTGGCGCTGCTTTAAGGTCTGCCCTTCTTAAAGTCTGGGAATGTGAAGCAATCTTGATTAGACGCCAGCAGGAGGCGCTAGTGAGTGTGCTGCGGCCAAATATCAATCAGGCTAACAAGTTGCACACACAGCTGCCAGCTGCTCACCAGTTCCACTCGCAGCCGGAGCTGTCATCTATCACTCCAGCTCCCCGGGTCTCCAGGTCTCTCGGTCTCTGGGTCTCTGGTCTCTAGGGCCTGGCTACGAAAACCATGTTTATTTAGTGGATTTGCTCAGTTCTCCAGTTGGCGACCCGAATAGATTGACCGGCAGTAAATATGTGTGCACCCATTTAAGAACCAAATCAATTTCAATTATGCATAATAATATAAATAATTGAGGATTTATATGGAAATGTCATAGTTGCACAAATTGCTCCGAGCGAGCCTCTACGAGGGACTCGAGCTGCACGTTCCCATTCAACATTTGCATACAAACGATAGACCTAAATATATACATATTTTGTTGCCTCTGCTTGCTACTGTATATATTATATTTCTTCTCATTTTTGGGCCTGTCTCTAATCTCTCTCTCTCTCTCTCTCTCTCTCCCTCTCTCTCCATCTCATATGCACATTTGATGCCTTTATTGCCCAGAGTATTTCACACGAACGCTCCTTTTATTGCTCCCCAGGCACAGTGTCTCAAAGTAGGCCAAAAATTGCAAGTAAATATATTTGAAGTCTCCTAAGAGCGTTCTTCATGCTATACGTGTTTCGGTATGTAATCTATATAAGTAGAATAGAATGTTTCATGGTTTGAGTGGAGAGCAAATTGAAAGAATTATTTATTTGTTTTTCCAATTCTATTTGACAGATTTATTTCGTTTACATCGTTACATTATGTGGAAGTTGGAGAATTATTTATTTTTAAGTGCAATTTTATATTTTATATACAATTATTATTTAATTTCTTATTAATATGTTATATTCTGTAGAGCTTAAAACATTATTTATTTATATGAGATTTTATAGAAACTAAATAATTATTATTAAAGAACTATTTAGTTTAGGGTACATATATTTAATATTATTCTAATTGCTTTTTTTATTTATTTTTTGTTTGGAGATTAGTATTTATATAAAATTCAAACTAATAGGCAACTGGACCTTTTATTTAAATTGTATTATTTCATTTCTTTTTCCTATCACCGAGACATTTACCTCAGGCAGGGCATACTCAGAAAAGATCGAGTGATTAGATGAGTTACTTCGATGGTTTTTGTGTGTGTGTGTGTGTGACAGCCAGAAGGAGGGCAGACACCTAAATTTATTCCACCTGATTTGTAGTCTTAAGATATTTTATATAAATTTAAAATGCAAATTATAATTTTGATAACAATTTGAAAAGCCAAAGCTTAATCTGCAATTTTAAATTAATGTTATAATTTTCATAATATTATTTATAATCTATATTAATATTAATAATGATATTTGTGCCGGAATGATTTGTATACTAACTCTTGCTCTTCTTCTAGAACTAATCTAACAGCCCTTCATAAATATTTTGCACCTGCTCAAGGTGCTCCACCTCGCAGCCTCGCACCCTCGCTACTGTAACTCACCTATCCCTATTTGAACGCACCTCGTTAAATAGCTGAAAATGGCTTTTATAGCTTTTCTTGATTTCCCTTAGCTCAGTTTCTAATTCAATCAGGAGAAGCTCGCACCACTGTGCCGAAATTGCCAATCGCTTTAGCACGGCCATAACTGGGCGTAACGTAAAAAGGAACGGCTTGCTGGAGGTGCAAAAAAGAAAAGGAAAAACAAAAAAGGGGAAAAAGTGAAAAGCAAATCATAATCGACTAACAAATCAAACTTATGTGCTCGGCAAAGCCAGCATTTATGGCGCGGCAGCAGATCCGGGCTATAACAGCAATAACAGAACTGAGCTGCCTCTAATCCCGGAGCAGACATCAGCCCGCAGCAGCAGCAGCAGCAGCAGCAGCAGCACGGGAGACGCACAGCTTGGCCATTATTTGATTTGGCTTCAAAAGGACACTGGGGAAATACTCTAAAGAAAACGCAGCGCCAAATGGCCGGGCACAAAGGGCTCTTTGGCAAACCCATGGTTGATAAGTCTGTTAGCGCTGCACACAGATATAAATAGATGATTGACTGACTGACTGGGTGATTGATGATGACGGCTGAGCATTGTCAGAGTTAGAAAACTTAAGGCTTTGCTGCATTTGATTTATGTGCTGCAGCTGCATGGGCATGGGATATTTTATATATTATTACTTAAAGATCAGTCGAGGGAAAGGAATGGAAGATGTTCGCTTTAGTTACCCAACTATTAAATATTTAAAAGTATCAACAATTTGTGCAAATGAATGAGTAAGAATTTTAAAGTAAGCATTATGATTAAATGTCTTAAATAAGTGGAATTTTTCTTTTAACTATGCGATTTTACAAGAGCTCAACTTCAAAATTTATCTGCATGCTGGCTCTAAAATTGCAGGAGAAGCGGCCTTAACTGATTTGCCACGCCTCCAAGGTATGTACATATATATACTATATGTATATTTATATATACTATATATTATATAGTATATATATATTTTTTATGTATATTTATATATACTATATATTTTCAATCTAATCGTACCTGAATTCAAGACTATGCCAAATGATTAAATGATTATTATCCAAAGTATTAAGCCATAAGGGCTACATATAATATTTCTAGCTTCATGCGGATGGACAAAAAGATGTTAAAATTGATAGAGACCCCATTCAAATATACCCTATTCACTTCTTGACCGTGCATGGGAACTGTCTAGAATTAAAGTCATAAACTTTTTAGTGTTTTAGTAACATTTTAGCCTGGCCAAATTAAATCCACCGCTAATCGGTGTTAAATTGATGCATGTAATGCGCATATCAGCGTGTTTGTACATCATGCCTGGGCAATATCAACACATCAATATTAATAATCGCATTCATTGAAGCTCTACACATGTTTACTTAGCCAGCTGTCGACAGAGCCGCGAGCTGCCTCACGGGAGCTGAAAAAAGGCCAAGAAAAAAGAAAAAAAGCTAAAGTAAAGCGCAAAAAAGTTGCTCCACGCAGCACGTGATGTCGCGGGCAAAACTTTGTGATATCCATTTTGTTATTTATTTTGTTTTTTTATCTACCATTTGTAGCTGCAGGCAGCTGCAAAAAAATGGCACCAATATGATGGCAATGTCTCAAGTTAAGGCAATTTCCGAGAGACATCAATAGCAGCCGCAAAGCACGAGCGAAGCTGTGCGAATGGGCAGGGCATGTATAGAAATGATATATATATATATATATATATATACAATGTATACGTAATTAAGAATCAAATAACAATATACATTTCTCACGATTTCCAGTTTTATTACAGGGTATTCCAGCAACAGCCCAAATCAATCATAGGCTGCTTCACATCTTGCAAGTTGAGAGCCTGCAAGTGTTTCGATGCATTTTTGATTGCACTAATACTAGCATGAGCACAGAAAGATAGGTCAAACGTGATAGAGAGAGAGAGAGAGTGAGAGGGAGAGATAGAGAGAGAGCGAGATAAGTGCTTGCTCAGCCGCTGGATATTGTGCAGCGATGCCAATCTCGTAATTACCCAGCCATGAGAAACACTTCAGCAATTCATTGTTGCCAAACTGTCGTTTCACAGATTTTTGCATAGTTTCACGGTTGGAAGTCAGCCCAGCTCTGCATAGGAATCGGTGCCCATTTGCCGTTTGCCATATGCCGACAGGGGAGGCGTGAGTGGGGCGGATGGAGTGAAGTGGGGAGGCACCGAGGCCTGGCATTTACACAGTCGGATGATTTAGATAAACAAGACATGAGCTGTCACAGAAAACACAAACAAGAGGGAGGGCGAGGGGGAAAGTAAGCCAGCTATATGTGTGTGGAGTGATTGACTAATAGATACCCTACAACTTCTACATAAATTATGTTATATATGTGCATATATATAGAATATTTACATATTAATCTAAGGATTATTCGCATATTTGTTGCTCAAGATAGGGCAACTGAGTCACTAATATAGCCTATTCTCTAATCTCTATATATCTCAATTGATAGCCACATTAATCTACTTGTCACTTAGAATCTTATAAGCCCCACTCCACGAACTTGGCCACAGGGCATCCAAAATGGAACAGGAAGCTGCAGCTCAGCTGAGAGAGAAGCAGATAGAGATAGAGGGAGAAAGACACAGACATCGGCAAGCAAAAGTAGTAGTTATTATTACGCAGGATAAAGCAAAGAGATTAGAGCAAATCTGAGATTGTGACTGCGTCGGAGCAGTCAGTCGGCAGTTGGCAGTTGGCAGTTGGCAGTTGGCAGCTGGAATTCGGCTTTTGGCTCTTTTTCTGGGGGCCAGACGAGTCCGCAAAAACCGAAATTCGAATGATTTAATTACAGTTAATTGTGCGTTTCATTTAATTGACTTTCGCATTGGCGAGATTTGCAAATTAATGCAGCACAACTGGCTAAATCAATGGCCAAGCTTCAATGTGGCCAGCATTTATGTGGCTAATTGAAAACTAAAATCAGCCTAAATTGTTCATAAATGATTTGTGGGCGGGATTGATTATGGAAATCTATCAATGTACAAATGAAACACAATGCAAATTTGCTATTGTTATTATTTAATATATTTATTCATTCAATTTACTATTTAATAAATTTGTGCCAGATTTGACCTTGCAGCATAATTGGCTTTATAAATTAATTAATGTGAAGCAAATGTTAAAAACTTACAGATTTTCATATGTGATAACGCATTAAACGCATTATTATATTGTAAACAATATTTATTAAACGCATTATTATATTAGAATCAATTAAAATTATTGCATTACAATAATAAATAAATATGTATTATTGAAATAATTTTTAAAAGATGTATAGTTACAAAAAATTATTTTAGAATTAAACTGAAGCAGGTGAGGCATAGTCTAGTCTATAAAAAAATAAATAAATAAAAATAGCTATAAAAAAATGCATTAAATGATTTAAATTTGAGTTTGGCATAAAAAATTAACAAAAGTTCTGCTAAATATATTAATTATTATATATATTAATAGTAATTAAATTCAACTATATTCCCATTAAAATTCTTATTAGTATTCCCCAATCTCTGCCTCTCTGAATACCGAATCAGAGCTGACAACAACAAAGTTCAAGTGGTTTGAGTGTCTAGCTCTATCAGACCCAAACAAGCTTCATGCTTCCATTCATAATATATAAGTTTGGCGGGGAGTTCGAAGTGTTTCGAGGCAAGCAGCATAATTTTTTAATGAATAAGTTTTGCTTCAGTTTAATTAAAATCTAAACTTAAGCCAACAAATTTAGCAAAATTATGTTCATCATTATTTAAAGGCTTTAAATTTGTTATGCAAAAATTATATGAAAGTTTTCTCATAATGGCAAAGAAAGAATATTAAAAACAAAAATATAACAAAAAAAAAAAAAAAAAACTGAGGCAAGTGGCTTAAAAAAATTAGCAACGTTAAGTAGTTTTAACAATTGAAGAGTGTGTCATCATAGAATTTTCTGATACTTATATATATATGTTTAATGAATGCACAATTATTATTATTATTATTATTATATTATTCAAAATCTTAGAGTTGTTATATATTTACCTATAATCACCCTTTTTTTTAAATTATATAGCAAGGATATGATTTTGAAGGTGTTTAAAGAATTCTATTGCTAATATAAAAAAAAGAAGCAACGTAAATAAATTTAATTTAAGTCTTGGAATATTTTATATAATTTTAAAATCTAGATAATAAGTTTATTATCAAACTTAAGGCTTAATCTACGAAATACATATATTTTAATGTGTGCAAGCAGATTATTAATCTGAGAATAAAAAATTAAATAAATAAAGATTTAAATAATTATTAATCTAAATATTTTTTAAATAATTCTAAAAGACTGATTATTGATATTAAAAAATAAGAACATTTTAAATGCGTTTTATTAATCTTCGAATTTAAATTAATTTTAAAAGGCGATGTCTTAGTCTAAGAATTGTTTTTTAATGTTCAAGAGCAGATTAGTTATCTTAAAATAAAAAATAATAATAATAAATTTAAGAGCGAATTGTTAATTTATGAACTCTTTAAATAGTACGCCTCTTCTAAGCAGTTTAATATAATAATTAATAATTTCTTTCAAGTCTCTTAAGTCTAAGAATATATTCATCTGTTAGAAATAATAAAGAATTTGTCCGAGGCCAGTAAAATTTGTCAGTAATATATAATATAAACAATAATATATACAAATACAAGACTCTCAGCGTTCTGTCAAGAGCCTTCAGCTCGGCTTTCTGGCATTGTTACGCATTTTGCAGCAGCAACCTGTTGGCGAGTGGCAGACGTGGCTTGTGCTTGGCTCTGATGGCCGTGCCAAACTGACTTGGCAGGACAGTTATGTGGCAGGACACTCGAGTGCGAGTGGCAGCGTTCAAGAGCGGCTGTGGATGCTGTGCTGCTCGCTGCGGCTAAAGTGCGAGTCTGCGCTTGGCTGGAAGCAGGAGGAAATAGTGGGAACACTTGGAGCTGTCCGCTGATTAGCATGTGCTCTGCTTAGCCACATGCACTTGAGATAATTCGTCTGATAATTAACGGAGTCGGGTGATCAATCTTGTCCGAGCACCAGTCACAGTTGCCGCACACAGTTCACAATGGAAACGATTTTAAGTACTTAAACCCCATTAGAGTGCATACCAGAAGTCAGCTCGTAATAATGAAATATTATAAAGCGCATGGAAAATTGTGCTTAGCCCTTTGCTTGTGCCAGTGTCCGTCCGGCTATCCGCCTGTCCATCTCTGTGCGTCCGTGCGCAATTGTGGGATTAGCCTAATGAGGTGTGCTGGGCACCCAGTCAGTGGCTGTCTGATTGATGGTCATGATTATTCAGCCTGACAGGCTTACCAGTTGTCCCTCAATTCCGTAATCCCTACGGATCCCACCCCCTAGCACCCACACGCAGCCAAGTGGGGAAACCAGCTACAAACATGCTCCGCATATACGACGTATGAATTATCTGGCCGTAACCGAAATACATTTCCAACCGTGGCCAAATGACGCGTCGCCCACGGCGCTGTTTGCATGTGTAAAATTACTCAATTCCAAATGCATTTTGCTGCATTAGGCGGTGGGGCGGGGGCGTGGGCGTGGTCGTGGCCGTGGCGACAAATTTCCATATTTGCAACGAATTTTCGTTAGCCGCCGCGGGCGTCTGTGCGACGCATTCTTCGAACCCTTTTTGGCTTACCTGCGCAAATTTAACAGGTGAGCGGGCGGCATTGTGGGGGAGGGCGGGGGGGTGTCGACTTGTTATTACTGTCAGCCATTTTATAGGGGTGCGCTGGCAAGCGGCGAAAGCTCGCTTGAAGGTTCCATTAGCCAAGCGCTAGATACGAGCATTTGGCAGCCGAATATTGCGCCCTAAGTGGCTGCCATTAAATTCAATGCCGTGATCCACATCTTTTGTGGCAAACAAGTTTATTCACTTAACAACAGCACACAAAAAAGTTGCATAAACGAGCAGGTTTAAGTGTCCCTCAGAAGAAGAGCTCTCCAAAAATATCAGCAATTGAAACAGAATGATTACAAGCAAGAGGTAGAGCGAATAGACGGCAGAGAATGATTCTTTCTTTATGGGCCATGGAAAAGGCAATAGTTGCGAGTGGTCAAGATTTGTAGACGACCAAAGAGCGGGACTATGGCGGGAGAGAGAGAGTGGCAAGGAGGGAAGAAGGAGAGTGGCAGAAGGGAGGCAATGAGGGAAGCAGGAGAGTGGCAAGAGACAGGCAAAGACGGAGGCAGGAGACAGGCAAGGAGACAGGCAAGGAGGAGGCAAGAGACAGACAGAAGGGAGTAGTCTGATATTCCTTGACTAAATATCAGCAAATTATGATGGTCTTTATTTATGTTGCAGTACATATGTATATATATATATATTTATATAGATATGTATATATATTTATATAAATTAGCAACTTAAGAAATTTGTAGACTAAGCTAAGGCTGGCAATATCTACGTCTGCCTGTATGTCTGTCTGTCAGTCTTTCTGTCTGTCTGTCTGCAGCAAAGTACATTAATATTTAGCCATTTATATTTGAGAGAAAATCTAAGCTCAAACACTGGCAACAGTATAAAGAGCTCTCAGTTGCTTATTCCTCTCTGATCGTGTGCTCAACCCAGCCCAGACCAAGGTTAGGTCAGAGAGTGCAGATCGAGAGCTGAGTCCGAGTTCGAGTGCACCTGCGGTTGCCCTATATAAAGGCAGGTCTGCTGCAGCGCAGTTGCTTATTCCTCTCTGATCTCCGAGTCCGAGTTCGAGGGGAGTTGCAGTTGCCCTATATAAAGGCAGGTCTCCTGCAGCGCAGTTGTTTGTTCCTCTCTGATCGTGTGCTCAACCCAGCCCGGCCCAAGGTTAGGTCAGAGAGTGCAGATCGAGAGCTGAGTCCGAGCTCGAGTGGAGTTGCAGTTGCCCTACATAAAAGCAGGTCTGCTGCAGCACACTTTCAGTGGCATTTCAAACATTTCGGTGATCAGTTCTACAGTGCAGTGCTCCTCTTCCTCTTCGTTGTCTGGTAAATATATTTTGAGTCTTTAATATTATTATTACTACTATACTAATACGATGTCAAATTGTAAAAGTACTAATTTTATTTATTAATAGTTTTAATAAATTGTGACTATCATAATTAAAATACAAGTTGTACTAAGTTAATGACTTTTTGTATGTAGTCAATATATTTAATAGAAAACTATATATTTTACACGAGTATTTGAAAAGCTTATGTTTTATTCGATAGAAAGAATAAATTAATTAAATTAAAAATTTTTAATTATAATTTTTTTTTTAAATATTGATGTAAGGACTCTCTCTAAAACTAATAAAAATCAATTCATTAAAATAAATACGTATATATAAATATAAATTAATTGATTTTTTTTTAAATATATATAGAAATATATATATATATATATATATTAAAAAAAAAATAAAATAAATACATATATACCAATAGCAGAAACTGCGCTGCAAGTTGCACAGAAAATTATTTTCTTGACTTTTGAGTTTTGCGACATTTTGATCCATGTGTGACTGTATAGTTATATGCATGTATGTGTGCCCTGTATATGTGCCTTGTATGTGCATGTTTGTATGCCTGTTAGCATGGATGTATGTGTGCCTGTTTGAGCTCTTGCACTATCATTATTGAGGAAAACACATCATAAAATATGAACGAACATTTCCGAAGCTCTCAAGAAGTTTTAATTGCTTTTCCGCATGCAACTTATGGGCAGATGCAGCACCCACATGGATGTACATCCTTATGAGTAGAATTTGAACAAGCCTTCAGCATCCGCACCATCCGCACCCGTTTCGCCCTCAGCTCCCTCTCATCTACTCAGCATTCGTATTAGTCTGCCCATTCCGTTTTGAGGGGCAGAGCCACGTGCCAGGAGTGCTGTGCACTGCTCCTCCTGCACATTAACGAACGAAGACATTCTCTCCCACAACAGCTGCACAACAACTTTGGGACTTTGTGCATAACGTAGCCATAAAGGCGCACACTACCTCAGCGAGAATGTCATAAAGTTGACAATGCTGAGGGCTGCCAAGGTGCTCCATATACCGTTGGATATGCAGCATAACAAGCTGGCATCAATTATTTATATCTTAATCAAACACGACCCACACACAGCCCCATGGCCACAACTTCACAGTCAACTTGATAACTTTGCTAACAACAAATTGGATGTTAATTACTCGAACTCATGTGGATCTACTCACACCTCCCAGCTCCCAGCTCCCAGCTCCCAGCTCCCAGCTCCTTCCCCCATCAAACTTGCAAATTATATTGTCTGCCCATTCATATGAAATGGCATATTAACTAAATGCTTCAATCTGCTCCTCGAGTTCAGTTTCCATTTCCATTTCCGTCTCTGATTCTGTTGCTTTTGCTGCTTCTGTCTCCGTTTTTGTTTCGTTTTCTTGTTCTGTTTCTGTTTCCGTTTCATTTTGCACTTTTCCACAAATAGTAATAGCATAATTTTTCATTGAAGGACCAAAGCTCTGCGCCAGGACTCGTTAAAGCAGAGCAGCAACTGCCATTGGCTCGCTAACAGCATCATAAAGAATTGAATTCAGTTTTGTTCCTGACATTTATGGAGCTGTGGCTGTTGCTTGTATAGAATTCCATGAACACGTCGTAATCATTTGCGCCAGTTGTCTTATCGTTGAGCTGGCTTGGTTTTACTTTAGCTAAACCACTCACCCACCTCCTGCCCCTCTGCGTGCCCCTCTGCGTGCTCTGCTCTAGCCCAGCTTGCCCTGGTTTCTGTTACAGTTTTAGTTTTTGTTAGTCTCCTTTTTGGCCACATTGTTGACTTGCCATAAAAACACGAAGCAAAAACATAAACGAAAAAGAAAAAAAAAAAAAAACCAGATGCATTGCACGTGGAAGCATCAAGCGCTGCAATTACACAAATTGTCTTGAAATGCAAGAATGCATTTCATTCCTTTCGCAAAATCCAGCAGCCCTGCCTAGCCACGCCCACTTACCGCTTATCCGCCCACTTATCAGCACGCACTGCACCACAGGCAGCTGCTGGCCGGAATTATGAGAGTGGGCTGGGCCACGCTTAGCACACTGAATTGTTGCTGAAATTCGCACAGAAAGAGACACAAATCAAGCAACTGCGAGGGCTGGTTGAAGAGTTACGAAGGTACTTTACTCTTACCTATATATGTATTAACATTCTATATATTATTTGCTTTATTTCATTAAAATACTAAATGAAACAATTAATAAAATTAATTTCTTAGGTTAATAAAATACTTAATGCAAAAAATACTAAATGTGTAAATTAAATATTTAAAAAATATAATAAATATATACAAAAAATATTTATATATAATAAAAATTTATATGAATGAAAAAATATTATAATAAATATTTTAAAACATGTATATATACTATATTTAAAAAAAATTAAAAAAAAAAAAAAACTATTTACATAAAAACATTAAAAGAAAGAATACATATATTGAAATGTTTAAAATAAAAATATTAAAATATATTGATATTTATATCTAAATAAATTTATATTTTTTAAAGAAATTTTCTTTTTTAATATGTTTGATAAAATCATAATTTTGAAATTTGAAATGTTAGTCATGATAAATATTTATTTTATTTAGTAAAACAATTCAATCGTATTTCAATATCTGTTTGAATTTCTAATTAGAAGAAATTAGCATTGATTTTAAAATATATTACTAAATAGTCTTGAGGACAGATATAAAATAATTTATAATTAAATGGCAAAGAATAATTAAAATTGTAACTACTTAATATTAGGTAATACTCAAACAGCTGCTGAGTTATAGCTAGCCACGCATCAAACTTCCAGTACTCATCGAGCAGCATCAAATGAAATATATATATATACATATATATGTATTTCTGCAAGCACTTATGTATGTCTGAACAAAATTAGTCACTTTGTGTGTAGGTCAGCAATTACCGTTGAGGCACAAGCATGGCAGGTCTTCTAGAGCCCCTGGTCTAGGGAAGAGCCGTCCGTACTCGAGCGTTAGCCCAGTTTCTCGACTCTGACAGAGTGCCCGTGCTGCTGCTGGCACAATGGCAAGCCATAAGAATGCTTCTGCTCTCGAGTGTTGCACAACGCAGGACAAGACAACGCAACTCCAAGGGCAAGTTAAAGCGCCACGCAGATAGGTACAGACACAAACAGTTGGCGGGCACTGTGCCCACATCTACTAAAAGCAATTACGCAAAATGCGCTTATATTGGCATAAAATATAATAAAATAATAATAGCCACAACAGCGCAACGGCGTGCCACTACTATTGTACATTATTTTGGCCAAGGGACTTGCTCTTATTTCCACACTTCTTTTTAATAAGGGAACTCTTAATTGCAAACGGTATTCGAGCTGCGAACATCTGCTGCCAAACCCATAATTTAGAATGTGACTTAGTTTTACTTAGTCTGGACCGAGCACAAATTAGATGACTGTCCGAATACGACTCACTGTACAGTGGGTGCTTTAAGCGGCCGGACTTTGTTTAACTTCACATAATTAATATTTGCATATTTAACCATTTCGATTACATTACGGTCAAGTTGCCACACCTACTGAGGGACCCTCTGCATGACATTCAAGTCTTCGCTGTTCCCTTGGCCCCCACAACAGCAACAATAACTGAAAGTGTAATTGTTGTGCATTATTTAATATTAAATAGATGAATGACCAAGCGCATGTTTCACGACTTGATATACAACTTTAATGCCTTCGTCAAATATGTGCATAAGGTAAAGGCAGAGCAGGCACTGTAGGACTATAAAAGCATATATGATACGTAGTTGACTCTCGCCTTTTGATATCCAGGAGTAGCAATAGCACTTTAAAATCATAGAGCCAATTGTAGATCTGCACTCAGTCATCCCTCAAAGCGCCCTAGTACTTATTTCTATCTTTACCTAAAAGAATTTTTGCATTTTTGCTGCGAGGCTGCATTTTGTTTGAAGACATGCCCTTAGGATACAGTTCCCTCGTATGCCACACTAAATTATCTCGTTTCAGCTGATGTTTTGAGGGAGTTCTTGCAATTTTCTGTAACTTCTTGCTGCCACGTTTCCAAGCTATCAGCTCCGAAAGAGGTTTCAGTACCAAAAAGTAAAGCATTTCAGCTATGGAGATAACGCTGAAGCCCATAAAGAGGCCCATGACACCGCCAATGTTGGCTGCAGAGAATTGGAGTTATTATCGTGAATATAAAGAGAGAGAGAGAGAGAGGTAGAGGAGAGTATGTATATACAGCTTACACAAGAACTCCGTGAAGCCAATGTAGACGTTTTTCATGGTGCCATAGTAGGCCGATTCGCGATAGTATAAATTCATGACGGCTATATTATCCAGCATGTAGCTCTTGTTCATGCTGGCCACGAGCTTATTGGCTATTCTGAAGTCCCGCTTGGCCAGTGGAAAATACAGCGAATCAGCCGTGTAGGTCAAATCGAAACAGCTGGGCAGACAATCCTTTCGGCACCTGGCCGCCTTCTGTAGATTCTCCGGCTGCTGGGCGAGGCGAATGCAACCAGAGTCCCTCACGCTGCAAACACTCGCATTCTTGTGGATGTGCGGATAGTTGTGTGGAATGCAGGTGCACGCCTCGTACAGGTATTGGGCAATGCACTCCTTATCGCAGTTAATGTGCGTGTAGATCCTGTGGTAGGACAGCTCCTTCTCGTCATTGAACACACACTGACGATCCTCGCGGGATATGCTGCGAAGCGCTGGCACCGCCTCCGACCTGCTGACGGCGAGCCGGAAGTTCGTCTCATAGCCAATGCCCAGCACCAGGCCCTCCTCCTTGACATTGGGCATTGTTATGGGATTATGGAAGAGGATCTGAAAAGTGTGTGAGAAGCTTGACATATATCTATGCCATATATACAAACCTTAAAGCCCGGTCCATTCGTCGACGAGCAGTAATATTCGCTCAGCTGCGCATCCAGAACCACAGTAAAGCCCATTGTAATACCTGTGCCTGGTAATGAATAAAGGGATGCATACATATATAATATATGTAATATATGTAGCTCGGATATATATTTTTCCAACACTTACCGGCTCCTGGTAATGGATAGTGGCGTCTGGGCAGGTTCGGGGGATAGCCCGCTTCAGGATTCCAAGGCACAGGCTGGTATCCAAGTGCTTCAATATCGCTCATTGCCTCACTTTGCCTGGGACAAAATGTTAGCGGTAAAATGGAACTGAAATCTGAACTCTCCCCACTCACTGCGATTTGTATAGAATCTGCGCAGGCAGAAAGTTAAAGACACAGCACAGGCCCTCATCAGTGATGATCAGACGGAATATTTCGGCGCAGGGCGCTTCAATTCCATTGAATCTGCAGTACCGCAACATTTGGTGGCAGGGCTGTGAATGATTCTTGACAAAGTCGGTTATTCTTAGGGTGTTGCTGCTGTTGATAGTCGCGGCCCAGGCGCTGCTGTCCGTCTCAGTGTTGCTATCCGCCCGCACCTTGTGTGGATTGCACAGCACTTTCATGGCGTCGTACTCGGGTGAGCCCCTGTTGCAGTTGCCCATTAGCTAGACTTCAGATATATAGCTCTATATAGAGAAATATGAGAAACTTACTCCTTGTAGTGCAAGACTCTGCTGCGCTGAAACTGATTCATGTTGCAGACGGTGACAGCGGGAAAGGGCACCTTCCGTATCGACGTGGCATGTGGGCTGATGCCGATGATGACGGGCGTGCTGTCCCACTTGGCATAGATGTTCGATATCAGCTGGCAGGTCATGGCGAGGGCAGCCACAAAGGCAATCAGGAAAAAGGATCTGCAGTTTGTCTTTAGCAATAATATCAGAGTGAAGCTAACTATCGATTCTTGCCTCTCCCAGATGTTCAGCTCAGGATCGCCCACAAATTTCAGTCCATGCAATCCGGTCTCCTTCAGAAACTCTCTCAAACTTTTCTTAAAACTATGCTGCAAGAACAGGAGACTTTTTTGACTTTTCTGCTTGGCCTCCATTGCGACCAGTGTGGACTACAGCCTGTCTACAGGTCTCAGCTACTTATAGCCACTCGGTGGACATTGGGCGATTAAGCCAAGTAATTACTTAAAGGTGTCTTCATGAGTAATAATTAAAGCCTTTTATTGATTGCATCATTTGAAGCAATTGCCTTGATTGGTTTCAGTGGTTTCAGTTACGCTCGCTTAAGCCGCTAATAAAATATTCAATACGCATTTCACTTATCACTTATGTATTAATTACAGCAAATTTCATGCACAGGATTTGTGTTGCTCGATATAGCAAATGGGTGTATATAAATAACTGTATAAAGTACATTAAATATACATATATGATAATGACATGGCTTATAAACATTTACCAACTCGTCATCAATGTAAAATATCTTAGTGTGAACTGGCCAATCAAGAAATTTTGCTGATGCCTCTTCTATGTGCTTCTCATGAATCGAAGCAATTATTTATATTGTAGTGTTCGCTTGATAATAATACCTTTTTTCATCACTTTCCATTTCTCTTCTAGTTATGACTACCTCGGTCCCTCCCTCTCTCTCGCTCTTTCACTCCCTCTCTTCTTATTTCTATACCTTTAACAAAATCGATGAAAATCTTTATCAGAAACATTTTAGTTATTAGATAATTTTCCAATTAATTTGCAGTGTTTTCAATTACAGTATTACTGTTATATTTATTGCTTTGATTGCAGAAAGGTCAGACAATTAGCTCCAAAGGAAAACAAAGCACAGCAAATGCAGAGAAAATGAAATGGCAACCGTATTACAGGGTATATAGTATATATATAGTATACAGGGTATATAGATGCTTAAGCAATTCAGAGCCATCCATAGAAACTCATGTCAAGCATATATACATATATATAAACAGGCATCTAAGATAAAGAACTGTAATCAGATAAAGAATTGTAATCTCCGACTAGCTGCAACTGATATTGTCAAGCTTTAGCTCTTTGGTTGAACTAGCTTTATCTCTGGATATACTTATGACGCAACACATATCTAGTCACTCTATAAGGCGTGTAATTGTAGCACATATTCACATACGTGTGCTGCTAATGTATCTGAATTGTTGTGGAAGAGTAATATTATGGCTCGTTGATAAGAAAGCTCTGCGCGCAAAGCTAAAAAGCTTCCGCACGTGATCGCCAACCGGTTGGGAGAGGCCGGCAGAAGAAGCTTCGCTCGACGCATCGACGCAGCGGTCGATCAGTTGTTCCATGTGAGTTCAGTCGGAATGAGAGTGAGACGTAATCCGCTGCCCCGGCGGCTGGTGGATGTATTGTGCTACCTGGTGATTGGAGTATTTCTGCCCATTGTTTTCATATTTGAGATAATCGTAGTGCTGCCAGCAATACACGAGCCCGGCGGATTCCTGCACACTTTCACATTTCTCATGGCCATGTTTCTGCTCTTCAATATAAAGGGCAACATGCTGGCTTGCATGATGATCGACACGAGCGTTGATCGTGAGTACTCGATTTTTTATTTTTAATTACAAACAATTTCTGGCTCCCACTCTCACTCTCTCTCTCTCTCCCTCTCTATTTTCTAGATGAGCGGGTCAAAGTGCCGCCAGAAGGCGACGCAGCTCGCTCGGAGTGGCGGCATTGCGCGGTCTGCGATCGTTTAGCACCTCCCAGATCGTGGCATTGCAAGGTGTGTGGCGTGTGCATACTGAAACGCGATCACCACTGCCTCTTCACGGGCTGCTGCATCGGGCATGAGAATCATCGGTACTTTATGCTCTTCACCATGTATTTGTTTGTCGGATCGGTCTATGCGCTGTCCTACAATTCGGTGTTCATGTGGATACTCCATGCAGATGTCTACTGCAACTGGCTAACTGCCCTCAAGGTGGCCTGCCCCATGTTCATGCTGGTCATTGGCAGCTTCTGGACCAATCTGCAGCTACTCTTCTACAGCCTGAACCTCTTGGCGCTGCTCTATTCGGTTGTGATCCTCGTCTACCATGTGCCCATCGTGCTGCGCGGCGAGGTCTGTGCGGAGCGTGGCAAGCCGCACAAATACAATAATGGACTCTACTTGAATCTGCGAAGTGTCTTTGGCCGGCGCATGCACATGGCCTGGCTATCGCCATTGATAAGGAGCGAGTTGCCCGGCGATGGCTATACGTGGAGGACCAGTTCAGGGGAGGCCAAAAAAAGAAACTAACTCAGCTTAAAGTTATTGGGTAAAGTTTTTGCAGTATTCCCATTTTGAAGACAGACTGATGACAGAATCATGAAAAATGAATAAAACCCAATACATTATCGTATGCAAGTCTTAACTACTAGGTTTAATAATTAATTATAGTTAAAATAAATGTTTGTATGTTGTTATTGTTATAATTATATTATTGAATTGTTTTAATTTGTAAATATTTACATAGAATTAGCTACACATTCATGTGCCCGAAATCATTTAATTTATTTATTACCTTTTGTTTCATATTTCTATTTAGTCAATAAATATGTTTCGAGTAGTCCGATGATATCAGAGTTCATAATCCCATTTAGACGTTCAACTTGTTTATAGAGTTTTGCTTTTAGTTTTATAAAACACAAATATGAAATTTCGTAGTAATCCATATCCGAAAACGTGCTTCGAGATTCTGATTTCTCTGAGTATCTTGATACTCGTGCCCGTCACTGTACTATTTGACCTATTTTGTATACTGCCAGCTCTGCACGAGCCATATTCATTTTGGTACTACTTCAACATAGTGCTAGCCGTGTTTCTGGGCCTCAACATAGAGACCAACCTGCTGGCATGCATAATGATCGACACAAGCGTTGATTGTGAGTGACAGCTGAGAACAACTAAGGAACTCTTTTAATGTTTTGTCTCATTTACTAGACGAACAGTTCCAGGCACCGCCAGAAGGCGACGCCGCTCGTTTGGAGTGGAGGCAGTGCACCATCTGTGATCGCTTAGCGCCGCCCAGATCGTGGCACTGCAAGGTGTGTGGCGTGTGCATATTGAAACGCGATCACCACTGTAACATTGTGGGCAGTTGCGTGGGCCTTCACACTATGCGCTATTTTGTGTGCTTCGTAATACATTCTGCCATCGGATCGGTCTACTCCACGATCTATCAGTTTTATATTATGTTGGGCTACAATTATGCCTTGGTGATCATTGGCTTAGTGTGCGGTCCTTTTCCATTCTTCGAGGTGATGGTCATCAATGTTTTCAGCTGGAAGTTGCTAGCAATGTACTCAACTTGTATAGCACTTTGGTATTATCTGCCGCTTGTGATGCACGGGACGGTGCGCTTTGATCGTGGACCGAAGTACAACTGTGGACTCGCCAAAAATCTGCGATGTGTGTTTGGCGAGCGTATGTATCTGGTTTTGTTATCGCCTTTCATCAGCAGCAAATTGCCCACTGATGGCTATTCTTTTCAAATAAATCCAAATCACATCACGACAATTTAATAAAGAACGGAAGAGAAAGATTTTAAATTTACGTGTGTATGTGCATGTTAATTTTTATAATCATATAATTTTAACTACAACTTTTTAAGGATCGCTCCAATTAATCCACTAGTACTCCATATATTAGAATATTTACTTTGGCAGTCCTAGACTCAGACTCGACCGACGCACAGCAGCTCAAGTGCAATGTCGTGTGATTGCAGCCGATGCCACCTTGAACGATCTTTGTTATGGCAATCGAATCCGATGGGGTTTCATCGAAAACCAAAATTAGAATTATTGTAAATTTCAACTTTCCCTTGAATGCATGAATGCCGAAGGTTTCTTTTTAAGTTATTAATAATAATAATTAGTACAGACATCTGTAGCTATTCACCTCACTTATTATCTTGTCATCGTATTCTACATAACGTTCGGTACAGTTCCAACTTATCTCGTCCTCATGAATGGGCACGGCATCTGGATGCATTTGGCCATATTGTAATGAATATCCGAAAACTGTATTCGTAAAGATAATTAAGTAAAGAGCACAAACTGACAGCAGCAACGGTGAAGACATGATTTGATTTGATACCATATGTGTATAAATGGAAAGCACTTTAATTTTTTCGTGCGCTCTTATCAGGTAATAGTATATTATCTAAGTTTGTGTTAAGCTTTCAATGTATTTGTATAATTATATATTGATAATATTATCAATTACATTGAAAGCTTAACACAAACTTAGATAATAAACTATTACCTGAAAAGAGCGCACGAAATATATATATATGCAATTGCAATATATATATATGCATATATATATGCAATTGCAATTTCTAACATGTTATATATATATATATATAACATGTTAGAAATTGCAATTGCAATATATAAATTTATATATTTATATATTGCAATTCAATAAAAATAGAGAAATGTAATTACAAACAAATTAAATTACAGATTTTTAAAATTTAAATTATGGGAAGCGTTACTGCTATCGAGCGTTACTGCTATCGACAGAACTAACTAACTATCGCATACAAGTACATCACTATCGCATGCAAGAGTTATCGAAATCGATAAGCTCCAGCTGATTTGTAGCTCTTATTCAATATACACGCTCTTGCACTCCTATTCGACTTGGATGTCAAATTGTTAATAAAAATGTTTCGCAAACAATTTGGTAACTTGTCGCGTGTCTCCACACACCTGTCCCGCAATGTGCTAGCGGCACGTGTGGCCAGCCGGGATGCCGAAATGTCCACAAATGCGGCGCCGGCGGAAGCCGTTACCGCACCGCCTGTCGTCAATGAGTTTCGGACAGGTGTGGCAAATCCTGGTGAGCACTCGGATGTACAAATAGGTAAATTCTACACTATTCCCATGGAAGAGAAGAAGCGAATTTTCTCTGGCGGCGGCCTGCCAAAGCAATACGAGCAACAGATAAAAACTTTCACCGAGGCCTGCTTAATGGTGCGTTCTCCGGCCCTCGAGCTGCTGGGTTACATCAAGAAGGCTGATCTGTCGAAGCCGGTTGTACGTTATGTGCTGTATGGCGACAATGGTGTTGGAAAAACCCTGTCCATGGCACATCTCTTGCATTACGGCATGCTGAACGACTTTCTGCTGGTGCACGTGCCCTGGGCGCCCAACTGGATGAAACGGCCCAAGGAGGCAGCGAACTCAGCCAGCCAAGAGGGCTTCATCGATCTGCCATTCGATGCCGCCGCCTGGCTGGTACACTTCAAGACGCAGAACTCGAAGCTGCTCGAACGTTTGAATCTAAAGACCAGGAAGGAGTATGTGTGGAGCAAGCGTGAGAGCACGCCAGCAGGTTCATCCCTGATAGAATTAGTGGAGCATGGCATTGCGAGGATCAAGTATGCAACGGAGACAACAGCGGCTCTGATCTCGGAGCTGAAGCAACTGGCCACTGCTGGCCAGTGCAAGCTAATGGTGGCCATCGATGGCTACAATGCCTTCTTCCATCCCATCACGCGCATCTTCTCCGACAACAAACAGCGTGTGTCCCCAGATCGCATAACGCTCACCCAGCCATTTCTGGAGATAACCAACTACGACTGGACGAACGGCGTGTGCATTCTCTCCGTGGACAAAATAGCTATGACCGAGGGCTACATGGAATCCTATCTGCCGCGCTATCTGCTTGGCAAGGAGGGCTTCGAGCATTTGGATCCTTTTGTGCCCGTGCACGTTGGCAATTACACGGAAAAAGAGTTCGCCAGCTATATCAACTACTATTTGGATCGTCATTGGATCTCGAAGACGCAGCCCGGCTTCGAGGAGCAGCTCAAATTCATGAGCAACATGAATCCTTATACACTGATGCAACTGGTCAGAGGCCTCTAGTGTTGCTGTTTAACTATAACTTTCTGTTAGTTTCTAAATGTTAATAAAAATAAATCAATTTCGAACGATATTGAAATAATATATGTAATTAAATAATAAATAAAAGAAATGTTTCATACAAATATTATAGTTTGTAAAGATTATCCAGATGTAGCAGAAGTTTCTACAGGACCATAGATCTACCTATCATATATATAAAATATAGGAATACGACTAGTAATATTTCTATATCTGATATATTATATGAATATATTTCTTTTTCATTTTCACTTTCTCTTCTAAAAAAAAAAAAAGTAAAATCTTATTTTTGGATTCAAGTTTATTCAACATATTCAATTCAAATTGTGAATTTATTTAACGATAATCAGCAATATATAATAATGCACTGTAAAATAAGTATAATGTGGTGTAGTGTGTGTGTATGTGTGTGTGTGTGTGTGTCAATAGAAATTAGGTTCTTTCGCTTCATAAGCTCCCCTCTTACACACCTGCTGCACATGCATAACAGTAAATCGATTGATTTCGCCTTCATTTCACTTCGGTTCGGTTCGGTTCGGTTCGATTTTTGGCTTTCGCAAGAATAATGCATAAACAATAAATTGAGAGCCCAATTGAACTAAGATACTGTATTATGCATATGATTCATATATAACTTAGGTTTTATTTTTTCTCTTTTTGGCGTGCGGAATCAAGAAACTTGAAAATGTTTCTCGAATCGCAAATAATAACTAAGCTGCAATTTAACATTGTCACCATATTATTTGTATGTATATTTGCATAATTCTATTACAATTTGAGTTGCGTTTAACAACAATAACAATTATGTGTGTGTATAGGTGTGTTGTGTGTGGGTTTGGATTCATTTCTTGTGTGTATCATTAAATGTATTTTTATTTTATCTTATTTTTTCTGAAGTGTTAATGCTAAGCTATGTAATGTTTTTTTATTTTTTTTTTTTTTATTTTTATCATAATCGCGCTTTGGTCGATTTATGTTTAGATTCATGTTTGCATTATTAATTGTTGATTCATTTTTTTTTCTTGTTTTTTTTCTTTTTTGGTTTTTGTTTATACGTTTATATGTATTGTATGCTTGATTATATGTGGGTATTATGTATTTATGTATTTCTGTGTACGCGAAATGTCAACGCAAAAAGTACAAAAATAAAATAAACTACATTTCTGTTCTGTTCGACACGTTTTCCGAATTCATAGGTTACAGATAATAAAAAGCCTCCTAATCGTTGTAAAATGCATTACGATAGCATTTGGAGAAGTAGTTAACTAATTTTTCTTTAATTCATATGTATTATATATATTTGTATATATATATATATATGTAGAGATATATAAATATGAAATGATGTTAAACGAACAAATGCGTCAATTATAATGAATACAAAATTAAACAAAACAAAATAAAAGCAAGACACCTTGGGGTCCGTTCCGAAAACAAATTCACACAGTTTAAAAATCCAATAAACAAAAAAAAAACGGAAGGCTTAGAAAATGGCATCTAACGAGTTCCCCTCAATCCGCTCCTCCAATCAATCGAAAGCCCAATTAACGTTCGTCAGTGTGTGTGTGTGTGTGTGTGTTCTTGTTGTACGTGTGCGAGTGTATTATGTCAGTGTGTGTATGTTTCTCTGTGTTCATTTGGAGCATTCGTCTACTTAGGCTAATTTCTTAAACGTACATTTTACTCATTTCATTTCATTTCGTTTTGTTTTGTTTGGTTTTGGTTAGGTTTTCCACTCTCGAAATCAATGTGTGAAAATTATATATGTATGTTTGTGTGGTGTTTGTATGCGTATGTGTGTGTGTATGTATGTATCTATAATTATTACATCTACCTTTGGAGCAGTGTGTGTTATGATCCGGCTCAGGCCACAAAACGACCAAAGCCCAACCATCTAATGGCGGCGGCGCATGCACATGCATCAGTTACATACATCTATGCACGTTGCTAGGCGGGGCATGCATTTGGATGAGATGATGGACACGATGACAAAATGGTGAACAAACAGCGAGCGGCAGGTGACGCATTGCTTCTGTATTATTTCTTAACAAACTGGTAGGGGGCGGCGGGACGGTAATGCCGTATAGGCTGCACAGTATTCCCAATTCCACCGCCTGTGGCAGTCACAATGGTATTGGCCATTATCCCACCGCCGGCATTGCCCATGCCAGCGTTGCGTCCATTGAAATTGGCCGAGCTAACCACCATGCAAGGCGATTCGCGTACAATGGCCTGCGGCGGCAAGGTTGTATGCATCGCATTGCCACGCTGGGCAGCTGAAAGAAGGGACGAGCTTCAGCAACGAGGGAGCACAACTGCACAAGTGCATCACAAACACTCACCTGGCACATAGGGCTTTGGCTGGTGGTAGGCATTGTTGTGTGAACGATAGTAGACAGTCTCGTCGTTGTGATGATAGTGCGGTTGCTGCTGATACTTTTGTCTGAAATGGAACAAGCCATGGCCATAAGTGGCGAAGCATTGGGAAAACGAGTTTGCTTTGCTTCAATTGCAATTCACCTATAGCTGCCACCAGAGCGATTGTTGCCATTGCCGTTGCCACCAGCAGAGGCTGATGATTGTTGTTGCTGCTGCTGCTGCTGTTGTTGTTGCTGCTGCTGCTGCTGCTGCAATTGGCGCAGGGTCAGCTTTTTGGCAGCTTCTGGATCCTCCATCAGCTCCCGGTACTGCTCCTGACGTATATCGTCATGCTTATCGGGTATCAGATACCGCCTAATTTCGGCCAGCGCATAGGCAACACGAGCGTAAGCCTCAGCTGGTGGTGCTATGGTGGACACCTCGACATGGAGCGGAAGATTCAGGTGGGCATATTTAGCGTCCGCAGAATTGCGTAGCTCCTCCTCACGTGCACGATCCTTCATTGAGAACCGGCCCAATATGACGATTTTACACTGCGTCTCCTCCTGCAGCCGACGCAGCGAGTTGCCCTTGGGGCCAAGCAGTTTGCCAACATAGTTGAATTTCTTATCCTTGATCGGCACGTGCACCTTCTGCGACAATTTAATCGTCCGCTGCTGGTACACATCGGCGTACTGGTCTCTCGTCGGAATGCGACCATTCAGTTGCACCCGCTCCAGAGCTGCAAGATCGTTTCATATACATAAACATACACACACAGCCAGATATGCATTTGAATACATGCGTGTGTGTGTGATGCATATGTATGCATGCATTAGTATTTACCAATCAGTGTGTACATAAGGTAAATGGCTGAACTTATTTCATTACCTTCATCAATTAGTTTTAATGCCAATGGAAATTGACTCTCCATGCGCGACCGTTCGCTCATCAGTTCTTGCATGTATTTTTGGGCCGATTCATTTAGACGCACCGGCTGCACCTTCTCGTTGTCCACAGCATTGTGTTCGTTCTCGTGCTCCCCGTTGCTGGTGCCAGCATTTGCATTGGCAGCCGCCGCCGCTGCTGCCGCCGCCGATGACCCTGGGCCGACACGCATTCCGTTTTCCGCCATTTGTCCTGCTTTCCGTAACGGCGCCCGTAGTCAATTGATGTGGCGAATATTACCAAAACGAATCGGCACAATGCGTGGCGCGTTTTATTTTAATGGCCCCGTCGCCGAGCAGTCGATTTAATTTGAATTTATCAAATATGTTTGCAACCTCTTTGTGGCCCTAATTTTTTCTCTCTTTTTCCATCAAAGTGTGTACACATTTAGCGAATATAGAAAAACGCGCTTTCCATCCCACACTGTCCAGCCCTGACAAGCCCAAGTGTCAGGTTGACCAGCACTAACACAGAGATAGCTTGCTCTTTATGCTGTCTGCAGTGTTACCATTGTTTGAGAATAAAATAACCTACTTAGTTAACTTATGAAAAACCTTAATTTTTATTGATAGATTAAGTAAACAGTGAATTAAAGCACGACTAATGACTGAAAACTATTTTGCTTATGCCCTTGAGCAGTAATTGCTTAAATGCCATTACAATATATTGAGAGTTTCTTGCTCTACTGACTGATAAAAGTTGTATAATGACTACGTTTCGATCTATCTCGCATAAATTTACACTAATAAAACATGTTAATTGTTTAATAAACATTTTTCGCTAATAAACACTGAAAAACATAAACAGTGTAATTTCGAAAACTACTGTTTTCAACTACCATTAGATGCGAAAGATACCAAATCCTTTAAAATATGTAATACGGCAACACTGATTACCCCATACATAAAAGAAAATTTTTTCAGGCACATCAATTTTGCAATTGAACTTTGAATTTCGCTCTGATCAAATTAGTTTGCACAAACTTGTAATTAGTGGCCAAGATATATACACTTAACGTGTTTTTATTCAAACAAAATGCCGCGAGACTACGACAGAGACTATAATGAGGACACCGCCGCTGATTACAAGCGGAAGCGACGTGATGATGAGGCAGCCGGCGCCGGCAGCGCTGCAGACGCTCCCGAAGTGGATGGCAGCCATGGCCACACAACTAGTCACGCCCCATTGCATGACACGCCACAGCTGAATGAAAAAACAAACGCGTACCTGGAAGAGTGCCTAATGGAAAAGAAGACACTGGAGAAGAAACATATTATAACAAAGCGTCTACTGGACGATGGTGCGTATAGAACACGTAAGAGATGCTGAGTGCACCACGTAATCGTAATGATTGTTGTTTGCAGAGGTGGAAAAGATTTTGGTCAGCGGTCGCATTCCAAAGCCAGAAATATACGCGAATGTGTATAGCGAAAAACCGATTAGGGTGGCCCAAAAAGTGCTCTTTCCCATCAAAGAGTATCCGAAATTCAATTTTGTGGGAAAGATACTTGGTCCAAAGGGCAACACACTGCGCCAGTTGCAAGAGGAAACGATGTGCAAGATGGTCGTTATGGGACGCAATTCGATGCGCGACCATGGCAAAGAGGAGGAGCTGCGCAGCTCCGGCAATCCAAAGTATGCCCATCTCAGCAGAGATCTGCACGTAGAGATATCGACAGTAGCGCCTCCAGCCGAGGCATATCATCGCCTGGGATATGCCCTGTGCGAAATACGCAAGTTTATGATACCTGACGCCAACGACGACATTCGTCTTGAACAGTTGCGAGAAATGGACGGCAAGGAGCGCATGTATAAGAAATCTCATCACTATTCCAAGTCCTATGGAGATCATGGCGCCTATAGCACCCGGTAAGTTCTATCCTCCCTCACAATGCACATATAGCATATTCAAATCCTAAACGATGTACCTAAGATTACAAATACTTAGATAGGTTTTCATTTCAGTTCAATTTATAGAAAAGATATTTGAGACAGTTTCAAAGAACAGTTCGCCAATCAATCTCGATTTTCAGTTGTTTCCAGTAGAGTTCTTACAGAGTAGTCTTTCACGTCTTGTTTTTCAATGTTGGGCCAATATTTATAGATCTATAGAGTTAACAGATGTTTTATATTTATATAGATAGACATTTTTCTTAAATTTCTGTAAAAAAAAAAAAAAAATAAAAGAAAAGTGCATTGAATCATTTTTCTATTATCATTTAGCACACCACCGCCAGCCACATCTAAGCCGAAGGTGTATTCAATTCTCGAAAAGGCCCGCTATGTAATGGACGATCCCAATTACGGAATTGTCAAGGCTCATAGGTAGGTGACTAGGTGAACCTGACTTAGAATATTTGCCATTAATTTGTATCAAACGCATTTGGTATTCATTTATGCAGATCACGGGATCATGAGCTATACGATCACCATGGGGAATATGATCGATATGCGACGCCGCCTCCGCCCCAGTCGTCCAAGCATTCGAGTCATCATGCCCAATATGCAGACAGCAGCTCGTATGAGCGTGACTATAGACGTGAGTATCATCCGCACTCGTCTTCCTCATCCTACGCGGCGGCCTACACAGGTAAGAACAGTCGAAATTAGATAATTAATGTCTTTTCCGCAGCTGGACTGTTTACAAATGAAAAACATATAAACAAGAAATCAAAAGAAAAAGACGAAAAATACAAATCGCGCGCAAAAAAAATACCAAGAGAAGCAAATGAAAATACCAAACTATATCAAGTTCAATAAACGCGAATCGAAATTATGAAAAAGAAAAAACGGAAGTTCCATCCACATATATATCTATATAAATTTAACAAGATTTTAAATGCACTACGCCTGACAGGCGATCGATCGAATATAACTCTCAAATCTCACAATTATGACAAACCAAAATCAGAAGCTCAAGACAAACTACTCTCTACTAACAGCAATTCGTACAAAAGTATTTCAAACACAAAACATTTAAAGCAATTCAATTCTTCAATTCTCATACATTAAAAAAATCCAATATTTATCTGTGATATCAAGTAAAGCAAAAAGATGAAGAAAAAAATTTAAAAATATAAAACAAAAATAATATGTTTTAATTTACTGGGGCTAGTGCATTCAAAACCGGTTAAACTCCTTTACTTTTTTTTTATTTGTTACCTATTTTAAGACCAATTAAAACAGAAAAAATTAATCAATCCAGAAAAGAAAAAAAAAAGAGCACAGAGACAAAAAACAATTGAAATCTAAACAACAAATAAAATTCTTTCCAAAATAGCAAAACCAAGCAACGGTCGTTCCTCATCGTCATATAGACCCACAACATCGAACTCGGGATCACATTCATCGGCTCACTATGAAACTGGATCACGTTCTCGTGAAAGCGTGCGTTATCGCTCGGCTCCATATCCAAAAATGCGCTAATTTATCTCTCACAATAAATCAACCAACCAACCAACCAACCCAACCAACAAATCAACCAACCAACAAAGTTAAGTAGTTTGTATGCAGCAATGAGAGCGGCAAAAATCCCAAGCTTAAAAAAATATAAAAATACAACCAACAACAAAAAATACCAAAATGTTTTAAGTCCAATAATCCAACCAATAATACATCAAATCTATTCATACACTATTTATAAATAAATACAAAAAAAAGAAAACCAAACAAAATTCAAATGCAAAACCTATTTTATAGTAATTGTTTAAAATATTTCATTTGTGTTAAACCAAACAAAAAAGATTAGAAAAAAAAAAAAAAAACAAAACAAATACTAATAATGCAACAACAAAAAAGAAAAGAAAGTAAATACAGCTATATCAAACTTGAACAAAATTTTGTAAAAATCGTAAAATTCACAAAATCAGTTAAACTATAAGAAAAATAAGCAAAAACAACATTATACACACACCTATATGCAATCGTAATATAAAAGATAAACCCCTAATTATTCTAAACAAAATGTTAGCGTAAGTTTTGAAATAATTTTTCAAATAAGTTTATGAAGAGATAAACAATAAAAGTTAATTAAATAAAATAAAAATAACAGAAACGCCCAACGACAAAGTAAGTATGCAAACGGCTTCAATAAAAAAGAAAAAACAACTTCAAAAAAAAGCTAAGAAAATAATAAAAAAAATTTGCCCGGTTACGTTCAAATTGAGAGCTTTCCACGTTATATATAAAAATGCGTTAAAACTTAAAGAGAGAACTAAAAACATAATTGTCTAATGTACTTGATTATTATTTATAATTTTTAATGATGTGCGCATTGAAAACATAGAATGAATAAAATCTAATATTTTTAATCTATTTCTCTGTGTTCGTCGAACACTATCCCCAAATAAACACAAAATTATAATAGAACCAAACACACAAACAGCATTTTTCTTTAGAGATACTCAACGTACACTTGGTGAAATAATTATAATATCACAATGGACTGTTTTTATTTGGGATACTTCAAAAATTCAGTGCACCATCCAAGAACATAAGACTATCCACAGCGGATATGGCGAGATCTACGTCCCTCTTTTGTATGGTCTTCTTCTTGGCCTGCGCCGTGTAGGTGTATGCCTCGCGAGCCAGGGATTCAATAAATAACTCAACGGCTTTTGTCACTGCAAAGACGGCTTCATTCGATGCGATTTGAAGATCTGGATCCAGTTTCATGATGTTCCGAATGCGACCCATTGGCAACTGCGTAAGCTTGCCATCGTGCTCATTCTCCACGGGCTTGTTGCCATTGACTGAAAACACATTAAAAATGAACAAAATTGCAGTATTTGTGAGTGAATTATAGCGCCAGGAGGCTTACTTGTTTTTGTCTGCTCTGAGCTCTTGGCAGCCGGCTGATTGACATTGGGCGAGCTGTTGGTGCCGTTTTGCCCACTGGTTTGTTCACTTTCTTCAGTATCGTGTTCACCCATCTCTGTACTCATTTCTTCGTCTTTTTGAAATTCCTGTCCCAGATCTGGCTCCTCGGAGTAATCATTATGAAACAAATCTTCACTTGCCATTGCAATTCAATTTTATTTTCCAGCTTTATTGGTAAATGCTGTTTACTCTGAGCAACACAGTTTGTCGCCGCCAAAAAAGTATCGATACAAGGCAGGCATCGATGACATCGGCATCGATAACGTTATACCATTTCTATCGTTTGTGTAGCTGGCACTGAAAATTTCACAAATTTAATCGAAGAAGGCGATAAAAATTGTACAAACTATTATACACAATTTTCACGTGAATTTAATTGAAAAAAAAAAGGAAAAATGGATAGCGCCAGTAGTGATTTCAATGAAAAGCCAGCTCCACATGAGCATCAGCCGCGCTTGAACGAAGTTGCTCAAAAATTCTTGGCCGATTTAGACGAGGAACGCCAGCGTCTGTCCGCCGACTTCCCATTATGCGCGCTGTTAATTGACGAAGGTAATGATAGAAAAGGAAAAATGTCGACCGTGTATTATGATTAATGTATGTATACATATATTACGCTTCAGCTGTGGATCGCGTTTATTGCACTGGCCGCATACCTGGCCGCGAGTTTTATGCCGATGTCTACAAACAGAAGCCAATGAAAATCACACAAAAGGTTTTCGTTCCCGTCAAGCAGTATCCAAAGGTAGTACAAAATGGACAACTAAGAAATGGGGTGGTTAAATTTGGCTTAATCTTTGTAGTTCAACTTCACTGGTAAGATTCTGGGGCCTAAAGGCAATTCATTGCGTCGTCTGCAAGACGAAACCCAATGCAAGATTGCGATCAAAGGGCGCAGCTCAATACGCGATCGCGGCAAGGAGGAGCAGCTGCGCAGCTCTGGAGATCCACGCTATGCCCATCTGCAGAAGGATCTATTCCTCGAAGTGAGCACTGTGGCCACGCCGGCTGAGTGCTATGCTCGTATTGCTTATGCATTGGCCGAGATCCGTAAGTATCTAATTCCAGACAAAAACGACGAAGTCTCCCACGAGCAGTTGCGAGAGCTAATGGAAATGGATCCAGAGTCTGCCAAGAACATACACGGACCTAATTTAGAGGCGTACAGGTATGTAACAGTAGTAAACAATCAACATATATTTAAATTATAAAATGCTTAAATTGCAAATTGTAGATCCGTTTTTGACAAGAAATTCGGTGGCAGCAGCGGGGCACCGAAATACTTGAATCTTATCAAGCGCGCAGCGGAAAATCCGCCCGAGTAAGTTACTTGTAAAGTATAATTTTAAATCAATTCTCTGTAAGCGTCAAATAATGAATGGAAAACAATCTGAACGTGGCAGCGTATACCTGAACTGAACTGAAAATATTTGAGCTTTAAATTTTGTTTACTGTTGCAATAATAATATCATTTTTTTAGAGCCGAAGAGGCTGAAGAGGTGGCCTACGAGTATGATCATCGAATGGCCAAGCGTGGCGCACCATCTGGATATGAATATACCAAACGTAAGTTAAGCCAACGATTCATAGCGAGTATACCTTAGAAATTCCAACTATAAACAATAACTTAACAATGGGGGCTCTTCTCTTTGTGTAAATCGCAATAAATCAAATTGATTGCATTATCTATGCAAATGTCTAAATATTAAAATGCAGTTGACCTAACTGATGATGACTAATTCTTATGCAATAACAAACTATCTCTATACATATAATAACTCTATACCTATTCAATTTATATAAATGTATAACATATTTAAAATGCATAACATTTTATAGCACGCCCATCAATAATACCAACAAGCGCAGCTGCATATAAACGGCCACAGCCATACCAAACTGACATGAAACGAATGCGCGAACCACCCATCAAGTCTTATAAACCGAATACGTACACCATTCTGAAAAAGTATAAATAAAAGAAAGCAAAGCCAATGCTCCTAAAAATATAAGTTCAACATACAAATATACAAAACTATCTAAATATAATTGAACCACAAGCAAAGACGATGTAATTGTAATATAAAAAACTTCTCATTTCAAACAAAATAAAATCAAGAGAACATTTCAATTTGTTTTGGCCTTGGGCGAAATACACATATTTGATGCAAATGCCCAATGCTAAACAAATATGAAAAATAATACATTAATTATAATTTAAAAATGTTTTGAATTCACGCTCCTTCCTATAAGTATTCTTTTATAATTCGGCACCTTGAAGGTTGTGAGCAACCCGCATTAATTTTATGTTTTCAAATTACATTTTAAATTAGTCTGGAGTAAAGAATAAAAAATAAAAGAAATGAACAATTTTAATAAACTAAAAGCAGCTTATAATATACTTTGATTATAAATAGATACTAAAATAACGCCCTAGCAATAGAATTTATAAATTAAATAAAAGATTCCATTTCAACTCGGAATCATACTGTTTATAAACAAATAAATTTGGATCAATTTATACATATATATTTAAAAATCTATAAACACTTAAAGTTTATAACTAAATATGCGCATATTACAATAAGATCAAATGAAACTATATAAAAATTTTTAAATTTTTAAAAACTTTAACAAATAAATAAATATGCTCAGCACAATAATAAAAAAACAGTCCGCATTGAATGTAAATTATGAACAATAAATTAACTTTACAGCATACGGAGATATTTTCCAAGATCATCCAAAGCCAGGATAACATTGTGTTTTTCGCACATAATACTCTTTGGCATTTCTAGAGGGTTTCAAGCCAAATTAAAGTCTAAGGTATGTACATATATAATCAAATTGATAAATTTATATATATATATATATAAATATTTAAAAAGAATTACGCAATTTTAAAATAAAATAAAATATGAAAAAATATAAGTTGTACAGATTTTAATTTTAGATTTTAAAGTTTCGGAAACGTGAAGGTTTGTATAACTTCGTAACGTATAACATTTAATGTTAACCAAGATCAGAGATTATCTTTAAAAATGTGTTAAGTTTTATCAGGTTGAAACAATGTTCTGGAGAAAATTATATACACTTGCACCATGGCAAATTTTGAGCTAAATGAAGTATTTCCTTTGGAAAATCGACTATGGAAATAACAGTTTAAACTAATTTTTGATTAACCTGCAAAAATTTCATAAGCAAAATCATAAATATATTATATATTGGGGCAGTAGTTCTGTCCGAAATCATAGCAGTAATAGATGATATAGGGATACCCGAGCTGCATTTACCCTTGGCAAGTTTCTTTCATACATACATACATACATAGTAAACACATATAAGCAAGCACTTATGTGGCTATATATGGGCTTTATCATGAGGTGGTTGGTGAACTTTTCTTTCAATTCGAATTTCCTAATCAAAATATGTATATATATTATAGATATATTAATATATGATTCATTACCATGTGCAAGTGCAACCCTATTCAACGAGCTCAGCCAGAGACTTCAGACAAAAAGAAATTATTTGTATTAACCCTTTGTTATTAATAATAGAACTTTGTTTATCTGGGAAATAAGAAAGTGTTGATATTATTTACTCCACATAAATTGGATTTCATTTAAATATTTTATGCTCTCTGCTCTTTCATAAATCCTTATGAAGAGTCTGCTTGAGACATTCAATTTAAAATATATGAACAGTTATTTGAGACTTCATATTTCTATTTTTCTACTAGAAGTCTCTTAAAAATCATGAATAAATTAACAAATGTATTGAATCCATAACTCTCTTAAAAATAAATACAAATATTAAAAAATTTAACCCTCTTTCAAAACAACATTTTATTTGGTTTGAGTTTAGCTTAAGATAAGTTTGGTACTATAAGATAGATATATACAGTAATTCAGTGAGCTTATGGACTCTACGAACTAGTTTTCATTACAAACTCTGGCTACGCTCTATAGTATATGTTGTCGCCAGTGAAAGTCGCAATCCAAATTTGTTTCAGGACTTCTTCGTATGGATGGGCTGCACTGTTGTTGTCCTGGCAGCCAGCTTCCCGCTGCATGCGCTCCAAAATGCGACGATAGACATCTGCGGCTGTTTGCAGCCGACTGCAGTGGCTCTGCTCGCTCCAGACTCCCATGTTGCTGGGAGACTCAAGGCCCGCCTGAGCTGCGTCAATGCTTTCTGTGCTGGGAATCATTTGAAGCGCAGTTCTCTGTGTCTCTCTGATGTGCAGCAGAGATTTGTTTAGCTCTGACTAGCTGTGTCCTGGTCGCCGTGCAGTTGTCGACTGCCGCAGGAAGTTTCGTCTTGCTTGAGCCGCGCTTGGCTTGTGTCGGTTCCACCACCCTGGCTCTGCCTAGCCCATTGTGCTTGCCTGCGTGCCGGGCCATATGGCCTGCATGTCCTGCGCACATTGCGGAATTCCTACCCACAAACTGCAGCTGCTTGTGCGGCACACTGAAAGACAGAGCGAGAGAGAGAGACAGTCTCCGTCTCTATCCAGCGCGGCGGGTGTTTACTGCTGCAGCCGCCCCTATTCGCTCCACTGTTCAGTTTTCGCTGCGCTCTATGGAACTCGGAGTATGTTCCCTCTAAGGGTGGGTTTTCTCACACGAAACTCGCATTATGAAAGGTTTTGTTTTCTTTTTTGCATTGATTGCACTGCTGCAGAATGTGAAGAGCTCCAATTCGATTTTCAAAATATTTTTATTTCCTTGTATTTTGCATCGGCTTAAGACACTTGGAAATATTACATTTTATGCATTTGTTTCATTACAGTTTTAACAAAAAATATATTGTATACAAAATAAAGACCTATTGAAATTATGAACTATTTGTTACTGCTGGAATCTTATGTTTTAAGCTAGTTACTTAAGTTAAATCTCTTTGTTAAGGAGTTTTCAAATAAACCATATTCATAGAATTTCGATAGAGAAACAACAAACTCTTAGCTAAGGCAACTGAATTGTATCAATAATAACAAAGTTAATTGTAAATTCTATAAACTTTTTGTGGTTTTTCGTTTGTTCCATTTTTGTCTAGAAGCTATTGATCCTATACTTGATAAGCATTTTCACATATATATATATATATATATATATATATATATATATATATATAATAAAGCAGATTCGTTCAACATTTGTATGTAGGCGCATATATACATACTATATATATAATCTCTTATGGCTAGTCTACATTAATAAAGCAACACCTAATTGGAGAAGCAATCCATTCAAGCTCCACCTAAGGGGGGAGGGGGGAATGGAAGCAAGGCTAGTGCTAGAGATTTGCTCAGATTGAACTATTTTGGATACAAGCTCGTCCTTGATTGTGCGCTGATCTGTAAGTCCTTTTGCCAGTTGAAAACGTACAAGGTGGTGGCGGTGGTGCATTCATTAGTTAAATGTGTTGTTCGAGATTCTTTTTTGTGAATTTTGCTGCTGTTTAGAAATGTGCATGGATAAATATACTGAGAATGATACATCTCAGAGCTGTTGGCCAGCTGAGCGCTGGAGACGCCGACGCCGGCGTCGCGTTTGGCGGCGTTGGTGCCAGCTTGACGGTGATGTCGCGCCGCACACCCGACGGCAGCACCTCGCAGTGGAAGCTGTGGCCCGTTGCATTGGCCAGCGGCGCAAGGAGCACGAAAGGGCTGTCCAGCTTATAGATGTCGATGACCGACTGATTGCCGTTCACGACGAGCGTCTCCTCGCGATACCAGAGAATCACATGGTGTTTGGCTGCAATGGAAGGGAGCATGAGTACCCGAGCGCACATCAACTGGCCTTCAATGCCATCATACCATCATAGTTCTTCACTGGGCAGTCGATCTTCACATTGCTCGCACTTGCATCCACGTGCACGACGGCCGCCTTCTGGTTGAAAAAGGGCACCAGTGGAGCCGCCGTTGATTTGGCCAGGTTGCCAGGCGAACGCGCTGAATCATCTTCGCCATAGTCATTCTCATTCTCATTCTCATAGTCGCTCGACATCTCCTCAGCGTGGGCTGAAATACATATACATAGATTAGTAAATATGGGCGAGGCAAGGTCAACAGCACACCTGGACGTAATTAAGGTCCAATTATGCATTGAAAACCACTCTAGGGCAGAAGCAAACCCCACCCCCACCCCCACCCACACCCCGTCCGCTCCACGAACTCTTTCAGATTTTCGAGCTTAGCCGCAGAAATCGGCTGGGCCTAAGCTTAGATTCCCAAACTCCCAGCTACACCCACTCGACGGCAACAACATAAAACCATTAGGAAATGGGCGCAGCTCTGGCAACTGGCAGCGTGTCAACGCCCATTTCGCAGCTCATAGTATCCCAAGTCTTTCTACACATGCCATGCCCAGCCGTGCCATGCCACGCCATGTCAGCGCTTCGAGGTCATTATATGTTTCAGCGGGAATTGTCTATCCGTCCGTCCATCCGTTCGTCCGTTCGTCCGTCCGTTCGTCCGTCAGTCATTCCGTACAGACATTTTTCGGGATTTCAAACACGGGTATGCTTTGTATATTGATTTATGTCAAGGCTCCCACAATATAGTTCGCTTGCGTCATTTGCACTTTTAGTTCGTCGCTCAAATTGGCAAACACCCGCCGTAAGCCACAGCCGCAGCCACAGCGTGTGCCAATTTATTTATCCTGTTTATCGAGCATATCGTACGCTCAGCCACCAACTTGTGGGAGTCCACGGAAATTGGGTCACAGCTATAGAAAGCTGAAGAGCCTTGTGTGTGCACTGCGAGACTTGAGTTTAAGATGCCTGAACACTTCTAGTCATGTAGAATAAACCCTATTAAGTGTGTGAAGTACTGGGTAATTGCAGCAATTAGATAAGTAAAACTATCGGAATTGTTGAGAAATTGCAATTCTGTTTATAGGAAAACTGAAATTTAATTATAGGTCAGAGTGTTGTTAGCTAGCCACAGCTGTAAATGCAGAATTTCATTAAAACTCAGAGAGCTGCAAAAAAACTTAATAATAGTAATTGACATTTCAGCTAGTTGCAAACCAGTTGAAATATCATCGAAATGCCAATCGTTATCCAAGTTGAAATCAACAATTTTTTCTGATTCTGTGATATAACAATAAAATTACAATAATAGTATTGGAATTTTAGTTTTAGTTTATGTAACTTAAAAATACATTTTCATTTTGTCAATTATATATAAGTTTAATATTCTATTCCAACTTTCTGATCCAATGGGCCTTCACTTAAAATTTCCCTTGCAAACAACTTGAAAGAGTTTCCAAGTTATTTATTGAGTGAAAATGATAATTGCTTTAGATCAAATATATGTTACAGCCAAAAATAGGCATGGCCCAGCCCATAATTCATATAAAAATACTCTCGTATAGCATCAACAGCTAAATTATTTAACTTGAACAGCCAAGTTATCCTAAGACTTAGCTGTCCCCTGAGAGGTATGACATACATATGGAGACAAATAGACTTCTCTTTATAAAGGTATAGACATATAGAGACATTTCGTCCCTTCATCTATTCGTCTTATTAGAGACTTCTTTTTAACTATTCGTCTTTATAGAGACTTCTCTTTAACTATTCGCCTCTGTGTGTCAAACCTTTCAGAGCTCAGCAGACTTCTCCGCCATAAATTTCATATTCATTTGCATGAAATCTATCAACATGATTTTCGAAACTCTCCTTCGCGTACTTAAGTCAACAAATTTGTTCTATACATTCCGCTGCAGCATAAAATACATTTAAAAGAGAAAGAATAGGGAGAAAAGAAGTCGCTGCTTAAGAGTTTTAGATCAGTTTGCAGATTTTCAAGTAGTATTCAAATACAGCCATGCTCAACTAGACTTATCACAATTTTTCTTATATTTTTACTTTACAAGCTCAAATTGAACCAATTCCTAATCCAAGTTGATCATCTTACAAAAAGGATCAGGGTCAAAGCAGCAATATCAAAACTCGGAAGCCTTCATTAACAGCTCAGCAGTCAATTATGTTTACATATTAATAATAATTAAAGAACACAATTCATTCACCCATTCAGGCACTCATTTCCCCGTATTCATTTAGCCGCTTGATTATTCAAAGTCAGTTTAATCATGTTGATATTTTTATCCAGTGTGCTCATTGTCCACTCCCTGGATGAGTGTGTGCTGTGACACTAATTTGTCCATTTGCGGTTAGCCACACAAGTGCCGAGTCAGTGGTGCTCGGTGATTCGGTGGTTCGGTGGCTCGGTGGTGGTGCGCACTACACGCGCCGTCTTCCGAATTTCATCAATTTGTCATCATTTGGTCGGCCACAAGACGCGTTTCCCATTGATGATTTGCGCGGTTTACAAGGAAATTCTCTATTGCTAAATATATGTACGTCTAGACGTGACTACATTGTCGATAAGTTATATTCTCTTATGGATGGATCTATTGCCATATTGTGAATAGTTAACTAGATGTGAATAGATTTGAATAACTTGACATTTTCGTATATTAATATGCGAACAGCTTAGAGCTTGTAAACAGACGCAGCGAAATATTCAATTCAATATTCAATTATTATTATATGACTGCGACAATAATATATATACACACACATATGCATACAATGCATATGTATATATATATGCTGCTGAATATTGAGCCAAGAATCGCTAAGTCTAATAAAAGTTTTAATGCAAAGAGAGCATTTGGTTCCGGCTTGAAACTTTTGGCTCTCTTAAATTTTCTCTCTTAAACCTCGCATGATTCAAAGGAAATGAACTGTAAACGCTTTCAGCTTGCCTAGAATTCTGTTTTGCTATCATGTTTAAATTTGAATGAATTCATCTAAATTTGCAAATTTTAAACAAATATAAAAACTGTGAACTAAAAGTTAACTACATATATTCTTGAACAACTTAGCTTGATTAGAGTTTCATTTGTTTTTGAAAAACTTAGTCTGATTAGAGTTTCATTAAAAGCAAAATTCATTTCCAGAAATTCGAAATTTAAAGAGTTTTAGAGAAGCTAACATATATATAAGCTAATATAATATATAAATATAATATAAGCAAATATAAAGCATAAATACAAATTGAATTTAATTTTTAAAATATTAAAATCTCTAGCTCTAACATTTTATTTGATATACATACATATGTATATCTTAGGGTCTCGCTCGATTTGAAGATATTTAAATAGTTGCAAAGTAATCGGCGTATGCAAATTAGCGTAGGCCGTTAAATGTTGCCACCAGAATGCTAGCAGGTCGCAGAGGGGGGCCAATGCACTGGAGAGCAGGACAGGGCAGGGCTGGGTTTGGTTGGGTTAATCCATCGATTTCTTGAGCGTTGCCTCCTCGCGCAGTTTCACATTTTCCCCTCTTTCCATTTTGCACTTTGTGTTATGCATCCAGTTTTGGATAAACTGCAGGCACTTGGCCTAATCACGCCATAATCTATGAGCTTATACAACTTGAAGGATTGTTTACCCAGTAACATTTTATAGTTCACACAGATGCAAAGTGGATGCCATATGGAAACAATGACTCGAGCTAGGCAACCTTGGAAAATGTATTATATGTGCTCATAATATATATTCTTTGAATAGTTTTTATGCAATAGAATGAAAAGTGGAATATACTACGAGTATATATACTACATATATAATTGGCAGATCTGTCAACATGACGTATGATTGATAAACTTAGTATGCTTTCGCTCAATTGGCTAAGATGGCTAGAGACAGGGCTAATGGATCAGAAAGTCGTCTGCATGAATATTCCATGAAAACAGATGCCATAGATTTTAGCACAAATTGCAAATGTGTGTATATATATGTGGGTGTGTTTGTGTGCGTCGCTATGAATGCCAAGTGTGCTATAAATAATTGTCTGTGCGTGAAGTGAATGGACCGAATGCAAATGCCCAAAACTGATGCCAAGAGATATTCGAAAACATTGAACAGATTCTGATTGGAATCCAACTGGATAATTTAATGTAGCAGGATTTGTACCTGACATCCACAGAGATCCGATGCTGAGTGCCAGCAGCAGGAGATGCGTCATTCGCCACATTTTATTACTATATTTGATTGTTGTAACTCGACTGCAGTTGAGCTGGAAATCCTTATCACTTCGCTCTATGATATATATAGTTTTTTTCTGCTCTTGTTGCTATTTGTTTTTATTTGGCTTTAACCAGACCCGGAGAAACCCGTTCACACTGAGCGACACTGAGAAACTGAACTTTTGCGTGGGTTGCTTTGGTTGCTTGGTCGCTTTGCTCGTCGCGTCGCGTCGTGTCGCTTCTCGCAGAGAATGAGAAGAGCACACCACGAATCGTGTAGGACGAATGCAGCATAAAAAAGGAAATAAAAACGAAAACTATGCGAATGCGAATGCGAACGCGAACGCGAACGCGAATGATGATGGCCGATGACTCACAGCAGTGGCAAACTTGCTGCCCAATTGGAAATTTGCTGGGCGCCCAGAGCGCGCCACACAGGATTCAGGGCATTTATTGAGATGTCGCTGAAGTGGAGTTTGACATTTGGTATGCATCGCATGCCCATGCGCGAATGCGACCACAAAATGTGACTCCGCAAAATAACAGCCAGCCCATGGCCTAAATGCCGTAAAGCTGTTGACTTATCGAGGGTGTTCACATGACAATACGTATGTGTATGGGTGTCTGTATGTGTGTGTGTATGCATATTGCATGCTATGTGTGCAGGAACGTTACGATGCCTAGGTCAGTGCAATATGAATACACTGTAAAAGAAGCACAAATAAAATATATCTTAAATAAATTTAAAAAGAAAACCAAAATATATTCCTTGAGTAAATGTTTAATTATGTTTTTTAATAAAATAAAAAATTACGAATATAAAAGTAAACTTTTTACTTTTTTCACACAATTATTTATTTAATATTCTAATTATTTTTATTTATTTATATATTTAGTTTTTTATATTATATACAACCAATAAAATAAATATTTATTTTTAATATCATTTAATTTGTTTTATTTTTAATATATGCTACTTATTTAATATTTTGTTTTTAATATATGTTATTTCTATAATATTATTAATAATATAATTATTATATTTTTAAAATTTTGCCATTGCGTATATGTTATTTATTTAGATTTATTGTTACCTTTGAATATCCTCTTTGAGTTGCTTTGAATTTTTCACAATTACTTCTCTCCCATTGTTGTCAGTGTATGTTTACATATATGGAGTGAGTATATTGCTCGGTCGAAGATTGAAATTCTTTCGCACATTTGCTGACACTTCCAATTCCAAACAATTACTTCAGTTGCTTTTTTGCCGAGGCCGTGGGTCCTGTTTCCATCCATCATGAACTGCTCTTTTGCACAAACACCAGCAAAACAACCCTCGGCACACACTCCCACACAGCAATGCACACACACTCACGCACACCATATTTGCTCGACTGTACGTGTGACTCGCGTTGCCAACTACAGTTTCTAACGCTCTCTTTGCTGTCGTCCATCGCGGCTCTCTTAGCCGGCGGCTATGGAGTCTGCGCAGCGACAGAGATAAGAGGCAGCTAGAAGCTAGAAAGATCTGTTTTGATTGTTGCTTTATGCAGACATTGCACAGCTTTTAACCAACACACACACACACACACACACACATACATATATATGAATTGTCGCTGTTGTTTATTTGATTAATTTGTTTTCAAAGTTGTAAAGAAATTCTCAGAAAATTTGGTGAATGCCGCCGCCGTCGCTGCCTCTGCCTTAGCGTTAGCCTCTGCCACAGCCTTCGCCTTCGCCTCCGTCTCCGCCTCCGCCTCTCTGCCTACCAGCAACAATGTGTGCGTTGTCTACGTGTAAATATAAATATTTGATTAATATCCTCGCATCGCTTTGCTCAGCTTAGCTGCAGGCGCGAACATGTGCAGTTGGAGATGAAAAAGAAGAACAAAAATCTCAGATGCTGCTGCCCCCAAATCTGTAGATTTTGCGGATGTTTACAAAACTTGGCAACCAGGCAGCCCAACAACAGTCCCCAACATAAGGCAACACAAACAACAAGATGAATGTGCACACACACATAGATAGAGATGCATAATGCATCCGCGAGATACTCTCGCACAATACGCACTTTGTTTTATGGTCGTAGATTAATTTTAATTGTTTGTTTGTCTCGCTTCAACTCGACAAGATATCAGCAAATGTTGCATTGCATGTTACATGTGTCTTCTCATACAGTTATTGCAGACACTGTCTGCCCACATTTACAATTATACATATATGTATCTGCATCTGCATCTGTATCTGCATCTGCTCCCCCAGTCAGCCTCTCGGACTGATGCTGGAGTAAATCACAGCAACGTATGCCCATACAAAACATTTCGCTGGGAACGCTGCAATTTCATTAAGCGAACTGCAACTGGAGACTGCGAATGCAGCTCATGCAGCTCATGCAGCTCGAAATGCATCGCAGTGCGGCTGCTCGTCTGTGCGTCTCTTCTGAGAAACTGCATGTAGAACATATTTAAATGGAAAACACCAGCAAATTGCTCGCTACGAAAATTTGCAATGCCCAATAAATACGAAAGTATTTGGCACAGGAATGCCTTAAGCAGATAAACATGATATAATTACATTTCCTTTGGCATGCCATTTGCGAGCCGAATACCAAATTAATTGCCAACCGATTGCCTTTCAGTTAACCTACATTCAGTGTATGTTTGTGTATACTATATATGTCAGCATATTTGTATGTGTATATGTTAACACATTTGCTGAAATGTGTCAGCTTAGCAGATAGTAGATAGAATATGAATATGAATATGGAAGAGAGGTGATTGAAGGAGGAAGATCGAAATTAGAAAACAGTAGATAGAGTATTTAAATGAAAGGAAGGTAGAAGGTATACCTCGTATACTTCATCACAATCCGTATATATAATGTATGCAAAATTGTATATATATAAAAATTTTGCATCAATTTATAGGAAACCTGTTTGATTTATTTAACATATTTTATTTTATTATCAAGTACAGTTTCCCTTTTGTGTTTAAAGCAAGCTAGCAACAGTAAAATCTAAAACCAATCAGGAAATCATCTGGGAGCACTTGTAAATTAGATTTTCTTATGATTATTATTTTGAAAACGTTTCCATATACGCATTCTAGACATTCCATTAGCTGATTACTTAAGGTATTTTGCCTGGCATTTCCGCAATTGAGCAAGCCAGAAGCTAATATATGCTGAAAACAATTGCCTGGTTCAGTTGCACAATAATCAGCTGTAGGTAAATAATTTTTAATGACTTGAAACGATTAACGATGCATCGAATGAATAATTTAGATTTTAGATTAACAACACGTCAATCACATGCTCCGATTGAGAACATGCCAGGAGACTTGGAAGCGATTTTCAGACATGGTTCATAAGTTCAGACAACCTATAGAAAAGTAAAAATTCATGATATTTTTAAACAGATTTTCCCAACAGAATTTATAATATTAATTTACGCATATAAAGAGTATGCTAAAATATTTCAAAAATAAATATATACAATACTATTATAATAACTATTTTATATTAAAGCAATAGATTATATTCTAAAATAAGATATTTTATATAAAAAAGAAGTATTATTTTTAGAAATTTTATAATTTTTATAAATTAAAAATTAATTAATTAGTTAATTAAGAAAAGTCCTTAACAATTGCAATTGGAATTTATAATGAAAAAACCGCCTTAAGTGCCAATGCGTGTTTCTCTTAACACAGTTTCGGCTCTCTTTAGCCAAACTCTCTGACAGTGTCCACTGCCTCTGCCTCGCTCTCTCTTCAACCACCAACACAACTATGCGACGAACGGCATTCGTTTCAGCGCGCTAGCGGCTAACAGTGCAGTGAATCCCAGTGAGCCGAACAGACGAGAGCCGAGAGCCGAGCAGTGAAAAGACGAAAGCCGAAAGCCGAACGAATTGGAAAAGTTAAATTCATAAATTCGCGCCTCGCCGACAATCCAACAGAGGCGAGTCGGTGCAGTCAACTTTTGTGCGTAGACGCAGATCGGAACGTTATCGGCTGGAACTCTTCCCCTGGATTAACTGTGAACACAGAAAGTTTTTGGTGAAGTTCGTTTATCTGTGCCGGATTGAGTGAAGTGTGAACGAAGCCAGAAATCAAAATACTAAAATAACAAAAAAACAAGAAAAGAAGAGAATAAATAAATAAAAAAGAAAAAATCAAGGCAAAGCAAAGTAATTACGCTTCTGTTGTGGTAAAGTGCTGAATATGTAGGCTGAAAATTGGGACATTGAACGGCAACGAAATCAACTTCAATAATTAATTACTCGGCAATAATTTGTGTGATTTTGTGGGAAATCACAAGAATAATAAACAAGCAACAGCCAAGAGGAAGACGTGTGACACAGTTAAGAACGTTGCCAGAATATATTCCCCAATCACCATTATCATATTACTTTCGAGTGTCGAGCAGTTAAGAGAGACCTACAAAAATGTTGTCGGGAACAGTCCGAAAGAATCAATTGCTGCTGCTGGCGGTGCTACTGATCGTGCGATCTGCCCTGGGTAAGTTTTTGGTAAAGCGAACTATATATATACATATATACATATATGCTATATATGTGTATACATATAATCCAAGTTTCAGTGCAACGGAAATCTGTTGCAATTGTAAGCGCATAATCTAATCTCTGTGTGTAGAGACCCTTTGAACTGACTTGATCAGATTCAACTAAATACAAATGATTGTCTCTGTGTGTGTGTGCGAGTCTTTTGGAATTTATTGAACAATTTTTGACCTATATAAGGAGTATTCTACAAGTCAAATGCGCTGAACTTTGTCCGGCATTAAGAGATTGACGAAATACTTAAAGAATAATTTGTTGTGATTCACACCCGTGCCCGGAGGATTAGAGGGCGGTGCTTAAAATAGATTTATATAGATCCTGCTGTTGAGTAGAAGAAATTTGAAATTTGAAATTTCTATTTTTATGTTTCAATCACATTCTTTTGCGGTGATGACAACTGATTCACTCTGGGGAATGCCCAAAAAGATCTATATTACATCAGAGATTTCCCAATAAACTTTATCATTTATCATTTGTGTTGAAAACTCTTGGCATTTAAAAGCCAGCGAAACTCGTTTCAGCTATTGCTCAATCATAATGAACATTAAGTGAATAGGTAAATATTACCTGTTTTTTTTTCTTCTTTTTTGCTAGTTGAATGCAAACTGTAAAATCTGTAATTTATAGGCGAAAGCTGTCACATTAATGCAGTTATTTATCACGATCAATAAACCGAGTGCAGCGGCAGCACTCCCTCGATTATATATGCTATGTAGCATATATATATAGATGCAGGCACTCATTCAATCGGAAGTGAGTATGCCAATTTTGAATGGCAGCGCGACGGGGTGTGAGTGTGAGTGTGAGTGTGAGTGTGTGCCATTCATTCGCATATCGGTTACGCTGTTAATTATTCCATAGATGCCTAATAGGCGACAACACAACAAAAACAAAAACAACAACATCAGCAGGAAGCACAATGAATGAGGATGTTAGCAACAGTAACCAGGTAAACAGGGTAGGGCAGAGGGCGATATACCGCAGCTCCTTGTTTCGATTTTTTGGTTAGGCAAGCGTGTCGCAGCAGCGTGAGAATGTGTGTTTTTCGAACAAAGAGAGAGAGACAGAGATAGAGAGAGAGAGAGAGTAAAGGAGACACTGAGATCCTCTACATGTAGCTGCTCCTCCCTGCAGCCCCTAGGCTAACCCCTTTGGCCATTAACAATGCGATTGCTATCAGTTTGATTGGATTGCCGAGGGTGAGCAGCCTTTGCGAATCTCCTAAAAAGTCTTTCAGCGTCTGCTCAGAGGCTGCCTATGAAATGGCCATCAATATCGGCGCATTAATATATTGGGCTCGAATTCCGTCGCCCTGACACGGGTAACTAAGCCAAATGATCATCGGACTCGCTCTGGTTTGTCTTGTCTACGTTTACCTTTACCTTTACCTTTTTTCTTCTTTCTCATCTCTCTTTGCTCTCGGCTCCTTTTCTCGCGGCGCATTGAGTTTCACGACTGCGAATCTGAGAATCGCTCGACTGTCGCGGCTCGGTCGATCACGACAAGGGGCTGGGTTTGTCTTTTGCATAATTCCTCTGGTATTTGCATACATATTTATTTTGGAATCTCTGACTCATGCCCGAGACAGCCATAGACAGCCATATGCCTATATAGCAGAGATGCAGGAGATACGAATGCAGATACGAATGCAGATACGAATGCAGATACGAGTGCTTCATGTAAGCCGCTCGATTCATGCGCATTGCTCATTCTCTGTTGGCTGTCATGCCTCAGATGGGGGCACTGTGGCATGGGTTGCCCGAGGAGGAGGAGGCGCAGATGGAGGAGGGGCCACAAGCCGCACAAGCAAAAGCAAAAGCAAAAGCAGCAAAGCGAGTTAAACAAACTCGTAACCAATTCTCGACAATTAAAGAATCAATTTACTGAACAGAGCTGGCGAATTGGCGGCTCATGCTGCCACTGTTGCATGCCCGCCCCCGCTCCCGCTACCGCTCCTGCTGCTACTGCTGCTGCTGCGGGTGCGGATCGGCTTCAGATAGAGGCAGGGTTCGACTTGAGTCAGTATGTGCACTCAACTGGGGCAGCAGCAGTCAGAGGCGGGTATTATTATTATTATTTGAGCATGTGTGTGCGTGTGTGTGTGTGCATGTGGCATGCTGCATTCAATGAGTGCTGCTTGAGTATATAAGCACTCATACCATAACTCTTGCTCTTATGTACTCGCTCAACCTTCTATATAGATGTATAAATTGTGCCACATTAAAACATAAAAATTAATCGCTTTGATCACACAATGATGTTGTTGTTGATCATGATGATGACGATGACGATGATGATCATGATTCAGCTCTAGCAACAAAAGCCAAAGACTTTAGCTTTGTCTACCCACAAATTTCGTGTTCTATTGTATTCTAATAGAAACCTTGTTTGATTGATCTTCCTTCTCAATAGACATTTTGCGCTGAGCTTTCGATTTTCATTAATATGCCTTAATTGAATCAAACAAACATTTATGAATCGATCAAAGTTCTTAAGACCAGCATTATGGGGGTTTTATAATCAAGCGTGCAAACGGAATTTCTTAAATAATTTTTATCTATTAGAAATGTATTATTAAATAAAATTAAATTAAAAATTTACAGCAAAAAAAAAAAAAACTATATTATATATTAAACTATATAAAATTTAGTTAAAAATAAAATAAACATAATTATTATTATTATTATTTTATTTTAATTTAAAACATCTTTATAAAACTATATAAAATTAAAAATAAAATAATAGTCAACATAATTATTATTATTTTATTTTAATTAATTTTGTTAATTATATTATATTTTTATATAAAATAAAAATTTCAAGAAATTAAATAATTAATAAACATATATATAAATGTATAAATATATATTTATATATATGCATATATATTTTTTTCAATTAAGGATTATTATTATTATTTTACTTTAATTTAAAACATCTTTATAAAACTATATAAAATTAAAAATAAAATAATAGTCAATATAATTATTATTATTTTATTTTAAATAATTTTGTAATTATATTATATTTTTATATAAAATAAAAATTTCAAGAATTTAAATAATTAATAAACTTATATATAAATGTATAAATATATATTTATATATATGCATATATATTTTTTTCAATGAAATACAAACTGTGCAAAATAAATTAAAGTTTGGTGCTTAGAAACCACTTTCATAAAATATGATTTGAGCTGCATTGGAATTCGATCTGGCGAGGCTTATGGATTGCTGTGGGGATATCGCGCCATTAGGTGGCACACATGAAAGGGAATGGCCGAGGCAAGGCAATAAATAATACAAGAGAACTGGGCACAAAAAGAGGCGCAATGAATTAAAATGGAAGAGAAAGAGAGAAGAAGAGAAGAGGAGAAATAGAATTGCTGTTGCCTTTTGCGCTAAATAGTTGGCGGTGCTGGAAAAGGAGTGCCGCATATTAATTACATGCCACAGCTCGAGTCGCAGCCGCAGCCGCAGCCACTTGAATGGAACACGAGCCCTAGGCCAAGCCAAGCCAAGCCCCGCCCCGCCCTGCCCCGCCCTGCCCGGCAGCTGCCCCCCCCAAATTGATGGGAAGCGCTTTTTAGTATGCGCCGGGCGTGCGTCTTCGGCTCGTAGCTGGACTTGGACTTGGATTGTGCTAGCTTCTATTGTTGACCTATTGGATTTTAAAGTACATACACAATGTATATATGTACATGGATATATGTGTGTACATATAAATAACATATGTATATATATAGACGTGGTTCTTTTTTGGCTATGTGCCCGCATCTGAGCACTTGGCGAGGCCGCAGCTCGCCCCGACTCATAAGTGCCAACACGTGCACTTTGGGCAACTCAGCAACGGGAAACGCTGTCCATGCTCCCCCCTGCATGTGCCAGAAATGTTGAGAGGCGCTCTCTGCCTGATAATAACTCTGGCGAGGCACGCACAAGCGCCCATCAAATGTAGCTGCTCGGCCAGCTAAGTGAAATCAATGTACTTCGTCTATATTTGGCTGCAACTCCCAATTGTAAGTGCAGCGAGTTGCGCATTGTACTTTCATTTCTATTGCCTTGGCCACTTGAATATCGATTATGGGACATGTCCCATAAATTCGGAATCACATTCGATTTGCATTTTGGATTCGAACAGCTTTCAATAATTGCCCAGCAAATGCGCTCGACAAACATCTGTCGATTCAATCCAATCCCCTTGACTGGGCACACGACACGCGGCCCTTTAACTCTAATTGTGAATTGTAAATTGTGAATGCGAATTTCGAATTCCGCACTTCGTCTGCATCTGTGTGGGTTGTTTATCAATGGGTGTTTGTTCTGTGAATTCGCTGCACATCTGCCTCCGAGTTGGGCCTGTGCGTAGGTAGAGCTCTCTGTCTCTCTGTCTCTCTGTCTGTCTGTTTGACTGTCTGTCTCTCTGTCCGTCTGTCGGTCCCTCGGGCCGTAACCTGATCGCTTTCAAAGAACCAGAATGCCATTATCATTATCCGCTTCGCTTCATGTCTCTATCTGCCACCATCCATCCGCCACACAAACAGCATAATTTTCGGCTCGTATAACGCACTCGTCAGTTGGCCAACCTGGACCCGAGCCCGACCATCAGGGTCAGTCACGTAGGGGCTGGCTGTTGGTAAACCTGAAACAACAGTCCGAGACAGACAAACAGGCGGACAGACAGGCAGACAGACAACGAGACAGGAGATCAAAGATCAGAGCTCTCTGAGCGCTTTTTGGCCTCGGACTCGGCCACAAATGAGGCACTCGGCCGGCTTATCAGGTAGTAAAAACTGCTGCACTTGGATGATTCCCGTGACTGGCAGAATCCAGCGCAAAGGCTTTGCCCGCCAGGCTTATGGCTACCCACTGGTCAGCGGCATTCGGGTCAGCTCTAGGGGTTATTAGCCGAACATTTTTCGAGAATCATTCGGCCTATGATAAATTGTTTTTGCCTAGTTCTGAGTACCAATTAAAGCCAGGAAAAATAAAACACAAATAGAAACAAAGCTACAGAAAAAAAAAAAAAACAAGATCAACTCACAATTGTTATCTTAAGCACTGAGAGCATGAGCAACAAAATATAAAAAAAAAAAAAAATAAACAAAAAATATTTAGTCATTCCCATGGGAATAGATTTCCTGCATTAGAAATCTGGCACATAAAAAGGTTTTTTTTCTTCCTTCAATAATTTGATTTAAAATATAAATAAAATTGTAAAATAATAAAGTCAAATAAATTTGTTATCTATTATATTTATGTTTAAAATTTGGTAATACTCTTGAATATTTTTTTTAATTGTTTTAAATTATTCAATAATTTCATATACTCGTGTATATTATGTAAGATATATTATATAAAAGCAACACAATTTTTTCACAATTTTAATGTAGCAATCAAGCTACAAAATATTTGAAATTTTTGTAGTCTTTTTTAATGGGAATTTTTTTAGGAATTTGATTGACATGGCTACAATTTATTTATAAATTTTTAATATAGAAGCAACAACAATTTCTTTCACTTTCTTAACATGAAAATTGTATAAAAAAGAAAAACCCACAAAATATTTTAAATATTTGTGAATTGTTTTTACACTTTATGTTCTTAATTTTTCCTCAAATTTGATTGATATATTTTATGTTTCTATTTTTTAAATATTTTAAATTTATATTTATAAATTCCTCAATACCATTTTCATTTCAATTTTTTCGTACAGCAAACGAGATCCGTCTTAAGTTAACTTTTAACTTTTTTTTTTTTGCATAAATACATAATATATACTCTGTACTGCATTATAATACAAATGGCACATGTTTCAGACCGAGTAAAGCCAGCAAATGCCCGCCGGCTTCGACATATTTCAACTGCAGCGTCCATTGTGTTCCCGGTTCATTGGCGTTTTTCTGGGAAGCGAGAAGAATTTCTTATTATTGTTACTTGTGTCAGTGGCACAAGTTAACGACAAAGCGAACTCGATGGGGTCAATGCGTATGCTCTCTCTTTATTATATAGAGGAAATTACCGTCCAAATGAAATGTAGCTTCAAAATATTCAATTCATTTCAAAGTTGGGGGCGGGCGCCAAGCGCAAGCAAGTTCAGTCAACTACAAGTTCTGGCACATGGCTGTCGGCATATCCGCTATGAATTCAGTTACTAAAACTGAACTCCATAAGCGTGCAAATACCCTGTAATAGCTGTGAAGTGGGTATGATATGCTTAAGCAAACTGGTTTAACTAAAATAGTATATTATATTATATTGTGTTGTATTATATTATATTATATTATATTATATTATATTATATTATATTATATTGTGTTGTATTATATTATATTATATTATATTATATTATATTATATTATATTATATTATATTATATTATATTATATTATATTATATATTATAATATATTAAATCAGTTTAATAAATTTTATAGGGTATTCTGCTAGTCGTGCATTTGCGCATTGACTTTATCAGTTGTTTGTTATTATGCGAGTGTCCGATCTATATGACAACTAACAATTTCAACACGCAACGCTGAGCAGCAGCAGCGACGGCGACAAAACTGGCTATAATAAAGCTATGTGTGTGTGTGTGTGTGTGTGTGCGTGTGTGGCAAAGAATAATACAATAAAGAAAACAATAAAAGAAAAGCCAACAGCCATAATGCAGTAGCTGAAATAGAGAGAGAGAGAGAGAGAGAGAGAGAGAGAGAGAGAGAGAAATGGCAGCAGCGAAATACGAATGTAAATTTAAACTTTTTCACAATCGTCCAAATGTTTCCCTCTTCCAATTTCACGTCCGACACTTTGTCTGCCTCGAGGAGCGAGGGTGTGATACATGTATGTGTGTGTGTGCGGGTGTATGTATGTGTGTGCGTCTGGCCATGCACTGCAGTTGTCAGAGTGAAAATGGACATCGTTGTGAAATTCTATTCGATTTTGTGTCCACTGTCGACACCACTAAAACAAAGTAGCACAAAGTGACGCCGACGTCAACTGCAACGGCGACGTCAACTGCGACGGCGACTGCGACGGCAGCCAGCAGTGACAGTGGCAGCAGCTACAGCTACTGTCCGCATAAGCCCTGCCACCAATGTGTTGGCCGCATGCACACATGTGGGTGCGGCGATCGGCCGACCGACACGGGCTGCGCTCGGTTTGGGGTGGAGGTTGGAGTGGGGGTTGGGGTTGTTGTTGTTGTTGTTGTTGTTGTTGCTGTTGTTGGCTTTTCGGCGTCGACTGGCGCAGTGTTTTCTCCTTCCATTCGCTTATTTTAATTTTTGGTGTGCGAGCAGCCGAGTTTCAGTTGACCCCATTTCCGTGAAATGTTTTTCCACTCGGCTTTGACAAAATATACGCACACACACACTAACACACGGCCAGACATATGTATGTATTTATATGAGCGATCTAAAGGAAGCAATGAATATCTGAAAATGTGAAACGCCAGCAAAAATATGCGAATTGGCTTAACTCGACCGTGCGCAGCTGCGCTGGGATCAGCAACTGCATCTGCGGCTAAATATGTGCGAGTATGTGTGTGTGCGTGCATGTATCTGTATCTCAATATGTCTGTAATTGCATTAGTATCTGTAATGCAGCTACATCTGTGCGGCTGCAGTTGCATCTGCTTCTTCACTTATGTATCTATTTATATATCTGCATCTGAATATATCCTCAAATGTATCTGTATCTGTATCTGTATCTGTATCTGTATCTGTATCTGTATCTGTATCTGTATCTGTATCTGTATCTGTATCTGTATGTGTATCTGTATCTGTATCTGTATCTGTATCTGTATCTGTATCTGTATCTGTATCTGTATCTGTATCTGTATCTGTATCTGTATCTGTATCTGTATCTGTATCTGTATCTGTATCTGTATCTGTATGTGTATCTGTATCTGTATCTGTATCTGTATCTGTATCTGTATCTGTATCTGTATCTGTATCTGTATCTGTATCTGTATCTGTATCTGTATCTGTATCTGTATCTGTATCTGTATCTGTATCTGTATCTGTATCTGTATCTGTATCTGTATCTGTATCTGTATCTGTATCTGTATCTGTATCTGTATCTGTATCTGTATCTGTATCTGTATCTGTATCTGTATCTGTATGTGTATCTGTATCTGTATCTGTATCTGTATCTGTATCTGTATCTGTATCTGTATCTGTATCTGTATCTGTATGTGTATCTGTATCTGTATCTGTATCTGTATCTGTATCTGTATCTGTATCTGTATCTGTATCTGTATCTGTATCTGTATCTGTATCTGTATCTGTATCTGTATCTGTATGTGTATCTGTATCTGTATCTGTATCTGTATCTGTATCTGTATCTGTATCTGTATCTGTATCTGTATCTGTATCTGTATCTGTATCTGTATCTGTATCTGTATCTGTATCTGTATCTGTATCTGTATCTGTATCTGTATCTGTATCTGTATCTGTATCTGTATCTGTATCTGTATGTGTATCTGTATCTGTATCTGTATCTGTATCTGTATCTGTATCTGTATCTGTATCTGTATCTGTATCTGTATCTGTATCTGTATCTGTATCTGTATCTGTATCTGTATCTGTATCTGTATCTGTATCTGTATCTGTATCTGTATCTGTATCTGTATCTGTATCTGTATCTGTATCTGTATCTGTATCTGTATCTGTATCTGTATCTGTATCTGTATCTCTGCATACATATCGGTATAAACATATCTCAGTCTCTCATATCATATCCGCTTCCGTATGTGTTTATTTACTTATCTCGCCCATATCAATCTCTATCTATTCACATTCTCATCGCAGATTGCTCTATTGAAAATTGAATATCAGATATAAAACAAACATCAACATCAGCATCGCCTGATGAGTGCCCCTAATGCTATGGCAAAACAAAGACTTCCCGGTTTGAATTTCAATTTAATTGAAAAGTTCAAGTGATTAGCCAGCAGGAAATGTGGGTCATAATGGACCAGGTCCAGTTATAGCTGCGGCCAACGCGAGTTTTGTTTTGCTTTTGTTTCTTTTCATTTCATGGCTGCTTTTATGGCCCTATTGTTTTACCAAATAGTAATAATTTTTGTTATTCTGAATATTCCCCATAGTTTCGAGATGCGCTCGTAAAACTTCAGATAATCAGATCGTAAAAGAATTCGAAATTCAAGGTTGAGCCACCCACTCTTCTGTGTGTGATGTCGGCTGCGGTCTGGCTATAAAGTCAAATCTTTAGTATTCAGATTTTTAATGACAACAACGCATTCGAATGAGATGTTTTACGAAGCTTTTTCAAATAATAATTAAAGTCTCAATAATTGTCTTTTGCACTTCCAGCCTACCCCTCAAATGCGGACACCGATGATATGATGCTGAATGATGATTACGACTACGATACGGACGAGCTGAGTGCGCCCAGTCCACAGACGAAGCCCACAGGTGTTGTCAAGACCAGCGTCACAGGATACCGCAACAGGACTCTGACCCAGCGGGGCATACTGGGCGAGGATGTTGTGCTGAAGTGTGATGAGAACATTACAAAGGGTAGGTGAATGCAAGCCAATCGATCGATAATTGAAGCTAATTGAAATATGCATTGCAGAGAACGTCATACTCTGGTACCAGGACTCCAAGATCATAACGAGCGGCAGCAGTGTGGTGCTGCCCAACTTCAGTCTGAATCCGAGGAACTACGATCTGACCATTTTGAAGGCGAGTCCGCAAAATGCTGGCACCTACTACTGCCAGATTCTGCCCCAGAACATATTTGTGGCCACCAAGGTCGTACTGGGTGATCACTCGCTGGACGTCATTACGCCGGAGAGCTCCAAGTCCGGCCAGAGCAGTTTGCACCGGCTCGCGCTGTTATCTCTGCTGTCCGTGGGACTCGCTCTGGGCCATCAGCTCAAGCATTAGTTAGGTTTAGTATTAAGCTGCGCTTTCTTATAAAACACAAAAACAAGCAACAAAAAGTGTCCAAGGATAAGCTGAAATTGCATTTCTGTCTCCCTTCTGTCTCCAATACGAATAAGTAATTGTTAATCGTGCATTTTGCTTCTCTGTAAAGACAAATCGATTTATTTATTAAAAACCAAAGTATACAGAAATTGAATTCAATTTTGTTTGCTCTATGAATATGTTAAAATGATGGGAGATTAATGAATTAGAATAAAATTTGTACAACAATAACCCTACTTATAGGGTCTAAGCGGAGTCGTTATAAACGGATTCCACTGTATTTATATATTTTTCGGAAAATAACATTTATATATGAAATGTTAGGCTCAAAATCTAGAACTAGTATTCATATCAAGAGTTGAAGTGATTTATTTAGTAATTTCATAAGTCTTAATGGACTAGATAGATATTGCTCATATTCATTAGTATACTTACTTAGGATCACATAAGTATTCTTGAGCTGAAATTAAATATAGAAGTTATCAATAATTAGCTCATATAATCTCTAGAACTTAAATTCCTCAAATATAAAAACTGAATATTTATTCTAGATAGGCTCTACAAAATTTAAATGCTAATTGCTTTAGTCCTTGTGAAGTCTCTTCCAGCTGAAAGGAAAAGAATTGTCTGAATTTGATCTAAGAGTTGTATCATAAATTGTCGCATGGTATATATCCAGATAAGCATATTTTGACTTCTATAATATATGTTGGGAGACAAATATATCGCTTAGCTAGAAATAAAACAGACAAGCTCTCAAGCTGGATTTTATTTAATTTGAATTTCAATTCAGAAATCCTTTCAAATTTAAGCTCTTATATAAATTAGTCAATCTTAATGAGAAGAAGCCTTTAGCTTTCTCCATTTCAAGAAATCCATTAAAACTCGTAAATCCAATTATTTAATTATAGTGAAATGGAGAGTTTTGTGTTTGCTTGCTTTATTCATATCGGTATGTATATATATTTTTATTAATATTGTTCTTCTTAATCGTCGCATTAACTAAATTAAAGGAGACAAAATTACAATATTTGTTTAAGACACTGGCTTTAAATATGTATTCATGTATGTGTATAACAGGTCGGCTCTCGAAATGAACTTTTGCGCGTGGCAAATGTCGTATGGAACTTTTGGCGTTTAACATTCGTTTCTTCTTCTTCTTTTTCTTCTTCTTTTACTTCTTCATTTTTGCATTTAACAGTTCAATTGGCACATTTATTCTTAATTTTCTTTCGATACTAATATTATGATTTCTTAAATAAAAAATATAAGTATACAAAATATATACATAAATATATATATATTCTCATATCTGTTTACTTTTTTGATTGTATGTGAATATATATGCACACATACATATAGAAATAAATACATATGCATATATATAACGATCTGTGTGGTCAGCGTTTGCATGGCAATTTTCTCAGGTATTGTAGCGAACAAATTTGAATCGAAGCCCAAACGAATAAGCGACTAACTTCTCCCTCTTCTCTTCCCCCTCTAGCTCATCTAGCTCCTCATCTGATTATATAGATATTCGTGGTTATTACATAAGTACTCATCTCCTAACTATAATAAGTATCATTCGGGTTCATCAACTCCCTCCTTCCCGCCTTCCGCCTCCTGCTCCCTCTTTATCCATATGTATGTATGTATGTGGGTAGGTACACATGTATAGTTTAAGCTTTGGTCTAGTTATCGTTTAATATTTCAAGAGTTCACATTATTCGACAAATTATCATTAAATAAAAAGTTCGTTTTCATTAGTATTATTCCCTTAAAGTAGCGCTCGGCTATATTGAAACATCCTCACTCGATCCTCATTTACCCTCATTGTATTTACATTCCTTAAGTTTGTGTGTGTGTGCGTGTGTATATGATGTTTCATTCTGGCTGCTTCAGGTAATTTCAGGATACTACGCCATACTCCACTTGCTCCCATGCTCCATCGGGCTTCTCACTGTTAACTATCCGTACATACAACAAACAAATAAATATTACATGCTAAGTTTAGGGCGGTTTTCAACCGATCGTCGTAGTTAATTTCATCTTAACATTTAATTAAACTAAGCTACTGCTCCTCTTTCTCCTCCTCCTCCTCCTCCTGCTTTTTCTATAGTTGCTGTGGTAGTTGGCACAAATGTTTTCTTTTCTAGTCAATTATGCCGTTGCTTGATTGAATTCAGTTTAACATTAACATTGAACCCCCGATCGGGGCCTTTGAGGCGCATTAGCATTTGCATGTTTAATTAGAATACTTGGGTATTTTCGTTCTCTAGTTTTTGTGTTTTCTTTTCTTTTCATTTTTTTGTTTTCTTTTCTTCTCCTATTTTCGCATTGGCATTTTTTATGGATAAGCTGCTACTGCCAGTTGGCCGGGTTCAAGGCACAGCACAAGCAAAACATGTAACTTCAAATACGTATGTACAGTCGCCACGGCCCTGTTTTCCGCATTAATGATCATCCACTTAGAGCCGTAGCAGTGATATACTAAGTCCGGCCAGCATCGCTATGGGCAGGAATTGCTTCGTGCACGCCGTATTCGTCTTGGAGCCGGCTCCAACTCCGAAGCCCGCACGCACCAGATCTTCCGGTGGCACTGCACCATCGTCAATTTCCGTGGATTCTGTGTGAGATCAAAATGGATATTATCTGCAATATGTGATATATGTATCTTATGTATTACCCTCTTGTTCCTTGATCAGTATATCGTGATCGGGCGAGAAATGGGACCAGCCCGCCGTGTTCTTGGTCTTGATGCGCGCATGCCACAGGCCGGGCGTCAGTTCCATCTGATGCGTGATCTTCCAGATGCCCTTCTCCTTGTCGTGGCGCTGTGTGTGTATGATGGAAACGGTGCTCCACGTATACGACTGCAAGTGGATGTGGTCAGTAAGGATTTACAGAAACTATATTCAGACTAAGGCTAAAATATCCTTCAGACTTCCGTTAGTCAGTTGAGGCATGCAGAGATTGGTTAGGCATAGATTGGTTAAAATCAATTTCACATAGTCTCACTGAAGACCAAATTGCGTATGCTTCATGAAACTTTGCGAAATTGATAGAGTTTTCATATATTTCATTTGTGTATATCCACATTATCTCTAAAAGCTGAAGACCCACCATGGAGAGCTTGTAGTCCAACATGGCCTCGGACAGAGGCTGCAGACTGCGGACGAGCCAGTGCATGGTGATCTCGTTGCCGTTGATGGAGCTGCTCTCGAACTGGGGCGTCTCGGGGCTGTAGCTCAGCTGGATGCGCACCTCGTTGGAGCCGATGGCATTCTCGACGTGGCACAGATACTCGCCCAGATCGCTGGCCTCCACGTGCTTAATGACGAGCGTGGTGCGATTGTGCTCCTTGTGCAGCGAGTTCTTAATCGAATACTTCTCGGACAGGGACAGCGTCTTGCCGTCCTTGATGAAGAAGCTAATGGCAATGGGACTGGCGCGATAGTCGCAGTAGAGCTCCGCAGTATCGCCCTCTATGGTGTTGACGTGATGGCGATGCGTGGACACCTTGGGGCTGTACTGCACATCGACGGTGACCATGCCGTGTGGTGGATCGGCGCTGCCATCGTCGCCGAGGCACTGGTAGACGCCGGCGTTCTCCTCGTCCACATTGTCCAGCACGACGACGCCTTCGGCTGTCTCCTTCTCCGAGGTGTGCAGTCGCTGACCCTGCATGAAGAGTGGGAGAGTGAGAAAGAGAGAGAGAGAGTGAGAGCTTAGATTTGGGGCAGAACTCAGACAAGCTGCGCTGCACTCATTCGGTCATACATTGAAGGACCACTTAATGTCCGTCTTGGTGGGCAGGAACGTTTGGCAGACGAGCCTGTGGTGGTCGCCTTGCTTGAACGTCTGCGATCGGTCCGTGACATCGCGACCGTCGCAGAGGATCGACAGCTTGGCGCCCACATTCAGAACCGTGTGCTGCCTCACGACCTGCGGCAACACCTCGCAGTAGTAGTCGTCCGCATCCTCCCGCGTCACGCCCGCAATGCGCAGCGAGTTGTTTTTCAGAACCTCCACCCGATTGTTGATCGCACTCTGTCCGGTGGCCAAGAGCGTGGTGTTCTTATACCACAGCGCAATGTTCTTAACTGAGGAAGAAAAGCGGCATCGCATGAGTCAATTGAAACATAGCTCGCACAGCTCAGACTTACTTTGAAAATTGCGTGCATCGCAGTTAAGGGTCACATCCTCGCCTGGCCTGGCCTCAATTCTGATGTCTGATTGATCGAAGTAGGGCGGCAAGCTCTGCACATCCTCCACTATCTCCGCCGGTGGCCCCTCTGCATTCGATGCATCATCCTCGCCACCGTAGTCGTAGTCGTCGTCCTGGTACTCCGCCTCGTCAATCGGTGACGCACGACAGAGCTCTGAAAGGGAAAGCGAAGGCGACAGTCAGCTTAAGATGGAAACCAATCAACAGCGAGTCACCTTTATATGGAGGTGAGTCGTGAGTCATGTTCAAGTTGTTAACTCTTGAGTGTACAACCTATTTACATTACTTGTTGACATGGGGTGGCTCTTAATTGGAATTGATAAAGCTCACACCCCATCTCACGGTACTCAGAACCGAGAAGCAACAACAAGTTCGGGTCATATGATCTACAGCTTTCGAGCAGGAGGAAACTGACTTGCGAACACAACGACAAACAGAGCGGAACCAATTTCTGAGCAAATAACACCTACAGCTATCTATAGTTGAGCAGGAAATGCAGCTATTACGCTTGACTTGGTCACGTATATGATGGACTCTACATGAGCTCCGCTTCCTGTCTTGGCTGTAAATATTTGAGACATTTGTCATACAGTTGCTCAATATTGCTCAATACTTTTTATTAATCTAATATAATTAGACGCTATAATCCTAGCCACATGTATCGTTCGCCTTTTTCATTGCTTCTATTTAATACCAATTATTCCTGCTCAACTTTGGTAATTAATTTCCTTTACGCAAGTCTCATTCTTGATGATTAATGCTCTTAGTTTTATTGACTCTATGACGCTGACGACATTCTCTAGGAGACAACAAATTACTCACTGAGATGAGTTCGTCTAGAAAAGGTTTCGTTCAAGAGTTTGAGGTTTGTATTTAATGAATTAACATGAATTTTAGAGTTAATTAAAATACTTATAAAAAAGAGAAGCAAAGAAACTGGGAACTGATGACAAATAAATATTAACACATCGAAATAAATAAATGAATATGTGAATGAACTACACAGCTAAGCTCAATAAGAAACCAAAAAAAAAGGAAAAAAAAAATATATATATATATATAAAATAAAAATTATTAATTAATTAATAAAGCAAATAATACAAAATAATATATTAAGTAATGTACAAAAATAAATAAATAAATAATGTATATAAATATGTATATAAGTAAATGAATGTATGAATAAAGAACTAAACTAAAAAAAAAAAAAAACTAGATAAATAATAACAAAATAAATAATTACATAACAAACAAAATTAATCTGTTAAAAAAATAAATACTAAATATAAATTATATTATATAAAAAATATATTAAATTAACTAAACAATTAAAAAGGTGAATATGTACTAAATTTGGAAAAAAAAATATAAATATTATGATATAGTAAATTAATTAAACAAAGAAATTAAAACTAAATATATAATAAATTTCATTATATTTTTTATATAAAAATAATAATAGATTAAATATGTATTAAAAAGATACATATTATAATATGATAACAAATAATAATAATTAAACAAAAAATTAATCATAAATTATAGAACAAAAAATAAAATAAATATATATATAAAAATAAAATAAATATATTTATGAATAATTAATAATCAAAAGTAAAATAAACTTATTAAATGGGCATAAAGAAGAGCAGCAGCAGCAGCCGTTGTCAGTTATATTTTTGCTTCTCTCTTCTCACAAGTTCCTAACCTTGAGTCAAGTATCACTTCTAATACATTTAACCCATTTGAAGCAGTTAGCTGCTCGAGCCACCTCCAAATCATTCTAGCTGCTATTCTCTATGAATTAGCACTATTTCTATAACGACAAAGCAAATTGAGTGTTTTTCGTCCGTCCGGCTGTCTCTCCCTCTGTCACTTTGTCCCTCTCACCGTTCGTCCCTCTGTCTGTCCACCCCTCTGTGCCCCTCTCCGTTCGGCTGTCGTTCCATCTTTATAATAAATTATAGTTACTTTGCTTATGGCACACATAGATAAAAATTGTTTTTAGTTTCCATGAAATAGATAAATATCTATAAAAATAAAAAAGGATATAGAAATCCATAAAAGAATCCAGTCAATTGAGCATATATCTCTAAATTTGTATTATTTAGCTGCAAGTGAAACACACGTTGACTTGGCTGTAAATAAATTATTTAGCTTTTATCTGCCTAGCTTAGCTGTAACTTTGGCTGTAAATAAATTAGCCAGTTTTTATCTGCATAGCTTTAAACACAGACTCAATAACAATAAAGACAGCGCTAGGGCCTGATTGCAGAGACATCAAAAGTCGAAATTGAATTTGATTGGCTCCAAACTCAATTGTCCACAATAGAGAAGTTGGCCATAAGCGAAGTTAATAATAGTTTTTGAATTACCTGCACGTTGTACGAGACGATCGAAATATGCAAATGGAATGACGAATTTATCGCTGCAATTCAGAAATCGCCATTAGCGCGAGCTATAGACCATTGTCAGGCCCAGATATGGGCATGGCTATGGTACGAGTGTCATCTAACGGCAATTCCAATCTCACGAATCATTGCCCACGCCAATGAGTCATGGGCATAGCGTCACCCGAGCCTAATTTGGATACGGAATGGAGCGATGCGTCTGCAAGGTAAAGGGATTACGCAAGCCGATTCAAGGCGATATAGCGGCGGGTTATCAGAGCTCGGTATATAAACAGTTACCAATTGACAGTTATCTTATCCAAAGCCCACACAGAGATATAGAGAGAGAAACTTAAGCTAGATGGGGGAGGTAGAGAGAGAGAGAGAGGGGGGGCGGGGGTGAGCGCCTGTGGCCAAGACCTTTGACTGAGATTGCAATTTCAGTCGGCGAAATTCCGTTGCCTGAGTCAAGGCCAAAGCCGTCTCAGCCCAGTTGGCACTCCATGCCCAGGCTGTAGTCAATTGGTTCTTGCGTAAGTGGGTCACCACGAGGGGCGACCCTGACGCTTGCCACATGCGTCAGCGGCCGCCGCTGCTCTCTTTTGGGGCGCATTGTCCTTGGATCGATGTCAGAGTCAGCCATTCAGCCACTCAACAGTCTGCCATATGCCGCCCCATGCTGTCAGCTGCAATTCCAATACTCAGCAAGGCGACAGGACGTCGCGGCGCCAGCAGCCCCAGCTCCTCCTGAATTTGGTCCACCCCAGCTGAATGCTGTAATAGCTTTGCCCTTTGGCAATAACTTGTGCGAGCTCACGCACTTGGGGCTAGACGCGCTCCGCTCGGCCTGGCGTCAGTCAATTGCCATTTGTAGTCTCGATTGCTCTTGAATTCCTTGCACTCAACTGTATCAAGGGATGCAATTCGTCAAGGATTTGGCCAAGCTCTGGGCGTCTTATCGTCGTATCAGCGCCCAAGTATGTCATCTTTTATGACCTTGTAAATATAATTGTCTGAGCTTTTTATCATGCGTACGCAGCGCACGCACTATTTTCCCTTCACAAACATGCGAACAGCTCGAGCATTTGAGCCACATTTGGCTTATTTATGGCTTTCATTACGATAAACATGCTTTGGCCCAAGATAATATCTAAGCCCACCTGCTCGTGGCTCCAGCCAAACATGGTACAATTCCGACATTTGCCCATAAATAGTTGATGCATCAGACATAAATTTGGAGTTGTCGCAGATGCGAATACCTCGGATGTGATTAGATGGGTCCCACATACACAATATAAAGACGGCGTCTGCTGGACATATCAGTAAGGTCGGTGCGAAGAGATAAGATGAGCGACATTCATTCATTCCATTTAGTTCAAGATGATGCTCGATGGACACGTATTAAAGGCGAGTGCGTGTTTTTGTTATTATTTCATTATCAACGTCGATGATGGGAGCAGCGGTGGTGCACTGGTGCAGTGGTGCAGTGGTGCAATCGATATGTTATTTCATGTCCTATATAAGTTGGTCAAATACACACACACACACACACATACATATACATGTATTTCTGTATGCATGTTTATACAGATACCATTCGGTTATGGGGTCAGATCGTAAACAAATAAAACGCCGTCTGTTGTCCCAATGAAATATGCTTATAAATAAATATGAACTGCTTCGCTCGATGCTTGCCAATTCCATCTACAAATTTGGATCTGTCTGCTGTGGGATAAACCGTACACAGATCTCAGTATATACATACATATTGAGGCAAGCGATTTGGCTGCTTTGGGTCATAAAAGCGCCGCTGGCCACAGACGGGTTAATCGCGCTTCGAATGGGAGCAAGTCCGGCCGGCGCGTGTCAAACCAAATATTTTGATGAGAATTATATTCGATATATATATAGAGAGGCGATTTTTAAGCTCAGATCTATAAATGATTGTCTGCGTTTATTGGAGCAGAACAAAAACCAGCTGAAAATCAATTATAATTCCTTCACAATTTAGCTATAGCTGAAGCGTGAAACAGCCTATGCGATACATATCAAATAAATACGGCGATTTTCGTGCTCGTGTCACGCGCCCTGCTCTAGGCTGCATGCGATTTAGTGCCAAAGGCGTAAATTGTATGCCCCATGTGTCTGTCCGTGTACATAATGCGATTCCACGAATTTGCATAAGGTCCGAATTTAAGCAAAACAATAAGAAATAAAAAAACAGAACGAAATTAAATTGAAATCAATTGATTTGGCGGTGGCAAAGGCAACGAGCCAATGAGCAAACTCTTTGAAACGTTTCTAAATACACATATGAATATATATAAATATATGATATATATATGCATGTGTTTCTCTAGATACAAATATAAACCCATGACAGTGAACTGGGAAATGGGATGGGCACACTGATCAGGAAAAGGGCGTGCCGCTGGCTTCTGTTTGATCAAATGCCGGCAAGTGAATCAGAATGAATCAAAATGAGTCAAAATGAATAATTTTGCATGCGCGCATGGAATTTTCATAAATATTCAAGAAATCAATTGCAGACCAAAGCTGGAAATCCATATGTATTGTAATTGAAGTAGTTGTATGCTTCAAGCATTTCAAACGCTAAAGATATATATATATATATATATATATATATATATATATATATATATATATATATATATATATATATAGCCTGATCAGTAATAATTTTTGTTTCTATATTATAGGGCTCCATTATTATCAACTTATGCATTGCCATTTCATATTAAATTGGTTAATATTTTTATTGCTTGCAGTCTAAGCTGATAAACCTTATCAAGCATATTCCTATATAAAAATTCCCTAATTATATTCATATAATATTTATATTACTTCTCTAGGAAATGCCAAATTTCTATAATATATGCTTTGCCCATGGGAAATGTTTTCAATATAAAATCTGAATTCTTACTCTGATACAATTATACTTAATATAAAAAATCTTTAAATCTTTTCAGGAATATTTTAAAATTTTATTTTTAATTTGTATAGCAATGAAGTAATCGAGCTTTAAAGTTTTACTTGCAAACTACAAACACTGTGCAATAAAATGTAAGTTTAACTTCTTTTCTGCTCCCTGGAGTAATGTGCTGTATGGCTTTTCGGATTTTTATGATGTATTTCGCAAAACATAGAAAAATTCGATAAGACCGCATAGTTATGATTTTTTGGCAGATTGGGTCTTGACGTTGACTGTCTAATTTATTGTGTAGTATTTTGGTCATCAAAATTTTAATGCGACTGAGCACTAAATTTTTATAATATTTTGCGAAAGAGCCATTATTTTGATAACAATTTTCAATAAATATCATAGACATATTTTTTTGTATTACATATTACATATATGTATTTTTATTTTCTGTGATTATTATGGAACATATTTTTTTATTCATCTATTTTTTTTTATTTATTGCTTTTTTTAATTTTATTGGTATTATCTTTTATTTTAGTTTTCATATTTTTTTATATTATATATATTGTTTATATATGTTTATATATAATATATTATTAATATTTATACATATATTTTTTTCAATATAGAAAAAAAATGAGTAATAAAAATAAGTTGCTGAAAGAAAAGGAATTAATTAAAGTTAACTAATTTTATATATAAAAGTTTTCATATCTTTTTATATTATGAGTACTCCCCGGTATATGCAGAGATACCCTAAATTACAGATACTCTAGATAAGGACAGTCTGAGACAGAAATATTCTTGAGGCAGCTACCCTACAATCAGTTACCCTAAGTATAAATACTGTCTAGATTACAGTCGCTGCAAGCTGTAAATGTACAGTCGAGCGAATTGCTCCATGATTGCGCATCACATAAATGTTGTAATCATGAGTTAAAAAAAACATAATTTTCATACTGCTGTCTATTAAATCAACATCCATCAAATTCTTTCAAATTTTTGATGCAACAACTAAATTTCCAAATATTTACAGAGCAAACCTAAATATGCTTTGAACTTGCAAAGGGAAAAGCGACTATTTTGATATATTGGGCTGTATCTACATACATATGCATGTGTGCTAGTGTGCAAAGTTTTTTTTTTAGCTGGAAATCATTTATATAGTAGGAAATGCTGTGTATATATGCTTGGGGTTGTCAGATTTCGACATGCTGCCTTATGCCTTATGCCTTCTAGCTTCTGCCTTCTGCCTTATCGCATGCCTAAAATTGGAAAAGCGCACATTTAATTAAAAAATTTGTTCATTCTTGGTGGGCCGTTTGGCCAAATGGCAACCAATGGCTGGCCCGGCCCCACGGCGTGTGTAACCGCGGAAACCAGAGAACTAGATGAAAACAGAGATCGTTTCAACAGAGCGGACAGGGGGGAGGAAGGAGGAGGTCTGCGCATCCATTGCCAGGCACTGGCTGCGTGTCTGGCATTAGCAAATATCTGACAGCAAACTGGCAGCAAATATTTGCTCTTCAACAAGCAGAGTAAATGGCTAAATAATAATGCGGAGCGTTGGGTTTTTAGCTTTATCAATGCTTTATGAAACATTCTCTCAGCTAGATAAGCGTTCGATGATAAGATATGCTGCACACACAGACACACACACACTCACGCTGTTATAAATTAATCAGAATTATATGTATGTGAGCATTGCTCATTGCTATTAATATGACATGCGCAACGTTCGTAATTCATAATTTTAAGGCGCACGTAAAACCCATTGACAACGCCTCGGCCTGAACAACAGAAATACCTGGGTTAATTAATCAATGAAAAATATTTTACTTATGTTTTATGGCCAAAAACAGTTAGCGAAACTTTCCCTAAAGGTATTCAGATGTCAAAGGCTAATCATTAATAAATTCTAATGCAATTAGCTTTAGGTTTTAGCCAATACCAAGTCTAACTTTTCCTTTATAGAATTTATTAAACAACAAATCACATCATTAAGACATTCCAATTCTATTAGCTCTAAGTTTAGGCCAATATCTAGCTTAGTTTAGTTTAAGTTGTTCCTATATAGAATTTATTACTTAACAAATCACACTTTATATGGCCCATAAATCCATCTATTTAAGGGGCGTTACTCGCATGACGTTCTCTAGGTTTAAGTGTTAATTAAATAAATCCAATTGATATCTTTGGTACATATCATTCGACATGCCAATGCCGTAGAGACTTACCGCCATAAAATTGTCCAATTAGCAGACAAATGAGTAACATCCACGTCGCAGCTCCTCTCATTGTTATCACTTTCAGCTTTGTTGTTTTTCGTTTTTGTTTTTCTTTTTTTTCTGTTTTACTGTTTTGGCAGCTCACGCACTATTAAAATTTGTATTTGCTTTCAAGTTTGGCGCGCTATCAGAGGTAGATTGTTAACTGCAATTAATATGTTTGTTGGAAGTCGATTTAATTAATTTGCCACTAAATTGCTGCAACAATCAATTGCCGGCTCAATCGGGCACCGCAAAGCCTTTTATTTATTTTCGTATGCGTATCGCGTCGTGTTCACCGGAAACTCAAAAATTGGCCAAATCCAAAATTAAAGAAAAGCCCGCGCAATTATTGCAGTCGAAATCGGACGAGAAAAAATACCAGAATGAAGAAAAAATAAAACGAAAACAAATACAAAAACCTTAACCTATAGCCCGAGTTGCTTAAGCTGGAATTCGCAGCTGTGCGCTAGAAATCGCAGCTTCCAGTGGAAGCTGATTGACAGCTGAACGGTAAACATGGCTTTTAATATTCGCCTTGGCGGTTATGCAAGCGCTGCAGAGCGGCGGCGAGACTCACTGATCAGTGCGAAAATTAGAATTCGCTCTGCTCACTAATTCGCCGCAGCGCCTGGCTGCCTGCCTGCTCCTCTCCCTCTCTCGCTCTCTCCTGTGGCGCGTTCAATGCCAAAGCGCTGCAAAAGTGGGTCGTGTCGGGTCGATGTGGTGTTTGGGCTGGGCGTGGCAGGGCGGGTATGCCAAGTTGAAAAGCATGCAAATATGTGTGCATATAAATAAATTAATGTGCAAATGCGAAAAACTCAAAAACGAAAAACAACAAGGAAAAACCCGATTGTGAGCATAACGAAGCCTCGACACCCTTTCCAACAGCTAAAACGCTTCAAAATAAACAAAACTAATTGATAAATAATTACAATGTTAGTCATAATATTTGATACTAATCAATCTGAGCAATTATTTATTTTGTGCAGCATTATAATTTTCTAATTGTATCTCATCTGCATTGACAATGGCAATGGATTCGCTCTGTTAGCGTATGCTGATGCAAACATCCGAATAAACAGTTGAATATACAGACACACACACATATGTACATATGTTTGCATATGGTATACATATATGTATATATATATATATATATATATATATATATATATATATATATATATGTATGTATGTATGCATGCTAAGGCATATATGTATTTGCAACACTTCGCAATCAGCTTTTAGTTTGTTGCATTTGCTAAAAGCAGCTAACGAATACCAAATATTCATTTTTTCTATTCACATATTTATCTTTCGCATAGGCGAACAATTGGCGGATGAGTATTATCTATCGGCTAACACCATACGAGCGTTAGCTTTGAATTGCTATGAGTACTATTTACCTAAGTGCTTTTTTCTTATATTCAGGGAAAACTGTAAAAGTATTGAGAGGCTTACTATTTGTAATCTTAACAAAACTAAAATAGCTAGAAACTGAAACTGAAAATTCATTTGGAGCGCTTGCAGCCTATCATGTGATAACAGTTATATTTATCAATGGCAGTGAGTCTTAAGACAGTTGGACTTTCGATTCTTACGAGGGTCGATTAGTGCATAAATGTAACCGAATTGAAAAACTCAAGGAATATTTTAGATCTTTAACCAGACGTCATAATTGTATGGTAAAAATAATTTGTATTTTCTATTTTAACAACGTTCAGTTGAAATTCTATTTTAATTATGGCGAGCTAAAATCTTGTCTTGAATTGAAAGCACGTAAGGCAAATGGGAAAAACTTTGGCATTCGCGAAGCTTTGGCACTCAGAACGTCTAACTCAAGTACTCGCTGAGCAGCTCTCGCTCCCTCGCTCCTTCACCTACCCAATCACTCATTCACTCACATACTCTCTCTCTCTCTCTCTCTCTCTCTCTTTCTCTTTGGCGTCTTTAGGCGAGGCCTTACCAATCTTGCTTGCTTGTCTTGTTTTTGGTCTTTTTGGCGTTTGTTTATTTACATTGCGCTCCAAGTTTACACACACACACATTGACAGAGCTTCACTTGTATGCGTGCGTGCGTCTGTGTACGTGTGTGTAGCAGCTGCAGCTGTGCTCCGTTTGCTATTACAACGATTTTATGGAATGGGAATCAAAACTGAAGACTGAAAACAGAAATGCGCGCCTTGCAAATGGAATTGAAAACTTTTCGTACTGTAAATAAAAGCAATCGATGTTTTCTGTTCGCTTTTTGAACTCCTTTACTCCACCTCTCTATCTTTCTCTTTTGCTCAACTGTGGCAGCTGCTCCTGGTGCCCTACAGCAGCCGCCATTCCCCTTTCCATTCGCCCATATTCCAATTTCCATTTCCTTTCTCGAACAACTTTCGGTGCCTTCATTTCGCTTTCGTTTGCCTCTCGCCACATTCGGTTGGGCTTGCCGGCAAACAGCGGTGACAGACGACATCGGCTGCAGCGGCTGCATCGAGTATTTTTTACATTTTTCACATATTTATAGAATGCGCGCGGCCAATGCATTTGCATTTGCATTTGTATTTGCATATTGCACAAGCTCTATGTGCTGTTGTTGTTGTTCTTGTGCCAAAATGCATTGGGGGCCACAATTCGAATGCGCTTTAGCAATGCCACAGTTGCTTTAAGGCTTTCTGTGGCAACATTTTTTGTCATTATGAATCACAGCGTCCATGGAGTAACTCTTTGGCTTTGGGGCAGCTGCAACTGCCGTCGCCGTCGCCGTCGCCGTCGCCGTCGCCGCCGCCAGCGGCGGCCAGGGCCAGGTAAAGAATGGATAAAGTGAAGTGCCTGTGCCTGTGCCTGTGCCATTTACAGCAAGAGAAACAGGTTTTGCGTTCGCCTGCGACTGGTCGTTGAGATGCGAACAACCCGAGCAGTGGCAAGAGAGTAAGAGAATTGGAGATATGAAGAAGGCGCAACAACACAAACACAAACAACGACAACAACAACAAATATTCGGCTAAAGCGTTACAAAAGGCAACCAACTGGCAGCGACGACATATTGTACGAGCAATTTTGATTTACGACCAGGTTATGCCCGTGCACAGATGCTCTTCCAGTTGGTAACACTTGCACTTGCAACGCTTTCGCTCAACTTCGTGACGAACTTGTGCCCCTTGTTTTCTTCACTTAATTTTGTTTCATTTGTTTCAGATATCTGAAGTAAAAAGCCCACGTTCAATACTACTATAAACACACACACACACACACATGCATGTATATGAGTGTGTGTGTGTTCGCGCACAAAACAAATTGAAGTTTTCAAGTACTTAATGGTATTATTGATAGGAGTAAATAGTTTTTCAGTTGTGCGCTACGCGCTCTTTGCGTACCCGTCGCGATGCTTTTCGAGCGAGAACTGACAGACATTTACTTTTAGCGCGTGCTTGGATGCCGTTTGGGAGCTAGCTGGTACGAGTGGAATGGAACTACTCTTTCTCATTGGGGCTGCTTGCTGCTTGCGGCTGCTGCTGCTGCTGCTGGTGCTGCTGCCACTGCCGCCGCGGCAGGTAAACAAAAGTTTTGTCTCTTCCGCGTTCGTGGTATGGCGCCAAATATATCTGAGCGAGAGAGATAATCTAACTGAGTGAGCGTGGGTCCAGAGAAAATGCTGACAATGTCAGTGTCAACTGTTGTTGGGTTTGCACTGATTGGAAGCCCTACACTGAATAAATACCCTCTAGCTGAGCATGAGCGAATATTCACGAATATTCATATTTTGGAACTCGTGGCGTATACTTTATTTATTTATAATATTTTATATGTGAATTAAGCCTAAGAAAATAAATTAAATTAGTATATGTGACTAAGTATTTGTTTTCCTGTTATTTAAGTTTTTAAAGATTGTGCTGTGATATGAACTGCCATTAATAACGTCTTATCACTTAGATGACTAGTAAGTTTTTTATTTTGCCTCATAATATTTTTATAAATGCCGTCAGAACAAAAAAATACGGTTATTAAATCACCTCTGTGACTAAATAAAATGTAATGTAAGTTTTTATTAATAAAATGACTTCACTGCAAATTTTAAAATGAAATCATTCGAATGATAAATAACTTATATGTTGGGCTATGTTTTTACTAATCTATAGATATTTTTATATACTTTAAATTAGTTTAAAAAAGATTTATTAAAATCATTATAAAACTTGGAAACGTACTTACAATAAGATATAATAGTTTGTACATTACATTACATATTTAAAAAAAAAACAAAAACAAAAGCTCGTTATTCGAATTAAATTAAACGATACTTTTCTCTTTAATATATCGATATTTTGACAATTGGCATAAATTTGCAGCACTGGCATTTTGCAGATTTTTCAGCACTGAACCAACACTGCGCGATTCTTTGTTTACATCTTGAATCATGGAAGTGCCTTTAAGCGAATTCAGCTCGCTGGATCTGGAACGTGAATTGTACGCTCGAGCACAAAATACGGATGGATTAAAGCAGGAGCGCTTTGGCCGCCTGTTAGCTGCCCGCCAGCAAGACAGCCAGACTTCGATTCGATCAAGAAGATCGTCCATCGCAAAGGATGGAGCTCGCGTGCAAATGGATGACTTTGCCGAAATAAAAATGTTCGATCCGACAGAGTTTGAGTTCTTGTCCAATAAAGTTCGATGGCGACTGGAGCGTGTGCAACGAACAGAAGATGGCGAAGGACTAGAATACTTCCATTCAGATGTGTTCAGTCGCATCGATCGCAGCAAAACGTACATGCTGAATATGGATGAGTTCCTGGTGCGACAAGAGCCATATATTCATAAGGTAAGCTCATTGAGATAATGTTGATTGAGCACTATGAGTTAATTTTGTACAGATCTTTGTTATTTTCATATCTCGGACTTGTGGACAAGAGCATAAGCTATGCTATGCCAGAAGCCTGGCCAAATTGCGCAGCTGGGACGAGCAGACGGAGGAGTTTGAATGGCCCGTGAGCTAAACATTAACTGCTCAAGCCTTCTTTATTTAATTGTATTTATTAATTAGCTCATCACGACTGAGAACATAACCAGCTTGACTGCGGATAATGCTGAGCTGCAAACGACAGTAAGTTCCCGTTTGTTTAATTACTCCCCTTAACAACTTATTCTTCTCCAGCTCATTACCCCGGAGAACATTGCCAAAGCGCTGAGCTACGTCTTGGGAGCTGTTAAGGATAATAATCTAGAAAACATTGTGGCCATTGCATGTGATACGAATCGACTAGGTGTGCCAGCCATAGCGATGCTGATGGAGGCCAATGGCCATGTGATGCCACCGACGCTCTACGACATTTCTGACCTGCAGAGCACCCTGCAGAACATGTTCTGCTCCGCCGGAGTGCGGATCCTGATGCGAGTGGAACACGAGACATATACGAAGGCCACGTACGGGGATCAGCTGTGCAAACTGTGCTCTGGCAATAGAACAAAGAATATGAATGCCGTTCTGCTGCTGATGGAGTATGTGAATAAGTTGCCACAGATCCTAAATACAATGTGGAACTTCGAGGAGCACCTGGACAAACCGATTTCCTTAATCGGCCTGAACAATAGATTGTTGAAGATTTACGGCTCCCACATCAAACGAGAGCTACCGCCTATAACATTCGAGGACTGTGCCGCGGGCTCGGGACTCTTGCAATTGATCATCTTTGACGCCTTGTGGTGCCTCTCAACAGAAGCTGAACCTGAAGAGATAAATCTGCAAGCGATAGTCAATCCGACGCACAGCCAGGAATGAGCCCTTTAAGCATAAGTTAAATATATTTATTATTTATTTTATTGGAACATGGAATTCAGTACAATTATAGTTTTATATACTTAATTTATGTGTAGCGCATAGCGAGACAAATTTGTATAAATATCGTTAGATATAGAAGCTCACTGTAAGCCCAACTTGTGGCCGCATTATGTACCATGCTAGCTGTAAAGACCTGTGATCTCTGCGTAATCTCATTCTCAAAGCTCTCCTCGGTTGCATCATATTGCAGCTCCGATTCCGTTGAATAGTTGGGCAGCTCAACTTTAAATTAGAATAAGAAAGTTATTAGGATATGTATAATAGCATAGTGATATAGGAGTTACCTTCGCCGCCCGTTGCAAATCGCACCGTCTTGCTGTTATCGCTCCAGCCAAAGCTATTCCGCGCCAGAACTGAGACCTCGTACAGACTGGCCGGCTGCAGTCCATGCAGGGTGTATGACGTTATGTAAATAGGCCCTATATTTAGATAATGCAAATAAACTGATGACTAGAAATATCAGATTAACCTTACCAATGGTCATTTGTGCTGGAATCGTCAGTTCGGTCCAGTTTGTGCGAATGGGCCGTGTTAAATTTGCTTTTGGAAGGAAACGAAAGTTATATACCGACTGATGGAATTGATGAGAAATGTGTCTCACCCGATGGAATCTGTCGGAATTTGAGCTTGAATTCCATAATGGGTAACAAGCTCTCCGTCTGCCAGACCAGCACATGCGACGTGGAACTCTGCGTGCCGGGATTGATTTTGAAGACGCAGGGCATGGGTCGTCCGGTCAGCTCAACTGTGGTGCTCTTGAAGCCAATCGAGTTGCTCGCGCGGCACTCGTACTGGCCCATGTCGGCATCGCGCACCTTCTTGATGATTAGCACGTGCTTGACCAGACTCACGTAGCTGTCCAGGGCATGGCTGCTGGACGTCAGCTCCGTCTCGTGGCTGCTGGTGTGGGAGCCAGTTTGAACGGGCACGCCGTAATGGAACCACTGCAGCTTGGCCACAGGCGCCGCCTCCACAATGCACTCCAGCTGCGCCCGATCACCGACTTTGGTGTAGACCACAGACTGTGGCAGCGTCAGCTCTGGAGCAACTAGAAGTAGATGAATGGGTCTTACTAATGCTTCGCTCTTTCGTGTTTCGTTTCTCTGCAACACCTACACAAGACCCGCAGCTGCACGCCCGCCACCGCTGGCTGACCCACTCCATTGGCGGCCAGGCATTCGATCAGCCCCGACATCTCCCTCGACTTGATCTCAAAGATGTGACTCTGTCGGTTGCCCTTGTTGGCGTATTGGTCCAGCGTGTTGCCATTCAGCAGCCAGCTGATCGCCGGCTGCGGCACACCAGTGGCCAAGCACACCACCTCAAAGGTGGAGCCAATGGGCAGCTCCAGCACTCCGCTCGGCTCCATCGCAATGCTGGGCTCATACTGCACCTCGATCGCATGCACCTGGACGGCGTGATTGCTGTTCGACATGATCTCGCAGTAGTAGTTGCCCGTGTCCTCCGACTTCAAGTTTGACACCTGCAAACTGCCATTGGACCAGAGCACAATCCGTTCCGGTGGCGGAATCTCCGGTTGGCGAGAGTCCACCAAGGACACATCCTCCCTGTACCAGCGCACATAGTGAAAGGGAGCTAGAGGCAAGAGTTAATTTAATTATTATAATCAGATATAAATGCTGAAATTGAAACGTAAATATCATATAAAAATATTCTTATGATAATTATTTTTATTTTCTATTTTGTATCTCTCTCTCTCTCTCTCTCTCTGTCTCTGGTGTAAGTGTTTTGTGTTCCATATGTGTTTTGCCTTATGCATCCGACCTCTTTTAAGGTATATTTTTAATCTAAACTGACCTTGGTTATTCCAGCTTCAAGATTCGATTCTGAATATCAAAAACCTTGAGGACATCATTCTTGTTAACTAGTTGCAATTGATCTGATCCATCATACTATAAATTACATTATAATATTTTATATTATATTGTATTATATTATCTTAATATATATATTTTCAGATCCATTTACTGTTTAATATATATTATTATAAATAACGTCATTATTTTTTCTTTAAAAATGCGCCATGGTTCTACTGAAAATGTTGCAATTTATTTATATTTTCATTTATCAAATGAGCGCTAAATTTCATATTATATCATTTTCATTTATTAAATAGTTCGTAAAATAGTTAATTTTCTTCTTAGATGGCTTCAGATCATAGTCTGAATGCAATCAGTCTTCATGAAAAACAATTTCAATTCGTTAATGCTTAACGGATCAGTCAAGTTTCTTTTTATTTATAAAAATTACTTTTAAATGCCTTTAGCTATGTATGTAGCTTATATAGCCTCTGAGATATATCTTTATAAGCCTCTACAAACACTTCTAAATTGACATTTTATATAGGCAACTGTCAGAGTAATATTTGTAAGCAACTCTTCAAGAACATCTGAAGTAGATGCAAAATTAATCAAATCCCGTTTTGTTTGTCTATTGTAGAAAAAAAAGAAGTAGAAAATCCATTGTGCTGAACGAATTTCCTTCGCTGTCTTTTGTGAATCCATTCACAATGCTTAAGAAACTCAATTTAGACAGGCGAATTAATGTTATTGTTGTCGCCAATTGCCTGCACAAAGGAGCACTTCCAAGGCCCATTATATTGGCTAGCTAATAGGTATAATTATACTATATATAGTCATAAATATATGCATATATTTATGATTGATTATTATTAGGCAATTAGCTTACTATCCAAATAGCAGGGCAATAGCACAGTTTCGTTCTCGTAGCTCTTGATGGTAGTTGGAACGCTTTTAAATTTCTGATTGTTCTCAAGATCATTGTGGAAGTTGAGCTCGCACTGCCCGAGGAGGGGCAGCAGCAGCAGCATCATCATCATGGGAACACACATGTTGCACACACTGAGCTGAGATTTGTAATTGAATTAGACGTAGCGATTTCAAATCTCTCAACGGATAATCGAAGCGAATTCCACTTGGGCGCGTGTCACGAGATCTACTGTTCCGAAGCGTTTGAAATCCCGAGCTCAACTGAACGCTTGAGCAGCCGATGGGAGTCTGACGAACACTTGCGCCTGGCTTTAGCAGACTGAGCCGACGACGACAGAGGCAGAGGCAGAGACTGAGGCAGAGGCAGAGGCAGTGACAGTGACAGAGGCGACGATGAAGACAGCTCAAAAAGTCACTTGCTCTTTCTTTTTGGGATGCCGGCTGATTAGCTGTCTTCCAATGTTCAGCAACGCATTGTGTGCCAGTTAGGAGCACATTTAACAGCACATATATATACATATAAAGTAGAATACATAGTGTACATACATATGTATGTATATAGCATATAAGGTATCTATAGAATGCAACGGAGCGTTCTGCACGCCCTCGCCAAACCATGTCCATTTGCATGTGCCATGCATCGCTAGTTTGTTCAGCATTCTGAATCGGATTTTGATTCTGTTTCAGATGCTGCTGCTGATCTATTACATTTGCCGCTTGAAAGAACGTGCTCCTGTTGCATATTATGAGATAAAATGTCATTGTGCCACAATATATATACATACATACATACATATATGCGCATATGTAGTCGCCGCCGGCCACATCCACATTGTCATCGGATCAGACACACATTCACATTCACATTCACAGTCCGGCACTTAAGCCCCCTCGAGAAGCTCCCCCTGTTTAGAACTGTGAACCAAATGCAAAGATTTCAATTATAATAACAAACTTTTACCGGAAGTGCAGCCATAAAAATACATTCATTTACGAACGTATCCATAGCGCAGTTGCATCATAATGAATAAATCTCCAAATGCCATGCCACCCCCTTTAGATCTTCGAAAGACTGTGTCTTCTATCTTAGTTAAACAGAACTTTTTATGTACATAGAACTTTTAATTTAGGATGACTAGATAAAGCATATTTATTTTTTTTTTAGACGTCTTCTTTCCAAGAACTTCATTGCCCTGAAATTTAATGATAATAATTATATTATATGTAGTATTATTTATTTCACTTTTAATTAAGTAATAATATTAATGTTTAATAATAAATAACATTAAATATATATTTATTTAAATCTAAATTTATTTATTTTTCACATTTTATCTACATTGAAAACTTAAATACACAATTGAAAATTATATAAAATATTTTTCAAATTAGTGAATAAATGAATATTCATTAATTATTGTTTACATACCAAATTCAACAAAATAAATAATATATTTATATATTTTGTTTTTATTTTATTATTATTAGTTTTTTTATTTTTTTAATTATAAAAATGTTTAATATAATATTTGATCGATTTAAAGAAACACAACAAAATGTGTAACTATTTATATTTAAATATATGATCAACAAGTGTTTATAGATTTCAGATTTGAAGCGGCTACAGGCTTAGATTCCGCAGTTCCATGATTTTAGGGAGACGAAGGGGCCAGCCATACTCGATGAATCATGCTGATTCTATCCACACATTCGCAAAAGCAGCTCACCCCAGCATATTCCACATGCCTGGGGCATAACACGATAAGACTTGGCCAAATTTCAATTATGGTTTATGTTTGTTGGCATAAATAAACAAAATGGTAAAATATTTGAGAGCGACTCCTGCTGATTATCAAGTAAATATTTCCATAAAGATTCCGCACTCTATATGTCTCCCAAATTTGTGGAGTCCATTCAGGCCACATAGACATTTATATACACATGTACATGCACATGATGATGGCTCTCGATACGATTCGAGCGTGACCTTTAACAACTTGATGTAGCTCAGTCGAACTCCCGCAAAACATCTGAAATGCGATCGCGTTCAATTAAAAGACAATTTGATCGAATTAATTAAATTAGACGTGGACATGCTGGGGCTCCAAACAGCTGCGCAAACAAACTGCAAACCAATTAAAAACGAAAAGAGGCATCCACAAGACTTAACCCGCTGCGATGCGATGCGTTGAGATGTGGCGCTATATAGAGGTCCATTTACGATCATCCCCTGCCCAGTCCCATGCCCATGCCCATTTCCACTCTGGTACAGTTGGGCAATTACATTTTTATATTTTTGGATAGATGTCGAAATGTTTGTTGAGTATGGTTGGTATTTTATTTGTAAACTCGACTACAATAACTGATTTCAATTAAAATAAGTACAGTGCTAAGTGCTTACAACCGACGCATTAGCCGTGTGCGGAGCATGGTCAAACTGTTATCGGAATCAGGCAAAATTAAAAATTAAAAAATAGTACTTAATTCACTAAACAAATGGGATTTTGGGCCATAAATACATTGTCGAACTTATCATATATATATATATATATATATATATATATATATATATATATATATATATGTGTAAATGGGGGATATACATATCAGATCCTATGGCTTAATCGTAATCATACAATAAATATAGCTGTTAAATGAGTTTCGTTTACGTTTTACTTTAGCTAATTGTCGTTCACAAACTATATTTATTCACACAGACAGAGACAAACAACCAAAGACAACAATTGCTATCGTTAATAATAAATAAACAAAAGTCGTTACACAGATCCGACGCAGAACTCACATCTGGGGACGGGTAGCTTCACTTCCAACTTCAATTTCGATTTCGACTTGGACGTGGACTTTGACTTCCATTTTGGAAGCGCAAGCGTATTTGAGCTCTGTACGACTTCGTGTAATTTCATCCTACATATACGACACGATAATGCGTGCTGCTCCTAAACAACCCTGAATGAAAACGTTTATGAATGATGGTCTCTATATATCAGTACATAGCGATATACATATATTCGTAAACATACAATACAATTTGTAAACTATGCCTATAGGTGATTCAGTTGCGCACTGCCGGGGGGGGCTAGAGCGTTAACAAAACTTTCCTTCTCAATCAATCGTCACAATAATCGATTACGTTTAATTAGTCGTAACAGCACTAACCTAAGTAAAGAACGTCACTAATTGACCGGTGCAGCTAGATGAGGCCGCGCTTCTTTTTGTAATCTTCCAGGTTCAGTGAACGCTTGGACACCGTCTCGGTCGGCTTGCTCGCCGGTTTGGGCAGAGCATTCGTGCTATTCACTGCAATTGAGAGGCGGATTATTAGGAGTGAAGCCAAATAAGAGGGAGTTCGTCAGCTTACCTGGCAGCGGTACATCTAGGTCTATGTCAAAGTCGTGTAGCGAGTATAAGCTGTAGTCCTTGCCATCGCCTGGCTTCGCATTGGACGTGCTCGTTTCATTGGGTTTCTTTTTGCCTGGCGGCGGCGGGGGCAGCGGGGCGGGCAGTACTTCATCCTCATCCTTTTTGGCACCCTTGAAGCCCATGCGCGGCTGAGTAATGCGCCGCGTGAATGGATCTGATATCTTCATGCCTTTGTTGGCACGCGCCTCCTCCATGATGGCCTTCTCTGCATCCTGCACATTCCGCTTGCGATTGCGATCGTTGATGTACGAAATCAAATTGAGACTGTGCGAGCGACGTTTGTCCAACTCGGAGGCGCGGCTCTCCAGCTGATCGATCTGCTGGCCGAGCTCGTTGGCAATGTCGTAGTCGCCGCGCAGCATTGCCGCGTCGCGCTCCTTCATGAGGCAGGTCTTCTTCATAGCATAGTTGGTGGGTCGATTTCGGAAGCGATTCTTCTCCTCGACGATCTTGTCCACATCCTCATCCTTGAACTCGTAGTTCAGCGCCTTCTTAATATCGTTTTGTTTAATCTCGATCAAGTCCATCGTCGGCATGGGCACATGCTGCTGCTGGCAGACCTCGTACCATTTGTTAAACTCGGTTTCAGTGAACTCCTGATTTGATATAAACTCCAATCGGAAAACGCGCTCCTGAGTGCCGTGCTTGAGACGCAGTCCCCGATTGGTGCGCGTCGTTCCAAGTGTGTATATTTTGCCCGTCTCCACGACGCCAACGATCTCAGCTACTCGATAGACGGGCTTCTGGCCATTGTTGCCGATGCTGATGCGCACAAAGCAATTGACCACGGTGCCCTCGAATATGGGCAGATTGACGAAGCGCTCCATTTTGAAGCGAGACAATCGCAGCTTGTTCAGATCCTCTCGGGTCGTTATGAACACGGGACTCTTTGTGGCCTTCTCGTCGTCTTCTGAGTCGCTGGACGCTTTGCTGCTGTTTGAACGAGACCGCTTGCCCGCCGGCTTCTCTTCGTCGTCCCAGTCGCTGCTGCCTGAGTCATCGGAATAGATCTCAGATGCTTTCAGTTTGACTGCCGATTTGCAGCCAGACACACTCTCCAGTTCCTCTTTGTCATCATCTCTGTCACGCTCAGCCAGTCGCTTCGCTTCCTCCTCCTCTGCAAATTTAAATGAATACATATTATATGGATTCTCATTTCATTATATAATTTTGTACTCACCTCTCTTAGCTTTTCCCTCTCGCTTGGCTTTGAGCATGGCCATCGCATTGCTGCGCTTGTCGTCAGTTTTATTTGCCTCTACGTTCTTCTTGCGCTCCTTGGACCGCTCTTTGTGATCGAAATAGTCAGCCACATTGTTGGCATTTTGCTCTTCGGAGCTCTTCTCGGCGCTGCTGCTGGTGGCACCCGACACAGAGCCCGATGTCGAGGGGCCCTCGCGAATCGAGGGTATGGGTGAGGGACTTTTGGCCGAAGCACGCGCCTCTATCGCACTAATCTTACTGGCATCTAGGTCTGCGGCAGTTGATGCGGGCATGGGTGGCACCAAATCCTTTACCTTTTTGTTGCGCTTGTCCTTTTTGGACTTCTTTTTGGCACGATCGCCTTTTGTTTTTGATTTCTCGTTCTCGCTCCGTCGGGCGAGCTTCAGCTTTCTCTCGATCTCCCACCGGGTGCGCATAAGATCGCGCTGCTCGATGCGCTTAAAGATCTCTGTTTCACGCTCTTTTTCAGACAAAGCATTGAGGCGCTTGCGGTCTTCCTCGTCCCCCATCAAATCATCGTCGTAGCCGTCATCGAACTCAGAATCGGAGCTCGACGACGATGAACTAGATGAATCGGAGCCACTGGCAGAGCCCGACGATGACGTTGATTTGGATTTCGATTTCTCATTCTCTGAGTCGCTATCAGACACCTCCCCCTCTTCCTGCTCACTTTGAACGTCGGGTTGTTCGGGCTCGACACGTTTCTCTGCTTGCGCTGGGGCCTCGTCGTGACTGTCGTCGTCCCAATTCTCCTCGGAAGAGCTCGAGTCTCGGCTGGTCTTCTTTGAGCGCTTCTTCTTCGAGGCTGGGGCGCTCGATTTATTGTTTGCCCAGTCCGAATCTGAATCGGACTTTGAATTTGAGGCTTTTGTGGCATTGCTTGGCTTCTTTCTCTTTCTGGCTAGTGACAACAAGTCCTACGTGCAAAATAAATATAGATTTTCACAATATAATCTGCGCATTGATTTGTTTCATGGTGCGAATTTATCTGAGGCGTCGTTTGTCATTTGATGCGCATTACTTACCGATTCTAAGTTGGTATCCGCGTCGCTATCGCTATCGCTCGAATTTGAGTCGATTAGAGACTGAGTGCGACGTTTTCCCATTGTAATTAAGTAAAATTTGTGCCAAACAACAAAGTTAACCTGCAAACAGTGTGAAAATAAATAACTAACATACATATATACAGCGACAAGGCCCTAACAGTTCCGCGACTGTTAATAACAGCAAGCATTTATTTTTTTCGCGGAAACGGTGCTGTTAGTAAGGCAATAAATCACTGCATTATGCAACTTAATACGTTTTTTGTACCACACGTACCTACGATATCAAAACCATGCGGTTTGTCACTAATTCATGGAACAAATTTCAACTAAAAACCAGCTTAACTCTAAATTCAGCATTTGCCAACTTACTCCGATGCCTAGTCCCTAAATTAATGATGTGCTTTTCAACACTGCATAACATAGAGCGGGTATTTATCGATAATATATTGAAAATTTTTGTAAACAAAATTCTAAGCGTGCGTTGCATTATTACATAAATGAATAATTTTGTGTTTAGTGTTTGCGAATGAAGCAGTTTTATTTCGCATAAATTACATTGTCCATAATCGATTTCTCTTACCAACACTTGATGATGCTCTAGGCATCAGTTTTGTAACAGCTATCAAAAATCGATATGTCTAACTGCGAAAAAGCTGAATACTATGAAACTACGCGGGGTTTTTAAATTTATGGCTTTTATCGTATTGTCTTTTTCAGATATTTGTATATCATAATTAGCTTAAAAATATTCATTTTCTGCTGAAGTTATCTAGTAGCTTGATAGCATGCAAGTTTTTATAAAAGAGACGACGACTTTTAAGACCAAGCTAAGTCGACATTGGAGCATGTTATGAATATATATAATAATACTATTTTCTTCCTGGTGCACCCATTTTATCAAGTTCAATTTTCTAATAGGATAAATGCAGGGTATGCAAATAATAGCATTGCTCATCTATACGCAAAATTACTGTTAACATTATTGTTATAAATTATACAACGGTAATTGAGTTACATTACATGGTACACACACACACACATTGATCACGCATTGCCGTTGACTGTAAAGAGACACCTAAAAATATGTGTTAGTCCAGGAAGGTGGTGATATAAATTACTAAACACGTCGACTGAAGAGAAAGAGAGTGAAAGATAGGGAGGAGTGAGAGAGTGAGAGGGAGAGCTAACATTAAACAGGTGTACATTCAACATCGTACATTGACCGCTTCCGAAAAGTCTTGCGCTCTCTCTATATCTCTCTCTCTCTCTCTCTCTCTCTCTCTTAAGCCTTGCTGGTTGGTCAGGTAGAACCCAAACACGTTTGAGTTGCACGGTGGAGAGATTTCGTTCGAACCAGACGCGAGCCGTGGAGGGTTTGGGTTGGTAAACAATTTCTTCGGCCATCGAGATCACACACTTTCTGCACCAAGAAGTGCTCTTAGATGCTCTCTCAGGAAATTCTCTTATATTCCGGCGCTCCGCGTTTGCAGATGTTGTGGGCCCAGCTCCCACAGCTCTCTTGGGGAGCACCAGCAGCAGCAGCAGCAGCACCAGCAGCAGCTCGGCTCAAGTTGCGTCTGCAGAACTTTTTTCTTGTTGGTTTTTTATCTAACTTTTATAATAAGCGAGGGCAGGAAAATCTTTAGTTCTGCGTTAGCCATCGAGTGGATAAGGTCGGCTTTCAACCGAGTTGAAGAAGTGTTGAACAAATTATTTGTGATCTCGGTTGTAATAGTTTTGCAAAGTTCATCAAGTTGCAATAAGAGGATTATGAGATCTATGATATAATAAAATAAGAATAGCTGAAAGGGAAACAGAAACTAGAAACAATTTCAATACATAAGGTAAGTGGTGCAATGTTTAATTAATGATAATAGTTGAAGCATATCTCCCAGGGAAACGATCATTAATATAGTTAATAATTAACTTAATGACTTTTATTTCATATCAAAGTAAAACAATAAAAGCTTTAATACACCTTTTGTCGGCCTATAAGACATGCGTGTATACATTCATATTTCTATGTAAATTAAGAGCTTCCACAAAACATAAAACATGAAAAAAAAAAAAAACACAAAAACCATTACCCTTACTGGCCCAGCTTAAGAATAAGAAGAACAAAAAAAAAAAAACCATTACACTTTACTGAGGAATGACTAAGAAAAATCACAAAAAACATGTTAACCGGTTTATTCGAACCGCCGCGACAAACGGAGGAGGGCGTCGATCGTCGTACCTCATAGGAGGAGACGGACCAGACCAGTGTGCAAAGAAAGATTCTGTAAGACTGCAATGGGAAAAAAGCGGCATTTCGAGCTGCCCGCCTGAGATAGCAGCTAAAAAGCAGCACATAAAACACATTGCAGCAATGCGATTTTCAAACAACATCCAACATCCGTCAAAAACATAATGAACGGTAGCGCTATCCAGTTATAGTAGTCGACGATTCGATCTTGTAACTGTTGCTTTGGCCCTCGCTGACGCCGATGAACAGCTAGTTAGATAACCAGCAATTAGCTCTGCCCAGCAATGTGAGAAAAAGAATCTATAATCTATAATTATATTTGTCAATTTGAGTTCCTCAGATATGTAGGCATAATGCGAGAAGTTGCTGGAAAATCATTTCCATTATTTTGTGACTTGTTAGAAAATCATTTATTTTACTTAAATAATTAATTTTAGACTTTTTTTTTATAAATTTTTAATTTATTTTTAGCGATTATTTTCGCGCGATTATGCGAGAAGTTGTTGGAAAACGATTTTTATTATATTGACAGTTCTCTTAGATTTTTTAAATAAATTTGTAAATTTATTGTTAGCAATTATTATTTCTTTATTGTTTTCTTTTTTTATAGAAAGTTATAGCGGGTAAAATTTGAGTCTTGGATGTCTTTTGAGTGTTAATTTCAGTTCATTAAATATTGATGATGGAAGAAGGTATAAGAAATTTGCTCTTTAAATAAAGCAAATGCTTTCTATGCTTGAATTTTGTTATATATTAGATATAAATATTGGTAGAGTTGACTGGAGGGGAGACAGATTTAAGACACACAAAAAACTCATAGGAGACGTCGACATATGTAGATGCAATTTTAGAAATATATATTCAGTCAGGAAGATATAAAATAGTTAACTAAATTTATTGTTACACATTTTATTCTTCAAATATAATTGGCTTAATTTCCCATATTCAACATTTTTTTTTTTTTCCTAAAAGCAAATTCCAATCCAAGCTAACGGGATTGTTTCTCGCAATTCTCTGTTTTGCATTCGCATCTAAACAAAACATGAACTCCTGCTCAACTCTCGAGCGGAGAAAATACCGTTTTATTTGATATAAATTTTGCGAAATGCAACAATACTATTCTAATGAAAGCAACTGTATATATTTATAGAAACATGTAGTACAAATATAGACTGTTATTTTAACCTCTTTGTGCCATCATTCTCTGTAATCTATACACCAGAAACCCCAACTAACTGTTCATATTTAAGCGTCTTGAGTCATCTCTTCAAGATTATAATTTCCTTCACTTCTTTCTATTGACATAATCATTCTAAATGCATAATTCGCTGAGCACACAAAACAAAAACGAATTCAAATTTCATTAGAAGGTAAACAAATCTAGGTAAACGTAACGGCGTTTTAGGCTGGCCAATTTCTTGGCTCACAATTCGGTCATGAATTAGCTGCTAACACCTAAAGAAACAGAGCAGCTAATAAGTGTGTCAACTACACCTATGACAGACGCACACACACACGCACTCACTCACACACACTCACACATCCAGTCAGATGTTGTTAAGAAGCTTTAGATTATCAAATCGGCAGATTCAGTCAAATGCCTTACATGTATTTCTATGCATACACAAAAAGTATGAGTGGTACCTGCACCGATACGAATCCAAGATTCGCTGTGATAAACGCCTATTGAAAAATTCGACTACTGCATGACACAAATAATCGAGCCGGCCCCGGCCAGGCCGAGTCGCTCGTTGAATCAATGAAATTGGCCGACCTCGCAGCATGCAGAATAGAGAGAAAGTTCTTTCAACGGGTTTTTTCTTTTTCATTTCTTTTCTTGTTTTTTTCTTCTTTTTTGGCTATATTGATTTTGGATTGTGGCTGGAACTGTTAAATGACATCACGCACCTAACTAAACATTCCGTAAAGTCTATTTGTTAGCGGGTAAAAGGCTAAATTATAAACTTGTGCAAATATTTCCTTAGTTTTGGCAAAGTATTAAGATTTTGGCTTAGATGGGGAATTTATAACGGGGTGTTTGAGTAGTTGATTATATGTATATAGTATCCCCGATAGGTATTTAGGATAATAGACTCAAGATATATTTATAGCCTTTTCCCGGTCATACCTTCTTCGTATGACTTCTTTTTAGCTAAAACTCTTTCGAGGGTATCTCGCATTCAGAATCTATTACTAATGACAACAATACCCTGCACTCATTAAATATAATTTTCGCTCGACTTCAAAAGAAAACTTCTGATAATATATTATTAAATACCTACAGAAGCCTGAAGGGCATATTACCGTTAAGTATGTTACATACATCCAATTAGCTTAGCATTCTCTAATTAGACTTCTCGCTGTTGTATTATGAGATGTGTCATAAGAAACGTGTGCGAAACTTAATGTTTGGAAATTTAATAATTTCTAATTAGTAAAATTTGAATGTGGGAAATTTTGGAAAGCTGGAAACAGTTTGAGTATGATTATGGGATAACAGTAAAATGGATTATGGACAGGAAGTAGTAATAGAAAAGAAATAGAGTGGGATAGTAATAAAATCTGTAACAATAATGATAATGATAATAAAATATGAGCTTAGCCCTATAGACTCCCGACACAATCGAATACTTTTGAGCATATACCCCCTCTTCCACACATCACGATTGTCCACAGGGTATACAAATTGACCTCATTACTGTGTGGGTTTTCTAAGCATTCCGAATGAAGAAGAAGCAACGCCGGAGACAGATGACCACGTATTTAAGTGTTGGTGAAATTGAACAAGTGAATCTCAGCATACCAATTCGTATCTGCCTCTCTCTCTCTCTCCCACTCTCTCGCTCCCTCGCTCCCTCGCTCTCTCGCTCTTCGAGTGAGGTTTAATGTGTGCAATAAAAGGCTATTTGCATATCTATTCAGAGTTCTCTCGGCGATACAGTTCAGTTTATATGGTTTGTTGTTATTGTTCCCAATTATAATGTTTGGATATCAAAAGTGGAGCTTTAGAGATCCAAATAGAAAATGAACGAAAAGAAGGAACAAACGAGAGAAATAAACTAACTAAGCAAACGCATTGAATTAAATTTAACTGCTGAGGAAATGGGATTTTAAAGAAGAAAGCCGGTTTAGATTTTTGGTGAAAATTGTTATTGGTGTAGGCAGGTAGCTAGCCAGCCAGCCAGCCAGCCAGGTAGGTAGGTAGGTGTATGTGTGTGTGTGTGTCGGTGTATATCAAATACCGTTGCGTCGACATTGTTGCCAATGAAGATTAGGGTGCACGGCTTTCTGGCCATGGGGCTGATGGGGCTTTTGTTCCAGTAGCAGCAGCAGCAGCAGCAGCAGCAGCATGCAATTTTCATGTTTCGCTCTGCAACAAGCACGCCATGTATGTGTGGCAGTGTGTGTGTGCGTACACACACACATGATCAACCCAGTAAAATTCACTGTTAGAATAACAAGTTTTTCGACCCGCAAGTTCAATTTTTAGTGGTGAATCGTATGCGAGATGAAGAACATTGCCATAGCCGTTGCTAACTAGACGCTGGCCAGTCGTTGCGCTTGGAAAACTCTGCTAATTGGAAATGAGACGCCTAAGAGCAGCCAAAAGGAAAACTCAGCTAATGCATATGTATGTCCATGAGCTGGCTTACACACACACATCTTCAGTTATATATGTGTGTATATTTGTTTGTTTAGTGGCTTATTTCTTTATGCGATTATTCCCGGCACGCCGTCGCGTTTCACGAGATCTTATTTGTGGTCTGGTATGCAGCATTATCGAAAATCAAAGCGTCTTTCAAATTTGTTATGCCCTGGGCCGACTTTCGGGAAAGTGAAATTGGGCGAAAAGCCGACGCCGCCAGACTTCGACTTGGACTTGGACTTGTTGCTGTCTTTTGTCATGCTCTTAACTAAATGCGCTCTAATACAAACCCAGCGCACGTCGAGGCAAGAGAAGTTGGCCCAGAAATGTGAGATAACGTTACACAGATCGATTTCCAAAATGTCAGCATTGGCATAGGCCGTTTCGTATATATGATTTGTATATTAACATACCATTTCCAGTAGATCTCAGTCTGGGTTACTCAAGTCTCCATAGCTCTGCAGAGTTCACAACCTTTTTATTATCTGGCGTCTTGTGTTCGCAACTGCGAAGCATAAATGTTATTGTTGTTGGCCATTAAGTCGGCAACTGTGAAGCTTGCGAGCGCGGCTTAAAGCCAACTTGAGTTAGCCAACCAGAACAGGCATAAAAGGTCACTCACTCCCCAAAGAGGTAATTGACTTTCCTCGTACTCAATAGTCCATGGGGTCACTACGTGCGCCATTGTTATGAAATATCCAAGCAGACGCCACAGACTGGACTCGAGTCCACTCCAGACTCTCTAGGATATCTCATATTAATTATATGGGCTCGCTGCGCGTTCGCAAATAAATTGATGTGTATCAGAAACGATTGCAAGTGCTTATAATCTTTCAATTATAGGCGAATCCAATTTAACTGAAAGCATTGTTCAGACTTGTTGGGAAATCGTTAAATGATGAAAACTCCGCTCTGGAGTGGGGCGAACAACGCTCTCCATAGAAAGTCATTTGAAAGACTTTCAAGCGAACTTCTTGGATAGAATTCTTAAGCAGCTGGAGAGGGCGTTCGCTAATGGAGGTCAGCTTCTGCTCTAGATTTGCTGTGAGCCCTAAGAGTTAGTGGGCGTGGCATGGTATTTAACATACATATATGCAGCGGATTTAACTTGAATAGCATCGACATTGATTGATAATCATGTTTAGCCTTTTTAGCTGTCATTCAGTGGGCAGACGGTAATTAACGGCTGAATCGATAATTTATTCAGGAAATCGACTTTCCAAATGCAGTTCTCATGACAGAATTTCCCAAGTGTTGAAGTTACTCAATCAACGCCATTATGCATAACTGACATTCACTAATTGCGTCCAAATTGAAAAACTCGACAGGCATTAATCCAGCTATAACTGAGCTATCTCAGCGCGGTATTTGCTAGTCGAGCACTCCCTTTATACATACGTATATTACCTCTATATATATAGATGATATATTTATCATATTTTATTCATTGCCTCACACTCATTAATTCATGAATCCATATTGAAAAACTCAGTATTCAAGCTTTCTTTGCGCGGTATTCGCTAGTCGAGCACTCTCTGAATACATGGCTCCTATAATACAAGTTCATTCGTTATTCCTCCATATATACATATTGATATATATTTTCATTTATTCTTGTATTCATTGACTGACATTCACGTTTTATTTATTTATGCTTTCAGCCTCCCATTTGAATAGTCATAATGGCTTATGGAGTATTTAGCCAGAGGTTTTTGCAATTCGTTGCGCTGGGCGTCTTAATGCTGTGCATGACTCAAGCTCAGACGCAGGAGACGGCGACCACAGACAGCTCTGATCAGCTAAGCGATCTCAGCGAACAGACGACTTTGCTGGTTACAGATTCGTCGCTGGGCGAGACCACAACGGAGATTCCAGCCACAGTCGATGTGGTGCCGGCCATCGAGACTGAGAATCGTAATGCTGCCTTTGATCTCTCAGCTGCGGCGGACTTGGATACGAAGGACTCGAATGAGATCTACTTGGATAATGTGAGCTGCGAATCGGATGCAGTTGGCTTTGAAATTGTCACCGGGTAGGTTGAAGCAGAAGAAAGCTAACTAACACCTGTGATTATGTTTGAAATTTTAATCAAGCTCTGTCATAAGTCGACGATTTATCTTTATCTCTTTTCTTTCTTTCCTTCTTTAGCTATGTATTTTCAGCACCTGGCAGGCTCTTGGACTCGCTGCCCGGCACTCTAATGCTGACGGACTGTCTGGCCACCTGCCTGAAGAATGCAACCTGTCAGTCCGTTAACTACGAGACGGGCCTCTGCGTGCTATTTTCAGCACACGCTGATCAGCTGCCAGGTAGGATAGGAAATATTTAAAGCCGCAGTTCGCTAAATATTTGTAGATTTAGACAGGGCAGGAAAGGAAACATCGAAATTGGCTTATTAAATTTGCTTCCCTCTTCTCCCTCTTGCTCTTCTTTCGTTGCAGGCGCCTTAACCAAATCGCAGTTTCCGGTCTTCACAATCTATGCACAGAAGTCTTGCCTCGCCGCGAAGCCCTGCTCCCGGGCCTGGTTCGTGGACCGCGTTCAAAACTACAAACTGAAGTCGGAAGCTAAGCGCAGCATCTCGGTGGGATCGCGGCGGGAGTGCTTCGAGCTCTGCCTGAGCGAAACGGAATTTACGTGCAGGTAAAAACACTTTCAAGTTAACAGAATTGACTTCTCGGTGATTCGATTCACCTTGAGGTGCGCTTAAAGAGTCGTTATTATGGGTGTTACATTGATTATGAATGCGAATAGGAGTATGAGTAGTAATATGAATATGAATCAATATATGTAAGTGAATATGAATACACTTAGGGATCTGTATATGAATCTATATATGTATAAATCTGAAATAAATGTGAATATCAGTATGAGTATGCATGTGAATGAAAATGAATATGCATATGAATATGAGTATGAATATAATTATGAATACAAATTTGATATTCATATGTTAAAATGAATATGATTATCATACAAATTTAAATAAATATATACAACTAAATATGAATATAATATGAATATGTTATGAATATGATATGAATATGACATGAATATGATATGAATATGATATGAATATGATATGAATATGAATATGAATATGATATGAATATGAATATGAATATGATATGCACTTGATATGAACATGATATGAATATGTTATGAATATGTTATGAATATGATATGAATATGACATGAATATGATATGCCTATGATATGAATATGATATGAATATGAATATGAATCCGGTTTCGAAAGTGAATATAAATGCTAATAACACTATAAACATTTGTGAATATAAATATGAATATAAGTATGAATGTAATGAATGTAATATTAATATAAATATGGATATATTAATATAAATATGGATACATATATGCCTGTTCATTGGTCTTATTCACATTCATTTTTAAATATGAATATCAGCTTCATATTCATACAGAATAATATAGAAATAGACATAAATATGGCAATGAACATATGAATAATATGAATATGTATGTTCTCATTCTGCAACCCTCCACAGATCAGCCAATTACAAGAGGGCAACTGGCGTCTGCGAGCTGAGTGAAATGGATCGCTCGACATTAGCTGGCACGAATGCCTTCCAAGCCATGGACGGCACTGACTACCTTGAAAACCACTGCGTCGAGGAGCCGAACAAGCTGTGTGAGTTCAAGCGCCTGCCTGGGCGCATTCTGAAGACGGTGGACTCGGTCTACCAGGAGGTGAGCAGCGTGGATGAGTGCCGTGAGCTGTGTCTCAATTCGCCATACAGGTATGCACACATCCTTTATATATTGTATATATAGATGTGTAACAATTGCCACTCCCCTCTGTAGGTGCCACTCATACGACTACAATGACACGGGCGACATGGTCTGTCGCCTCTCGCACCACAGCCGCGCGACGCTGACGGACGTGCAGGATCCCTACCTGGAGGTGCCTGAGGCCGCGACCTATGAGCTCGCCTCTTGCTACAATGTGACGATTGAGTGTGGAGGAGGCGACATGTTGGCCAGGATACGCACCTCGAAGCTGTTCAGCGGCAAAGTCTACGCCAAGGGCTCGCCCAGATCGTGCGCCGTGGACGTGAGGAGCGCCCTGGACTTTGAGCTGCGCATGAACTATCATGATCTGGAGTGCAATGTGCGGCAGAGCCAGAGTGGGCGTTACGTCAATGACATTATCATCCAGCATCATGACATGATCGTCACATCGTCCGATCTGGGCCTGGCCCTGGCCTGCCAATACGATTTGACCAACAAGTCGGTGACCAACGGAGTCAACCTGGATGTGCGCGGCGACCTGACGCCCGCTCTATCGGAGGAGGTGATTGTCGACTCGCCCAATGTGATCATGCGCATTACCTCGCGCGACGGCTCCGATATGATGCGCTCTGCCGAGGTGGGCGATCCGCTGGCACTCAAATTCCAAATCATGGACGAGCAGAGTCCCTATGAGATTTTCGTTCGCGAACTGGTCGCCCTGGATGGCGTTGACAACTCGGAGATCACGCTGATCGACTCGAATGGCTGTCCCACCGATCACTTCATCATGGGACCCATATACAAGAGTCCCGGCTCCACCAAGATCTTGTTATCCAACTTCGACGCCTTCAAGTTCCCATCCAGCGAGGTCGTGCAATTCCGTGCCCTGGTCACGCCCTGCATGCCCAGCTGTGAGCCGGTTCAGTGCGATCAGGAGGACTCCAGCGGCGAGTACAGATCTCTGCTCTCCTATGGCCGCAAGCGTCGTTCGCTAAACACAACAGGTGAGTCTCCATCGGACCATATGAAATGAAGGAGCAGTTCTCTGAAACTTGATTCTATATTTCCAGCCACTTTCGATCTGCGCCAGAAACGTGAGGTAAAGACTCCCTCTGATATGCTACTGGTGCAGTCCATTCAAATTACTGATAAATTCGGCTTCGACGAGCAACAGAGCCGTAAGTCCAATATTGGCGGATATTCGGATAACAACGAAACGGAGTTCACAACTACAAATCCGGGACGCGGCTTCTGCGTGAATGCATTTGGTAAGTTGATCTTCAGTAGAAATCGAATCTTGTTATATTTTTATTTACTTGTTTCAAGAGGAAAACTAAACTCGTAATATCAAGTAAGATTGGTAGAGCAGTTATGCAGTTTCTTCTTCCTCTTTGAGTAGTTTCAGACTTCCTAGGGATGTATATCATATATCACAAATAACCTGAAGAGAATTTTAATATAAAAGCATATATCTACCAAAGCTAAAATTTCTGAGCATTTCTAGACTAGGAAGGCTTGATTTAAATATAAAAATGACTAACTTATTTGATATTTTATTGATACTACTAATCTTATCACTTCCTTCTTTCTTTCTTCTTCTTCAGGACTCATCACAGCTGCTACATTCTTCCTGCTCACCCAATTGGCTATCATTGGCATTTGGACCTTCTGCTACCAGCGCCGGCAGAAGCTGCAGGCCTATCAGCACTCGTATTAGGTTTAATACTTTCTCTAAGCTTCGAACTCAGATCGAACAAGTTAATTTCAGCAGGTGCGCACGACGAGAGCGGGTTACACATACATATATAAATCGATATATATATATATATATATATATATATATATATATATATATATATGTATCTATTTGATACTTGGCAGCCTTGGAAATTGGTCTTGTCTAGTCATTGCTCGATTTGGGTGTAGAATATAAATAGAAATGTCGCGGATTGTTTGTTGGTTAATGGATACTTATATTTCACTGCTACGATTTATATATTTTGAGCCCATTTTATGTACTATGTACTCCACGCATCTTTTCCAAACTTATGAAGGTAGTTCGAGAACTCCATTGAACTACCCTCGTGACTTTGGAAATAACAAGAAAAACAAAAAGAAGAAAATGATCGGACAAAAAATGTAAACTAACTTTATTTAATTTATTTACTAACTTAGACAAATGCAGAACTTTTTTAAACATCGCATATTATTTATTTATATATACTTTATATATTTATTTTATTTTCGGATATAATTATATACATATATATTTGATATATAGAACATGTATTATTGCCGATATATGCATTTAATTTAATTTAAATAAAAACTGCCTGAAAAATAAAAAAAGCAACAAATGTTTTATGAATTCTGTTTGTCAGCAGATTATTTATGCCACAAATAATAGAAACGATTTCTTGATTTAATTGGAATGACGAGCGACAAAAGCTGTGAGAAAGAATCGAATTTTGCACAGTTTCGATTGTAACAAGGCAATATTTGTATGGCTCTTTTTAGAGACACCTGCGCTAATTGAAGCTTTCTAATGCTGCGAGCATCAAATCTCATTATGCCCATACTTTCGATCAGAATCAACATCCGACTTACGACTTGTTCTTGATTTCGTGACCTACACCGATGACAAAGCAACTTTGAGCAGCCTCACTGAATGGGCTGAATGAATAATGGACCCTAACTAAATCAAAACAGAAAACAGAATGAAGACTGCCTTGAGATGTAAGAGATGGCATGGAACGATTGGCTAGGCAAGTTAAGAGATCGCAAACATTTTAGGAGACGGTTAACTGTGGTCAGTCAGCCTAACCTTGGGATGAGTCCATTGAGCGGAGATCAAAAACGGATTGATAGAATTACGAGGGCTTTACAGGGAAATCAATTCACAATTTATAGATTATAAACCTCAAGTTAAGAGAAAATTTCAATTGCATATCACGCAAGATCACTTCAGATCCCGTTTTTATTTATGTCAGAGCTCTTACTAGCTATTCAAAAATAGCCTACTTAATATTTTGGGAATCCAATTTGGATTCGGATGATCAACTTTTCCTTTCTCGAAGCGTTTTATCACTTCCGCACATCGCGCTGTCCATATGCAAATTATTTCGTCGTTAATCAAGCTAACGAAATTTTATTTACCAGCTCGCGTGACAGCTGCTCTTAAAGATTTCTTGGCCACGCCCACTGGTGGCTTGGCAAACAGGGAATTTTTATGAGTTTCACAACATAGAGAATTATAATTAGAAATATACATACATATTGATACTGACCATGCCCAAGAGAAAGCAAGTGCTCTCGTTGGAAATGCCCGACTGGAAGATACCCTGGGGTAGACCAGCTTTTGTGGCATTCGAGTTGGGCTTAAGAGAAATGTTTTAAAGGAAAGATGGACAGAGAGGTGAACGGACAGATGGAAGATGCATAGATGAACAGGCAATCATATCCACACACACATATTATTATTATTACCATTATTATATTCTCTTTTATATATTTTAAGGTATTTGCCACACCTTCTGCTGCTTACAAATATGTTTCCATAAGCCCACTATAAACCATAATCCCATTTTCACCTGATTCAGCATATAAATAGCTGAGCTAAACCTACCTGAATGGGAAGAAAATGCCTTGCTTCACTTTCAGAGCTAAAATCAGCAAGTTTTTCCGTATGTTAGATAAAGATTTCTTAGCTAAGCCAAATTGCAGATGATCTTCGAGTGAAATCGGCGTAAATATTCAAAGACAATTTTAAAGTAATTGCCCCGAGCGCGACTTACAGTTAAGCAGAGAAAGAACAAGAAAAAGCAGAAGGAAAAGCGTGTTTCCCAACTGTTTCGGATGCACCATAATGCTGGGAACAGCGTGGAAAGACTCTAATGACTGCTAAATTGTCACCTATTAAGCTTGTTTGCTTGTTTGGCATTTTATCTCTCGATATTTTCATAATGATGCGTGTCAATCTGCATTGTTTGTCAAAGAGAGGAAGAGAGAGAGAGAGAGAGGCAGATAGGGAGTGAGTTAGAGAGAGAGAGAGAGAGAGAGAGGGAACGTCCGAATCTGAAGAGAGCATCTGAAGTACATTCTTTTGCAGTGGTGCTTGCATGTTGGGCCTAATTAAAAACTTTCCTAATTTTCTGATTTGAAAGACGCTGAACGACGACGACAATGAAGACGTTGACGACCTTTCAGCCAAGTGCTTGGTCGCTGCGGAATTCTCGAGAGGAATCAGTTGTTGTTGCTGGCGTTGTTTTTGCTGTGTAAGTGAATTAATTGAGATGAATGCACCTAACTGTGTGCGAGGGAGCGAGGACACGGAGCCAGACAGCAGTTACCTGCTTGAATGTGTGCTGCTCTGCCAGCAGATAAAGATACAAATCTGCACGAAGCCTGTTTCCTGTTGGCTCCGAGGGTGCATTAATTTGCATGATGCACACCATCGGCTGCAGCTCCACTTGTACATACACACACACAAACTATACATAGTTACATATATATATATACATGTATATCGTGCTTGAAGCAGGTGCGCATCTGAATGCTGGCCGCTGGATAATGGCCAACAGCATCGCCATGGCAATGAGTGGAACGTCCAACCCACATCTTAAAGTGAATCGCGGCTGCAGCAGCAACTGCCTTGCCTTGCCTTGCCTTGCCACATGGTGTCGCCAATAATGATAATGTTGCCACAGAGTGCACATTATTTTGGCTAAATTCAAGTGGGCGTTCGCGTTCCAAGAACCTCTTCAATTTTCATTTACAGTTCTTGCTGCTGCTGCGTGCTTCGTTATTTTAGAAAAGTAAATAGTTCTTAATTGCGCCTGCGCTACGTACGTACTACGGATGGCTATATAAGAATCACATTTAGCACTTTCTATAGCTTTGCCCGGCGGCAGCTCAAGCAAACCAGCAGAGGAAGAGGCCCTGGAAGCTGCACTCTCCTGCATTGCTATGGAGCAGTTCGATTTTCTGACTTCTTTATTGCATAATTGAAACTATTTTTAAATTGTGTTTGTCACTTTGTATATAGAATATTATAATTTTATATATTATTTTTTCCCACTTTTGAAGTCTTATAAATTATAGAAAAAAATAAAACAAAATTATAAAAATAATCAAAAAATTTAAATAATTTTAGAAGTATAAATTGTTGTGAAATAGAACTATTACAAATTATATTTAAAAAATAAAATATTATATTAAATATAATATATTAAAATATTATATTGGATTTATTTCACTAATTTTAGTATGACAATTTATTCTGATTATATTTCAGGAAATAAAATTTTGTATAATATTGAAATATTATAAAAATTAATATAAAAATATATTAATAAAAACTTAATAAAAAAATTAATAATAAAACTTGTTGTATAAACAATGAAATAATTCAGAATATATAATTTTTAATAATATGGAATTATTATAAATTATATACAGTAAACATTTTAATTAATAACTAAAATGAATAGAAATATATTTTATAAATTAGAATACCTAATACTATTATTAATTATATAATAAATATATCAATAATGAAATCAAATATATATCTCACCTGCCTGAAGATTCCATGTCAGATGACCTGCATGATAGTATGGCCAATTTATAGAGTATCTCTCATATACTTTGTTGTGCAGAATTTCTCTCAGTGCAATGATTTCTTTGTTTTATTGTAGCAAACAATTAAAATAGCTTCAGCAGGCAGCTGTTTACTCTTTTAGATGGCATTTAAATCTTTTACTACTACCACAACAAAGACATCATTACACTGAGCGAAAATGACAGCATTTAGCTTATGCTAGAGCATGCACTAGTTAGCATTTGCTCAGTCCAGAAGCAGAAGAAGGCATTGATGAGCGAGTGTTTGATAGAGTCCATGGTGGGCCGCTCGCAATGATCTCATGAGATTGGAGCGCAATGTGGCCACAACTGTCGTGCCAAGTCGAATACATTTTTCAATAAAAGGGCTGCACGAATGTGTCCCTCCCGACTCCCGATTCTCGGTTCTGGGATCGCGACTGGCTGTACCAACAAAGCAATTAGATTTCTGCACCTCATTATCCACACGAAAAGCATTCGTGCCATTAAAAAATTACTTTTCCAAGTGTACCAAGGTAAACGATCTTGGGCAACTAGTTACATACGATACAGAGCGCTGCTGCCCATAAACTGACTTAGTGGCTGCTTCCATTTAATGCCTAATGTTTGCACTATAAACTGCTTAAAACATGTTCGCCTCTCGTAGCTCATCTCAGCATAGTTACTTGGCCCTTCAATGTCACCAGAGACAGAGGCAGAGGCGGAGAGAGCATTGACTCTGCATTTACATCCAGTCAACAGTTGAATGACATCGCAAAACACAAGTAGTTCAATTACTTACATCTCATCTGAATAATCCTCAAATATAAATTCTCAATAATTAACAGGCTTTGTGGTAAATGTGACAAAGCCATTAAATGAAGTGACATGCATAATAAATTACGAAGTCTTATAGGAAAAGTATGCGTGGAATAGGGAATACCCTTGCGAATATACAAATATGGCAGAAGACAAATATCTATTTGTGTATATAGATAATACTTAAAGTAGTTATCCAGTTATACAAGTTTTTCAATTCATAACAACTGGCTTAAGATTTTGAGCTGCTATCAATTCAAGAGTGGAAACTAGATATATGATATAGTAGTTTGACGATGTAAATATATTAGCAAATAAGTCTTGCCTAAATGGAGTTCTTCAGCTTAAGCTCTCTGTGGATAAGATATTCTGCTTTGTTTCACCTTCACATAAATACTTTAATAACTGCTTATTCGATTGAACATTCTTCTATGATTTCTTCTTAGTCTGCTTCACATCTTCTTAATACACTTTTCCCGCTTCAGAAATGATCAGATTATTTAATACAGCAAATATATATGAAATGATGAAAGCAAAACTATTCTAAAAATGCTTTAATGACTCGGCATTCTTACATCAGTTTAAGTGCTGTTGCATGCCAATGGCAGATGATCTAAATTGGTTTTTATTACATTTTCAGAGTCAAGGTAGAACGAAAGAAGATGAGGCAGATTGATGCGAAGGCACAGTCGATTCGATGTGTGCCAAACTTATTCGACTTTTGTTTTTAAATATATATGAATATATAAAATGCATAATGTAATATGTATTGGTTGATAACTGTATGTAAAAATATACAAAACATGTTTTATATACATCATATTATTTATATTATAATATATTACAAAAGACGCAAGATTCAGCTTTATTGGAATTATAAACTATCTGCAAATGACTTCAATTCTATCTCTTTTATTGCTTCACATCGAAATAATTAATTCAGTGAATAACTAAAATTGTATGCATAATTTATATTTTCATATTTACATATTACAAAACTTGATTTCTTTACATTAGTTATTTTAGTAAAAAAATAGATGTTAATAAATATTTTGCTTTGAAATATAAAGTTAAATAGCTAAATTCGTTCAAACCTAAATATGCGAAAAGAGTCCAAATTAAATATTTAATTGATACATTTACGTACACATAATACACGTAACAGTAAGAATAATAATAATAATAATAATAATATTAGGTAACCAGCTAGAGTTAACTTTTCATACAAAATATGTCGTAAAAAAGTTGGTTACATTGAAATGTTGATCGGCTCAGTGAACCGATTCAGTATACATATATATTGTATATACTACACATTATATAACATCCAAATACATATATAAGGAGGACACACGGCTGATTTGCTGACTTGATGATTAGACATCCGAAACTGTGCGCCTGTTTAAAGTAGCTGCGATCGCTGGGTCAAGCATACTTATATGATAGTTATTACTGGAGCCCTGCTCTGGGCTACGAGTCCGAATAGATGATGCATCTTTTGCTCTTCCCCACGGATGCCAGACAATTGCTGTTGGGACTCCAGCTCACTGCATTGACGGCCGTGCTGTGAAAGAACGGAACGGAACCAGAACTTTACGTTTTAGGGTTGCCAGCAAAACAAGAAGAAAGAGGAGAACAGTGCAAATAGGTGTGTGCAAGTGTGCGTATGTGTGTGCAGGTGTAGGTTAAAGAAATCGATTACTACTCCTACCTGTGCCCCTTGAGCGTCGTCTCGAGAAAACCATTCACATTCCAGATATATATTGCACCATCTGCAGATCCACAGGCGATCTTCGAAGCGCCCGAGTTGAACGAAGCACGAGCAAAGTCACAGCTGATCTTGAAGTGCTCATTTCTGATTGGGAATGGGAATAATTAGATGTAGGTATTATTTGCAGTTAGTTCGAGAACTTACGAAAACGTGGATATAACTTGATTCTTGCGTAAGTCTAATAGTTTTATTGTGTCATCCCTCACCGAACATATCAGGTAATTGCAATCTGTTGATCGTGAAATGAATATTGAGTAAAAATTGATGTTCAGCTCGTTGGGTTCACTCACCCTTCGATAGATCCAACGAGGTAATTTTGGCAGGCATTAGCACATCATCCGCTTGCTTCTCCGTTCGTATGTCCCAGAAGCGTATCTTCTTATCATAATGGCCACTGATAATCGTCGAGCCGAGGCTGTCCGTAGTGCACAGATCGTTGCAACTGGAGCCGGCGAACTTTGTCTCAATGCAGGCGATGCTGCGTAGGTCCCAGATCTTCAAAGTGCGGTCGTGACTTCCGGTCACCACTTTAATTGGCTCTTGGACATACTTGGCGGCCATCACCTTGCCACTGTGACCCGTTAGTGTGTGCTTAAAGACAAAGAAGAGGCCGAGGCCAGGTGTAAAGCCGTTAAACAACTAATTTGGGCGCCATAAAAAATGCCACACTGGGCACAGTTGACAAAATATATATACATTTATTTCATATAAGTATATTGTATGTATATGTGTGTGAGCTATGAATCTGCAGCCAGACGTCGCCGTATATTAAGCACAACTACGCATCCCAAACGGCAGTCACTTAGCCAGCTTTTCCCGGGAACAAAGTGTCATTAAAGTTGTCGTAAACCCAAACCGAACAACAGCTTCAACTGCTCTTGAAACAAATTATTGAATAATATGCTGAGCGCTGTTCAGTTAGACCAACAGCTACTAGCCGGGGCTGGTCCAGAGGGTTAGCTGTAGTTTTAGAACTCAGTTGTGAATAACAGTTAGCATCATGACTCAGACTTTGGCTATCATTGCCAAAAAGTCATTTACCTGTGAGAGCACAAGAGCAGCAGAGGAATCTGAGTTGGTTTAATGTCTGTTAAAGTTATAGATCATAGTAGACTCTATATGGAATCTAGCTAACACAAATCCCAGCTGCATTTGTCATTTTATGATTATATAATATAGTTACTTAAATAATTTATGATCTGCAATATATTTCCTGATTTAGTTTCCTTTAACTAACTCTCAGTGATTGATTTGCCATATCAGAATTGAACATTATCAAATATGATCCACAGTTATAATATTTAAATAATGTTCAATTCGAATATTTCAAATCAATCACTCTCTAATTGATCTATTGTATATATTTGAATTCATAATTCTAAAGTATTTAATATATATCTTAAATTTGCTCTACCAATTGAGGAGGACATTTGGTGTCAATATTCCAAATTTTCAACAGAGTTCCGTACTGAGTTCCTTGATTGATTGATAATTAAATTTATATACATATTTTTATTCATTCATCGCGGGTCAGCTCGCACATTAAATAACTACAAAATATTTTCTATACTAAATATTTTCTTACTTTCTCTCTTTTCTTTCCAATGCGAATCTCATTCGCTTCAGTTGTAGTTTCGATTTCTGTTAACTAATACCAAAATATGTATTGCTTACTTTATAAGACTAAAGCCCAACTTCTTTCTATCATACCACACTATAATTTATAATAAAATATTTTGATTTGCATACTTCAACCTTTTATATCATAAGCTCGTAGCCATGCATACAATAGGAATATCAGGAGCCTCTTTTTGTATCATGTGTGTGTGTGTGAGTGCGTGTGTATTGGCAACCAGAATAGCCTGTTCATGTCCCTGACCAAGTTTTTCTAAGCCATAGCAAGTGAAGCGCAGCTCCTGCTCTTAGCCAAGATCCGAAAGAGCACAGGGGAATGTTATCAACCCGGCAACTGAAGCTGAACGGTCAATGCACGTTCTGGAGACTTGGAGCATGGCCACAACAGGTTTCTCCACTCACTCACTCTCTCTCGCTGCTCTCTCTCTCTCTCTCTTTTGACTCGCTCTATAGCGCGAGGGTTTAATGCTTAGAATAATAGCACTTTCGACAGTGCCACCGGTTGACGTATTGTCAGAGTTTGAGCTCGACTCTCTTACGTTTCTCGCATTCAAACTAAGGTTAATGCGTATGCTGCAGAGCTCCGCTGGCTCAATCTTGAATGGAATGCTGAATAGAGCATGGAACGGCAGCAATTGCTCCTCTAAGTGCAGTCGGCAGAGGCATCCTAACTTATAAATATAAGAACATAACTTTGGTCAAATGACTTCAGTTCTGCGGCAACCTTACTCAAGTAATCAAGTACGTCTCAAAGGTGGATACTAAGCCTCATGCTAAAACTAATATGAAGTGTGCAAATGTGTTCAAGTGTTCGTTCGTTAGTTTTGCGCCACTAAATTCGAAAATTGAATTCGTTTTTTTTAGAATAATATAACTATAATGACAGTATATAGAGCCGGGGCAGTCATAAACTATTCAGAGTTGCGTTATAAAACTTTGGGCGCATGAATATTTTCTTGTTAGCTGGAATCAATGATGTGTTAATAAGTTTATTGTTTGTAAATCATTAGGTATAATTGCCTAAAATTCCATTTCAATCAATTAATGGAGGCAGTGAGCAGGTGCAAGTCAATGCGACTGAATTTGATTTTATATAGTAATAAATTAGTGAACATTGCTAATTTTGCATAAATTTATATGCATTTATAAATCTGTGTTCATTAAAAGTGAGCACCAGATGTTTTTAAATTGATTTTTAATGCATATTCTACACATCAAATTACCAAACAGATCCATATGAACTTTTATACTAAATGTATATCAATTTAATAAATATATTTCATATATTCAATTTTATATATTTTATGCGTTTGCGGTGCGACTTTATACTTTGAGGCAATGTTTGAATATAATTTGAAACGAGATGAGTTGCAAATCAATTTGGTAAAATAAGGGATAGTGAAACGGCTTTAAATGCCATATGATGATGATATATATACATATATGACTATATGCAAATATAGTGAATAATATAAATGATGTATAAGAGATCAAGTCAACATTGAAGACTACGATGCACGACATATTAACTGTAATCATCATATAATAATAAAAATAATAGTAATAAAAATAAAAATAATAAAAATAATAATAATAATAATAATAATAATAATAATAATAATAATAATAATAATGATAATAATATTAATAATAATAATAATAATAATAATAATAATAATAATAATAATAATAATAATAATAATAATAATAATAGTAATACTAATAATAGTAAAATATAATCATATTATGAAATACATACAGTATTATGTACATATATTATATAAAGATATCTCTGCCAAAATAAGCCTATTTTCATAAACAATGCAGAATATAGTAAACAGATTTCTGCGAGAGTATTCGAAATTCTAAATCCTCATTTATCTATATTAAAATTTTCTAGCAATCGACTCACAATGGCAGGAATATAGCATCAAGCCCAAACCAGAAACAATAGAAAATGTCGAGCCTTATTGATTTATTGCTTTGCTCTTAATTAGTCAGCTCTAAGCTTCAGTTTAAGCAGGCAAATCAGTTGCAGGCATAGAAATAAATAGGTGTATATCTATAAGACATAGCTGATAATATATAACATATAATATTCAATATTTTAATATATAAATAATAAATTTGTATTTCAATATTGCCATTAAATCATGTTTGACCAGCCAGCTCTATATAAAGAATTAGACTTTAGTCAGGCACAATTCCACAGTCGGCTTGATTTTCCCAATATTTCAAGTAAGGCCTCCTGCACAATCTGAAAACGTTCAAGCAGCTCCCACCTGCGATGTGTGAACAAGGTCGTACCGAAAATTGGCCCACTTGAAAGCCAGCTGACAATTAAGAGTCGACAGAGTCATACGCTCGAAATGGGGTCGAAACGCAATTGGGCATATTTTTGGGCAATTAGATAGGCAGCTGGAAAAATTGTGTGTGTGTGTGTGTATTGGAAACCGTTTCGTGTTTCGAGTTTCGAGTGATCGCCGCCGTGGCTGTCATTAATTCAATGGCAAATAATTCAGGTAAGAAGTGCAGGCGCAAAGCTGGCGCGGCGTGATAAGGAGGCAGCTTAAGTCAATGTGCTCATTTCAATGGTCGCGGACAGCGGGACTCTATATCTCGAGATGTGCGCAAAAAGAACCGTTTAAATGTCAATCCAGAAATACCAGTTAGAAAAGGTGGTGCAACAGCAGCAGCAGCAGCGGCGGCGGCTGCAACTGCAACTGCATAAGTGCATAGAAAGACGAGGAAGAAATCGCACTTATATGTTTAGTCACATGCCGCAATGTGTAGCACCAAACGCTGCCACTGCCACTGCCACTGCCACTGCCACTGCCTCTGCCGCTGCCGCTGCCGCTGCCTCTGCCCCTGCCACTGCCACTGCCACTGCTGCCTTCCTGCTATTTAGGCCAAGTCAATGCGGGTTCTCAGCCTGTTGTCATATTCAACCATTTATTTGATTTCTCGCAATGCGCACATGCAACGCAATAGAAGGACGCTGGCATTCGAAGAGCTATGCAGCAGCTGCATTCGTTTTCTGGACAACTGCAATTAGCAAAGCCATTGCCAAGCCAGAGCAAAGGCAGCTGGCAGAGTTAAGCTGAACCAACTCGACGTTGGGCTAGTCAAAGTGCAGCCCAATTTCACTTTCACTTCAGAGACTTTTTCAGGCAACTCTGCTTCGCTTTGGGCCATGACTGACAGCACAGGCCCATCTCTGTCCTATCTCAATCTCCAGTTTAGTAGGCATAGCTCAGTTAAATTCCTAATCGGTTTCCACACTCAGCTTCTGGCTTCTGCACATTCGCAGCGTCAGATATCAGCAGAGCCAATGAATACTTAGGCATCGAAGCATGCTTTGTGGTTTCTCTGGTTAGTGCAGCGCCTGAAAATGGGTTATAATGCAAAATATCTGTCCGACTGTCTGTCTGACTGTCTGCCTTTGTTTACAATCTGTTACTCATTTACATAGGGTCATGTGTAGGAGCGAGCAAATGAATTAAAATGCTAATATCTCCCATGAGAAGAAGTACATTCAAAGCAGGCGCAACAACAACAACAACAACAAAAGCCGACTAACATATTAAGTTAGTCAGCTTTCATCTCATGTTTTTATAATTTTTAAAGTCAACTAAACAGGCTTAGAATATGATTAATGCCGTTGCTTATGAAAATGCATCTAGTTAACTGTGCTAAATAGATTAAGTCGTACGACTGTGAGAAGTGTGAGCTACGATGTGATTTAGGACTGTTTAGCTCAGTCAGTTCTGCAGATCGTAAGTCGAGGGCTGCTGCGACAATATCGATATTTATCGATATTGCACGAAATAGATCATGTTGGCTTGTTATATGAAGTAAGCGCTAAGGTGAACAGGAGTTTCTTATAAGAGAACCGACATTTATTGATTGTTTGTATAGAGTTCTACTCAAGATTAACATTTGATTAGGAATATCTGCACTTTAATAAAATTCCCTCGCACATATTAAAACACCTTTAAATGCGGCTCAAGATCAAGTCTATATATAGTCATATTTATTTATATACACTTTTTCTTATTCCGTTTTCTGCGGCCTATTAAAAAGTTCGACTGCACGTTGCTCCGTCAGATATTTCAGTCACATATTAAAAACTTATCCCATATAACCCTCGACTTGGTCTACGTCGATAACTGTCAATCAGCAGATGTCACTCGTCAATGTTGCAGTCGAGATTCGAGTTGCTCGTGTCATTCCATAGATGTCAGCGAGAGAGTTCGTTCAGTTGACTCGTTAGTTGATTTTGTATTTTGAGCTGTGGTGAACCAAACAATGGACACAACTTGAAGTTATATTCAAGACTTCAGCGAACATTAAGAATTATAAAGTAAAATACAAGAGTTCTAGCAAAAGATTAGACAGGAACTGATTGAAGCAACAAAAGTCTGTTTGATTCTTGATCTATACCTGGGTTTAGGCATTTTATAGTAATAGGAATTCTGTCTATCGATATGTTTAAAAATATTCACAGGTATTTGGTTAATATAATATAAATTCCATAAACCTCTAGAATCGAAATATGCGCTGATATTCATACTAGCTCGAAATTAGTAGAGTAGAAATATGGATCATATTTCCCCTACATAGGTAACTACAGGTGACAGGATTGTGTCTATAGAAAGTGATTAAGATGAAGTCTTTGAATACTTCATCTTAATCACTTTCTATAGACACAATCAAGTGTGAAGTGCACATAGTAGAACAATATTCTACTCTACTTCAATTTCCAGGTAATTTCAAATCGAGAAACACCTGTTTAGAGACTTATGGAGTGAGCAGAACTCGTAGAACTCTAATTGAAAATAAATAAAAATAGTTTGCTCTATAGATCTAAGAGCTGTGCAGGGAAGAACAATGGTCGATAGATGCGGAAAGGTCATTATACTATAATAAGCCTATTAAGGCTTATTAACAACAACAAGAAACAACTAACATACAATTATGGGTAATGGAGGTCCCCTGGCTGGGCGCCAGAGCAATTGAACGGACTAAACGACACCTCAGACACCAGAGCTGGCATGAAAAGATAATTAAATTAATACCTCTGCTATTGTTTTTCTTAACGCTGTTGCTTAGCCTGCCGAGTGGAGTGCGAGAGGAGCTCACAAATCGTACAAATCGAGAGAACGTGCGCTGCCGCAGTCAGCAGTCAGCAGTCCGCAGTCCGCAGTCCGCAGTCTACGCATATTGAGGAAAATATTTCCAATGAAAAGCAGCATACGGCCATTACGCAGCATGAGGCCAACGCACTTGCAGCTACTGCTCATGCTGCTGATGCTGATGCTGATGCTGTGCTCTTCGGGAGATGCACGTCGCTCGCGCATTGGGCTGGAGGCAGCTGCAAGGGACAATTTGGAGGAGCCAGAGATGGTGCCCGTCGCCATTCAGCTGGCACCAGCATCAATGCCTGAAAGTGACAAAACAAAGAGCACCGACAGCCCAGCCGATCCCAGCCAGAAGAATGATCAATCATTGTACGTGGCCAATGCCAATGCCAATGCCAATGGCCAGCGAGGGGCAGCAGCAACAAAGACCAAATTGGCTGGCGGTAAATACCTCGGCAAACAGTAGCCGGCCACGTGAACCCGCTACCTGTTAATGCGACGATTAACCATGAATGCCATCATTTTCATTTCACTTATAGATGCCAGCCACGCAGACCCTGATGCTCGCCTTGACTTTGACTCGGACACTGATGCTGACGCACCGATGCCCTTTTCGAGGGAGGAGCAGTCGCTGGAGGATGAGCAGGGGGAAAACAGTTCCCTGGCTGGCCAGCCAAATTATCATAATTACACTTGGACCGAGGAATGTGACCCAGATTTGCTGGGCTTCGAAATTATAACAGGGTAAGATTTGGAATGGGGAATGAAGGGAGAGAGAGAGAAAAGAGAGGGACAGATCGAGAAGAGAAGCAAGACATATGTTGTATATATAAACAAACTGAACTGAAACATGTAATTTGCTTATTAAATATCACGATATATATTGTATAATATAGCAGGATATATATTATATAATACACTTTATATAACTCATATTTGATCATGATATATGATATTTGTTATAGATATGTACTCAACTTTTATCATATGGAATACTATAATGCCACCTACAAAGCTTTCTCATATAGTAAAATGAATATTGATATTATATTCCATTCATCTCATTTACAGCTATGTTTTCTCCGCACCTGGCCAACTGCTGGACTCGTTGCCGGGCACGCTGATGCTCACCGATTGCCTGGAATCGTGCCAGACTAACGAAACTTGTCAGTCCGTTAACTACGAAACTGGATTATGCGTTCTATTTTCATCGAATGCTGATATTCTGCCCGGTAAGTGGAACGAGAGGTCGCTTAAGATAATATTCGATGGAGGAATTTAGTTTTGAGCTACGTTTCGAATGAATTGATTTGTTCAATATTTTCTTAATTTAATTGACCAGGTGCCCTCACTAAATCACAGTTTCCTGTTTTCACCATCTACGCGCAAAAAACCTGCTTAGGCGTGCGTCCATGCTCCAGAGCCTGGTGCATCGATCGAGTCCAAAACTACAGACTGGATGGACATGCAAAACGAGTCGTATCAGTGACATCGCGTCGTGATTGCCTCGAGTTGTGTCTTGGGGAAACCGAATTCATATGCAGGTGATTGAATCAGACATTGCGTGCGACCAGAATTGAAGTAATTTGTGCTACTGGACTGAAGTGAAATGATTCTATAGATGGAATCGACATTTTTGGATAAAATTCAGGTTATAAGTCCATTAAAGATGTAGGGAATAAATCGATGGATAGAAATATAAAAATAACGAAGTGCTAAAGTTACTGAGTAATGATAATATTAAGGCTATTCCCTCTAAAAATAGCAAAGAGTTCAAGTTCAATGTGTGATAAAATGAATGATAATGATAACCTTGTTGACACTCTCTATAAAAAAGGGCGGGAGGTTACTCTGTAATGATAATATTAATTACATTTCCTAAAGAAATATCAAATATCAGTGTATAGTATAAATATATATCAAGCGAATCTCGTTATTCAATAGCGAACAGCTAAAATTGCTGAATAATGATAATGATATTCCCTATGCCAATGACGATAGATACAGATACAAATCACGAATATGGGATAATGCTAATGATGATCTATATACAGAACGATCAACACTTGTACCATAAAGCTAGAGTTACTATATATAGCTGCTCTAGTTATTGATCTAATATCTTGCATCATTATTAGATTATCAACTCATATTCCAAATTTCATTTGCCCCTCCTGCAGATCTGCGAACTACCATCGTGAATCAAATAGCTGTGCGCTGGCCGAAATGGATCGTTTCACTTTGGCCGGCTCGAACGCCTTTCAGGCACATCCGGGCACAGACTACTTGGAAAATAATTGTGCCGAGGAGCCGAACAAGCTGTGTGAGTTCAAGCGTTTGCCAGGCCGCATACTGAAAACGGTGGACTCGGTCTATCAGGACATTGGCAGCGTGGACGAGTGCCGAGAGCTGTGTCTCAATTCGCCTTACAGGTGGGGCATATATAAGGGGATATGTGGGAATCAGCTACAAGAATCATTTCTCTGCCTCCTGCAGGTGTCACTCCTACGACTATGGAGACACCGGCGACATGGTTTGCCGCCTCTCGCATCACAGCCGCGCCACGCTCTCCGATGTGCAGGATCCGTATTTAGAGGTGCCAGAAGCGGCGACCTATGAGCTCTCATCCTGCTATAACGTGACCATCGAATGTGGCGCCGGCGACATGGTCGCTCGCATACGCACCTCGAAACTCTTCGACGGCAAGGTCTACGCCAAGGGCGCGCCCAAGTCCTGTGCTGTGGACGTCACCAGCGCGCTGGACTTTGAGATTCGCATGGGCTACCAGAACCTGGAGTGCAATGTGCGTCAGAGCGGCGCGGGTCGCTACATGAATGACGTGGTGATTCAGCACCATGACACGATAGTGACGTCGTCCGACCTGGGCCTGGCCGTCACCTGCCAGTACGATCTGACCAACAAGTCGGTGACAAACGATCTGGATCTGGGCGTCAAGGGGGAAGTGGAGACGGCCCTCTCCGAGGAGGTCATTGTGGACTCGCCCAACGTTCTGATGCGAATCTCCGCCAGAAATGGCTCTGATATGATGCGCTCTGCCGAGGTGGGCGATCCCCTGGCCCTGCATTTCGAAATAGTCGATCAGCAGAGCCCGTATGAAATATTCGTACGTGAACTGGTTGCCATGGACGGCGCTGATAATGCGGAGATAACGCTGATCGATGCACAGGGCTGTCCCACAGATCACCTGATAATGGGACCTATTCTCAAGAGCGGACAGTCCGGCAAAACACTCTTCACCCACTTCGATGCCTTCAAATTCCCCTCGAGCGATGTGGTGCAGTTTCGTGCTCTCGTCACGCCCTGCATGCCCAGCTGCGAGCCCGTGAACTGCGAACAGGATGACATTACGGCGGAGTTCAGGACACAAACGTCCTATGGACGCCGACGAAGGCGACAGACATATGATCAGGGTAAGAATTTGATGGAATCAAAATTAGGTGCAGCTGTTGCTTATGCTTAGATTAATACCAATCCCTCCCCCCATTCTCCACATTCTAGACGATCATCAGCGCAATGGCCGTGAGCTCAGACAGGTGCAAAACAAAACAAATCAGGAGGATTTGCTGCTCGTACAATCGATACAGATAACTGATAAATTTGGCTTTGTCAAAACGCAGCAACAGCAGCAGCAGCAGCAGCAGCAGCAGCAGCAGCAGACGAATAAACTAAAGGGCTACGATTCGTATGGCAACGTGCTATTTGTGAACGAGGGCGTGGCCGGCCTGTGTTTCGATGGCATCGGTGAGTGCATGCATATATGAAAACTCTCGTGCTAATCGCGCTAATCTACCTCTGATAAGCCACATTGTAAACCCCTCCCAATTGAGTAGTCTAAAACAAGCTTCTGTTTCAGGTTTCACTGTGGCTGTGGCTGTGTTTTTTGTGGCGCAGTTGATTGTTATCGCCCTTTGGTCGTATTTGTATAAGCGACGACAAGTCCATCAGCCATATGTTAATCAATTTCTGAATGGCGCCACGGACTACAGAGCCAACGGCAGCAACAATATCGCATTCGGCAAATAATCTGATAAGCAGGTCCCAAGCTGTGCAAGGTGTGAGCGAAAATGATGTTAGTTCGTATATAATTAAATATATACTGGGGTGTTTTCTTTTTGCTTCGATTGCGGCAAATGATGGAGGAGTCGGTGCAAAATAATGCAATATTCTAGATATATATAATTTAAGAGCAATCAAATTCAGAAAACATATAAATAGCAGTGATATTTCGAAATTCTTTAGCATAAAATTTTGCATTAGATAAATTTATAATAATTATAACAATGATAATAATATAATTATAGTAATTTTTAGTTTGGAAGAAAAGATGACTGTACGCTTAGAATCCACTTGTCTTTTTTCCCAATATTTTTAACGAGTGTTTAAATCAATAAAAACAATCAAAACTGAAAGCAAAGCAATAAAAATAAATAATTTTTAAATACTCATTTAATGAATCATCAAATGAATATGTTTTAAACATAAAATTCGACAAAATTATTATTTATAAGAATATTTTATAAAATCAAAAAATAAAAGTTGTCATAAAGCAGATAATTAATAATGATTAATTATTAATTAATCTCTTCTATCTATATTTCTTGCTGCTGTGTATTCTATCTTTGGGCAGGGTATACGTCAGTCGAGCAGACCCGGGCACTCACTATCATTAGATTTCGATAATGCAATTATTTTACAGCGTATATGTGTAGCATTTTGTTGTGACATGATTTAATAAATATGTGTATATATTATAGTCTTTGTTTAGCAAGATATAATATATATATATATATTTATACGTATTTGAATAGAATGATATCTACATAGGTAAGCGTTCTCACTTTCATATCTCTGCCTGCCTTTGTTTTGATACTTTCAAGATAGCATCGAGAACTGCCCAAAGATAATAATTTTCAGCCTCTTAGAGGCTCAACTCTCCGTTTCACTTACCCGCAGCCGATTATCCATCACTGTCCACACTCGGGCGCCATAGTCATTAGATGTGCCCAGTATGTAGGCTCCAGTTGAGTCAAAGTCCACAGAGTTGATGCCAGCGCTGCTTCCGCTCAGCACAGCACGCGGCTCCGTCGAACCTAATGGGCATTGATTGCAGTTAATAAAGATCAACTCTGTGGCAGCTGTGCAATTAATCTATGGAATTACCTTTGCCAACATCCCACAGTTTGACTTTTCTATCGGCACCGCCCGTCGCTACCATGCGCTCCACCGGACTCCAGCGTACTGCATGCGATTCGTTCTCATGCGCCTCGAATTTCATGAAAATCTTCGTCGGATTGGGCTGGCCGAGATAGCCAGCGGCTTTGAGAGTCTCAATGGAGGTATTTGTGGTCGGACGCACAACATCATGGACAGCAGCTTCACCGGCCATAAATCTAGCACTGATATATTCCTCGTCGTTCAGAACCATAGCTTCCATGGCGCCGTTTATTGAGGCTTCATCAATTTCGTCGTCGCTCCCAGCGGGGCCACCAAATTGGGCTGGACTCGAGTTGCGATGCAGTGGCGTGCTGCCCGGTGCAGGAACAATCGGATTTACCGCCGAATTGGGCTCGCGTACGGCGTCCTCCAAATCACGTTTCAGTTTAGCCGAACGTTTTCTGAAAAGTGACGGCAGTCTTTTTCTAGATATTTTCGAAATCGGTTACATATGTTTATGTTGAACCATATAAAAGCAAAACAAGAAAACAAAAAAAAATATTAAATTCGAAAAAGCCCGTCTAGATAGATAGATACGAATCAGGATTATTTACCTTTAACAAAAGCAATTTAGTTGCATAACAATGTGATTTATTAATTTTAATGACCCAATGAACAAGCTTGCGAGTTATGTAAGTAGCGAGCGATGTTATTGCAATCAGCCACAAGAATTCAAAATTTATAAATCAAAACTCTTTGAATACAAGTGCTCAAAAATATTCTGCTGAAAATCTAGAATTTCTTGTCAATGTACATACTTAGAAGAGATCTCTGGTTAGAGTGTTTTATAATACTTAAAATTGATATCACAATTTCTGTAAATACTAACGTATTAATTAAATAATATCTGATTCATGCAATTTCTTCAATTCTACTGTGAAAACGATTTATTTTTTTGGTTTATTTTTTTGAAAATTTATATTTTTAGCATACCCAAAAGATTTGCAAGTTTTAGCCAATACTTATCAACATTTCTATAAATATTATATGTATATATAGATATATATACCATATCATTATATGAACCGATAACTTATAAATGAATGCAGTGCACGATTAATAAAAAAAAAAAAACATTCTTTTTTCTTTTCTCTTTTTTTGTTGCTGTTGGCTTTGTGTTTGTTACCTTATTAAACTTTCGTTTTCTTCGTTCAGTTTGTCGGCATCTTTTGCCCGATAGCGCATCAAACGTTCCAGCAAGTAGCGATTCTCATCCTGCAAATATATCAAATTCATATAATTATTATAATTAATAATGTACGGGAGATACAATCATTAATATGCAAATTAATTTGATTTGACCCATAAAAACTTTTACATCTCAACAGAGAAACAAGTTTGGCAATTGAAAGACAAAACAAGTCAAATTCACGTCTGCTCGCTTCGTAGCTGATTATATATTCAGTTCCGAGATGAGTCTGACCGAGACTGACTGAGTCTGACCACCAATTTCATAAGATATACATGTAAGACACATTTGTTAAACTGGAACTATACAACCTTCATCATACTCTATACTCTTCTTAATCCCTACGCACACTCATATATACTTTTATATATCAACGACTTACCGAGTTCCTTCAATAACGACTATGCTATTTAATATTCACATGCATTTATAATATTAACAATAAAATTTAGAATCATAATAATAAAAAAAATAAAAAATCGGACAACACTTTTCGGAAAAAATGTTTAGAAATTGTAAAGCAATGCTACAACGATGAGTTACACCTATTGGGCATAACTGAGCAATCGGCACAACTAACCTGCACATTGCGCATTTTCTCCTCCAGGGAACTGAAGGCCAACTGCAGTGCCGTGTGCTCATCCAGCAAGGTTGTGTTCAGCTTCTTGAGCTCCTCCAGGCTGGAGTGTAGCAGCTGCACCTCAGCTCTTAAGCGATTGTTGGCAGTTTGTTGATCGTGAAGACTAAACCGAGAGCGGGAGAGCGAGAGAGAGAGAGAGAGAGAGCAGCATCAATTGAGTCGGAATTGGCGAGAGTTCTCTTTGGCACATACCTGTGCTCCTTTTCGGAAAGTAGCTCCTTTTGCTGCTCCACTTTGAGATTTAGGTCGACAATCATTTGGGAGTGCTCGCCCTTCCTTTTGTGCAGGTCCGTCAGCTCCTCCTGTTGCGCCAGCAGCTTCTTTTCCAGCGTGGCTATGGCCACATTGGGACCGGTGCCACCTGTTGACACGGCATTGCGCAGCTGCTCGTTCTCCACGGACAATTTCAGATTGTCTGACTTCAATTGTGCAACATGATCTATGAGGCGATTGTCTATGATGATGCGCAATGGAATAGAACAAGTTTTTAGTTAGTACGCACTTAATCGAAATGAGTCGCAGTCAGGCTTTGTCTGCAGTCTATATATAAATATATGTATATATTTATGTGCATGCGTGTGCACATGCTACTCACTTTGCACAATAATCTCCTTGAAGTTCTCACACTCCTTGCGGTCACGTTCGCGCAATCTTTGGACAACGTGCTCGCGCCACAGGCACTCCTCAGTAGCCATCGTGGGATCCGAATGACTTCTGGCTTGCTCTAAATTAATTTATTGCTGTCGTCACAATGCGTATACAGACATATTCATAATGGCAAGGCTATTCTAATTAATTTCCAAAGTCGATGCGTTACGACGCTCTAACGCAATTGCTTTTCGTTTAAGCTAATGTTTTCTTTCTTGTTAAAATGAATTTGTTGTGACCGGACGATTATTGCTTTACGCTATCTAGCAGAACAGCTGTTTATCGCTGTGGCGGTCAGACGATAAGTGGCTAATCGAAAAACAGTGTGTTAAATGAAAAATACCAAGAATGACGTAAGCCATAATAAATACGATGCATATGCATTCAATAATAAATTACAGTTTAATACGTTTTTCAATTTGTAACAAAATATAATGATTGATTATGTTTTGATGAATATCTTAATTAATATTTTTATACAATAAAAGCATTATATTTTGGCAGCTTATCTTTTACAATTTTACCTAACTTCTGTTTGAATATATTCAAAAGTATATTTTTAGTATTTTCTTTAGAGCCGTTAAGAATATACTGCTTTGGTTCTTAAAATGTTGAATACTATTATTAGCTAATATAAATATTTGGACTCCCAGATATTACATGTCACTTCATTTGCAATAAGTGCTAGAAGTGATGATGAACATAGCTACATATACATTGAACAAGTCATTTTCATTAGATTAGTATATAAGCTCCATATCAACACTATTAAACGGAAATTTCCATAAAATTTCACATATGTCAATACTTATACAGACAAGGTGTAAAAAAACATTTCCTTAATGCAGTTATGGTTATGCGTTTAAAATTTGATAAGCCATGAAATTTTTTGTTTGTTAATAAAATAAACACAATTAAATTAAGGCACACCTGCACTGCTCAATATGTTCAATCAATATTAATTAAAATACAGGTATTCTCCCTTAGGCGTATTCGCATTCCCATTCCTGGCGTTTTGCATGGGTGCTTCGCTTCTGTTGTCGGCAGCAGCAGCGGCAGCGGCAGCGGCAGCGGCCGCCTGTACCGAGTTTCATAATTCGACTTAAATGCTACGAGGCAATTTGCAGTAGCAAACAACAACAAGAGAAGCAGCAACAGCAACAAAGCACAAACAACATGAACAAAGTGCACATTCCCGCCGCTAAAACGCCGCCTGCTGCTGCTACTGGCGCTGCCACTGCCACTGCTGCTGCTGCATTATTACAACTACAACAACAATAATAACAATAATAACGTGCGGTAGAGAAAAACCATCCACCCACACTTGGACACAACTCAAACAGACCGCAACCCCACGCTGGGCAACCACCACCTACACGTAGCGCAACGAGAGCGAGCGAGTATGTAAGATTGAGAGAGAGTGCGCCTGAGCGTAAGAATTGAGTGAGAGCTTTGAACGCGACTTTTGAACTATGTTGACGCATGCGCTCAACTAACGGGGTGTTTGGAGCTTTTCATCGAGTCGCCGAGTAGCCGAGTCGTTTGGCCATTTTTGGGTGGTTGTCGTTCAAAGCTCAACGCGCTGTTGCGTCGCATTTACTGTGCAAAGCCACAGCCGCCTTTGACTGTCCAAGCGACTGTCCAAAGTGAATGTGTGTGCAAGAGAGAGGCAGAGCGAGAGAGTGGGAGAGCCAGTGATTGCAATTGAGCGTATGCTCTTTGCAAAGCTTTCAACTGCCATTCTACTTTCCAAAGTTCAATTGAGAAATTCTGCCCAATGAGTGTGTGCGACTTTTTTGGCCAGTTTGACGAAAGACGTTCGCGTGTGCGGTAACGGTAAATCCAATCAAGCAATTGGTAAACAAAAACAAATGTCGCTTGGTTGAAGTAAGACAGTGAGAGAGGCGCGGGGGTTGAAAGTTGAACAAAGCAAATGGCGCCATTAAAACGGTGCTAGAAGAATAATACGAATATACTTAATTGAAAATATATATGCAAATAAATAATAAAGTTAAAATAAATATATATAATATACACATATAACTAACTGCCAACTTAGCGGACACAGCAACAACAAAATTAACGTGGGCTTTGCTTTGCCGCGGCGGGCTAACTGTAAATTGTACATGCCGTGTTGCGCCTTCACCCAAGGGTGCACGGAACTGTGCCACCCTCCTTGAATAAACTTTCCATCCCAATCGTGCGCTGTGTGAAAATCACACAGAAAAACAAGCACAGAGTTTTAGTTTTTATTCGCAACAGCCATTGCTTAGTGCCACAGCAAAGCCGCGGGCGTGGCGTCCACGGACACGGACACGGACACGGACACGGCCAGGGACACAGGGACAGCCAGCAGCAGTAGCAGCAGCTGCCGCTGCAACGGGACTATTTCACATTTTGCTCTGGCTCTGTTAATTTGTCGTGCATTTGCAGCAACTGGGAAAAACAACTGCAAAAACTTCGGCTCGCAAAAAATAGAAAATATTTTTTGTTTAGGTGAGTGCGAATATAGTTGATGGCAGATCATATATTTCTCAATTTTTTGTGTTTTGTATGATAAATCGGATTTATTAGAGCTATGTAGCAGCGCCATTAAGCCACAAACTATTATTTATATATTGTGCAACGTTTTTTAATATATAAAAATATATCACAATTTGTTGTTTTGTAAAGAAACCCGGTTATAGATTAACCATATATAAAATTCATAGTTTTATGAAGAAATCTATACATCACAGGGTGACGCATATTTTATTTCATATACAGGGTGGAGAAGTATCTTTTGAAATTAATTATAAATATGGTTTAATGTAGTATAAAATCCAAAATTTCTTAAATGAATTTACTTTTGCAAGGCCCAGCCACTTTCGCTCAGTGTATTCTACCCAAAAATGCGCAACTGATGCACTGAAGTGATTTCGTCAAGAGCCAATACAATAAGGTAGTTAAGGGCTTTGGCAAACAAAAGTGGCCAAAGTCAATTCATATTAAGTGTCAGGCATCTGCTGCCCATGTCCCCGATGAAGCCAGCTCGCCAAACCAAACCAAATTCAAATCCAAAATCCAGGGCCCAGGCGCAGCCAGCCGAATCCACATATGTATGCACAGTGGGCAGTCGACTAACTAAACAAAAGAAGGCAATTCTGAAGAGCTTAAAATGCGTTTTGTCAACATTAGACAAAAGGCCAGTTGACACACTCTATATCTCTCTCTCTCTCTCTCACTCTTTGTGTAGGAGGGTGCGCGGGGGTGTTGTGTGTCATGTGTGGATAAGGGGAATGATTAATGCTGGTAAAATTGCTTTCGAATTGCCGCCAACACAACAACCAGCTACATGTAGATGCTGTGTGGACTTTGTGGATGCGAATGTGAGTGAATGGAAACTGGAAAATGCACAAAGTGTTGCCGCATCGCGCCGCCTGTTGCCGCCAACCCTCAAGGACGACAAACAACCCTCGTCTCCAAGCAGCATCACGACTGCAACTGCAACTGCTGCAATGATGAATAATTCAAATTCAGACGCATCTCGTATGCATGTGCATACAAAAGCAGTGAAGACCCGCTGAGTAACGGTAGCTTGCACAATCCGTAGCAGGTAACCGTGGCTTAAGTGCATTATCCTTGAGCTCACTCAGCCGCTCAGCCCCCTCCCAAAATAATTGCTCAAATCTTGCAGCTTGCAGCTTGCACCCAAAACCAAGTTCCCTCAACGCTTTTCGAGGCCTCGCCTGGTCCTTGACTCGCATGAGTTTGTTTCTCCCCCGATTCCCCCACCCCCAAAGCCCCAAACAGCAAGTCACTTACTCTTACTCCATCTCGCTCGCTGTGGCCCACCTCTCCGTTATACACCTGCCGTGATCAATCATCAAGGGATGCCCGCCGCCTGAGCTGTTTGTTTTGCTTCCTCATGAACTCGCGCGGCATTTCATATATTTCGCTTTTAATTTAAAGAAAACAACAAAAGCAATTTACTTGAAATCATCGCGGAGTTTATTTACTTGAGCAACAAAACATTTTTTTTTTTCATTTTTACTTATTCTTTACTTTACTTTATCTAGGTTTTTATTGAATTTTAATTTTAAAAATTTACTTTACTTTAGTTTGTTTAATTTTTATTTAATCACAATTTATTTTTGTGCAACTCTGTATATATAATGTGTAAATGATTTTTCATTTTAAAATTTAGCTAAAAATGGCATTAAAAATAATAATAATATAAATTATTATTATTAAATAATATTATTATTAAATAATAATTATATTTAATTGGAAACATGCAGATCTATGTTAATAATAATATTTAAATTAATATTTAAATATATTTGATTATATTTTTATTATCATTTTAATTTAAGATATATTTATTTTTCTGTTCGAAAATGAACATTTTCTAGAATAATATATAAAATGATTCCTTTTCGAATATTGCATAAAAATAAATATTATTTTAACATATAAATTAAATACTTTTAGATATAAGTATACATACATATAGGTATACAACATACATATATTATAATTTATCTTAAAATATACTTTGACAAGAAAGAGTTTTAAAATGGTGCTTCAAAAATAAACAAAAAATTATTTATTTATAAGGAGTTTAAGACTAAGCCACAAGACCTCTACGAATAGCGTGTGAGTTAGCCACGCCCCCTAATTGATAAGTAATTGAAACATATCACACGTAGAGCCCATTAATTACGTTACCCCTAACCTCTCTTAATAAACGGACTTATATCTAACTGCCAACAGGGTATGTAAGAGCTGTGCATGCCCGTCTGCAGCTGTTGCTGACTTACAAAAAAAAAAAAAACAAGGAGTGCTGCACTTTTGGAGTTGACTTTGAGCTGTCTAATGGGAAGCATTGCAGCCAGAGCTCAATATGAAGATATCGCACTCAGTTAGTGCGCCGCATCCTGGGCTCCTTAACGATATTAGCGGGCTGTGCGGTGGGCGATGGGCGTGGCGCGCTGGTTCGGTTTTAGCTTTGGCTATTTCCAGGCCGGGCACGTTTCGCTTTTTCCAGCTAAATTGGATTGCGTGCAGAATGTGGGCGAAGTGCTCGACAGGTGCAAACGGCGCTCGGTGGCTGCCTGACTGACTGACAGCGCGCCACACAGTGGGGCATTGCGTGCGCAGCTATTGACAGGGCACAGTGGGCAGAGGGGGCAGAGTGGGCAGTGGGCAGAGGGCAGAGGGCAGTTATTGTTGTTGCTATTGCCGCTGCTGTTCGTACTATGCAGGGCAACTAATCTCCTTAGTGCTATTAATTATGTGCCGACGCCATGTTGTTAACCACGGCAACCCGCAACCAAAGGCTGAATATGCGTTTCCAAAGCCGCGCTCTCCCCATCTCCCCATCTCCCACTCCCCCGCTCTCTCACTCTCTCTCTGTTATGCCAAGCCATTGTTTAGCTGTTCCGTTAAACTTTATCCTTCTAGCTGCCCTGATAAGCCAGCCAACGAGCCAGTCATCCACAAAGGCGACCGCTTCACGCAACTTCAGCAAGCTTGGAGATTATTCAACGCCCCGCACCCCCTTGGAGCGTTTCCAGGAAGAACTTGCTCAGCTGTTTGTATTCGCACTTTGATCCGAACAAAATAAAAAACAAATGTACATACACACTATATGTGTGTATGTGTATGTGTGTGCGCAATGCACTGGCATAAGTATTTGCGTAGGCGCCGTACACTGTAAGAAATAAATCTTAGTATGAATTCTTTTTAACTGACTTTTATACTTGTTAACAAAATGACAAGAGTATTTTGACTTTCGTCTCTCCATTGGAATGCAAGTAGGGTATAGACTGACTTTTGGGCAATCACGTCTAAAGAAGTGCAAGACAAATACTATATCTAGTATTTTATTTGAAATCTTAGTTTTTTTTAACTTTTTTGAAGGGAAAAACTATATATTCGACATTGAAGTCAAACGGGAGTTAAATCGATGAAATATGATATGTGGAACTATTATCAGTAAACCTAAAAAAATCAGCAAACCCATTATATCCTGATTTACCATTGAACGAATACACTTGACTATGATGGTGTTTAGTTACGTATTGATCTTTATTCTTCTGAGCCCCGGTATTTATACCGAGGCTCATGCATTATTTCATCCCTTAAATCTAGTGTGTCTATTGCTGAGTTTGTAAGGCTCAGCGCTCGTCTCTTATCTCTTATCGTCGGGGTTGCAAGGATCATAATTCATTAGTATATTATTAGGGTCCACATATTGGGCACTTATCTATTCCTATCGCACTACCTGCTAGCCGTTGAGTGCGTATGAGGCATGTATACGATCTTCGTATATTTGTATGTTCATGCCTGAACAACCATTTTCAATGGGATCAGGGTATAATAAAAAAAAAACTATAAATTTTAAAGGAAAACATTTATAAAATAAATAAATTTAGTTATTGTTGATTATGGAGTCCAAAGACATTGAAGAGAAAGAGTGACTGCTAAATCCATAAAAAATATATATATTTACAAACAAAATAAACTAAATAAAACTATCATACAAAAAAAATAATAAATATTTCCTTGTTTGGAAGGAAAGAGATAAACTGTTAAATCGATCAACTGTCGAATAAGTTATTAAATAAATGAATTTGATTTTTGATGATCAGGGAACCCAAAGAAATTGAAGAGCTCTTGGTCGTTGATCATAAATATATTAATATGTGGATCCCAAAGGTCTGACTCTTTAAGATATCATAAGAAAGAACTCTCTAATCAAGTCTATATTATAAGAGCATACGACTTTGCCGAGTCTAAAAGCTGAAAAACTGTGTCCGTGTTGACTTCTGATATAAAACTCCGATAGTAAACTGAGCTGAAACTAATATTGCACAAGTTGCAACCAGAGAGCAGCAGAAACTTTTCGCTAATGAAAGAGCTTAAAGGGATTTATGCAGATGCCACAAAAAAGAAGAAAAGAAAAACAGCTTTATATATGCTAGATATATAAAGATATATTTGAGTTGGAATTATAATTATGGATCATCAACTTTAGCTCAATGGCTCACATGCCGAATTGAGCAAACAAGCTTTAAGAATTATCATAATTACAGACCGATTATTATACAAACATGCACACTATATATGTATGTATACAAACTATGGCACGACATTATTATTTATTGCGTATACGACACGTTTGCCCCACACAAATACGAAATACGAAATAGATGAGGCGCACAGCTGATGTGTGGGATGCGTAATTGCGAAGCTTGTTTCTGGCCAATTAAGTGCAAATTATATTATAGAAAAAATGCAAAAAGCATGAACGAGCGAGAAAATATAGACTGCGTACGCCCACGAAGTTTTCACAATTCAATTTCAATGCCAGCTCGAGTCCATCTGTCTATCCGTCTGTCCGTCTGTCTGTCAGCTGCGCCGCTTGACAATTCCGACAAAACAAATCAGAGGCAGCAGCTGAAGCTGAAGCAGTCCGAGTCAAGCCACCCAATTGACACTGGTGTGTGTGTGTGTGTGTGTTTGTGTGTGTTTGTCTGTGTGTGTGTGTGTCTGTGTGTGTTTCTTGTGGCCGCAGCCACAGCGCGTAAGTGAATGAATGGAAATGAAAAAGTGCTGGTGGCACAGAAACTACGTGATCCGCATGCCAAACAGCCAACTGACATTAAATGACTCGGACGACGGGCGAGAGACTGACAAGTGTTGCCCGGGCGGTGGGTGGCAGTGGGCGGCGGTGGGTGGTGAATGCTCGCTGGCTGCCCAAGCGTAACAGCAACTGGTCAATGCCTCAGCCTCAATACAAAACCACGCTGAGCACACAGAAAAAAAAAAAAAACATACACACACAAGCACACTCAAATACACTCAAACACACACACGCACGCACACACACACAGCGCAAATTAAATAATTTGTATTTCTGCAATTGTTCGCATTTCACAGAGCTTGAATTCTCGGCTATGCGGTCGCTCGAGCATGTTTGTTGTCTTCAAATTAATTAAATTGTCTCCAAAATGCCATTTAGACAAATAAGGAGCCCAAAAATAGCAGCAAATTAAATTTCAAAACAATTCGTAAATATTAAATCAGATTTGATTGCTCCGATTCGCTGAGCACTGCGAGATATTTTTCATTTTCCTTTTGCCGTCTCTCGAGTGGCCCTAATAGGCTCGCCAGCTGACTTTCCTCTCTTTGGTGGAAAAGGTCGCAGTCGTTGACCGGAAAAGTGTGTAATTAAACTTTTAATTAAAATCATAACATCCATTGCCAGCCTCTTGGCCAAATGAATCTGCCCATTTCACATAATTTACTTAGAGCTCCTGCAAATAATGCGTCTAGGTCAGACCACCTAGAACATATTCGCTGCTGTTTGCCTATTATGTTTGTTGGAGGAAAAAGTGCTATACAGGAGAGGAGCTATATATAAGAAATAATAGCAAAAGAGTGAGAGAGAGAAAGTGAGAGAGAGAGAGAGAGAGAGAGAGAGAGAGAGAGAGAGAAAAGAAAGCTGGAATTTGGAAACACTGTATGTACTGGAGAAAGAATGAATTGAATTGAATGATATGGGCAGGGGCTTGGGCAGAGAGAGAAAGAGAGAGGGCCGGGGAGATAGAGAGGAAGAGGAAGATAGACAGGGTGTAAGAGAGGGAGATAGAAAAGTTAAGCAGAAAATGAGAGAGAGAGGGAGAGAGAGAAAGATATGGAAAGGGAGAGTGGGGGAGATATAGAGGAAGAGATAGAGAGGGATAGAAAGATATGGGCAGGGAGATGGAAAGAGCGAGATAGAGATAGAAAAGCTTCACAAAAAATGCGAGAGAGAGAGAGAGAGAAAAACAGGGAGACATTGACATAGTTATATATATAAATATAGAGATAATCGAAGTATTTTAAATGTTAAGGAAAACAATTTATGGATCAGATAACGCTCAAATGTAGCACAATCAGGTCCTGCCAATTACATGGGCTGAATAATGAATAAAATCAACTATAAATCAGAAAAGTACGCCAATTAATAGCAGAGCAAATTACTTGACATATATACATATATATACATATATATATGTATATACATCTATGTAAATATATTTCAATATATTTATATGTGAAATATTTACACACATATTTGTCGAGTTAATGCTCATGTCCATAGATCTTGTCGCAATAGCAGGTGAATTGGTCAATTAGTGCGGGCTTTGGGCTTGATGTATTGCTGGAATGAATCATTGCGGCCATGCAAATCAATGGGAATGCCATAGGTCCAAGACAATGGCACATTCTATGGGCACAAAGTGTATTTAATACAGGCAATAAATTATGGCCAAGCGATGGCAGCAATTCATCCAGGAAGCTCGGCATTGGCAAACCATTATTTTTGAGCACCTGCAGTTGTTCCACACAGCGCACACACGTGCAGCCCCCTCCTGCCCACACACACACATAGACACCCCACACACACGACTCATTTATTAGATTGCATGCAGAAACGATGTCAATATAAAAGGAACCCAAGGTTTAAAGGTAAAAGCAGAAAATGTGTAACCATAAACCAGCTGGTAACCACAAAAACAATTTGGTGGTGCTGGACGAGCAAGGGGAGGGGCGACAGAGAGGGCGAGTGTGGGCATGGTAATGGCCGTGCGCCGGGTGGGTGTCAGGGAAACAATTGTGTGTCATGCACTTTCAACCCCAGCGTCGTCATGTCTAGAGTTCTGGACTGCCAGCTACAATACGAGTGGAGGGGGAGCAGGAGGCGGTTCGAGATGGAGCCGGAGTTGGGGCGTGAGCTGGCCATGAGCAATTGTCTAGCAACGGGGAAACTACAGCCAATGGACTCAATTGAGCAACACCAACAACAGCAACAACAACAGCAACAACAGCAACAGCAGCAACAGCAGCAACATCAGCAACAGCAGCAACAGCAACAAAGAAGCAACAGTCTGTTGGCGCATGCTTTGGCCTTTCTGGCTTTCCGTTTGTCGCTGAGTGACATCGCATCCGTAGCCCCGCGGCGCCGACACGTGGCCCGCGTCTGTCTGTCCCGGCTCTGGCTCTGGCTCTAGCTCCGTCTCAGTCTCTGTCTCGGTCTCTGGCAGCCCTCTGGCAGCTACATCATTATTTGCGCCAGTGGCAAATGTTTTGCCAACCCTTCAAACCTTCCAGCGCGTTTTCATTTTGTTTGATGTATTACCCAAAAGCCCGACACCAAATGAACTTGGCAGCGCGAGCACCTAGCCATGGGGTAGCTTGGTTCAGGCACTCAACATATGCAGATGTCAGGCGACATTACTATGCAGATTTCTCAGCGCTTTCGTTTTTGGTATTACGCACAGAGCAAACAGCAATTTCCGCACCCAAATTCAATAAACCAGCTCATTGTCAGGGGCTCCTGGCCGGGCCCAAACGCAAATCCTGCCCCAAGTTTAACGAAAAGCCATAAAAAGCAGGCCAGCCGCCAAAATTACGTTCGAGTGAACTCTTGAAAAGAGGCAGCCACAGATAGAGCCGCAGCCCTAACAAAAGGTGCAAAACGAAGCGGGAATACCCTTATCAATTAAGGGACGTTGGACTGGAAGAGTCGTATACATATATATATATATATATGTATATATATGTATATATATATATATGTATATATATGTATATAGTCTTTAAGATATATGTCACGCCTTGCTTATACAGAATTTTCACTTAACTATTTTTTTTATTGACTTTTTCTTTTGATTGTTCTTGACTTGGTATCAAATTTGATGACTTAGTGCCGTGAGCCTTAGTTGGGCGACTCTAAAAACTCCATCAACATCAATGCAATTCCATTAGCACCAAATGATTTGATGCGCTCCGTTATCTCTGTAGTGTCAAGCGTCCAAAGGGACATCTACTGGGCAAACAACACGAAGCAATCGCAATTGGAAAGCCATAAACGCGCATTGAACTGTGCAGCCTCGCCCGTTGTTAGCTTTAGCTTAGCTTCTGCTTCTGCTTCTTCTTCTTCTTCTGCTTTTACTTTAGCTAGCAGACAGCTTTTTTTTCTTTTTTTCTTTTTTTTGAAGTTTTTATGTGCGCGCAGAGCTCAGAGCCACTCAGAGCTCAGAGCATTCGACGCTAGACGCAAGCCAGCTCAAGCTGAAGCGCAAGCAGCATAAAAAGCGAGCTTTAAAGCACTTTTTTTTTTGCTGTTATAATCTTCCGTTGATGTACATTTACTTAATGCTCCCCATAAAAACCCTGAAATGTCTACTTAGGCCATGAGTGAAGAATAAGTTGAGAGTTTACTAATTGTTGGCAGTATTCTTATTATTATCATTATTATAGTTCTTATTGTTGTTATCATTATTATACTTATTAGTATTAGTATATACATATATTTTATAAATTTTACTTTCATTTTTTATTTTATTCTCATCATTTGCATTATTATTGTACTTATTTTTAATTTTTATAATCATTGCTGTAATTATTATTAATACTAATTTGAGTTAAGAAAGTTCATTTAGATTATGCATTTCTATTATTATTATCGCTCTTATTTTACTATTAATACTTTTGCTTTATCAAGATATGATACTTTAGCTTATAACTTTTTTGAGTTTTTTACTTATTCTATTTATTATAATTATTATTATTACTATAAATTTTACAAACATTATTATTAACATTATATTATTATTATTATCATCATAATTACTACTTTTTATTTATTATAATTATTATTATTACTATAAATTTTTAAAATATTATTATTGTCATATTATTATTATTATCATAATTACTTACTTTTATTTATTATAATTATTATTATTACTATAAATTTTACAAACATTATTATTAACATTATATTATTATTATTATCATCATAATTACTACTTTTTATTTATTATAATTATTATTATTACTATAAATTTTTAAAATATTATTATTGTCATATTATTATTATTATCATAATTACTTACTTTTATTTATTATAATCATTATCATTATCAATACTAATTTACAAATATTATTCGTGCCATTATATTAGTATTATTTTCATCATAATTACTACTACTGTTGCCATTCTCATTATTATTATTATTAGCATTAGCACTAATCGTACAACATTTTGCTCGAGTTGTCCAGTCTCTCTGTGATATTAGTCTTGCTTCAGGCCCATATTCAATAGGCTGTAATACACAGTGTAATAATAGCACAGCTTCAGCCAAATTATAATTATGAATAGTGTTCGGGGGCTTCGGGCTTCGAGCGTGGAGCTGGGGGCTCTGAGGCTGCATAATTCATTTAAGTCAGATTCAGCTGGCTGCTAATGGGGCTGCTTTGTTATTATTCACCTGAATGGGACAAATCACATGCTGCAATTCTAATGGAACTCTACACACTCCGCTCTCCAATCTCTATTCTCCACACGCACACAAATTAAATGATGGCAGGCCTGGACAGTCCCTGGACATGTGTCCACTAATTGAAATGGACTGCGAGTGACCCAAAAATCCCATTAGCCTGGCGCAGAATTTTCAACTAGAGTCCGCTATAGGGCCCCTGCTCCAAGAAGGAGGCCCGGAAATCCAAACTGACTGAGTGAGTGACTGACTGAGTGCATGCAGGCATCACTACTTCCTCTTAATATTAACTCGGCAGTCAGTGAGTTTAGTTAGCTGATTCAATTTGAATGCATCTTTAATTGGTTTCGCTTTAACTGCTTAGGGGCGCTCGATGGGCGGGCGGAGGCGGAGGCGGAGGCGTGGTGGCGCTGCAATGGAATGCTGTATGTAATGTGCACCTGCCACACGGCTGCCAGGTAAATGGGCGACAGCTGCCCCGGGTGAGGCATTAATTCCGGCTGCCGCGACTACAGATGCTGATGCAGCAGCTGGAATGTGGGAGGAGCATGGGCGGGAATGGGCTGGAATGGAACGCTCGAGCCATACATGAAATGCCAACGGAACTGAGGAAGTAATGTGAATTCTGAGCGGAGGCACAAGCTATAAGAAGCCTGGTGTCGATTCCGGATGGAGTTAGTTTCGGCGTGAATGAGTAAGTGAGTGTGTGTGTGTGTGAGTGAGTGTGTGTTTGTGTCTGCGCAGCAGGAAAATGGAATAGGAAATTGAGTGTGTCTAATGCGTGCTTATGGCGCACATTTTAATAGAATTTTTCAGAGTCGTGTGTGGCCAAGCAACAGGTGAGCAGGTGAGCAGGTGAGCAGGAGAGCATAGGCGATGCTCGCTTTTCTTTTATTAAAATCGTGCTACCTGTCAAAGTAACTCGATTTCCGTTAGCATTTGCATATTATAGCCCAAAAAGTGGAGCTTGGCAAATTTCCATCATTTTTCATATGTTGCACGTTGCGACGTGGCATGCTACAATATTAAAGAAGTTGCACAAACACGCACACATGTGTCTCTGTGTGCGTGTGTGTCTCTGTGTGTGTGTGTGTGGCATCTGTATCTGCACTCAAGTCGCGTTTGCTGCTGCCGTTGCAAATAAATTTGTCAAATTGCATTCGCAATTCGCTGTTTTTCTTTGCTCTCGCTTATGAAACTGTGCGGTCTTCAGTGGGTGGTGCTGCGGTGCAGTGCTGTGTTGTGGCGGTAGCATGTTGCAATTGCAGCTGAAGCAGCCGCAAACAAGCGATGGAGCAATGTGTCGCTCCGCATGTCGCATTGCTCTGTCTCCCTGTCCCCCTCTCGCTCTCTCTCTCTCATGCTCACGTCCTCACGTGCTCCACTCTGCTCCGCTCTGCACAACTCTGTGCCACCCAGCCAGCTCGCCACTGACAGCTCTTACACATTTCATTTTATTGTCACGTACGCGTTCATTCCGTAGTTTCTCTTTATGGTAGGTCGGCGCTGGTTTTCCACCAAAAATCATTTCTATTGCCCGCCCGCCATGTAAGGCCATGCCCAGCTGTCGTATTTCACTTTGCTGCTCGTTCGTAAGTCGTATTTCTTCTTCTTCTTCTTCAAGTTCCATTTGCATACAGGGTGCCTCAAGTGTGAGCAATTAATAAGCTATAATAATCGGCTTGTCTCCCATAAATACTTCATTTCAGTTATAGAAACTGTAAGTTTCGATATAAATACTTGTACTATTATATATATATATATATATATATATAGTATATATATTTCTGCAAAAAGTTTAACTACAAACTTGTGTAATTGCATTGAAAAGCAGTTAAGTAGTAGAGAAATTGGAAAACTCTTTTATGTCACACTAAATAAGTTTAGTTATTTCGCAACTTTTCATAGCAATGCTGAGCGCATACCTAAGGAAAATTGCCATATGAGGTATGATGTGTTTTTTGTTACAGTTTGTGTAACAGATTACAGAAGACTTTTCATCTGCCTAGGATAGAATAAGATATATATGTAGACCTAGTACATACATACATATGTGTCTTCACTTTGCGTAGAATGCTGGGTATATTCTAGTCATGCACTTTCTAGAGCACTTTTACTTCTCCTCTACCGTAACAGTAAAGCACTTTAAATTTAATATTAGCAAGTTTTAATGTGAATTGCAAATATATATACGAATATAAATCTATATATTTATCCATAGACTAGATTTTATATGCATATTTCAGCTACATCTGCAATTAAAAAATATTTCATAATAAAAGTAAATAAATATGAAATAAATTTAATAAGTGCCATTTTATATTTGTCAAAAAATTCAATAAAATATTTATTCAGCTCAAAATGATTGATAATTCATTTTCATTTTCCTCCCTTATTTTTCATTGATTGCTAAAACCTTGAATTTAATGGCAAAATTTACCAACAGAAAAACGGAATTTTCATAAATTTTGTATTACATTAACTTAATTGATGTTTGTTGTTTTTTACACAATTTTAAGTTTTGTTTAATAGTAATTTGTTTACTCCTGCATTTATGTATTTCGCCACGGGCTTAGTGTGGTTGACATAAATATATGTAAATATATGATTAATTACTATATATTGTAAAATAATTCATATGCATATATGATATACGATGCGAGCTCTCAACAGCTCATTTAAGAGGTATCCGCGAGTGGAGTATAACCTTTAAAAAGGGATTAAAGGGAAAATTCAGTTTATATTAATATTATAAATAATTATAATAATTGATATTAGCAAAAGTTAGGCAGAAATAAATATGGTTAAAAATAAAATATAGAAATAGTTATGTAAAGAAAACAATTTAATTTAGTCCTGATATATATTATTATTATTATTATTATTATATTAATAAAATTATATATAGAGACACTCTCAATCATATTTTCTTTTACATCACAAACCACATTTGTGGTCTACACTTAAACCACCAAAGTTAAGCAAGTGGCTTAAAACGTAAGTCAGTCTGTCCATCAGTCAGTCTGCCAGTCAGTCAGTCAGCCAGTCAATCAGTCAGTCAGCAATCGCTGTGTTTGTAATTCGTAAATTGACATCTGTAACTCCCAATTTGGCCACTGCTGGCAGCTGCATCTGTATTTACATAGCTCAGCAAATTCGCAGTTACGATGCAATTAAATCCGACAGGCGATGGACGAGCTAAGAAAAAACTTGATAAAAGTCAAATGGAAAGAAGAAATGCCGATAATAAAAAGTCAGCAGGACGAAGAAGATGCGACCGCAGTCAATGCAGAAGGTAATAGCAAAAAAAAAAAGGAATTCATAGTCAGAGCTGAAGGAGGAAATTACTCGAGCTGAAAGCTGGAGGAGCAGCTGCACTTAGTTAATTGAGCATTAGAAACACTTTGCTGTGCGCCGCTCGCGTGCTGCATTAACTTTAGCTTGGGTAATCTGCTCAGCGTAAGTTTTACAAAATGAATTAAAATTCTTTGCCATGAATTAAAGCAGTAAGGCAGTCAGGCAGCCCAGGCAGTTAGCCATCTATTCTATAGCTACTCGAGATCCTTGGAGAGGAAGGACACATTCGTAGAGCGCTAATTCAGTTTGCCGTATCATCTTTCAGTTCGTGTGCCGCACCAGAAGTTCTCCTTCTTTTTTTTTTTTTTTTTTTGGCACTCTCTGGACTCGAATGGCCGTGGATTACACGCAGTTGCAGCTGGAGCTGCAGACGGCAGGAAATATGAAAACTAACAGACTTATTGCATTACTTACGCTAAATAACCCACTTACAAAAGCAGCGCACACGAAAAACGAGCAGGATGCCTGGATGACAAAATGCGCAGCAGTTGGAGTAGAAGAAGAAGATGCTGACTAGAACGGTAGCTGGTTGGCAAATGCGTACGGCAAACCGTAAACCCGTAAACGGTAAACGGTATACGTAATGCTGATGGTGCTAATGATAATGATGATGCAGGCAACTTATTAAATTCTCCAACGGATGCTCACAAGCAGAGTTACAACCGCTGACAGTTAGCTAAGCAAAAGGATGCCAAAAAAAAAAGAACCTGGCTAGGAAGCACACCGAGCAGAGCATGACAATTGCACAGAGCAACTTGACAGCCACACTGACAGCATCCCAGCAGAGAGCGTTGCGATGATGAAGTTTTTCCTTTTGCCTGAATGCTGAATGCAGGAAAAATCTCAGCTACGTGCTCCATGCCACACGACGGTACATAGGTAGATGTGTGAGTGCGATTGTGTATGTGTGAGTGTGAATACAGGTAACAGTATATGCATAAGAAAACCGATCAATGAAGCAATGGGGTTTGGCTTTGCCACACATACCCTGTGATAGAGCTGCACTTGGTTGAAAATATCGTTTAGAGAAATTTTAACGATATTTTTAACCCTCGACACATCGACTTAATTGACAAGCGATATTTCAGCTATTCGCTACGCCAGCCGATTAGCAACATCGAGCACAATCTATCGATCTATTGCGAAATGAATGTTCATCGATACTATCGATACTATGCCATCGACGGTTTTAACAGCTCTAGCCTGTGTATTTCCTTTCGCAATGCAATTGAGATTTGTTGAGTCAAATTTAAGCATTATAATTACTGATTAAATCAATTTCATTAGCATACTGAGATTTAATCCCATCTAGAGTGTTCAACAGTCATTCATTACGATTTGTTATTCACTTTGGATTCTGTTTCATTTCGCATGGGTCATAAGATTTGCATTCAGAGAATTTGTTCGGTATTTGTTTTTCCTCTTCTTCCTCCGCCTGTTCACTTTTTCTTTTTTGCTGCTCGCATGCCTTGCAGTCCTTTGTTTATAGTTGGAAAAGCTCTTGAATTTCACGTCTGACTTTGGGAGTTGCATAAAAATCTGCATGTTGCACACAGATTCATCTCGGTTGTGTGGAGCACGGAGAAGCTAAGAGGCTGCATTTGTATGTATCTTAAATTTCAATAGGAATAACAATACAGCAGCTGCGTGTGCTTTAAATTTTGCACTCGAGAGACTCTTTGCATTTGTCTGCGTGCGTTTGTATTCAAATTTATGCAACTGGGGGGAGCAGCGGCAACGGCAGCGGCGTCGGCCACGTCGGCGTGGATGAAAATGAAAATCTAATATGCTGGCAAACCCAATTAAATGCTGCACAAAGTAAACACAAGGCAGCTGGAAATAATTCTGTTTACGCTGAGCACAAGACAAGTTAAATCTTTTCTTCTGCCGCTCGGCGCGCCAGCTGTGCGCCGCCAGTCCAGAGTTATGGGAGTTGAGGCAGCGCCTGGGGTTAGGCTATGAAAAAGCGCAGCCCGTTCACATTTGATTGGATTTGCGAGGCGGACAGACAAATTTGAATTTGAATGCGCAGCACTGAAACATGACTCTGACTAAAGCCAGTTTTGGTTAGCTCTCTTTTCTAATTGTGGCTAAAACTCATTTATTATTTCTTCTCTCTTACAGCTTCTCAACTGTGGCGAATACACATCTCCGCCAATGAACTGAGGTAAGTCAGAGAATTGAATTTATCCCGCCAATGGGCCCATTTCGTATTTCAGTCACGATACTTGCGCTGGTTGCCAAAAATAGAATAAAAAGAAGAGAGGCAGCGAAAGGATGGAGTCAACGCCACACAAATACAGTTCAGCGTATTTTTATGGCAATCGTCACTATTACAACAGAAATACGTGAGACTATTTCCGAGTCATTTTATACGTAGTATATATTTGACGTCACGTATTTTTTACAATTTCTGTAACTGTTCGTCGAAACTACTCACATAAACCTTGAACTTCCGAAAGGGCAAATAAGTTTGACTGCCTTTGATGTATAGGATCACTCAGGCTCAAGAGTTCTGTCTAAAATATAGGCTTAAGACCTTGGCTTTTGATACTATAAACTTGAAGACTAAAGCCTCAACTTGAACTTTTACGGAACGAGGCTGAATGGAATGAAGAGAACCCATATGAAAGGTTCATAAAGCCTCAAAACTTCTGTCAAGAGGTTGTTGAACATATTCTAATTGAGACTGATTTTTGATACTAGAAAGATGACAAACCAGAGTAATATTTCAGAATGAGTCTTAGCTTGTTCAGAATGATTTCGTTTAAGCACTCTCCAGATTGACTCAGAATAAAAATTGCAGCCAAGAGCTTATGAAGCCATATTTTACAGGATCTTGAACCGTCTGCAAAAAGTTCATTTAGCCACATTTGAAGGCATCTGCTTTTGACGTTAGAGGATAAAGCGTACAAAGTAATTTCCCAGAATTAGCCTCAATAGTATCCAGAACTCAATGTTTCATTTATAAATACGAATAAAACGATGAGCACAAATTCAAGCGAATTCCTATCAAACTCAAGTCTAGACGAAAATCTGGCCTGCTCAAAAGGAAGTAATTAAATTTCATTTAAGAAATATATCTTTTCTAATTAAAAATTTACTGATGTCGAGCTCCCTCATGCTGCTATCGCTCAGTCATTCATTTCATTATATTTGCCATGGTTACCTCTTGTATTATGTGTGAAATGAATAGCATTTAGTCATTTACGGCTGCTAAATATATCTATATATATACATATATCTTTTTTGGCCATAATGTAAGTAAAAGCCAAATCCAATCGTCTCCAGCTGTGTGGGCACTGCTAATGAGCTCGTGCATGTGTGTGTGTTGTTGTTGCTGCTATTGCTGTTGTTGTTGTTGTTGTGTGGCTTTCTGCTACTTGTGAGTTTTTGCACAATGCGGTTACGGCGGTGCCACAACAAAGTCGTCGCAGCTCAAAGGCTAGGCATTAAGCCAGTCAAACACGAAATCAGCATGCAAAATAAATGTGTAGTCAGTGTTGGGTGTTGGGTGTTGGGTGTTGGATGTTGGCAAAAGGATTAGTCAAAGTCAAAGAACTCACTCCGCGCGCTGCGTATGTGGCACAGTGGAGCAGCATTCGGAGTGGCTAAGTGACTCAACTCGACTCTGCCTTTTTATCCGCACACTTTAGATTTATGTGAGCGGCGAATGTGGCACAGCACCACCCAACCACCCGCCGACACACACACACACACTTGCTCCACTTTTGATATGGCTGGCACACATAATGCACTTGTTGGCCGAGTTTAGATCGATGTTTTGACCAGGTCAACTGCTGTTCAAGTGTTCATCTTTAAGATCAAGTTTCTCAACGAAGAGAGAGAGAGAGAGAGAGAGAGTAAGAGATCCTGTTTTACTCCTCTTTATGTGCAAGCAGCATCCTTGGCCATGCGTTTGCACTCTTTATGGCTGCACTCGGCTGGTAGCATCTTCCATGTTGGCCATAAAGTGTCGTTGGCCAGAAACTAATCGGTGGCGGCTATAAAAGTAAAACTGCCGCAACGAACCAAGTTATTGGCTAGTAAAACCAGTGGAAGGCAGCTCGCACAGGTTGCGTGTGGCACACATGCCACAGGAACTGGGCTGCGGCTCTCTCTCACTCTCTCTCTGGCTCTGCGGCTGCATTTGTGTGACATCTTAAGTGCATTGGCCCAGGACCAGGGCCAGCCAGAGGCGGGCTGCCGGGGCATTTATGATCACATTTTTCGCGACAGACAATGTCAAACAGAAACACTGTTGTGTCGCAAAGTTTGGCTCGTAGTAACGCTTTTCTCTTTTCTTTTTGTATTTTTTGTACACTTTTTTATTAATTTGGTGAGTCGACGAACCACACGACTAAAAGCTAACATTGTGGTTTTTATGCGCACGAACAAAAGCGGCACAAATACACGGAAATCCCGCACAGATTTATGAAAAACTATATCCGCAAAGCTTTTATGCTTTACGGTAACAGGCTGTACATTAATTTTAAGTACATATTTTCATGCCCAGACCGTGTCAAAAAGTACTTCAAAGCTTTGCCCGCTCCCTCCCCCACTCGCATGTCAAACGCGCGAATGTTTTTAATAAACTCAGAACTCAATTTTGTAGCCGTAAATCCGTTAGGACTTTCACATATGACAACCAAGTTATATGTTACTGATATATATGCACATATATAGCTGATGAAAAATATATATGTATGCATCCTTTTCTTGTTTGAGTTTTGGTTTCCTCTTAAATTTGCAAAAACAATTCTCAGTTCCACATATGATTGATTCATAGCTGTTATTAAGCTTTTCCACTTGGCGCTCCCTTTTTTGCATTTGTTATCTGCACAAAGTTCTCAATAGACATTCGTTTGTATTCGCTAGTCGCTCGCTATGAGAAAATAGTTATTATACTCGCTCACGAAGTGTTAAGAGAGTATTGGCTTGGCTGGGCAAATAGATGTCCATCCGTCTAGGCTGTTAGTTCGCCTGTTTCCCCATCTGTCTGTCTCGTTGTCCGTCTGTCTCTCTGTGCACCTGTCTCTCTATCCGCCCGTCTCTCTGTTCACCCGTCTCTCTGTCCGCCTGTCTCTCAGTTCACCTGTTTCTCTATCCGCCCGTCTCTCTATCCGCCTGTCTCTCCATCCATCTGTCTCTCAGTTCACCTGTCTCTCTATCCGCCCGTCTCTCTGTCCGCCTGGCTCTCCGTCCGTCTGTCTCTCTGTCCATTTTTCAACTAAACAAGTAGAGAATTAAATGACTGCAGACTCTCTCTAGAGATTTATTATAAATGATTCAAATGTTTTTGTATGCCCTGAACGAGCATTAGGCAGTTATATACGCCCGTCTGCAATACTGCTGCTTGTTCCTATTGAAATATGGCTAAGTAGCTTAAAGGCTACTGACTGCGTGAGTTGCGTATTGCCGGCATTGAAACAAACTCGATTTATTACTAATACATACACACCCACACACATATATATACACACACATACATATGTACACATAAGTATTTATCTGCACATATATGCCAGCTTATAAACGGCGAACGCACGTTTCCTATTCTCACAAAAAAATGAAAAAGGAAAAGGGAAAACTTTCTGCAATAATATTTGAAAAATGCCACCATAAAGAATTCATGACATTGCGTATAGTGGATATTTGTATTTATATTCGTTTTCTTGCTCTTCTGTTTTATACATTTTTATCATGATATTTTATGCTGTCAATATTTTGAAGGGCGACCCGGAATACTATAAATGGCCATGATGCCGAGAGCTTAAAGGCTACGCATTTTGTATGTTCTCGCTCGATGGCAACAGCTATAAACATTTATTCCAGTAATCCGGCGTAATTAAAGTTTTAGCTGCAAAAGAGAGAAACAAAAAAAGTTGTTGAAGCATTTGAAATGCTTTCACGCCTGACCCGACGCTTATTAATTACTTGACACTAATAGCCGCAAACATAACCACAGATGAAAACGAAAATGAGAGCCGAAAGCGGAAAGCGGAAAGAAAACGAATCCCAAATAGCCAATTCTGTGCCTCGACTGTGCCTCGACTGTGCCTCGCCTGTGCCCCAGAATTGGGGTAGGCTGCTCAGAATGGTCAGTCATTATCCTTTGGCTTTGGAGCGGGCAGAGGAGCAGCTGATGACCAGGGCGGACTAACTGAATGCGAAAGAAACCAAGCAAGGGCTGGGCAAGTGCGGGGATCGCTCCACCTCTACCTATACCTCTCGCGCTCTCTCTCTCCCTTTCTCTATGCCTTGAATGGAACTTATTATCTGCGTCAGTTGTACACAAACACGTACGTGCGAGTTGGCACAGCCTCCTCCCAGTTGGCGCGACCCGTGACTCGGCGCAATAAAATCTTATTAAGGCGCTTTACAATAAGCGCTCAAAGGGGAATGCGAATGGCGTGCCCACAAGCCTGCCGCGGCGGGGGCGGGGCTAAAACCCAAAAGCCCGAAACCCCCAAGCCTCAGCTCTCATCCCTCCGCCCTCCGCCCTCTGCCCGCTGCCCGCCGCCCTCATCCCACATCCCACGGCCTAAGCCATAAGGCAAGATGCGCATTTTTACAAATGTGGCGCCAGCAACAATCGAGCCGGGCTGAATGTTTATATTTTTCTTCGTTTTGGCTGCGCGCTGGTAATAAAATATATAAAGGCGTATATACAGCTGTATCTACATGTATATTGCGCATACGCCGCATTGTGCGCTGGCTCGAGTGGCCGCTGTGCGATGCTCAGTGCCTTATATGTAGTCATTAATAATATATCGCTGCTTCCGGTCGTCGGCGGCGCCGCCCTCGGCAACCAAGTGCGATAAACCGTTTAGCAATATCCGGCAAAGCACAAGAGGGCCAACTAAACAGCGGCGGACGTACAAACGAGTACGACCATATTACGTATACGTAATACAAATAATTGCACTTGTAACTTGTAACGGCCAGCGCGTTCCGCCAGTAGTTTGCCTTTGTTTCTTATTTCTTGTTTCTGTCACCCGCTCAGTGCTGTCACATTAAAAGCCAATACATTTCCCTTCTCAAGTATTCTAGAGTTTAGGAATTGCGAAGCGAATAATATTGGAGTGGAGAACATACTTGTACATAGACTGAAGGAAATTTATAATTAAGCAGGGGAGACAAGCGAGAGAGAAGAGGGATATTAAGTGCAGCCATTCAGTTTTATGAGTTAATTTAGAAGATTATATTTTTTATTTATATAATACAATATTTTATTTATATAATACAGTGATTATATGTGCATATGTATATGTATAAATATGTATATTTATATAATACATCGGAATTTTCCTATAAAATCAGCTTAACCTATTCAATACTCAATTTTCTTTGAATACTAACATTTTTATTTGCTTAAAAGTAAAATTTATGGAAAAATAATTAATTAATATGAGTCGCCTTTCCTTTCAATTTTCTTTGAATACTAACATTTTTATTTGCTTAAAAGTAAAAGTTATGGAAAAATAATTAATTAATATGAGTCGCCTTTCCTTGACTCTGCACTTCAGATGCTCTCAAGCAGCTCGAACTAGGCGAGCAGTCCGTGACTCGTTCTTTGACTCAGACACAATGAAATTCTTGAGTGAATCTCTGCTTATTAACTTGAAACTTGTTCTACAAAATGTCACAGGGAGAGTAAATTATATTCTATTCGCTTTTAGTGAATTCGGCATCCAAATGAAGTTCAGAAAATTCTGGTTCAGCCTTATTTTCACTCGTAGCTGGCATTTCATTATCATTTATAATATTTCAAGGTAGCTCAAGTTTTAATAGAGGAATAAAACAAGTAAACGCGCTCTAGGCGGCAGTGCACGACTAGCAGATACCCTGAGCTCGGCCTGCAGCCGTCTGTTACATACATTTACCCATAATCAGAATGCCCCAAGTTTCTATTCCCATTTTCCATGGATTTTGATGCTGATGCATTATTAAAAATGCATAAATTTATTGAATTTGATTTACTGAATTTACGCGCAAATCGGTTCAAGAGATTATCGCTTGTTGTCAGATCATAAGTTTGACACTAAAGTTGTGATAGCTCTTAACCTAAGAACCTAATCCTTTTACTAAATTGCTGTGTGCCATGTGAGTGGGAGTGAGAGAGAGAGAGAGAGAGAGAGAGAGAGAGAGAGCGAGATGTAGAGAGTGGGATAGCAACTATTTGCCTCCTGTCTGCAGTGATGGGTTATTGGCATGAGGCAACATGTGAGATCCTTTGGCTCTGGCCAAAATGGTTCGACGACTGCCGGGTCTCAGCTTATTTAAGTTTGTCCTCCACTGCAGGAGGAACTCGAATGCATCAGCTATGGAATTTAATAAAAAAGAAATTGTGAGAATATTTCGCCAAGCACATACGAATATTTTATTTTGTGAATGCGTATTTTATATTCATACTCATTTATGTATGGGTTACTCGAACAATGGCATAAACTTTGCCGGCAGCTAAACACAGGCGCGCATGCAGACACGCACACACACACATGCACACCCACACACACACACATGCATACCTTGTGCTTGTTTGCGCACAGATGTGCAAAAAGTTTTGCCAATAAATGAAAATAGGAAGCGAAGGACGGATAAAAACAAGATGTTGAAATAAGTTGTCAAGCTAACGCCCAGCCCCGCCTCCTCCCTCCCTCCTTCCGTGTGCCACCCCTCGCTGCCCACACAGCGCTGCCCGTTTCCGCCTTGGCAAAATGGCGGCTGTCGGCTGACGGCGATAAGCGCTGAACATTGATAAACATGCCCGGGCTGCAACAACAGGAGGCAGCGGCAGGTTGCTTGTAGTTTCCCTAAGCGAGGACTCCGTTCGAGTTGTAGATGAAGTTGCAGGCAGGATGATGCGGTTGCCTGACAACGCATCAGATCGTTGACAAAGCATACACACACACACACACACATACACTGAGACAACAGAGTACACAATTGCATCCACATCCATTTAAGTTGAGGAGTTGCAAACGACAATCGCAGTGGAAGTGAAAATGGAAATGGGAATGGGAAAAGAGACGGGAATGGAGTGAATGGAGCACTCGCTCTTGTTCTTGCTCCTGCTCCACGCTCTTGTCAGCGTCAAAGCATTGTTAACCGGATAGCCCCGCTTTTAGGTTAGACATCTATTGTTATTATTGAGCAATATGTGGATCAAGACGTCAACTGCATTTAAATTGAATTTTTATTGATTATATTACATATATAATAAATTTAATTTAATTAATTAAATATAAAATATATTTTAGATAATTATATATTTTTTCAATGAATATATGATAAATAAAACATAATGAGTATATCTTATATTTCTTGATATGAATCTTTTAATTAATGGCTCAAAATAAATAAAGAAATATATAGAAATATTCATATTTATATTTATTTATATATCATAAATTCATATTTATTTATAATTCACTGAATTTGGAACACACTTTGCCTCGGCCCAGCTTGCTTTATTGAATATGTTCCCTCAAGCAGGGTGTCTAACAGGGTGTCTCACGTTAATCTTATCAATTGTACTCAGCAGCAATCGAATTTCGCACTGAACTACATCCATCTCTATTTCTCTCTCTCTCTCTCTCTCCCTCCCTCTCTCCCCCTCTCGCACTCTTTGTCAGTTTTTTCACTTGCAGCTTGAATTGTTGCCTCAGTCACAATGGAGCAACAAGAAAGCAGTAAATTGCATTGCTCGAATGTTGCTGGAGTGCTTGAAGACCTTTTCATGGCCCAACTGTGACGAATAGTTGCCATATTTACCAGTTTATATAAATATATATACATGTGCAATGTATGTACATATATATATGCACATAGGCGTAGTCTGGCGAGATGAATGAACCCGACTTCCATCGATTGTTAATATACACATGAGAACATACACAATATGTATATATATACTTGATATGGAGTTCATATTATGTTACTCCTGCTGCTGCTGCTGCTGCTGCTGCTGCTCCTGCTCTTGCTGCTGTTTCCTGCTTGAAGCTGATAAAAATAAAATTCAAATATGCGACACAAACTGTGTGTGTTCATGTCTCGTCTTCTTTTTTTGCCACATCAGGATGTTGGCAGACCAGGCCGATAAAGTTCTATTAGCCGCAGCTGAAAAACCACATCGGCAATGGGCAAAATAACTTTTGACATCCAGTTGATAACATTCTATCAGCATTTAGGCTGAATGCAGCTCGGGTGATATGATCTAGCAACACAATGAAAGTCACACACATATGCATATATTGATATATTTATGTGTGTGTGCTGTGCCAGGTATTATGGAGACAAGTCAAACAAACAAACCAACTACAACATGCTGCAGCAGGCACTATGCTTAATTAGACCATCGCACAATGGATATATATTCGTGAAACATACATACATATATAGTATATATAAACTATATAAATATATATGTATATATCCATTCTCTGCTCAGATACTGTCAGCATATTTGCAGAGACAAACGAGCCTCAATGTGCGTACCTATATTTGTGCAGGCCAAGCCAACTAATTACGGACTCGCTCTCTCGTATCTCGGCAAACAAATCAAATTAGTTTGTTCAATTTCCATGCAAGTTAAATGACTCGAATGGAACACAAAGGCAAATAGCTCGACTCCTTATATACCCTCGCACAGCACATGGTAAATAATGAAAGTTGCTTAATATCAAAAGTTTTCGTCTCTCTCTCTCTCTCTCTCTCTCTCTCTCTGGCTTTATTGGCGAAAACTGCTGCAAATTGCAATCAATTAGTGCGAAAATGGAAAGTTTCGTGAATTCAAAGTATTGTATTCAGGGGAAATTCGGCAATATTCAAAACAATTACTCGGTGAGCGAAAGAAGAAATTATGGAAATATCAAGATAAACGAATACTTTTCTTTATTGAAATTCCTTCTATATTAGATCATTCTGAGAGCTTTAAGTGATTTATGAGAGTAGGTCAATGGAATAATTTGTTCTTTGTGATATTTAGTTTTATGCTTAAGAAATTGACTTGAGCTTTACCTAACTTGATCTAATGCATCAGACGTGCCCGGTAGAGTTCTACATCAGATACCTAGCGTTAAATATATTTTTTTATTAGTTTATACAAAAACCTTTTTTATTTAACACTCTAAGATTTTATTTTAAAATCATTTTATTATTACAAAGATTTCGCAAACATTTTTAATTTTCTAAAGTTATGCAACAGTAAATATATTTTTTTAAGGTATGCCTAATTTTTAACAAATTAAAATAAAATATTTAAATTAAATTAATTAATTTAATATATATTTAAAAAAAAAAAAAACTTTTAATGCATGCTTAATTTTTTTTAACTAAAATAATATATTTAGTTTATTTAATTAATTCATTTAATTTATATTTTTTAAATTTTTTATTAATGCCTACTTCATTTTTCTTACAAACTAAAATGAAATATTTAACTTTGTATAAATTACCAAAAACAAATTTACATTTATGCATAAAACAAAATATAAAAAAAATATATATATCTGGAAAAATGAATAAAAGAAAATATAATATTCTTAATTTTTGCTGACATTAAATTATTAACGTCTTTTATTTTTAATTAATTACCTATTTCATTTTTAGTATTTAATTTTATATAATTTATACAAAATGGAATACAGTTAATGATATTGGAGTTGTGAACCCAACTTTGACTTAATTATATTATTATTATATACTATATTCCCTTTTTGAATAAGTTTAGCATATAAAATTGGCTCCAAGGCATATCATCTGCTCTTATTATATTTAAGCAATTGAAATAAATTCAAGGAAAAACCGGCTGCTACTATCCCAAGAAGCATCAATTTATAATTCAAAAATAATATGCTTTGTGTAGAGCGTAAATATTTGGAGTATGCTGAGTGGAATATGTGAAGATGTCAGCTGAGCATAGCTTGACTGATGTGTCTATGGGCGGTTGGCATTGTTATTCAATCCTTAAGCAGAGCAACTTGGCCACAATCACTTGTGGCTGCCGAGTGAATGGATAAAGGAGTGCCAACAATGCCAATAGAGCCATCGAGTGGCAGGGCCCACACATAATGGACACAGGCACTGGGCAAACAGTGTCCAAAGTGACAGCAGGAGACATCGAATGGAGCTGTTAGATAAGTTGTTTGTTTCGCAGTGAAAGGAAACACATTGTTAATCTGCTTAAGGCTTGACTAACTCCAGAAATTGAGAGTCCCTTGGCTAATAAGCTTCATATTTGTCTAGTTTTTGTGGCCACAGAAAACTTCTTTGTGACTTTTAAAATTTCATGAGTTTCAATTGAAAATTCTTTGGCCGTAAAAATGTGTTGCAACTGTTTACAGCAAACGTAGCTCTCCCCTCTCTGTCTCTCTCCATCTCTCTCGCTCTGCACTTACTTCCATTTGTGGTCAGGACAATGCGTTGGTTAATTCGGCTGCTGCGTGCAGGAGGCGGGGCACGCCACTGGTTGAGCGAAAGCCTCAATTTATTTTGCATTGGCATTTAGAGTCTGTTTCGATAAGGATGCTTTCCTCCTGCCCCGACGCCGAGCTGACCTTCGGCTTATGCGACGGAACGGACACATACGAGGCATACACGGACAGGGATCAGACTGCGGATTGCCGGAGTGGCCCGGCGAACAAAATCACCAAAAACGTAAACAAACACTTGCGTGAGAGGGAGTGAGCGAAGGAGTGTGAGAGAGAGAGAGAGGGAGAGCGAGGCACCCAGTCTCTCGTGAAAGCTTCGCTCCGAGGCGCAGGCGCCTAGCTCTCCAGCCTCTCCATTGCACTCGGCTGCATTCGGAGCTTTCGGAGTGACGTCAGCTCTCGCAGAAATGCCAAGGCCTCTCCGGCTGGCCAATGCTGGCGCTCAGTGGCATACGAAACATACGCCGAATAGGATGTCTTCTCAGTGCAAAAATACAAATCCCTAAAGACATTCAATCACATACATACATACAAATATATGTGTATATGTATGTATATTTGTATACATAGTCGACTGCTTACACGTGTGTAGGCGTGCGAGTCGGTGCGTGTGTGCGTGGGTGTATATGTATGTTCGTGCGTGCGTACGTGTGTGTGTGTGTATGTGTGTGTGTGTGTAAGTGGATGCTCTTGAGTGTCAATAACACAAACAAGTTGGACAAGACCAAACCACCAAACGTGGCGCCCACAATTCAAATTGCAATTGCTGCGGCAGCATCCACAAATGCTCGAAGTCATTTCGATTGCAGTTGACGACCTAAAGGTAAATGCCAAATATTATGTTGTTTCTTTTTCTCTGAGTGTACACACACACACACGCACATGCACATACACACGGAGATTCATGCTTTATTTACGTATTCGCTGTTAAGCAGACAATGAAAATGGCGACAAGAGCTGCGCACACACACACACACACACACACACACATACACATCTATATATATATATATATATATAGATATATATACACTCAAAAAACATGGCCACCAAAACCGCATGAGAAAAGCGGCCAAACACGAAAACATGGCCAAATTCGCCGAAATTCGGTCAATATTTGCCTCTGCCTGTGTGCACGTGTATGTGTGTCTGCGTGTGTGTGTGTGTGTGTGCGTCTGCTTAAAAAAGGGAAATTTCCAACAGTCTTGAGCATTGACAGCGAGAACTGATGGCACAACCAAATCTGTGTCAGCATAAATTGCGACGCATTCGGTTCGGCTTGAAAACACACACAAACAAAGAAACTGAGTTTATGCGGGAGGACGAGTGGAAAAAGGCAGGAAGAACAACAGAGGGGAGTGGGCGTGGAAGATATAGTCGACTGATGGGGCTCAATTTCATTTAGAGTAAGCCAACAATATTCTTGATATAAACATAGATTAATGTATGCAATAAATGTAAAGGTGAGAAGAAGCGAAGTTAAATATAATTATTAATTAAATATTAAATGCTATGATTGAGAAAGTAAATGCTTTCCTTTAAATAAATATTAAATAATACATTAAGATCAAAATCAAATTAAAATAAATATAATCATAATAATTTATAAATATTTAATATTTATTTTCTTTTAATGTATAAATATACTTTTTTTTAATATATATGTAAAAGAACAAAATTTATTCTCCAAAGAAGCAAAATTAAATATAATTATAAATTAAATATTAAATGCTAAATATTAATACTAATTGAGGAAGTAAATACTTTCTTTTAAGCAAATATATAATAATAAATTAATAAAAAATTATTTAAATAAATATTATTTTAATAATATAAAAATATTTAATATTTATTTTATTTTAATGTATAAAAATAATATATAAAAAATAATTATATATATTAAAGATCAAAATTTATTCTCCAAAGATGCAAAATTAAATGTAATTATTAAATAAATATTAAATGCTAATATTAAGGAAGTAAATATTTTCCTTAAAATAAACATAAAATAATAAATGTATAACAAAATTATATAAATAAATATTATAATAATACTGTATCAAAAATTTTTTTTTATGTATAAATATTTAAATTGCTTTCTAAAATTTTAAATAATATCTATGCATATTTATTTATTTTTGTGTTTTATTTGCCCTCAAAGTTTCTTAACAATCATATGCAGCTTATGTTACAAATTCAATTTTAATAGAGGTCACCAATTTTTTTTAAATTATTGTATATTAATAAATTAATTGCTCACCTGAATGCAACAGCTTACATTATATATTGCATAGATTCTGCCAGCAGCAAACTAAATATGCATATATGCCAAATTATCAGATATATTATGGGGTCTCTCAACAATATGTTTAGTCTATTAATAAAAAGAAACTTTAGTCATTTCCATATTAAAAAAAAAAAAAAAAAAAAAAAAAAAAAACGATATGCTGGCTTTGCCTCAGCAAACAGCAGGTGTAAAAGCCAAAGCTTATCGCTGGCAATCAATGCGGCAATTGAACTGAATTGTATAACTTGGGCTGAGAGTGGGCAATGACACTAATTTATTTAACTATTGTCTCACCTGATGCTAATCAGCTGACAACATGACGGCTGACGGCTGACAGAGCGGCTAATGGGGCTAGTGGCAAATGAAGGGGCGCAAACCGAAACGAATTGGTTGCCATTCGAGGAGAGAACCGCAAAATAGACGATATTTGAGTTGCCTTTTGCGTGCATGTTAAATAATTTTGAAATAATTTCACAGCCATGTGTTGAAATGTTACAGCATGTTTGCTCGGCTGGGCACTATATTATGTGGGGCAGCCCCAGGCCGAGCAATAGCGAAATATTACGTGCATTTTATTACAATTATTGTTACGCATACGCCATGTGGAGCAGCAGCAGGAGCACCAGTGGCAGCAGTGGCAGCAACAGCCCGTTGCGCGTAATAAATCGCTTGACAATAATTCAGCCGAGCGGCAAAAGGAAGCAAAGGAATGAAAATGCCATCAACGGACTGAACAGAGCTGAACACTGAAACGAAGACTGAAAAAGGCTGGGCTATTAAGGCAAAGGACTTAAAGTATTTCCCAAGTGGCAAGCTGTGAGCGCAGCGCCCCTACTTCACTGTCCTTTCTGCTGCTTCTTCATTTTATTTGTGCTGAACTGTCGCCCGCCACGCCCACCAGCAGACAGCAGCCAGCAGCCAACAGATAGCCAACGTGGCAAGGGCTAACACATCCGTGGCAAGTTCCGTTGCCACAAACGTCGTCTCTGTTTGTAGGCAACTCAGTGTGAAGCCACGCACCTTCCTTTGCTAGCTGCTGCTGTCCCTGATATGTGACTGTGTGTGTGTATATGTGTGTGTGTGTGTGTGTGTGTCCCACGCACTTGGTAGCTCGACATGCTCTTAATGCCAAACAAAAACATAAGCTCAAGGACATGAGTGCGTCTGTGTGCCTCAGCCGCCTCCTGCTCTACTCTCTCTTTCTCTGTCTCCGTCTCCGCGCTCTGCCAGCTGCTCCAAGTGTGCGTCAATGTCATTATGTGTAAATTTTTAATGTTGCCAACCAAAAACACATTGCAGCCCAAGCAATAGCAACAACAACAATGGCAGCCGCAGCAGCAGCAGCAGCAGCAGCAGCGGCAGCATTATGCCAAAAGTAGGTTATCAAATTGTGTAAGTACAGGGTTAGGTCTCCGGGGCCTGCCACCAAGTTGTTGCACTGAATCCTCTCGCACACAGCTGCCGCAAGAAACAACAAACTTTTACTTATCACAAGCAGTCTTCCCTCACTGTGTCCCCCTCCGCCTTTCTCTATCTCTTTCGCACACACACACACTCATGCATTTTAATGGGAAAATCATTTACTGACCCTAGCTTACACAGTGTTATGCCTCCGCCTGCTCTGCTCAGCTCTGCTCTGCTCTTTACCTTAAGCTGCGCAAAAAATGGTTTGCATGTTTCTCGTTCGGCTGGGGCTGCCAATTGGGTCAAGCATTTCAAGCATTTCCATTTCGCGCCCCCACAAATATATTCAGTGAGCGCGTTTCTTTTTTAGCCGGATTCGGAACCGGAAAACGCTTTCCAAACTTGCCGGCCAAACAGCTACAACAACAACAACAACAACGGCAGCAAACAAGTTGAAGCCGCATCTATTTAGTTTAATGAAAAACACAAACTCCACCCTGTGCTGGCTGCAACGGCAACTGCCACCCTGTTGCCACTAATTAATTGCAAACTAAATGAGTTGCTCAACGCAAACTTTACCTTCTGCTCGGTTGAGCAAATCAGCGAAAAGCAAACAGTTAGCAGACAGTAGAGAGCAGACAGTAGACAGCAGACAGTAGATAGCAGATGACTCCTGCAGCTGCTGACTCTATTCACAGATATCGCAGTGAATGCCTCGAATCAAAGACAATCACGAGGCGTGCAGTCTCTACGTGCGTCTAATCATGCTTTTCCCCAAAAACTGTTTATCCCACTGCCTGAGCTGAACTCTATCAAAGGCACATCTGAGCATTTTAGTTGCCTAGACTTGATAGAACTCAACTTCTGTTTGATGCTTTCAAATATTTAACAGTATTTCATTAATAGCGATAGATAACAGACTTGCACTATTAAAGGATTCAGACTCTGTCAATCGTGATGGGTATCTAAGAATGTGTTAGGAAAGGCTTAAGTTACTAATCATGAATCACGCCAAACTTATCCCTAAAGTAGTTGATGGAGGGAAACTATACATTGGTGTGAGGCAGCACTAATTCGCACGGCGAGAAAGAAAGAGACAGCTGCTGTGAATAGCCTCTGATGTTGCTGTGTGAGTGGGAGATAACTACTTAGGCCATTCGGAGAAGATCGCTATGATTGTCAATGGACGAGGAGAACAGAGTACAAATTCTCATTCAAAAGCACACAAATATATCAGTTTTATATTATTATACCCTGATCCCATTAAAAATGGGAAATCAGGGTATAATGGTTTTGTGAAAAGTATGTAACAGGCAGAAGGAGGCGTGGCAGACCCCATAAAGTATATATATTCTTGATCAGGGCGACGAGCTGAGTCGATATAGCCCTGTCCGTCTGTCCGTCCGTCCGTCCGTCCGTCCGTCCGTCCGTCCGTCCGTATGAACGCCTAGATCTCAGAAGATATAAGAGCTAGAGACTTCAAATTTTGTATGCATACTCATGTATACCATACGCAGTACAAGTTTGTCTTTTTTTTTCGATAACTCGTCCGATTACTTTTTTATCGCGAATAATCGATAAATTGATTTTGTTTATTCACCGTAATTTCAATACTTTTAGACCTGGAGACTTCAGATTTGGTGTGTATATACATCTGATCAATACGCAGATTTTGTCATTTACAGATTTTGGATACCACGCCCCCTTCGCCCCCAATTTGCAAAAAACGTATTTTAAGTACTAGAGACTTGTGCTTTGGAATGTACACACATTTACACATTGTGATCACGTTCTGAAAGTTTCATGAAGATAGTCCTTCTACAGGAGAAATTATTCAGCAACAAAATTCTCATAGTATTGCCCACACTGCAGCGCAGCCCAAGCGCAGTCGCTGCTTACTGCGCAGTTAACAGAGCGCGTGCTTATGCGTGCGTGAATATCAGCTCTTTGTAGGGATCAGGGTATCTTCTAGTCGAGCACTCTCGACTATAGTTTCCTTACTTGTTTTCTTTTTTCATTTATTATTTTTTTTATTAAAAATAAATTAAATATAAATATGTATTTTAAATAGTTCTTTCTATGACTTAAATATATAAATATATATATATATATAAATCATTATTTTAAATAGTTCTTTCTATGACTTAAATATATAAATATGCTTTTAATTATTTATTTTACTTTTTAGTGAATAATAAATTTATTAGAAATACTTTTATTTATTTTGATTTTATTTATTTTTTTATTTAAGTAACTTTTTCACAAAATAATAAAAAAATGAATACAAAAAACTTGAAACTGATAAGAAATAGATATAATATAAAATATAATAATTAATAAATACATAAATAATAAGATATAGATATAATATATGATAAGAAATAGATATAACATAAATATAATAATTAATAAAATATATAAATAATATATAATGTATCACAATCATATGATAATACTCTGAAATTTGTCCAACTTCAATTAACCCCTCTTTACCACGCCCCACCCCACTAGACACTGCACAAAAGCCAATATACCCATAAGGGTATAAAGCACCTTCCAAACAAGCAACAGGAACAATTGAAAAGTGTTCAACAACTGCGCTATGCAGAAGACCGTTTACAGCACTAAACTAAAAGTTCTAAACTTATTTGCATTTATAATTCAAAAGAAAATAAACTTAATTAGAATGTCAAACTTAATGAAACTCTCTTAAAGGAAAATGAGTATAAAGGAAATCCATTCACAAAGGTGTAAAGTGAAAAACAATTCAAAGTGTGACAGCTGCTGGTTGAGAAAGCGTGGAACAGAATACGTTTTGCAGCACTGGACAGCCAAGAGTCAGTCACTTGCAGTTAGTTTATGAGTTAACTTGCAAAAGTTAGTTCAGTTCATCGGAAAGTTATGGCCGATTATAGCAGAGCGAAGCCAACTTCATCAGGGCAGCAGAAAATATGCTGAATACAATTCAGGCTGAATTGTGGCAGGACTCAAATAACTGTGAATAGCTGGCCTAACGGCTGCACTATATAATTTGCATATGAATGATGTTGGCGCCCATAGCAGGAGTGGTGGCTCGCGCAGGAGGGCAGCAGGCGGCTGACATGAAATCAGTGTGTGAAATGATGTGCCTGGTCTTAGCTCTGACGTGTTACGGACAGCTAATCAGACCAACTAAAGTTTTTGCCTGGTTGGCCAGAGAGGGATAATCGAATCGAGTCGAGCCCAACAGGAAATTAATACTAAAACTCTATATACCTATATACAAATATGTATATATATATATATATATATATATATGTGTGTGTGTGTGTGTGTGCAGAGTGAGTCATATACATATATGAGTCATTTGTGTAAAGGAGCGGATAGCCACGAGGATAATACACCAAAGCTACTGTCAGCTATAACCTCTACAGGCCTCTTCCACACATATCAGTTGTAACTATTGTAACTATTGCCATGGCGCTGTAATTGAAGCTGTTAGGAATGCGCTTTGCTCGGCTTATTAATTTCCAATTAATGCTGCCTGTCGCCTGTCAGCGCGACGACAGAGAGCACAATAGAATGATAGAAAGGAGGAGTGAGGGAGATGGGGCGGAGTGGGAGAGTGGGCGTGGAAGGCTGGCAATTCAGTTATATAATGACTGCCTCATTTGCAGCTCTTCACGAAATTTCAGCTCGCATTTTGGCTCCAAAGCTCGCTGAACAAACAAAGATACCTCCGGCTGACATCTGTCATAACGAAATTTAGCTACGTGACTGCAATTGCCAGATGTATGTATATATATATGTGTTTGTGACAGGTAAAGATACAGATACAATTGCATCTAATTGGATTATGGCTGAAGAGCTGAATTCCATCATTTGCATACATTGCCTTGAGTTTGTTATCTGTCACATGAAAATACTATTTATTCATATGTGAGAATTATTATCTTATTTCTTAAGCACAACACGTTTTAGTTCAAAGAATATGCACATAGAATCAATAAAAGCTAACTTATTTGAATGAGAAATGAGCGATATATGTTTAGCTATGTTAAGATATTTATAAGAAATTTTATAGTTTAGACTGCTTTAGCTGAAAGTGCCCAACTTGTGCTTAGGGGCATTTCCTTTCAATGCCTTGAGAATAAAAGTGGAAAAAACAGCTAAAAACCTAGACAATCCATTTGGACTACAAATTTTCATAATTTGAGTCTATTTTGTGTAGTTTGACATCGACTTACAGCAAATTCTATGAAAATTTAGCTGTGAGCAGGAGAGAAGCAATTTCATACAAAATTCTTCATTAATTTTTCATAAAGCTCAAAGGACAAGCAGGCGGACGGACAAGCAGACTAGACTTTATGGCCGCAGCTATAGAAATTAATAAAAAAAATATATATTTCTTTCATATCTCTTGCAAATGTAAAACATCCTAAAAGATAGAATAAATAATTCTGCTCATGAGTGATTTATGTGCGCTGATTTAATTTAATTTACACATATAAATGTATTATTATTTAATTTATTCTCTTAGTTATTATTAATTATCTGACAAAAGCTAAAATTAAATAATTTCATTTAATTTACATAAATAAAAATATTAGGTAATTTCATTTTATCCTCATTTAATTAAATTTATGTATTAAATTTACACATATAATTATATTAAAATTTCACGTACGAAAATTTGTTGATTTATTATTCTTTCACTCATCTAATCAAACATAATATTTTAATGAATATTGAAGTTGCTCTCGATGCAGTCCCTATCAGAAATATGAATAAAAGTGCTTAAAATTCTATTAGCAAACAGCATGGGCAGTATTTGCATTTACTCAGAATTCTTTTCGATATTCGAATATTTTGTTTATATTTTCACCTTTTCAGGTATTCATTAAAACTGTTAAATTTTAGAGGCAAGTGCACTCCATGCAGCAAGGAAAATATAGATAAATGAAAAATGCATTTGATATAAAAATGCGAAATGAAAAATGCTTGCGATGCCTGAGACATCGCTGCTCAATTCAATAACGTGGCTAGGTCATACTAGTTTGAATATGCTTTCAGGCAGGTCAAGTATTTCAGTTGAGCCTGGCATAAGCCAAGCCTTTAAAAGAATGATAGAAACAAAAGCAACAACTTCCTCAGACAGCCGAGTCGTCACTCAGCTGCCATGGCAACCCAGCTGAAGCAACTGAACTCAAAGAAGCTGTGCTGGAATTTATACACAAATTGCACTTGAGTGCACATGATATCTAAATACTGAGCCACGGGGTGCCGGAGGAGTGTCTTTGACGAAGACAACTCATACGAGTTGAGTTGAGGTTGGAGCTGCCTGTGTCTGCCCCTGGACAACCGCTCTGTGGTTAGCACATAATCGTATCTCTCTCTCTCTCTCTCTCTCTTTCTCTCTGACTGCCTCTCTCTCGTGTGGGCGCACGTAATTAATTCCATTGAATCAAAGCATAACCAAGGCTAATTATAGTTTACTTGAAGCTTTGACACCAACTTCAAAAACTTTGCCTCTCACACAGCCAACTGCAGTGAAAAGAAATGGCTCCAACCCGCATTCAATGAAGTGATTAATTTATGGCTATTATAAAAGACATGCTCTCAGCTGGTTTATTTACAAACTTTTGATACATGAAAGGCTTGACAGGGATTGGAGCAAGGCATCACAATAGAAACACTCTCAGTGGGCAATATATCCCGTGCAGCTCTAGGACTGCTCGAGCTGAACTGAATATATTTCCTACTAAAAGATTCCAATGCGTTTGCGATTCGCTTCGTATTGCCTGGCAATGCGCGTCAGGTAGAGTCCGTAGCGCAGCAGCTCACAGCACCTGTGCACCTGTTCGTTGTGGCGCTGCAGCTTAACGACGCGCTTGGTCGTGTAGCGCTCATGCCGCTTCACATGATCCTCCATATCCTTGACTATGTGATGCCGCAGCGCCAGCAAGGCGCTTTCTCTCTTGGCATGACAATCAGCCGTTAGCTTGGCCACATTCGCCAATCGCTCAGTGAGTCGATCGATGCGCTCTTTTAGGATCTGATGCCTCCGATTTATGCCTCTTTGGTACTTCTGCTCCCTCGATTTGGCATCGAATCTGCGACGGAAGTTAAGCAGACAAGCTGGAAAATACTCTGGCGTCGCATCCTTGATGTGTACATAGAAGGACTCGCTGGGCTTTGCCACGGACTCTGGCTGCTTGTGCTGCTCATAGTGAAATGCAGGGGCGCAGTTTATGAAGTCTTCTATATCGTCGTACAGCCCATTGTAGTTCATTTCCAAATTTAATTTCGTTTCAATTTTCCAAATCTTTCCAAATTATTTAAGCAGTAAAATCCATGGTAAACATGTTAAGTTTTTATTTATTTAAATAAATATAATAAATAAATTTATTTATTTTGAATGTATATATCAACTATGTACTAAGTAGTTAGACTTAGTATACGCTTTATTTCGTTATTTACTTGAATTATTTCCGCAGCTAATGCTTCGCTGCTCTTCTTCTTGTTATGCTTTGCGCACTCCTTCTTCCTGTTCTGCTTGAACTCTGCACTCACGATCATCGCATTGCCTTGCTAACTATCGACAGCATCATCGCCATCGATAAGGTTAAGTATCGATAGATGTATATATATTGATAGTTTGCGATATTGCTGTTCCCTCTACATTAAATATGCAGTTTAAAATACGCTAGCTTGCTCAAAATGAGTTAGCTTTAAACAATATGACACAATATGAGAGTGGCATGGACATTTGAAGCAACACTACTTCCATAAGCCTTAAATCTTATTTAATTGATACTTCACTACTATTGACTAAAGAAACAACTCAAAACTGCATGAGTGCAATTTGTGTGTAATTAAAAGGATAATTAATTCAGATCCTCAAACCACTTCAAATGATAGATTGAATAACTAGAAGTGAAAACAGCTCTCAGCCTTTATTACGAAACACAAAACTCTTCACAAATGGCAAACATAATTTCTCCTAGCTCAAATTAACACAGTTATGCACGTGCGCTGACCTATGCGTATACATATGTATACATACATACATATATAATTAATATATGCATATACATACATGCATATATGTACATATATATTTACTAGCACACATAACAGCCAGCTATGTAACTATCTGCTCGGATTTAACACAAAAGTTGTGTGTTATTATTATGATTAAAGTTTCTGTTATTTTTTTGTTTTGTTTTTGTTTTTGCCACATGCAGACACCACACTCACCCAACCACACACACACACACACACCCACCACCATAAAACATATTAGTATTAGACCCATTCCAGGCAGCGGAGTCCCCGCAGCTTAACTTCAGGTGCACCTGCGCTACAATGCCCTGCTCTGCTCAGCTCAGCTCTGCGTGTGTGGCTGCGGTCATGTTGTTCTCAAATCCTGCCCATATGTTTGCGGTTTTGGTTTGTGAGTCAAGGTGCAGTTGGAGTTAGCTCTACGACCAAATAAAAAAGAGAGAAAAATCTAGACTTTGGTCGCTGCGACTGAAGCACCGCTTAAGCCTGGTATTTGTACAATTTTCCCTCCAACATTCACCAAAAAAATAAAAATCCTCGCAACACCATTTATGGCCAGCGTTTAGTAGCCATTCGCCAAATCGGATTAAAATCTAAAGGACCAAAAATAATCAAAGCTTTATGCAGCTTTAGTTGAACTAGCTATTATGCACTTTAACTTGGCAGCGAGTAAAAAAAATATCATTGGCTCTGTTCAATTAGTTGCGATTCAATCGAAAGAGCTTCGACTTTTTCCCATGTGCTCCATAAAGGTAATATTACCGATCATATTCATATATTCATATTTTTTATTTGCATTCAATCACATGTGGAGCTCCAATTTGTATGGCCAAAAGTTAAGTTTATATTGTATGGTCAAAAGTTGAGAATCGTACAGTCCAATCAAAAAAGAAATCAGAGCATGAAATAAAAACATTGTCCATGATTTTTTGAAGTCTGCAGTCGGCGCTGAAAAGTGCTTGGAAAAACTGATAGTTAAAGCTCAAAGCAAAACCCCTTGGCGCGCTTGTAAATACATAAAACCGTAAATAATTTCTGAAAAAAAGGAACTTATATATGGTCGTATACGTATAAGCAATAAAACACGGCTTTAATTTACTCTAGCCGAAAAACTGTTCTAGGTGGCACCATTGCCATTTCTATTACGAGCATTCGGGTTTTTACATTTACTGCCTTCCGGACGCAGTGCAGTAAAACCGAATCTAGACACGCAACTGGATGCATAGAAACGTGTAAACGTGCTCTAAATCTATGTATACACATCTATATACATATACCCACAAATGTATGTACATATGCATGTGCGTGTATTGGTAGGATCTGTTGTTGGTCGCGATAAAGCGTTTACTGTCTGAGTAGTAAAAAAACAAGTCATGGACTCTCAAGCGGAGTTAAACTGAGTTCACAACTTCAAACAGTCAGAAGATAACTGAAAAACACTTAAGTAGTTCGAACAAAGTTTTCCGTTCGTCTAATTTGAAGTAACTTACGTATTAACTTAAAAGTATAACGTCGACTATTGGAAATGGAAAATATCGAATTTTTAGCGATATATTGAGCAAGTGATATCGATATTTTCAAAAGTGTTTGTTGCAGAGATTTTGAGAAATTTTCTGGTATAAAATTACTGAAAACTTATTAATTCATTTTAAATTAAAATACTTAATACCTAACAAATGCTGTCATTACATCGATACTTATTTAAAAGTATCGGCAAAGGAACGATATATCGCTATATATCGTCCGTTGCGAAGCTTTTGAGTTTTCTTTAGTTCTTCGTCACAATTATTAAAGAAAACTGCCATTGTCTGGAAATATTTGTCTGCTATATGAATAACTATAGTAAACCATCGTTTAATAAAGCTTTTTTCATTTATTTACAGATGCATGCGGAATCTCTGTCAAGTAAAAGCAAACGAAACGCTGAGCAATTAAAGGATTAAACGAGGACGCGAACGGGAACTCAACAAAGGAGCTGGGAAACATTTCGGGAATCGGCGCCAACAGCATCTGCGGCTTATTGGGCGTGTCCTCCCCTCTCCCGTCTCCTGACGGCGTCTCTGTGTACGTATTTCTTCGGTCCCTTTGTAAGGTAGTCAGAATGTTAGAGCGGGCTGCGCATGGTGCAAATTGTGGCAGTTGAAATACTTGTGGTCGGTCGGGCGAAGCAGCAGCAGGAGCACTTCTATTCGTATTCCAATATATATCTATATCTGGGCAACATAGCATATAACGAACGATTTGCGACAGAGACACACAAGCTCAGCTCAGTCACTGGCACTGGGAGCGCTTCAGTTGTGTGAGGAGGTATGCAAATAAACGGTCTTGCTGCCGGACCAACCATGGCCGCATCAGAGCCACCAGAGCCGCCGCCACGCAATCCGGATCGCATAAATGCCTCTCTGCACAAGCTGGGCGAATCCGTAAGTACACCAAGTACAACTCAATCCAACCACCCCGCCCCCAACCCCCAAAGTGCCAACCCTGCATGCCCTAGCCCCGCTACAACAACCACCAAAAAAAAAAAAAAAAAAAGAAAAAACTTCCATTCACTTGATGTTTAACCTAATTGGGCCTCATTCATTTGCTTGTTAGCGCCGCTGGGCGGTTTTTGGGTAGGGGCGACGGGGAGGAGGAGCCGGAAGGTTAACCAAAGGATGGGGGTCAACATACAATTTGCATGCCACTCGCCATTCAGCGCTGTTCCACTTTCACATGCTTATACTTATGCTTACAAAAGTTTCGGCACATTTCCATTACCTTATCTGTACGAATGTATGTATGTCTATCTCGCTCACACATGCTCGTTGACTAATTTACTTGGATACCCGTCTTTGAATCTCTCTCGCTCGCTCTCTCGCTCTCTCGCTCTCTCTCTCTCTCGTCATTTCTTATACATCTCTTTGGAAATTTCTAACATCCTACTTATGCATAGAGCGCGCGCCCAATTGAAGTGCATCCATTAAATGTTTGTCCAACTTTACAGAAAATTGTCAAGTCGCTGGACTCGAGTGTGGGCGCGCTGAAGGAGAAGTCCGTGAACAACAACAAGCCGGTGAGGCCGGTGCTCTCCCTGGACAACAACAGCACTAACACAAGCAGCAGTCAACAGTTTGGGATTGCCTCGTCGACCTCATCCTCAGCAGCGGCAGGAGCTGTGAACGCACTGAAGCAACCGAGCCTGTTGGCAAGCAAACGGGACCTAACACCGAACGCCTCCGTCGCCGTCTCGGACAGCAGCTCCCCTGCCAGCTCGAATGGGAGCAATCAGACGCTTACGACACCCATGACCATCGACAACCAGAATCGCCTGGCCGCCAAGGGCGACACATTGGGACAAGCAGCACAAGCACAGGCACAACCGCAGTCGCAATTAGTGAATGGCAGCAGCGCCAACTCCATCTGCATCAGCAGCAGCAGCAGCACCACCATATCCACGGCAGCCATGATCCATGCGAATAACTCGAATTTGATTGCCGCAGGTCACTTGGCGCAGGTCAACCCAGCCAGCAGCAGCAACACCAACAGCAACAGCAACAGCAACAGCAACAGCAGCAGCAGCCAGCTCAGCGCCGGTAAGTGCCAACCCGCTGCACCCAAATGCATTTCTATAACATTTCAGCTGGTCGAGTGGGCATGTGAGTGGGCGCAATTAGCTCAGCAGCCGCAGCAGCTGCTGGATGGGGCTTCAAGCAATTGCGTATACACACACACACAGACACAAGTGTGCTCGTATGTGCATATATATATGTATATTTGTATATATGTATCTTGTTTTTTATCTCTTCACTCTCTGTTGTGTGTGGCCCAGCATGTGCAGCGCCGTAAGCCCCGGTCACAAATTATCCCCCTTTGTTACACTATCTCTCCTCTCGAAGGGCATCTTAAATACTGCATACATATGCAGTTTATTTGTGTACGCAAATGGATTTTTATTGCAAATTGAACTTAAAGAGGGGCATGAGAATTGAGAATTGTTCGTCTCTGGAAAATTCAAAAAACTTCTACACATATCTCAAATGTTTTTCAATGTCCTTTCATAGACCTGAGATTTAGTTCCTTAAACATTGAGAGGATGGGTAGGGTAAAGATAAGATGAAAGTATTCATTATTAAGTAATGGAAGTACAATACATAGTAATTAATCTACAATGCAGTTTGAATGCCATTTACTCTGTTAATCTGCTTAAAGACCATTTCCCCATCTTGACTTTAGAACTCAGTATATAATGCCCAGCTCCAACGAGTAGCAGGAGTCATATTAATTACGACAGCGCAGTTTGAAAGTCAGTTAATCCATCCATTTCCCTAGCACAGTCTTCTCCCTTCCCATAATATTCTAGTGACCCAAACTCATTTCTATCATAAAATCAATTTTGTGTACATTTTGAACAATTTGGAAGAGCAGACAGGATATGAAATGCCTTTTCCATTACACGAAATCCATGGAGCATACGCATTGACTGGGTGGACTTTGCTCTGTGTTTCGTTTGAAAAACCAAAAGCAGACTACATATTTTTGGAGCTGTCACAAACATTGAACAGCAAAGCCTTAGTTACCTCTAAAAGCTCCCTCTCTGGTGTTGTTTTTCGCTTTTACTTGTGTGTGTGTGTGTGGAGCACCTAAAGGCAGATTGGACTGTAGCTAAACTAGTGGCAAGTCCTAAAAATTAAAATTAAAATCACACTGCAATGTGCAATGTGTGTGGCCTGGGCTTGGCCTGGCCTGGCTCAAATGGAAAAGTCCGGGGTGCAAATAGCCGCATGGTTAGATGACAAACACAAATCTCTTGCTTACACGTACGATGCAAAATACGGCCGCCGGACAAAGCGGGCGAAGGCCCAAAGTGCAGCTGGGCCCGGCGCATCGAATCATTTCCGAATGCCAAAGAGAAAGTCTCGAAAAAGATAGCAACGGGCGGCCATTTAACGTGGCTTTCTCTCAGTCCCTCTGTTTCGGGCCATCGTTTTAATGGCGCTGGCAAAAACTAACGAGCCGCCGCCTCCAGCCGCCTTGATGGATTGGGTCCGGGCTCCACCTGGCGTCGTCGCCAACGTCATCATCAGGATTAGATGCGAGCTGCGGCAGCTGTCGCCCAAGAGCAATGCAATTGCTGTCTCGCAAATCATGCAACCGGCTCAAACTCAGCCAGATGCGATGCCCCGACCGACCGACCGACCGACCAACCGACCGACCGACCTACTGCTGATATCTACTCGAATTTACATATCTTTCTCGATTTCCTCAATCTCTGACTCAAATTGGCTCTCAGATATTTAAAGCTGCAGATTTACTTACTATTCTATTAGAGCATTAGGACGTTCAATTTGATTTTTAAATTGAGATGGGAATAAATGTCTAGTAAATGGATTGAAATCATATAACAAAAATAGGCAAAGAGTTTATAGACTCAACCTAGGCTCATTTTAGGCCACTTATACTAGATACTGTTTATATACAGAATATACGCACTGGTGAACTTGGTGAATATTAAATAGGCAAATTCTTAAGGCTTTAGTTTATTTCGTACCATCTCATCAGTTGGAACAGCATTTCAACTGAATCGTTTCCTGTGCGAAATTTAAAATGATTTTAAATTACATTTCTACTCAAAACTGAGAGGTCAAATTAATTGATATATATTTTAATTGAATTTAAGCGTAGCACTATGCGCCACGTATGCTAGAATTTTAACAAAAACTAAATACAAATATTATTAAAATAAATTTTGATTAGTTTTTGTCATTGTCAATTATTATATTATTATATTATTGTCATTAATAGGGTTTAAAGTTTCTTCTTGAAATTAAACCCACAATTAAAGTTAGGTCTCATAAAAAAAGTAATAATAAATAATATAAAATACTAAAAAAATAATAATGTTAAATAATAAATAATAATATAAAAAAAAAAAAACAATAAATAATAAAATAAAAAATACATTTTAAATAAATTATTTTTATTCATTGTTTGCATTTCTATTTTTGTGCTTGCAAATTTGAAGCTAGACAGACTTTCACATTTTTGGCCATTAAATGGCAAGTTCGGCCCACAGTGCGCAGCTTAAATTAATATAAATATGTATATATTTTTAGCATTTATTTTAAATGCGCTCATGCAGAAGTGAGCTTAAATAACAAATTTGGCATAAAAAGAGGAGGCTTAATAAGCAGATATGTGAATAATCTATTTAAGCAAAAATATGTGCACATGACTGGGCTGCAATTTCATTTGATTGAATATGATTCAGTAGACAATCAATCCCAACGAGAGTTTTCTATATATACGTATTATATACTATATATGTACGTTTTATAAATTTCGAAAATCAATCAACGATTATTGAATTTATTTATTTACTTAACGACCATTTTTATAAATATACTTTGAGTACTTCTGATTCCTATTTAGCTAAAATCAAAATCAAGTATAGTTCCTGCACGCTGCATTTGCCTGACTTTCTATCTCCCTCTCTCTCTCTATCTGTGTCTGTGTCTGGCTGTGTGTCCATGATCCCAGCATACCATGCCATATTGTATCTACCCCACATTATTATTATCATCATTGTCATTATCATTAACAATATCAATCGTTGTTGTTGTTGCTGTTGTTGTTATTACTACTATTGTTGTTGTCGTTGTCGTTGTTGTTATTTATTTCGTTAACCTCCCTCTCCAACTCCTCTCAACTCGGACACTCACCCCCTTGTCGACGAAAATCACGAACTCGATTGAATTTGGGGAAAACAACAATCAAAAATGCATATATATATGTATATAAATACATGTATATGTGTGTGTATAAAACCATACAACTACAGTCGACAAGAGAAATGCGAATGATGTTTGCCCGATTGCAAAATTAATGACACCGGAGCTGGCAGCGGTCGCCGCAGCCTCATTACCTACTACGGCTACTACGGCAACTACTACAAAAGCAAAGACAATGAGCATAAAATCCGCAAGGGCCATGCCCGTGCCCAAGCCCGTGGCATCGCCCACGTGCTCCCTGGCAGCGCATTCCCCAACATCCGCTGCATCCGCCGCGCTGCTGATGCTAGAGGCAGCCACGACCAATAGCGCTCATGATGGCAATCGCAATGACGAGTCAAAGTTCACATTTCGCTCAGGTAAGTCGATTGAGACTCATATACTTGTCCGCATCCGCATCCGCACCAGCACCACGACTCCTGCTCCCGCACCCGCACCCGCACCCGCACCCGCAGCCGCTCTCGCTCCTGCTCTCACTTAAGCCATTTCAATCTTACGTTTTCCTTACTCTTCATCTGCCATTTCCGCTCAGTATTTTTAATTGGAGCAACGCACAGACGCTCCATCAGCACTCGCATTAACATTTAACCCGCATGCCCTCCCAGTCGACCCTCAGTTGCACTTGAATCTGTCCGGATTGTTCCCTGACATAGCCTATTTAAGTTATTTTCTGTTTCGCACCCCGCCACCCCTCCCTCCCTCAAGCAAAACTTTTGCCTGCCCCAAAGCCTTTCACGTTGCACTTGTTTCAGTTTCTGCTCGTTCGTAGTTCTGTGTGTTAGAAATTGGCATGCATAAAGGGCAGCTGACTGGCGACATGTCAGCTGGAGTATGTGTTGGAGGGGCCCAAGTCCAACGGCCCTTCGGGAGGGTAGTAGAACGCCTGAATACTTATATATATAGAGGTAAATGGTAGCCCATGGGGCGGGTGGCTAGCTGCTAACTGCGCGTAGTATTTCGACAACGACACCGTCCTCGCTTTTCCACGGCTTCAGCTTAGCGCGGCACACAAGTGAGCCTGCTCCATCCAGCTAACTGTATTGGTCTCTTGCAGAGGCGGCCATGAAGCTACGCGAGGAGAACGAGCGCCTGAATGCGGAGCTAGCGCGTCTGCGCCGGCTGCTCGAGCACTCGACGGACGGTGCTGTGGGTGGTGCTGATCCTGGAGCAGACTTGGCCGCAGCGCAGGCGGCACACGATGGTCACAGCATAACGGCGTCGCAGGAGCGCGTGGAACGATTGGAAACGGAGCTGCGCAGCGTGAAGAATCAGCTGCTCACCATGCGGCTGGAGCGGAAGAAGCTGCGCACAGACAAATCGGATTTATTGGGCCAGGTGAAGCAGCTGTGCGCCTCGCTGCAGGAGAAGGAGCAGGAGCTGCGCGACTTCATACGCAACTACCAGGAGCGTGTGCGCGAGACTGAGTCAACCAATGCCAAGATCTCGGGTGATCGCGACCGAGAACGCTTCCAGCTGCTGAAGCAGGCGCGGGATGAGGCCGAGCGCTCCCTGGCCCTGGCCCAGCAGCTGTCGGCGAGGGATCTGCAGCTGCAGCGCCTGCAGGAGCAGCTGCAAGAGGCGCGTCGCCAGCTCACCGGCTGCCTCTCCGACCAGGAGAGTCTGCATTCATTTGCACCGCTGACGCCGCCGTCGGCTGCCTCAGGGATGCTCAGCCAGTTGGCTGGCGGCTCTGGTCTGGCGGGCAACCTGAGCGGCATGCGCACAGCCGAGGACAGTGGGCGTGGCAACTCGAACTCATTGTCCGCCTTCAGCGGCAGCCTGAGCGGCGGCTCTGGCGCCACCGTGGGCGATCGCAACTCCTGCTCGAACGACTCGGGCCTGCGCAACAGCAGCGATCGGGAGAGCACCGGCGGCGAGCTCAACTTCAGCGACGGCACTTGCGACAACGGACCCTGCATCACGGTCGATCCCGACAGCATTTCTCTAGTCTCCAGCCAAAATATGTATCAATGTGAGTGATCGATGACTTCAGCAGGCTTTGCCATTGGTTCAACTCAATTTCTGCTCGATTTCTCTTGCAGTTGGCACTCCCAAGGAGCGCAGCCCCACACTCTCGCCGCTGAACTCAGGCGCCTACTCCAGGTAATATTGTATGTGAGTCTCGTGTTTGCTTACTCACCTCTCTCCTCCCATCAGATCTGTGGAGCAGCTCTCGCCGGATGCTGAGGGACCCGGCGGTGCTGGCGCCATGACCCGCAAGTTCGGCAACAAGAGCGGACCACTGGGCGCACGCAACGGACGCGGCGGCACCTGGGGCAGCATCTCACGCGTGTTCGCACGCTCCAGGAATAAGAGCAAGGCCATGTCCGCCGACGGCGTGAGCGAGTACAGCGACTACTCGTGGAATCCACTGTCCGAGGAGGGCTATGCCGAGAAGCTGCGACTGCTGCGTGAGGCCTCCCAGCTGCCCATAGAGCGCTGGCGGGCCACCCAAGTGCTGGCCTGGCTGGAGGTGGCGCTGGGCATGCCCCAGTACAGCGCGCGCTGTGCGGAGAACGTCAAGAGCGGCAAGGTGCTGCTCGAGCTGAACGACGTGGAGCTGGAGGCGGGCCTGGGTCTGGCGCATCCAATGCATCGCAAAAAGCTGCGCCTGGCCATCGAGGAGCAGCGCCGCCCCGAGCTGGTGCGCTATCCACTGATCACCCAGCTGGGCCACACCTGGGTGGCCTCCGAGTGGCTGCCGGACATTGGCCTGCCCCAGTACGCTGAGCCCTTCCTGCAGTCTCTGGTCGATGCGCGCATGCTGGACACGCTCTCCAAGAAGGAGCTGGAAAAGTTTCTGGGCGTGACGCGAAAGTTCCATCAGGCCAGCATAGTACATGGTAACAAGCTCCTCAGTCAAGCTCCTCAGTTCATCAGGCTAATGCATTGCTGTCTCACCTAGGCATTCACGTATTGCGCATCGTTAAATACGACCGGCAAACGCTGGCCATGCGGCGCGTGCAGTCGGAGACTGTGGACACCGATCCCATTGTGTGGACCAACCAGCGCTTCATACGCTGGGTGCGCTCCATCGACCTGGGCGAGTATGCGGAGAACTTGAAGGGTGAGTCGACGTTTGCCGCTTGCCATTTGCCAGTGGAATCAATGGACAAGGCTATTGCATAATAATAATCAACGGGCCATTGATTTAAGCACTTGTGCAGTGTTCAGTTTCAATGCAATCCCACTGAATTCGTGTGTCCCGTTCCAATTGCAGACAGCGGCGTTCATGGCGGTCTGGTGGTGCTGGAGCCATCATTTTCGGGCGATACCATGGCAACGGCTCTGGGCATTCCGCCGTCGAAGAACATAATACGACGGCATCTAAACACGGAATTCGATGCTCTCATCCTGCCCGCAAGGTGAGTGTGTGTGCGTTCTCTCCCAGCATCACCCAGCACAGTCGCCTCATGCGTGTGGCTTGTGCCCGTCCCCCTTATGTAGAGTCCTGTATTTCGGTCTCGGTTTCGATTGCGTTGCCGAGCACTCGCCTCTCTCTCTCTCTCTCCCTCTATCTATCTCTATATATCCCATCTACTCTACTATGCATAAGTATGTAGCGTTAAACAGCGTTTTGATTCCTTTTTACCCCATTCAATTGGAATTTCTATTGTTTCGTTCACATTTGAGAGTGGTTTTGGTTTTTCGGTTTCGTTTTTTGATTCTGTTTGATTCCGTGTTTTTTCCTGCATATTATTATAGCCATTGTCATCATGTATGCTATATTGTGCTCATTATTCTGTTGATTTGCGTTGATATCATTACTGCATGTTCCATCAAGAACACAATCATCCGCATCATCACCATCACATTACAAACGCTTTATCGGGCTCAGAATTATATTGCATTATTGAGACTATAGACTATAGTTCTAGTGGGTTGATTGGGGAATTATAGATATGAGTCAATTTTAAGTAAATCTTTGGGCAACTTCAAGAAGATGTATTCAGTCTTAAAATACGGATTGACAGGAGTTTACGAAGTAGAAAGGAACTGTACATTCAGCTCGAATAAATCATCTTTCATATATATATAATATAACTATATGTGGTATATCAAATGTATTTGCACTCTTGATTTCTGCTCTGAGCTTATTGAACAAATAGCTCTCTGTTTTACCGGAAGTATTTAAGGGTCTAGGCTATATTTACGATTTGTGTACCGCTTCTTCCATTATTCACTTCATCCAAACACACACACTCACACTCACACACACACACACGGACACCAGCACTAGAGTGTCATACGCTTCTCTTGATTTACAACTGATTTGCATATTCTCGTACATCTCATCAGCTCAGGGCTCACAGTCCCTGTGCGCCTCTTAGCAATCATCCAGTAAAGCAGTGAGTGGAGCTAGTCCCGAGATTGTTGTTGTTGTGTGCCTAGTTGTTGACTGAAGACAATTCATTCTCTTCCACAGCTATATATATACATATATATACCTACATGCATATATATTCATGCGCCGTCATACGTATCCATATACTAAACTAGCTGCATTATATTAACTATAACTACTACCGTCTCTGTCTCTACCTTCGTCCCGTGCATCAGTGTGTGTCTGTGCCAGTGTGTGTGCGTGTGTGTATGTATTATATAAACGAGATATGTACAAGTGTGCGTAGGCATACATACATACGCGCATATATGTATAGTCACATACACGCATTCGACGTGCGGTGTGTTTGTGTGCGTGTTTTAGAGCATGTCTGAAATGCCGTCAAATGAAGCACTAATTGGCTTGTGCCTTATTTTTCTCTCTCTCTCTCTCTCTCTCTCTTGTTCTTTCTCCCTCTCTCTCTCTTTTCTCTTCCAACATCTCGATATATTTATATAAATATGAACATATTTTCTATTTTGCTCAACCCCAACAATGCAGATACATAATATACTGTCAAATGGAAGAATTTCAAATGGAAAACTCCCGGCAGTTGGCCAAATTGCAGGGCCATTAAGACGAAAGTCGACAGTCGAAAATTGAAAATCACAAATCAAATTGAATATAATCAAAAAACACAATCACAGAAAAGAGAAAAAAGAAAAAAGAAAAAACGAAACAATCCTCGTAATCGCCGTGTGTACTTGTAATCAATTGTAACTCGATGGGATTCAACTCGATTCAATATTTAATTGTATTTAGCTAAGCTGATTGGTATTTCTAGAAAGAGAACAATAATTGGAGCACAGCGCTAATCAAATCAACATAATTAACTCAACTTACTCTTAGTCTAGCCAAAGAATTACCAGATAAACAATAACTGTAACTAAAAATCAAATGTTAAGAAAAATGAAGTCACTTTTGCATAAGCATCGAATACTCGTAGGGAAACGTAATCAGAAAAGCCCACCCTGATACCCAAGACCTAATCAAAGAGAATCTAAAAAAAGAAGAGAGTGAAATACTATAGCTAATAAATAAATAAATACCACATATCGAACAAATCTGAGGAGCTTTGCACTATCTATCGATATGTCCATATTATATATATATATATATATATATATATATATATATATGTTCTACACAAACGAGTCTCCAGAATCGATGTATGCTTTGCAGCTAACTTAAGATCGCATTTACCACACAAAAACACATACTATATAGATATATATGGACATTTATGATTACATACGTATTACACAACTGAAATTTTTGCATTTAAGCCAATAGAGAGAAAAGCGCTATATATGTTATATAGTATTTGATTGTATCGATGTCGATATTATTTGTCAGAGATCACACGCACACGGATCAGATCTTTAGAGGTGTTTAGGTATAGTGGGCCAGCGTATATTTGGGTAGAGACTTTTTTAAGTAGAAGCAAATGCGATTTGTTTATAGTTTTATATACATGCATAAATATATGTGTATTCCACGGACATTTGATGTGTAACAAAATAAAACTCTATATGTTAGACATATATACTAGGTACATACATATATGATAGCTAACGATATCATCGTGAAGCACACATGCAAACACAAACATACATAACTGCGTTTGTAACTGATGTGGACAGCCGTCCACTGTGATACAGCACACATAAAACTGAGAAGAGCAAAACATACTCACATACATACATACTAATATATATATATATAGATAAATATATATATATATATATATATATATATAGACATACATATTCAAATGGAATTATCTGCGAATACGTATACGAAAACTCACAATTCCGAACCGAGATTTTCATTTCTTGCTTAAGTAACCAATAAGTAAACCAAATACATACATACATACTTACTACATATACATATACCTATACATACAAACATTAGCTTGTTTTCCTCTCGATGTTGCCTAGTTTTGTGCGCCAACTACATTTCGATACCTATGTAGATAATGCTCGTAGTACAAAAACTCTTGGTATTTTATTTTCTTCAATGAACCCAGTCCAAAATTTCCCTCCAATATCCCAAAAGTCTCTTGACTGAGTCATTTGTTAATAACAATACTGACAAAAATGCAATGTCAATTGTAAGTAAAACTTCAATTCAATTATTTTGGGTAAAAACTAGAAACATTTTCGTCTATATGATATGTCTATGTTATTTTGTAGATCTTAGCCTATTCGTTGTCATCTCTACATGCAAATTCCAATTACATTTGTTTCAAATTGTCTCCAAACACCTGGCCCCTCCCCATATCATCTCAATCTACATACATAAGTACATATATGTATATATCTGTTATATATATGCATATATTTATCTTTGTTGTTTACGCTACAAGTAGTCAATTATGCTAAATACAAAACTATTTATCAATATACACCGATTCTCTGCATTTATTAATCGTTTTTCTTTCTTTTGTCTCTGTCCCGTTTCCTTTCTACTTTCAATATTTTCGTCTCTTTTTTTCAATTGTATCAAACAAACAAAATCAAACTCAACGGCTTGTTGTTGCTATCCTTGTCTTGATTGTTTACGATAATGCATTATACAACACTACAACAACAACAACAACAACAACAACCACACGATGAATGCCTACAACTACAACGACTACCACCACTACTACTACAACATTGCTGTGCGTGCGCGCGTGTGTGTGTGTGTGTGCTTGCCTTTGTCGTCTGCCTGCGCCCGCCTGCCTGTGCCTATGTCTCTGCCTCTGCCTCTGCCTCTGCCTCTGTCTCTCTGCCTATGTCTCTGTCACTGTCACTGCCTGCCCCGTTATATCTGTGTGTAATATTCATTTGTGCCAAAAATGCAACCAAATTGTCCACATGCACAAACACAAATATACACACATCCCCACACGCTGAAACACACACACACTTAAACGAAAACAATCCGGTTGTATTGCAATGTTTGTTGTGTAGAGCAACTTTGGGTCAAGGCATTCGTTCCGGTTGCGGCATAGTGCCCCTAACTGGACCCGGCGGACTGCAGCACTATGCCACAACAGATCGGCGATCGAGCGGTAGCTTGCGGGTAAGTTCCACTCCAATATCATCAAGTCTTGCATACAATACATATATAAATATATCTCTCTATATACATAACTATCGCTATATTGTCTGCACACATCAAAATTGCGATTTCTACAATTGAAAAATGAAAAACAAAAACAAAAAGAACTCAAGTTCCTGCCTATGTATTTATCTTAGCCTGATTTGACGTGAAGCTTTTGTTGTCTACTCTCTCTCTCTCTATATATATATATATATATACATACATATATCTGTTTCTCTCTCTCTATCTCTGTCACTCTCTGTGTGTCTATGGCTTTATAAACGTCATCGCTTCAAGTACTTGTGTAGAATGGCAAAGGAACATAGTAGTATTTATTTTGTATTTATTTAATTTACATAAACAAAACAGACAGACATTTGCCCACTTCTCAAAAGTACTTTGAGCACACAGTACAACAATGCTTCGACACTTAAGAGGACTTAGTATTATTAATAAGCCCAAACACATATTGTTCAGCATTACCGAATCTCATAAATATATATATAAATATATACATTCAATTATATATATTTATATTTAGCTAAGGTTAAGTATTTATTTTTTTCGTATAACTTATACTTTGGCATGTTTGAGTGAAGCTAAATAATTGTGTGGACCACAAGAGATAACGTCCCAAACAGAATCGCACCATTTAACATTTAGATATGCTACAACAAATTATTTAAAAATAAATAAGACAACAGGATCAGCTGGAAAGGGAATAAATTGCATGTGCTTTGGTATTAAAAAATACCAAAAAAAATTACTAAAATTAGTTAGTTCAATTGCGTTTTTGGTTTAAACAAAAAATGCCAAAGGGAAATTATTGAAATAAGCTAGTTCAATTGATTAGGGTCCATTATTGTATGATTCGACAGTGTTGAAAAGCGCACATTTAGTATTTACAAATGTTTAATCAAAAATTATATAAAATTAATAATATTAGAGCGGACTAAGACAGCTAAAAAAAGCATTTATAATAAATATAAAATGAAAATAATATATGAAAAAAAAAACAAATATATATATATATATATATATATATATATATACAATAATTTATATATACATAATATTAAATAATCCCCATACACAACTCGTAGTTATTGCAAGTAAGTAACAATTAATTATTGCGCATTTTGTGAAATGCACCCAATATGGAAGTTAATTAAAATAAATATAAACTGTTTAAATTGCGATTTTTTATTTGATTTTTGACAAATTCATGAATTAATTATTAACGGCATCATAAGTTTCACGACAAATCGCAGATAAATGTCAATTGGCAAACAGGTGGGAGCGGGTCGAATGAGAGGGGGTTGGTCAGCTCGTTAGCTGGTTATCTATAGCTAAATCGAACTAAAAACTAATCTAGCCTTTTGTTCTCTTTTTTGGTCCTATGTTTCGTTTCACAGATTTCGGCATGGAAAGGATCTCAGGTGAGTGTCCAGCCAGCAAAGCTGTGCAAGTTGATCAGCTAATGGTCGTTTCGTTTCGTTCGTTTGCAGAGCTCTCTGTCAAAAGCCTTTCGCTTCAACAGCAAACCCCATCGCGCCGGCGATCGCAGCTCCTTCGGAAACTCCACCTCCCCAACGCCATCGTACAGCAGCAGCGAAGGCGGCGGAGGAATATATGCTACCATAGGTCCGCAGCAAATGCAAATGCAATCCCATCATCACGCGCATCAGCCGCATCATTATCTGCCGCCACCCACAACCGCACCGCCGCCGCCACCACCGGGCTCCAGCTACGGCCCGCCGCCGCCTGGGCATCGGGTGAGCGCCCCACCCCTCGCCAGCATCCTTGATACCCACGGACTGGACTCGCATCTGCTCTATGAGCAGAACAGCCGACGGGTGAAGAGCATCAGCGACATAGGCGTGGCAGCCAGCGGGAGTCTGGGCGGCATATCCCTATCATCGGACTCACCTGAAGCATGAGCATGAGCTGCGTAGGGTCTTCAAGATTTCATTTCATGTATGTTCCAAAGTGATAGATTTAAGAGTCGAGATAGAATTTGGAGATCAGCAACTCCTGATACATTGATGGATACCATGATTGAACACAAGACCCACCTGTAAAGGCGTTAAGGTGAACAGAACGTTACGAAACATAAATATATTAAGCCAGCAGCAAGCAAAACACTAAACATAATTGATTAAATCAGATTTCCAACAGAACAAACTTATAATTTATTTAATATACATAAGAGAAGTAAGTTCTATGCACGCAATTATGTAAGACGAAATAGTAAACATTTAATTAATTGAATTAATTAAGCACAGAGCGCATTGGTTGTTTGCCGTAAACCAACTCCAACTACAAACAATTTAACTTTATTAGCCTAATCAAATCAAATATATTAATTGTAAATTCATTTTGAAATTAAATTTAATTATAAAACAAACCGGGAAAACGTAAAATGGAAAATGCAAATTGCGCATTGCGAGTGGCTATAAATTAATGTCCCCGGGCATTGGATTTGAATTAATACGCCTAACTAACCATAATTGCAATTTAGATAAATTTAAATTATTTTGTTAAGCGCCCCAGCTAACAACTAACTAACGTAGCTAAGCAATTGTGAAACCCAATTCAATTCGTATTGTGCAAATTGTAAATGGCTATAAATCTAAGTTTAGAATACAAACATTTAATTCCCGCAATTCTATGTAAAATTTCCAACACAAATCAATTCAGGCGAAAGATAAAACTTAATCCGCAATAGTACATATATATACATATATATATATATAAATCTGATATCCTTCTTTCCTGTACAACTCCAAAAGCATATATTGTATCAATAATATGAAATGTTTATTTTTAAGCAGACCAATTTAACTCTAGCATTACAGGTAATATAAACGAATAAACAAATGATTTAAAACGTGTTTAATTTGAATATTTTTGCTCGAGCTACAAAACCAAAACTTCAACAAATTGCATTGCCTCCAGACCGAAACATTTCACCGTGACCAAAATTTTGTGTGTTTGTGCATCCCGAATGGTTTTCTGCTTAATGCAGCTGATAGGCTTGGGCTGCTAGCGGCGATCCTCGTCGTTCTCATTCCTCGGTCGGCGCGTTGTATGGGGTCGTCCCTTGGGCTCCGGCACAGGCTCGGCGGCAGTCAGGGTGCCAAGGCTGCCGATCAAAGCCAAAACTCCGAACAGTAGAAACAAATTGAACCACTTCATCGTAGTAGAGTTCCGTTTGTAATTCGTAGCTTAGTTGAATGTAAACTGATCGCCATTGCAATCTGGTGCCGCTTTTATGGTCGGGTTTAAGCAAATGACACTGGGAAAGTCTGTCAACATCGTTTAGTGTTGCTTATGTTCTTAGATCAAGATGTACGATGCTTAAAATTGAGTTGTAAATCTAGTGCTAAATATGGGCGGACATACATTTAGGTAATTGGCTGCAATCGCAATTGTTTTTCCCACTCCCAAACAGCGAAATTGTTTTGCATCGCGACGTGGGATCAATGCTGACATGCCTAATATATTTAAATGTCAAGCTTGACATCTGACTTATTGATAATTATACCCAATTTATAAATATGTATATGATAACTGTATATTTGTACATGGGAGATTGTTTTAAATTAAAGTGATTACTCGATCACTGGAAGCACAAATACTGTTCAAACGAAATTACATAAATAACAAAATTAACAATAAATTTATATATGAATGCATCTAATTCACAGCATTACGAAGTGCTTGTTAACTTGGTCTAATGCGATATTTGGGACTAACGAGAATTGATATATATATATATACGTACATACTCGTTTCGAATAGATTACAATTTATGAACGAAATTTCGAGCGGAGTGTGTGCTCCAGTTAATTAAATAACATAACGAATGTTATTTGATGAGATTGCGACGACTGTACAAACAATTTTCTTAACTAAAGACTGCATTTTTCAAAAATGCTGTTGACTAAACAATAATCACAAAAAATTGATTTGACGCTAATTATATTTAGAAATCCATTTGCGAACGGCATTGCAGAACGAGCTTCTCCTGAAATATGAGATCCAACTCATTGGCCTCCTGCTCCCGTCTTAGTTCCTCACTAATGCGCTGCCACATGCTCTCGAATCCACAGTCCCACTGGCAACTGCTGAGCTCATTCTCAATTGTGCTCTCGTCAAAGTTGAAGGAGTATTCGTGCTCGTAATCACACATTCTTATTTATTGTTTAAGCTGCAGCAGAAAGAAAGGAACTGTTATAAATATCGATATAGAAATGATTTCGATTATTGCATCAGCAATGCCAATCGAAGTGGGCAGGCCCGCTGGAGCTGTTATCAGTTGAAGAGCACAGCTGGTAGCATTTAGATCAATAGATTTCTGAAGATGTCGCGGAAAAACGTCTTAAATTTGATCAACACAATTGTTGCCAACTCGTAAATAAGTATATCTACAGAATATTTCTGCAAACCAGCTCATTTGATTACTTTTAGCTGCAAGTGTCCAGCCCATTCCCAAAATTATGGATCAGCTGCAGCAGCCACAACCCAAACGGGTCCAAAAGAATACGCATTCGAAGTAATTATGGAATGGGCAAAGTCCAAAGAGTACAAGAGCTTATCTTATTTTTCGATCGACAGATGTCTGCGTCCACTGTGCGCTTTGGTCCAGGCGTAAGCATAGAGCTGGGCGCTGATCTGCGCAACTGGGGCGCAAGCAATGTTTGTCTGGTGACCGATAAGAATGTGGCGAAGCTATCTTCAGTTCGTGTTGCTCTGGACTCTTTGGCGCGTCATGGCATCAACTACCAGGTGTACGACGAGACGCGTGTGGAGCCCACGGATGAAAGTTTCTGGCAAGCAGCTCAATTCGCGCGTCGTCATGAGTTCGATGCATTCGTGGCCATCGGAGGAGGCTCTACCATGGACACGGCCAAGGTGGCGAATCTCTTTTCCTGTGACCGCGAGGCAGAGCTGCTTGACTACGTCAATGCGCCCATTGGACGAGCCAAGGAGGCAAGCGACAGCTGTTCACATAGAGATTATTCGGTTGACTTTCTCTCTACTCGTAGATTTCTGTTAAGCTAAAGCCACTCATTGCGCTGCCCACAACGTCCGGCACAGGCTCGGAGACCACTGGAGTCGCAATATTCGACTATAAACGGTTGCACGCTAAAACGGGCATCTCCAGCAAGCATCTGAAACCAACATTGGGTGGGAGCTGAACACATGAATCGCCAATTGGTTGAACTAATATTTGTTTATGTTGCGCAGCTATTGTTGATCCATTGCACACTTTGACTCAGCCGGAACGGGTTATGGCCTTTGCTGGATTCGATGTGTTCTGCCATGCCCTGGAGAGTTTTACGGCAGTTGACTACCGCGAGCGCGGTCTAGCGCCTGCCAACCCGAGTCTGCGGCCCACGTATCAGGGAAGAAATCCCATTTCGGATGTGTGGGCGAGATTTGCTCTGGACATAATAAGCAAAAACTTCATAGATGCCATTTACCAGCCCGACAACCAGAAGGCTCGCTCCAACATGCATCTGGCATCAACTATGGCAGGCGTTGGCTTTGGCAATGCAGGAGTGCACCTCTGCCACGGCCTGTCATATCCCATATCGGGCCATGTGCGAGATTACAAACCCGCTGGCTACTCGGCGGACCATGCCTTAATTCCGCACGGTCTCTCGGTTGTGGTCAGTGCACCGGCTGTCTTTGAATTTACTGCCTCCGCATGCCCCGAGCGCCACTTGGAGGCTGCTCAGATACTTGGAGCCGACGTGAGTGGCGTAAAAGCTGCTGACGCTGGCCGCCTGTTGGCGGACACAGTGCGCGGCTACATGCAACGCGCGGGCATAGAAAATGGCCTCCGTGAGCTTGGCTTCTCCAGCAGCGACATCCCAGCTCTTGTCGACGGAGCTCTGCCCCAGGAACGCATTACCAAAATGGCTCCACGCGCACAAACCCAAGAAGATCTAGCCCGACTTTTTGAGAACTCAATGCAGGTCTATTAATTACATATTTGCACTTACCTATCCAAATTTTTCACTTAGAAGCAATGCAAAACGAACTAACGGATCTTCTTAATGAAGTTAGCTGCATTGACGAGGGGCATAGGGATTTCGATAACTTAAGTGCATAATCGAAAGTGAATTAGCAAACGGACCATCGTAAAAGGATATCGATTATTAGATTGCATATAGTACGCTGTTAACAGAATTTCAAAAGACAAACAGAAGAAGTCAACTATAAATTTATAATTATATCAATTTTTTAAGAAAAATTAATTAAAGGATATCATATGTATAAAGTATGTCTATTTTTTAATCTAATTTAAAATTGGACCTATGCTAGGAAACTTCTTCATTCCAATCAGAAGTACTTAAGTTCACTTTAAGCTTACTTGAATACCTCATATAACAGTTTTAAGACATTTGATTCGAGTTGAATAGCTCAAGTTATTCTTGCATAAGAATAATTTCGTCACAGCTCACAAACAATACTGTCCACATTGTACTCTTTCCATATTACTTTGAAGTAGTCTAAAGTAAACACACTCTGAGCAGATCATATTCACTCACACACACATACATACATACGCCCGCCTTCTGTTGAACTTCCATTTGAGCATTTGCAGAGGCAGCATATTTGAAAATTGGGTTCGTGAAGGAGATGATATTTGCAGAGCTCGACTTCTCATTCGAGAAGGCATTCAGTTGACAATTGACATTTGTTAATTATGTAAGCATATTTTTGTGAAACACACACGAAAATATAAAAGTTGATGCTGTTCAATGAGCGACTACAGCTGTGAGTGTAAATTTGAGGGCAAGACATTTGATAAGGAATTCGAGCGAATGTGGTTGGATATAGCCGAAGAGCTACGGATGCAGCACGCATCAACTGGCATTGGTAAACTATTTCAACACAATCAGATCGGCAGTCCGTGCGACAGTGGATTCGAGAAAATGTGGCGTCAGACGGCCGAGGATCTGCAGAGGGAACAGGAGATTGCAGAACTCACACAAATATTTTGGCAAAAGCTATATTTGAAACGTAAACAATCGCGATGGAGTGTGTACACAACATACCCTGTATACCAAAGTAATAACAGTGGAGACTGTTAATTGCTTACCAATAATAAGATGCAAAGTGTGAAATTGATTAAATTGAAGAAAAATGTTTATTTGATATACAATTAGTCGATCCACGTCCAATTCATAAATAAGTAAATATTTGTATTATATTTAGGCTTACCACAATACAATGTAAAGATTAAGTTCGTTTTGGTTAAAATAATTTATTGATTTCAGAATATGTTTGCAAGTTCAACATTCAAATTGATTGGATTGATAGTATCATAATAATAAAAGACTTAACGTAGTAATTAATATGCTCTGCGTTCACTTATCTTGCCCAGATTTCAAATCAAAAGTTCTTCTTTCAGGAGTTGTAACAAGTTCAGATCTACAGATATATATCCATGTTTTGCCCAACTGTTTCCATTTTTTTATTATTATTTTTTGTTATTATTTATCTCTCTCTCTCTCTTTCTCATCTCTCATGACTTTACTATGCATATGAATTTCGGCAAAATGGCACTAAATCTTCAAAACTGTTTCAGAAAAGTATACAAAAAATCTGCCATCTGTCAACAGGATACGTAAATATATATATATATATATATATATATATATATATATATATGGAGTACGGCAACTCAATCAGTTATGTATCCGTTGCTCTAGAAACGGTTTGCTGACCGATCTCTGCCCTTTGCCCTCGCTGCAGTAGAACAACACCTATTTGCTATATCAAATACGTAATTAGATATTATAGTGGGGAATTTCTCAGTATTTCATTCAGTTTTCTTTTTGTTTCTTTTGTTTCGTTTGTTTCTTTTTAGCTAATACTTTTCACGCGTTCCGCCTGCTGCTGCCTGGACGAAACGTTTCAACCTGCCTCGAGTTGGGGTTTGAGTTGCAGTCGAAATGGCTTTTGGTTATTATTGTATTTGATGACCTGTTGCTGATTTGCTCTTGTTTTTTGTTTTTGCAATTTTCCACGTGCTCAACTATGAGTTAACTTATAAATTAAAAAAACAGCGCAACACACTCGGCTACCGCGCTCCACGCCACTCCGCCCACCGAAGAGGCGAAGCGAAGTCTTTGGAGCTGCTCGCTACGTGCGATACGGACTTAGACCTGATTGATTGGCGCGTATCGGTGCACCTTTGGTTGCTTTGGCTCCTTGCTGGTAGTCGGCTTCACAATATCCTCGCTGAGCTTCTGATACACGAAGGAGTTCTTCGATGCCAATATGGCCATGCGATAGCGCTCGCCGCGCTTGCGCAGTACCAAAGCGACCAGCTTGGCCAGGCCCAACAGGACGACCAGCAGGCAGGTGAGTGCCAAGATGCTTGGTATTAGGAAGTTGGAGCTGTTGTAGTAGATGCGACCGCGCTCAATAATGATCTCCTCCTCGTCGCTGTTCAACTCGTCGCTGTCGAGGCCGAATTTATCTGTAATTGCAATCTATTAGACTCTATCACAATAAAAGTGGATCAAAATCGCCCACTTACCAATTATGAATTTGTCCTTGGTCTCCTTGGACAAATCCACTTCCTCGACCTTCAGGCCGTGATCCTTGATCTTGGGCTTCAGTTCGGTTTCGATATATTTCTTGACCGCATTTACGGCCTTTGCCTTGTCGCTCTTCTTGCTGATCGGCTCCTCCTCGTCTTCGCTGTCGCTATCATCATCATATTCGCTATCATTGTCGTCGTCGTATTCTTTGTCGGCATCTTCCTTCTCCTCGCCGCCATTGTTCAGGTCCTCCTCCTCAACGCTGTCCGAATCCTTCTCCTTCTCCTTGTCGTCGTCAGCGTTAGCCGAGCCCTTCATGATCTTCTGCATATTACTTAGCTTGGTCTTATCCAGAACACTCTTGTCCAAGACACTCAGCAATTTCTTCTCATCATCGTCCAACTTCTTCTCGCTCTCCTCGATGCGCTTCTCAAGATCCTCCTCGCCATCGCTTGAACTGTTGCTGTGCTTGCACACCTCCTGGGCCAGCAGCGCCCAACCAACTTGATTTTCGATTTCAATGAGTGAGGAAATATCCTCCAGATTGGCCATTATTTTCTTGGGCATTATCTGCGTGTGCAGCGACACATAGCTAATGAAGTCCTGGAAGTCATTATCGCACTTCAGTGGATTGTGGGTTATATCAAACGAGCGGAGATCCTTGAAGCTCTTAATGTCCGAGGTGGCAATGCGCTTAATCAAATTTCCCGAGGCATTGAAGGTACGCAGCGTATCAAAGAACGGATAGCCGACGCCGGCTTCCTTATCAGTCAGCAACGATGTCAACTCACAGTCATTGACGTCCAGGGAACGCAGCTGGCGGAGCGGCATAAAGAGATGCACAGACAGCTTGGTGATAGGATTTCCAGCGAGGTTCAGCTTAGTTAGCTCATTGTTTTCCCTAAAGACGAGCTCGTCCAACTGGGTGATCAGATTGTTGCTCAAGTCCAAGTCGATGAGCTTTGTGAGGCTGGCGAACGTGTCGCGGGGCAAGTTGTTGATATTGTTCCAGGCCATCTTCAGTGTCGTCAGATGCGGCATGGTCGAGAAGGTCTTGTGGCCCAGAGCGCCGATGGCACAGTTCGAGATGTCCAAATAGTAAACCGTGAAGTAGCCATTGTAGCTCAAGAAGCCGTCAGTTGGCAATTGGCTCAGCTGGGGATTATCGTTCAAGCGGATGACATCAAGCTCTGAGTTCTTGAAGAACAGCATGCTGGAGACCTGGTCCAGCTCGTTCATGGACAAATCAATGTGGCGCAGACTCTTGAGCATCATGAACGAGTCTGTCTGAATTTTGGTAATGCCATTGCCCTTCAGGTTCAGATTCGTCAGGCCAGGCATTTTCTCGAACATGGTGTGATGCACATGCACAATGGAGTTGAAGCTCAAGTCCAATTGCTGCAGCTCGGGTACTCCGAAGTGCAGATCGCCCGTGAATGTGTTATATTTCAGATGCAGTATCGATAGAGCTGTGCCGTTGAAGACGCCGTCTGGGAGCTCCTTGAGCGAGTTATAGGACAGATCCAATTCCTCGATCGTTGCAACCGAGGAGAACACCTTCTCGGGTATCTGCTGTAAGTTATTCTGCGACAGATTGATGTAGACAATGTTGGAGAGCATCGAAAAGGCTGTCGGGTTCAATTCCATTAGGTTGTTGCGCGAAAAGTCCAGCTCCTCAATGCTGGATGACTAAAAGGGAACGTGAATTGTGAATAGAGAACCGACATAGACTTAAAGACCATCCCCAACATACCTTCAGCAAGTAATGGAACGTGGACATTAGGCTCAGATCGTTTCCGGAAATGGTCACCATGCGCAGCTTCTTGTTCTGAGCAAAGGTATCGGGGCTAATGATGCCCAGGCCGACATCAGTCATGTTCACGGCATACAGATCGTCCAAGCCATGGAAAGCCTCTACGTCCACATACTCAATGGTGCAGTTGGCGATCTTGATGGAGGCCACGAACTTGAGGCCCAGCTGCTGGAAGAACTTGGGACCCAGCAGGATGGGATACTTCGGACCCACATTAGTGACCACCAAATCGGTAATATCCGAGCCGAACTTCTGAGTGCCCAAATCCAGTCTAAGAAATCAAAGGCTCGATTAATATGGAAGTCAAGATTGCAATGGATTCCTCGATCTACACACCTGCTGCAGGTGGCCACCAGGTAGCTGTTGATGTTGCGCGAGCAGGTGCAATATCTGGGGCATGGCACATTCTCGCTGAAGACGACCTGCTCCTCATCCATCATCTTGTCCACCTCGTCATCATCATCGGAACTGAAAGAAGAACTCAATTTGTACAGAACATGGAAAAGAACTATACTCATGGCCATTCTCATATAGATAAAGTGGTTCATGAGCTCATTTGCTATCGCTATCTTACTCATCGTCATCATCGTCGTCATCGTCATCATCGTCATCATCATATTCATATTCGCTATCAATGGCGTTGTCATTCACATTTTCCTTAGTATCCTTGCTGCTCTTGGGCTGGAGGAGAACCGAAATTAGAGTATATTAAGCAAAGGGCAGTGGTGCACCTACCTTGGGCTTGCTGGAGGTATTCTCCTCAATGGGATGCAGCTTGGGTGTGGTCGTCTTGGACGGCTTGACCTTTTTGGGCCGCACGCTCGTCGTCTCCTTGACATCCTCATCGTCCTCCTCCTCGTTCTCCGAGCTGTCGTAATTGTATGCATCGTACTCATAGTTATCATCATACTCGTAGCTCTCCTCGGTGCTGTTCTTGCTGGCGGTGGCATTTTCTGGCTTCAGGCGATCCGGCAGCATTTTGTTGTAGCGCGGATCCGCGGCCAGGGCCCCGTAGTGCTTGGCCGCCTCCATCAGGTCCTTGAGTGTCTCCTCGCTAATCTGCGATTTCTTGGCCTTCGCCGTGGTCGTATCAAGCGGCGTCTCCTTCACCTTGGGCGTGGATATCTTGATGACTGCGCTTTTGGCATCCATCTCCTCCTCGGAGAACAGTTCATTGCTCAGCTGATCATCAGCCAGCACTTTCGCTGCCTTAGCTGGCGCAGCGGACTCACTCGAGTGACTTACATGCAGAACACCCAGTGAGATGACCAGCAGCAACACCAGTCTCGCCTGGCGACCCATTCTTATTGCTCGCTAACTGCAATGCAAGGGAGAGAAATTGTAGGAAATTAGTAAATGCAGGTAAATGTTTCAGTCTATTTCCTCTAGCTGTACATAATGTGTCCATGGAACTCATTCCAATACCAAGAATACCAGCAATACAAAATCTTATCTTATCGTCGACCAAAGAGATAACAACAAAATGTTTATTAAATCAACAACGCGACTACGATATGAGTGCGCAGTGCGGATCGAGCTCTTTAAGAGGCAGCCAGACGATCTCTATATGCCATATATATTATTGATCTCAGCATCCGGCTAATATGGAGCTGGTGACGTGCATCGGTCTCGACCGACGCTGCTCGGTTTTCTGTTGATCAACTCAATTAGCATCTGCCACTGGGCAGAGTTGACATCATGGAATGCTCAACCCAACAACTCTGAGATTGGGCGACCAGTTTTAGGGGGAATTTTAGTCACTTGTTGATATTTTGTTTTATTTTGTGGAACTATTTACTTATCAGAGAATGGGTTGATAAACAACGCATGAATCTTTAGGTATTTTCAATTTATTACTCAGTTTTTTGCCAAAAAGTTTCAGCAACTGCAATTTCAGGTACTTTCCGACCTGAGTCAGTGCGAAAATTTCGCTTAAAGAAAGTCGAATACCCCGAATACCCGAAGTATTGGAATATTTCCAGCTACTTTTAGTCATTTTATTTGAATAAAGCATTTTGAGTTTTCTATATTTCCTATTGGCTTATATAACAGCTAATCGAAGCGAATGAACTATTGATAAGTTATCTAGCTTCGAATGCTGTCAAAGGGCATCAGCATATTATATATGTTATGTAAATACTATATATACACACATATATACATATATTGTTGTATATGCATTCAGATTGTCAATTATGGAGAGACGTGTTCCAGCCACAGGCCAAAAACTATTAACGCCGATTGGGAAACTCGTGTTAGATTTCTAGTTTCTCGTATAGCAAAAGGCGCTTGGCACGCAGACCAGAGCCATAAACATATGAATAAATATGCATAAACATTACTCTGAAATGACATTTGTACACTGTACGTGTGTGTGTGTGTGCCTGTATGTGCCTGTATGTGTATATGTATGTGTAAGTCCAGCCAATAACAAGCCAAGCACTCGACCCAAGCAGCGATCGAATTTCCTCTCTATTACCTCTCTCTCTCTCTCTCTCGCTCTCTCTCTCTCTCAGTGAACCCATTCCCAATGGTCTTTGCACGAGTTTTCGGACATTATATCTACACAAAAAGTATATATATATATATATATATATATATATAAGTCTGGCAAACAAACAGCTCTTAAGTTCAATTTGCTGCTTAGTAGGGCAGGCGCAACGCGAATAGCAGGAATACTTTTTTGCCTTATATAATATATATACATACATATATGTATGTATATTTAATATTGTATTTTTGCAAATGCAAATGCGCAGTTGAAAGCTAAACAAAAATGACATTTATCTATAATGTATGACCATATTGAGTGGCTATACTATATCTATGTCTATGCATATATATGTGTATGTATGTATATATGTATATACGCGCTTGTTTAATTAGCCATGTGAATGCACACACACCTAGCTCGCTCCAGCTATAGTTAGATAGATAGTTATCTGCGTGTATCCATGAGATCGCTCTGAGCCAGGCTGAAACAGTCTGCGTGGGCGTCAAAGCGGCTGAGTGCAGTCACAGATACAGTTACAAATGCAGATGCAGTTACAGATATACATATACATATATATATATATGTATATATGTATATATGTATATATGCCTATGTATGAGCGGCTCTTTGAACCGGCAATGGCTTTAAACGTGTTTAGGTCGCAGGCGGGCCTATTGCCATAGCTTTTCGTCGACTCACGACGAGCTGCGCCTGCGCCAGCGCCTGCATCACTCATTCTCTCTCCCTCTCTCTCTCTCTCTCTATCTCTCTTTCTGTCTCTCTCTCTCTCTATGAGCCTGGCTGTAGGTGATCATAGGCGCCGTATACGTCGACACGATACCATAATTAATTCCATTTGCCATTGCAATGAAGTCGCTGCTGGATTGCGTTCAAGTTTAGCTTGGCTAAATCAAATCAAATAAAACCGGTACAGCCTCTGGCCATGCTAGCGACGTGTATGCAAATCAACAGCGAGTCGGAAATCATGAGTCAACCAATTCATCAATATACTCCATATGTGCTCGATTGTATTAATGCGCGTTGTAGTCTACTAGCTTCGCGATCTCTGTCAACCTTAAACGCGTTTCGGTCAAGCCCTGAACGAGCGTACCGTACCGTACCGTACCGCACCGTCTCAGTGAACCTGTTGCTGTTTGCTCTTGACATACGTCGCATTTGTCTGTTTTGCTATCGCGTTATGTGGCTGGATGATATGAATAAATAGAACCGAGTGGATTTTTGTGTTTCGCATATAATTAACTTGGCCTGATACACATACTACGTCGGCCTCAAGCCGTTTAATAGTATTTATTTAATAGACAAACACTCGCCAGGCGCGGAAGTCAACGCCAGGCAGACCCAAACACGCTTTTTACTTTAACTTTCTTTCATTGAAGCACTTCTAACTCAGAGATATGGAACACTCGAACAAATACTTGATATATACTTGGTATTTGTTTCCTGAATAGCAACATTTGTCATATTGTTTACCTCATCTCGAGCAGCTCAAATAAACATTCCCAGTGAAATAATTCTTGGCCCAAGTTTCTCTAATAACATTTTAAGGCTAAATATTTGTTTAATTTTATGCGCCGCGGCACAGCTTGAACTTTATTAACATATTTATATAACATTTAAGGGTATCCGGCCATTAATTCCGGAAATTCATAGATCACAGTTATGGCCAAAAAAAAAAAAAAGTATCGTCTTACCAAAAACAAAAAGTTATTGACAAAACTGCATTTTGTTCGTAGAGAAAATCGATGGGCTCGAGTTTTCAGTTATTTATTTAATCAGGCATTTGGCGTGTGACTGGGTTTGTCAACAGACTGCGGTCGGTCGATCGGTCGGTCGAGCGATCCCTCCGGGCGATAGACATTTCCCATGTGGCTTCGGCTGGCACCCGCAGTCGTGCCCCAGCCAAAAACAGTTTCATATTACAAACAGCCGAGCAAGCGGAGACAATAACAAAATGTCATCTGTCGCCGACTCGCATGTGGAGCACCAGCTGCTGGTGACTGCCCCATGAAAGTTATCAGAATCAGCTTTTGGGTGCGCCCTAAAGCCAGCTCGTGACGAGATGATAAATGGGCCAAAGAAATGGTCGAATTGGAAATTGGTAACAGTTGCTACCCAGTTGAGATCAGCGCTCAGAGATCTGCGTATGCGTCACAAGGTTTCTGCGACTTGAACTGTGGACAGAGCCAAGAGCCAAGAGGCAAAAGCCAACAGCTCGGCTCTAGGTAGTTTTACCTTGACAGTGGCTTAAAATTTCAAAATTTTTTAGCATTTGAACCCAAACACACACACACAAAGAGATAGAGAGAGAGAGAGAGAGAGAGATACACACATGCGTGGGTGCTTGGTGATCTCGATTGAGCTGTTGTAGCGTTAAAAATAGCCAGGGTATACGATGTATTTGCCTTTGAGCAGGAAGTGAAATGAGATTCGAGTCACCTTTCCAGCATGTGTTCGCCCCGGTAGACACAGCAGGCAGACAAGGCTAAGGACACAATACATTCTTCCTTTGAGATTATAAAAAACAAAAAAACAGTAAGGAACAGAAAAAAAAAAAATACAGCGGAAGTAATTTGGCAATGTTGTTGAAACGAGGGTGATTTCATGTAAGACACATTTCGAGCGCCTTCCTAAAATTAATTGCAACAAGACTGAAATTTTTGTAAGCCGGAGACTACTGAGGTCTTAAATTGAAAAATGCTAACGGAGCTGAGTGACGCAGAGATAAAGATTGCTAGAAGTTGGGGTTGACTCAAGAGAGTTTGGAGAGCTCTCAGCAGTTAAGATCTTTCACAGATCTTAAAGACCTTTGTGAAATAAATACAAATTTTCTAGTCATACTTGATTTCTCATATACATACATTAATGTGAAATAGATGTATATTGAGGAGTGTGCTTTGTAATTGATAAATATCATGTAAAGCATATTTCAAATGATTAAATTTCTCTTCTAGAATCAGTTATATATAATCTACAAAATGTTGATACAAATATTTACTATCTGCCACACAAATAGAACATTTCATGGGAATGGCTATAAAATAGTTTCCATATTAGGCGCACCACGTTACATCAATACATCGATTGCTTCTCAGTTACTGCTAAAGAATGTTGATCAGCACGCTATATGATCGTTCGCACAGCTGTCAGAGTTGTCTTCTGGGTACGTATTTATACTAATCCGACTTTTAGCGCCTATATGATAGGCCGATCAGCTGTCAGTTGTCTACATATTTATGCTGATTAAACCTTAGGCGGTTTATATGTTCATATCATATACAAAATCATATTTGCCCAACTCCGACAGTTCCACATAGAGCATAAAATCTGTCATTATATACCCTAATAATGAGATCTTTTATTCTCTCTATACGCAGTTGTGGAACTGTGCTTAGCTTTCAGGTTTTTGGCGCACCTTGATCACGACTAAATCCCGTTTATTGACAGTTCATTAGCAGCCGCAAACTGCGTGATATTTCAGTTGTTTTTTGTTATTAAAACGGGCCTGATTGCAACTTAATATTGCATTACGTATCGTATAGATAACTATGGATATATACCAGTTCTTGAAATGCCATTGCATGACTTTTGACTGATGGGATGTATGGTGTGATGATATATATATATATACATATATATAATATAATATATATATCTATATGCCTACATGTTTATTCATTATTTCGACTGCGGCTCATCATTTCTGCGACGTTAAGTTTTGCACTAAAAACTGTTTTATATGAGAGTTGCAGAAGCATATAACGACAACATGCTCATACAATGGAAAAATTGCTCAAGGCGTGCACATAAAAAAATGCCGACATTTGACCACACACATGAGCACACACACACATACACACAGAGAAAAAAGGGGGAAACTGTCGAGTGGCCGCAGCAGCAACAACAACAAAAGCGGCTTTAAGAGATGGCCAGACTGGTTTTCGACTGGAAATTGCGACTTGGAGCAGCAACAGCAGCAGCAGCAGCAGCGGTGACCGCAGTCAACTCTCGAGCAGCTGCTGTCGATGCCGAAAAAAATAAATAAGAAACGTCACAGACCTTCCAAGCCAGCGTCGGAGTCAAGCGAAGTCAAGCCAAGCCAAAGCCGTAAGCCAGGCCCAAAGATGATTTTTTCGAGTTTTTAAATTCTGAGTAAAATAATTTCCATTTACTTTGCAAACAGTGAAACACCGAAAAATAAAGCACAAAAAAAAATAACAGCTTGCTCAGACACACTTTTTCTTTAAAGCTGAAGCTGAAGCTGAAGCTGAAGCTGAGCTCGTCTATCCGAGCTGGCGACATTCGCTGCTGGGCCGCTCTCTGTTGACGATGATCTTCGTGATTAGCAGACATGTGCTGAATTTAAAAAGTGCCATAAACAGTGACTTCGCAATCCGAATTCTTTGGAACGACAATATACATCCCATATATACCTAGCTGAGCTAGCAATGTGCTAAGCAAAGCTAATGAACAAAAATGATTTGATAATAATGGCACGTGCGTGACTTCAGCTAGCTAACAATCATCCATCTCTCTCACTCTCCATCTCCCTCTCTCTCTCTCTCTCCCTCCCTCTCTCTACCTCACTCTATCAGCTCTTGAAGAAAAATCTATATTAATTTTGTGCTAAACGTAAAACATATTTCTAAATAAAATTTTCAAGCATTTTACAAACTTGTTACGGCGTATTCCACTTTAATAAAATATTCAGAATATTAATGCTATTAAAAATAAAAAAAAGTCATAATCAAGCCCAATAAATCTTTATAAAACATAAAAATACTTTAGTAATTAGACAAACTTTGGTCTTACTAGCAGCGAGGTCAGAAAATACATAAACAATTAGTTTGAGCTCGAGTTCAAAGAACTTTGAGCAATCAAATATAAATGATATTTTTAAATTTATTTTAATTTTTAAAAATATTTATTTTTTGTCAGCAGAGCTCAAAGTGTCTAAAGAAATCTTTTTTTTTTAATTATGTTAATATTATATGAATACAAATCAAATCGAAGTATATAATATATGTAAAAATATCTATATTTATTTTTAATATAATTAATATTTAGAAATAATGAATAATATAAAATAATAACAAATAACCTACACCAAATTCAAAAATATATATAAAACTAAATAAAATAAACTTAATCAGCTTATAAATAAATTTCAAACTAGTAAAATATCTATTAAAAAAATTTTTTTGTATAAAATTTTAATATATATATAAAAATAAATAAATTCATAAGGAAAATGTCTAATATATAAATATATTGTTATATTAATTTATATAAAATTAAAAAATATATATATATAATAAATAAATTCATAAGAAAAATGTATAATATTTAATAAAATAATACATATAAATAAAAAAAAAACAATATATAAAAATACAATATAAAAAAACAACAATAAAAGAATAAAATATACACAAAAATAAATAATAATAAAAAAAATCGCTTTAATAAAATTACGTTTCATGCATAAAATTGTTATAAAATTGATGATGCAATACAATATGTTAATTGTAGCTCAATAATACGTGAATTTTGCAATATTTTAATTTGAAAACATTCTTGGCTAAATGGATTTATTAAAACATTCACATTTAGAAGGCTTTGAAATACGCTTTCGTTGCGTGGATCGAAGCTTACAAATTGCAATAATAAAAAATGTTTGCAAATTTAGGTCAAGCTTGAGTGGAATTTCTGATTGATGAATTGATGAAATTGCCAAAAATTTCTGCAATTGATGAGGATGAAAGAGCTGATTGAGAAGCATTAAAAATGATACATATAAATATATATATATATATATATATATATATATATATATATATATATATATATATATATATATATATATATATATATATATATATATATATATATTTATTGTCTGTAAGAACTGCAATCGACGAGGAAGAAAATTGCATTTCGCTGACAAAACAACTATGACTGCATGGCATATGGAGAGTGAGAGAGATAGAGAGAGAGAGAGAGAGCTATATACATATATACAATAGCATTGCAAGGTAAATAAACATATATACACATATAGTATATGAGTATCTGTTTATGAGACAAAGACTCTGGGCAGCTGTCAACACAGAGGCTTTGCTTATCGTTGAATGATCCCGCGCTGGGAGTCCATGGCCCGCTAGACATGTGATTAATCGAGCTTAAAATTTCAATTGCCCAGCATTTTGTGCTTGAAAACTCTTCACTTTTGTTTTGTTCTTGTGCTGATAAAGGGAGTTGGGTGTTCGCTTCTGTTATCGGAGCTGTGCAGGAGCTGCTCAGGTGCATATTTTTCCCGATTTTTTTCAATTATATACATATATATATATATATATATATATATATATACCTTTTCCTTTTAATTTCTTTTTTGTGACATTTGTTATCAGAAAGTTCGTCAGCTTAATGCACAATTTATGTTTGTTTCCTTGCCTTGTGGGCCGTAATTGCTGGCAAGACAGTTAACGAGTTACCGCTACATATAGCCATATTAAGCGCCCCCCCATAAGATTGTGCTTTGTTTTTTAATTCGCATTCGCAGCCATATGCATACATATTTAGTATTATTGGCAGGAAGCAGAGCATAAATTAAGTTACTGCCAAGAACCGGCTCTCAGTTCCTTACGGCTCAGATCAGCGGTTCATTAGCGTGTACTTGGAGGAGTCTTGGCATGACGTAGAATGAGAGACCCCCAACCGCCCCTCCTCCAGCTCAACGCCCACACGCATCGCTTTGAAGTTTCTCCGCTTGCCCTGCATCAAAATAGTTTTTACTATTGCCTTTTCCACACCTCAGTGTGAGTTTTCAGTGCAAACTTTGTCGCTAATGACACAAATTCAACTTTGCACTCGACTCGGCTCGGCTTGACTCGATGCGACTCGACTCATAGCCCAGGCTCTCCATATGAAATTGTGACCGCCTTTGCTTATGGCGAGGGGGAGCCGCAGAGGGAACAGACATCGCACTTGACTGGGCTGTCGGCACGTAGTCGTGGGATTGCAGAGGGGCTTTAACGCCATTGAGTTCATGAAACTGTCAACCTGCTAATACTCGCACTCGATGCACTCAATATTTACGACGAAGACGACGACTATTGACGCCATCGGCCACAGATATGAAAATGTTCTGCCAATTGGCTAGCGTTCGCTTAGCGCTTGTCAAATTGCTGACATTATTATCGCAGCGAGGTCTTAAAATTCAAATTTGCTGGCCCTGCCCTTACCTGGCCAGATTGCCATTGCTCTGGCATGCTGCGAAGTTGAATGCCGACCGAACATGAAACACAAATTCGTCGATCTCTGAATTAATTAAGTGCAGCGAATGGAATCTGAAATGCGAGTTTTTGTTTATTTTTGTATTTTTTGTAGCTGCAAGCGCAGGCGTGCGCCGCAGCCCAACACAAACCCAGGCAGAACCAACAGACGGAGCCACAGTTGGAGCCACAGCTCCAACCACATTTTCAGTCAGACAAAAACGAAAAAAAAAGCCAACACAAAACGCTAGCCACGTTCCACATTCCTCGTACCAACCACGTAGCTGCTGCTGCTGCTGCATGCCGGCCCCACAGACGGAGCTCTCCGCCGCGCCTCTGCCCACTTGTTGTCTGACTCACTTTTTGGGCTGAGTCTGGATCTGCGTTGGGCAAATCAAAATCGTTGCATTTCATTAGCCATCAGCCAGCAAGCACAGACCACAAACGCAGCCAGCGAGCCATATGCCGTGCCAAGCCGAGCTGCCGTCTCTGTTTTTGGTTGTTGTTATTGGCCTAATACGTAATTTATGATTGCGACTAATACACACACAGACGCACACACACAGACGCACACACACAGACGCACACACAGGCTGACACTAAATAAAATATATTAGCTTATGCATTTGTCATGATCTGCGCCGTGAAAGCATTTACATAAATTGACATTTCAATTCGAACGGTTTTTGATCACATCGAAGAGATTTTAGACCAAATAAAAACAACATTTTAAAGCTGTCATAAATTAGATGGTAGAGAGTTTAGAAATGCATTTATATAAGAGCAGGCCAAAGATATAGTGGACATTGTTGATAGAATTAGCAGCAGTAGAGGCAGTTGAGCAATCAAGGCTCAGCTGATGATCGATCATAGCTATGGGACCCAATTAAATGATATACTGCCAGAAAGTGTTTCCCAATTCCACTCAAAGATAAGAATGCAAGCACTTTTTCAGTATGCCTGGCATCGGCCCTCATAGATACCCTATAGGCATATGTTCTAGAAAATATGCGTGTGTATGCCTCTCTCTCTTTCCCTTTCTATCTCTCTCTTTCTCTCTCTCTCTGTTTACCCTACGCACATAGTTAGACAGTGAAAGTTGAGATCCGTTGCAATTGAAATTCAATTATGGTGGCACCAATAGCCAGCTCCAAAGTATGTTAAGACTGCGTCATGGGGCATGCGACATGCAGCACTTGGCATTGCATGGCATGCAATATGCAGCGTTTGGTTTTGTCACTTGCCTTGATCAGATCCGTGGCCGGCGAGGTGGAGAATGGCATCTGGTTTGACAGAGAGCCGCAAGATAGTCCCGCAGCTGATTAACGATCTCTGATCGTAGATCGCAGATCGTTGATCACTGATCGCGCTGTGCAGTCGGTCAGGCTTGATCGATTCGAGTCAGGGTTAAGGTAAATGTCATAGCAAAATGCGTTCTCTCTGTACACTTCACGCTCAATTAGGCAATCGAACACGCTTAAGCCAAGCTAGAGCAATAAACTATCTGTATAATGCATTTAGCTCTTACACGTTTCATATCACTCCAAACGATCGACGTACGATGCTGCAATTGGTTTTATATTTCGGCATCGGATATGGAAACATGACATCATTTGCCAAAGCACTCGAAAATCACTCGAAAATTGTTATTTAAAGAATCGCAGTTTGTTTTTCGGTTGTTATTTTATTTATTTATTTTATTTTATTTTTTTTTTTTTTTTTTTTGCATGGTTGTCAAGCACCGATTCGCTAACTAGGCAAGAACAACAATAGGCAAATCAGTTAATAATATACCTTTGGCAGCTCAACTATGGGATATGCTAGGAGTTTTTTGTTGGCTAATATTGTATGTATTTGTTTAGGAATAATTGGACTAAAAACAATGAATGAATTTTACTATATAAAATAATATAATGATGTACATTGAAAGTCAAGCTGCAATTAATGGAGTTATTTCGAGAGCTCCTTGCAGCCCATCGAGTTCATACGAGGAAGTTTTATATATTTTTTGTAATCATAGGCAGAACGAAGCAGATCGAACATGAAACATATATTTACATTATATATGATAATATTTACAATAGTAAATATATATATTTATTTATTTATTTTTTTTTTTATTATGTTATATATGTTAAGAATTATTACATCATAAACAAGATCCTAGAAATCCCAACGTATTCCACAGAAATGGGTCCCCTGCTTGCCCCTAAACTGAAGAGAGCCAAAGAGAGCGAAGCTAACCTACGATGTGTATAATATCAGATTTATTTATTTATTGCTTTAAAGAGGCAACAATAATATATATTTTATATAAAAAAATATATATTAATGTAATTATGTATATATCGCGTTACCTTTTAAGCCTCATCTAAGTTAAGTTTCAATTTGAATTTTAGCTTGAATATGCAACAGTCAGTCATACTTTTCTTATATAATATACAACACCCAAAAAGTTCTATATATAATTCAATAAAGCTTCAGCTCGTTTGCATGTCAAATAGATGTTTTTAAGTGTTTTTTTTTTCCTTTGTCGTCATTCGCTTTGGCGAAAAGTCGTGATATGTTTGTTAAAATAAAAATGCTATTAAGACGTATCTTTATAGGCATCCCAGAGACATTGGAGCTGTTTGCTGCTGCTGTTGCTGCTGCTGTTGCTGCTGCTGTTTCTACAGGGTATATGTAGTTGGCATTACGCATACGCCGCATGTGCCGACACTTAAGTTTCTGCCTGGGTTTTTCTCCCATTTTATGAATGCGAAAACATCTAACCGAGTTTGCCTACACACAAACAGCCACAGCTGCCAGTTGCCGTTGTTGTTGTCGTTGTTGTAATTGGTGTTGTTAGTGGCAAGCTCGTTGAACAACATTTAATTTTTAGCCAAATGTTTGTCTGGCACTTTGACGAATTCGTTAAGCTGTTCATAAAGCTGAGGCAGAGTGTTCGCTGCCCTCCTCCGAAAGCGGAGTTCAACTAGACTGGCCCGCTAGCTCCCCCTCCCCAACTCTTCAAACTGTTTGCTGTTAACTACTTTATGAGAGCTGTTGGCACAACTGCAGCCTAGGCATTTACTCAATTACCACTGTAATCGAGCAGGGGGCAGGAGATGGGGCCGGAGCGCTGCAGCTCGCTCGTAGAGCCGAGTGCTCTGTGCTCTGACCTCATTAGTTCGGCAGACACACGAAACGGAGACGGAGCTGTTGTCGTTGCCAGCCAGTTATCTTTTATCTGTGGGCCGGCTTATAACATCTTGCGATAAGATAATGTCGCCACTAGCCTAGGCGATCTATCGCCGCACACATGATTGAATAGTCTCAGTTTTTGACACTAGAGATATAGAGATATCGCACTTGGCGAGGATTTTCTGCGCTCCCTCCCTTCCCCTCTCCCATTGGCTCAACTGTGTTCCAATTTGCATAAAAACTACTCAAAGTATTCGTGGAATTGCAACACACCTATGTGAACGTTGTTGACTAGCTAACGTAATCATGTCGCACCTCCACATTTAAGTGTCCAAATGACGTATTTATGTACATTTGTATGGCCACATAAATTCATATCTGCTCACAAAATATACACACATACATACCTACATATATACAATACAATATATAGATAGATATATAGCCCAATACTTTACGAGCATGTACAAAACAAAGTTTTGTTATATTTCACTCACCCATGAAATTGATAAAAAATTCTAAACGCATATACACATATAGTTATAATTACACATACATACATACAATAAACAATATATATATATATATATATATATATATATATATATATATATATTTGTTTGTGGTTAAAGGGAAAAACTTGTTTGGAATTATTGATGTAGACAGAATTTGATATTGTGATCGATAGCTTGTTTTTTTTTTTTTCGATCAAATCCACATTCCTTTCAGTGCTCATTGCATTCCCTCACATCAGCAAAGAAAGCTTTCAGAGTTGGCTCGATAACTGCACATCTGTAAGATAGATAGCATTCCAGGGCTGATAATGGGACAGTTGCAGCTGCTGCCGCTGTCGCTGTCGACGCTGCTGTCGCTGTCGCCGTTGCTGTCCCCGGCGAATGTCAGCGAAATGCTGAAGCCAATCTTCAGGGCATTGCGTCGGGGGTCTCGGGTCTCTAGTCACTTGGGTCTTACGATATTTTAGTCGAGTTTACAATGCTTCTGTCTCTCGGCTTGGCAACGAGTTGAGTTTTATATGAAGGTGACTTCTTTTCGAATGCATTACCGGTTTTTCTTGCCCCCTCTGCACACGCTTCCCTCTCTCTCACTCTCTTGCTCTCTCTATCTCACTGCGCAACTGATCGCCCTCTTGAGGAAAAGAGTAATGCAATATATTTACACACGCATATAAACATATACGCACACACACACACAAACACGCAGGTGTAAGCTACCTTTGAGCGGGCATGCGAAGAAGGGTGAAAAAGTTTATAATATCCATTTCTTATTTCGGACTATAAAAATTATGCTTTGTTAGTTTTAAATAAATTAAATTACTATTATTTATTATCATGTTTTATATAAACACTTAGAATATGTCAAATTAAAGCTCTGTTCATTTTTAGAACATTTTGTTATATTTTGTTTTTATTATTTATTCAATTTTAAATTTAAATGCGTTTGCATTACGATTTGTTTATTTGGGTTAAATTACATTTTCCTTTCATTATTTTTTTCCCTATTTAGATATGTATTTTTAGTGAATTCATAAATTAATATTTTTAATATTGATAAAATAACTAAAAGAAGAGTTATGTATACTCAAGTTAGAGTATATCAAATTCGTATTAGAGAAAGGGGTTCTATTCACTTCCGTAAGCCTTTGGCACATTTTAAAAATAATGCGCGATTCAGTCACGGCAGACTGTAAATGTTTGTCTACCACAGATAGCCGGGGTCTGAGCCAGAGCAAGCCAAATCGCATATCTCACCTGGAGACGACGTGCGGCTGCTGCACTTTTTCTGACTTCGTCTGTGTTGGTGAGTGTAAGAAAGTAAGTGCTTATTGTGAGAGGTTACAGTTGGCCTCTTGTTGATAAAGCTGCCAAATTGGCGGCGAGAATTGGGCCAGTGCTGGCTCAGTGGTAAAAAACGGCGAATGCTTAGATAATGCCGACTAAAGTTGAAAATTTATATGTCATTAATACGCTCACAAGTTCGACTACACACACAAACATACTTCTGTGTGTGTGTGTTTTTAGTGTATTTTAGATACGGCACAGTAAAGGCAACAGCGGGCAGGTAATGAAGCCACAGGTAGGTAGACGACAAACAACTACAAACTCATACACACACAATCGCTCGCTCACACACACGTACTCGCGCTCACGTACTCGTTCATGAGCGACTCGTCGTACTGGGGACAACACGTGCGATAGAGCGAGTAAGCTCTTGTTGTTGATCTCAGTTCGTATGTTGTTGCTCTCGCACTTGTGCTCCATATGCTTGCCCGCAAATGACGAAATCTCATCCCTCATTTTCATTCAAATTCAATGTCTACTAGCTCTGGCTCTGGCTCTGGCTTGAACTGCACTTGCAACCAACAATTTTGCATCGTGGTCTGGCAGATGAATATTGAGATATGTATATATTTCCTACATTTTACACTTACCTTGCGTTTGTAGGCTGCGTAAAATACGTTGCTCTCAAATGAAGCGAAGTAATCCAAACTTTGATATGATCTCTAAAATAAACACACAAACGTTATCCAAAAACGAAAACAAACACAAACTTTATCTGAAGGTTTTGTCTAGCACTGCAGATTACTACGTTTGCATTTATGTGTATGGAAACTTTTCATCTGATTTTTTAGAATATAAATTATTTGTCACGTTCTCAACAAATTGAGTATATGGCTAATTTATACATATATTTTAATTTGGATTTTTATTAGTCAAGCGAAGCAGTTGCTCCTTATTTTACCGATTTCTCGTGTGCAGTAGCAGTACCGCTTCTCTCGTAACGAATTCGTTTTAACACCTGTTGAAGTTCAAACTCGACTGATCGTTGCGCTGCTGAAGTTGAATATACCGGAGATCTGCTGTTGCAGCTCTAGACTGTTAACCAACTGTTAAATATATCGATGACAATTCAAAAATACGATGAATATATTATGCCAAACAACTGGCGCCATCTACCGAGTTTTTTGTTTTACCGTTTGAACACTTACGCTTAGAAGCTACTACTACTATTTATTTTAATAATTTTGGTATATCGTAGAAGTATGCATTATTGTTATGGGCAGCTCCAAGTTATACAACGAAAATTCTAGACTGATTGCGATGTTGGTGCTACTGTCAAGGCATAACAATGAAATTGTATATTCTATAGATAACCGTTTTGGTTTTTGTTTTAATTGCAATCTTATGTCGTAAGGTTTAACAAGCTAATGTTCTAATTGTTCTCTTACGTTCAAAACTATTATACAAACGAGAGCTGTGTTTTCAAAATAATTCAGGCTTATTTCGATAGCACTTAGCTATCGATATTAAGTATTCTAAACAAAGTGCACATTTCATAAATAAAAAATGAAGCGTGCTGTGAAGTAAATACTATAAAGCTATAGTAATAGTAATTCCTCATTTATAAAGTTATTTTTATGTCACTTCTCTTGCAGAAATTCTCAAAATATCACTGAACAGTGTGACCATAATAATATGGCGTAATACCTTTGGTTAATACATATTGTAAACACAATTGATTTTACTTTAGCAACATTTTGGCTCAAACATCTCGCAACGCAAACACTCCAAGACTTTATAATCAAAACAGGTTGGCTAAATTTGTATTTTAAATTGCAGTATTTTAAATAATTGTCTAGGCGGGCTACTAAATTCGAGGGCTGCCACAAAACACACAGGGATGCAACACGGACGCAACAAGATTATGACATTTTCGCCTGTCAAAAATTTTTGTCGTCCGCTCGCCCGATCTAAGCCTGTTATTGTAATTAATAAAATTTTTGTATATTCTGAGAATGTTTTCTGCCAACACACACTCAGTGGTAAGTGTAGGCCAACTACGATCCCGATTCTCCATTGCTTCCATTCCCACAACCACTGACTTATTTTTGGTTTTTATTCAATGTCAGCCCTACCTTTATCTGGGTAATTTTAGTCGAAAACCGCACTATTACACAGTGAAGTGTACCAAACTGCAAACAAATGGCGGTGTTCCACGTTTCTTTGCCGACAAATCAAGGTCCTCCAGCTCCAGCATCAACAATAACAAAAGTATACCGGCCCAAGGTAAAAGTTACGACCTCGTGTTGGATTTCAAGAACCTGCTCATCAAATCGGGCACTAGTTTACAAAGCATTGTGGAGAAGGCAGCGCGACTGAATGGTATACTGGACAAGGAGCTTGTCAACAATGCCCTGATCAGAGTCAGCAGCATGTTGCCTTCGATGCGGAATGTCCATGTCACACTGGAGGAGCCAGCGATACGAACAGCTGATCCGGGCAAGCAAAATGCTAATTACAAGTTTAAAGTCTCGCTGGACTCAACGAAAAACGCTGACCTTGTGTTCGTATGATCTGTCTAAAATCTCACTCATCCACTAACTAGAAACTCAATTGCAGCAACATACAATCAACCTTGTTGAGAGGCCTATTGAGTCCCATGTTACTGAACCATCATCAGTTGTAAGTAGAATTGTCGACTGCCGGAGGGGAATAATTTCATGAATTTTCATCGTTCCTGCAGGAGACAGTTCCGCGGATTCAAGACAGACCGTTCCATTGAAGCGGAACAGAAACGTAATCCCACAATGACAACCAGACTGAAGTCAGCGCTGCAAGGAACGCCGCAAAAAACAGATGGTGAATTGAACATTCAGGCAGAGAAGCTTAAAAAGTTGCTCTCCAAATCGGAGCAGCAGGGGAATGCACATAATGCGGTATACACTACGTTCATTTATTAAAAAACATCGAGAACTTTACTGTGAATATATTCTGCTTTCAGGAGAATATAAAAATTGCTTTTGCTGAAGGATATTTGGCGGCATCGAACGCGGAAGATTCGCAAAAGTCGGGAAAAACAATGAAGTACCTGAAGGTAGGTTAAAATACCCATTTTGCTAGCCCCCCTGTGTCCTGTGACCTTCGTTATGCTGCCGAAGAAAGCAACTCCGAAAGGGGAAACATCTCAGCAGATCTCTGAGTATAAGCAATAGCTATATATTCACATTCTGCTAAGCCGTGCTTTGCTTCTGGTCTTGTAATGTGTTGTTGTCCACCATTCGCTCCTTGGTGTTGTGAATAATGTTCAGTAATTGTCACGCAGATTTTCCAGACTCTCATTGTTATCGTCGTCTTCATTGGAATCTTCATGAGTTTCTTTACCTCATCAAATGGATCTGTATTCCGGTGAGTCAAGCTTCCCATTCTATCTCTCCGCTCTCACACTGTGCAAAATAATTCTAAAAACATGTCTTTTAGCAGCATACAACTTGGCAATCAGGTTGAGGTTGATCCAGAAGAAATTCACGTCACATTCGATGATGTCAAAGGCTGTGATGAGGCGAAACAAGAGCTTAAGGAGGTGGTAGAATTTCTCAAGAATCCCGACAAGTTCTCAAATTTAGGTGGTAAGCTGCCGAAGGGTGTGCTCCTCGTTGGCCCGCCTGGCACTGGAAAGACTTTGCTTGCCCGCGCCGTTGCAGGCGAGGCAAATGTTCCCTTCTTCCACGCCGCCGGTCCGGAGTTTGATGAAGTCCTGGTTGGGCAGGGCGCCAGACGTGTTCGAGATCTATTCAGTAAGTAGTTATGATTGTTCAGTGAGTGTAGAGTGTTCATCATTTTCTTTGTTCTTTGTATCATTAAAAGAGGCTGCTAAGGCTCGCGCTCCCTGCGTCATCTTCATCGATGAAATTGATTCGGTTGGCGCAAAGCGCACAAATTCTGTTCTCCATCCATACGCGAATCAGACCATAAATCAACTGCTTTCCGAAATGGATGGCTTCCATCAAAATGCTGGTGTCATAGTGCTCGGTGCGACGAATCGTCGGGATGATTTGGATCAAGCATTGCTACGTCCAGGTCGTTTTGACGTTGAAGTCGTAGTCTCTACGCCAGACTTCACGGGTCGCAAAGAAATCCTTTCATTGTATTTGGAAAAGATTCTGCACGACGACGTGGACCTAGATATGTTAGCACGTGGCACCTCTGGATTCACGGGCGCTGATTTGGAGAATATGATCAATCAGGCAGCTCTGAGGTAATTCATCCCATATTGCTATAGGTTAATAACTAATTTTATTCATTCTAGAGCTGCCATTGACGGAGCCGAGACTGTAAATATGAAACATTTGGAAACTGCAAGAGACAAAGTACTAATGGGTCCAGAACGTAAGGCGCGCCTGCCCGATGAAGAGGCAAATACAATAACCGCCTATCATGAGGGAGGGCATGCGATAGTGGCCTTCTATACAAAGGAGTCGCATCCTCTGCATAAAGTGACAATTATGCCGCGTGGTCCCTCTTTGGGACACACCGCCTACATACCGGAGAAGGAACGCTATCACGTGACAAAGGCGCAACTGCTGGCAATGATGGACACGATGATGGGCGGTCGTGCCGCCGAGGAGATAATTTTTGGTGCAGAAAAAATAACATCAGGCGCAAGCAGTGATCTGAAGCAAGCAACATCGATCGCCACGCATATGGTTAAAGATTGGGGTATGTCAGAAAAGGTCGGTCTCCGGACAATTGAGTCACCCAAGGGCCTAGGCACGGGCGACTCCCTAGGACCGAATACCGTTGAAGCTGTAGATGCTGAGATCAAGCGTATTCTGAGTGATAGCTATGAGCGTGCGAAGGCCATTCTCAAGAAGCATGCGAAGGAACACAAAGCGCTCGCCGAAGCGCTGCTAAAATACGAAACTCTGGATGCTGATGATATCAAGGCTATTTTAAATGACAACCAGTAGTATTTTTCCAGAATGGCTTCAGATGGGCGTACACTGCATATACATATAATTACATATATTTTAGTTACAATATTATAAACGTAAACACTCTGAAACAGAAAACCATTAGAGATCGGGACGCAGACGAGCAGTTAAGTAATAAAATGTTATACATATTTTTATGTATTCTTATTCATTCATATAAACGGAATAACAATAATGAATAAGTCAAATTCATTGCTAAATTGTTTTATTTCTATCGAATCAGGTGTTCTGTTATTTCAGCTTTTAAGGTAAACAACACGTATGCCGAAAACTAACAGCAGCTGCACTGTTATTACACTGATATGTTATGTTATTGATTCAGTACTGTTACAGGTTTAAATGAAGCACCTTTTCTTAAAATACTTCAAGATTTTTAAAAAATCAATTACACAAAATTCATATTTTGCTTCTTTTTTTAAGAAATCCGCCTTTTAATTATAAACAAAACACGCTATTCTTATCGAACTCATGCACATACCATAGACGTATTTTAGTATTTTTATGGATATTTCTTTAGTATTTTGACATTTGTGGTTTACGGTCTTACACAAAGTTAATTAATGGTAAAAACTTACAAGTCAACTTTCGGCTAGGAAAATTTACAAAAATAATAAGTTAAAATGTGCGAATATGAATTTTCTGAGACTGCATATACAAAAATCATATTTCATGCGGCAAAATACCCACACCAAGCTGTGAACGGTCTGCTGCTGGCCGATAAGAAGACAAAAGGTTCTATAGTTCAAATCACAGATGCAATTCCTCTTTTCCATCAGTGCCTGGGCGTTACTCCTATGGCAGAAATAGCCCTAATGCAGGTGAGTTAGCAAACAATTAAAAACTGATCAGATCTGAAGATGTGGAATTTGCAGATTGATGCCTACGCCGAGAGTGAGGGGCTGGTAATTGCCGGCTACTATGCTGCGCCGGAGAACTTTTACGACAACCAAATCGAGAAGGCGCCAGCTGCCAAAATCGCTGACAAGATACAGGAGAACTTCAAGAACGCCTGCTTTGCCATTGTTGACAACAAGCTCGTTTCACTGGATCACAAGCGAGCTGCACTGCAGGTATACAGCTATGCGACTGACGCGAACCGCTGGTCAAAGGCCAAATACTCGCTGGTTAACACGTCGCAGACGCTGGAGGGAGTGTCGCTGCTGCTGAAACGGGGTGCTATGCGGGATGTAATTGATTTCGACAATCATCTAGACAATCCCGAGAACGACTGGACCAATCAGTTCTTAAATCAATCCCTGAAAGATCTGCAAAAGCTGTACTAGCCCCCAAAGCTTATCCGTTATCTAAGTATGTTAAAACTGTTAGCAAATTGTGTGCATTTCCAAATGAGAAAGACCAGAGCCGGATTTTCAACCTTGCAATTTAATTTATTGTATGTAATTACAATTGGATTTCAGTAATCTTTAGAATAATGCATATAAGTTAAATAACATTCAACTAATTAATAAATAATCAATTCATTCGTATTTGCTTTTGGAGTACATGTTCTAGCCTTATCCGATCCGTGAGAGTCAGGTCCGTCTGTCGTCCGTGTCCTGTGGTGTCGTGCGCGTCCTTTAAACCTAAACATGTTTACAATTACCATATTATAATAAATACAAATGAATAATATGCATAGAATTTTGCTTTTTGTTTTCTCCGTCCCGCTCATCAATTTTCAATGTTAATATATTTTACAACAATATTGTAATATCGCGATTGCTGGTTATACATAAGTACATAATACGTATCGTGGATATATCGGAGATTCGAAAGTATCGCAAAAACGTTTTTTATTTTATTTTGTTAAATATAACTATAATTTTTTTAAATTTGTAACTTTAATTTTAAGGTATTGTATAATTCGATATTATGTATTCATATCATCAAATATCAGCTTATATATGGAACGCGGATCAAGGAACGGGAATCGTAATTGCATTTCGTTTTGGTTTTTGTATTTGTTAATTTCCTTTTTATTTATATATGATTTTTGCTGTCAACTTGCTTGTTGTTTGTATATAATATCAATTATATTTATTGTTTGCTTGATAAATTTATTGTATTCGTATATGTGTATATATATGTACTTTGTATATATAGATATATATTACTTGAACGATATCTGTTGCTGGTATCCTGTATATACGAATGCATGTAGATATTGCTGTGTCTTCTATCAATGTAGTTCTACGAGGGCGCCTTTTGATTATATCCTAGCTATACAAGTGCAGGCACACACACACAAATATGTACATATGTATGTCAGTATATAACAGTATATATACGGCTAGTATATGTATATGTATGTATGTATGTATATAACAGTATGTGCACGCACCCATGCACCTGAACACTCAAGCATTTCCTATATCATATGTACGTTTATAACTTTAATCCAACTCTGTTTGCACCATGTATACGAGAAGTAGTTGTTGTTGTTGTTGTTGTTGTTGCTGTTGTTGCTGTTGTTTTGTGTTGTGTACCATTCCCATCATCACATGTTATGTTAGTTGATCTACAATACAATACAATAATATGTAGAATTATATATTGCAAAGCTGTGTATGTGTGTGTGTGTGTGACTGTGGGTGTTGGTGGGTGTGTGTGTGTGTGCAATTTGAATGGGTTTCTGTCGATCGGGTTGCTTTGTGTGTGTCTTGGCTTGGGATTGTATTTCGACTCAACATCGAAGAGAATCTAGATGTTGACACCATCGCCACGAATATTTACCATTCCCGATGACAGAGAGTTGATGGCATCCTCCACTGTCGGCTTGTGTCGATCGAGTTTGGATGAGTTTATGGGCGAGAAGTTGTCTGCGATTGTAAGCGAATGAATGAATATTTATATATAAACCAACGGAACAGAAAATGCGGATTGCAGTAAGAAATCAAGTCAAGTGCCAATTACCGAGATCACCACTCGAACTGGAGTCCGTAAAACTGGGTGTGCCCTCTGTCCAAGTGGGTGTTGAGCCCTCACCTGAAGCCGGTGGCGTCCAGGCCAGGCCACCACGTGACCCATAGTGACTGCTCGATGACGTGTCCACCGCCAGAAACGTGTCCAGATGCACCTCAGAGACGCTGCAATAAAGGAATACAACGAATCGAGAATTGAGAATTCAGCTAAGCCTGTTGGTATATCTAGCAATACCTAACAATATCCTCCTTGTAGGATCCTCGATATGCTGGACCAATGTTCATCTTGCGCTCCAAATACTGTGGCTGTTGCTGATAATAGGAATGTTGTTGCTGCTGCTGTGGCTGCTGCTGCTGCTGCTGCTGCTGCTGGGGTTGCTGGTGGTGATGGTGATGATGATGGTGTGACCTGCGCCCCATCGAGGAGGTGCTGTTCTTGTTCGAACTGTCCTCGGAGATGTCGTCAAAGGCAGGGGGAGGTGTTGAACTGCATGATGGAGTTGTGCCTAGCAATACAATGAGAACAGAAATGCAATGAGCGCGACCAAGTAGAGACAAATCGAGAGCAAACATATAAATATAGGGGATGGGCGGGGATGAGGCAAGCGCAATGTAAGCATGCTGCAGTCTAGGCACAACTGTTGCGTCTGAATTCGAGCGAGTCCCGAAACGTTGCTCCATTGGACAGTGTGTCCGTGCTCTCCGGGATGGTGGAGGGCGCCGCTTTGGGCGCACGCCTCTTGCGCTTGGGGCGCTTTGGTGGTGTTGCGGGCACAGCGAGCGACATATCCTGTACGGCTTCATCCGCTGCCTCCGGCGACACCTGGAGCACGGGCAAGTTTCTCGGTCGTCGGTTGGCGCCTTCGAACTCGCGCTTCACCTCGAGGAATGTGCTCACCGACTGCAACAGATTCTCCTCCTGCGCCTCGCAATTATCGTCGCCCAACGCCAGGTCCACATAGTGCAGATAGCGCTGGCGCTTGTGCTGGCGCTGCATCAGCTGCTTGCTACGTCTGGGGGAGCATTGGGTGCTGCCGCTAACTGTGGTCTGGGCGGTTCGATAGCTTTCGGCGCGTATGGGCGGAAAGTTGCGCACAATCGAGCCCACCGAGGAGCGATCGCTGCGCGCCATGAAGCTATTTTGGCGCTGAAAGATGTCCACGTGGCTGAGCAGACGCGACGGCTGCTGCTGCCGCCGTTGACTGCTCTCCGAGCGCGCCGTGGAGTAGGCCGACTGCAACGACTCGCGACGACGCGTTGAGCGGTTGCGTTGCAGCGGAGACACGAACGGCGCGGGCGCTGGACTCAAATCGTCCGCCACATCGAATAGATCGTGCAGCTCCAGCCAATCCTGGACATTGCTGGGCGAGCGACGCTCCCCAAAGCGAGGATTCGAATCGCTGGGCAATTGCAGCGTATTGCTTACGCTGGCTGGAGCTGCTGGAGTGCCTGTGGATGAATTGATATCGAATGTTGCTGTACCTGGCGTGGTCGAGTGCGCCCGACAGTCCTGCGCATCCTTGCGACGTGGCGAGCCACGTGGTGGCACTGGCGGAGGAACACGCGCCTTCAAGTTGCCTCCAGCCGCAGCGCCGCTCGTCGACGACGTGGATGCGCGCTGCCTCACGGGCGGTGGTACATTGCCTGAGTGGGAACTCTGGCCAGCTGCACTCGAGTGACGCCCACTTTCCCGATCCCGATCCCGATCCCGATCCCGATCTCTATCTCGATCACGATCTCTGTCACCAGCAGCTGCTGCTGCTGACGTTGGCTCTGCGTTAGACGTCTTGGATGGCTGATGAATTTTGCCGCTGCTGTGGGAGTGCGATGCATGCACAGCTGAGATGGATGCAAGGGAGAGATGCGCGAGATTAGGAATGAGATTTGACTCAATTGAGCACTGCTCACTCACCTCGTGTGGGCTCATTGTCGCTGTCTATGGAGCGCTGTATGGCCTTGGAGAGGCTTTTTCTCTTCGACGGCGAATGCTTCAGAGCTGTAAAATCCCACAGAGATCACAAATTAGTTGCGCAGCAAGAATATCATAAAAGAGGTGTGATTGAGTAGGCGCAGCACTTAAAGCGAAAGCTCATTGCATTTGGATTAGTTGGATATGTGGGTTAGAGAGATGAACACTAACGTGTGATCGAGAGGCATGCTTTGCGTCCGGTTTCATCAACCAACCAAGTGCATTAAATATATGTAAAATATAAAACCAAAGTGTAAGAACTTAATAAATATATATGTAAATATATATATATGTTAGTTAGTTACTTAGCAATCAAAATGAAAATACAATTCGTGATTATTGTTGTTTCTTTACCTATATAACTGGTTACCAAGGTACGAAATTTTCTGTGATTTCCTTTGATCTCTGGGAGATCCACTATATGCGTACAAGTGAGAGTAATGCATCAAAGTAAGTAATCGAAAAGAAAGCAGAGAACAGAGCGGTTTCAGAAAGAAAATACACATCAAGTCCAAATTTTCAATTACGTTTCACAAATTGGAGATTCAAGATAACAAGATAAGAGATAATAATTAATTAATTAATTCGACTAGATAATTAGCTGACTACCGATTGATAGCGCACAGAGGACAAAGTGTGTGTACCATATTGCATTTTTGCTGCACAAAAACTGAATCAAACTAAATTAGCGATTTACAATGGTGTTGAATAGGTATATCAATTATTCAGATATGCCATAGATATATATATAAATATAGTTATGTGTGTGTGTGTGGGTGTGTGTGTGTGGGTGGCAGCTACGCAAAAAACGATTGCCAAAAGGTCAAATGTCAGCACGGACATGTTCAAGTAGTTTTCGTTTCGCCAATTGCACAAAAATGCCTTATAGTACGTGTACTTAGCCCAGTTGCGACAGCCAGCTGACTTACGCGATGGTATCTTGCGGAATACGGTCTTGGCCATAAAGTTTTGAAATCTTTGAGCATAGAACGAGGGTCGACAAACCGAAACGGTCTCCTGCACAGAAAATAAGTAGAAGAAAAAGAGAAAATATATAAGCCTATGGCTCTCTCAAGTGATCTCAGTCAAGTTTAAGCGCTTACCCCGTCATGTATAATGCTTTTGAATGTGTGCTCCAGCTTTTTCTTTAGCCTATACGATTGCAGTATATCGATGATGCCAATATAGAGCAACAGGCGCTCGCCCTTCTCGCTGCGTGCCGGAATGCCTCCAGGACTGGTAGAGAAATATATACATATAGATAGATAGATATAATCAACTCAAACTTGTTTATAGTTAAATACACTTACGGCACATCCTCCTCATCGTCGATGGGCTCGCTTTCCGCCTGAATGCTCTCCATGGCCGTGGAGTGGGCCACCAGACGCTGTCGATTCACCGATCTGTATGCCACACTGGATTAGCATTTAGCATTTCATTGAATTCTCCTGCTTCTGCTTGCTCCTTTGAATACTCACTTATTTCTGCTGATGCCAGTGGCCGCATCACGATCCTTGGCATCGCCTTCGACAGCTTCCAGCGGCTCATCGACATCGGAGTCCTCGGCCAGGGGTGCTCTCAGTGGCTTTCGATGCTCACTCAGCTTCTCCTTGAGTGCCACGTCCAGGTTATGGACGCCCAGCAGCAGCGAGTAATCCATAATCTTGAACGATTCCAGCACTGTGCAATCCCGTTGAATGGTCTTGATCAGAGCCGAATAGGTCTCCGCCTCCAGGAAAATGCCATTCGGATGCTGTTCCATGAAGTCGAGATCCTTGTACGTGGGCGATTTCTTGGCCCGTTCCGCCTTCGATGCCTTGCGCTTGAACGTCGAACCCTTGAGATCATATTTCAGATGCATTCGCACCGATGATGGCAGCAGATTGTTCATCACCACCAGGCGAATGTTTTTGGCATTGCTCGTTTGCAGGCAGTAGAGGCCGAAGAATTTCGGCAATAGAGTGCGCGGATTTTGATTGAGATTCATATAATAACTGTTGGGGAATGAAGCCATTAGCAAGAGCTCACTCACTCTCCTCCTCTCTCCCTCCCTCTCTCTCTCTATCTCTCTCTCTCTAACCCCTTTTTCCGTGGAGGTGTTTCCCTTACCCAGGCAGTAGTTTTTGTAAAAATTCACCCTCTTTGTGTTGCACCGTTTTGATAATGAACTCATCATCGTCCGTTAAATAGAATATAGAGCCGGAAGCACCTGGATTCGATAGTTCGCGCAGTGGCGAAGTGCACATAGACATCTGGAAAGCAAAAGCTTTTATAACAATTATTGAGCCTGGCTTCAAATACGGACCATAAAATCATCGGGCTGAATGCCAAACAGATCACGAAAGTAACGAAATGCTATGGGCGCATAGATCTTATATCTGAATTCGCTATAATGATGGGCAGGTGTAAGGCTAGAACCCTCTGGCGGAAACGTAATACTCTCGATTTCCCAGAAGTCCATCATAAGTAGATCACGTTTTGGCTTCGATGCCAGGCTGCCGACCTGCCAAATAAACACAAATATTATAAATCGGTTTAAATAGTTGAGGGTTTCTTTCAATCACTTACGGTATGTTGTATGCCCAGCTGAATGGAGCCCATGATTTGCGACGTCTGTATCTTTTTGTAGGTAATCTCGCCGCCCTCGCCGACGCGCCTGTGTCCAATTTTCCGCTCCTTGTCCGCTTTGTTGGCCGAGCGCGGAGGCCGACTGCCCAGCTGAGGAGTAAAACAGAAAATGCTCTATATAGAAACTAAACACTTGTGCGAGTACTTACGTCGGGCGATGAGTTACCCACATGGTCGGTGGAAACTACAAGTTGGGAAAGTATATTATTAGTTGGCTACTTAACGTGCTGAATTCATATAAAATTTATAATGTGCTGGACATGAATAGCGAATGACCCAAGTGGGAAATGAATCAACTTGAGCTTGAACTTGGGCTAGGTACATTCACGCACACGCACACACACGCAAACATCACACACACACACACACGAACGCACGCACGCACGCACGCACACATACTGGCACACGCTGCGTAGCCATAAATAGTTGACAGGTTGTTGGCCGCTTGAAAGTTCCTTTTGTTTTCGTTTGATTTTATGTAGGTCCTTTTTAATGATGTGATATAAATATCAATTGGAAATGTGTTGGCATTGGCTCAAACAAGTAGCTCAGTTAGTCAGTGAAGCAGTCAGCCAGTGAGCCAGTCAAGTAGTCAGCCAGTCACTCAAATCGGGGGCGCGCCCCCCGCCTCCCACCTAGTTTTTGAGACACATGCGCCACGGCCACTTCCATTTGCCATTCATTGATTTTTTGTCTGCGCTCGTAGCGAATTCGTCTTTGTGTTCCACAAACTTTTGTTGTGAACTTTTTTTTTTGTTTTTACGTTGGCGAAAATGCGTTTGTTTATTGCAACTTTGTTTGTTTGCTTAGTAAATTACCATTGCTTGGCTCCGCTAGTTTAGCCTGCGATGTGGAGGAGCTGTCCAGGTCAATGGTGTTGATGGTGTCGCCGTCGGCGGACGCCATGCTGCCGCATTAGCTGCTCCTCCTGCTGCTGCTGCTGCTGCTACTGTTGCTGCTGTTGCTCTGCCAACAGTTTAAGTGAGAGTCGTCCACTAATACTAGGACATGCTGTATAAAAATTGTTATTTCTCTTTTCTGGCTGCTAAAGTGTTGTTAATATGGCTCGCGGATTATCCAATCAATGGGCCAAGGGAGCAGAAACCTTGGCTCTGCCTATCGTCTGGCCTATGGCGTCAACTTTTTGCAATTTCAGTTCACAATGATGTTGATTTCTCTGCTGCTGCTGCTGCTGCTGCTGCCAGTGCTGTCATTTTTACTGCATACTCATGGGCGCATTGGAAGGAGCACTGGAACTGCTAGTACGTACATGCGCGTCAGGGCTGCACAAGTAAGCGACAGCAAATAGTGCAGGGCTACAGTATACATGCGCCATGTGCTGAAAGTGCAAAAAAATACCAAATATTTTAAAAGCGTTATATTTGAATGTATACATTTAATGCTAAGTTGAAAAATTGACAATGGACATATTATTAATTTATTTATGATAAACATTTGACAACACATTTAATTTAATGCACTTTTAATTTTTTCGTTTTTTATTAGCGTTTCTGTACTCAATTAGACCTATACATCATACATAACTATTTATATATATATATATATATTTTTAATTTATATGGTAAATATATGAATACAATAATTTGTTTTAGTTTTTGTTGTTCTTGTTTGTTTGTTTCTGTTTGTTTTGTGTTCTGTTAAGTGTTTTATGTATATTTGTGGTTGTTTCTTACTTAATTTCGTCTGTTTGTATGTCTATGCGTGTATATACGTATGTGTGTATAGGTGTGTATGCGTGTCTATCATTCGTTTCTCTTACATTTACATGCATTTACAAAATAAGCGCTTTTTTAAAAATACCGCAAAAAATTACGTTTATCGTTTTAAAATTCTATTTAAAAATGAAATTTTTCTTTAAACATTCTATACGAACATAAAAACAAATACGTACATAGCCTACAAAAAACACTACCAAACTAACTGCTTAAAGCTAAAGATGCGATCGACATAACTACGGCGACTGTTGTCCATTTGCGTTGTATATTTGTGGCTTTATCTGCATGGCGATTGCCGTCCAAGAGAAGTGAAAGAAGAAGATGAAGAGAATCCGATTAAGAATTGCTTAAAAGTGATGGGGGGAGCCTGCCTGCCTGCCAGCTTACCTCTACTTACCATAGAAAATAGTCTCCCTGCGCTTGGTATAGTTAGTGCCGAGCAGGAAAAACGCACATGTGATCGGTGTGGGTGATTCGAGTTGATCTCTAGGAATGCGTGTTCGCACTGTCATGCTGTACAGGCCACTGGGATTTTGATCCAATTGCGTCAGCACCGAGTCCAATATATGTGTATCAAAACTGAAGGGAGACAGATATTTCGATTAGATATTTTGTATCCATCATATATGCTGATCTTTACTTACATGACAGATAGCACCGGCTGTGGGAAAACATTCTGCACTGCACACATAATGTCCACATCTGTCTGCTCGCCACCCATGCGTGCCTCCAGCATGAAATCCGACTCAGGAACTGTTTGCCAATCGAGTTGGTGTTCAGAGGGGGGCGTGGATAGATTGGTCACAGGACATGTAGCGAACAAAAAATCCGTGAGAATTAATCAAGTGTCAAACTAAACAAAAAACAAAAAAAAAAGAAAAAAAAACCACAACAACAACACTAAAACTTTTGATATAAAACAAAAAACGAAAAAAAAAAAAACAAACAAAAACAAGAGGCGGCGCTTGGCTGGTGGCTGGGCGCTTTATAACCGCAGCGACTGCCACATGACACGCATGCAAATATGAGTCGCACGTGCCACAAACATACACACACACTCACAGTCACACACCCACATGTGGCAGCACACCTAGCCAACACCTATGCAAACAAGTTCACGCCATAAACAGGTGAGTAAAATGGAGCCCAATAGAGCCGACTTGTTTATGACACTCAAATATTTTAATATTATAAATAAAATTCGAAAAACTAAAAATTACTAATTACAGTTAATATGTCATTTAAGCTTTTGAAAACCTAATCAAAATTTGTACAAAAATAAAATTCTAGCTAATATTTTTTTACGTTTAGTTAATCTAAATGGTTATTCATTAATCAAATGAATGAATGAATCAAAAATAAACTATGTACATCAATAGCTAGATAGATAGTATATATACGTGTATGAAAGATTTTCCAGAAGACAAATTTGAATAGGAAATATAGATTTTATCAACACATTTCTAATAGAAAAGACAAAAGTATATAGTTATATGAGAATATGTTTCGATCTCGCCGAAAAACAAATTTAAATAACAAAATGATAACTCAAGAAACTAATGATACTTCTGATAAGATTAATAAATAAATGTGTTGCATGTGCATATATTAAGATTTCGTATAAAACGGTTTTGAATATCATCAATCAAATGAAAGAATTTAATACACTTCTTAAAAGTTCTACTCCACTAAGAAGCTTAACTACTCAATACATTCGATCTAAATCTAATAGATCAACAAATATGTTCATCCTGATGCACACATCCATATAACCTCTACACTCATAGAGTATTGGAATAAAAAGAAAACAATAGCTTTATATACATATATGTAAATTGCAAACCCATCCACATTCGTATTCACATTCACATTCACATACCGATTATTTGTAAGCGGGCACTTCGCTTATCCGTGGACTCGAAGGTTTGCACGGCACAGGTGTATTCCCCCGTCATGTTCCAGTCGGGATTCTTTATCGATATAACACCGGGACTGCCCTCCATGGTGAATATTTTGGTGTCTATCTTTGCCTTCATGAAGCCCTACAAGAGGCGCAACAACAGCAAATGTGAGAAGAACAAGAAGAAAGCAAATTTTATGTTAATTAATTTTTTGTTTGACTTTTGTTTTTGCGCCTTTGGAGTTGAAATAGGGTGACGATGACTCACCATGGCAAAACCCTTCACGGATGGTATCCATTGATAGATGGAGTGATTATTGAACAGCCACTTGAGCACAAAGCCCTTCTCGCTTGCCCCAATCTCGTACTCGCAGTCCAACACCAAAGGATCGGGCTCATTATCACGTTCGAGTGTGTAAGTGTGCGGCACACGGAGATTGGTAATGCGCACCGTATGGGTCACTAAATATATGTTTATATATATAGGATTAGGATTAGAATAAGCTACCTCCACTCTCACTCTCTCTCTCTCTTCCACACTCTTCGCTCTGTCTCGCTGTCTGCCTGTCTGTCTGGACTTACCCGTGAGTAACGTGAGGCCAGCCAACAGCGTTGCGCACAAGATGCTCCAGCTCCAGCTCGCCATGTGCGCTTTCTAGTCGTCGACCTGGTCCTGGTCGTCGTCCTCGTCGTTGTTGTTGTCGTTGTGCAGCCGTAGCTTTTGCTTAACGTTATCTTAACCCGGACGTAAAGTGCTTTTGGCTCTTAGCTCTCAGCAATTGGCTGTTGCCTGCGGTCGCAATTCCAATTTGAAATTTTTGGCTCTGGCTTAGGGTAAGGCTGTTGTCGTCTGCCTCCGGCCGCTACGCATTGCTCAACAGCCTTTAAGGCGTTTAGTCACACAAATTATCACCTTTCTCATTACCATAAACATAACATCACAAACAACAGGCCAACACTCGGCACGGGAGGCAGTTTGATGGAGGGGAGGGAGGCAAAGGCTCCTTTCGCTTGTGCTGCTGCTGCTTCTGCTGCTGCTGCTGCTGGCAGAACTTTTCTACGCTCTATGATGAGCTCAGCATTTTGGTATGAAAAACAAAATGCTTTACACGTCTATATCACACACATTTTGTAAAGTTTTTAATTTATATTTATTCTATTTTAATTGATGGCAGTTTCTTTTTGCTTTTCGTTAAATTTATTCGCGTTTGCATTGAATATATCCTGCGATTCGAAAGTTTTGCACATATACAACTTTATGTTGGTGAAAAATCGACTTTTTGCTGTGTGTGCGCCTGTGTGTGTGTGTATGAGCGTGTGCGTGTGTGTGGGGAATTATGCCAAATGGAGTTTGCAGCTCCGTACTGCTGGATACCAATAGTGTTGGTATCTTCTATTTAACTGTTGTCCTTTTTCCAGCCTAGCTTTTAATGTTTTAACACTGGAATACCACGCTACAAATACTTCAGAGCACTGTCCGCGCAGAGCTTTTCTCGAGAGCTGCAAAGCTTTCCTCCACCGACGCGTCGCATACTCAACGCGGCACGAACAGCTGAACGCCAACGCGAACGGCGCATGCGCCAGCTTTTTGACAGCCGAAATTCCGGTTTGACAGTCAGTAACAAAAAGTTATCAGACAATCGAGAAAGAGACAACGAGTCAGAGTCTGAAGGAGAGGGCTAGCTTTACATTGAACTTGTTGCAAGTGTCAAGGCATACAGTTGGCAGTTAATTGTTTCTACAGTTAAGACTCTAACTTTCTTTTAATTAACCTTACTGTGGCTTCAACTTCTTCTTCAGTTGAGACACTAGAAGAAGATTAAATTGTGCCTGATTTAATTGATGTGCAACTAAGAAATTTTGTATTAAAAAGAAAATAAAATAATATAACATAATAGAATAATAAACAAAAATTGTATAAGAAATGGCAAACATTTTAATTTAATTAAAGCTTTTTACTATAATGTTTTGCCCAATTTTAATGACCTAAGAGTCATGAAAAAATTAAGAAAATGTTTAATTAATAATAATTTAAAATATCTTAAAAATTAAGTAAAAAATAAAAATATATATAAAAGAAAATATAATACATAAATACTAAAAAAATAATATGCAAAATTAAATGATGAAAAAGACAATACTTAATACTTTAAGGATATTTGTAAATGTGAAATTTGTGTGATTTATAATTTTTTTTTAATTTTGAGACAGCCTTCATTAATGGTAAACATATATATTTCCTGTTGGCTTAATGCACAATGTGTTCCAATCATAAAAAAACATAACTCCCGTAAAAAAAAAAAAACATAAAGTTGTAAAAATTCTTCCGACTAAACAAACAAAATAATTGAATTTACAAAAATAATTGATATATAAATATGAATATATAATATGATATATATACAATTTATTAAAGTATTATCTTGAGTAAATCATATGTAATCCCATTTACTTACATGCTCCATTATACTTACGTTTTGTATACTCTAATCAAGGTATTTCATCTTCTAATTATAGTTTTTATTAAATTTTCAATAACATCAGCAAATCTCTTAGTGGCTACGTCTAAAGTTAGTAGTGTTTGTATGTGCTGAGCGCATTGGCATACAATATATACGTATGTGTGTATGTGAGTACACGCACACAGATAGAGAGACAGACGTGTATACATGAACAGCTATGCACGTATACACATATCCATATATACCATATGCAATCGTTTAAAAGTATGCTATAAATATGTAATTTCTTTATATACGTATATATTCTCCTTATATTCGGGCATAAATATTGATTTGTGTGTTTGTGTGTGTGTGTGGGCTCTCTATATAATTTATACAATTGATGTGGACTCGCAACTGGCGCGTTTACTTGGTCGCATTGAAATGTTCGTGCATTTGGCATTAAGGTAACTGGGGGGATGCGTGGAGGAGGATGCTACGCTGGATGTTGTCGGAGACGGAGGGGGATACATCAATGGGTCCGTGTTTTTCACTACAGCTAAAGTTTACAACGTACAGAAGAGTTAAAATATGCCCATAGCAGCATATGCCGACAGAGAGAGGGAGCGAGAGAAGGAGAGAGGGAGATCTCATCTCGACTCTCTAATCGCTGGCCGCCCCATCGCTGTGCCCGTGTCCAATCAGCGTCTCGATGCGAAAGTCTTTGGCAATGGTCTGCCTGGCGCATCTCAGGTTCGCGGGCTCCGAGTCAATGTGGAGTAGGGTGGAACGGGTCAGTGGTCGGGCGGGCGTCTTCGGGCTGGACGTAATCGCGATTGAGCTATTGGATGCCTCGGTCTGCTCAAAGAGCAGCGCATAGGGCGAGTTGCGCTCCGGCTCGGGATCTGGGTCGCGTGTGGTGGCCTCAGAGGCCACCTCCAATCGGGTTGGATTCGTGCACACCGAGTCGACGGAGTCCGATATATGCGAGTCCTGCTCATGCTCATTGGCACTCTCCACGTCGATCTTGTCGCACGAGGTATCATCGGCATCCACATCATCGTTATACACATTGAGATCGGTATAGCTATTGCTGGCTCGGTCCGCATAGTCGACTGGGCCGAGCCCGGCCGCCGCTGCGGACACATCGAACGCATATGGATTTTTGTACTTGTTGGCTCTGCTGGCATCGCCGACGCTGCCGCTGCTGCCGCCACCGCCGCCGGTGCTGCTGCTGTGAGGCAGTGCATCGATGACATCCGCGCGGCGATTGATGAACGACAAGCGGTCGAACTTGTCGCTGTTGTTCTGATAGAACGAAGCCTCGGCATTGGCAAAGAAGTTGAATTTCTTATCGACACGCAGCGCCGTGTCGAACACATCGCTGGGCGTGTGCATCACATCGAAGTCGCGGCTCCCATTGAAGTTGGGCACATTGAAGTGCACCGGCACCAGCGGCACCGGCTTCCGTATCCAGAACGGCGACAAGGTGCCAAAGACGGCCGGAAACGAGAAGCGCTGCATGGCCGGCGCTCGCTTGTAGCGCTTCCGTCGGCGCAGGAAGCTGCCGTTGTCGAACATGTCCTCGGCCAGCGGATCCAGTGTCCAGAAATTACCCTTGCCCGGATTGCCCGGCTCGCGCGGCACTTTTATGAAGCAATCGTTCAGGCTGAGATTGTGCCGTATCGAGTTCTGCCAAGCGGGAAACTTATCCTTATAGTATGGAAAACTGCAAGGATATCAAATATTTTAGCATATAGCGCATGCGAATGCCCAGAAATTTGTTGGCTAACAAATCATTATAGCAAATCAAATGATTTTAAATAACAATGTAATTATGGTATAATTATGGTATGGTATATGTTATATGTATATACAAAATTAATAATAATAATTAAAATAATGTACAAATTATATAAGCAAAATAAAATTACTATTAAGATTTATGTATTACGACTATAATTTAAGTATTAATAAATAAATTAAATATTTTAATACATATAAAATAAAATAAGAAGTATTTCATGAATGAATATAAAAAATATATATATACTAAAGAAAAAATTAAAATCAAATTAGGCCTAAAATAAATATAAAATAATGGCAATGTACTAGGGAACTCTGATTAAATTGGATTTTTTAAAATTAAGATATAATTTATTTTTATAAAAAAAAACAACAAAAATTGAATGCAAAAATGTATTTAAAAAAATGAATTATATATTTATTTTATTTAATTTTTTTTATATATATTTTATTTCAAAATTCAAAAACCTAATTAAATATATATTTATTTTTTTTACTTATGAAATTTTATTTTATTTTTATATTTACTTTGCATATCATTTTTATTATTAGCACTTTTATTATTTTTGTTTATTTTTTATATTTAATTTGTACAGCACTTTTATTTTTATTTATTTGATATTATATATTTAATTTGTATATAATTTTTAATTATTTTAATAAATAATAAAAATAAAATGAAAATAAAACTGAACTAAATCAGAAAATGCACTTTAATTAATAGTTAATTTAATTATATTGCCGACTTGCATTCAATGTTAAGTAAATATATCGCATATTCAATTTAGAGCGAGCAATTTTAATCAATTTTAATGAAGGTTGAATTTAGTAAGCTTTATTCTAATCTATCCATTGCATTTAGTATTTCAAGTATTCATTAAAGACTTACCGGGACATTATGAAATCACATATTCCACTGAGTGTGAGTTTTTTGTGCGGCGACTGCAGTATGGCCATGGTGATCAGGGCTATGTAGGAGTAGGGCGGCTTCACCAGCGGGCCGCCGGTGCTGGTACTGCCGCCGCCGCCGCCGCCGCCGCCGCCGTTACCGTTATTATTATCACCGCCGCCGTTGCTGCTACCGCCGGCTGGCGTTGACTCGAAGTCGCTGTCATCGCAGATCATGGACATTTCATCCGCAGCGGCGGCGGCGGCGGCAATGGAGGCTCGAGAGGATGTGAGGCCGCCGCGCTGTGCCTTGTGCAGTGGCGGCGACTGCGAGGAGCAGTCGTGCAGGGCGTGCATAGGATCTTTGCTGGTGTGCATTGTTGTTGTTGTTGTTGTTGTGGCTTTAGCTCTTAACTATTCTAAGGATCTGTCTACTATATGCTAATCAAATAATTAACTTATGAAGAGGACGTAACACTTGTTTGACTATTTATCAGGAACTGATTTATGTTTTTTTTTTTTATTCTTTATTCTTTCTACTTTTTTTCGTTTGCTTTTCACTAGATTTTTTTCTTGAATATTTTTAACACTAATTTCAAGTTTGCAATGTTATTTCCGATTCCGTTGCCGTTGCCGTTGCCGTTTCCCGTTTACCGTTCACCGTTTCCGTTTTTATTGAACTACGTGTAACACTGTTGAGATCTTACGTGGCTGAGTCTTCGGTCTGTTGCATCATCCGTCGGCTTGTCTGTTTTAGGCGGAATCCTTTTGCCAAATGTTAACTGAATCGCAACGAAAACGAAAATCTTCTCGCCCGAAATGTTTTTCTACATAACTCAAACATTTATTTATCAAAACCGCTGCCGCTCTCGCTTCCATGAGCTTTTGTCGGCGCTGCTATGTTTTCGTATCTCGAATAACTGTGATTCTACTGTCGACGTCGTCGTTGCCGCTGTCGTTGCCGTTGCCGTTGCCGTTGCCGTTGCCGTTATCCCGGCCGTCGTACAGCGCAGCCAGCGTCAGCGTCAGCGCATCAGCATCCCCGTTCGCATGCGAGAGAGAGATGGAGCTAGTCCGTTGCGTCTCTGCTCTCAGCAGGGGATGACTGAGATTGTAAACCAATCTACGACCAAGTGCACCCCCAATCAGGAGACAGAGAATGGGCAAGGGGCAGCAGCAGCAGCAGCTCGTCGCACTCTCGCACACACACACACACACACACATACACGCACGCATACAGAGACAACGTAATAACATAAAATGGTGGAGTGCTGCTTGCTGTAAATGTGATATTTGTGTTTTCCTCTCCATCTCTATTGTGTAAGGCGGGCGCGGGCGCAAATTGGCAGGCGACGTCGACGCCAGCGACTGCAGAAGCCAAAACTCATGGCGCGCCGCCCCCCATCCTCTGTGAACAGCCCCACTGCCCCTCTCCGAGCAGCCTCAGGGCTGACGGCAACATTTTCTCAAATTTAGATACCTTTTGCTGCGTTGACGTCGTGGCTCTTAATAATGTTTCATTATGTCAGCCGCACGCACACACACAGCCATACAAAGAGCGGCCATATTGTCTGTGTGTGTGTGTGTTTGTGTGGCTGTGTGTGCTATGCTAGTATGCGCTCTCGTTCAAATGTTAGCATTTTTATGTGCGAATGTTTTTCTAACCGTATGTCGGGCGTTCTCGTTCTCGTTTCAGCTCAGTTCAGTTCGTTCCGCCACCTACTCTGCCTGCTCCCACTCACTCCCTACCTCCGTCTCACTCACTCACTCGCTCTCCCTCTCTCTCGCTCTTTCACTCACACACCCACACTCTCGCTCACAGCCAATGCGCCATTTTTGCAACATCCTTAACACAATTGGGGGGATATTTGGTATACTTGTACATATGTATGTCTATTGTGTATGAGTGGGCCTTTGTATGTGTGTGTGTGTGTGTGTGTGTGTGTGTATTATTTCTCTTTTTCATTTTCGCTGTTTTTGTTCTCTAGTTGTTAGACATTATTGTTGCTGTTGTTGCTCGCTTTCTTCCCTTTTCAAATTAAACATTCAGTAGTCAGTTTTATTTGTTGTACTTTGTTCAAATTAGTTTTCAGTTTTGCGGAAGTTGCTAGCACACACACACACACACACGCGTACATGAACACACAGATACGCTCCATGGGCAGGACAATATTGATATCGTTTCTTTCTCCTTGCATGATTTTCATTATTCTATTTTCTTTGCTCATCCCAGCCAGAGCCCACTCCAATCATCGCCACACAAAAATCACGTGGCTACACTTACAAATCACTGAATTCTAGTCAACATTGTGGGCGTGGTAACGCCCACCATCTATATATCTCTATATGTATCGAGCTGTGTGTTCGGCTTTTCGGGGGGTTTGGGCTCTGACTCTGGCTCTGGTTTTGCAATTTTGTTTGTGGTAAATTTATTGCGGATTTCCTTTGTCTCTTTACGAGCTCAGATGGACATCCAAGCAAACTGAGCGCTTTCAATTTCAAAAGAAGTAATAAACGAGCGTTTTTCGAAAGCCATTGATTTCTGTGCATCCTTAATGACAATTATTACAGATGTGATTTTTCCAATATCAATGCGATGACCAAGCGGAATTTCGAAGAATGCTCAATAAATAATGTGAGAAAAATCAGAACTTGATTTTATTTAGAAATTATCATAAAATATAAACATGATTACAATTATTTGAGAAGCAATAATAAAATTTATTTTAATTATTATAAGCATCATAAAAAATATATATGTAAATATATATGTATATCTGAATATTGTTCATATATATGTTTGACTTTCACAGACGGATATCCTACTTATAAATTATTTATATTTTTTAAATTTCTTACTACTATTATTTTATTACTGTAGTATATTAATCTATATGTCGGAAGAGATATATCGATAAATTAATATTTTAATATTTAATATTTTATTTTTATATTTAAAAACTGTGACAGAAAGTGACAAAAAAATCAGAAAGTGTACGTGTTTGAGAGAGAGGGATAGAGAGAAACTGAAAGATAAAGAAAATGAAACGAAGGAGGAAACGTGAGAGAGAGAGAGAAAGAGATGAGGCTCGAAAGGGAACTATTATATCTAAAGATATATAGGTTAGACAAGAAAGTTTAAGCATGGAAAAGAAGATATCGAATATAATTTATAAAAGGGAATATATAAGGATCCGATCCTGGTTAATCAGCGAATATTATTAATATATATAATGTAATTATATATATATAATGTATATATATATATGTTTATAAATAAGATAGCAGATAAATATAAAGCAAACATTTAGAAACTAACTAAATAAAAAAAGTTTATGAAAGTTTATTTGTTACATATAACAGATTAACAAAAGAAATCAAAATCTTTGCGATTTATTGTAAATTAATAGTTCTGAAGAGATTATATAATATATAATATAAAACTAGGGAAGAATTCTTTATTTCCAATTAAAAATGAAATACTGTAAAATACATTTAAATATTTTGTTTAGTTTAATGTAAATGCTACATTTCAAGCTAATTATTTTCATTTAATAACTTAGATCTAATAAATTAAATTACTTCTTAATCTAAAAGCAAACATATTTAATATTCCCAATGGATTAAGAACTTATTATTATTCAGCGACTCAAATTCATATAAATGAAATTATCAATTATCTAGCAATAAGACAGCGGACAAAACTAATGAAGTACGCATATAAATAATTATAGATAATTAAGGGACAGAAAGAGCAGCAATCGCATTTGTCTAATTATTATTTATTAGTAAGCCCAATTTAACATCTGCTTGGGCAAAGCAGTTTCAGCCTGAATTCACTTCATTCCATTTGTGAATATGAACATTAATACTCAAGGCTAGTCAGTGATTAGTGGGACTAGTTACTGATTTGCCATGGTCTATTTCCACTTGGCCAAATGCTTTATCTGCATGTCGAGTTGCCATAGGGACTCTAGCTTTGGGTTTTTGCTGGCTAAGTGAGACGACCCATATCCATGCCGAATCCGCTGCGGCAGCCCCTGTCAATCCACGGTTAATCATCGGTTAAGCACAGCATGGGACGAGGACTGGGACTGGGAATGGGACTGGAGGGGGGTTGCTCAAGTTAAGCGTAAGGATGCGATGCGTTTAAGCTTTGAAGGGGAACAATTAACTTATGCGCAAACAATAACGCCAAAGAATGCACGCTGACAGGAACCAGCCAGCCAGGCAGGAGGCGGGCAGCAGCCAGGAGACAGCAAACAGGCAGGGGGCAGCGGTATGAGCCAGCAATAATCCTTCTTTTGTCAGCAAATTTATTGCCAGCAAACAAACACGCCGCCCAAAAGGATAGGCCAAGGATATAAATATATATATATATATATATATATATATAGATAAAAGTGGATGGGCGCGCGCACACAATTTTTATTGCGAAATCTGCAAAAGGCAAATAAAAGATTTGACACTCGAGTTGCTTTGACAGGAGAGCAGAGCCAATGCGAGTCCCGTCGAGTCCTTGAACGTTGCCAAGACACAATGACAAAGGGAGACAATGCAACAAGACTTTGGGCTCCACTAATTTCTGTGTGTGCCTGACAAAGTCCCCTCGCTCAGCTATTGATACCTGGCTGCACCTGACTGCGGCAACGAAATCGCAAAGGCAAACACACAGAGACTCAATGGCAGCCGTTGTGACTCTGGCTGTGGCTGTGGCTGTGGCTGTTGGGCAGGTTTAATGGCAGCTCTTCTTATGTCATTATTAAATCTTTGAAGTATCTGCAGGATAAAAAACAGCAACACACACTTGAATACTTGAGTGACGCTCAATTTGATGGACAAGCATCAGGAATCAACCCTCAATGGGAAAAATCACAGCAGGCAACAGCGAGCAGGAAACAGCGAACGAATTGCACAACTGCAATAGCAGCAATAGCAGCAGCAGTCAGAAGGACCTCAATCTCAACCGCAAACCGAGGGCAGAGCTCGGCGCGGCTCAACTCGGCTCAGCGCTGGGCAACAAATCGCTTCAACCTGCCGCGCCACGGCAAAAACAAGTGGCAAAGTATAACAAAGGAGTCCGAGCTGAAATATTTTACGCTCGATTTATCCGCTTTGCAGCGGCAGGAATCGAAGGGGAGGCAGCAGGCAGCAGGCAGCAGGCAGCAAGTGCCTGGCGCTGTTTCGAGGCTCATTTCATTCATTTGTTCATTTGATGAGGATGATTCTGGTGCGCTTAAGCCTCCTTGTTTGCCGGCAATAAAAATCGAGAACAACCACCCCCCCCCACCCAGTCCGATGCCCGTGCAGGATGTCAATTTCTCAATTCATAAATAAAACCCAAAGCCCTTTGAATGTGTCAGCACAAGTGTGGAAATTACAACCATTCCCATGGTTGGGCATGGGCATGATTGGAGAGGCCTCAACACACACACACACAGACAAACACACATGTGGACTTCACTGTGTTATTGTTGTTTATTTGCTGCCACTGCCGCCTAAACCACACATTTCCCCTCTCTCTTTCTCTATCTCTCTCTCTCTCTCTCTCTCTCTCTCTCTCTCTCTCTCTCTCTCTCTCTCTCTGTGCAGCAATAAGCCAAAGGATTTGCGCGTCTGTGGGCGCTGCATGAATGGGGTAAGGCTCATTCGCTCACTCTGGCTTTACTTCTGCTTCTGCTGCTGGATTGCTTTGCATGCTCGCAGGCACACTTGGATCGCATTAAGTTGATTTATTATGCAGCAAAGAATTCAATTAAGTAGGATGATTGTCACTTGTCCGTATGCCATCATAACCGGAATAAACTCGCACTTTTCGCTTTCGTTCCTGCGCTTTTAATTTGCGGGGCGTGATTATTTCGACAGTTGGCAATAGTTGGCACTGATCTTACGGCTTGCCGACTACGGCACGCACAGACGGCTATAATCATTTATTTGTTTTGACTGCCTCCGCAGATAATAAAGCCAAAGTCAACAAGCAAAACCATTAACTACTATTAACGTCCATTGGGAATATTTAGCTATAGAGATGAGCTGTAAAAGTCAGTTACTTGGGCAATCCCAGAAAGAGGAACTGGCGTGGGAATAGATGGAATAAGAGCCGGATATGGTTACTACTATAGATATGACAGCCGTATGAAATATAGAATTGGTTTCCAACTATATCTTATGCCAATAAAATGATGGCAGGTAAATGATCCGAATAAATAATAATAATTATAATAATAATAATAATAATAATAATAATAATAATAATAATAATAATAATAATAATAATAATAATAATAATAATAATAATAATAATAATAATAATAATAATAATAATAATAATAATAATAATAATAATACTAATAATAATAATAATAATAATAAGTGCGTCCGGCACAAAAAAAGCTGATACAGAAAACCAGGAGGCTTCCTAGAAGTCAACCCATCAATAGGGATGTACGGAAGATACACAGCGAAAATTATATGCAATGTAGAAAAGTAGCTAAATAGAAAGCTGGAAGATGAATAGCATGGGGAGAGAGAGAGAGAGAAAGAGAGAGAGTGTAAGGGGAGAGTATTATCAGAGATACCCAGCTGATGGTGATATTAATAAATTTGAGATCTTTTTTAATTAATTAACTAATTTTAGAATAGATTGTCAGAATTTTATTTAATGCATTATTAAAATTATATGAACAGCTTAAAACACTATTATTTTTATATATTCAGGTCCGTGAAAGAACAAAAACCTCGATGTGAGACTATAGAAAATAGTGATGCATTCTTATTTAATTTATTTGAAAATATTTATTATATTGCTTATTTATATTTTAAAACAAGTTGAACTTATTTGAAATATTTATATAATATTATTAAATTTTTAAGTATTATTATATTTTTATATTTTATTTATGATCTATAAAAACTGCATTCAGGCATTAATATATAAATTGTGCCGTTTTTAATCAAAAAAAAAAAAAAAAAAAAAAAACTTTATAAATCTTTTCTTTAATCTTCCTCTGTCCGTACGCCAAATGCAACCGTTGTAAAAAGTGTTGAAATTGAATGCAAACATTATTAGCAAAGGATCTGGTCTTGTTGAGGAGTGTTATGGAGACACCTAATAACTTGTGGGGCACGTGGCGGACGGACGTCGTTCGAGGGGTGTTAGGTAATTCACACTTCCTGCCAGGACAACGGCCGGATATCTCGTGCGTAGCTGGAATTTCATTAAATAATCGTTAGTGTAAATCAATTTGTTAGATCAAAGTGAAGAGCGGAAGAGAGCGTGAGAGAAAGAAAGAAAGAGAGAGAGAGAGAGAGAGAGAGAGAGAGAGAGAGAGAGGGCGAGCGCAGGCGGAGGCGACATGGCGACAAATGAAAAGAAAATATGCGACGAAGTTGCTGTTGATGATGATATTATCAATTTGTGCTGCAAATATTTGACAGCAGCAGCAGCAGGAGCAGCAGCCATTGATGGCCAAATTAGAAAACATCAGCACGTGCCACGAACCGCGACGCTTGAAGTGTGAACACGTGCAATCGCTATCAATGTCCAAAATCAACAATATCGAGCGCAATATAAAATATAAATAGAACGAGCTAAATACCTCGCTTAGGGTTAAACTGACAGCGCGGATATCTCTGGCCCCACCTGAACTACTCTGCAGGGGGCACACACACATTAGAATTAGTTTAAATATACATATATATACATGTATGTATGTATGCAGCTGGGCTCTATCGAAAGCTTCATTGCCATAATCGCATTAGGCATTTATACTCATCCTTGAGCAGAGTAAATAAAATACAAATAAAATCTATTCGCCATGGTCTCCGCCATTCAATTGTCCTGTCACTGAGCTGCTGCTGCTGCTGTGAAAAGTACAAGCGTTTGAAATTTAATTTAACGCATTTACATGCGGCTTAAGATTTCAGGGCTTCAGGGCATAGTAAACAAATCAAATATATTTAGGAGCAGCAACTCAAACAAAGGGATGCGACGCAGCAGCAGAAGCAGAAGCAGCAGCAGCAGGAGCAGCAGCAGCGTCGACTGATGTCGAGAGCCAAATGAAATTTACTTCTTTTATTTCGGCACTTGATGTAAACGATGGGCCCAGGTTCAGGACAAGGACAAGCACCAAGAACCAGGACCAGGCCAGGAGCAGGAGCTGCATCTGCGACCCTGCGCACATGCTACAGAGCTCGGACTGCCGTAGGGTGGCGGGTGGTGCTGCTGCTGCTGCTGCTCCTTGATGGCGGTGGTGGTTGAGAGTTAAAAACTCAATATTTGAATAACTTACTACCGTGCGAGTGAACTTTGAGGCGGTGCTCGAGCCAAGGGCTTAAGGGCAGCTACGTCCGATACAGCAGCGACGGCGCAAAAGGACAATTATTTGTTTATGCGTTGTCATTTAAATTGAGTTTTAATGTTGACAACATACAACAGTGACCAAAAAAGAAACGATTGAGCCCGCCTCGAATGTTTGTGTGCCGTTGTGATTACAAACAATGCACAGATACAGCTTCTCTCACACTCACACTCACACTCACACGGACATGGCAAAGGAAGCAGCTCCATACGGCCGTGTAGTGGGCGGCGTAGTGGCATTTATGTGGGCACCATTATTTGCTCTAGGCACGTTCACATTTAAAAGTTATGAGCCCATTATATTCGTAGTAAACACAAATATCCATAATCCATAGCCATGCCTCCTGTGCGACACATGTACGCGTAATTGTTTGTCGATGTCCTCGACTGTCGTGAGAATATTCACTTTGGCCCTCTTCTCGCTCGCCCCATGCTCCTCGCTGCCCGCCCCCACCCACCATTCGCTCTGTTTTGTTTTACTGCGTTTCATGTGCATGAGGAGCGCCTGTTGCGTATTCCACTCTCGGCTACAAATGAAATGCTAGACCAGAGCAACTGTTGACTGTTTCTATGGGATCAAAATTAATGTATATGTAGGGATATATGTATATCCTTATGTAAGTTTCATATATGTATATTTGTTAGTTCAGTAATAAGCTAACCTCAATTATAGGTATACGTAGTACCAGTTTAAGAATCGCCTATCTAAACTATAATTCAATTAACCTATGCATATGTACAGTTGTGTTCATACCAATAGTAGTGAGAGCAGCTCTACTATTTCAATGAACACTGTGGGAACAGCACATTGTATATTAGGTATTTGTATGATCTCCATACAATTTGTATGATCTTGAGAGCTTTGTACATCTGGTTTTTCAATGTGAAAATAGCAATACTGTTCTCTATATATATAATTTTAATAAGCTTCTAGGCAATGAAAACGGTAGTACCATTTTCACTACTATTTCTACATACTTGTACGAAAGCTAAATACTTTCGGGTAGATATTTAAAAAATATAACAATAATAATATAAAATACAAATTTTGCTTTAGTGTGTTTATTTCTTAAGACTTTTCTGTGAATACACACCTACTGATTAATAATTTTTGTATACAGAATAGTGTACTGACCCCTCTGTATACCATAAATTATATATAAAATCGCAGTAAAAACTTTCCTTCCCTCACCTCCTCTTATTTTATTAACCATAGAATTTTCGTTCTTCTTGATTCTAAAATTAGCTCAAATTTGGAATATAAAATGGAAAAGATTCTCTTAAATCGTGACACTCAAAACTCATCGCCAATGATTTGTCAGCATTAATCAGATTAGTTAAGGCCATTAAAGTGGCTGTGCTGCGATTGTGTGCTAAAAACCAAATTCATAACGAGTTTCTAGCAGCTGAAGTGTTTTTGCGCAAAAACTGTAATTTTTATTCATTTCCAGGACGCACTCAGAAGTGGCTGCTAAACGATTATTAGCAATTTGATATAACTGCATGTAAGTACAACACGAGAACAAGTCAACAACGAATTCACACACACACACACACGCACACATACTCAGACACAGCACACAGCAGGCATATGTATGTACACGTGTAGCTACTTACATAAGAGCTTAGCGCGATGCTGTTGTCTCTATAGGTGTGTATGTGTGTGTGTGTGTGTGTGACAGTAAACAGTAGAAAATCACTTCAGTTAACTAAATCGTCGCAACAACCATGCGCCGACTGCGACGCAGCAGCGCACACAGCACGATGCTGCCAAAGTGAGAGACGACAACAGAGCGCGCTCTCTCTCTCACACACACACGCACACTGTTGATAGCGGCCATTGCAAAAGGCGTGCCAGCTGAACTACAATAGCCAATCAGCGTTCAGCTGCGCTATGTGACAGCAGCCGCAACGCGACAGCGACGCCAGCAGCGCAGCCACTGGTATGAGAGCAGAGGCAGCAAGCAAAGGCAAAGACGCAACAAAGGCAGAGGCACAGGCAGAGACAGTGGCTGCGGACGCCATTTGCCGCTGCAGATGCGTGCGGCGCTGAAAGTTAAGCTCATTGCCATATTTTTGCTTTTTTAACTGTTTTTGCTGTCTGCTTTCTGCTTTCTGTTCTCAGCTCTGGCCGGGCGCTGTTCTCTCTTTTGAATTTACTTTACTAACAAAACATGACTGTTGGGAGGCAAAAAGGAAATTGTTTTATCAAATGGGTTTCCTTACGCTTTTTATTATGAAATTAATTTTCAACATCGTTTCGCCGACGTCGCCATCGTCGGCCCTTTTTCCACACATATATATATTTCGCTATACATATGTATATATGTATTTATATATATGAGTAACTCCCGCTCTTTGTGTGTCTCTGTTTACTCAACTTAATGCTTTGCCGTGCCTCGCCTCCCGCCCACAATATTCATAATTCTGTTCCCTTGAAGCATTTAATGGAAATGTTTGCGTAGCTTTGTAGCCCACTTGCCCACCTCAGCGCTCTGGGTACCCGCCTTCCGCCTTCCGCCTCCCACCTCCCAGCTCTCGACTCTCTAACGGCTCTTGATATTAAAATGCAAATCTTGATTATGCATTTAAGTTCTGCAGACAAATTAAATTCATTTGCGACGAGCGTTCATTAATCGAGCCCCATTAGCCCATGCCGAAAGTCCTTTGCTCCTTCGCCCCATGCGCTGCATGTAAATATTTTCTTTTAGTTTTCCATATAGTCGTGCACGGCGTACTTAAGCGCATGTTTAGTGCATTGAAGCAGCTAAAATCGATGGGCATTTGGCATATGGAAGAGCATTTGATGGGCTTCCATTTGCGGAGTGTTGACTTTTTCCATTCTGCAAATCGCAACAACAAATTAATATTGAATGTTGTCAATAAAGCCAAACATACTCTTTTCTTCTATATTGTTCTAACTATTGTGAATGATATGTTAATGTGTGTGTGTGTGTGTGTGTGTGTGTGTGTGTGTGTGTGTGTGTGTGTGTGTGTGTGTGTATTGCGTCATATCTGCCAAGTTATCGCACCAAAGCAGCGAAAGTTACTCAATGCAATTGAAGCCAATGTGAAAATGCACTGGTAAATCAATAACACTGTGCTACAAGTTTAGGAATTCGATTAGCATTAGCAAGAAGTTGAAGTCAAATTCTTCTATTCACATTCTCACCAACTCTTTAAGCACGTTCGTTTTACACTCGCCAGCTGACACACATTGCCGCACGGCACACTCTTGTTGCGCAGTGTAATCGATACGAAATTTAGACTCAAAATAGAATGGCCACTAAGTCAGTTAGCAAGAATGCCAGACAGCTAATTGTAAAATCAGTTTAGGCGCGATTTTCAATGGGCTCACTGCAAAAAGCAAAAAGCTCACAACTAAAAATCAAATAAAAAGAAACCTTAACCAATTATTATTGTAAATAAATAGGAAATATATATATTTTATTAATTGAATATGGTTCAATATCAAGGGAACTCCGGTGCCGGCGGCGGTGGGGGTTAGTATTCCACAACCAACTGTGATTAAATTCTAATTTGTATTTGTATATAATAAGCAACAAATGCTGGCAACTTAGCATTGACTTTAATTTAATCTAAATCTAATTACATAACAACTGAGCATAGTTGCATCAAGTGCAAATAAAAGGAAAACTGAGCTGACAAATTAATGTGATGAGATATTTTTTTTAGAACTAGAAACAACAATTATGGACGATTATATATTATAAAAACTATCAAATGCATTTTACGAACTTCGTCTCTTAATTTAATTAAATTAATAGTTAATATTTGAACGACTAAGGTGTTTGTTTATATTGCTATATATAAAGCGAATAAAAAACCAATTACTAAAAAAGTTATATCCGGAGAGAAGGAGACACGGGAATATAAAATAATTAGCGTGTTGTCACATTTGAGACAGTCCAGTTATTAGTGAATATATTTCAAAATATGTAAAAGTGCTCCAGTTGAGAGTGGCCCACTAGGAGCTACCTACAAAACCCACGAAGCTATAAATTCCCATTTTCCCTAAGTTCAAGGTAAAACAAATTGTGGATGAAACATGTTGCATATGCATGTGGAGCATTGGGGCTCCATAATAGATCTGTGTTTGGCATACATATACTACTTATATATCTGCCTATAGAGGTCTCCATGTCCAGAGTCCCATTCTACACTTCTATTAGCACATCAAATGCAGATCAATTGCACATTATTTATCAAAAATACATATACTATTTGTTGAGAGCGTGTATTATTGATAAATAATGTACAATTGATCTGTATTTGATATGCTAATAAAAATACAAAAGTCAATAATAAAAGTTCTAGAATTGTCTCTGCCAAAGAGTGTTACAAGTTTGTCGCACAGCTCCTACAAAATAATATTAAATAAAAAGGAGTACTACGAGAGTTCATAGTTATATCAACTCATTCACATAATATCAAAAATAAATGAAGAGCAAAATTAAACGTCATCAATTTAATAAGAAAGCTTTATAAATTTCCAATGAAACTCACAGTTAAATCTACTTTAATAAGTGGAAAGCATTAGAAAGATAAATAAATGATAGAATAAAATGATAAGATAAGAGAATGGCGCATGGCTCAAATATTACAAGAGAATATTACAGATGTTATGATTTTATCGTATATACACAAAAATGTGTATGTAGATGTATTAGAGTACGTGTGACACTCTCTATGGATGTATAGATTTCTCTCTACATAGATATACAGACTTCTCTTTCCATATACATATGTATATTAAGATGTGCCTAGCCGTCCACAAACTTGCGTTTCAGTTTTTCTTTTCGTCTGTTTCTGTTTCTCATTCTCTCTATGCCCCTCTTCCATCCATTCCTTCCTCTCTCGCTCTCCAATCCTCACCTCTCTCTCCCCCTCTCACTCTATCTTCAACCCCAAATCCCACTCGTTCCGCGCCCAAACCATTTCCCTCTCGTTTCGTCCCTTTCTAACCAACTCTTCGTCTTCCAGAGCACATTCACATGGTCACCTTGGATAAAACGGGCAAGAAATCCTTCGGCATTTGCATTGTGCGCGGCGAGGTAAAGGATTCGCCGAATACGAAAACAACTGGCATATTCATAAAGGGCATCGTGCCCGATAGTCCTGCGCATCTCTGTGGCAAACTGAAGGTCTGTAGCTAGGATCATGCAGGAACTGGGTTTACTCAAGCGACCAAATTTGCAGGTGGGAGATCGCATTCTATCGCTGAATGGCAAGGATGTGCGGCATGCCACGGAGCAAGCGGTCATTGATCTGATCAAGGATGCGGATTTCAAGATTGAGCTGGAAATACAAACATTCGACAAGAGCGATGAGGCCACCAAAAGCAACGATCCACGCAGCAATGGCTACATGCAGGCCAAAAACAAATTCAATCAAGGTGAGAAGCTTTCATATTGATATTATAGTCCTATATCTGGTTGTACTCTTCCAGAGCAAACATCCAGCAATAATATGGGCGGCATGGGCATGGCCAGGCAGCCGACTGTGCGTAACGATCCGAAGCGTGGTGCAAACTTCGCAGCTTCCACTCGGGTCAAACATGTGCCGCTCAACTACGAAGAAGACGATGAGGATACGCGTGATATGACCGGACGCATACGTACACCGGCGGGCATTGAGGTATAGACACACGCGTAGACTCTATCCCATATCCCTCTCATCACATGATTCCCTTCTGTTCAGATCGATCGCGCTTCTGCGGGCAACTGCAAGCTGAACAAGCAGGAAAAAGATCGGGACAAGGAGCAGGAGGATGAGTTCGGTTATACCATGGCGAAGATCAACAAGCGCTATAACATGATGAAGGATCTGCGTCGCATCGAGTTCCAGAGGCAGGGCAACGTGCCGCTGGGCATTGCATTGGCTGGCCACAAGGACAGACAGAAAATGGCCTGCTTTGTCGCCGGTGTGGATCCGAATGGCTTGCTGGCCAATCTGGATGTGAAGCCGGGCGACGAGATCGTCGAGGTCAATGGTAATGTACTGAAGAATCGCTGCCACTTGAATGCCAGCGCCGTGTTCAAGAACGTTGAGGGCGAGAAGATCGTGCTGATTACCTCCCGGCGCAAGCCCAACGATGAGGGCATGTGTGTCAAGCCCATCAAGAAGTTCCCCCCATCTACAGATGAGGCAAGCCCAGATAAGCTATTGCCTGTTCAGCTTTTAACCTTGATCATATTTGCAGACGAAGTTCATCTTTGATCAGTTCCCCAAGGCGCGCTCGGTTCAGGTGCGCAAAGAGGGCTTCCTGGGCATCATGGTCATCTACGGCAAGCACGTCGAGGTGGGCAACGGCATCTTTGTATCTGATTTGCGTGAGGGCTCCAATGCAGAGCTGGTAAGTCTTGGCCGAGTTCTGTCTGCTGTGCCAAGGAGTCAGCTGCTCATACCCACGCTCTCTCTCTCTCTCTCTCTCTAATCCCAACAGGCGGGCGTCAAAGTCGGTGACATGCTGCTAGCTGTTAATCAGGACGTGACACTGGAGTCGAACTATGATGAGGTATGGGCATAGAGCTAACGAAACTGATGAGTATGGTTTCACTAATATATATTCCTATAGGCGACTGGACTACTAAAGCGTGCCGAGGGCGTGGTCACCCTGATTCTGCTCACACTCAAGAGCGAAGAGGCCATCAAGAGCGAGCGCGAGGCAGAGGAAAAGAAGAAAGAAGGTAAATATGTCTTTAACTAAATGATAACTTAACTCTACGCTATTCCCAATGCTTGATCATTTTCTATTAATTGTCAGAGGCCAAAAAGGAGGCGGAAAAGCCACAAGAGCCAGCCACAGCTGAAATAAAGCCAAACAAGAAGATACTCATTGAGGTGAAGGTGGAAAAGAAACCGTTGGGCGTTATAGTAACCGGTGGCAAGAACAACTTCGTCAAGGTGAGTGGGCAGACACACCTACACTACTGGACACCCGCACACACTATGTATCTCTATCCGCCTGGCCTTTACAGACTGGTTGTGTCATCACACACATTTATCCGGAAGGCGCCATCGCGGCTGACAATCGCCTGAAGATCTTCGACCACATTTGCGACATCAATGGCAACCAGGTGCACTGCGAGAGCATGACCACGCTGAAGGTGCACCAGCTGTTCCACATGTCCTACGAGAAGAATGTCACCTTTACAGTTTACCGTGCCGATCCGCCGGAGCTCGAGAAATTCAATGTGGACTTTATGAAGAAGAGCGGCAAGGAATTGGGACTTTCGCTGGCGCCCAATGAACGCGGCTGCACCATCTCCGAAATCGTATGTATCAACGGGATACCAGGAGTATTCATTTAAACACATTTTCTTGGCAGATACAAGGACAATATCCGGAAATCGATAATAAGCTGCAACGCGGCGACATTATAACCAAATTTAACGGCGATGCGCTGGAGGGTCTGCCATTCCAGGTGTGCTATGCATTGTTCAAGGGCGCCAACGGAAAAATCTCGATGGAGGTGACACGGCCAAAGCCCACGCTGCGAACGGAGGCGCCCAAGTAGAGGACGAGCGAACGGAATTCATCCACTGTAGATGCGTGTTAGTGCCATGAAAAATAAAACAATCTAGAATCAGTTCTAATTTAATAACATCATGTGTTCCATTATTGTGGGTTTATTTCAAATTTGGACACTGCTTATGCTATAGAGCTTGCATTCGATGCGATACGGGGCCATAGATCAGCGCATTCCTTGGCAACCGGCCCGGTTATGGCCGAGCCTTTCATTTCGCCTTTATTGTTTACAATGACCCCCGCATTATCTTCAAAGTATATAAACACCCCGTCCCTCCTCCTGAACGGCTTCCGCTGCCGAATGACAACGGCAGGCATAACCTAAAAGTAAACACGCGTTGCAAAAAGAGAAATAAACAAATATTAATAACTCGATAATTAATGGAAATTGAGCTAACTATAGCCGCTTTTCGCACATGCGAACGCACACGCACACGCGCACGCAAAAACACAAACACCGACACACACATTGAGCATCGACTCATTTTTGTTACAGAAAGCAATAAGCAGTATATTTTGCACAATTTCACTTTATATTTCTAAAGACTGCGCCGACTTACCTTCTTTCTCAATTCAGGCTTGCCCTTCTTGACGGTGGCAACAAACATGTCACCGACACCAGCCGCGGGCAGACGGTTCAAGCGACCGCGAATGCCGTGCACAGCAATAACGTACAGGTTCTTGGCACCTACAAAATTTTATTGGAATATTTTATTGATTGCACTGCATTTGCTTGGATTTGTTTGTTTTGTACATTACCTGTGTTGTCAGCGCAGTTCATAACAGCGCCTACGGGCAAACCTAGGGAGATGCGGAATTTGCCTCCCGCGGTACCACCACGTCCTAATTGACAAAAAACACAAATAATTAGTTAAACACTTGTATTGCATTAAACACATCATTATATCATTGCTATTTTGCATTGATTGATCGAGTTTTTCACTATTTATTCGGATTTAATTTTTGGAAAATACCTCTCTTCGACATTTTGCTGCTTGTTCGGAACCAAAAGGAAGTAAAAAGAAAGAGCTGGTTCGCCTACCGAACCACAGCCAACTTAACTGGAATGGTAATCGTAATCGACAGCGTTGCCACTGCAAGCTTTGAATGAACTGGTTTCAGCTCCGAAGTGCAAGGCTGCCAACTTTCTTAAAACGAATAAGTTGATTTGCAGCGGTTATTAATATAGTGACGTGTTTTATGATTATTTATTTTAAATTTATGGCATATGTTGTAATTAGAATTAATATTGATTTCTAAAATATTTTATACAGCTATTTTAATAGGCACTACTACAGTACACATCTATTCGAAAATTGTATTTATAATTGTTTATTTATGGTATAATTGCTTAAAAACAGTATTACATGTGTTTTAATTTCGGCTTATAAAGGAACTAGTTTAATTAGTTACAAATGATCGATCAGCAGGTCTTGAGGTTTTGACCGCAGCCAACTTCAGTCACGCGCTAAGATTCTAAAGTTCATAATTTGTGGAAGACCAATCTGGAAAATGGGCGACGACGGCTTTCTAAGTTACGTCAAAAGAGTTATTCATTCATTAATAGTGTCGACGCCGGACCGCGTAACTATAGAAAGATTAAAGCGAGACTACGAAAGCGAGGAAGGCTGTTCAGTGCCCTTCCACAGGCTCGGCTTCAAAGACATCGAAAGCTTTTTGCGCTCAATTCCCGACACAGTTGAGGTAAATTTGCATTTTAAAGGCTCTCAGGTACATGTGTATATTAAAGAATATTTATTTATTCCTCAGTTATTCGGCTACGGGCCGATGGCATACGTCGTGGCAAAGAGGAACGCTAAGACCGCCCACATCCAATCCATGGTGCAGTGTCAAAAGAGGCCAAGCAAAGCAAGAAATCGTGGCAAACCAAAATACTGCTATCCCTCAGAACGATCTGACATCGTGTTTATCAATGAGTATCACAAATCGAACAATGTGCAACTGAATAAGTACAGCAATTACAACAATCAATATAATGGAAGTCATCGAACGCTCAACTCCAATTTATCAGCTGATAAATATGCCAAACAACATTCGCAAAATCAAGCTTCAGTTGTTCGCCAGCAAAATATAACAAAAGAAACGAATTCTATAACTAATTTGCTTGCAAAGTGTATGATTGATAATGTTGGGAACTCTTGGTTGGCTGCAGAAAACAGTTTGCAAAGTTATGTTAAAAAAGACGAAATTGCCGGGACTCCAGATAAACTCAAGTTGGCAAACCAATCTCCCTCAAAGGAACATCAAATAATCAACAATCCGAAAAGCAGCACAAAATATATATCTTCTGATGAGGGTTGCGATGAAGAAGATGTACCGGAATATTCTGTGGTATCAAAAGTTCATTATCTATGTTTTTTTATATACAAATTAAATATTGTTTTTATTTTAGGATAAACAAATATTGAATTACAATTATGCAGAGGTTGCCGCGTGTACCAATGCAATCAATGTTGAATCCAACATTCAGAGCAGTTGGACAGAGCAGCCTATTGATATAGCATTTTGCTCCTCGGATGAAGGTAGTGAATCGGATGCCATTCCGGTCTTTGCTGTGGTAAATATACATTGTAATTAGCTATAATGCATTAATAAAGTGAACTCTGATTATTATTTACAGCACTCTAATCACCCTTTACTAATATGTTTCTTATTCCAGGACCAAAATGTCTTGAGTGTGGAGTATCCTAGGGATGCAGTTAGCTTTAATTACCAATTGTCCAAACAAGATGTACATAAAAAATTTAAATTGGATGAACGCGTTGAAGTGCAGCTTGTGACGGTAGAAAATCACAGTTATATTGTATATAATCACTACAATAAATACTCTGTATCAACAGGTGGCTAGTCCGCACAGCTTCTATTTTTGGCTGCATGACGAAGAATACGAGCACTACAAAAGCATGTCCTGCCGCATGCAGTACGTATATTTTGAATGGTTATATCATAACAGTAATTTGCTGGCTCTTTTGCAGACAGTTCTACGGCAACATCAATGAGTACAGCTATACAATTCCATTATATTTAATAATGGTAGGTCATTTGGGTGCTGTGTATGTGAGGGACGAGATTTGGCATCGCGCGAAAGTGTTAAATATCAAAGCTGGCAGCATAATGAATGTGGAGGCAAGAACTTGAACTCCTTCTGTTATTCATAATGTATTTATTGAACTTGTTCAACAGGTAGAACTTATAGATATGGGCGACCGAATGTGGATACGTCATACTGATCTGAAGTATTTGTGCAGGGACTTTGCCAGATTGCCACCTCAATGCTGGCCCGGAAGGCTGGCCTGCATCACTCCCAGGCAGGGTCAATGCTTTTCTATGGAGGCCAGCAACTACTTTTACGATATTGTCTGCTATCGTAGACTCTTTGCGAAAATTGAGAAGATAAACGATGCTGTAGGGCCTTAGTTAAGCATTATATATGTTTGTTTGTCAGCTAATATGACATTCTTTATATTTTAGGACAATACCTGCACTATGATACTGGTTGATCCGAATAGTTCGCTGCATACCAAGAACATTAACATGGCACTCATCGAGTCTGGTTGGGTGCGTCGCTGTTACAAACCATGAAATCAATTTAGAACTCAAATAGAGCTAGCTAAAAAGTTGAAGTTTTTTGTTTTGTTTTCCTATTAACTAGTTTTACAAACGAACTTACACTTACAGTAATGTAAATTGAAAGAAATCATTTAAGTTTTATGTTAAGGCAAACGCTGTCCTTCTGCTTTTCATTTATTAGTTTACGTATAATAAAATACTAAGTTACATAAATCTTGAAACAAGTTGTTGTTGTTGCTGTCTAGTCGCTTGATTTATGTTTTCAAAATAAGACAAACAAAGACGCATGAACTACGCAAAAAGATCTCGCTCGCAACTAAATAGTATTTCTTGAAACATAATGCTCAAATTATAGTTTTTGCAATAAATACATTTTTTTTTTGTTTTTTTTTTCTTTTTTGTTTAACTGAATCGTCATAACAATTCCCTATAAAAGACAACATTATCTATTAATGTAGTTTGTATATATGTATGTATGTATGTTTTGTGTGTTTGTATGCTTGTGTGTTGTGTATATAGTCAATGCTTATGTATGTTGCTTGCTGCTGCTGCTGTTGTTGTCGTTGACGGCAACCTGAGGTTTTCTTTTCTTTTTCTTTAGGTGTGTTTTTTTATTTAATTATTATTATTATTATTATTATTATTTTTTTTTTTTTGAGGCTGCTCTACTACTTTGTGTTAGTGTTTACTCCTCCTTTTTATTAATTTTTTTTCTTGTAGTGGGTGAAAAACTAATAGTTCAACTACTAATGCATTTCGTTAAATTTGCTTTTGCTTCATCTTTTTTTTTTATCATAATATATTGTTGTGTTTACTCATATTGCTGAGTGTTTTCATTTTCTTTTTTTCATTTTTTTGCAATGCGTATTTAAATATGCTATATAATCGCAATAATACATAATTGTTGTTTGTTTGTTTGTTTGTTGGTTGCTCTTGAGTACATAATAGCTACGCGCGTTTATATTTGTTTTTGTAATTTCATTTTCTTTCCGTTTCTTTCTGTGTTTTGGGTTTGTTGTATGCATAACGTAACAAGTTTTCTTTTTATCATAAGTTTATGCACGTATGTGTGTGTGTATGTTTAACTACAGGTGTGTATGTGTGTGTGTGTGTGTGTGTGGGTTTGAGTGTGTGGCTGTCTGTTTGTTAGTAGTTCTATAGGACTAACTCCTATGTAGCAAATTCAAAAGTCTATTCACTTCGTAATCGTTACAATATCGTGGGCATAAAACTTATATACTTATATGTATGTAACAGTAGGTGTGTCTGTGTGTGTGTGTGTGTGTGTTTTCTCTCTATGGCCGTGTTTCATATCTGTGTGAATGCTTTAACTGGCTGCTGAATTTTGTTTCTTTGTTTTTTATCGTATAAGTTATTTTTATGTACTCATCTTTTCTTTTTTTTTTTTTTAGTTTTTCATTTTTTTCAATTCTTATATTAAAGTTCATCACAGTTAGCGGAGCTGAAATTATGAATAATTATTGAGGACATTGTTGTGTAATACGTTTTCTCTATCTCATTTTTTTCTCTTTTGTTTTTGTTGTTGTTGTCTTAATTTTTTTCTTCTACTAAATCGCAATTGCATATATATGTAGACTACTATAAATTGATTCAGTGTACTTTTTTTTTGGGTTTTTTCTTCTTTTTTTCACTAATTATTATATACGCATGTGTGTGTGTCTGTGGGTGTGTGTGTTTGCTTGTAGTGTCTATGGGTGTATTACTATTTGTTGTTTGCTTGTTTTTGGGTTTTGCGAACCGCTATTCAGATGGTTGCTCGTTGCGTGCCATTTGGGCTAATCATGATGCCTCAGTGTCATGGAGTATTGCCCTCGAATAGAGCTCGAAACTCGCCGCTCCGTGGTCGGGGCAGACCTTCGCGTATCGTTTGCACCGGCTCAGCAATGCTCGACTCTGACCCATGCAGTAAATTCTCCTTGAGATCCATGTCACTGTAAGAGGTATAAGAGTATTGTATAAGAGTGATATATAGAAATGCTTTATAAGAGTAGACTCTTAAGCTAGAGCATAAACGTATTTTATAGGAATTTTATGGTCGAGTATTGTTTAAGACTATTATATCTGCATATATATATTATATATACGAGTATTACATTATTTTATTAGAAGAGTAGTATTAAAAGGTATTGAATAAGAGTACCATATATAAATATTTCGTCCGACTACCATACAAGAGTAGTGTAGAAGACTATTATATAAGAGTCTTATGCAATTTTATAAGACTATTATTTATCTAGATCATATTGGTGTTTTATGTAAGAGTAGAGTATTAGACTATTGTATAAGACTTTTGTATAACAGATATTTGTCATTACTTACTCATCTTTGCAGTCATCGGCCTCGGCGGCCAATGCATTGACCACCGCCGTAATTGTATTCGATTCTGGATTGCTTAGTTGCTCATCCTTTTGTTGCATTATGTTTGGATTTTTGCCAATCTTGTTTAGCCGCTCGGCAGCCACGGTTTCCATGGTCTTGCGCATTAGCGGATACTGATCCAGAACGCAGTTGAAATGATCCACGCTCAACGAGAATAGATTGCAATAGGTTTCGGCTCGCACGCTGGCCACACGACGCGCATTGGTCAGCAAACAGATCTCACCGAAATAAGATCCATCCGATAGTGAGGTGGCAACCTATGGAACATTGACAGATGGATACCCTATAACAGATTCTAGTGTGGCATACTCTACACATACCTCGCCGTTGGCCATGACAATGTCCACCACGCCCTCCTGTATGAAGTACATCTTTGTACCGATCGTGCCCTCCTTTATGATAATATCACCTGAGTTGGAGAGGAGTTTACGATTAGAGCTCTGGCTAATGAGTCTTTATAGCGTGTATCGATATACCTGGTTGGAAAACTTCGTATTTCAGTTTGGTAACTACGTCGGAAACAAAATTCGAATCGGCATTAGCAAAAAAAGGCACTGACGCCACGAGGGATCTGTGGAGCAAACATTATATAGACATATAGTAAGAGATATATGTAGATATACAATTGGTGGCTGCTGCTAACTGCGAAATATTCTTAGGGATCTCCCACCTGCAATTATAGTTGATAACATCCTCGCGCAGCTTTTCGCTCAACTCGCCCAGTATTAACTCTTCATCGAAGAATTTACCCTGGTACCGATGCTCGAAATATTCCGTTATACGCTGTCGCATATCGCGCGGCAACTTGCGGTAGGCCATATACTCCTCCACCTGTTTGACCTTCTCGCGATACTGCCGCCTGCTGGAGTCCAAGCTCTGTATTAGATTGGTCGCATGACCAAGGAACAATGCATAACATGTGGCGCCCGATATCATCGATAGCATCGTTAGCCACATATCCGTCAGTGATTGTGGTGGAAATCTGCAAAGAGTAAAGTGACAAAACGTATAATACATATATATAAGAGATAGAAGAAGAGATAGAATTTAATTTTCTATTTAAAACCATATTAGTTTAAATATTAAAAATACAAGTAAGAAAATATTCAATATTATTTTGAGATATTAAACAAAAATATAGTCAATTAAATGCAGTTTCTCAAAATACATTGTATATTACAAATATAATATTAATTATTAATTATTATTATTATTTATATTACTCACCTGCCGTATCCTATGCACAGCATATGTGACATGGCTTTGAATAATGCCCATGAGTACTGCTCCAGCCAATATGATTCCTGCATATAACATAGTCTTAACTAATTTCTTGTTCCTCTTTTTTAATATAATTTCATATATTTAGAGAGTTCATACCTGTAATTCGTTGATGGATACCCAGGAATTAGATGGAAAACCCTGTAACATTGGCACTAAGAACTGCAAACAGCCGCTCCAGTGTCCGATGAGGAGCATCATGCAAATTAAATTGAAGATCCTCATAAAAACCGAGGCCATATTGAGGAACTGCAACCAGATTTATCAATAAGAGTGCACATCAACTTAAGCCCAGCACCGCATTGTCTATTACATGTATGTGTTTGTGTGTGTGTGTATGTGTATGTGTGTGTCTGTGTGTGTATGTGTGTGTGTGTGTGTATTACAATTGTGAGTTTCACATTTAAATTACAACGAACCAAATCAAAACTATGCCAAGTCAAATAATAATGGAAACCAAGATTTAAATTAAATTTTTGGAACGCTTTTTAGTAGGCTTTTTCGACTTCCAGCTGCCAATTACTTTGAGCCAAAGCAAACTAATAAATAAACCAAGCCACAGCCAGAGAAGGAAATCAAGAAACAAAAGGCCGAATTTTCAAGAATTTCGTGTGCTGGCAGCTGATGCTCGCCTCACAGTGGCGCACAGAAGTATGCAACACTCGAGCTCAGCATAAGCTGCCAATTCGTTTGGCCACACACACACACGCACACACACTCGCACGCACACAGCTGGCTGTAGTGGTAGATGCAGACAGTGGAAAATCGCTATCAATCCATACACAAATTAGGCATAATTAACTCAAGGATTATAAATTAATTGTGAGTCTAATATTAGGCAAGTGTAATACAACCTGAGCGCAAGGAATAAAAACATTTCTACGTAGTTTTTTTTTTTGTTTGTTTAGTGCAAATCAGCTGATATTATGGTACAAGTGCTCATCTTAACTTTTGCTCAGAGTTCCAAAAATAAATTGATGCGTAAGTAAAAACGAGTATTATATATATATATATAATGTAAACTATAAGTAAATATATATATACACACATTATATATATATTTAATTATGCTCATTATTCCAGAAGTATTTTACAATCAAAAGCGTTCTTCTTATCCCAGTTGTTAGTGCTACGTTTTCTGTACAGAAGTTTAGAACGAATAACAAGAGGGAAGAGGTCAAACGTAAAAAACCATAAACAGAAACTGAAACAGAAATAGAAACTAAATAAAATATATATGTATATTTAACCCATGGACAGAGTAAAGAGTAGCAAAAAACGGGTGTATTGCATTCAAGTATTTTATTGTTGTTGCTGTTGTTTGCGTGTGTATCAGTTGTATGAAATATTACAGGGTATTATGCCATAATGCCACGCCTTTGCAATCTTCTGCCATCTTCATTGACCTTCGCGGTTTTATTTACACAGACTTACGGAACGAGGAGATCGCCACGCGAGTCTTTAGCTGAAATCTTTTGTACAACAGAAAACACAAGAGAGAGAGAAAAAGGCAAAGGACATAGAGAGAACAGAAAAAACGTAACGCAACGTAAGCCCATAACCAAACCAATCAAATAACAAACGAAATAAAACAAAAACAAGAACAACAAAAACATAGAAACCAACGCAACGAACGGTAAACATATTTGTAATTGGCAGCAGTAGCAGAGTTTTATTAGTAGTAGTAGTTGTAGTAGTAGTGGCAGTAGAAGAGAGTAGAGTAGAAGTACAGAGAGAGACAGAGAGAGAGAGAGAGTATAAGAGCGTAGAGCGTAGAGTTGCAGCAATAAAGCGCGCGCCGAAACAAAAGCAAAAGCATTGATTACGTTTGTGTTTGGTAGTGTTTATTGTTGTTGTTGCTGTTGCTGTTGCTGTTTGTTTTAATCTTGCTTATTACGGTTCTTGTAGCATTGTTTATATATTATTATTATCATTATGCTTATTTATATTAGATTAGATTAGGCGCTAGATAGTGTTTGTGTTGCGATAGCGAAAGCGTTTTTACTTGATTTGCATTTGCATTTGCCCACAAATGTATGCTATACAATACGTATAAGACTTGATGTGTATATGTAGTATATGTATGCAAGTAACTACTGGATATGTACGTATATGCATTGTATCGGATTTGTAGTACAGTGTTCATGTTCGTGTTCGTGTTCGTTGTTCAGCAGCTGTCCGATAGCCGTTCAGCTCTGTTGCTGTTATCATCATCATCATTATTATCATTACGATCACTGTGTATTTGTGTATGTGTGTATGTGAGCAGGTTCGCTTGCTTATTGGAAATTGTCTTGAACAGTTGCTGATGCGATATATACAATTTATCAAATGTCTACAAGTATTTTATATCCTTTATTTATCGCTGTCTTTGTTTGCCGTAAGTATTTGCCGCAGTGCTTAAGCAAAAAGCATGGAACAGATTTATATATATATATATATATATATATATATATATATATATATGTATATGTATATACTCTTCTTCATTGTTTTTTACATGTGTTTTTGTCATTCGCATTTGATTTAATATCTGTGGCACTCGAAATACATCTTGCATTTGTCTCTGTGTTTAGATGCAATTCACACAGGCGTTCTTTAACTACTATTTACACTGTACTAACTAGAATAAAAAGAAATCAAAGCAAATGAAGAAGAAGAAGAGTAATAGTACTAGAACTCAAGTCTTAAGCTTATCCTCGGCTAAAGACATGCTCATGCATGAGGTCTACGGCTAGCTAGACTAGAGATAGTTAAATCGGAAAGAACAGAGCTAATTGGTACTAAATACAGCCTTCAATAGCTATCGGACAAGTGCTGCAGCATCTCAAATCAAATCATTTCTAACCTCATTTCGTGAAGTGCATAAAAACAAACTTCGATCGAATCGAAGTTGGCGCAAAATTCTATTCAATTTGTATTATTATTGTTTCGTTTGTTTGTTTTATTTTTTATGCATCAAATCAAGAAAATATATGTATGTATATCAATGAATCAATCAATATTTAGTTATATGCATGTATATAAAAAGGCAGTCTTAGAAAATTTACAGAATGTACGAACGAACATTAAAATTCAAGCAAACATGATCAACGAACAATCGAACAATCGAACGAACGAACGAACGAACGAAATATGCACTAAAACTCAATTTTGGTTCAATCATATCTCAAAAAGAATGTGATCTATGTTGCACCAATAATACATAATTATAATGTCAATCAATCAAGGCTTTTTGTTTTTGTTTTTTTTTTTATGTTTATCAAAATTATTTTTGTTTGATAGTGTTTTGATTTTTATTTGATAAAAAATCTTAAAGTTTTTTTTTTTTTGTTTTTAGTTTTGTTTTGGTTCGTTACCTTGAGAATTAGGTTGCTTTTTGTCAAGCCATCTTTGTCTTTTCTATGCATTCTCCCTCTGCGATCAGCACTTTTTTTCTGTAGATTCTGGAGAATCTAAAACCATATATATACACAGGTATTATAAGCCCTGGATTGGCTAAGGTTTTTAAAAAGTTTTGGGTTTTCTTGTCTGATTTTGATAAGCAAATTGTTTGTTTGTTTTTTTTTTTTTTTTTTTGAGAACTTCTTGAATACTTATATATATATATATATATTATGACAGATATATATATTTATTTTGGTTTGTATAAAGTTGACGTTTTCATTTTAAATTTTTTATTCAAATAAATACATATGTATATATAAACATAAAACAATAAATTGAGTTCAAGTTTCCGTTGTTCTTTTTTGAATATTTTTTGGGTGACGTTGCGCAAGTAAAGTAAGTGTTGAGGAAATTAAAAAGCATTTTCCAACACTTGAAAATTAATTGAAATGTTTCTCAGTTGCGACTTGGAAGAAAGTCTTCAGAGATTTTCTTCTCTTTGTACATTGTGCAATGAAGAATTTGTTTGAATTTTCAGTGCTTTATAAAGTCAGCAAGAAATGAAACATTCAAATGAAGAAGAGACACAATAAATATGAATTGAAGCAAAAAACGAAATCATATAGAACAAAATACAGAAAAATATAAAAACACAGAAACAAAAAATGAAATTTTCCCCTGCGACAGAGCGAAGTTTGAAGCGTTTTTGTGAGAATGTTGTGGAGAGAGAGAGGAAGAGCGTTAGAGAGAAAGAGAGAGACGGCTCGCGATTTGGGTTTGTTGTGAGTTGTTGTTGTTGTAGTTGTTTCACACTTGAGGGGAAGTATTGGACCTGGACGTGGACTTAGACTTGGACTAACTGGGCTTGAAGCACAACGCATCACAAGTTGGAAAACAAATACGTTTAAGATTTACAAAACTTTAGATTATGTATTATTAATATTATTATTTTTTTCTTTTTTGGTTTTAATCGTTTTTTATTTTGATTTTTTTTTTTTTTTTTTTTTGGGCTTTTGTACAGCGTTGGTTTGGACACAAATATATATATATACTTGGGAAGGTAAGGAAATAACTGAAATCAACTAAAACGATAAACATCGAGTATATTCTAAAACATTTAACAACTGAAAATGTATTTTTCGAATAACTCCTATGGAATATTGAATGTTAAAGCCTAAAAACAGAATCAGAGAAGACTGAGCACTTTGGACTACATATATAGACAACTTGGATCACTGTTAGCTGTTCGACTGACTGTACTAAAGCCTAAAAACCCAGAGCTAGGTTTTCATGTTCATCTCTTTTCATTTTTTTATCATTCTTTTAATTGGTGTATTATGAATATATATATATTGAGGGTCAGGTAAAGAACCAAAATTGTGTTGCGAACTGAAAAACTGATTTGGTAAACGAAACAAATCGAAATTGAAATTAAAATCGAAATTGAAATATATATATATAGCATATATCATTCAATATGACTCAAATAAATATATATATATTACTTTTGAATATATCTTTTGCTATGCAAACCAAAAGTCAAACAAATTGCAGAAATAATAATCGAATCGAATCGGAATTGTATACTTACATAGACCTCCTCCCATTGCGACACGTAGCGGACGAGGCGGGAGAGACGGAGCAGGCGAACTAGAGAAAGTAATTTAGCTAGACGGAGGATGCGCAAAGCGCGTCCGGCATGCAAGATTTGAAAAGAATCAGAGAAATCCTGCAATTTCATAATCTTAATCAAAATGTTGCGTACTGTTTCTTTAAATACAATAAACTTACTTGATTGAAAATTAAAAATATATAATCTAAGGGTATCGACGAAATCAGATCGAGAAAAAACCAGGTTCTTAAATAGTGTTTAGCTATAAGCTTTGGATCCAATATTACTTGTTCAGCGTTGTCTTGTTGCATAATTCCTGTAATTGCGAGAGCGAGCGGAAGAGAGAGAGAGAAACAATTAACAGAAGAATTTCAATCAAGGTGGAGGAATTTCGAAAATTCCACTCTATATACTGGTATGTACATATATAGTAATTGCCATGTGCACACATTACCTGTTCTAAAATTGACTACAATATCTATTAAAAAAATAGTATCACTTAGGCAGTTGAAGGCAATCCATCGTGTGCTCAGATCATCGTTGAAGAATGATATTGCGACTGGCAGGATAATAAGATTTGCTACTAATAATAAAAGCATGCAAAGGTCCCAGTAAAACCTGAAAGAACAATAGATGTATATATAAAAGAAATGTATAAATATAGTATATAGATTGCGTCACCCACCTGAATGAACTGCACGGGTGTATTACCCAATGCCCGGAAGTTTTCTGACGTATGCGTTCTTTGACCAAGGCCTTGCGGCTGCCAAATAATTTCATGGCCAGACGATTGTCTGTCGGCTGGAACCATGATTGCAATTGACTTTTTAGGAAATTGGCCGAGACTTTTTCCGATACTATCGGTATATTGGGCATTGGCTCCTCTTTCGGAGTGCCGTACAACGACACATCATCAAAGTGTACCTGCAAGATGCAAACGCCGATTAATACACACACTGATTCAACTGCCATTAAGGCCTAATTCTGTCTATTCTCTTTCGCTGAAATGCTACCAAGATGATGATATATGTATATGACTAGATGGTATTGTTAATTAGTTAGTTAGTTTGACTGTTTGGGTTAGCCTGCTCTAGTTGTTTAGGAAAAACCTTAGCTCTTGCCATTTCGGTTCCTTGGTCGCATATTAGCAGCGCCTCATCATCGAAAGCGGTGACCAGCGAGTCGGTGCAGGTATTCTCGAATGAAATGCGCAAGTCGTTCTCATTCACATTCAATACGGAGCAGTATGAGCAGCGCACTGATTCTTCGCTATCGCCGTTCAGCAGGCTGCAGCACAATTATTGATAAAAAGTACAAAATAAAAACACAATCATCATAAATAAACATGAATAGGAAATGCAACTAAATATGTATATAGATATAAATATATATATATATATACATATATATATATATAGAAGATATATTGTATTACAAGTACGAGCTTAAGGTAAGCGAGTGAAAGTAACGGGTATGCCGGGTTTTAATTCTATTTATATTTGTAGTTTTTTTTTGTTTTTAATTCTCATAATTGTTGCACACGCACAATGCACGATTCGCACTCGCAACTGCTGTTGCTGTTGCTGTTACTGTTGCAGCTGCAGCATCCAGATCTCTCACCTTGCGCATTCGGTGATTGTCAAGGTCTTTGGCTCGTTGCGGAAACGAAATCGCGTGGTCTGTGTGCTCCGCGCTCTCGCCGGCGATGGCTGTTTGTCTGTCTGTCTCTATTGTTTGGTAAAGTAGAAGCGTGCAATGATATTTTTTTCGTGTTTTTGTATTTCTTGCTTTTTTTGTTGTTGTTGTTGTTGTTCTTGTTGTTGTTGCTGTTCTGCTTCACACTCAATTGAGTGTAGTTTTTAAATGGGAAAGCTACGTTTTAATTAAGCCTGTTGAAGCTGATTTAATTTAATCTTCGCCTCGCATTAGCCTAATGAATTTATTACGATAGATTATTATTATTATTATTATTATTATTTTTACTATTGTTATTATTATTAGTGTGCGTGCGCGTCTTTTGTATAGCCTCGAAGTTAAGGAACAACAAAAGCGCTTCGAATTTTACACAGCCGATCGGATAACTGTTATCCGTTGGTTATCCACTGCCAGCCACTGTTATCCACTGTTATCCAATACATTTCGCATGCTTTTGTTGTTGGTGTCTGCAGTTTTTGGTTTTGATTGCGTTTTCGTTTCGTTTCGTTTCGTTTCGCTACGATTTGCTTTCTCTGCTTCTTTTGTGGTTGGCGTTTAATTGTTAGAGGAAACTTGAAACGTGCTGAAGCAGCTGTTCGCACTGATTTGACTTAACGTTATCGCTGTTCACAATTATACAGAAGTATGTTTGTGTATGCGTGTGCGTTTGCATGCAGTTTGCTCTATATACCATAATTTGTCACTTTCAGTTATTACAAGCCCGCTAACCGAGCGCAACTAAGTAACAATGTGCGGCCAGACAGCGCCGGCAAACACTCCGAGCGAACGCGCTGTCAAATATCGTCTCCGAATACCGAATACCGAATACCGAATACCGAATGCGTGCATACAAAACCGAAGCTGTTGGTATTCGGAATCGAAAATTGCTGTTCGTCTTCTGCTTGAGTGTGCGAGAGTGTGTGCGTGTGTGAGAGTGTGTGCGTGTGTGTGTGTGTGTGTGTGTGTGTGGCGTCCTCCAGCTGTCGGTTTATTTTGTTTGTTTGTTGCTTTGCTCGTTCACTCGATTGTCTGTTTATATGTTCATTTGTTTATTGCTTCGCTGCACTCGTTTTACCTCGACTCTCAATTTACGACTATAGGGAGTGCCGAAAAGGGAATTTGGCGCGTAATTAAATAATTGATCAAGTGAAGCTGTTGGTGATTTTTTACATTCTGCTCGCTCGATCATTTATTCTCCTGCTGCTTCTTCTGAGAATTCTTATTTATTTTATTTATTTTATTTATTTTCTTTTTGTAAATTTAGTTTTTGCGGCGAGCTGTTGCCGAGCCGGCCAGATAACCTGTTCTGAGGCTGTCGCGTTGCCGTTGCACAATAAATAAATAAAAACAATATTTTTGTTGTATTGCGTTTGCTTTTTAATTGATTTTGCGACGAGCCGCGTCGCAAATTATAGCTCGTTTATAATTTGTTGCTATTCTTTAAAAATTGACGCCAATAAAAGCAGAGAAAACCGAACAACAACAACAACAGCCACAACAAAAATCTATCAGAATTACCTCTAGATTTTATGTAAATGAATTGGTCTAACGGGTTACCGAGCCCGGGCCGGGAGGCTAACAACAGCGTCAACGATCACTGAGCTTGAGATGGAGCTCAGAGAGAGAGGGAGAAAGATATTGTGGTTGGGGTAGGGGCGGGCAAACACCGTTCGCCTCGAGTCACAATCTAGTCCAGTAAATTAGAGATATAGTCGATTTGAGTCACTGAGCTAAGGCAATTGATATTATGATAATGGCGCGAGAGTTTTCCGTGTCAACAACGCAATCAGCACGTTCAGCAATCAATTCCCAATGCTCAATATCTCATCCACGGTCACGCGAATGCCCGATTCGAAAGTTCAGTTCCGATCACAGCGATTCGAGGGATTAGTTTTTGACTCCTGCTCACTGCAGCGATCGTCACGCTGCTTGCTTTAATTATTAGTGAAAGCCCAACGCGCGAATCAAGTTCACTGTTCGCGGCTTAGAAGCGGCCAGACCCTGGCCGAGCTACAGAACTCCCCGACTCAGACGCAGACTGCGACTCAGACAGCGACTCAGACTCGGAGTCAGACGATGCTGATGGCAGTATGCAAATGCTGCTCCATAAGCGGCTTACAAAAACCGGTAGAAGACATGAGACGCAAATTTAACGACAAGCGGCAGCAGCAATAATTAAGTGTGCTCTAGGCGACAGTAGTCGACTTGTAAATACCCTGGATGTTAGGATGAATTGCAAATATAAAGGGAAATTCTGTTGTTTATATAGATCGTGAGATCTGGAATTATTACTATATGTCTTCAATTGCGGAAAATATGCTCAGGCCTCATTATTAAATGATATCATTCAAGTAGAATGAGTTGTCTTGGCTATTCTCGCTTACTCAAATCTAGTCTAGCCTGAAGAGGCAAACGGACGGAGAGTCAGACGGACTGTAGAGATTTAGTTGGTATTAGAGAAATCATTAACCATTTAAAGTAAGCCTGAAACCCTACTTTGGTTTAGGAATGAACAGAATGACTGATGACAAATCGGAAAGACCGGCGAACACAGAATCAGCTGGTCAGTTGAAAAGACAGTCGGACGGACAGTCAGATGGACACTCGGATGGCCAAATTGAAATCAATCAACACAGAGAAAGTTAGAGAAATCATTTGAAATAAGAGATAAGCCTAAAATCTAGCAGAGTTAAGTCTAGACAGATGTAAAGACGGATAGACAGGCGGGTTGAAAGATGAGGAATCGGTAGACTCCATAAATATTACAAGTAAAAGAAGCGTTCTTCAGCCTGTCACATTCAATATACACCACTTATCCATTGCAATGGAGTAGAGGGTATTGCAACGTCGGACGACGGCTTTGCATGCGTAATTCGCTTAGCAATTGGAGCGTCGCGTTGAGTCGCGTCTCTCAAGACATTGTAACCGAGCAAATGGCCAAATTGGCCAACTGGCTGGCTCGTTAACTGGTTAATGGTTGATGATAAGAATAGTAAAGTGCATATACCTATATATGTATATATGTATATATATATATATATATGTTTGTATGCCAATAGCAGACTCACCGCTCGCTAAGCTTGCTCTTATGCCTGCGTATGTGGCGTCGATTGAAGCTGTTGGTGCACGATGTGGACGTTGGCCTTGACGTCGGATGATGGACGCCAAAGTTGTGGAGCTGCAGCGACTTGAGTGTGGCTGGAGCTGTCGATGCCTGGCCGTGGACGTGCCCGTGATGGCCGTGATGGCTGTGCTGTCCGGTGTGTCCCACAACACCGGCACTGGCTACTGTGATCGTCGACTCGCCCACCGCCTCATTGGCCGCCTCGGAGCCCTGCTGGGAGCCGTTGCTGGACGAGTGATGGGTGTAGTCTGTCGGTGCGCTCAGCTGGCGATTGAACTCGGCCTTGCGCCGTGTCAGATCCGTCAGGCAGTACTTGTTCAAATGGCCGTTGCTCGAGACGGAGCTCTTGGGCGATGATGCCAAATGCTGTGTATAGGCCGAATGTTGTCCTTGCCCCTGGCCGTGACCGTGGGCATGTAGCTTGTGGCAGGAGTTGCTGCTCACGCTTAGCTTATTGCCGGCGCTATGCAGCAGATTGTTACAGTTCTTGCCGCTGATCTTCGCCGCCAGCGAGTGCGGCACCGGCGGACTCTTGCCCGTCGTCGGTATCGTGTTGCTGCTGCTGCTGCCAGCCGCTCTGTACTCCTTGTCGTCGCTCTCGCTGCGCACCGATGCTCGATACGCGGGAAATGTCTTCGTCTTGCTCTTCAGCGAGCCGTTCAGCAGCAACTGTTGCTGCCGTGCAGCAACCGCCGAGAGTGCCGGCAGCTGCTGTTGGCGTGTCGCCGCTGCTGCTGCTGTTGCTGCCGAGGATGAGGATGAGGATGAGCAGCCGGTAGCTGTCGCAGGTGCCGACAGAGATGATGGCACCGTATGGGCAGCACTTGGAGCTACCTGCGGCTGCAGCGAATGCTTCTTCTCGACCAAATACAAATTGAGGTACTTGTCACCCGGATGCAGTGAATTGTCTGACACGGCGTTCGACTTGGATATGATCTGGCCCTTCTTCTTGGCGGTGCGTGTCTTCAGGGAGAGATTGCGCAGCTTCTTGGACTGCTCCTTGATCTTGTTGGTGCGCAGAAACGAGGGACTGTTCGCGATGCACTTGAAGATGTACGTCTGATTCACCAGCTGCTGCTTGTCGCTGCCCGTGTCGTAGTCGCTGTTCAGATTGAGATTGAGATTGAGATTGGTGAAGTGCGGCTCCGACAGCTGTTGCTCGCTGTAGTGGCTCTTGAGCAGACCGCCAGCTGCTGCTGCTGCTCCAATGCCAATGCCTCCTGCCGACGCCTGATCCTCGGACGCGGGTGCTGCACTCAAGCTGCGCGTATATTCGTGACACGCATCGTACAGAGCCGATTGGCCACCGGTGCTGCTGATGCTCTGGGTGCCGCAGCTAACTGGACTGTGGCTGTGCGACGGTGCCGGATCGAGAATGCGCAGACCACTGCGACTGTCACTGGAGTTCTGCTTGGAGATGCCGCTCGATAGCCGACTGCTGCTGCGCTGCCGTTGAGCGCGTGGCTCATCCAGGCCCAGCTGGCCCAAGCCAGCGGCTCCTCTCAGCAGCGAAACACTATCACCGTCTCGATCCCGATCCCGATCCCTATCCCGATCTCGATCACGATCCGCTACCTCGCCGCGCCGACTGCGACCGTAGCCAAGGGCGACTCCAACGCTGCCGCTGCTGCAGCTCTGCTGATCGGCCGCCGGACTGGGGCTGGGACTGTTGCGCACGGAGGTGGAGGCCGAGGAGTGCGAGTGGATGGGTATGGGCCCAGAGGCCGCCGCCGCCGCTGTCGCTGCCGCTGCCGCCGCCGATGCGGATGCGGGTGCGGATGCGGATGCGGATGCAGAGTTCGATCCCGCCTGTGCGTAGCTGAGGCTAATCAGAGACTGACGCACCAAGTGCTGATGCGAGTGCGAGTGGCGCTGCTGCTGCTGCTGCTGATCGTCGGGGTACAAGTTGTCTCGGCTGGCGCTACAAGAGGCACAGAGACAGGAATGAGAACCGGGTAAATGGTATAGAATGAATGGCGATAGACGCCGGCAAACACACAAATTTATCTATTTGAAGTTGGCAAAAAAGAAACGAAATGTATACAGCGGGTGCGGGTGCGAGAGGCATAGGCGAGGGGCCAGAAACTGGACAGAGGCTACGCTAAAGTGAGCAGGAAACGGTGTGGAAAGCACGCCGAGACAATAACAAATAAACAAAAGAAATTGTTAATTATAAATATTGATTGTGCAGCTGCTAGAGTGGAGGGACGGTGCTAGGGTAGGGGCCGTGTGACTAGAGGCTTGAGCTCAAGCGGCTTCTGAGTTCATCAGAAACGCTCAGCAAACTAAATACATATATATATATATACATATACATATATACATGAACATTGTGTATATATACATGTGATACAATTTATACACCCGTATTTATAGCTATATAGAGAGAGATATATACAATGAAGCGACCGAGCAGCCGACATGCTCATCTGCTTTTGATCGCGCGAAAAATTGAACTAAATTAATGTTTAGAAACACGCATGGCACTTAGATAAAGATATAGATATAGATACAGAGCTACAGATATATATATATATATGCATATACATATATACAGAGCTATATAGATGTGTGTGCGAGTGTGTGTGTGTGTGTGTGTCTAGGCAGGCGTGCACATTAAGCAAATATCCAAGATATATAGCTCTTTGGCCCCCCACAAATTGAAAGCCTTAACAAGAATGACCCCCACTGTCGCCACCTTTCTCCCTCTCTCTCACTCTTTCTGAGAGTCTGAGGGGAAGTGCTCTAAATCAAATTTTCCTAAAAGCTACCGATAAGATAACACCTCGACATTTTGCGCCGAACATTTGTGTTTTATTTATGGTATCGGGTATCTGGTATCGAGTATCTGGCATCTGGTCTCTGGTTGTCCGGTCCGCTGAACTTTTTGGGCCAGCAAATAATATATTCAGACTCATATGCATATCAACATTGCAGTGGAAACTAATGCATCGAAAAGGGAGTTTAAAATAATCTATGGGGTTGAATGAGAAATCATGAATCAATTTAAGCAAATATGCCAGAATATTACGAGCTAAGTTAATTCTAGGTTCAGCTAAACTGTCTCTTATTCCTCTCCATGTAAAATCTATCAAATTATAAATAAATTATTATTATAAATAACATTTCATTAGATCATAAAGCTTTTAGTGTCTATATAAACCATAAACAAAATTTATGTTTATTCATAAAATATTTATAAAATGTTAGAAACAAAATAAATGCATTAGACATTATTTGCAAATATAATGCCCTAAAAATAGAATTTTATAGTATATTAATTCTTTTTTTGAAACTGATTTTGCAACTCTTAAACAAAAACTATAAATTAAACTATTATAATCAAAAATTTCAGCTCCAGTATTGAAAGTTGACGCAAGACCGCACAACAAATTATATGTCCTAAAAATTAAATTGCTTTAATAAATTAGAATTATATATCAGAATTATATATCAGTATTACAATCTTCTAAATGCATATCCCCTGCATATTTACAATCTGATTTGGTTATGATTTAATTTAAATTTATATAAAGATTGAGATTTCGAAACAACTTTTATTTATTTATTTTATTTTATTTTTTATTTATTTATTTATTTTTTTTTTTTAAATGCATGCACATTTACTGCAAATTTTGGCCCATTTAAATGGAGTCAAGCACACTGTGCACACTGGGCCAACGTGAGTTGCCCTTCAGAAGTAGACAGCAAATATGTGCATGTAAACATTTATGAATTTATATATATATATATATATATTTTTCAGCTATGCATAATGCATAATTTCATATGCGAACAAAAGAAGAGTAATTCCAAAAGAGATTTATATACAATATATAACTTCATATATGTATGTATATATATATATTTATGTAGTCATTTACATGCAGATAGCAAAGGGAAGAGCTACTGCTGCCGCTGCCGTTGCCGTTGCCGTTGCCGTTGCCGTTGCCGTTGCCCCTGGTGGTGGGTGGGTGGTGGTGTCGCTATTGGTGGTGCTGTATCTGTGGCTCTAGCTCAGTCGCAATCTCAACTCGTTTGGCACGCAAGCGGCACACGACGCACACACAAATTTGTTGCGCCCATGCAAATATTTGTTCAACATTTTGCATTGACAGTTTGAGTGCAAAAATCGTAAATCGCAATCGCTGAACAAACTAAAATCAATTTCACTCAATTTGGCGCGCACGCCATATTTCAGCCAGTGCAGCAAATGCAATTATCTCAATTTTGAATATGAATTTTCGGAGCTCAAATGTTATATTTGAATTGGGAATTTCTGAAACTGTGCAATGTGTGATGCATTAGCGTAATGATTGTGCACACGACAGCCCTTCAGCAAACAGAAGAAGAAGCAATGTAAAAATCACTGCAGATAAACCTGACGTTAATCCGCTTTCAAGTCCAACTTGAGATGCTGACTGAAATCAAAGGGAAAGCAACGCCTCAGTCTGGTTTTTTGTTGCTTTTTTTCGGCTGTTGTCAATTTGATTTGAATGGGGACTTGAAGCACTCGAATTTCGCATCGTCAAGAGCGCTGCGGACAAATGTGCCCTGCGGCAGCATCAGCTCAAGCAGCTCGAGCAGCTTCCAAAAACCTGCAAACAATTGGCAAGGTTGCCTTTGCCCGTGATAATTGTATTGACTGCTCGCTGGGCCGGCTCCAATGTCAACTTTGGCGCATTGGAGGCAGACAAGTGGGCAGAGAGAGAGAGAGAGGGGGGGGGGAGTGGGATGCCCCTTCACCAGTGAGCACGTGCTGCCATCCTCGGGCAATCCAATGCGTTTAGCTGGTAGAGGCACACAGACCCAGTTTCTTAAACACAATATGACTCAATTAATAATTCAAGAGCCAATTGAAGGCATTAAGCGTAAATTCGAAAAGCGTAATTGCGCCGGACCCGGCAGTTAGCAGCTGCTGGCTGCCGCTTGGGGGTTGGTGGTTGGCGGTTGGCGGTTGCATTGCATTCCATTTTGTTTATCGAAATTATATCAATTTCACTCAGCAGCAAGTGCAACAGCACAAGGCGGCGGTTAAATGTGTTTTATATACAATAACAAGAAAGCTCAAAGCGGAACTGCTCGACTAGGGGATTCCCTAGACCCATCGAAGAACCGATATTATAATAAATTTATATCAAATTTACACGGTTATATAGCTAAAATTTAGCGACTCTAGCTCTAAAGATGGAAATATATATTTATAATTGATAGGTTTATGCTAGGGTTTTTAACTGATAACTATGAAACGGGAATAGCTATCGAGTTTATAAAATCAAACTCGATCTGCGGGTGCTATACAAGGAGCTGCAACAAAATTTAAAGTCTCTAGCTATGATAGGTCCTGAGATGGAAGCGTACATAATTGCAGATGAACGAACAGACAACAGACACACAGGGCTATATATATATATATATATATATATATATATATATATGTGCCTGCTTTTGATGGTTACATAAATTTAAAAAAAAAAACCAATACACCCGGATTTTTAATTTTCCATGGGTTCGGGGTATAAAAACTTATATAGAAACATCGTAATATTTATATTTACATATATACCTATACACACATATATATATATGCCTCTATATACAAATGTTTTCCTTTGTGCAATTTTTATAGCGTGTTGCGCTTATGAATTTTACAATTGATCTGCTCTAATTTTAGCAAAAACAATCATTTCTTGAACATTTGCCATATTTGAGGAATCAAAATTGGCAGCTATATTTATTCATACATGGAAAATTATTGCAACTGTAAATTGAGAAAGCAAATTCAAATGGAAATCGATGCAGCTGCCAATCAATTTGCATAATGCCAATCTCTCAAATAAACAATCATCTGGTCAAGGTGAGGCGAGGTGAGTTGCCGTAGAACTTTGAAATGTAATTAAATTTGAATAGCCCATCATCTACATTTGTGTATATATATATATATATATCATCTATCTATATCTATAGCCAAATAAGCCGGATAGACAAAGGACCAATCACAGTAGACACAATGCTGAATTGTCCATTGTCAAAACTGTAATTAATATGATATGTTCAGCCATGCTGTGCCATAGGTCATAATTCTTAATAATAGAACACGCGGTAAATTAATGCTTTCATAAAAAGATTCATCAGCTATATACATATATATCTTTGTACTGTGTATTTTGACAACCAAAAGTGACTCCGGCACGCCGAACATTAATTATTCGAGCGTAATTTGCAATTAGAATTGAGCTGAAAATAAATCTACGTCATACTCAAACGTCATGCCAATTCAAAATTAATGTCGTTGATCTTAAAATTAAATTATAGTGAGATATAGGTACTTAAGCATTTGTATATATACACACATATATATATATATATATATATACAGGTACAATAACATTACTTTAGAAACTCACAGGTAGATCTCAAAAGTCGATTACGAACGGGCACAGAAGCAAGCTTTAACAGTCAAATAAGCCAAAATCGAATATGCCGAAGTTCAGATACTCTTGCATCTAATGAATTAACGAGTTTTCTGAAAAGCTTCTCAGGGCTCTATTTTTATCTGTGTTTTTTATGTCTTTGCAAATTTAGAGAAATTATAATATAATATAATTTTCATTTACAGCTAATTCTAATCTTTTATTAATTCATTTACTTTTATGTGATATAATATTTAAAAAGAAATCTTTGAAAAATATATAATATGTAATAAAAATACATATAACTATATATGTTTTTAATATATGTATTTGTATTATATATTATATCTCTATTTTAAAAGGGTTTTTTTCATCTTATTTTTAATATATATAAAAAAAAAAATAATAGATTTCCAACAAACAATATCAAAAAGCAATATTCTTGAATGCTGTTATAAAGGGATTCTTTGCAAAAATTAGCTTAAAAATTGGGTACACGGACAAACAGACAGATTTATATGTCGATTAAGATAACATATATATTTAGTAATTCAATAAAAATACTCGCTGCAAGAGCATCAATAATAATCATAAAATAATATATATATATTACATTTTTGATTTTTGATCACGGTTTTACGAGCAAGTGTACTTATCTCTATATATATGTATATATATAAAGATCATTGGCATTGGCAAAAGGGACTTGATAAAATGTTAATAAAAAACAATAATATTAAGTAGCGTTTTGGAATGCATTAGCAGAGGAGGAAGAAGAAGAAGAAGAAGAAGAGTAGGATAGCTGAGTGCTTTATACAAATATTTATGATTAAGTAGAATAATTCATTGAAACGAGATGGTTTGTTTATGTTCAGAGAGTTTTAAGGTAGCTTGCGGTAGGGGATTAAGGAATATCAAGCTAATAGCATTTAAAACGTGTTGTGGGACAATCTGTAGCAAGTACATAGTTGGTACATAACTAGTAGTAGTAGTAGTAGTAGTAGTAGTGGTAGTTAGTAGTAGTTATAGTAAAGTAGTAGTAGTAGTAGTAGTAGAGTAGTTGAAAGGTAGAGGCAGAGAGAGGCAATTTGAAATTATGAGTACCTTCACTGATGATGTCAGTACGTACGCAAAAATTGGCTTCCACAGCGTTATTATGAAACGGAATCGAGTGTTTCACGCTGATTGTTTCGATTTCACTTTGTCTCTTTTTCTTTATTTTTGTTCTTGTCTGCGAAACTTGTTTCGCTAGCGCTTCGTGTTTGCTATGATACTTTAATATTTTAGCATTTTTTTTGCTCAAGTTTTGTACTTTTAAGCAAGTTTTCTGGAAAAATAACAACAACAACAATGACAAACATAATTTTAAATGTAAATATTCACTTGAAACGAATGGCAAGGAAACAAAAACGAATGGGATTCAAATAAAATAAATAAGTTTTAATTAACTAATAGTTGGATTCCATGAAGCAAAGTTTTGTTTGTTTAACTGGGAAAGTTTTGCGGAATCCGTCTGTGACACACATACAAATACAAATGTGAACGTGTGTCTGTGTGTGTGTGTGTGGGTGTGTGTATGTACTTGCTATGTGCAGCTGTAAACAGTATACAAAAATCTGTAACTAGTTCAATTGGAAACATCGAGCTTCCTACACAAAAATGCCAACAAAACTGTTTATCTCACTCTATCTGTGTGTGTGTGTGTGTGTGTGTGTTAGCTACAATGTGCAAGCAACAACAATAACGACAGCAAGCCCTTTTTTATCAATACACACACTTATGCAGAGACACAAATACATATGCAATTCTATGTACAGGAGCGCCTCATGGCAGGGTAAGCCGAAATTCGGTCAGTGCTTTAATCATTGAAGTAAAAGCGAAAGCTTCCGTTGCCAGCATTGATGTTGTCGTTGGACATGTACACACACACACACACAAATACGCTAACACAATTACACACACACACACTCATATGCTAAAGAAATAATTGAATGGCGCCTGTGTGTAGGCAACGCTTTTTGCACACTGCATACAAGTGCACTTAAAGTACTTTGACACTATTTTTCGAACGGTTGCTCATTGTTGTTTGGCCATTGTTGCTGTTGTTGCCATTGTCGCTATTGTGCTAGCCGCTTGGCTTTTAATCTAGTTTCATAATTGCATTGACTGAGTGACGGATGACTAACGCTGCCCAGCCGCCCGTCCGCCCGCCTCTGCGCTGTGGCCCGTTCAATGGACGGAAATCAGTTGCATTGTGCTCGAAAAAGCCAAAGGAAATAAGCAAAATGGGATCAAATAAGAATATTGAACAAGTGAAACTTGAACACACACAAATATACACAAGCACACACACATACACTTATATAGCCATAAGTAATTACAGCAACAAACTGACCCTAAAAACCTGTTTTCATTTGCTTTCAAATTCAAGCTTTCAAATCTTAGCAGACACACACACACACACACAAACGCATACATACACATTTAGATAAACAACAGCAGCAATAACAACAACAACAATGCCAACAGTTTAACTTAAGAAATCAACAAACAAACGAACGAACAAACAAACACAGCAAACAAACCAAAAGAAACCAACTCAAACGAATGGGAATGCTGAAAATGAAATGAAACGGAAACGGTAATACATTCATATATATGTATGTGTGTACGTATGTATGTATATATTTTAATATGCACACATTCATGTATGTATGCGTATGCGGACAGGTATGCTTGGATGTATGTCTGTGTGCGTGTGCTTCAGGACGTACCAGCTCTACTATATTATTGATAAGCAGACTTTTTCCTAAATATTTGATGAAATGTTGGGATTTAGGTCGTTCATACCCATAAGCACAGCCTCAACGTCACACGCTCGCACACGCATACCAAATGCATGCACACAAACACACATACCAAACATACCCAAAATGCCGAACATACCAAATATACCATAAATACGTACATACAAGCACGTGTATACACTTGTATACGGAGCGTCACGTACGTAACGTAATGTCATGCACATGTATGTATGTATATAATAAGCAACGCAACGAAACGCAGCGTAACGCAACGAAACGTAACGCCATGTAAAGTAATATAAAAATAATACAATACATAAATACATACATGCACATGTGCACTCATGTATACGTAACGCAACGCAACGTAACGTAACGCAACGTAATATAATGTAACAGTTATACGTTTAATCAACAACAATTATCAAAGAAATACAAGAGAATAATTATGTATATAATTGCATACCGTTGATCGTTGGTAAATGTTCCGAAGGCTCCAGGACCGCTAACTCGGCGCTGTGTGTGTTTAACGTGCATTTTCTGTTACAAAAGCCAAGCGAACGCAGCTCCTCTGCATGGAAACGGTGAAATTGCGTATTTTTATTTTCGCTCTTCGTTAGTTTGTAATGTCGTTATGCCACGGCTGCTACTCCTTGCTGCCTTCTGCTCAGATTAAATCGCGCGCGCTCGGACTCACACACGCTTACACCAGCCGCGCACACACCAGCCACGCTCACACACACACACACACACACACGCAAGCACACACGCTCTGCTGCTGTTGAATTTTTTTTATGCTGCCGCTGCTGTGGCTGCTTCTCCTGCTGCTGCTGATGTTGTTGTTGCTGTATATGTTGTTGTTATTGCCATAGAGCACAACCCGTTAGGCCTGTCGCAATGCTCGACTTTATCATGGTGTATTTGCTGCATATGGTAATTGAGGTGTCTCTGTGGCTATGTTAGTGTCTCTATGTGTGTGTGTGTGAATTTTGTTTAGGTGTATAGTCTGTCTCTCTCTCTCTCTCTCTTTCTATCTCTCACTGCCGTCTGCTTGCTTTTCAGTGTGTGTATGTAGGCGCAAGTTCTGTTTCGATTTTTGAGAATTAACTAATACGAGAATACAAGTACACGACATATACGAACACATAAACAAAAATAATTGCTTTTCGTTGTTGCTTAGATAACTTCTTCCGCTCTCTAACTTCCTCTTTTTCTCTCTATCTCTTTCTTTCTCACTCACAGAGGCCGCATGCTGAAGCTTTTTAGCGGCTTTTTATTTGCTCTTATTATTTTACTATTTCACTTGCTAAACTCTGTCGGGTTGGTGTCTGTGTAAATGTGTGCGTGTCTGTTTTTGGTGGGTTATAGTTGGAGGTGTTAAGTAACGTAGGTTGACTGTCTAAAATGTAGTTACTAAAATAGTTAACAGCACTAGTTATATTGCTTATGGTTCTGGTTGGGTTTGGTTTCGCTTTCGCTTTCGAATTGGAATTGAAATTGGAATTGGAGTTGTAGGTCGAGTTTCAGTTGGGCGCTCGCTAATGCTGAGTTTTGAGGTTATGTTTAACGTATTTGTCTACTGAGTATATATATTAATACCATATGTTGCTATTTTTATTTAGGCTCTTATTGACTTGTAACTATATATTTATGTATATATTTGCCTACAATATAATATATTATATGTAGATTTTTCGTGTTTTCTCGTGTTGTTTTGTACTTTGGATTATAGACGTCGTTTTATATACTCTAAGGGATACCGTTATTATAATAGTTTGTTTGTTTGTCGTTATAGGTGGAGTTGTTAGTGGCGATGATAGGCGGGGCGGGCGAAACTGAAGGATGGTGGGCAGCAGGCGGAGAGCACACACGGTTAGTTATTTTATATTTGTGCTTATCGTTTATCGTTTAAGATCGTTAAATATACATATGTTTAGAATATCACAAAGAACGGCTATAATAAATTTATTATTTAGCATCACTTTTTTCTAGGCCACGGCAAAAGATTATAAATTGAATTTCTAGCTGCTTCGATTCGGCTCCTGTTTCATTTGGATTTTGGTTTTTGTTCTCGTCTTCCTCTTCCTCTTCGTCTTCGTGTTCAAAGTTCAATGAACGCAACGAATTATCTGCGATGACTTTTCGCTACTTTGCTAATGGCTTGTTGGAAATTGTTGTGAGTTAAGTTAAGGCGTTATGGTGTTACCGTTATATATATAAATCTATATATATTTATATATATGTGGCTATATTGTGGTCCGGGCTTTTCTTCTTTTCTTTTAATTTTGGGGTAACCGGGCCGCTTGAGGTTGGCCGGGTGACCGTGGGGCGTGGCGCAGCGTGGCTTGTGCTGAAGTTACGTCAAGGCGCGTAATGCAAGAAACCCAAACACTGGTATATATATATATATATATATATATATCTATACATATATATTTAGATATATCTCTAAATGTAAGCTATAAAAGTTGCACAAGCAGCACGCGAGGCGAATTTGTAGGCGTCCTTGTCGTCCTGCACGTCCTTAATTAGTGCGTTTATTTCGTAATTCTTGGAGTTTGCAATTTCGTTTTGCGGCTTTATAAAAATAAATCCATTTACACATACATATACATATACACATACATGTACAGATATATAATTATTTATATTCTATGCAATTTGTATATATATATGTAGAGAGAGAGGCAACTACTTGGTAGTTTTAGTTTAGTCGTTAAGTGCGATTAATATTACATATATATTTATATATATATGTATATATATATATATATGCATATATAATTAATTTGATTTTGCTACATGAAGAAGACGCTTGTTCTACAAACTACGAGGTTTTATTTAGCTATAGCTCTAGTTATATCAGTTATTTCATTCACTGCTGAACGAATCGCATAACATTTTTATATAAGTACCACATATATATGTATATCTATATATGCGTGTGTATTTTTTATAGTTAATAGTTATGTCAGTTATGTCAGTATATAACGCCTCTATTGATAATTGTATTGTATATATTTTATAGCACTTTTCCTTTATATATAAGTATGTATGTATGAATGTAGCGAGTGTTTTTATAATTTTCTGCTTTTCTTTGTTGTTGTTGTATATTTTTAAAAGTAATTTGTTCTTGCTAAATTTTTTAAGTATTTATAATTGCTGCGCTTTGCTGAAGGTGTGTGTGTGTGTTTCAGAGTGTTTTTCTGTATTTGTGTATTTGCTCAATTTCTTTGTTGCAGGTACATAGGTTTTTTTCTGGTTATTTTGTTTTTTCTTAGTTTGCTTATAGGCGTTTCCGGGGTCGTTGATTAAGTTATGCTGCACTTGAAGTTTGATCTAGTTGTAGTTAATATCATTTGTTTTCGTTTCGTTTCGTTTTTCTATTTTTTCTATTTGATTATGTAATTATGCTTGGTCTTTACTGTTATATTGAACTGTGTTATATGCCACTTGAGCTCAGTTTAGCTGCGACGTTTAAAAATTTGGCAAAAAAGAAGGACGTAAGTAAGAGGTAATTCGTCATCCACACATACACACGCACATACATACAAGCACTCATATATACATGCAAACATATATATCTATATATGTATGTATGCATATAACTAACAACACACACACCCAGTGATTTGCCGTGTGAATGTGTGCTTTTATTGAATGAACCGTTTAGCGTTCGTTAAATGTTAAACAAATTCTTTACGCAACAGAATTTGACTCTTTCACACACACACACACGCGCAGAAACCGCAAGCGAATCATAAGGAGAAAATGGAACAGAAGAAGAAAGTGCACGTTAAATCAATGCTTCTTTTGACCTCTATTACATTTTCGTTCGTCTTCGCTTGCGCCTTCGCTTTTCATGTCTCCTTCGCCTGCTACCTGGAACGTTTTTTTTCGTTCGCTTCTGCTTCTTCTTCGTATTTTCAATGTCCCGTGTTACGGCACAGTTGGGCACAACGTGTTTCGATTAGCTTTTTGTCAAGTATTGTGAAGTAGATTCCTTAGCGCGTTTTTCTTGCACGTTCGCTGCGTTTATCACAATGCTGCTTAAATCAATTGATTTATAACAAATTATGGAATGTGTGTGTGCGTGAGAGTGGCGCTTAGCTTAGTTTAGTTTTGCTCACAGCAGCGTTTCACTTATTGTATGTGTACTTTCAACTGAAAATCGCTTTACATAACGGTACTCTGTTACTCGCTGCTGCTGTGCTGTGCGAAACACGACACGAACGAACTCAGCGCGACAAGTGAATCTTCGCTTGGCACTGACGTGCGCCGTGAGCCTGTGAAATTTCGCTGAAAATCGATAAGGACACACACGGACCAGACACACACACAAACAATCACGCACACACACACGCACATACACACCCGCATAGACCCAGCGCAAATGCAAAAGCAGCGCAAAGTCACCAAAACTAAAAAGCACAATACACCGAAAACGAGAGCGCTCGCTGCCAGTGAAAGTGCACATGTCCTGAACTTGCTGCTACACTAGTGGCCAAAAGTAGTGAGAGCGGTGCACGGCATAGAGAGCGGTGCTAGAATTGTGTTTGTCAGTAGACAAATTTGTTGAAAGCAATGATTTATTAATAATAATATAATTAACATGTAAGGTGTAGCATTTAATGAGTTAGCAGATCAATAGATTATGCATACATTTTATATATGACAAAAGTATTGTATTATATTTAGAATATTTTTACTATTATTAATCAATAACTAATAAACATTTTTTGCTTACTGTGTATTAAATAAGCAACTTTATTACGTGTATTATATAAAATATATATTAGTTTTTATATAAAGATTCTTAGAAGCATTATGTGTGAACACAATCATTTTTGATAGTAATAGATATACAGCTGCACTCTGTGAACAGCAGAGCTCTCAATGGCTGGCCACCAGTGTACACGCACTTATAAGCGTCATCTAAGTTAAAGTTGAGAACGTGAGCATGCGAGTGCGCATTTGTTTGGCAAGCTTTGCTATTGCTCAAAGTCCTTGCGCTCACACTGGCTGGCAGCGGCGTCGTCGTCATTCTGTGACGTTTGCTCGTGCAAAAACAACACAAATAACCGAAAGCCGAAAACCGAATGAAGTGCCGAGCGCTTGACCCGAACACGCACGAACTTGCGACGCTTAGCTGCCTGCTGCTTGCGCTTTGCTTTTGTGTTTTCGCTGTGAATGAAAGTTCGAAAGCATCAGCTGGTAGGGCTTTAACATATTCTCAATTGTGCTCAACGGGAACCCCGTTTGCTCTACACCCAAACACCCACTCTCCCTCTCTCTCTCGCTTCGGCAACAACCAAGTAAACAAATACATGTGCACAACGCGCGGCGCGCACATGTTCCGCTGTAACTGTAAGGTCAGAGGAGAGCGCGTCCTTACAGTGCATGCTGGCAGTATGCACACGCGAGTGCATTTATTATTGCTGTATATAATGTATATGGATAACAAACAATGTTAAAGCTATGTACAATAGGCAGGTATTCGGTGACTTTGTGGCGCTGCCTGAGCCTCGCACATTAAAGTTGCCAAAGAAGAAAGTCCTCGGCAGCTTGAGCGAGGGCAGCGCCTGACATTGGCCGGCAAACCAACGGCGCGTGTTGCCATCGCTGTCGCGGGCCACAATGCAAATCTCAGCGCCGTTAACTTTCGTCTCACCATGCGACAACAACTCGGCGACGGGTATTTCGGCTGTGCGCTGATTGTAGGCATAGTCCGTCTGGTGCAAGATCTCGTTGCTGCTGCTCCGTATGTAAACATTAAAGTCCGCCACGTCTGCAACAGCAGAGACAAACCAGCGCAGGGTTAGATTACCCGCCTTATTGCTAAACATAAATAAAAGAAATTTAGCTAGAGCAGATTTCGAATATTTTTATAAATATTTGCAACTTACGTTTGCACCTCACGAAAGCGCACATCCGTCAGCTGTTTGTACTCGCTGCCCGCATAGAGCTCCAGCTCATCCTCTCTGCAATTTAGATATTCATCTTCGATGTTCAGCAGCTGCTGATCCTTGACCAACTTGGGCGTCTGGCAACTGACGCGGCTCAGGTCCTCGCTAGGCACTGTCTGCCGCAACATAAAATGCTTCAACGGGCGCACGTTACAGCCGCAATACAGTGGGTTCTGGGCCAACAGAACTTGGCTACCATTGTGCATGGTGGCAACCAGCGAGGCTGGTATGTCCTCCAAGCTATTGTTCCGCAGGTCAATGTATTTCAGCGACAGCGTCTTGATCAGATTGCCAAAGGGCAAATGATAGATTTGATTGTGCGAAATGTCCAAGCTGCTCAGATTCTTAGGCAAATCGAATATATGCTCTTCGGACATCAGATTCGTCAGCTCATTGTGGGATAAATCCAACGATTGCAGCGAGGTGAAGTTTGATAACACTCCGCGACGCAGTTCGTTAATTTGATTATGGGACACATTCAACTTGAGTAACTTCTTGGTGCCGAAGGTTATGTCATAGGTGAGCACGGGCATTTGATTGTAGCTCAAGTCCAAGTACTTCAGATTGTAGGGTATATACGGATGGGATGGGAAGGTCTTCTTGGTGACAAAACTGATGCGATTGTGGCTCAAGTTAAGTGTCTCCAGACTGAGCAAATCGTCCAGCACACCGTGCGTCTTATTGTCCAGCTTCGAGAGGGCATTGTGCGACAGGTCGAGCGTGCGGAGCGATGGCAATCCAATGAATATATCATTTGGCAGCTGTCTCAGGCCATTGCTTGACAGATTGAGTGTGAGCAGCTGCAGCAGCCCCTCGAACGCCCGCTTGCTGTGCAACCGAATTATTCATTGAAATGCATCTGTTTGACTGCAGTGTCAGGTCACAGCACTTACCTAATATCCGAGACCTGATTCCCATAAAGATTGAGCTCAAACAGAACTGGCAGCTTGCCAAAGGCGCTTCGCTCCAACACACTTATGTTGTTATTCTGCAAATAAATTATTGAGAATTATTAGACACTGTGCAGCTGGAGACACAAATGACAAATTAAGTTTAGAATTTGCTAATTAAATATTTGGAAACAACAAATTAAAAACTTCCAACTTGCTAAAACTGGTTGGAATTTACTAAATTAATAGAAACCATAAATAAGTAGTTATCATCAGCTGAGTCATGCTATAAACCAGTTCGAAACAAATGAAAAGTTATAAATGACAATGAAATATAAAAGGAAATCTAATTGTGAATCATTAAACCAAATGATCTGTAAATTACTCTAGTCTAACTAACAATAAATTAGAATATAACTATGATAATCATAAAGGCATTTAGACAATCATAGTTAAGACATACAGACAAATGATTTATAGAGATTTTATCATTATAGTCCCATCAACACTCACCTCCAGGTAGAGATATTGCAGTGTAGACATCACAGCCACCGCCTCCATTGGCGGCTTGCTGATGCCGTTCGACTGCAGCAGCAGACGTTGGACAACCAGCAGCCCCGTAAAGCTCTGTCCATCCAAATTATCACCAAGCTTATTGTGGCTAAGATCCAAATATATCAAGGAATTCATAACGGGCCAAGTACCTGCTGGTATGGAGCTGATGTTGTTGTGGCTCAAATGCAATTCATTCAACGAGATGGGCAATTGGAAGAGCTTTTCCAATCGATTATTATTCAAATAGAGCTGCCGCATGCTCGTCAGCTTGGCCAGCGAGCCTCGCATGATATTAACCAGCTTGTTATGGCTCAAGTCCATCTCCAGCAATGTTGGTAATGTGCCAAATGTCGAGGATTTAATCTCCCGCATGCTGTTGTAGCTCAAGTCGATGGAGCGCAAAGAGAATAACGTTTGAAAGACGCCATTGAATATTTGAGATATGTTGTTATGCGAAACGTCGACTGTGTGCAGCTCATAGAGTTTGGGAAAACAGTTTTTGGGTATTTCCGTAATGCTATTGTGCGAGACATTTAAGATGCGCAGGCCAGACATATTTTGAATGGGTATCTGAAATGGAAATGTTGTGAGACATAGCGATATATATATATATATATATATATATATATATATATATATATATATCAATATATCATTTAAAGCTAACATGCCTGTGCTAAGTTAGTAAAGGCATTAAAGCTCAGCTGAAATTCCGTAGCGAAGGTCGTTTCATCGAAACTGCGACGCGAGAAGTTAGCAAGCCGATTGTGTGAGAGATCCAATTTGGTTATGTTAATGCAGTTCTCGAAGGCAGCCGTTTCAATCAGCTCCAAGGCATTGTGCGAGACATTGATGACGGCCTGGAAAATGTCCTTAAACGAGTTCTTCTCGATTTTTGTTATATTGTTCTCTGCCAAGTCCACCAGCTAGAAACATTGTAGTTAATAATAAAACATCTTATGTCTCTCTTGCTTCACCTACCTCAACATAATTCATTTGCGTAAACATTTGATACTCAATCTTCTTCAGCTTGTTGCGCGCCAGATCAATGGTGCCGATGCGTGCCACAGAGCCGAACGTGCCACGTCCCACATCTGTGATGGCATTGTCACTCAAGAAGAGGCGACGCAAAAAACGCATTCCTCGAAAGCTGTTCGCGTCCAGCTTGCCAATCTTGTTGTGTGACAAATTGAGAACTTTGAGCACCGAGTTGCGGGCAAATGTGCCACGGCTCAGTTCGCTCAGGGCATTGTGCGAGACATTGCACCAGCCCAGCTTTGTTAGATCCGAGATATGTTGCGCCTCCAGTTTCTTGATCTTATTATGACTTATGTCCAGCAATTCCAGTTCACGCAGATTCTTAAATTGATTGCGCTTAAGATTCTCCAGCTGATTTCCATGCAGATCCAAAGTTTTTAGTTTTCGCAGCGGCTGAAATGTCTCCACGGGCAGATCACTCAACAGGCCGTTTGTAAATCGAATAATTTCGAGCTTATTGGTAATTTCTTGGCCCAAAAACAGATCCTTGGGCAGTTTCTCAAACGCATGCCCATCGATTACCAACTCACGAGTTTTGCCTAAGATCTGTGGTATAAATTTATAATATTATTTGCTGGGGAAATTTATGTTTCTTGAGGTCACTTACGCCGAATCCCAGCTGACCAACATGACTTAGATTCGTTCGCAGTAACTTGACCTGCTCCAACGTATTGTTAATACCATAAAATACATAATCCTCAATAGTGGCAACTGGCGTCTCCTCAATGGTCAAAACACGCGCCTTAATATGCGCAAAAAGCGGTCCGAAGAGTCGTACTGAAAGTAGCAGAAAAATATATATATATTCAATTATAATTCATATGAACACAACACACCGAAATGTCCTTTGTATATGGTCAACTCCTCCACTGGCAGATCCAGAGAAGCCAAGTTCTGGAGGGCCACTGAGAGCGTGGCCAAGTTCGTATTTTCGCAGCGCACAAAAATGCCAACATCGCTGCCATTCACGCATAGACAGGGATACAAAACTTGTGGTCTATAAATTGAATGAAAATTAATTTGGAAAAATTAGTTTAAAAATTTAATTACACGAGAGCTTACTTTCTGGGGCATTTGAATTTGGGCTCGCCATAAATGTATTCGCTGCTTACTAAGGCAAATAACTGCAGCAGTAACAAGACGATGGGGCGCAAGCGTAACTGAATCATGTTCAAAGTCTTATAACTTGTTTATTTACGTTTTATGTAGGTGTGTGCGTGTCTTTGTCGCTGTCGTCATTGGTTCATTTTGTCCATGGCAAGAGAAAAGAGTTTGTTGCTTTAGTCTATTGTTTCTTCGTCACCAAAAAATAGTCATTTCCAATTATTTTCCATCCGCATAAACCTAAAGCAAATTATATTAGTTATAAAATTGTTCCCATTTTGTATTAATATATTTCCACTTTTACTTTTGAACCGCGCTCGCGCAACAGGTTCCGCTGGTCTTTCTCTCAGTTTTGTTACTGATTTGCCATTGGTTAACAGCTACCATTGTTGTTAATTGGCGTGGAGGTCACTTGCTAATACAGCAGTGCCACCGCTGTACATGAGACATGATTTATAATTGAGTAGCATTAATAGTAATGTAACTCTTTGTTTCAATTTTAGCTTATTCATTTTATTGTCAGTCAATTCTATTTACTTTTTCGACGCGCCACCATATTTGAACCAAGTTGGCAGCGCTGTGCTTGCCACTCTGTGGCCGAAGCTATCGATATGCCAAACATGCAACTGTATTCAGACAGCGACAGCGGTGCAAAAGCAAAATCAACGCGCTAAATAAAAAATTATTGTCCGGTTTTTCAGTAAATTACTGTATATTTTGACGCGAAAACGTAAGTACATATTTCTCTTAGTGTATTGGGTAATATTTCCGTTCGAAAAGCGGGGCAGAATTAGGCTTTTGTAAATTGAAGAAAGTGGACATTGTTCACGTTTTGTTCTTTGACGACAGGGAGAAATACTGACTTCGCCCCATACAGCCGCCATCGAGCAAACAGCCAATCGCAGAGCGCGCTACTTACACACACATAGAAGCGTACTGAAACTGTGTATATGTACACGTCTTTTTGCGTGTGTATTCGTGCCCAGGGAGAACGCGAGTTATTTGTTGCCACCCGTTTTATTGGCGGCAAAAAGTGCGTAATTCTAGTTAGAAGACATATACTAATGCAATCATTACATTTATTTAATTAGATTATTTTGATCACAAAATGAGTTACGCTGCGGACGTTCTAAATGCTGCTCATCTGGAACTGCACGGCGGTGGCGACGCTGAGTTGCGACGGCCTTTCGACCCGACTGCTCACGACTTGGATGCATCTTTCCGCCTGACACGATTCGCGGACCTAAAAGGTCGTGGTTGCAAGGTTCCACAAGAGGTGCTCTCAAAGCTCGTCTCAGCACTGCAGCAAGACTACTCCGCTCAGGATCAGGAACCACAATTCCTCAACGTGGCCATACCGCGCATTGGCATTGGTCTCGATTGTGCCGTCATACCACTGCGCCACGGAGGTCTTTGCCTGGTGCAGACCACGGACTTCTTCTATCCGATTGTGGACGATCCCTACATGATGGGGAAGATAGCCTGCGCGAACGTACTCAGCGACTTGTATGCCATGGGCGTAACTGATTGTGACAATATGCTTATGCTGTTGGCCGTAAGCACCAAGATGACGGAGAAGGAACGCGATGTGGTCATCCCACTGATCATGCGGGGCTTCAAGGACTCAGCTCTGGAGGCGGGCACCACCGTGACCGGCGGCCAGAGCGTTGTGAATCCATGGTGCACCATTGGTGGTGTCGCCTCGACCATATGCCAGCCAAACGAGTACATAGTGCCGGACAATGCTGTTGTGGGTGATGTTTTGGTGCTAACGAAACCATTGGGCACTCAAGTGGCTGTGAATGCGCATCAGTGGATCGATCAACCCGAACGCTGGAACCGCATCAAGTTGGTTGTGTCTGAGGAAGATGTGCGCAAGGCATATCATCGTGCCATGAACTCTATGTCGCGGCTGAACCGAGTCGCCGCTCGTCTCATGCACAAGTACAACGCCCATGGAGCCACCGATATAACCGGTTTTGGTCTACTGGGCCATGCACAAACTCTGGCCGCTCACCAGAAGAAGGATGTTTCCTTTGTTATCCATAATCTTCCAGTGATTGCCAAAATGGCTGCTGTGGCGAAGGCCTGCGGCAATATGTTCCAGCTACTGCAGGGACACTCCGCGGAAACATCGGGCGGCTTGCTCATCTGCTTGCCTAGGGAGCAGGCGGCTGCCTATTGCAAAGACATTGAGAAACAGGAGGGCTACCAGGCCTGGATCATTGGCATCGTGGAGAAGGGCAACAAGACTGCACGCATCATTGACAAACCGCGTGTCATCGAGGTGCCTGCCAAGGACTAAATGCTTTTCCTTATCCTAAGTACAGTAATTTTTTGAAATGCAAACATATTCTGAGTTGTAACGCTATTATGAGTGAACTAAGTTACCGTTTTCATTTGTAGAAGATGATAAAGAAGGAGGAGAAGCTTGACTAATTACATAAACTATAATTTTTATGTTTTGTAAAATCAATGGACACTGCTAAGAATCAAACGAATAAATAAAACAAACACTTGACTTCTGCGTTGATTGAACATTAAGCACCTGCATTTTATAAACAAAATTTGCCGCCAAAGTCAAAAAGCTCTTCCGTAGAGCTTTCCGTCGTGCGACCAATCGGCCGACGGGCGACGCGTCAATGGGGATGCTCACGCGCTCAGCGAGCACTTGCTGAGAATTCAATAACAGGTTGAATTCATATTTCATTACATGAACGGCGATGACGTCACAGTTTCCGATGCGCATATTTATTTGGCGTGCCCATTTTAAATAAACAAGTTTTATACTCAAGTGAATTTTAGTATATACATATTTAAGGACATAATGATAATTAAAATAAGAAAATATGCGAAGCTTCAAATATTTCGCAATTAAAATGCTTCATTAATGTTAATGTTAACGATTAATAACTTAAAAATGTCTATTCGTTTTCAAATAGCTTGTTTGAATATGAGAAAAAGCTTTACAAGCAAGAGCGAGCGTGAGCCTGAGAGAGCAGCGCATGGCGAGCACAATCTATAGATCGAGTCAATTGGGGGTCTGATCTGTTTCGATCGTGCTCTGTTCATGGCAAGTGCAAAATTGTGAAGCCTCAGTACTGCACAAACCAGCGAGGCGCGTACGCGTATTGAAGTCAAAGCTGTTCCCGTTACCGTTACGTTTTGTAGTAGACACACGACACAGACACGAAACAAACACACACTAACAAATCACAAAACACACATACAAACGAATTTCTAAGACTAACGCGCCCGCGCATTGTAGCAATTTTCTTTTGGCTGAACACTGAACTCGCCGTCGTCGCTGCAACAACAACAACAAAAGCAGCGCAAAACAACTACAACAAATAGTCTGCACCAATAATTTTGGGCTTTGGAAAAGTGCACAGTGAGTGCCTAGTGAATAATATTGTGAATGCATAAATCTATTTACCGTATGTATGTACATTGGATATGTGTGTTTGTTTGTACATACATATGTGTGTGTATCTATGGAATCTAGCTATCTCTTGAACTGGCAGACAAGCTCAAAATACAAACTGATGACGGCGACAAACGCACATAGAAACGAGTTTCAGTTTGTTTTTTTCTCTACGCTATCCGTTGATACTCTCATTTGCTCATGCGAGTATCTACTGTCTATGTGCGTGTGTGTGTGCATGTATACAGATTCGGAAAGAGAAATTCAAATGGTGTTCAATAAAAATACGCATTCAATTGCATCCGCATCCTATAGCTAACTGTATATGTATATGTATTTGAGGAGGATGATTCATTTCTGGGGCGCACTCGATATTTTATTGTTGTTTTTGCCTTCTGTTTGAATCAAGAGCAACAACAACAGTATTCGGAATCGAAAGCCAAAAAGAAACGGTGGCAGTGAACTATTTATAGAATTATTTGTTTTCATACATCAATATGTGTGTACGTACACCAGCAATAGCAACAACATGAGCAAAAGGCGAAAGTCTCGCTGACAATGAAGGCGACGACAACCGTTGCCTCTTCTTTTGCTTCATTGTGCGCCGCTGCTCAAAGCGTAAATTCAGCTAAATACAAAAAAAGAACAAAAAAATCAAATGGAAGCAAAGAAATAAAGAGCACCTCAATATAGTACATATATATATATTTTTTTTTTTTGTCTTTTTGTAGATTTGCGTATTCATACATAAAATTTTCAATTTAAATTAGCCAAGTTCAAACGTTACCCAAAGCGAATGTATAAGGTGTTTGTACATACAAACATGCATACATATGTATGTATTTTTGTATATATATGTGTGTGTTAACTAGATTGAACTGTGCGCTGATGCTGTTGCGTAGGTGGGCAATAATAACATCAACGGCGGCAGCATCGTCACCAGCCACACAAATTGGCAATCTAACTCAGGCGCTAGAATACAACGCTCACACAAACACATACAATATACATATGTATATACACACACGCATACATGCAAATGCATGTTCTACGCCTTTTCGCCTACGTTTTCAATTTGATTTTCGGAAATTTGAACAACAACAACACCTTCGCTTTGCTCTTTTCGGCCATTTCAAGCCTGTTCGTTTGCTATTTTGTTTATTTTATGTTTGCTTATATGCATACACACACACATGCACATGTATACATATAAATATATACATATATTTGTGTTCACATGTAGATCGTTGGCATTTTTGCGAGTTGCTGTTTACCCCTGCCAGTCCCGCCTTTACGTCACGCCCACTCCAATGGCAGACAACACCAGCAGCAGCAGCGGCAGCAACAACATGTTCCCACTTTTTGTCTCTCGTTCTTATTATATGAGATCATTTTGAATTGTACAAAAAGCGTATGCAAAAACAAACATACGCATTACACGCTTCGCTCTCTCCCTCTCTCTCTCTCTTACTCGACCTGTTTCTTTATAAATCAATTTGCCTCGAAGCGCCACCATAAGAAAAAAAAAACGTGCTCTGTGTGATCCAGGCGTCAATTAGATTTAGCCTTTTTTTTATACTATGAACTTTTTATTGTTGTTGTTTTAGCTTACGTGAGCTTCTTTATTAGCTAAAAAAAAGTCTTGACCATATGGCGGCAAATGAAATATTAAGATCATTTTGTAAGAAACTTGATGTTCGTTTGATTGGATCTGATGTGATTTGATTAGGCGCCTAGACGCTGCGATTTATTTAACGTGAGCTAAGATGTGTGTGTGTGTGTGGGTCTATGTTTCTATGCGCATGAGTATTTTGCAGTCAGTCGAATATTATTTGTTTATGACTCGGATGATGTCATCTTTGGTCATCCTTGTGTTTGCATCTGATATTCTCTCACATGCGCCTTATACAAAGTCATTCATTGAAATCTCTTACTCAAGGTTATCGCTAAATCACATAAAAAAAAGCTCATCAACTCTGTAGTCAGACGAATATATGTATGTATACAGGTTTTATTTTATTTTATTTTTTTGAATTGTTTTATTCGACGAAAAAGGAACTAAGGACACGCTAAAAAGTGAAAACCAGTTTGACATTGACTTTGCCAGCAGCTCGTTTATATTTTTGTTTTGTATTTTTTCTGTGTCGTCAGTTCCGAAAATCAATGCCAAATTTTGGGCTACATAAATATGTATGTATATGCATATAGACTTTTTTTTTTGCATATTTATGTCATCAATTAACCTGAAAAAGGTTTTTTATTTTTCGATATTCCTCAGAAATTGTTGAAAATATTTTAATTGACTTTAGAACTTTATATTGTGCTGGGTATCTGTTAGTCGATGCGTTTTTTACGCCTTTTTATATGTTTATTTGGTTAATTTAGATAGTTTTTTCTTTTGGTTGGTGCTATTGACAGATCATCTGGCCAAGTGATGCCCATCTTTAAATTGACTTGAGCTCCATTAATGCGCCAAAAATATCACCTCAGAATGTGAGCTGGCACCATTTTTGTACAGATTGAAATATCCAGTGGGTGTAATGTATACAAAAATGCTTGAAATTCTCATGAACTGCGAATCAACCTGTCAGTCCGAAGCCGTTTACGTTTACAGTTACACCCACACACACACAGCCTAGAATTTATGACTAAAATATCACTTACTCATGCACATATGAATATAAAATAAATTTAAATGTTTCGAGTATGTTTTTATTGAGATGCTTGATGTCATTCCAGCAGCAAAAACAATAATTGGAAATGCAGTACTCGAGCAGCTCGGAAAATTACTCAACCTCAATAAGAGATACGCCCTCCAAATGGAACGGACGTGTAAGTCAAAATTTTTAATATTTATGTGGATCTCACTTAAGTATTCAAAATTTATTTATATCTACAGAACGACAAGAATTATGCGTACAAGAAATCATCGTACCAATATTCAAGCTCAGGCGACAATAATGTGTCATATCAGAGCAAGGGCGCCGATCAGAACATCGATCAGTTGGACGCCCTGCTTGAGGACCTGAAACAGGAACGCCAGCTCACGACAAGAGAGCGCGAGATTCTACCTACTGGAACTACCTATAGAACACTGTAAGTTGGTTAAAGATTTGTTGGAATGAAAATATTATTGTACGAATAATATAAACTGAATTTGAGTATTTAAATGTTGGAGACTATTGAATATTATCAATTTATTTTTTTAAATTTTCTGGTTTTTAGAGAAGTTTTAAGTTTATTTCAAATTGGATTACGTACAAAATATGAAAAATTAATGGTTGCCTTTTGCAGTGAGCGCACTGATCCATCGGGCACTATCACGAAGACAACGCGTGTTATCAAGACGACGAAGCATTCGGGTGGCCAGCAGCCCATCAATGATGATGTCGAAACCTTTAACCCAACCGACTACAGCACACTGCAGTCGACGGCCAAGTACTCCAGTTTTCAGGATAACTTAAAGCGCGACGAGTACCAGACCAACGAGAAGCCCTATACGCTGGGTAAAACCTATATAAAGTCCTTTCTGTAACATTTGAGTAACTTCTTATCCTATTTCAGCCCACTCACCCGGTGGTCAGTATTCGAGCAAGACCAAAATCTATGAGAGCAATCGGACGATCAACAACAATGTGGAGCTGGTGCCGAGCACCTTGAGCACCACTCAGACGTTGACCAGCAATGTTGACATTGACAAAGAGCTGCAGGACATTGCATTGGGCGATGGCATCTTGCCAGTGCCTGGCACCAAGGTGACCACCACGGTGCGCACCTACACCTATGAGATACCGTCGACTGGTCCCGGCAGCGCCACCAGCACCATCAATCGCACCAACAATAACAATACGCTGAGCAGCAGCTACAAACACCACGAAACTCTGAACAGCAGCCAGAACTATACGCAGCTATCGCCGTCCCATGTGCCCCAAACGGTTGTCTATAACACGGAGAGCTACTCCACGCTCAACAAGCCCAACGATCGCCCACTGGTGAGCAATCAGTCGTACGAGATTCGCGAGCACAAGGAGACGACCACGCGCGGCTTGAGCCCTCAGCCTCGCCAGCTGCCGCTGGGACCAGCGGTCAGCCCGAATGGTGTGCCGCCCAACTCTAGCCGCACAGTCATCTACAATATACACAAAACGGATAATGTGAATACGGTGAACGACCAGCGCTATCCGCAGAGTCCGGCCCATAGCCCCAACTACGGCTCGCCTCACAGTCCCGGTCAGCCCGGACAGCTGCCGCCTGGTGGCACCAATCGCTACTATTACAAGGAGACCGAGACCTCAAACACTGTCAATACCATACATGGCCCACCCAACGGTGGCGTACAATACCCAGTGGAGCCAGCTCATCCGGCACCACTCAAGCAGCTGCCCAGCTCCAACTATCCACAGCCACAGACCGGCAATGGCTATCCACCGAATAATACTACTTATTCATACAAATACTCTTCCACAACGAACACAAACACCCGCCGAGGACCTGGCCCAAACTATGGCTCGCCCTCGCCCTTCCCCGTGGACGGCGTCGAGTATCCCGTGGGCAATGGCAATCCGCCACAGCGTGTGGACGATCTAATGCAATCCTTTGGCACTGTGAGTAAACACTGGCAGAGACTTTAGCCAAGCTCTCATCTCTGTTTCCCGTAGACGGATCACGTGGACCGCGTGGATATTGAGACGCCGGTGCGCAAGCGCGAGATTGAAACAGCCGTCGCATCGCCGCAGCAGCAGCACGTGCCCTCCGTCAACAAGGCTGGCAAGGAGGTCTATTATCCGCCTGGTCACGACACAATCATAACCAGGCGCGAGGAGATGCACGCAGGCTCTGCGGGTGGTGTAAGTCTTTGCATTTGTTAAATAATTCCTTTAAATTAACGGCTTACTTATATTCCATTCTACTTAATAGGGTCGCTGGGCCAAGGGATCCGGCATGTACGAGTACGAATCGGGCTCGAAGTCAAAGACGAAAACCAAGTCCGGCGGCGCAGTTGTGCCCCTCTGCCTGCCCCTTTGCTGTGCCATGCCCTGCTCCATAATGTGAACATCGCAGCGTACACACTTGTATATAGGATTCTCTAATATTGCCGTTAATAAGTCTAACGCTAATTCCTGCCCTCCTCCTGCGTACAGCTTGTCGTTGTTTATATATATGTTCGTTTACCTAACCACTTATCGGGTTTTGCCTCTCATCTGGATGCTCTAATTGTTGTAATTTTGTTGACCAAATTGATTTCTATTATATTATCTATTTGTATATATCTATATATATTTTATACGTGTCCAGGCCAATCGACTACCATTTGCTAGTAGTTACCACTAACCTAGTTTGCTCCGAAAAAGATGTAAAATTATTTGCTCACTATCCAAAAGAGAAACACAAAAAGCATTTATACTACAACGTGACCAGTGAAAACCCCGAGTAGACCTCAAAAGGTCTGCATATTTTTAAGTTTTTATTTGAAAGCCAATTGTTTTAACTGTATTTTGCATACCAAACTAATAAATGAGCCACGGAATTGAATTCCCCACTCGCCATACTTATAAACGTGTTTTCCCGCCCTCGCCTCGCCCCCGCCATCAAATATTATCTACTAATCATTAGCGGCCACGTAGCAGTGCCACAAAGTAATATATAACCCAGACTTAAATGGTAACATAGTCGTTACGAAGCCATAAATATTTTCTAATACACGTACGCGTACAAAATGAAACAACAAAGTAACCTAAATAAAAACGAAATCTAACCAACGAAACGATTAGTGGAAGTTTTTAATTGGACTAATGGGCTTATACTATATGATAAATGAGGGATGAATGCCCGCATTATTCATCTATAATTTGTCTACAGTTAAAACCACCTGTGGATTGATAATATAGTAAAAGTTTTATTCTGGTATAGTAAAATGTACTTTTTAATAAGTTTTACATTTGGTATTGTATATTAAAGTATGGTAGATAATAATAAACACCCTTGCAGAGTTTGATATAATTTAAGAGTCATTTCAAGCCGGACAGCAGCAGGCGCTGCTGGCTGCTGCTGCTGCCCTCTGCTAGTTGGATCGGATTACTAAGTAGCTGTTCTTGGATTAGTCAGTCAGAAAAGTTGCCTTTCGTGTGATATTGAATACCTATATATATTTCGTATATCGGACAAACTCTATGGGCCGTCTGCAAGGGTATAAGTTCGATTCGGTGTGCCGAAGATAAGAGAATTTTCATTTTTCATTTAATTATCATTTTTTGATGAAATAACAATTTGTATATCACAAAAGTAATATCTACATTTCACCTTGTAGGAATTGGTGTAGAATTTTTTGTCTTTTTTTTGGTTTTTCATTTTTTTCTTTTTTGCTTTAAAGAGAGATTTCTAGTAAAAATTATGAGGAAGAAACAAAAAAATCAACAAAATCTACATATCCATTAGAATATATAGAATATATTAAATGGGGCTAGCTGCACTACTGAAGTACATATGTTGCTTCTATATTGACTGGACATGCTACGTACACAATATTTGTGTGTCTATTAGTCGAGATAATTAAGGGCTACTTCGAAAAAGTAATTCTGTCATTTGTACATACATACGTAAATATTGTACGAAATTGAGATTCCTATTATGCAAATTTCTTGTCTTTGCTTTTGTTGTTTTCCGTTTTTTTTAAGATGCTCATAAACAGACTTCAACTGTATTTGGCTAACTCTTTCGCTCGGAGTTCTTTAGCTCAGCTAAGTACCAAGTGAAAGTCGGGAAATTCTTGATGCTATAAATCTCATATTTTATCGAATTGATGCCATCCATTTCAATCTTACTGATGCCATTCTGTAGGTTTTCGTAGCTGCAAAGAATATAATACATTTAATAATAAAGGTAAAGGCTTTAATTAATTGTAAGCAGAGTGCAGACCGTTTTGGATTGGCTTTTTCCTTCTGATGCTTCAACATTTTATAGCGAGCTATATTTATTGGATAACGTGATATGAATAAGTTGGCATGTTTCAATCTGAAGCGAAATGGAGTTAATAATATATTCTATTGTTAGACAATATGAATCGCATTACCTGTTAGACATATCGTCGTCCTCGCCACCCCAGCCAAAGAACGAGTTCGAAAAGCCATTTACAGCCAGGAAGTGCTGGCGTGTCATTGCAGAAACTCCGCCAAATATTGAACGATAAGGCAACCTGCTCAAGTGCAATAAATCAGTCAATAATAAGTCAAAAATAAATCAATGCTTGCAACCTACTTGAAGTTCAGCGTGTCAATTGCAACGGACATGTGCCGCGGCTGACGTGGACAATTGTACAGATTGCGTTCATCCAAAGGTAAAAGATCGACGTCGTGGAATATAAAACAGTCCCACTGATAAAGCTTTAAGGCCTCCAAGTAACCAATATTCATCATGGCAGCACGATTAAAAGGCTTCCCATTGGTTTGCTCTATTATAAATATTCGATAAGCAATGCGCTGTTTCATTAGGAACGGATGTATGTTGCGTAGGAAGACCGAGAGGTGTGCGTATCGGTCGCGGAAGGGTACGACAATGGCGACATGATGTTGAGCATTGCAATCAGTTGGCTGATAAGCGCCGCCAGGACGCAGCAAAGGTCCCAGCTGTGCCTCAATAATATCAAGAGATTCAAGGGTTGTGTTGGGTGTGATGGGGCCACCTAAATAAGAGATTCAATTACTATTGTTACACATGCATATATATATATATACATATTTAACTTCACTTACCATCTCTGGGATCGGGATCAGTGCAGTTTTGTGTGAGGTGCAATTGCGGCTTGAGTGTGCTGTTTGCATAATCTTGCGGATGCGCGTGCGATAAGTCTTGTGGAATGGAAGTAAAGTTTGCAATCGCAATCACAGTCGTTGAGGTTGAGTTGCGACCGATGTGCTGGTCGCGCTCTTTAGATAGCGCCAACGGAGCCGCAGGCAACTTTAGCCCCGAAATATTCGTGGTGACCCCCTTATCGCTGACTAAGTCACTTACGTCGTCGCTTCGGTTGTGAATGTGTGCATACTTGTGCACACGCCGTATGCTATAATGAGAGCATAATTATATATGTATAGAGGCATACATGCATAAAGTGATAAGTGAATGCATTTCTCGCACTTACCTCAGCTTGCTCAGCGACGAGCCGCTGACTCCGTCCGACTCTGAGGTCCACAAGAAGTTGAACACCAGCAGTAGACATATTGAGCCGACCACGAAGCGTATGAGATTCGCTTTTGTAAATATGATCATGGTCCATTGATTGCATCATTCCTTATTCAAGTTGATTGCTATTTTGAACGCCATTATAATGCTACTGCATCTTTTTCAACTTAAAATTACAAATATTGTTGTTCGATTCCATATGGACCATTCTTACAACAGCTGATTGTGAATTACAAAAAATAACAGGGTGACTCGTGCGCATGTGCCGATTGGCGGCACATTTCAAAATAGTAAATCAATCGACTTTTATATATTACAAGTTTTTACCAGAAAATTATTGTAATATAAAATTAAAAACAGCAGGAATTTTAGGAAATTACAAGCACTAAGCTGAAGCTGATGCCAATTTAGAAAAATTAGCCAGTTCATTGACTATTATATATTTGTGTTTCTTTTTACGGCTACTATTAATTATAAAAACAATTTCAAACAAAAAACTGAAGATTTTTACAAATTGCCATGCATTCTATCCTGGCAGTCGTAATGGCTCATTATCCTTTAGATTGACGGTTTTTAATACATCCTCAAATGTATACTCTATGCGCAATATCTTATCGTCTCCCAAACTAGGATCAAAAAAGCCAGGTAAATCGCACTGCAATAGAAATTAAATAGTAGGTAAATATCACATAAATCACTTTGAATTCTGTTAAATATACCTTCGACGACTCATACAACTGCAATGTACCATCCCTGACTAGACACTGAATGGGCACAGTGACATCATGTGATGCCTCCGGCTTGAACTGCGAGGTGCCCTCGTTGATGCATCCATAGATCGCCCTCTTGATGATCAGCCCACGACGGTCCTGCTCCTCTTTGAGGATGCGATTGTAGGTGCTCTGCATCAAGTGTATTGCTGCCATTGCCTCTGTTTTCTTAGCAGCCAAACGCTGCTCATTTTGTCGCTTCGAGCGCTCTACTTCGATGCTCTTACGATCCGCCTCCATGGGATCCATAATGGTTTTTTTGACGAAAAACCACGCAACTATCGGCGTCACTGTTGCATAGAAAACAGCAGCGGGCACAATTTCTTCACTCAGATGGATTGGAAACACATACGACTGGTTAGAACGTATTATTCTGGAATCATTAATGATTTGATTTGTTCAATACTCTTTGCACAGACGGGTGGGTCACTCACTTCAATTTGAGTATGACTCCGGAAGGCACGCCTATGGAAACGGTTGCTATCAGCGAACTGTATTTCGAAACTTTTTTCTCCACTCCGTATTCGCCCAGGAATCCAAATGTGCCCACTCTGAAAATGTCAGCCATACATGAATTAATGAAAATCATTATCCTAATCCTATTCATGCTCACTTAGTAGCCAATTTCAGCTTCATCTCGTTCTCAAGCATTTTTCGAGTGTAGGAGACGCCAAAGTACATATGTGGGGTGCCTATCACAAAGGACGTGCTTATGGCATGCTGATCGTTGGAGTGATCAACCTGTGTGGTCATGGACGATTGAGGTCCGGCATTGAGCGTCAAGCTGCCTACGGTGTGCTTGTCCAGCTGGACGGCCAATGTGGAAAACACAACGGGTATAACACCATTTTCCTGGAAATTCATATTGGTGCCGCCATTCAGCGTTAGTTTTGATGTCAGCGTGCGCCCACCTGTTGCCATTGCATATATATATATATATATATATATATATATAGATCTTTACTATTTAATAAACTTTTGCACAATAACCCCAGTCGCTTACCTTTCAGACCTAACAGGAAACCATTGCCGGCACCAAGGCAAATCTCCAACCAACCTTTGTTGAGCAGTCGCCGACCGGCAACCATAAATCCCCCAGTGCCGGTGCCATTGGACGAGTACAGATTGCCGCTCATGATGATCATGTCCTTGCGTGTTATGGGCGCCTCAATCGATTGGGCAATGCTCATTGAGCCGATCTCCACTCGCGGCATCTCTGTGTCATCGTATGGCGTAAATATTTCGGTAGCATTCACATTGACAGTGATGTTGCCACGTGGATTGGTGCGCTGTTGTAGCCGGCGCTCGGCAGCGGCCTGTGCTAAGCGCTCGTACTCCTCCCTTATCTCTGCCGGTGTTTTTGTCCGGTGTACGATTTCCCAGCCCTCTGTTTTGAGACCCTTTTCGCCTACTGAATCGTAAATCGCACGCTGGTGCGGATCGGAAAGAACCTCATAGGCGCGTTTCGTCCGGTTAAACATGATTTCTGCCTTCTTTTTGCTCTCCGGGTCCATATGCTTGTCCGGATGGTAAATGCGACTTTGTTTCCGGTACGCGGTATTAATTTGCTCAGTGGTGGCCTGGAAGTACAAAGATGATGCATTAAAACTACCAATAGCTATAGTTGATTGCAATGCACTTACATCTCGCGGCAAATTGAGAAATGTGTAGTAGTTTTCATCGAGTTCGGCGTCGGATTCGTTGTCCGATGCCATAACGCCGAATTTGAAAGTTAGACAATCGACAGATTACGCTCAGAGTGTCTAAAGTACCAGCTGTACGACAACGGCATAAGCAGCATCGGTCGAACCGACGATTTATTATTCAATTTTGGTGAAAATTTTGAAACGATTTTTTATACTACTTTACGCAATAATAACAACACGTGTGATGGAACACGAAACGATGGAAAACCCTCACATACACAGGGTGCCTCGGAGAGATCTATTGGAGATGCCGAGCAACTAATGTCATAAATAAGTCTATTCACATATCAGCTAATACAGTTTGTATAGCCGAATTATTAAATACACAAATTTCAAATCACTTCTGAAAAGCTTTGTAAATAATTTGAAGAAATCACACGTACACTTGCCGTTCAAAAGCGTTGGCAGCACCGTAGCCGAACACTTAATGCAACTCTGCGTGTTTTGTTTCAGTTCCACCACATAACGATTATTTTGTTGGCTGCTCACATCTTTGACTGTCGTCTTTATCCAGCCCTCGTAAGGGAAACGTGCTCGTGGTTCGCTCTGACGAAATTTTCGACTCAATAGCGGTGCATTTTGCAGCTGTTTTATTTGATAATTAGTGCAAGTTTGAAATAAAAAAAAGTAAAGTACGAAAATGTTGCGCGTACCCAAGCTCATACCACGCCTAGCGCGCCAAGTCAGCCTTGCAGGTCCAGCGCATATGTCGGCAGCTTCTAGCATATTCCGCGTAAGTACAAATCAGCTTTACATAATAGTCGGTGCGGCATGTTCTAGCAATTGATCTACCCCGTAATGTTTTTACAATCCATTCACTTTAAACGCATACTTTCAACTATTTACAGAATGTTCCTGGCATTTTCAATGGATTGTCGGGTCAGATGCGTTACAAGTAAGTGAACTTTGACACTCTAGCACTTATTACACATGTTGATTTGCCGCATTGCAGTGCGATACACTCTAATAAAACAATATCCCGCTACTTATGTAACACATATTTTCGAAAATAGTAATATATTGAAGTGTATCATCTTTTGCTAATCAGCACCACATTAAAATATCTTGTTAATAGCATATACATATATAAGCGATGCCTGTAACATGACATGCATACATATATATACACAAACATGCAGTTATTGTCAGTGCTGAACAGAGTGGTTCAATTGTAATTAGTAGTTTAGTTCCGCGGGTTAATGAACTAATTTGAAATCTAATATTTAGTTATATAACATATCTTAAATATTTTTATTACTTTAATTTTTTTTATGAAAGATACTATTAAGTTTTCAACAATTTAATGAATAATTACATCTGCTGGAACTGAACATCTCCAATTAGGGTCTTATCTCGTGTTTCTTTGTCAATTGTTCAGCGTTCGCAATCTTATCTCAATTACAAACATCCACTAACACGTGTTTTTTTTTTTTTTTTGTTTGCTACTCTCAGATCTGGCGAAGTTAAAGGAGCTGTTATTGGTATCGATTTGGGTACGACCAACTCCTGCGTTGCCGTGATGGAGGGCAAGCAGGCGAAGGTGATTGAGAATGCGGAGGGCGCACGCACAACGCCCTCGCACGTTGCGTTTACCAAAGATGGCGAGCGTTTGGTTGGCATGCCGGCCAAGCGTCAGGCAGTCACAAATTCGGCCAACACTTTCTATGCCACAAAGCGTCTAATTGGACGCCGCTTCGACGATCCCGAGGTTAAGAAGGATATTACCAATTTGTCGTACAAAGTGGTTAAGGCTTCCAATGGCGATGCCTGGGTATCGGCAACAGATGGCAAAGTTTACTCGCCCTCCCAAATTGGTGCCTTTATTCTCATGAAGATGAAGGAGACCGCTGAGGCGTATCTCAACACCCCAGTCAAGAATGCCGTGGTCACGGTGCCCGCTTATTTCAACGACTCACAGCGTCAGGCTACAAAGGATGCTGGTCAAATCGCTGGCTTGAATGTTCTGCGTGTGATTAACGAGCCAACAGCAGCGGCGCTGGCTTATGGTATGGATAAAACCGAGGATAAAATGTGAGTGAAAAAAATTATTGATTTATGGCTACATTAATACTAACATATATGAAATTATTATCTTTTAGTATTGCTGTATACGATTTGGGCGGCGGTACCTTTGATATTTCCATTTTGGAAATTCAGAAGGGCGTTTTCGAAGTAAAGTCCACTAATGGTGACACTCTGCTGGGCGGAGAGGACTTCGATAATGCCATTGTCAATTTCTTGGTGGCCGAATTCAAGAAGGATAGCGGCATTGATATCCGCAAGGACAATATTGCCATGCAACGTCTGAAGGAAGCTGCAGAGAAGGCCAAGTGCGAGCTGTCGTCCTCTCAACAGACTGACATCAATTTGCCATATCTGACCATGGATGCTGCGGGACCCCAGCACATGAATCTGAAAATGACTCGTTCCAAGCTGGAGAGTCTGGTCGGAGATCTGATTAAGCGCACCATCCAGCCTTGCCAGAAGGCGTTGTCTGATGCCGAAGTATCCAAGTCTGAAATCGGCGAAGTTCTGTTGGTCGGTGGCATGACGCGTATGCCCAAGGTGCAGTCCACAGTGCAGGAGCTATTCGGACGCCAGCCCTCGCGTTCGGTTAATCCCGATGAAGCTGTTGCCGTCGGTGCCGCTGTCCAGGGCGGTGTCTTGGCTGGCGATGTCACTGATGTGCTCTTGCTCGATGTTACTCCTCTGTCGCTGGGTATTGAGACATTGGGAGGTGTCTTCACACGTCTGATCTCTCGCAATACGACCATTCCCACCAAGAAGTCGCAGGTGTTCTCAACGGCCAGCGATGGTCAGACTCAAGTGGAGATTAAGGTGCACCAGGGCGAGCGTGAGATGGCTAACGACAACAAATTGTTGGGATCCTTCACACTGGTCGGCATTCCACCAGCGCCCCGCGGCGTGCCCCAAATTGAGGTGGTCTTCGATATTGACGCTAACGGAATTGTCCACGTGTCGGCCAAGGACAAGGGCACCGGCAAGGAGCAACAGATTGTGATTCAGTCGAGCGGTGGTTTGAGCAAGGATGAGATCGAGAACATGATTAAGAAGGCTGAGGAATACGCATCTGCTGACAAGAAGAAGCGTGAACTGATTGAAATCGTTAACCAGGGCGAGAGCATTGTGCACGACACAGAGACCAAAATGGAAGAGTTCAAGAGTCAGCTGCCCGCTGAAGAAGTACGTAAATCGAATTTCTATATTTTTGTAGGTATACCATCATTATATTTGATTTTATTATAGTGCGAAAAAATGAAGAAGGAAATTGCTGATCTGCGCACTCTGCTGGCCAACAAGGAGACCGCTGATCCAGAGGAGGTGAGGAAAGCCACCACCCAACTGCAGCAGTCCTCATTGAAGCTCTTCGAGATGGCATACAAGAAGGTAGGCTAACTAGCAAAAATAATATATATTTAGTATATTGTATTAATCGAAATTAATGCATTGTTTAACAGATGTCTGCTGAACGCGAGAGCAGCTCAGGCGGTGGCGCCACCGGCAGCAGCAGCAGTTCGTCCGATTCTTCCGGCGACGCCAAGAAGGAGGAGAAGAACTAAATTAGGCAACCATAGTCGTAGTTGTTGTTCTCTTATTTCATAATAATCACATTTGGATTCGGATTAAGTTGTACGTTAAACAAAACAAAGCCCATCATATTCCTGATTCTTCTAAATCATATAAAATGATCCCGATCATTCATAAGCAAAAAGCATTTACCCAAATTGTGTAGTAATATGTGCGTGGACATTAACAACATACGAGATACAAACACCAACAACACGATCACAACTCATTCAAAATCAGTTGCATTAAGTTTTTATTGTTTATAATGCACTACTCAATGTCTGGATCGAAATCTGTTGTAAATCTGTGGCGTGGCGTGGCGTGGAGTTGTGTTGTAATGTGTGCCTACTGTAAGATTTTCCTTCCTTTTACCTTACGTTTATTTTAAACTAGTTGTAGTTGTACAATAACGAGCACAGCAGCACAAGCCCAAATCCTACAGAGTCCACATGAGAAAGATATCAATCGTTGGCAGATCGAAAGTTATAATTTAAGCAAAATTTGTCTTTGGTTTCCAGTGGATAACCAAAAATAAAAAAGAGTTGACTGGGTAAAATGCAATTACATAGTCTCTTTACATTTGTAAACTTTAAATATACGTGAACAAAAATATATTATTTACAAACTGAAGAGTTTTGAGATCTTGTTATTTATTTATGTATGAGATTGTTAAGTGTGTGCATAGATTTCTTAAATTGCTGCAGATTGAGTAATTTGTACATTAGATTATTATTATATTATTTCAAGCACGCATGGCGACTGCTAAAAATAATTACTTTGCATTTGATAGTAAAATGAAAGGGAATTTCTGACATTCTTTATCAGCTCTAGCTTACGCGGGCTGAATACTTGATAAGGTTTGTATATATTAATAGCTATCAATTGACTTATCAAATTATTGCAATATAATATGCATATTTGTATATATGTAGTTGTGTAGTTACGTAAAGAAGCGTAATCGAACGATTGATATGGCTCATATAGCTTCCTATAATGTCTGTTAATTCAATGCAAAGCTTTTGGCCATTTAAAAAGCATGTTAGGCTATTTTCACAATGGAACTTTCAATGACGAAATAGAGTTAACAATGATTTTGGGTCCCAACGTAATCAGAAATTCATGTGGTATACAGTTAAGAGATCACATGTTTCATACACATCTTTCAACTTTCCTAAATGTAGGGTATTTTAGCACCTGGAAATGAGAATGAGTCATTCGCTTTTTTGAGTTTTATTTCCATGTTTTGTTATAATTTACTTTTCACTTTATTTTAAGATATCACATGCTTCACGCGCTTGATAACTATTAAACTTTGCTTGAAGAAAGGCGTTAGTTATATTTGGAGCAACTGGAACATGAGTGCTTTAATGACTCACTTGCTTTCTTAATTTTTGGCTTTATTTTATTTTAACATGATATATTTATAGCACCTGGAACTCTAGGAATTGGTTCACTTGTTAAATTTGCTTTTATTATTATTATTTTTATTTGTTTCTGTTTTTAAATTTAATTTTCTTTATTATTTTTTTATTATATAATTCCAACAAAGTCGGTAAATTCATAAATATTTTCTTAACAGCTGAAATATTACTATCTTTAAATTAAATGTGTCTGCTTTTGTTTTTATATGTACAGGCTAATACTAATCGCTTTTAAGTAAGTAATTCTCATTGATCGCAATTTGCTAATCTAAGTGCTAAATATTGATCCGTGTGTCAATATTTACATGGAGCCAGTTTGCAGTTTGTACAATGTGTAGTAGAGGCCACGGGTCTGCAGCAGCTCCTTGTGCGTGCCGCTCTCGCAGACGACGCCGTTCTCGAACACGTAGATCATGTCCGAGTCGACGATGGTGGACAGTCTGTGGGCTATGCTAATTGTGGTGCGACCCTCCGCGGCGGCATCCAATGCTTCTTGAACGATCTGATAGTAATAAGTGTTAATAATTAATATAGTTTGCTCAACAATGAAACTCGTTTCTCTTTCCGACTTTACCTTCTCACTCTCGGCATCCAATGCAGATGTGGCTTCGTCCAATAAGAGGATCTTCGGGTTTCTGATTAGAGCACGTGCAATAGCTATGCGCTGTTTCTGACCCCCCGACAACTGTGTGCCCTTCTCTCCCATGCGCGTTTCGTAGCCCTGTAGAGCATGGATAAAATGTTATTAGCCATCCACGAGCATATCTGAGCTCTCACTCACCAGTGGCAAATTGGCAATGAACTGATGTATATTGGACTTCTTTGCCGCCGCAATAATCTCCTGATCCGTGACTATTCGTGAGTTGTCGCCGTACGCGATGTTCTCACGTATGGAGCGATCGAACAGGATGGGCTCCTGAGACACGATGCCCAGCTGCATGCGCAGATTGCTCATGGCCAACTGGCGAATATCCCGGTCGTCAATCCGCACAGCGCCAGCGTCCACATCGTAGAAGCGTTGCAGCAGCTGAATGCAGGTGGACTTGCCACAGCCCGAGGGGCCAACCAGGGCCACTTTTTGGCCAGTTTGTACACCCATAACGAGCTCGCGCAGCACCTGCACCTCGCGGCGCGTCGGATAGCTGAACTCCACCTTGTCGAACATAACGTTGCCATTGGAATGCCAGGGCTCCAGAGAGACGCCCGGACTGTCGGCAATGATTGGCTTTCGCTCCAGGAATTTCAAAATGCTCTGCGCCGCTGTAATGCCCTTCTGCATGTTGGGCGCAAAGGCCAGGGCGCTGGCAATGGAAGCAGTGCCCATGATCAACGCCTGTGATACCCTGTAAACGAAAATAGAATTGTTAATTGACTCAACTTAATTTTAGTTCTTAACTTTGCTTACTTAAATACATTGCCCATTTGTAGATTTCGATTGACCACGCACCAGGCGCCGTAGTACATGCAGGCGGCATAGGCGAAGAACATCATTGATCTGGCCAGACCATAGACTACGCCACGATAGTGCGTGTTCTTCTTCGATTTCTAGAAGAATAAAGAGGGAAAACTGGTAAGAAAACGCTAGCCAACTGTTAGATGCCCAGAACTCAGAACTTGGTCAAATGAAGAGCTGATTTCAATTGGGGAATTTTAGGATTATAGGTAGTCCCAGGCTGCTTACCACAACGGCTGGTGTGAGTAACTCAATGTAGGTCCGATGGAACATGTCCTCGCGCGCTAGAGACACGACTGTGCGAATATTGGAGACAACCTCAACGGCCAGCTTTGTTGTGTTCTCCATGATCTTGGCATTGCCCATGTTCTCCTGCGTCATGACAATGCGTTGCATATAGAAGGAAACCAGAATGAAGGGTATAAATGCTATGGCCACCAGGCCCAGGCTCCACTCATAGTACATGGCCAGGGCGATGCCCAATACCAGTGTGGCAATCGATTGGATAATGCTGCCAATACGCTGGCCGGTTGCCTAAATATATTAATATAGATAGATAAAATATGAAAATTTCCACGGATTCTACAATATTTGTAGTACTTACGCCTTGAACGGCTGCTGCATCGCCGGATAGACGGGCGCAGAGGCTGCCCGTGCCATTGGCACGATCATCGAACCAGGCCACCTCCTGCTTGAGCATTGCACTGAAGAGCAGGCCACGCAGACGCTCCGTCAGATTCTCGCCGGCCACGCCAAAGAGATAGATTTGCAAGAAGGTGGCGAGGCCAACGACAATGCCGCAGATCAGGAAGTAAAGACTGTACTGGTTGGTATTCTCTCGCACGTAGTCATCGTTTGTGGAGCGCAGTACGTCGAGTATGCTGCCGAAGAGGACAGCGAAAATGGGCATGGCACAGCCCATGATGATGGAGCACACGCAACCGATGACAATCTGTAGCCATTCGGGTTTATTCAGCTTTATGACGCCTAGCATGGGTGAGGGGTCGTCTTTGTCTCCCTTGCTCTTCTTCTTCTTTTTCTTTTTATCTACATGATCTATTACCTCGTCTTCGATCACCTTGATTTCCTGTTCGTCCTCATCCTTAATATCGAAGTTCTTGAGCATGTTGTCAGTGGAACTGAGCACGCCGCCATCGTCCTCGCCCATCTGTGTGGTCACCAGATTGAAGTAGTGATTCTTGATGGCCATCAGTTCCTGATGGGTGCCGGACTCGACGACCACACCGTTGTTGATCACCACAATCTTGTCGGCACGGCGCACCGTGGACAGACGATGGGCCACAATGATGGTGGTGCGACCCTGGCTCACCTTCTCCAGGGCCGCCTGCACCTTGGCCTCGCTGGCTGTGTCGAGGGCAGAGGTCGCTTCGTCCAGCAGCAGAATCTCCGGGTCACGAATCAGGGCGCGAGCAATGGCTATACGCTGCTTCTGTCCGCCAGACAACTGGGCTCCACGCTCACCCACCAGCGTATCGTAGCCCCTGGGCAGCTTCTTGATGAATATGGCCGCATTGGCTGCTGCGGCGGCCGCTTCGATTTCCTCCCTGGTGGCATCCTCGCGACCATAGCGTATATTCTCGTATATGGACTGGCCAAAGAGCACAGGCTCCTGTCCCACGACTCCGATGCGCTCGCGCAGCCACTTGATATTGATATCCTTGATGTTTGTGCCATTGAAGAACACATTGCCGGCCTGAGGATCATAGAAGCGCTGTATAAGCTGTATGCAGGTGGATTTGCCACAACCCGACGGTCCGACCAGGGCCACCGTCTGGCCGCGATGGATCTTCAGGTTGAGCTTCTGCAAAATGGGAATCTCTTTGCGCGTGGGATACTGGAACTCGACGTCACGGAACTCGATGGTGGTCAGCGGCTCATTGAGGCTCCTGCCGCGCGGCTCAATCGGATTGATGGTTGGGATCTGCTCAATGATGTGGAAGACCTTGGCACATGCGCCCTTCGCAATGCCAAACGCCTCAATATAGGGCGAGGCCATGCCAATGTTCATGGAGCCCATCATTATCGACAAGAAGACGGTGATCATGGTGCCTGGCGAGTAGTTCTCGTAGTATTCATCGTGGCGACCCTTGATAACGAGGCCAACGCCGTACCAGAAGGCTAGCGCATAAGAAGCATAGATGAAGAACCACAGGAGGCCGAAGCCGATGCCGGAGAACATGTTTCGCTTAATGTTCAGCAATTTGGCGGCAATGACCTTGTCCTTGTAGGCGGCAACCTCTTTGTATTCGCCCTCAAAGGCCTTCACTGTACGGATGCCGGACAAGGCTTCCTCGGCGACAATGGCGGCGCTGGCATAGATGTTCACCTCCTGCCTGGCCAGCTTGGATGTGGCCACGGCCACGAAGCCCATAGCAATGAAGGTGATGGGCAAACTGGTCAGGCAGACCAGCGAGAGCTGCCAGCCCTTGACAAATGCCAGCACAATGGACCCAACGAAGGCCACAATGAAGTGCACAAAGATGACAACCTTCTCGCCCAGGCCGTCCTCCATTTTCGATAAATCTCTGCGGGATTGAAATTGAAGAATTAAAGGCTGCCCTGATTGAAATTATTTGCTCTACTTACTCATTCATGCGACTGGCCACCTCGCCGCTGGGATTCAAGTCGTACCATCCCATGTCCTGATGCAACACAGACTGAAAGAACTTGGAGCGAATGGCCAAAATCTGTGAGTGGGCAGCATAGTTGAAGCACGTGATGGATATGTAACTGCAGACCAGCATTATAATTCCGATATACGTGTTGTTCAGCGAAAACGATTGCACCGAATCCAGCAGCGAATCTGAGGCGGCATCCTTTATATAGACAGTCCTCTCCAGTGTGCCACTGTTCATAATCATTTCCTAAGAGTCCGAAGTATATAAATAGAAATGTCAGCTTAGTGGGTGAGGACTGTAGAGGTAGAGCTATGTGGCTACTTTCAACACTTCAAATCCCATTTAGTTGTTGTTATACCCTGAACTTATTGAAAATTTAAATTTCGGGTATATTGATTATGCTATGTTATGTCATAAATTAAATATATTCATAATTAGATTGACTAGACAGAGTCGATCTAGCCTTGTCTGCTCGTATATCAGAAACTACAAGTGTCAGAAGACACCCTACAGCCTGCGCGAGGAATTTCCTCATTTCAATTAAATCCAAATTCAGTTAATCATCATCAATCAAGGGTATTTTCTAGTCAGGCCCTCCAGGCTACTGCTATTGGACTGATTTTCTTATCTATCCATCCATTGGGTGTAGACAAAGTAAACAAGTTACAGTCAGCCTATCGGAAGAGCTTTGACTCAATCACAGACAAAACATATAAATATGGAAGTTGTTTTTATATACATATATACTCACATCGGCGAGATTTCCAAAGATCAAACTGTTCGCTGGTGTTGTCAGGCCCGTGGCCACAGCGCCGATCAGTCCGATAATGTAGAGTATGCGATCCTTCGTCGTTGCATAGCGAAACATTGTGAAGAAGCCGACTGGCTTGACGTCCTCCTTCGGCTTGTCCTCTTTCTCGTCTTCATCCTGCTTCTTCGATTGCTTTTTCGTTTTATTTGGCTCACTGCAATCAAACGCAAAGCACACGCCATTTCATAAGTATACTTAAATAAAACTATCCAAGTCATAAAAGGGAAGCGTAACAGCCGTTCGCACGCCATATTCTATCTTGGACTAATCGCGCATTCCTTATCGCTGACCCTAGCACCAATCAAGGCTGTTGAAGTGGGAGCCATGTTACGGTTGCGTTGATTCGCACTATCAGCCCGAGTCTAACATTTGATATCATTCATTCAAATCGAATTCGTCATCATAGTGGTATCAAAAGATTCCAGGCAGGCAGTACTTGGTTTCTACAATACCTCAAATATATATACATACATATTGTATATACATATATGTTCTCTTTGTTGCTTTAACTACCATTAGAGTACTAAAATTTATGACGCTCGAACGCAAAATATTGTGCACGCTTCGTTGTTAAAAAACTGCACGATCATGGTTACCGCAATTTTTCATAGACCTATCAAAGGAGGATAAATTGCGGACATATATAATATGCAATTATGGATACTAGATTGATTTATATCGATATGTATAATATAAAATTAAAATAAAAGCATTATAACAACAACAAATGGAAAGGGTAATAAAATTTTAAAATTTTGTTGTTCATTTTGTAATCATAATGTTTTAAAAAAAGAAGACGAAAATGAAAATATTTAAATAAAGAAATACTTGTGCTATTCACTACTACTATTATTTAAAATAAATGATTATTTTTTAAAACAGAAAATTAGAAACAAATGTATTAAAGCAATAATTATATATATATATTTTTTTTAATTTAGACAAATGAAAAATATATAGATAGATAGATAATATCAAGTTAACATTATTATATAATATAAATATATATAACATTATTATATATATATATTTTTATTTAAAGAGATCTTGTTTTTGTCAAAAATAATTTGATTATAGTTTTGTCACATTTTTATAATCGTAAAATTTAATTTTTTAAACAGGATATTGTTCTGCAAATATTCACAAATTGATACATTTTATGAATTTATATTTATATATTTTTCTGTAAACGCACTGTATCCTTTTTAAATAATCTTATTGGAATTTATTTTCCTTTATATATTTTATACAATAAATATTATTTGTTTTTATTTTTATTTTTTCCCTAATTTGTAGAAGATTCTGGCAGGGCCCTTAGCTTAAAAGCTTTAACTTATCATTTATAATTTTTATAAAATGAACAAAAAAATGTATAAAATTTCACAGTGGGTTATTTTCTCTTTTATATTCATTCAACTCACAAGCTTTTGCGATCTTTGTCTTTCTCAGCAAAGGAATCAGCCAAAACAATATTCGTTTTGTAGAGTGACAATCGATTGTTATCGTCGTCCTTGATGACATTGCCGTTAGACGCGGTCATTTTGATGGGTTATTGAACACTTTCTTTTCAGAATCGCTAAATTTCAGTTATTCTCGAACACACGAACTAAATAGGACAACTTCCAGAATGAGACTAATGAAATTGGTAAAAACATATGGGCTTATATTTGAATCGCAGAGCACCGAAATATAAAATTAGTTGATATCGGCTCGTTTTTGATAAAGGCTATCAATTTATTGTGCTATGAGTAAAGTGAGAGTATGGAAAGGAAAGAGTAATCATGAATTATATTAGACCAAATGAAGAGTAGATTTTAAATGCCAATGGCTTAAACTCTGCTACAAATGTTTATTTTTGATTAATCGATCCTTAGACAATTCATAAAAATTGGAATTATTCTAATGGCTTTTCAAATTTATTGGAGCTTATAGCGACTCGCGCAATTTAATAATTCTATGAGCAATGTCATCATTCGTTTTTGAATTAACAATAAAGAGAGCGAAATTTCTCTATCCCCCTAAATACCACTTGCTCTCTCTCTCTCTCTCTCTCTTTCTCTCTCTCTCTCTCTCTCTCTTTCTGTCTGCCGTATTAATTGCTATCACAATCGATTACATATTAAATTACCTTATCATTTGCAATGGCTCAAGGCAGGCAAGGGGTATTTTCCAGCAGATAGCGCCGGTTTATGAGGCACTTAAAAAATACATGCTGAAAAAATATAAACATATATAAACAAATAATAACAATCAATTTACCTTATTATATAATTGTACTTAGACATCATGATACTCATCTATTTCGAATCAGACATGTTCCACATATATATAAAATTACGAAAATTATATAAAAATACAATTTACAAAAATATACAAAATACAGAAAAATAATTAAATGAAATCAAAATTATTTGTAACAAAAGGATAATTTATAATTTAATAAAAATAAAATGTAAATTGGACAAATAACAAATAAAAGAAGCACGAGCTTAAAGATATTGAAACATATATGAACGAATCATTTATTATTTAGTTTTAATCAACCACCACAAGCATAACACGTTTACTTTATTAGACAATGAAGGTATTTTAATGGGAAATGTGTGAACATGCGCTCTGGCAATCTCTTGGACTGATAAATGGAATTAGCGCTGCGTATTCATGATATCAGCACTTTAAATGTGAGAGAGTTTTAAGTCTGGTAGCGATAAGAAGTTGACGGCATATATTTAATGTGCGTAATCACGTTGGCGCATGCGAGTCTATTAATATGCAAGTATTTTTTTACTGTTGGCCAAAGTCTATGACAAGTATATGACGAAGAGATCACGTTTTCAATATGTATTAATTGAAAGAGGATCAGCTATCTAGGCGGTTAGTTTGCAATAACATACAGTCGAATCGCGAGTTTTCGTCCCCTGCTTTAATGCTCCATAATTCGTACAAGTTGCTAAATCATAGAACAAAATCACAATTTGCAAATATATATAATATATATTTTTTTCATTCCTAATATTTTTACCAGCAAATAAAATTTTACTTTTTGTAAAATAAAATTGGGTTTCGCAAACTCTTGAACTTTAAAAATTCGCGTCAATTCAAAAAATTGCGGAGTCTCATTAAATGAAAATCTCGATATTTCAATTATTCCAATTTATCATCAATATACATTACTACCAGGTAAAAGTTTAGGCTAAATTTATTTCCACTCAACAACTATTTAATCACATTATTAGTAGACTGAATATCGATATTAAAAAACATTTAACATTTATATTAACGTATAAAATATCTTCTTAATCTTAAAAATCCCGCGCTAACATGATAATTATTAACAGCAGCAAAAAATTCAAATTTTTAAATCTAATACAAAGTTAATCAATTAAAAATCGATTTATCGAATATAAGGTACTCATAATGGTTCTGTTAGGGCCCTCTTAATATGTTGTGAATAATTATTGAGTTAACAGTTGAGTTACTTTAGAAACTGTTAATGTATAAAATTTATATCATTATAATAATTTTCTGCTCCACAAAATTCTTAGAAGATAATTTAAATGATTGTTAAACTACATTTAAATATATTACTCGTTACCATTGTGAAAATGAATTGCTTACTGTTATTAACACTTTTGGCAAATGTTAAGTTTCTGCTTTTTATAACAGAGTCATGAACGAGCTAGATGAACGACAATCTGTGAGTTGGTTCGTTCATTCAGTTTCAGCGAGTCGTTCGATCGAACTTATTCCATACTCTATTAGTAATAGAAACGTAATTCAACAAGTCATCGACATGTCCAGCGAAGGAGAGAAAACTTTTACGCGTGCCGAAGTTGCCCAACACAATACCAACAAGGATACATGGCTGCTAATTCATAATATTGTTTACGATGTCACAGCATTCCTGAACGAGGTGAGCATAGTCTAGCAATTAATAAGCAACAACAACAACAACAGCAACTCTGTTGTACACGTCGGAATCAGGGCGCGGGCGATGGAATTTAATTTCCCCTTGTGTGAATAGTAGCTGAGGAAGGGGGACAAGTTGTCTTATCATCATTACTTGGGATTTATAACTCGTCTTAACAGTGTTATTAGCCTATACATGTTTCCACTTATTGCGTTTAAATATGAGAATATTATCCGTAAAACACGAGAGCTCACTTGCCCCTGTACTTTGACCTACGATCTATGAATGAATGAATGACCTACTCATTTTCACAGCTACATTGAACTTGTGAAGACGTATTTGTTGCTTTTTCGAATCGTTCATGTTTTTATTCATATTTATTTCATATATTTTTTTGTGCCAGCGCGCTGTTTCAAATGTTTTTTTTTATTCATTATCGATGGAAATGGGGCAAAAGTTAAGCAAAATCTGTTCATACGAAAATTTACATTTTATTTTATTTACGAAACCAAGTCAATATTTTGTATTTAAGTACACAGCTGTAAATGGAACGAAATTAGAAAATCAATGTTATGTGTATAAATATATGTATAAATATTTTTATCAATTCAGATCAGCTTAAAATTCGTTTTGAAAGTGAATTAAATAGAAAGACCTAAATTAGTATAAGAATCGACATCTATAATTCAGTTACATACATGCATAATATATATATATATATATATATATATATATATATATATATATATATGTTTGTCATAATAGATATATAATGAATATATATATATATATATTAATATATTTAAATAAGTAAAACATATATTATCTAATAATTTCTATATTTCCATTTGAATTATATGAAAAATAATTTGTACACAATATATATCAGATAGGAATATATAAATTATATATTAATTATTATATATTCATTATTATATATTATTATTAGTAAAATCCGCTTTAAATCCTTATACAAATGATCCGATGCTAGTCACTGTGACCGTTTGTTTTTAAGTTCTACTGGTGATAAGAAGGCCCCGCACTTAATCGTTTCTGTGTTATAATGATTACGCTGCAGTTTGTGCTGTGAGGCAATTAAAGTTTGTGAATGATGAAAGTAGTACCATGCTTTGCATTAAAAACCTTTCGACGTTTATTCACACTGTAAAAATAGAAACGCTTCAACCGACTGCCGTGGGTCGAGCGCATTTGCTGCGGGCGCTTTATGTTTTAAACATTAAACAGGGCTTCACGGTCAGCGTAGAAGACGACAGCAAACTATTTGCATATGAAAATAGCATACTTAATATTCGTTATTCGTTTGCTTTCTTGCAGCATCCCGGTGGCGAAGAGGTGCTGATCGAACAGGCGGGCAAAGATGCCACCGAGAACTTTGAGGATGTTGGCCACAGCCACGATGCGCGCGACATGATGAAAAAGTACAAAATCGGCGAATTGGTTGCCCACGAGCGCACGAAAGTTGCCCAGAAATCGGAACCCACCTGGAGCACAGACACACAGAACGAGGAGAGTTCGGTGAAGACGTGGATCGTGCCCCTGGTTCTCTGTTTGGTTGCTACGTTCTTTTACAAATTCTTCTTTGGCAATGCTAAGCAGCAATAAGTCAATAAATATTTTCCACTCGCCTCAATGCTGGGCCACTGGACGCCTCCACACAGTGAGAGAGAGAGAGAGAGAGAGAAAGACACACGTGTAAAGAGTTGATTTCCAAATACCCTGCCTTTAAATACTAATGCTGTTGGGTCTCATACGCTTGCCGGAGGCGTCTGGCTGCGCGCTTGCCGTTGTCGCTGGCGGAATTTGTAGAGAGAAGTTGTGCTAAGTTTAAAAGATAAAAAAATGTGCATGTTTTGGCATCTTGTTTTTGTACTAATTGCTATCGTAAGTGGGTTTGAGTTTTCTTATGAGCTAGATAATTGTTTAATTTTCCAACACGCAACAGAAATATACACATACATATATTTAAATAGACTATTAAATATGAATGTATTCGAAATTGCTTTGTTTGTTCTTTTGTCAAAACAAAATTAATTTTCGAACTCTTTTTTTTTTTTTATATCACAAGTTGTGATTCACAACTAATGTTACCATGTCGAAATTTATTCACGTGGCTGTCCTGGCCGGCAGCTCAATGCTTGCACTTTCTGCTGCCGGAGCTGGCCAGGATCGAAGCAAAACGCCCCAGATGAAACGTGAGCTGCCCACACGCAGCATGAATTTAGATTCGTTGCGTCGCACCGAGTACGATGTCCTGATCATTGGCGGTGGAGCGGTAGGCGCTGGTTGTGCACTAGATGCAGCTACACGTGGATTGAAAACTGCTCTGGTTGAGGCCGACGATTTTGGTAGTGGTACCTCGTCGAAATCCAGTAAATTACTGCACGGCGGTCTGCGAGATTTGGATCATGCAATCACACATCTCGACTTGGCCGCCTTTCGGCGTGTTCGCTCATCGCTGCAGGAGCGCCGTAACATTACCAATCTAGCGCCGCACCTCAACCAGTCGGTGCCAATTATGCTGCCCGTACACAATTGGTGGCAGTTGCCCGCTCATTGGATGAAACTGAGGCTCTATCATTTAATGGCACCGGGCACATCGAAAGGCTTCACATACATCAATAGCCGGAAGGCTCTCGAAATGTTTCCGATGATGCGCCGCGACATTGTTGGCGCCTTTGTCTTCCACGAGGGCCAGCACGATGACGCTCGGATGTGTCTCGCAATCATTTTGACCGCCTCCCGCTATGGCGCCGACGTCTGTAACCACATGAAGGTAGTTGATCTGTTGCGGGACAAGAACAAAACTGTAATTGGAGCTAAAGCTATAGATCAGCTGACCGGCAAAGCTTACACGATTCGCGCCAAAATTGTCATCAATGCAACTGGCCCCATGAGTGATTCTATTATCCGCCTGGAGGATGCCAGTGCGTCGCAGCAGTGCACGCCCACCTGGGCCTCGCATATTGTGCTACCGCCCTTTTACTGTCCCGAAGAGGTAGGGCTCTTCGATCCGTACACGCAGAACGGTTCGACAATATTCTTTTTACCCTGGCTGGGGCATACACTGATGGGCACCTCGGATGACACACGCGAGGCCACCCAGGAGCAACAGCCAACAGAGATGGAGGTTCAGTATCTTTTGGATAGCATCAGAAACTACATTAATCCAAATTTTGATGTACGCCGCTGCGATGTGCTCGCAGCCTGGGGAGGCTATAAGCCGCTTCCCGCACAGTCGAAAGAGCTGGCCTATTCGACGCTGAAGAACCATGTCATTTCTATCGGGCCGGGTAACATGGTGTCAATTGTGGGTGGCACATGGACATCGTTTCGGCTGATAGCAGAGAAAACCATTGACGCGGCCATTATTCATGGCAGACTGCAGCCGTTGCGCAAGCATTCGATTACGGCGACCTCATGCAAACTGGATGGCGCCATTGGCTGGTCACCGAGCATGTTTATACGGCTGGTGCAGGACTTCGGCCTGGAGCGGGATGTGGCCAAACACTTGTCCGACACATACGGCTCGAATGCGTTCAAGGTGGCCGTTGGCGCCACCTCCAGTGGCAGCGTGTGGCCCATTATAGGTAAACGGTTGCACTCCGAATTCCCCTATATTGAGGCGGAGGTACGACAGGGGGTTAGGGACTATGCCTGCACCCTGGTCGACATGGTGGCACGTCGGCTGCGTGTCGCCTTTCTTAATGTCCAAGCGGCCGAGGATATTTTGCCGCGCGTGGCCAGCGAAATGGCGCGCGAGCTGAAATGGAGTCGGGCAAGGCAATTGAGAGAAATCAAAGAAGCACAAGAATTTCTAAATACTCAAATGGGAAATACAACCGAATTCGATCCAATTCATATGAACATACCCATTAAGCTGTCCGTCGATCAGGTGCATAAGTATGCCGAGCATTTCAGAAATCTCGACGAGGCCAATACAGGCTTCGTATCGATAAACAAATGCTGTGCGGCCATGAAGTCGTATGGCGTTAAAGAGATACCGGTGGACCTGATGCACGACGTGCTGCGGGACATTGACTGTCATTCCCAGGGCAAGGTGAATCTCTACGAGTTCCTTATGCTTATGTCGGCCATTGTTCACGGAGACACGGCATATTTACGTTATGCCAAGATGCATTTAGACCAGACAATTTCGGCAATAAGCCGCCGACGGCGCAAGCAAAGCAAATGTACGGTCGAGCGATCTGGAGGCGGCTTGTGAAGATCGAATCAATCAATCTCGTACAAAACTCTTAGTGTATTTAAATTATTCTGTACTGTTTCTTTTACTATTTATATTTAGTGGTGCTACCATATCGTAGCAAACAGAACTCAGTAGTGTTGCCACACTTTTGTTAGGCAATTCAGCACATTCGAGTAGTTCGCGTTCAAAAGTATAACGGAAATTAACGAGCAGTAACAGTAGAATACAATGCAATAGTAATTAAATATGGAAATTTGTGTTTTAAATTTGTATTTGAGTTGTAAAGTTGGATATCGACGCGCTTTGCGTTATCTTGTTTAGACTTTGTAATCATTTAACAATTGTTTTCTATATTCTCTTAGCAAAACTCGTATGCGCCCTATGGAGCTTGAGTGTATATATATAATAGTTATATGTATTTGTAACATTTGTATATATATATTTGTATTTTTGCAACAATGACGATAGCATACTAATAGTGTGTTTCAATACATTTAACTTTTGTGAGTGTAATGTTGCCAGGTAAAACATTTAAGGGGTTTTTGTTGCTGTAATTCATGTATTTATGTAATACACATGCAAAGGTGAAAGCAATAGTAAACAATTATTATATGTATTATGTAAATGAGTGCTATAAATATATTCAAAGCGAGAAAAAACGAAACATAAACTAAAATAAATAAGCAATAAGTGAATAAGGAAATTTGTACAAAGTAGAGTTATGAAGAAAATTAAAAATAATTATTGTGGCGGCATATTTGATACAGATATATGCATATATATATAGATCAGTATATATATATTCATGTGCGTATGTATGTATACATTAGAAATACACTTAGTTGACATGGATTTTTTCGGAGTGCACACTTTCACTCTAGGGTATGGTTAGATTGGCTAAATATCAGTAAATATTAGCTGCTTAAACTTTGACCTGAGCTGAGCGACATGTTTATCGTATAAATATGTCAAAAATGTTTACTATATAAATGAAACAATTAGAGAAAAAACCAAAATTTACAACGTTCAAGTTGTTGCAACTGTCAGTATTGAAATAAACATTAAGATTGACTCTACGATGTTTTCTTTGTGCACTGGGCATGATAAGTGTTTGCTGTATTCTTCTTGAGCTGTCTAAGCGACGGCATCTGTGGCGCACTCCTCCTCGACGGTGATGTACATGCCCTCCTCCTCGTAGGCCGAGTCGTGCTTAGCCAGAATTCTCAACAATGGACGCAGGCGCAGCCACCACTGCTTCTTCGGTATGCGTTGTCTGTGGCAGGGGAGGAAAATGATCAGATCAATTATGTATTTACATTACTTTTTATACTCACTCAAAGTTGGTGTCGGCAATGAGATCGATCAGGGGCGTGAATCGATACTGTCGCGAGACGATGCCCAGCAGTGTTGCTGTGTCGGTCGATTTGCAGTTGACGACGCCATTGCTGTCGATGTTGTTCTTGATCTGTGTGGCCAGCCAGTCGACGCACTTGGCGGCCATTTTGGTGCCCATGTTGCGATCGAATGGACTGGGAGAGCCACCCTGTTGCATGTGGCCCAAGATGTTCATGCGGCAGGTGAACAGGCCCTTGCCCTCCTCTGAGTACAGGCGATAGATGAAGTCCGTGGTGTAGTTCTCACTGGCCTTCTCATTGCGCAAGATGAGGCCGCGAGATACGCCCTCGGCCATTTTGGATGCCATGTGATAGACATCCTGTTGCAGATCCTTGATGGAGAACTTCTCCTCATATATATACGCGGCATCCGCACCACCAGCTAGGCCAGCCAACGTGGCCAAATAGCCGCTATAGCCACCCATGGTCTCAATGACAAACACACGACGCTTGGTGCCCTGAGCCGACTGGCGAATGCGATCGCAGATTTCGGTGATCTCATTCAAGCCGGTATCGCAGCCGAGCGAGAATTCGGTGCCGGGCACATTGTTTGAAATGGTCGCCGGCACAACCACAATGGGGATGCAAAACTCTGGATAATTGTCGCGCTGATCGGAAATTTGGCCAGCGGCGTGATAGCTCTCAAATCCACCGATGATCAGCAGACCCTGGATCTTGAACTCCTTGAGACGAGCGGCGATCTCCTTGAACTTGCCCTCGGGCAGAGTACGCTTGGTGCCCAGATAAGCACCACCCTGACCCACCCAGCCAGAGACATCAGACCTGTAGATTGGAGTGGAGTACGAGTTAATTATCAAATACTTTTAATTATTTACTTATCATATGCTCACCAGCCCAGCTCGCGCACATTGCCAGCAATGAGACCCTCAATGCCATCGTTGATGCCATAGACAACATCGCCGCGATAAATGGCATTGCGCACAAAGCTGCGCACGGCAGCATTCATGCCGCAGGCCGGCGCACCAATATGCATCACAGCCAGCCTGTAGCCCTCGATGCCTTTGCCCTGCTCGTCGAAGTTCTCCTTGGGCGGCTTCAAGCGCGTCAACATCTTGTAGGTCTCCAAGTTGCGTTCAAAGGAGCGACCACGCAGCTTTACAGCATCGGCCCAGCGACGCTCCTGCATGGCCTTTGCTACGGCCTGGGTGCGCTCCACACACTCCATAAGTGGCACACGAACCGTCTGGTTGCCGTCCAGCGAGATGACCACCGGCACCGACTCCGGCGTGGCTTCCATCAGAGCCAAAGTGGCCTCGGCGCCCATGCGACAAGCCTGTTTAGATAATGCAAATTTCAAAATCAATTGTCGATCATTCAAAGGTAAAAAATAAATGATCGATAACTTATATCGAATACAGGGTATCTCTAAGTCCGGTACTTTTCAACACTTTCTATTTATCTACTCTACAACTTTGTATCAGTTTAATTATAGATAGCTGCAATTACTTACCAAGATACGATCGAAGGCGCTGGGATTGCCACCGCGCTGCACGTGACCCAGCACAGTGATGCGAGCGTCGTGCTTGAGACGCTCGTCGATCACCTTGCGCACCTGCTCGGCGGTAATTGGATTGCCCTCGCGATCACTGGCGCCCTCGGCCACGATAACGATGTTCAGACGCTGGCCAGCCGAACGCTCCTGTTTGAGAACGAAAGCAACAGACGTTAGATAATGCACCGTTCTATGCAATTCTCAACAAATGAACGGGTTAGTAACTTGAGTGTGTACATTGAAGCAATGAAGAACTTCAAAATATATACAAAGTGCTACGAAAATATGATAGTGATAATGATCTGATAAATAATATATACGTATGTATACAATATGTTTCTATGTAAATAAAAGACAAGTGCTACAAACAAAACTATGATAAATACAGGTGAGACAGAGAAAGAGATAAACAGTGAGATAGAGAGAGAGAGAGAGAGAGAGAGTATGTATGTTTGTGTTTTTTTGTATATGTGTAGCTTAAACAATGAATGTGAAAAGAAACTGAATAAAAGTAGAATAACAAATAAGCCAAAGTATATAGATATTTACTAATCAAGCTAAGATACAGTAAAAATAAAAGTAAACGAAGGCGTAATAGAAGCCAATTAAATTGTCCAGCAAAAAGTAAATAAGTTGGTTTTGTTTGTGTGTGTGTAGGTACACTTTAACCCAATAAAAACCAATTAAATAGCCAATCAATTAGTAGTTTCTAGAATCAGTTTTTGACAAAGAGCTGCACGCTCTCTGAAATGTTAGAAAAATATTAAGTTAAAGTAAAGCTTCTTTTAATATCCATATATGTATGTACAATTTGAATAATTTAGTAGTAAACCGAACAACATAACACCATCGCATAGACTTATATTGAACTTGAGTGGAAAAGGTAAACCTTTTCGCAGTGGGCTGACCTGAGCTAGCTTTTTGCACAGATCATCCTGCCAGTTAATTGGTGCGGGCTCTTCGGGTATGAACATAAAATCAGCCTCTGTGGCAATGGCGGCTGAAATTGCCAAGTAGCTAAAAACGAAAATAAAGCAAACACACCGAAAGAAAGACACGATGCGCACAGGTGAATGAATGGTTAATTGATTGTTCATTAATTACAATATGCTTAGAAAGCGGATAGACAAGGATTGGGTGGGTGGGTGTCTAGGTTTAGCTCGGGTTGATTATATACATCCAGTTTTGGAATCGAATATTTATATTTATATAAAATAACGTAAAGGCAAAGCTATATATATATATATAAGAAAATTCAGAACTTGATGCATGATATATGTATATATAATATCTGACTAATGCCTGCTCGAAAGTGCGTGTGTCTGTGTGTGTGTGGGTGAAATGCAATGTGTATATGTATTGCTGCTGTTGTCTATTGCAACAACGAAAAGCAGATGAGGCTCGCGAGAAATAGAGAAATAGATAGAGCAAACACATTGTGAGAAATATTGTGTTTGATTGCATTTGTTTTTGTTTATAAAAATGATATAGGTTCACTTCTTGCCTGGGCCAACTGAGTGCAAAGCCTATCAGGCCAATCGACTTTCGGCGGCATTTCGGGTATAAATATGAAATCGGCCTCACAGGCCAGGCCACCAACGAGCGCTAAATAACTGTAAAAATATGTGTTTTGTATTATTTGGTTATACAAAAAGTATATATATTGGGGAAAACAAAGGGAAGAGTCAACAAAGGGCTGGGGGAAAGAGAGCGACAAATTAGGAAACATTACGAAATGAGCATCAATTTAATGTAATATAAAATAGCTGAAGAGAAGAGGAATATTAATTATAGTAATAGTAAAAAAAACTTCATATAGTCTCAATAAATTTCATCACTATCTACTATCATATACCTAAATGTGAAATATAAGATAAACAAGATTTCTCCAATTTATATTAGCCCTAAAATCTGCCTAAGTTAACAAAATAGTTATGTATAAAATCAGTTGATATATAACTAGACCTATTGTAATATCTGATATATAACTAAACTTATTCTATTTACTTCATCATTGGACTTATCCATCTCATTACATATATAGATCACAACATTGAATGTTTGATTAACAAATAAACGAAAGAGAACACAGAACGATTTGGGTCTGATAGAGAAATATATTGTATATATGGAGAGAAAGAGAGTTTTCGTATGGGAGACATTCAACGATGCAGAGCTGATGGCTGATTGCTTGCCTGGTCCAGTTTGAGGGTCAGTCTATCGGGCCAATCTTGTGGCGGCGGGTACTCGGGCAGAAAGACATAGTCTGCCTCGGATATAACGCCAGCTACAACTGGTAAATAACTATAAGTATTGAAGGCATTTAGCGTTTGTAAATTGGCACTTGGCGGAGCTAACATTTTATACGTAAGTAGTTACACATCACAGACAGGCTAACTAATCAATCCAGATTCATTGATAACAAATGGCTTACCCGCAGTGACGACCCATGACCTCCATGATGAAGGTGCGCTGATGCGAGTAGGCAGTGCTAGCAATGGCGTCGATGGCCTCAATGATGCGATGCAAGGCCGTGTCCGTGCCAATGGTCATGTCCGTGCCACAGAAATCGTTATCAATCGAGCCCACCTGGAAAGGTAAATCAAGAGTGAGTAGAGTAAAAGCGAGAGAGAAGGAGGTATTTCTCTTTGAGACTTACCAGTCCAACAATATGCAGAACATTGTACTTGTTCCTCTGCTCAGTGGTAATGCTCTTATTCTTCTCCAGCTCATCCAACAGGCTGGACCACTCCTGACGGAAAAGATTAGCGCCAGTCAGCGAGCCATCGCCGCCAATCACCACCAGATTGGTAATGCCGCGTTGCACCAAGTTATTGGCAGCCTTTAGACGGCCAGCACGCTCACGGAAGTCCTTGCAGCGAGCCGAGCCAATAATGGTACCACCACGATGTATGATCGATGACACCGACGACCAAGAGGCTTCCTGAATGCAATCGCCACCATCCACCATGCCCTGATAGCCTTCACGAATGAAGTACACCTGAAGTCACAAATTAATGAAAAAGTATATATATATATATCAAATTTTATTACAATAAATTTCTTTTTGTGGCAATTGAATCATTTCTATGAAATTCCAAGAATTTTTTGCGTTCTTGTGTGATGAAAACTGTTTCAAGTTATTGATTTTGTCTTGCATCATACTCGATTTGGCTGGACTTTCCAAAATCTTTATAATATATATAATAATAGTAATGGTAATAATGTAGTATTATAATATATATGTGAATATATTCTTTTTAATTTAGTTGGTTCTGGTTCAACGAATACTCGGCTATTAATAATAATCATTAGTGTATTTTTATTCATTTTTAATAGCTATTTCTTTAGAGCTTCCGCATAAACATTTTTAATATATGCATATTATATATATTTAATTATACATTTCTATTAATATATATAAGCAAAAATACATATATGTAATTATAATTATTAAAGCTTAATAAATACTTTGTATATCTTCTGTTTTAATGCTCAAAAAGTTCGAGCTATAAAAATATCATCACGAGCTTAGTCAAGCAGTCAGATAAAACATATATAATATTTTCCTATACATATAATATTGCATATAGCTCGGTACTTAATAGGCGATAAAGCTCTTTATAAATAATTGAATGAGCTCAACGAGATTGTTAATCGATATTTTATCATATAAACACAGAAGCTAAGAATATATACAAAGCAAATTCAAAAAGAATTAATTAAAAAAAAAAAACATCGACTCAGCACATTGAACTCGTTTTCGCTTTTAATTCTTTGCCTAAAATGATCAATTTTAATAACTAATTGCGTTTTTTTTTATATAATAAACATACATATAAGCATAATTTAATAGCTCCCAGAATAATTTAGCATAAAAATCAAAAGTGAATAAAAGAAAATGAAAGTGACTTTGAAAATAAAAAGTGGAATAGAAACATCAGCCTTGCGACAATTTATTCATTGCAAAAATCATCATGATCATCGTACAATTTTGAATAATTTATTTCAATTGCAATTATTTAAAATTTCAACTCTTTGACCTCTCAGCGTGATAAAAATTTGGCATATTGGACGCTCAAAGAGCAAATTCACACACTCGACTCGATCAATAAAACCAATAATAGGCAAATAGTAATTCACTTTTCAAACAATAACCGCATTTTCTCAGATATATCTGCGTGATCGTCTGCAAGTTGCCCGAAAATAAACTCAATGTCAAACGCACACGGACACAAAAGTCGCCTCTGTGTAGTGGTATTTTCTATGTGTTGGTGTTCTCTATGAACGTAGTGTGAGGCGCTTTTATTTGAATATTTTTTTTTCTCTTTTTTTGCTACCCCCTGGGTTATCTAACGGCAATTCACACCACCAGTAGAACAAGCTAATTTGTTTTATTTCGTTTTCTTCATTATGATTTAATTGCAAGTTCAGCTGAACATATATAATTTTGCTATATATAAATATATGCATAGCAGAGTCTGCTGTAGACCATAAAGTTCAATGACTGAACTTGTTCCGGTAACCGATAAGAACATTTTTGTGAATAATATGTATGTGTGTGTAGGTGTGTCTATGTATATTTCCAAATTATATATACCAATGCAAAAGCACTTGGTAGAGGTCAAAACTCACCTTGCATCCCAAGTAGATGGCCATACGCACACAAGCCCTCACAGCCGCATTCATGCCCTGGGAGTCGCCACCGCTGGTGAAGACGGCCAGGCCCTTGTCGCGCTGGGAGCCGCGTGCCAGGAAACGTTGATTAGTATCACTATTCATTTTTTGGCCAAGCACTTCTTCCGATTTAAAAGTTATTCAAATACAAGTTAATCGATTCAAAAAAAACAACGGCAACGCACACACACGCACGCAAGTTGAGGGAGAGTGAGGTAGCTGAGGTGAGAGTGAGAGATGGACGCACGTATCGAAGTTCAAATTGGATGCACCCAAAGGCGAATATTTTGTGAATGATTCACAGCGCGACTGGAGGAGCTTCGAGGAAGCCGAGTTGTCCAAATGAACTGCGCAAATCTTATGCTGGCCACAGATGCCGTGGCTATGTGCCTGCGAGACGATTTTCACAAACTGGGCACGAGAGCGGCGGTCGAGCGCAGAAGTTTCGGTTTTGACGTTTCAAGGTGACCTTTAAACGCAGCAAACGCTTTGCGTTAAGCGCAACTACACGGCACACTGATGCAATGAACTGGTTGTCTGGCGTTTTTATCGCGTCGCACCGTCACGTTTTATGCGTAATGGCACTATGCGCGATTTTTGGTAATATGTTTCATTAATGCAACCAATTGTAACGATAATGCGGCCAAGTTTCTGCTATCAATTTCTCCCTATTGTGGGTGAAAATGGGCGATTGCTCTATTGGACTTTTTTTGTTTACCCCACACACACACATAGTGAGTGTCATATTGACAGCTGTGCAACAGCTGTGCGCGCATTGTCAGACAAAAGCTCTGTTACGCCAGCCAGCTTCTGCATGGCGCCTCCGTAGCTTTTCACCACACTTACATGCATGTAGCCGTTAGTAATTTGAACGTTAACCGATTGCATTTAATAGGGATTATCTTACTCACATATTTGTTCTTAAATTTTGTATAGTTGGTAACTCGTACGAATTCTGGCTGACCAAAAGATGACTCGTCAAACAATATTGAATCATTGTCATCATATCCCATAAAATATACACCGCTTAGCAGTGGGGATAACTGATTGCTCATAAGGATTAATTCATTTAAACTCTGTGGGTGGCAATTAACAGCATTCAGTTGCCTCAAATTCGCCCAGTAAGCTTTATCAAGTTGCCGCTTCCTCCAGACATAATATTCTAGCTTAGGACTTGAAATAGATTATCTACAGATGTTTTGGCTGTAATCTCTGCAATATCACTTACTTATTAAGAAAAACGGAGTCCATTGTTGCATCAATTTCCATTGACAAAGTATTTAAGCCATTCCACAGATTATTTTTGTGCTGCAAACATAATATTATAATATATTAAACATTCGATATATATTTAACTCACTTCGATGAGTTGAGCGCTTTCCAATTGATAATCCGATTGAGACGGCTCGGTCAAGTGCTGTTTGCTGGGACAGTGTTGGCTCGTAGCCAATAACTCCTGTGCTTCGACTAGGCTATGGGGGATTGCTTTCGATCAGTTTAGGGTATTACGCATTAACTCGTACATACCGGGCTGATAATTTGGAAATTACTCGAAATTTTAGTGCATGCATATCAATTAATAAAGGGACAAATCACTACAAATCACTATCTATAAAATACATACTCAATTTTGACTACGTGTGAGATAAATTATAATTTAAATGATATGTCAAGTCTTCGATCAATTAAAGACTAGCATACTCTGTTTAAACAAATATTTTAATTTAAAATTAAGAATTCATTAATAGCTGTTTGGCAAATATCCAAAGGACTGGAATTTTTGTTCCAGTTTCCTAATATTAATAGTAAATAAAAACATATATTGAGTTTTTTTAGGAATAGTTCGAACAGTATATGTATATAAAACAACTCGGTGGTATCTACCAGTCAAGCAGTGCCGCTATTGACTTGAATAAATAAAAATAAAATTACAAATTACGATAGTTTCAGTGACCAACAAAGTAAATCCCACTCCAATAGTCCAATAGACAATCCAGATGCAATAATTCGATGATATCCGACAATTGCTCGTTGATTATACATACTATATGTATACTTGCCATATTTTTAGCTATCACATCGCATTGTTTGTCTGCATTGAAGGTATGGATTATATGGCATGAAAATCGCCGAGAAAGGTCCAAGCTGAACTTACCTTCAATTTGTAATTGTAATTGTTATGAATTATTGTGTTGGCATTCCCTTCACAAATTGGCTTCACCTATATCTTTTCAGATACATAACATATTTTCGCTTCGTTGTTTTCCGCACACTTTTCCTCAATTGACCTCCCTGCTTCAGTGGCACAGGCTTCTCATGCTTATCCTTCTCTTTGAGCCTCTCCTTCTGCCTGTCCTTCTGTCTTGCCTTCTTCTGTTCTTCAGTTTGTTTCTTTTTCAAGGCAAAGCCAACGCGTGTTTGAGCTTTCTTCTTGTTCTCGGCATCTATATATTGTCTTATATGATTCACAGTACGATCGAAATCCAAACTTCGAGTGACGTGCACAAGTCGTTGCATATTGGGACTTTAGGCATGATAAATTAGTATGACTTGTATATATATCATAGATCATATTGCTTACCTTTTGGTAACACTCAGTCCCAAATCGCTGAAATCATCGAGCGCGCTGTCCACTGCAGTGACCACGGTCAACACCTCAGCTGTGTTGTCGCAGAGGTAGCGATAATACAAATTGATATTCTCCTGCTTCAAGTGCATCAGGTAATCGTACTTCCTGGCAACATCCGCACAGCTGGACATTCGGTTCTTGAAGGCCAGCAATTTGTCGTTCTCGCTGCGCCGACTGAAAAGGATACAATGGTAGTCCTGTGAACAACCGTTCCGCAGCTGCATGGAGACGGCTATTCTCCCAATAAAAGCATTTCCTCGGCCAGAATAACAGCATGCGGGCAGAGTTTTCAGGAAGTGAAAAGCATTGTCGATGTTGCTGTTAAAGATATTTGGGATATAGATTTGTATAGGTCGACTCGACCGACTCTTCAGTACATACCGAGCTATGCACTTCGTCAAAACTTGAAATTTACAGTTATGCATTCCTAAAAAAAAATTAATTGTACGTAATTTTGAGAGAGGTCCGAAACAAAATGACATACTATGTTCGTATTCATTTTCATTTCATTATTTTGAAACTCTGCGTGGATGAATGGGTTTTAAACATAAACCAGCCTATAAGACTAATTTAATGCATTTGGATGCATACAAATTAATGGATTTATCTGTATTATACATAGAATCAGTCCATTTGGAGCACAAATGTACAATTTTATTCGTAAAGTGAATCCAGACAAACTAAACTCAATTTTTAATTATTATATAATCTTTGTTTCTTACCGAACATTCAAAGCTGAAATTAGAATAGAATTAGAATAAACACAGTACAATTTTTTTCATATTTTTATTTTTTGTTTTTTTTTTTTTTCGGTAATTAAGAAACTGTAATTTCAATAAACTTAAATTTTCACATCAATCTTTGCCTCCACACACACACATACAATATATGTGTGCTCAATGTTGTGTTGTTGTTGTTCTTCAACACATTTAAAGTGTTTTTTTTTTTTTTCTTATGTCAGTGTATTATGTATTAGCAGTTTCCATTTGGGTTATTCGACTCGGTTTTTTATTTTGTATATTGTAAGCGTAAATTCAATTGCGAAAATATACAGTTATACAGTTTTTATACACATTTGCATAGATCATTTTTAACTTCCCGGTTTGGCATTTTCTCTTGTTGTTGTTGTCGCCAACTCGAATCAAAATTGGATCTACTTAACTGTCAATATAAGTAATTTCTGTTGTATTTGGTTTTTGTGTTTTGATTAGTTATCAATTTCCTGTTCTTTTGAAATTAAATGCCCTGATAAACCAAACTTAATATCAACAATAAAGCAGAATGTTGAATTAGTTGAGTTTAGCAACAATTGGCATTATTCGAAAAATAAAATTAGCTTTTTCTTTTTATTATTATATTATATAATTGCTTCACACACCAGTTTTTTTTTAAATTTTCTTTTGTTTTTTTTTTAAATTTTTTTTTGGGCTGGGGGTTTACATTTAACATATAGATGATAATAAAAATATAAAAAGTAAACACTGAGACATTTAGTTATAACAATTGCACATTGATACTATTATTGCTGTTGCATTTGCATAATTGCATATAGTAAGTATATATGTATATGTAAGTACGTTATAAATAGTTATCGCATCGATCGTACGATTAATTTTGATACTAGTTCCAGGATGGCAACATCACTGGTTCATTTAATCTTTGAATCCGATTAACCGATTGATTTACATACAAGGAGAAAGAAAAAACAAAGATTTGTTCAAACGGACACAATAGAACTCATGCCCTTTAAGCTATCCGCGCAATGGAACAAGTTGTTTGCATTGATTCAGAGTGAATATCTATATTAATATATATATATATATATATATATATATATATATATATATATATATATATATATATATATATATATATATATATATATAGCTCTTGTGTATGTTAACCACAACTTGCTTGACTGCGAAACTAAATAACTATTTATTTAATTTATAACAATTTAACACACTGTTTACTTTTCAATTTTTATCGATAACGGCATTGTAAATGCAGCACTGTGTGTGTGTGTGGGAGACAGAGAAAGTAAATAAGGAAAAAAAGAACATAAATTGGATAAAAATAAAAGTTTAGATTTATGTTGTTTTTATTTGTTGTATTTTAGAAAAAAAAGATAATTACAAATAATACATAATTTGTTTCTTTTGGTTCGCATAGGCTTCTTCTTTGACGACGAAAAATAGAGGGCATTATTTGTAATTACATTATTTATATTGTATAAACCAATTAGCCTTTGTTTATTATTATTGTTTTTATTAAGGAAAGCGGCGCAGCGCATTAAACAAAAATAAAAGACAATAAATTTTGTTTTTGACTGTGTCTTGTGTTCTGTTTGTTGTTTGCTGTTTGTATGTTAATATAAAACAGTATGATAATTATTTATTAAAACATAAAATAAATAATATTATTTTAGGCATATGTATAGCGTACGCAGTTGGCCAAAACAGCGGAATAGTAATTAACTACACAAAACAAAATTCACATCTTTGCCATACAATACACTGTTCCTGTTCCTGTTATTCTTGTTCTGGATAGCTGATAGTTGTTTTTTTCTTCATTTTTATATATTTATTTATATATATTTATATTTTGTATTTATAAGTTTTGACTCAGATAGTTCCATTTGTGAATATTTGCAAGAGCATTTTACTAACAAAGACAACTTGAACGGCATGTGAAGCAAATTAAGACATTTGATTTCATATTACATTTCCTTCTTCATAGACTTTTTAATCGACTTTACATTTATTGATTTGACGCGGCGAACGACAGTTGTTCGTCTGTATACAATATATAAACTGTCTTTAAACCAGATTCATTTTCTTCTTCAAACAGTTGCATGACAATAGTCTTCTCACCCAAAACTCATCTCAGCCTCTAAACTATCATCACACAGCCTCGAGCTGAATCATTATTCTGCTGAATTGTTAATGTTGTAGTGTTTTGTTGTATTTTATTGTATTGTTGTGTATTGTTTGTTTGTTTGTTTGTTTAGATTTGTGTCGATGCTGATGCTGATTTTGATGTTGCTTTTATTATTACATTACTGCTCTGCTGCTTTCGACTTCAAAGATTTCTTTTTATATTTCTTTTGTTTTGTTTGTTTGTATTACTGAATAATATTTGCATAGTCAAAAAGGAAACATTTTAGTTGTTTGGTTAGTTGTCACCGCCCTCCTGTGGCTCGTCGCCATCACCCTGGGTATCGGAGGTCCAAAGAGTCAGGTTATCCCTCAACAATTGCATGATGAGTGTTGAGTCTTTGTATGAGTCCTCGTTGAGTGTGTCCAGCTCGGCTATCGCGTCATCGAACGCCTGTATTGTGGTGCAATAAAAATATTCATATTTAGTATTCGATCAAATGTAATTACAACAATAACAAAACAAAATGCCGGCAAGGTATGCAAGTACAAGTTCATGTTCAGGTACAAAACGAAAGCATTTCAGTTCAATAAGAAAAATTGTTTTAGTATTTGGATTTATACCTTTAATTTTTTGTTTTTGTTTCATTCAGCAACTAAGCAAAATAATCAAAAATCATAAATTCATCTAGCAACAATAAGAACTATTAAACTAATATACGATATTGAACTCTGTGACCTAACGGTTAATGCACTTTCTCTAAGAATCATTAATAATTTCACCAGCAAGATACGGACTGCATTATAAATGGTTAAAAGCCATACATGTAACGGGGTACATAAGCCAGTCATCAATGAATTAATTAAGCTAATTTATAATTTACGTAACATGCGATGACCGTAGGCGTATGCTTATATCGTACGTTCCACGGACTTGGGTGGGTGTATGGACTGTATGTGCGTGTGTCTGTCTGTGTCTCCATTTGTATCTGTATTTGTATTAGTTAGTTAGTTAGCCACATAACAACAATATTTAAATAATTAATATGAAACAAAGAAAACAAGATTTGTGTAGAAAGAGATTGAACCTGTTTAGCTAAATGACAAGCCCTCGCTGGTGAATTAATAATTTCGTAATAGAAGACGGAAAAGTTGAGTGCAAGACCTAATCTGATTGGATGTGTTGGCTGCATTTTAGTTTTTGCAATATCGAATGCCTCTTGATAAGCTTTTTTCGAGTCCTCAACGACGTCTTAAATTATGAACGTTAATATGGGGTACCAAAATAAATGAAACAAAAAGAAAAAAAGAACCAAAGTTCACAATTAGTTTTCAATATGATATAGATACTGAATAATGAACAATTCACTTAAATGTATAACTATAAATTAATCAAGTTTTTTTTATGACTTGAAATGGTTTTCGTTGCACTTGTTGCTCACTTGCCAAACATTTGTGTGTTTGCTATTTGTTTTTTGCAAATTTATTTTTTATTAACCTGTTTAGCCAATTGGCAAGCCTTATCTGGAGAATTCAAAATCTCATAATAGAAGACTGAGAAGTTAAGTGCAAGACCCAAGCGGATGGGATGTGTTGGCTGCATTTTGCCCTTGCTAATGTCAAATGCATCCTGGTAAGCGGTTTGGGAATCGACAACAACGGCTGCATCATCACACAAAGAGATAGATTTTATATTTACGTTGTTTTTTGTTTGTTGATTTATAATTTAATTATTTAAAAGAGCTTATAGCTTATGGAATTTAGATACTTACTGTTACGTGCGTCTCCTGTGGCGACCTCAGCTAAATACCTGTAATAATCTCCCTTCATCTTCAAATAGAAAACCTTGCTTTCTGGATTGCTGGCTTTTGGAATAAGGTATTTGTCCAGAAGTCCCTGTTGATTAAACACAGAACAAGATGTCAAAATGTAAATAAGAGATCAACAGAGACTTGTGCTTATAAATAAACATTCCTAATTGCTACGCGCACACAATAAGCCGCTATTAAACCAATATTATGCGAGCAAAAGCTGCTCGGCTAATATACTATTACGCTGCCCAACTTGAAATAGCTACACGCGTATATATATGTATGTTTCTGTAGATGTATATATATGCCAATTTTACAGTCGACTGAGGCACTTCAAAGTATTATCGATTTTCTGTCACCAAAGAAAGAAAAGCTAACAGCCAGTCGCCTCAGTCGCCTCAGTCGCCCAGCCGCCCAGTCCCAGCCCCCAGCGAGAACTGTTTATATATATGTTTATGTATAATATATATACATTGGCTACATATGTAGCTTGTATCTTTTAATTTATTTTTAAGCCCAGTGGGTCTGCTGACTAAAGGTAGTTTACTTAATAGGTCAGCAGTGTGTTAAATGAACACAGCTTTAAAATATATGGCTGGTTGTGCAGCTCAATAGAAACTTCTTATTAAATTGACATTAATCAAGCCAGGTTGGGCCATTGTCGGTTACTGTTGCTATCTAATCTGTATGTTTATTTTTATATATAAAAATATATAAATGTGTACATTGCATGGCTATGTGTGTGTGTGTGTGTGTGTGTGTTGCTGTGCTGCAGCAACATGTCTGGAAAATTTCTTTTTTAAAAATAGATTTATTGATTGTAATACAATTTGCTGCACACCCATACATAGAAGCCTGTACAGTGAGCCCTCCGTTAAGGCGATTGTAATTTCAAGCTAATGCAGCAATTGGTTTATATAGATGCATGGCAGAGTTATATTTTTACATAAAATAAGAAAACTCGGATGCCCAGCCGTACAGAGATACAGCTACCACCGCCCCACTGGCGTTTGGGAGCAGGACTTGCGCAGTGAACAAGGAGAACTCATCATAATTTGCTTACTCTATGGTGGGTTTTGGGAGGGGCGGATGGCGGGACTCTAACAATATTCATGGTCATGGGCAGCTGATGGGAGAGTACAGTGGAATGGAGTCGAGTTGAGCAGCTATACATACCAGAACTTCATAGCAAATTTCTCTAAGCTCCTTCTCCACACGCTCTCTGTACTCGCGGGCGAGCTGTTGTTTTCTGGCGGATGCTTCGGTTTTTTGCTCAATGGAGGAAATAACACGCCACGATGACCTGTTGTTGTATAAATGTAGGCACATAGAAAGAAATATTTATAAGTATATGTAGAAACTCTATTTTTGCTTTTTGCATTTACCTGCGCGCTCCAACCACATTTTTGTAGGCAACGGAGAGCAGATTTCTTTCCTCATTTGACAGCTCGACGCCCGTCTCTGTGACTGATTTCATGGCCTGGGCCATGTCATCGTAGCTACATGTAAAAGTAAATCAAATTAATTATGTATCCCTTTGATCAGTGCGAATAACTTTGTGCACTTACCGTTCTGATTGCTCGGCCAATTTTGCCTTTTGGACCAGTTCTTCCTTATCGACTGTCGACATGTTTGTGGTTTTTTGTTTTAGTTACTTGACCAAACTAAGAATATGAATAATTTGTATGTGTGTTCGTGTGTGTGTATTGGCCCACGCACGATCTCTGTTGCAATTGATAGACAGCAGAAAAATTAATTAAAGTAGGAGGAATCCACAGCTCAAAGCGTCGCTCACAATGTGTGAATGGTTATCTGCAATAGAAAGAAGGAACGAAATAAAGATATAAATACACATATTTATTTATCGACTGCCTCTGTTGTGCAATTGAATTTCCCATGCGGCACATTCACTTTATTAATTGGCAACTTGTTCAAACAACCAACAAACAGAAGCGTCTATACTGTATGTATGTATATTTACAAGTACACTTTCTGATATTGTGAAGCCACCACCCACATCTAATTGAAAGCTACGATTAATTCATTTATTTTTCTCGTCAACTTTCGACACGAATATCCTTTAACTAACACCCATACAGCCACACTCACAGACACCGTACACACACATACAGCTGCAAACCCGAACAATTATCTGCCACTGCCGCTGCCACTGTTGCTGTGTGTTGCTCTTTCGACCAGGCCCGAAACTCGACTAAAACGACAACTTGTCTCTGTCTCTGGCTAAAAACGTTGAGCTGAGGTGCGAAGGAGCAAGGATTGCCGCCGGTGGCAGAGCTTGTCGTATGCGAATAGCAGCTGCGCGTTGCAAACTTCTGCTGATATTGAAATATGCTGGCGGTGTCAATGGGCGGGCAAACAGGATATCAAAGGATATTACTTCGTGCTCACCAATATATATACCTGAGACGTTCAAAACTGGTTTTGCAACATGTACGTATATATATTTATGTATATGTAACTGTATTCAAAGTATTCAATTTGCAATTAGCAGCAAATGAGTCGAGTTTTAGCATCTTTGCTTCACATGCTGCAATTAGCATTAATGCAGAACTGACTCATCGACAAGCTCGCCGTATCATCAGTATTTCATTTCATTTCATCGACTTTGAATATAAAGTGTTGAGAAAATAAAGTACAGGGTCGAGCGGTTACTTAAACTCGCAATGATGATAACTAATAATAAGAAATAAAAAAAATTAAACAAAAAGTTTGCCTCGTCTTAATATAAAAAAATTGCGTTTTATGTTAAACAGCTGTGAGTCAGTCACTTCACGTGCTAATATTTAACTTCTATCATATAAATACATACATGTATGTATAGATATATATATATATATGCATGTGTGTATATGCACATGCTCGATCGAAAGCATATTATGATGCAAATTATGTTGCCTTTTAGCCAACGGCTGAATGCTTCCCTCGACAACATGACTGAATTTGCAGGTATTACATAAATATTGATTGATTATTATTTATAAATAAACGCAAGGTGAGGCTGATTGATACATTTTCCATTATCCTTGAGGACAAACATAGAAACATAATAATAACGACAAAATTATTATCCCCCAAGGCAGCCTTGTTAGTCCGCTGCGCCTAAGGACCCATGGCCCATCATAATGTGCTTTTGACAGGTAACAAAGAAGGTGGGTGTGAGTATGCGTGTGGTATTTGAGTTTTGCTTGCGTGTGGGCGTGCTCCAAATTATGTTTGCACATTGTTAATACAAATTTTTGCTTGTGATTTAGTTGTCTGCTTGCCAATGCTATAGGACATGACATTCGACTTCTTTGGGGCGCCCCAACTGCCAGATGCATATTGGGTACGTAAAAAATGGACATGGGAATGGGAATGTTAAAAAAGCAGAAAAAAGTAACAGCAGCAACAACCGCCACGCCAAGCAAATGGAATGAACGAAACAAAAAACAACAACAATGAAAAATAAACCAACTACATGCACAGAGAGAAAAGTTATAAATAAACTATGAATAAAATTGAAAATGAAATAAAAGAGAGAAATCTGTGGCTTGATGGGTGTGTGAGACTGCATGTGTGTGTGTGCGAGTGTGTATATCTGTGCCTTTGTGGTACGTGAGTAAGCATATGTATAAATATATACACGCATATTACTTGTGTGTATTCAGATGTCAAAGATGAATGCACAATAACCCCAAATGCAGAAATGAGTAAATAGAAACAAAACTTGAGCGAAAATGGTAAAAATGTTGAGTAAAGGTGATCATAAATAATATATGTAAATATATAAACATACGTATGCATGTTAAATACATATGCGAAGTCACAATGGCCCATCCACCCACCCACTTGTTATCTACATTTATAAACGATCGCATCCGACCGTCAAATTGGAAAAACATTGAACCTTAGTCTGCACACAAGTGCAGGTAAATACTCATACACAGGCACATAATAGATGCTTGTAAGAATAGCAACTTTTGTGTGTTGCTCGTTTTTAGGTCGATTGCCATTTTTTCGTACAGTTATTGACAAAAATAAATAAAAGAGATCAAAGCACTAATAAACAGAGCGAAACGGCGGAGTATTGAGTATAATTTTAATTTTTTAAATTCCAACAAATGTACCTATATATGTGTGTATGCTTGTATACCAATGTATATGCATAGATATATGGGTGCGCATTTATAGGTACAATCCAATCAGCCACTCCCTCCAGTTTCAATGGTGGAGCTAACAAAATCAGCTCTTAGCAATGATTGCAAAGCAAATTGTATGCGTCATGGACTGCGTCATTTTTTGGGCATGCCTCACAATGAGGAAGTAGTGCGACTGCAAGAGTCACAGCCGCAAACTATTTTTCTTTATATAGAGGTATGCGTGTTCACACACACATTCGTTCGCTTTTATGTGTAATGGTGTATGTGTTATAAAAAAGAAAAAGAAGCAGCAGCTAATAGTTAGCGAAATGTCAGTGCGACAACGACGACGGCATTGGCTTCGGTCACTGGTACAGATGGAAGATAACGGCGAATAAATTTGAAACCGTTTGTTAAGTTCTGCGATGACGGCAACTTTGACTGTTGCAAACGGAGCTATCCCATGCGAATACAGGCATGTGCGTTTGTGTTGGTCGGTGCGAGTGTGTGAGTGTGCGAGAGTGTTGAAAATACACCACACCGGGCGGCAAACTGTAAATTCACCACACCGGCCCCATGAGGTCGCGACGACAGAGATTCGGCTACACGGCGTTACGGCTACATGCGCAGTACAGAGGGAAAAATACGACTATAGAGAAATGCAGATAAGCAGAAAATTCCAATACACAGTTTTGAAAACTAGACATAAGCATTGGAAGCTTTCAATAATTTTATTGCAGCACTGCCCAATTCACTTTTCTTCGATTTGATGTATGATTGAATAGTTCAAAAAGCATGAACATCAAATTACATATGTATGTACATCTTATCCAATGAATTTCGCATACATACATATGTCTATGAACGTACATCAGCTAACAAGAAACAAGTGTGTGTGTCTTACAGTGAGGGAGAGGGTTGTGAAGAGCACGCAACAAAAAGTATAAAAATAATCCCACCGGAGAGCGAGAGAGCAACATAAAGAGAACACACACTTCCAAACGGCTAAAGGCAGCAGCGATAGCAAGAGCAGTGCGGTATAAAAGAACACGTAACCGCGTGTGTCGTCCACTTACATACAAACAGATATATGTATATGATATATACATATGAATATATAAATATATGTACATTCATACGTATATCAATTTAGATATATATTTATACATAAGTAAAATATAATTTTATATCTGTAGAAACATATATGTATATATATATATATATATATATATATATATATATATATATATATATATATATATATATGCATGTGGTGAATTCTTAAAGTAAATCCAATGAAAATCAAGTTTACAACGTACGTGCATTTATGCACAAGTCGGTGCAAAATAATCCAAACAGATTAATTTTTAAAAATTTACAATGCATAAGGTATAAATTTATTTTTTTTTACAAAGCGAATATCGCCGCAGCACACTTTTAAATGTGCATATGCGTAATACATTCGGACTGCCTTACATATTTACACACAAAACACACACACACAATCATTCGCTCCGACATTCGTATGCAAGTATTTTAGCTATTGACGACTAAAACGCCTAGCGACCAGAACACACTTAAGCACCACAATTCGCCTTCGCATTAGCCAAGTCAGTTGTTGCCACGGCCGCCAACAATCAACCAAAAGCACTGAAAATATACGAAGCTACGAAGCAAACGAATCTCACGTCTACATATATATGTACAAATATACCTATATATACACACACAGAGACACACACTAATACAAAATATACGAGTACTTATGCACAGCAGGCATTTGTACATACACATGTACGTATTTTTGCACAAATTCACAGTTCTGAACATGTTCGTCTTTTTGCGTAGTATTTTTATCGATCGCTCCATAGAAGCATGTAGAAAATTTTTTCATATATGCGGCATGTTCACATATTCTCGGCGAATTGAAAAATGTATTGAAATGTATAAACTACCGAAATGCACATGTTTATCGCCTTTACTCGCTTAAGATTTTATAATTAATATATACATATGTGGGTACATATATGTACATATTTCGCCCCATATTACTAATGCAAATTGGTTAGTTACCTTACATTCGATTCACTCGAAACGACAACGACGACTACCAACGAACGGCAAACGACTAAAAGTGACGGCAAATGTTGCACACAGTAAGCGCTGTATCTGTGTGTACGCCTATTTAGTATACATGCATGTGTTGGTAGATTTCACACACTCATAAACACACACATAGGCGGCAGCGCATGCCGCTACAGCAATTGAGAGAGCGCAAAAGAAAAAGAGAGAACAAAGAGAACACTAGGTAAAATTAGTGTTGCCAACCTGGCTTAAAAAACTGAGTTGCCAGGTGTAAAACAAGTGAACTGGATTCGTTGAGTTTTAAATGACCTGTTGTTGTCATGCCTAATCCATCAACTCGACTTTAAAGAAGCTTGCTGATTAAGTTTGGTTATTACAGCTGAGCAAATTACTTCTTAATTATACACATGACGTATTGCAGCTTTTTACGTTAAGTGCAGTAAACATAAATAAATTTGTTGTTGGCCATTACAAGCTGCAGTTTTGTACATTGTATGACGCATGCCACAATAATGTTGGGGAGGAGCTTGACCAGCGAATGCTGCTGCTGTTGCTGTTGCTGTCGTCAATTGTGCGCAATTGTCGTTTAATTGAGTAATTTGAATGAGACGAACGTCCGTATGTTAAATTTTTAAATTCGAGTGTTACGCGAGTTGTATTTGCGGCCTTGTACGTGTCTCTTTGTGCGTTGTAAAATTGACCAACAATTACTAACAATTCTAAAAAAACCTAATTAAAATGAAAATCCATTGTAAATTGCACCTTTGGCTAAGCCCAACACACAAACTTAATTTTGTACCTGTTAAAACCTTCCAGCTCTTATCTCTGGCGCACTGATTAAATTTATTTTTTCAACTTCACGGGCTGTGACGGCGGCTTATCAGCAATTATGTGCTTTTGATAAGCTCCAGTAAATTATTGCCTTGATTCTAATGTTGATTTTCATTGAATCGCGCTAAGCATATCCGAGTCGAGGCAGACACCGCACTACCAACAAACACTTTTTGAAATTTAACTGATTAAAAAAAATCTTGTTGTTGGCAATGCTGCGTCGCTTGATTCGTCTATTCACAAAATTACGTCATCAGCAGGACGCTGAGGCAGTAATTTTACCCAGACACATTTAAAGACTTATTTTCTTCGATGTAACAAAGCTAATATCTGATATGGGGTTTCTTATATTTTTTGTAATATGTAGAATTATCAGTCAATCCATTTAGCGTATTAAATCGATACATGTGAAAAATGCGGTCTCAATTTCTCGCCGACAACATGGCGCTCCAAGTAACACATTGTGTAGAAGCGAAATATGTTACTCACTGCGCCCTTATAAATACCAAAATTTAGAACGTTGATAGATAACACAATTAAACAGTTTAACACAATTTTTAAACTTAATTATATTTTCTAAGAATTTATAAAATTACTACGTAAACACACCTTTCGTCGGCTATTGCTGCAGTGTGACCGGGCTAGACAAACGTAATAAAATTCAGTTCGCATTATTAGTGTGGCTGAATTTTATTTTTACGACTCGTTAACAGCCCAGAAGAAACGATATAATGAGAATCGATATAACGTGCATCGATATAGCATTCATCGTAGCGGTCGCACGTGTTTTCTTCGGTGTTTGAACTTGGAGAAGAATTAAGCCGAAATATACATATATAAGTCAAAATGCCGCGCTCCAAACGTGATAAGAAAGGTAAGGAATGCATCAGGTATTACTGACAGAATGGAACACATTAATTATTGTCCATTGATTTTACTTGCAGTTTCCTTGACCAAAACCGATCGGAAGGGTCTCGCATGGAAGCAACGCATCATCGACGACATCCGATTTTGTGTGGAGAAGTATCCAAATATATTTGTGTTCCAGGTGCAGAATATGCGTAACAATTTGCTGAAGGATTTACGACAAGAATGGAAACAAAATTCTCGTTTCATTTTTGGCAAAAACCGCATAATGCAAATCGGTTTGGGTCGCACAAAGGCCGAGGAAGTTGAGAAAGGAATACATAAGGTGCGATAGTTTACATAAATTGAAAAATAAACGCTTTATTGAACATCTCTTGTAGCTTTCAAAACGCCTGACTGGTCAGGTGGGCCTGCTATTCACAGAGAAGAGCAAAGAAGAAGTACTAAAGTGGGCTGAGAAATATTGGGCTGTGGAATATGCTCGCAGTGGGTTCACAGCAACGGAGACCGTTACCCTGCCAGCTGGACCTCTGGAGGAGTTTGCACACTCAATGGAGCCGCATTTGCGATCCCTGGGTTTGCCCACTAAACTGGAGAAGGGCATTGTGACCATATATAGCGATTATACAGTCTGTGAAAAGGGCAAAGTACTAACGCCGGAGCAGGCGCGAATTCTAAAATTGCTGGGCAAGCCCATGGCCAAGTTTCGCTTGACTATGAAGTGCTCATGGACTAAGGCTGATGGCTTCCAACTGCACGTTAAAGATGATGAGCAGGAGCAGAATAAAGAAACAGATACCCCAATGGAAGAGGATGAGGTGGAGGAGGAGGATGACGACAATGAAGATGATGATATTGATGAAGAATAACTAGCTAAGATTTCAATTAGAAATTAAGTTTTATGAATATGTATATAATAATTATATATATAGCAATTACAACTCCACGGTTTCTTACTTAGGCGGATGAGAGGTTGCCGCTGCCTGCGCTCTTCTTAGTGGTGCGATAGGCAATTACATAGCGCTGAGCCACCGGCAGCGGCTCTGCATACCCATTCAAGTAGGATGAATCCTCGAAGAGCACTTCGTAATCTTCCGTTGCAGTTTGGGGCAGACGATGCACAATGGCCTTGTAGAAGCATGTTGTTTGTGGATACAGAGCCATGACTACACATTCGAAGATAGAGAGAATATTTGGCATTAGTTAAAGTCTTTTAATGGTAATCATCCGACTACACACCGACTGTATCCTTGGGAAAAAGCGCATGCCCGTCTGTCTCTGGATTGGCGCGCATTAATGGCAATGGAATGACTTTGCGTTTACTGAGCACATGCCGATCTTTCTGCTCTTCGTCTATATCAATGACATCGTACTTGTTTTGACGGTGTAGAAATTGTACCACCTCAGCCAGGATCCAGTTCTCCTCCTCGTCGATGCCCTTGGCCAGCGCTGCCACATTGTCGCCCACCTTAGCCACATAGTTGCTCTCGGCTGGTATAGCTCCGCACAAAGGTGGGGCACGTTCACCCGGCTTGCCAACAAACAGAGGCAATGTCTGAGCCGAGAGCTGCACCATTTTCATGAGAGCACCACGACGAATGGCTTCCTTGTTGCCGGCATTGCGAGCCTGTGAATACGTAAATGTATTCAAATTGTGTATTATATATATTCAGACTATTCCCTTACCTGAATCCGCCGTTCATTTCGTATATTTCGTATTTCATGTATTTTGGCGAGGGCCGCTCGAATTGTTGCTTCCTCTTGAGTTGCCTCTGTAATTTTTGACTGCAGCAGCGTCTTTAATTTCGGATTTGGATTCTGTTGTGCACGCACAAGGCTGGCTATGGAATTTTCAGCACGGCGTCTTTCGCTATCCACTTTATGAATAAGTTGTTGGATATCCTTCAGGCGATCCTGTGAATAATGTAAATTATAATTGAATTTAGGGCTTTCATGTGATAAACAGTTTATGTCCTTATTACTTACCTGTATTTGTTGCGCTGCACTCTCTGCAGTAAGTGGCATTTTAATTCTTTCTCTGTTTTATTATTTGTTTATATTACTTCAATATTTAAGCCCAATAATGCACTTTTTGTTTTGTGTATGCTGGAATGACAGGTCAGCCCTGTGGCTGGTATTTTTTGTGTATGCAGATATCAAATATACTAAATAAAGCAGAAAACAGCAAAGTAAATTTTAAATGACTATATAAACTCAGAAAACCAAAATGCCTCGGTTGCTATCGCATATTTAATTATAGATACTTGATTTAATATGGCGCGCAAATAAATGAGAATATTTAACTAGTAAAAATACCAGATTTACATTCATCTACCGAAAATAGGTATTTCGAATGCCATAGACTTTTCGATAAGTTGATAAAATGCTTATCGGTTGACTACCGCACTTTACGGTGAAAGCTGGGGAAAGTCGTTTTCAAACCTAATGTAAGAATATTATTTATATTAGTGTTAAAGCATAATGTTTACGGTAACGTGTATCGCTCCTGTTAATATGGCCCTAGTTAAATACTGGGGCAAACGAAACGAGGAACTAATACTGCCAATTAATGACTCCGTCAGCATGACTTTAGATGCTAACGAGATGTGTGCAAAGACCACAATAAGCGCATCGGAATCCTTTAAACAGAATCGAATGTGGTTGAATGGCGATGTCGTGCCCTTCGAAGAGAATGCCCGACTGATGCGTTGCGTAGAAGGCATACACCGTCTGGCCCTGGCCAATGGTTCCCACAAATTTCCATTGTCGTGGAGGGTGCACATCGCATCGTACAATAATTTCCCCACTGCCGCTGGTCTGGCATCGAGTGCAGCTGGTTATGCGTGTCTCGTCTATACGCTGGCACGTCTCTACGATTTGCCTATGAACGAGGAACTAACTACAATCGCTCGACAGGGCAGCGGCTCCGCGTGTCGTAGTTTATACGGCGGCTTTGTGCACTGGCAACGCGGCTCGTCCGCTGACGGCAGCGACTCCATTGCCGTGCAGCTGGCGCCCGCTGAGCACTGGCCCAATATGCATATGCTGATCCTAGTTGTGAACGATGCACGCAAGAAGACTGGCTCGACCAAAGGCATGCAGCTGAGCGTTCAGACATCCGCATTGATACAGCATCGTGCCAAAGAGGTAGTACCTCAGCGTGTCAAGGATCTGATGGCGGCAATTGATGCGCGTGACTTTGAGTCTTTCGCCGAAATCACAATGAAGGAGTCAAATCAATTGCACGCCATTTGCCTGGACACCTATCCGCCGTGCGTCTACATGAACGACGTGTCGCATGCAATCGCGAATTTCGTGCACGATTACAATGAGACGGTGGGCTCTGTGCAAGCTGCCTACACCTTTGATGCGGGCCCAAATGCCTGTCTCTATGTGCTGGCCGAGAATGTACCGCGTCTGTTGGCTGCCATCCAACTGGCGTTTCCCAATGACGCCTCCCAAAGTGTTGAGTATCTCAAAGGGATTCCAGTGCCGCCGGTTGAGGTGAAGAACGGTCTTCGGGATGTCTCCATTGGGCATGTGAATGCTAAGAATATGCTCAAATATATAATCCATACGAAGATAGGCGAAGGTCCCAAACAGCTCAGCGACGAGAAGAGCTTACTAATCGATGGCTATCCGCTGACCAAATAGTCTAAGCTCTATAGACTCCATAAATCTCTAGATTCCGGGCTCAAATTAGTTAATTTGATTAAGTGTGTTAATTTCTAGAACAATTCTAGCATGGTCTCGGGGAACTTTTTATGCAACTCTCAAGATATACATCACTTATTTATCTTTCTACAGTTTTTTATTGTTGGCGTTTTATACATATATATTTATTTAATATTGTTTCTTTTATAAAAAAATATTATTTTTGCTTTAGCTCCATTTTTTGTTGAAGATGCCTAAATTAGATAAACTTATTTGCTTATTTATCTTAATTGTATGATTTCTTTTCTTTAAAAAATATTTAGCATAAATAAATAAACATTGCTTTACTGTGCATGCAAATTAGAGATGGGAGCGTGATTAGCTCCGCTATGTGCCTTAAAACAGTATTGCATCGAAACGTGACAAAGAAAGAAAACAAAACAATAACAAATGGCAAAAGGTGACAATAAACGTCTTCTAACGACATCTATAAACATTTCGAATTTTTAAGCAAACAAAATGTAGAACAAAATAAATAACAAATCACAATTAGAATTTTGTATGCTAGGCCAAATGTAATCAAACTAGTGTTTCTATAAGTAAAAAAAAAAATATATATATATATATATATATGTATATGTAAAAATATGAAAATAAATGTTTTTATTATAAAACTGAATTCAAAAAGTTCTTTTTATTCTATGCCGACTTCCGATTGCCTGCTAGAAAATCATAAATCTATCAGAGTGAATACCCGAAGTTTATAATCAATAAAAACATTGTACACATTTCAGTTAATTTATATAGCATATTTATCTTTATATTATATATGTATATATATATTTTTTTTCTTCTTACAATCTATATAGAATACTTGTTCATCTTATAAATAAACATGGGGTAACCATATGTACATCTAGAACTAAATAAAAAAGTACTTTTCAAAAGCAATAAAATAGAGTTGCAGCAAATAAGGCATTGCACGTTAGTATAATTAAAGTTTAAGCAGAATTTAATTGTCTTTATATATATTTATATATAAATAGGCACTCCAAGTTAAATGTTTTCCATTAATCAGCCGGTAGACTCACTGCAGTCCGTCAAATGGTCGATTGTTTCGATTTCGACATGATTGCCAGGAAGTGTATCTAAGTCGAAAGTATTCGATGATGCATTAAGTAAAAGTTCTAAAGATATCTCTTGTTCCAAGGGCACTGTCGACAGCAGAACGACGCCGCTTTCTGCATCCACAGCCGTTTCGATGGTATCCTCAATTTCCTGATCCTGTTGATCTTCTACATCCTCCGGCTCGGCTTCAGTATCATTGTCGTCTGATATTAAACTCGACATATACTGCTGCACAGTCTCCTCGGTGTTATCCCTATGTTATTTGCCCGCTAGCAAGCCGGTGCAACCGGCTTCCACATGCTCTATGACCTGTTGCTTTAGTTGGGCCACGTGGTCCTTCAGGGTTTTCACAATACCCGCTAGATCCGTGTTCTCGCCCTTAAGTGTTTTGACACGTTCCTCCAGCTTTGAGATGCGCTCCAGCTTACGTTTGCGACACTTCGAGGCTGCCACGCGATTCCGTTGACGTTTGCGTTCCAATTTAATCTTTTCTTGATCTGCCATATCAATAGGGCTGACTGTCGGGGAAGCCACGGCATTCTGTGGCTCGTCCTTAATGACAGGAAAACCGTCTATAAAATTCAGATATATGGATTAGCCTCTGCTATATGCTGTAAACAACTAAGTGGTACTCACCCACGCTGGTGTACGTAAAACCTCCACTTATGCCATTATTAACGGCTGTCATAGTGGCTGGGACAACAGGAGCTGGATTGCTGGCAGCTGTTGGAGCGTTGGTATTGTTGCCCAGAAACACCTGCGTGTTTTTGCTGGTGTGAAGATTCTGCAAGGCCTCTTCAAAGCCCTTGCCAAAGGCTTCCTGTTCCGAGGTAATGGGGCCTACTTTAGTGGGGAATACTGTGCCCGGCTGTGGTGTTTGCAACAATCCCCCAGATAGTAATATTTTTTCAAGGTCAGGCGTGTTGAGTGTCTTTAAAGGTACATCGGGTGAATCTATAAGCAGAGGTGCCATGGCTCGCTTATTCTTCTTGTTGAGGTCCAGGAAGGCAGGACGTTTGCTAACGTTGGGAGTTGAAGTGCTATTGGGCGTCTGAAATTCCATTGACTCCTCAGTGCCAATTGAATCTGGTTCCGTTTTAGGTACTATCGGTGCGGCGGTTACGTTACTACTGTTTGTATTGCTGGCGAGCGCAGCAGCGGAAGCGGCAGAAATTTTCATTTTTTTCCTTTGAATATGACGTCAGACTGATTACAAGAACGAAAGAGGAAAAAACAAAGCAAATAGTAGTGGGTCGCTGTTGTGATAACTTGTTTTAGATGATGACTCATCGCTTCCCCTTACCAACCCGCCCGAATTCTCTACAATCACAAGTACAAAAGTCGTGTATGACGTGCAAGTAGATTAAATTACTTACCAATTTCTAACACAGTATTCTTCCACCGGCAACTTTGATTAATATTTTCAATAAATATATGAATAAACTTGTACTTCTTAAAAAGCGCTTAAATTTTATAACAATTTAAACGTAAAGGCAATTGCGTTGTATTTGGTTGGTTTTGCTATTCACAGTGAAGTACTCTTGATGTTGCCATATTTATATATAATCGAAAACAGTTTTTTCCCAAAATATCGACTGCCGTTTTATATATAACTGTGACTATCGATACTGTCGCTTCTTCTTCCTCTTCTTTTCCGCTGTGCTGTCAAAAACGTAGGTCGCAAATAAACTAAATAACAATTTCAATTCAGCTCAAAAGTTTATTTTCCAATGCCATCGGCAACTATTTCAATGAATATTGAAGAAAATAATCTATAAATTGTGTTCTATAATGGATATTTTTTGTTTTCATGTTGTAACACTCATTGACTGGTCGCCGACTTCTGCCGCAAAAACAGTTTGATAGTTTGCAATGGCCAAGTCTAAGAATCACACAAATCACAATCAGAACAAGAAGGCCCATCGTAATGGCATCAAGCGCCCCATGCGCAAACGCCACGAGTCCACCCTGGGCGTAAGTAGAAATCAGCAATATGAGAAGAGTATGGTAATAATCTGAGATATTCCATATTGTTCCAGATGGATGTCAAGTTCTTGATCAACCAGCGATATGCACGCAAGGGTAACCTTTCCCGCGAGGAGGCAGTCAAGCGTTACAAGGAGCGCATTGCTGCCCAGCAAGGCAAGCCCAAGCCCGTTAAATTGTAAATTCCAGGCAGCATTCGATATTGTATTGAGTGCAAATTGTGTCTTAGAATAAAGGAAAAATACATTTAACGAATGTACATCAATTTTATTTATGATTCTGTGTTTCGACTAGTGATGGGATGGTATGAGTCTCATGAGCTTATGTTGACTTAATACTGCATTATAAAGTGAATCAAACATAATTATTGAATTTGTTAAAGAAACCACTTGTGTCAAATGGAAGATGAATTCCAATTTATACTCGAGTGCGCTTCAAAGTACGATTGAAAAAGAGTTTTATAATCAATAGATTCCAGTTTCAATGTGTTTAAGTTATAGGAAAAAAAACATTCTTTTCAAAGATAAAAATTTTAAAAATAGTTGATTTTGCAACAATAGCTTTTGTATATCGATAATTCTGCGCGCTTTAAGAATTGCGCTTGGCCATATTGTGAACGTTTTGGCATTTGTCAATCCGGCAACATTCTATCCGTACCAGACATAGCCAAGCAAACAATTCGGCGACTAGCCAATTGTATGAAAATTCGTGAGCGTGTTGCCCATTGTTTGTTGGGTAGCAAACGGCAGCGAACGTAGAATTGTTGTTCGGTCGCCATATATGTAATTTAATTTAATAATAGTACAATTTATAATATAGTGTGAAGATATTGTTTCATAATTCTATTTAATATACAAATCGCTAATTATGTAAACAGTGAATATCTGCTGCTTAAATTCAAATGAAAATTGTGAAAGAATCATTTTTCGCGCAGTGTGCTGCTGCGAATGCTTGGTGCTCATCTATATGTACGTGAATATGTACATATATAATTTTTATTGTGTGTTCGTGACAGTTTATTTCAATTATTTATAACCGACATATTCAATTTTAACTGTTAAAGTGCTGATGTTATTGAAACTAGTGTAAGGGCCAATGCGGGCGTAATTGTAATCAGTTTTTATCGACGTTTCATTGTCGGGCATACAAACTCGCATACAGCGACACACGTGCGTGTATACATACAGACAAAACTACATACATACAAGTACAGACACACATACCCACACAGGGCAGCGCTCAGCTGTGCTCAGCTGTCGTTTGTTGTCAATGTGTCTGATCCTGCCAGAGTGTTTTGTTTTTGCGCGGCAAATTTGTATAACTAGCTATTGTTCCTACAATAACAATAACAATAACGACAACAATTGATTGATTTAACCGGTGAGTGTCATTGATATAGATATATCGGTAGATACATATATAAATCAACTTCTGTTCTTACAGTATTGATGAAAACAATCCAAATTTGAGCTAATTTCAAATTTGTTATTTAATTTGATTCAGTAATGCTTAGTAAGACATTAAATCCAAACAACAATCCATAGCAAGTATTCCACAGGCACGATTAGTCTATTTTCCATGACTTGTGTAGAATTCCGCATTAACTAAAGAGGTGCTAATTAATTTAATAATGTCATTTGTGTGAGAAATCAATTTTAAAATTCTCTGTAGATTCAGGCTAACAAAATTCATAATATATTTATTTTTAAATGCCAAGTACAGTAGTGCAAAGTCATAAAACTATATGCAGGAATGTGGAAATATAAATTTTAAGAAACTTTTTATTTAAACAAACAAAAGAAAACTTGCTTTCGTTACTTATTGTTTTATTTCTTTTACGTTTAAAATAATTCCATTTACCCTTGATTTATTTCTGTCATAAGAATATATATATTTGTGGCTAACGAGTATTTAATAGACGGAATTGAAAATGAATTACTTCCCATTAGAGGTGTGGGGCACTCCTCTAAGTCCACAGAGTATACCTTTGTCGTCATTCGTCATAATTGAAATGAATACGTCTTAATGCCAGCGCACTCGAAACTAAGCATACTTTATCTTTGTTTCTGTGCCAGTTTCTATTTGCCAACTGAGCTTATCTACATACAAATGGGCCGATAAGAAAGCTAGTCGTGTAGATATATACTGAAAAGAGACTATATATACACAGTTTATTTATGTCACTCTGCTATTATCAATCTGGCGGCGTTTCGTCTTGTCAACGGATTATTAAGATTGAAATTCCTTCATTTGATTAATTAGCCTTATATTTTAGAATAAATATCTATAATTAAATTTAAGCATTGAAGTTAGCGATTTATTATTAGCTGATTTATTTATAGGTATGTGAGAGTATTTCCTCTATTATGGACTGTAGGAAAAATACTTTAAAATATATTTGAGGCTGTGTCAGTAGTTATTTATATTTTTTTATATGTATTTCTAAGTATATATAATCATAAAAGTAAATTGTTATGAGAATAAGAATAGGGTTACATTATTCAGGCAGGCAGTTAAATAAATGTTCCATGTATATTTTGAGCCTTGCCAGCAAAATATCTGGTTATGCCAAATCAGTTTACTCTCGAAATACACGTCTATTAAATATCCGATCAGATTAATACGATCAATAACAGTACACAAATTGATGTTAATTTGTTAAAATTAATAAATCAAATCAACTTGAGATAAGCATTGAGCGAAAACTTTGGCAGTTGCTTTCGGAACTCCGAGCGTGGCAGAGATATATTAGATGTACGCGGCTTAGTGATATCAAAATATATTTCTAGTGATTAATCAAAATCGAAAATGATGGACAATCTGCCAGTTTATTCCATATCTCATTTTATGGAATCCCAAGCACTAAGCGAAACGGGCGTCGCGTCTACTACGCAAGTAAGTTTTGCCTATGTCAGCCATCGAAATTTACGAATGACTCAAGAGTCGCTCAAGAAAAGAAGACTTGCGCTCGATACTTGATGTTTACACACACACACACACACACACATATATATATATATATATATATATATTATATATGCTCTCTTATTGTTTAAGCTGTCGCTGCAAAAAAGTTTATGAACTGAAAACCTCGGCAGAAATCTATTTTATATTTTTCTGAGCATTGAGCTGAGACTTTCTGTCCATGTATGCGATTTCACATTAACAAGATCTATTGAATATATATGGGAAGCTATGTAGGTTGATTTGTTGATTTGTTTAGTTTATGCTTTTGGGTTTCCCTGACGACTAGCTTTGAATAGTGTTAACCGGAAAAGCTAATAACAATGACTGTTTTCCTTCCACTGGCAGTCAACGTTTTCAACTTTGCTGTAAGCAAAACAATTCTGAAGTTTAATGAACTAAGTTTAATGATTGTCTATGATACTACATCATTGTTTCGACTTTGTTCGGTATTGTTGTTTTTTGTCTCTGCTTTGGCTATTCTGGGAATTGTTGATAGACCGATGGCAGACAGGCACAAAATTTCACTCACAAATTGCTTGGCAAGTTGTATAAAAATAATTATATATTTGTGCACTTACATATATATGTAGAATATATATACACTGGCGCGTAGGAAAGTCATTATATATATGTATATATATATATTTCTGTTCATAAGTTTTGTTTTTCTTACATTGGGGCGTTTTTTAACGCAGTAATAATTGATGTAATTAATATAAAATGGTTTCTGTTGCTGTTTGAAAAGGGTTAAAGCATCTGAGATATATAAATAAAGGCAAGCTATATAAATTCTATATGCAGTCTGAGTTGTTGGGAGTAGAAATGAATGTATAAATAGATATTATTTTTCATATATATTTAGTAAATATGTATGTATGTATATGCATATTTACATCCATTTATCTAATATCTTATCTATGTATAGAGATTCAAGGTTGTTTCCTTACTCGCTCCTCATCTTTAAAATTAAAGTGCCTCAAAGTATGCTCTATGTTCTTCATTTAAATTTAAAGTAAAGTAAGGCCGTTAAAAAGTCTATATTAACAGCTTGTTAAAAAGAACTGCCTAGATTTGTTAGTCTTATAGCCGTCTTCGTACGACTTAACGTAAAATCCTCATGTACTATCTTCATTAGTGATATACCATTTTTTTTTAAATTGCTGCTATGGTATTTCACTTTATACATATGAATATAGAATGCATAGTTGATAAATGTTTGCTATATTATTTTTAAGCGTGCTATACATTTGTGTATACAATACCTCAATTATAGTATTATCTGCAATATTTTAGATATTTTCTGGTCGAGCAATTTCGTGTAGATTATTATATTTTTATATGAAGTACACATTCAATTGCGCGGTCCCATGGCAACTATAATAATGATAATAGGGCTATGCCCAACGCCAAGTTACTTACATTATTGCAGTATGTGCATTCAGAAATGGGCTTAAGAGGCAAACAGGGAATAGAAAGCAAAGCTACCGCGCTTAACTGTAAACAGAGTCGGTATTAAAATAATAAATAAAACAAATTCATTTTCATACATAAGGTAATTAAACACGGTAAGGAGTATAGCTATATCAAAAGTCTGCTGTGCATATGTAGTTAACATGATGTTATTACTATGTTAGCTATATATACTATTTATTATATTTAGTTAACATTTGCATTCTGTTACCCATTTGCTGACTATATATTTTAAATTTAACAGTCTGCTATCTTACCTCAAGTAAATACGTGTGAATGTGCAGTCAAAATCTCTTCAATTTCTCTCGTAGGCTCAAACATAACTGAGTACATATTTGGTGAACGCTAAGTCAACATGAAATGCCGTGCCGCTTCTCTATGTGCTCTGGGCTGGGAGTAGACAGACAACGGGCGGCGTTATCAGTCAACGAGATCTGACTTAACTTAACGATTACTACTATGTATATGTCAGACAATGAGCAAGTGTGTGAGAGCAAGAGGGAGGGGGACAGAGAGTGTGAGTCTACTCACTCACTGCTTACTGTCTGCGAGAGCTGCTGTGCGTAATTTGAACGTTCCTTTCCGTCGTTCCACAAGCAGACACAGTTATTTCGATAACTAAATACAGGCGCAACAGTAATTAGTAGCCGATGTGATTGCTCATTTTGGGCGCCAGTAATTGGAGTGTGTGTGGGAGTATATGTGCGTGTGTGTGTGTGTATGTGTGGGTGTGTTGCTGTAGGAAAGCGCCGTTGTTTCGCTAAACTCTTGTATTGTTATCAAAATGAATAGGTAAAGATCAGCTAAAAGCGAATGCGCGACTAACAGATTATCTGTAATTATAGTTTGTAGAAATGTTAATATTTTAATTGAATTAGGCAAAAATAGGGAAATGTAGTTAACGAATATGCATATGGAATTAAAATAAAATTTTTCTGGTATTGAGAATGGAAGATTTGCCCACAACAAATTTTAAAAACAGAGTTTATAGCATGAGAAGATTGAATGAAAGAATATAAGAAAATAGTAATACATTTACTAATTTGATTAGCTATGGAAAGTTACATACACTTCATACCCATTATGTCATACAGAGTATAGGGTATACGGAATGAAGAGATTGAAGAATTTATTTACAAGTGTCCACAATATAACAATTAAGAAAATGTTAGCAAATATCATTGCTATGATAAGCTACGAGTTCGTTATACCCACTCTGCCGCATAGCTCACTTACAGGGTATACGAAATGAAGAGAATGCTAGGCGCACATGTTGCGAGCTAGCTGCATTATTTGCTGTCGCTGCCTGTCCAGAACCCGGGCAGTGCCTGCGGTTAGTTTTCCAGCAGTGCGCGTTGCGTGTGCTCGACAGCTCGAATACGGCGCGACGAGCTGAAAAAAAGAAGATAATAAATAATAAAAAACGGAATCAGAAATAATATTTAAATCCGTTGAATCTGTGTGTGCTGACGAAAATAAAAACCTTAATTAGTATTAAAAGGTTATCAGCGGTAAATATTTACCCGGCGCATGCAAATAATTGGCATGAGCTGAATTAGTTGCGCTAAACGGAAACAATTTCCTATTCAATGTTTCGCAATTTAACTGTTTGTTATGTATTAAATGTACGCTTAAGTGTATAAATAAAAGAATAGCACAAAAGTCCAGAAAATACTTGTACAAAATGGTTCGCACGCCCAAGTTGGATCAATTGGGGCGCGCCTACTCGGAGATGTCGCCCCTAAATCCCTCATGGCCGCCAACCTCCGCCGCGACGACGAGCTCCGGCCGCGAGCGTCACGATTCCGGTGGCTACGGCAGCATATTTCCGTTTGGCTTCTTTCGCAGCTCCTTTGGGCGCAGCAATAACTCCGTCCAGGTGGGTAACTTCGATACTACGTCTGCCGCAGCGCCGGCTCGACCATATGTTTTGGCTGGCTTATCTGATAAGCAAAGATATTTTGGGTAAACTTGGGTAAACTAAACCAGCCAGACAGCCAGCAGTCAAATTAAACATATGTTCTAGTATATATATATCTGTATATGCATGTCTGATATATACAATCGTATGTTGATTAGAATTCTACAAACTGTAAGTCGATAGCGACAAACCTTCGTCATAGACATATGTATTTATATTTGCGCGTATATAATTAGGTCTGTAAAAAGTCTGTTGTAAATGTCTTATTATTTGCCAAAAAGATTATTTGCAGTGAATTTTATGTGCACATTCAATATAAGTGTAGGCATATAGAGCTGATAATGCTGGCCAGCCCTGAAGGTTAGGTATTCTTTGGCAGCCTGAAAGTATGCAACAGTTAAAATAACTTATAGGGCTAGGTTCAGCTTAAATTTAAGATAGTATCTATATATTACTTCAGATAGTATCTTTAGATAGTATCTTTAAATAGTATCTTTAGATAGTATCTTTAGATAGTATCTTCAGATAGTATCTTTAGATAGTATCTTTAGATAGTATCTTCAGATAGTATCTTCAGATAGTATCTTTAAATATTATCTTCGGATAGTATCTTTAGATAGTATCTTTAAATAGTATCTTTAGATAGTATCTTTAGATCGTATCTTTAGATCGTATCTTTAGATCGTATTTTCAGATAGTATCTTCAGATAGTATCTTCAGGTAGTATCTTCGGATAGTATCTTTAGATAGTATCTTTAAATATTATCTTCGGATAGTATCTTTAGATAGTATCTTTAAATAGTATCTTTAGATAGTATCTTTAGATCGTATCTTTAGATCGTATCTTTAGATCGTATCTTCAGATAGTAACTTAAGATAGTATCTTCAGATAGTATCTTAAGATAGTCAGATAGTATCTTAAGATAGTCAGATAGTATCTTAAGATAGTCAGATAATATCTGTAGATAGTATCTTCAGATAGTATCTTTAGATAGTATCTTCAGGTAGTATCTTCAGATAGTATATTTAGATAGTATCTTCAGGTAGTATCTTCAGATAGTATCTTTAGATAGTATTTTCAGATAGTATCTTCAGGTAGTATCTTCAGATAGTATCTTTAGATAGTATCTTCAGATAGTATCTTTAGATAGTATCTTCAGGTAGTATCTTTAGATAGTATCTTCAGATAGTATCTTTAGATAGTATCTTCAGGTAGTAACTTCAGATAGTATCTTTAGATAGTATCTTCAGATAGTATCTTAAGATAGTCAGATAGTATCTTAAGATAGTATCTTCAGATAATATCTTTAGATAGTATCTTAAGATAGTCAGATAGTACCTTAAGATAGTATCTTCAGATAGTATCTTTAGATAGTATCTTCAGATCGTATCTTTAGATAGTATCTTCAGATAGTAAATTTAGATAGTATCTTTAGATAGTATCTTTAGATAGTTTCTTTAGATAGTATCTTTAGATAGTATCTTTAGATAGTATCTTTAGATAGTATCTTTAGATAGATCTTCAGAGAGTATATTCAGATATTATCTTTAGATAGATACCGTAAGTAGTATCTTTGAATATTATTTTTATCTATATCTATTTATCTATGAGGCCTACTTATCTATATCTATCTATCTACAGGACCTACTACAAAAAGCATACTATGCGTGAATTCAACGAAAGAATTATGACGTAGAATACTTCTCACAAATTCTTTTCTGTTTTTGTTGGTAACTTGAATTTGATTCGACGAACAGAGCCGTAGACAATAGCATAAGTAATGAATGTCCGTTAATTTATCGCACTGAATCTCTAGAACTCGCAGTGGCTGTAAATTACTATTGACACATACTGTTAGCAGTTATAAAGTTTATTATCGACTGACATAATGGAAGGCAACACTTAAAGCAATCGCCCTCCACGGGCCGTTTCACTTGAAGTCGCTGTCTTTGATTCAGTTTTATTTGTTACGCAGTCTGGAATGGTTCGTCGCGATGATTCCCGAAGTGTGAAAATAATTACCTAAAAAGCGAAGTTATTTTAATAGAAAAGTTTTCCCAGTTGCAAATAGGAAGTTGAAGTTGTTCCAACACTCTGTTTTAATATCCGGCGCTTATCTGCGCGCTTATCGAGCGTGTGTGTGATAAATTCAATTGTTTGTTCTATTAATTAAAAGTCAAATGTAAACTGTGTGGCGGCGTGCATTTCATCCATATATGGAACATGCATGCAGCTTCCAGCAGGCAGTTCACTTAAAACACCACAAGCAAGCGGTCGAGCTAAAGTTATTAATTGTTGTTCATTTTGGGTCTGTTTTTCAATTTCTTCTCTATTAACTGGAAACTTTAAAATACCTTCAAAACGGAACTAAGCGGCGAGAGTTTAACCAAAATGTTCAAAGCCCGCTTGAAAACGCATCCGGGCGAATCCGAGGTGTGTGACATAATTAATTTAAGTGTAATTTAACTACAAATTGAATGCAGTTAAGTTGTGCGAAGGCTAAGAGCTTTTTCAACTATAAAATGTGTTTAATATGTATATCCGAGATAAGCTAATGATAACAAAATGATGAGTGCATTTGGTGGATGTGTATATATAGAGTTATATATTCTTTGCTTAAGATAAACTATAAGATAAGCAGACTACATACACTAGTATGGGATATAGTATAGATGAATGCAGTTTGCATCTGATTGGCATGAATTTGAAGGGAAATTGAAAATTTGTTAATTTTCATAAAGATTTGATTATCAAGTGAAACTGAACTGCGAATAATCAAGCTAGGTTTTGTGAAGATCTATCTGCGAAGCAGATAATTTAAAGGCAAATTATATATATATAATAATTTAAATATTATTATAAAATGCCACCTATGAGAATTCTTTCGCCCCAAGTTGTAAAATATATTCAATCAGTAAATCTGTCTCCCATTTTACTTCTTATCTCCATCAAAATCTGTCCCGCATATGAACAGACTTATATGCAATATAGAACTCTTTCAGACTCAATTCCCTTTTTGAATGTCATTTCACTTGATTGTGTTGAGTCAACAATTGGTTGTGACTTGATCAATTGCGTATGCAGTCAATTAGACAAGGCAAAGCATCGAACGTTCAATTGTTGTTGTTCAATCAGAATTAAAAAGAAGACAAACTGCTGCCAATGCAGAATAAAGTAGAGAAAGAACATTAATAAAATTATTAAACATGTCATATGCGAACATACTTAATAACTAATCAGTTGGCCCAGGCGGCAGCTGCTGCAGCTCTCTTTCCATAGTCCGCGTCATTTACTGTGCCGACACATAAAGAAGCGATAAAAAAAGAAAGAAAGAAAATAACTCGAGACTCGCAAAGTGTCAGCAGCGAATGTGCATATAGAAGTGAACAGCGACCATGCAGCCGAATGATAAAGCGGCAGAGCTTAAACAAAAAGCAACAGCAAAGCCATCAACGGCAGCGGCTGACCCAAAGGCGACTGCGACAGCAGCAACAGCAGTAACAGCAACAGCAACGACAGCTGCAGCAGCATCATCAGCATCATCCGTAACCAGTTCAAGCAGCGTCAAGACGTGCAAGCAGCGCACAATTGGGGCTTTGGTGCGTGGCCTGCACGATACGGGCACACATGATCTGCAGTCGCTGCAGCGACCGCTGCTTGAATGGGACGAACGTCGCGACTTTCGCAGCGCCAAATCCGCCACGCCCACCACAACCAACCGCACTCTGCAGCGACAGCGTGGCACAGAGATCGCGCCGCATGGATCTCTGCCGCGACTCGTGATCAACATTGAGAGTTCCGAGTCGTTGCCAGCGGATGTAATTGGCGGTAGCAATCCTAATACGCTCTCGCCCTCGCCCACGCCGACGCGTTCACTTACACCGGATAGCCATGGCCAGGAGCAGAATGGAGATGCGTGCAGTGGCAGCTGCAGCGATCATCAGGAGCACAGCATAACGCCCAATACGACGCGACGTTTCAGTCACTTTAACATGGCACTGCGTCGCTTCTCCCACATCCATGTGAATGTACATAGTTTTTTATCCTCTCTCTCTCTTTCCCTCTCATTGTTTGGCTGGCTTTACTTCTAATGCCCTACTCCTCTCTATACCTATATAACCCGTCCTGGTTCTATAAATGCAACATCTAAAAATAAACACGCTATGCAACTTTTATCTGCTTCTACTTCATGTTGTTGGTGTTGTTGTTCATTGTTGATGTTGTTGTTCATTGTTGTTTGTTGCATTGCTCTCCTGCTCCTCCTCCACCTCTTCTTATGCTGTCGCTTATGAAACCAAACAAGTTGAATGTTCTTCTGTTTATTGTTATTTGCCTTGCCGTTCAACTTCTTGTCTAACCACCACAAATATAAATAACATTTTGTGATTCATCAAGCAATTAATCTATATTTAACAGCTGCTCTTAAACTGGCAAACAACCAATCAAGTTTGGCAACTAATATATCTATTTTTGGTATTTTTACAACTTGGCTCAGCTTTGCTATCCATTAGCGATTATGCAATTTAATGCCTGAGGTGCGTGCTGGCTGAAATAACCTTTAACATATTATATATACTTAAGAGCGTCATGCGATAAACAAACATTAGTTAGGGCTGACTTACTGTCAATTCTGTGGCTAATTCAGCCGTTTGATATAGCAACAAAATTACTTCTAATTGGTAATCGGTTATGAAATGTCTTCCACCTATCGAAGACTGTCTATCAATGGGTTATTTTTAACGCCTGAAATGCTGCGACTATAATGTATTGGCCTAAAGTAAATATGGCTAAAAGTTCGTGGGAAATCCGCAGTACTGCAATTCGTATAAATATAAGTAGAATTAATATTGATTATCTATATATTTATTAATATATATTATTATTATTACTATTATTATTATTATTACTATTATTATTATTATTACTATTATTATTATTATTATTAGTATTATAATAATTTTAATTTTATTATTATTGCTAGTATTTATGATTTTCATTTCAAACTTTTATACTACACTTATTGATAATTTGTATGAAACAAGTCGGTTGTCACCGACTGCATAATACCATATTGCCATATTGAAATGTGCATTGTATGTAAACAAATATACCCTTTTCAACCTGTGAACCAGTTTACCCTCTATTATATTGCACGATACTCCTTTCACTTTATGAATAAGTAAAAAACCCAAAATGAACTCTTCTTATATTGCATTAATATACCCCTTTCGCTTCTTGAAGAAGCATAAAAACGTAACAGTATAGTTAACTACTTACATTGCAGTGACCTTCAGCATAGATTAGAATCTATTAGTTTTCAACTAGTCTGGGGCCCGAAACTCGATTCTCGCAGCTCGAGTTGTCACTGCGCAACTCGCTCATCTGTCGATCACTGCAAAGGAGGGAAGTAAAGCCTTAAAGCGCTTTATCAGCAATAATAATCAATGATCAGTTGGGCTTTCACATGTGTAAAGATTTTACCGTTAGTTGGAATCGGAAATTTTCAATAACATTAATCAAGCTGCATTTATATGCAGTTGACCCAAATTGCGGTGATTTTTTTCTTGACCAAAGCCAAAGCCAAAGCCAACGTCAAAGCCAAAGCAAAAAAATCCCCATTTTCTTGCGAACAACAATAACAATATCAATAACTTATGCAGTTTCTTGGTTCAGCTCAAAGAATTTATTGGCTACATTTATTCAATTTGGCTTAAATGCTTCGTTCAATTAACTAATGGAGTAAGCCAGCAAGGCGAGAGCCAGCAGAAATTGAAATTGTAGTTTTAATTGATTAGCAATTAACGAATGCAATGGAATATTACCTAAACAACGAGACTCAACTAAGGTTGGCCAGCCAAGTTGTGCGGTTGCAGTTGGCCTTTGCAATGCCAAAGCTGTAAAGTAAAGAGAAACTTTTTTTATGTTCGACAGTGCTGAGGCAGCTTACGCTTAAGCTTAAGCTTAAGAGCAGAATTCCAGCTAAACAGCATTGGTCATTGGTCACCTGGTCATTGGTCACATCTCCCGCACAACACTTTAGCCAAACAGCGAGTCGGCCAGCTAGCCAACTAGCCAGTTAGGCAGTTAGGCAGTTAGTCGGTGGCAGTGCGTGCTTGTGGCAAGAGCGTGCGCGGCAAATGTGCAACAGCTATTGATTGCTCTAGCCAAATTGGCAAACAAGTTTAAGTGGCAAGCAGCAAAAATAAAAACAAAAACAACAACAGCAACAAAAACAAACTAAATTACAGCATTGCAAAGTGCGCGCGCGCGCTTTGAGCATCCGCAGATACAGATCTCTAATAGTATCTGCTTACATGTGCTGCTGCTATTTGTAATCAGTGACGGGTTTTGGGCAAGCGGGCGGAGTGAGGCGGGGGTCGGGTCGACTTGGCTTGATAAGCGAGAGACAACAACGTCATGCGACGATACCACCCGACACCAGACACCCGACTAACCAAGCAGCACGACCAAACGACAGACCGCCCGACCGTCCAATAACAGCAGCAGCTTGCACATGGCTCGCATTCAAAGCCAATTCGTCGTGCCGTGCAGAAGCATTCTTTGCGCGCGATAGTACAAATTAAAAAATAAATAAATATTAAAAGAATAAGAAACCGCCCTAAAATATATACATATACATATAACAATAAAAATATTCATTGCAATTTATTACAGTTAATTAAAAAACTGTCGGCACTTTTTCTTTTGCTTCTGTATTACGTGTATCTAGTCTTAATTGTGGCCCATTGCATTGTAAATCATGAGCTGATAAACAAAAAAACAGCAGTGAGAACTTGCCTTAAATAAGTATAAAAACATTTCGTTTACAAATATTTGAGATCAGCTAAAGCCAAGTTCGTGCGCGCGTTGCGGTGTCGGCAAAATGAAATTATCCAAAAGTCTTGATGAGTTAATTTTAAGCGCATCGCGTTTGAGCTTAAATAACTTACGTTCTCCCACAAAGAAAAAAACCAAAAATGTTCGTATTTATTCACAATTAATTGAAAACACAGCTAAGCTAATAAACACACCAAATTCTATAAATATTTAATCGTGCAATATTTAACTGATTTGCAGCAAGTGACGTATCTAAGTTTACTTTCGAAAGAGAGGAAACAAATTTATTTTAAATAATAATTAGGAATTAAACTAAAAATAGTAGAGAAAACAAATTTTAAATAAATCTTCAAATATTTTAAACAAAATGAAAGTGAATTTATTAGTTAATATGTATTGAAATTTTATTTATAATAATACAATTAAAAACAATTTTTTTTTATGAAAATATTGCAATAAAGTATTTATTTATATTTAAATATTATTTTGCCCCTCTAAAATTTTTATTTTTAGTTTATTATGATTGTTATTTTTATAATTATTTTTATTTATTTTTTTTATTTTTTAATAATAGAAAATTAAATACAACATTTTTCTTTACAATTCAAATATAAAACAAAATTATTTACATACATTTTTAAATTTATTATTTTGATTTATATTTAATTACTTAGAAGTTTTATTTATTCAATAAAAATATTATTATTTTTTTATTAAATCACAAAATCATTCAAAATCATTTAGATACTATTTCCAATTATACAGTACATATTTAACAAATGAAAACAATCTAACCTTAAGAGGAACAGTTATAACAGTTATAACTTTTAGATAATTCGTATGCTAAAGACTATTCTAACGTTTGTTATGCGAATTAATTTGTGCCGCTTTAATGCGTATTAGCACTTAACGCTATTTAATACCCATGTCTATAGATGTACTTACACTCACACAGACACTTCCCTAGTTAATAATAATAAAGAAAAAACCTTACACATTTATTAAGATAAAACCTTAACGCTTCACTGTTTACAAAATATTTAAACTATATTTTCACGCCTAAAAAAAAAAAAAAAATGAAATGAAGCAAACCTAAAATAATTCTGATTTGTCGCTTTAACCAGATTTGTTCCCATTTATTTTTTGCCAATATTTAGATACGTCTTTGGCAGTAAAGCTACTGCAAAAACGTTAGTGGATACCTATTTTAGAATAGCAATCATAAAAATAATAAAAGAGGAGGTATAAATATATAATTTGTCAGGAGTATGCATTATAATATGATAGTGAAATATATAGTCAAACTAAATAATACTGAAAGTAATACATATACGTGTTCCTATATATGGGTCGGACTATATCTTTCGGCACGTAAGAAGTTTATCATAGAACTGTCAGCAAATAAAACCCCTGGAATGAATGTGCACAGCTGCATTTAAACAAAAGTTTATTAATAATGCAATATTTTGATATATAAGGATTTTATATAGACTAGTTTTCCTTACATAAAATATAATTATCATTGTTAAATCGGATAACCATGCTCTCTAAAAGGGGCATTTTAGCTTCGGTAATTCGTCCCCATTTCAGTTCTTTGTAGGCGTCATTATCAATATCTTTTTTTAGTAAAGACCACACCTAAATAATTTTGACAGCTCGCTGTCTTCAATCGTTCAGAATGGACTTGACATGTTTCAGTTGAGTTGACAATTGCGAGGTATTCACACGCGCAGTGCAAGTTTATCAATTAAATTTGCTGATCTTAAACACACGATACGAGCTTCTTATCAGAGATTTTATCTCTGACATTCAAGTAATCGATCTTATGTATGTTTACTTATTTGTTAATGATTGCTGTGATGCCAGCTATAAATTCAGCTTTAAGCATTTAAATCTTGCAGTTTAGTATAAGCGATTGGGTGGAATATACACACATATATATATATAAAACACATAAAGAGCATTAGAAATTTTAAAAATTCTTTAAAAATGAATCTCGTTAACTCATCTAAAGATGTAACATCATTTAGCTAATAAATTCAGTGTTGATTAAGTCGGAAATATATCATATCCTCTAGATATACCCTGTAGGCACTCCTTTACACTTAGTGCACCTGAATTTCTTTGATTGTAGTTCATTTGGTTCGTGTTCTATTTATCAAACAAGACCTTGTTCCTCTTCTTATTTGAGCATGTGACTTGTGTGTTCACATCTTGTATGTTAATATGTTTTGCTTTAACGTAACGCAATTAAAACACAAGAACCGCCGCCCTGAGCCCCACACGCCCCCTTAATTGAGTTATACAAATAATAAAAACAACTAAGAAAACTGCATGAAGTTTGATTAATCATTTAAAACATTCGCCAATCGCCAAGAGATAATTAACTCTACCCTATTTGTCATCGTCTAGAATATAAATCGATACGGAGATTCCATGGGTTCGCTCGGACATCGCGCAGTTCTGCAATACATTGACAATAATGATATATCCGGGCTTCGCGCTATACTCGACAGTCGCCATCTAACCATCGATGATCGCGATGAGGTAAGTGATATGTGATATATCCATAATATCGTTTCAACTATACTCTCTCATTTATAGAATGGAACTACGCTGCTTATGGTCGTGGCCGGACGTGGTCTGACTTCGTTTGTGCGTGAGTTTTTGGCCCGTGGCGCTGATGTGCAGGCGGAGGATCTGGACAACTGGACGGCGCTGCTGTGTGCCACGCGCAATGGTCACCTGGATGTGGTGCAATTGCTGCTGGATCATGGCGCTGATATAGAGCATCGCGATATGGTAAGCGATTGCGGCCTCTCAAGTATTTTTAGTATTCATGGTGGCTCTTGCAGGGCGGTTGGACTGCTTTGATGTGGGCTGCGTATCGGGGACACACGGACCTGGTGCGCCTGCTGCTGGACAAGGGAGCAGATGGCAATGCTCATGGCAATTACCATTTGGGTGCGCTGCTCTGGGCGGCTGGCCGTGGCTTCAAGGACATTGTGGAGCTGCTGGTGCAACGCGGCGCCAAGGTGAATGTCGGGGACAAGTATGGCACCACGGCTCTGGTGTGGGCTTGCCGTCGTGGCAACGTTGAGATCGTGGACACGCTGGTCAAGGCTGGCGCCAATGTGGACACCGCCGGCATGTACTCATGGACGCCCCTTCTGGTGGCTGCCGCCGGCGGACACACGGACTGCGTCACCTCATTGCTGGAGAAGAAGCCAAATGTGAATGCCCTCGACAAGGATGGCATGACAGCGCTGTGCATAGCCAGTCGCGAAGGCTTTCAGGATATCGCCGCTTCTCTGATAGCTGCTGGCGCCTACATCAATATCCAGGATCGTGGTGGAGATACGCCCCTGATACACGCGGTCAAGGGCGGACACCGTACGGTGGTGGAAGCGTTGCTAAAGAAACACGCTGATGTGGATATTCAAGGCAAGGATCGTAAGACAGCAATCTACACGGCAGTGGAGAAGGGCCACACGCAAATTGTGAAATTGCTGCTGCTCACCAATCCCGACTTGGAGTCGTCTACCAAAGATGGCGATACGCCGCTATTGCGCGCCGTTCGCAACCGCAATCTGGAGATTGTTCACATGCTGCTCGATCGCAAGGCCAAGGTGACGGCCAGCGATAAGCGTGGCGATACCTGCCTGCACATAGCGATGCGTGCTCGCTCCAAAGCAATTGTCGAGGCGCTGCTGCGCAATCCCAAGCACAGCCAGCTGCTGTACCGCGCCAACAAGGCGGGCGAGACGCCCTACAACATTGATTCGCTGCACCAGAAGACCATATTGGGTCAGGTGTTTGGTGCGCGACGCCTCAATACCAACGAAGACTCGGAGGGCATGCTGGGCTATGAGTTGTACTCGTCTGCGCTCGCCGACGTGCTCAGTGAACCCACTCTAACCACGCCCATCACCGTCGGCCTCTACGCCAAGTGGGGCAGCGGCAAGAGTTTCCTGCTGAACAAGCTGCGCGAGGAAATGAACAACTTTGCCAAGCAGTGGGCGGAGCCACCGACCAAGACTGGCAGCCTTCTGTTTATGGTTTGCCTGCACATTACGCTGCTGATCGGAACAATTGTCGGCTTGAGCACCTGGTCCGTGCTATGGGGCGCACTGGCCGCAATTATCTTCTTGGTATTGGCTTATCTCCTGCTCGCGGCTACCAAGTACTTTAACTACCAAATGGACATGTTTTGGGCCTACTCTGTGCTGCATGCGCTGGAGAAGCGCATGACACGTCTCCGCCTCATACTACAGGTCACATTCTGCCATCCGCCCGGCCCGCAGGCCGACTCCCAGCCCAAGCCCGTGCGCTTTCATTTTGCGGAAGCGAGCAGTGCCTCGCCCACCGGCGACGGCGCCGTGGCGCACATGCTGGCCTCCCTGCTGGATGCCATAGGTGCGTAGTTGCTTAGCTAATGATGCGGATATGCCTGCGATATATATATTAACTAAATTCCATTTGATTTTGCAGAGTCCCATTATGGCTGGCTGTCGACGCGGCTGTATCGTGCTTTTCGTCCCAAGTGCCTGAAAATGGATGTCGGCTGGCGCTGGCGTCGCATGTGCTGCCTGCCCATTGTGCTGCTCTTCGAGCTCGGCCTGATCACCCTTGTGGCGGGCATAGCGCTGATAGTTGCCTACTTCACGCACGCCAATGACGTTGAGCGTGAGCAGATTCTGGTTGCCGTCTATGTGATAGCTGCGGTGCTAGTGACGCTCATATGCACGCACTTGCATGTGCTGGCCAAGGTCTGTGGCTCGCTGTTCATCTCGCACAAGCGCCAGCTGAAGCGGGCCGTGCGCTCCAACGAGAATGCGCCCTTGACTATGCTGGGAGCCGAGGTGGCTGTGCTTACGGATATGGTCAAGTGTCTAGATGCGTTTACCAATCAGCAGAGTCGTTTGGTGGGCGTCATCGATGCTCTGGACTCGTGTGATACGGAACGCATTTTGACGCTCTTGAATGCTGTGCAAACGCTGCTCTCCTCACCCAATCGCCCCTTCGTCCTGCTCATCTCAGTGGATCCGCATGTGATCGCCAAGGCCGCTGAGGCCAATAGCCGCCGGCTGTTTACCGAGGGCGGCATTGGTGGTCACGACTTCCTGCGTAACCTGGTGCATCTGCCAGTTTATCTGCAAAACTCTGGACTGCGCAAGGTGCAGCGTGCCCAAATGACGGCGCTGCTGTTCAAACGGAGCGGCACAGACTATCAAGTCGACGACGGACCCTCGCTGGGCCATTCGGTTTCAGCGCGACGTCTGTCCAATGCCTCGGAGATAATGTCTAGTCAAGAGAAGCTACGTGCGCCGCACAATACTCAACGCGGTGGCGGCGGTGGCAAAAAATTGCGTCTGTCCGAGTCAGTTGCCAGCTCGATTGGCTCCAATCTGCATAGACTGGGCCAAAATCCTCAAGGAGTGCTCGATCTGTCGCGCATTGTGCTCACCGATGACTACTTCAGCGATGTGAATCCGCGCAGCATGCGCCGCCTCATGAACGTCATCTACATAACAGTGCGTCTGCTAAAAGCATTCCAGATCGACTTCAGCTGGTATCGCCTCAGTTCCTGGATAAATCTCACCGAGCAATGGCCACTGCGCGCCAGCATGATTGTGCTGCATCACGATCAGTTTCTGGACACCAATGCCGATGAGAACATCTCGCTGCAGAGTGTCTATGAAAAGTAAGTGAATCGTGCTTGAAATTAATGAATTACTTAATAACCAACTGGAACTCTTTCAGAGTTCGCCCGAAGCTCGCCTGTCTGCGAGAGGCGGCACCGCTGCTCGAGTTGGATCGGGATGAGCGCAAGCTGGACGCATTTCTTCAGCTGCATAAATCAGATTTATTGGTTGCGGATTTGCGCATATTTTTGCCCTTTACAATCAATCTGGATCCGTATCTCAGAAAGGTGCTCAAGGGTAAGTGATTGCTGAATGAATTCGTACAAAACATAACTTAATTACATTTCGCTCTGCCACAGAGGATCAACAAGTCATCGAAGACGAAGGCTCGCTGGTGCTGCAAACGCGTCCCAGCATCACGCACAGCATGCGACCACATCCGCCGCCAACAACCTATGTGCCTTCCCCTCAGGTCTATCCGCCTTACCAAATGCTGCAGAACGACTTTGTGGCCAATGAGCTGCGTTCGCGTCATTTGAGCGCGATTGAACCCACAACACCGCTGATACCATCGCCCAGCGATTCCTTTGGTGTAAGGCAGAAATGAATCGGTAGACAAAACATTCGCTATAATTTATCAATTATTTTACGCAGGATGATATACTGCAAACAAAGCTCACGGACCTCACCGTCGAGGGCGTCATCAGTCTGCTGGAACGCATTGAGGATCTCAAGCCAGCGCTGCAGAAGCTGGCGCCTGTGCTGCGTGAAAATGCCATCAACGGCCGCGTGCTGAAGCACTGTGAACTGACGGACCTCAAAGCGGTATATATAGCTGGGGATACATTTTACATACAGATATATATAGTAGTAATGCCATTATTTACTCCATGCAGGTGCTTGGACTGAGCTTCGGGCATTGGGAACTGTTTCGTCTGCTTATTACCACGTTGCGAGATGTGGAACGGCTGCCACGCAAGATTCGGCCACAGCCCTCTATAGCAGAGCCCCCAGCCAATGTGCCCGTGATGCGGGAGGTGCCTGAAACGCTGCCAGCGCCTTCGTTGTCACGGCGAAACTCTGTCAGTCATATGGAAAAACAGGTTAGCTAATGAGTGATTTCATTTCACATTTAAAGCTCAAAGCAGACAGGATCTGTATCCATGTACATAATTGTGTTTATTTTTGTCTCTGTCTAACGCTTACCGAAATAGTCAAAAATCCACGACTATGAGTATCTGCAGGTAAAAGAGCTCACATAACCGAACTTAATTAGACTCCTCTTTACAATTATTGTATGTATATAAATGATATATCGAATCTTGTCTTGTGCAGGTCACGCTTGAGGAGCAAATGATTTGCGGCGCATTGCAAACATTGAACGAGGAGGCTTTCGAGGATGTGGCCAGCAGTGAGAGACCCAGTCCGTCTGGTTTGCCCACAGGTGAGATGTTAGCTGCTGCCGCACAGCTGCAATTAGCACCCATTCGCGAGTCTTCCGAGTTTGGTTCGCCATCCGACGAGCAGAAGATTCACAATCTGCTGCAGTACAACATCAACAACAACTACAATAATAATAACAACAACGAATACAATCGCAGTGCCAGCTCGCATTCACTGCAAAGCCTGAACGCTGGCGGAGCTGCCGGCGGCGGGCTCCAGATGCGTATGGGTAATGGCAATAGTAGCGGCAGTAACGCCGATTTGATAAACGTGGGTGGCGGAGGTGGTGGAGGTGTAGGGGTTGGTGGTGTTGGTAGTATGTTCTATAATCAGCATGGCTTGGCACACGGTGCGCGACCAAGCTCTCTTGTCGATGAGCTGCTGATCGAACCCATGACGCCCTACACCCAAGTGCCAACGGTGGTGGTGATGCCCAACTCTGATAAGATTTACGATGATACCAAATTATAAAATTCCTCTACTCTATGTTTACCATATACTAACAAACATATCTGTATTACAAAAGAGCTTCCTAATCAACGAACCTGTAAACACAAATGAAAACGATTCGAAAGCTGAACATTTTAATTATTTACATATATGTATGCACGTACTTACATATGTATGTACGTGTGTCTAGTGTCTAGGAGTAAGAATAATTACAGTATATACATTAATATAGGTATTAAGGAACACACTTGTATTTGGTGTACCTTTAGGTCTGGCATAGTTTTTAAGAAACATTAAACAATTAGTTGTCTAACCATATATACATTAATATATATATTATATATATACTATATATATGTGCCATTATCAAACCTTGTTGACAAGTTGAAAACGCTTTTGCAATTTTATTTAAACAATTCTTCCCTAGACATGGCTTTTATATTCTATTTAATGCATTTGAATATATTTTTTTTTAGTTTTTTATGTTGATGTTTTTGTTAATTTGGCAAAGTTTATAAATAACCTAATCCAAAATCTAGAACCTTGTGCTCAGGTTTTTAATTACATACAGTATTTTGATTTATAGTATTTACATAATGTATTCCAAAAACAAAAACCCCAAAAACGACTGCACGATTATTTAAAATTAGTTTTAAGTTGCCATAAAAAAACAATCATAATTAAAATGAACAACTAACCAAAGCTGCTTCCTGGAGCGAGTTTTTAACTTGATAGTATGGAATATTAAATAAATAATCATATGAACAACTTTTTACAATTGCATTTTTCTATGTTCGACAAATACAAAAAATCGAATAAAATGGCTTTTATTGCTTTCTATTGAATTTCGTTGAATAATGCATGCAAACTTTAGCTTAGCTTGTAAATATTTATTAACCAATGGTGTTGGGTAAAAGAAAACAAAATACTTATATGTAAGATCTATATAGATATATATATACATCGTGGAAAAGCAGTTCTGCACTGCCATCAAGTCGTCCATCAAACAGACACAATCTGTCACAAGCATCATCTGGCTGCTAATTGTGTTCGCTTTGTGTACTTTTCATTAGCTGTAATCCCCATTTTCCTACATTTCTAACTTTATATCTATCAAATTTGTAGACCTTGATTTATCCAGTGCCGGTGCCATGGTTGCTCCGACACTGCTCACCTCCGGCTCGCCAATGCAGCAGCGGCGCGACTCCATATTGAAGCAACAAGGCAGCGTGAAGTCGGAGAAGCGCGTATCGATCAAACAAACGCCCAGCGGCAGCAATTTGGCTAACATCAACAATAACAATAATAATAACAATAATGCCTCAAAGGTGGAATACGTGTCGGAGCGTCAAGTGGAACTGGCGAGTGGGCCGGGCGGCAGCAAAGGGCGCTTAACCGCCAAACCACCAGCAGGTAAAATATTTATATACAATATGTACATATTCCTTTAATAATTAGCTTTTCTTTCCATCTCCTAGGTCCCCGGCCCGCCTCGCTGATCATAACCAAAAATGACTCGAATGCCCAATTTCAGCTGCTGCGCTCCTCGTCCATCGAATATGAGGATATCGAGGCACAGCAGCGTGCCTCAATACGTGCTATTAGGACCACACTGCTCGACCAGCAGGAGGATGAGTCAGCGCCTTTGGTGTTTACGGTGCGCAAATGATAGGACTGCAAAGACTGCGAACAGCAGCTAGAACAAAAACAACAACTACAACAGAAGATTCAATATGTGCTTTTTACTTAGTGCCACTTAAATTAAGTTTCAAATAGGCTGTAGTTCGTGTAACGCGTGTCACTTACAACGTTGTAATAATTTAATATTGCTAGAAAAAGAATTGAATGAATATATACACTTACTATTATGAATTTAATATGCGCTCTACATGAATATATGCATACGAAAAATAAGACAAATAAATTTAATAAAAACAACTTTACAACCAAACTAAAATGTATTATTTAACTGTTAATTTCATTTCAAATTGAGTACGATAATCAAATGTATCTTGTTACGTTTTTGGCGGCTTTCCGCACTCCTATACCGTTATGAGTAACGACGCAAACGCGAGTCAAATTATTCAACTAGTTCAGTTCCGATAACTGAGCATTTATCGATATTAGAAGGCACACTTGAGTGCTTAGCCAATTATTTTATACTTATTAAAATGTTGCAGTCAGTTTTGTACCTAATCTGTGCATTAAAAACAAGTAGGCAATGTACTTGTAAAATAAACTATAGTGCTAAAGAATGCGTGATTTATTAGTAATTTATTGATGTTTGCTGGAAAACACAGTGTTGGCTAATAAATAACCTAATGGTAAGTAGTTGCATATTCATATATGCAAATAGGAGTAGTGAATGGAAAGTGTGAGTGTAAATCAAAGTGTAAATGTGTTTGCACTGTAGTAAACATTCGTTGCAGCTCACTCACATTGCCTGCATGCATAATAAACAGAACGCACAAACAACAAACAGTAAACATACGCGTGTGTGTGTATTGAGTAACTTGGGGGGAAAATGCTACAAAAACAAAACGATTGCGAACAGCTGATTTTTGTTTACCAGCAACAGAGGGTGCGAACGTTCTCAAGCCACAGCAGCTGATGCGCGCACGAAAACTTGAAAGGTCACCTTGAGCTCAATAAAAAAAGAATTGAGGAATTTATTGTCTGGTAAAGTGTTATTCGGCCGCAGATCACAGTTATTGGTGGAAAAATTCTAAGAAAATAGTTGGTGACTCATATATTATTTATTAATTAAAATAACTAAAATTTAATTTCAATTTCATCAAGAGTTCGTAAAAATTCAGCGAAGCACTAACCGAAATTTCTGCAAACAAATATTATCTAAGTGTTTACAATATATTATGAATCATATGCCTAGCATTAGCAGCATAAATGTGTTTGTAATTTGTTTAGTTTTCTTAACTTGAACAGTTGATAATTGAAAGGGACGTTAATTACTCAAACAGTCAATTTTAACGTTTTTGAAAGGTGCTTTTAAGTCTACATAGAAAAATATGTACACACATGTATACATATGTTAATAGATAAGTGCTTTAGTATGTATGTAGGTCAATGGACGCAGATAACTAGATCTATTTATAAACAATTTATACAAATTGTTTATCAAGAATTTAGCTAAAAAGAAATTGCAAAAAGCAACATGCGAAATCGGGAATTTAAATAGATGAAGAAGGAAGTTTTTAAGTAGCGTCAAATGTGCATTGTAGAAAATTAAAAAGCGGCCTTCAGATAATCAATAATAATATACATATGTATATGATGAACAAATAGACTTATAGTTCTTATTAAAAAAAAATCTTTTATTCATGAAAAGATATATTTTCTAAAAATATAATATATGTGCAGTATTATATATTTTTATTAATATTTTAGCAATTGATTTTAATTGCTAAAAAAACATAACTAAAAACTAATTTCACTGCTTAAAGTTTACAGTTTAAAGTTTCATGAGCGTTAAAAATAGCGTTTTTCTACTTGACAACCCACCGTATTTTACTGTGCTTTGAATCAGGTCTAATAAAATGATTTAATGCTTTCAAGACTTTGAATCGATAACGAGCATTAACAGTTATCATGTAAGCTTTGCGTGCTAAGAAATGCATCAAAGGCAATGTATGGAAAGCTCCTGCGCAATCTGCTAATCATTCCAAAGCTTGCGCCTGACTCAATATGAGTGTGTGTGTATGAGAGTGTGTGTGTGCGTAATTAGTATTCGCACTTGTTAATTATTTTTTCGTTTTATACTTAGTATGTAATCTTTAGAATGGTTTATTTAAAATTGCAAGTGGCTTGGCCAACGCCAACGTTCAGTAGCATTAAGACAGCAGTCGGCAGCGAAGCTCGCAAAAGAAAAAGAAAGAAAACCAAAAAAAAAAAAAAAAGGAATATAAAACTTAAGAAACGCTTCACAATTGCAGCTCGTGATAACGTGATAACACAATGCTAGTCGAGGGCTTGAGATGGCTCTACATGAGCACGCGTCGCAGTTTCTATGCGCTGATCCAGATCCTAATGGGATATCAGCTCTTTCGCTGGCTTATCGAGTACTATGCACAAGTAACTACCACGCCGCACACTAATGCACCGATGCAAATGCAGGCAGTGCAGGGTTTTGATAAGGTAACGGCGCCGGCGAATGCTGAAGATGAAGAAGAAGAGGCAGAAACAGCAGCAGCAGCAGCATTAGTTGTGCCGGCGATTAAGATTAGTGCGAATAAGCTTAGTGCCACGAGAGTTATGGGGAATGCAGGCAGCAGTAGCATCAGCGGCTCCGGCGCCATACGCAGCGAATCTGTACGAAAGCGCCACAGTGAGGTATTTACACAATCTCTGATTGTAATTATGTAGTAAATAATATTTACTAAATATGCACCAGCACACAAGCATACACACACAAACACAACTGTATACATATGTGTCTATTGTGTATGCCCGAGTGTTTGTGTCTTTATATGTATGCGTGTGAGTGTGTGTGTGTGTGTGTGTGTGCTTGTGCATATTTAATAAATATAATTTATGTCACTGCTGCGGGCAAGAAGCATAGCCCAGACTTAATAAAGCAGCCGCCCAGCGACAGTTTCAGTCTGTGCCGTGTGCTCCTCGTGTTCTAGTTACAAGAAAACAGTCATATATTACAATATATATATTCTTTGAAAGTCGCTTCCACTGTGGTGTTGTAACTGATTGCCTGTGGTGTGTGAGTGTCTGAGTAATTCTAATCTATTTAGCCGTAATCAATCTTGCTTCTATAAATAGCCAGGCCAGGCGCCTGCCTCAAGTTCAATTAGAGCTGCACTTTAAAGTCCTATATATAGTTTATATGGAAGTAGACTTGTTACAATGTCCTTAGAGAATTCTCTAAAGCCTAGAGAACTTTTCTAGTATTTGTATATATTTTATATCTTCATTAAATACCCATTATTTTTATTGTACTTAATGAAGCTTGCATTTCAACTCGATCATCATATTCTATTGGGGTGACATTGAAAACGAATTGAATTGAATCGAGTCGAATCAAATTGATTGCCCAATGCACAGTTCTATATAGTGGGGCATATCTCTGTGATCATCTATGTACACACACGAACACGACAATACACATCTCCATACACTCACACACACTCCCATACATATATACATATATACATATATATATATATATATATATATATATATATATATATATATATATATATATATATATATATATATATATATATATATATATATTAAATTGGAACAACCTTTGAAACTCTTCTCAGGTTTTAATCATGAGCAAGGACACGGACTCGCACAGCATACCCATTGCGGAGGGCACAAATGCTGAGCATGTGCTTTACCGCTTGAAGCGCGGCTCCAAGCTGCGTGTCCATCCGGATGTCGCTCTGCTGGGTCGCAAGATCCTGCTCCACACCAATTATCCGGCCGAGGGCAAGAAGTTCGTGCGCACGGAATATCGTGTGCTCGGCTGGCAGCTGAAGGATGGTCAGCAAATCACCAGTGACGCGCATCCGGATGTGCATGTCGTGGACACGGACATCTTTAGTGAGCTACACCTGAATATGTCGGGCACATTCAGATTCTACTTCAGCTTTGCCGATGTGTGAGTTCTATATATAGTGAGTACCATATGAATCTTAGCTAATTTCTCTCGTTGCTTTCAGGGAACGCAAGGCGGACTCTCCGCCGGATGGCGCTTTGTATGTACAGGTGGAGCCCACGCTGCATGTGGGTCCGGTGGGTGCTCAGAAGATAATACCCCTCAACTCGGTGCGCTGTCAAACGGTGATGGCCAAGCTATTGGGTCCGTTGAACACGTGGGAAGCCAAGCTGCGCGTGGCCAAGGAGTCTGGCTACAATGTCATTCATTTTACACCCATTCAGGAGCTCGGCGGCTCACGTTCCGGCTACTCGCTGCGCGATCAGCTCAGCGTCAACTCCCAGTTTGCCGCGAAGAAGGGTGAGAAGGTCACGTTTGAGGATGTCGAGAAAGTTATCAAGAAGTGCCGCCAGGAGTGGGGCGTAAGTGCTTCAGCTAGTCAGTTGCTTTCAGTTATAATGCCTCCATCTATTCCTTAGGTAGCTTCCATTTGTGACATCGTCTTGAATCACACCGCCAATGAATCTGAGTGGTTGCTCAAGCATCCGGATGCGACATACTCGTGCGCAACATGTCCCTACTTGCGTCCTGCTTTCCTGCTGGATGCCATGTTTGCGCAGTGTGGTGCGGACATAGCCGCGGGCAGCTTGGAGCATGTGGGCGTGCCGGCCATCATCGATCAGGAGTGCCATTTGGAAGCTTTAAAGTACCAATTGCATAATGTCTATCTACCCAAGGTCAATATACACGAACTGTATCAGTGCGACGTGATGAAATATGTGACCGACTTCATGTCCCAGGTGCGCACTCGAGAGCCACCAAAGAACGTGGCGAACAAGTCGCGATTCCAGGAGATCCAACTGATACAGGACCCGGCATATCGACGCTTGGGTAGCACAATTAATTTTGAGCTGGCATTGGAGATCTTTAATGCTTTCCATGGCGACTGTTTCGATGAGGAGTCGCGCTTCCGCAAATGCGCCGAGACGCTGCGCCATCATCTCGACGAGCTGAACGAACGCGTTCGTGCCGAGCTCCAAGGCTACCTCACCTATGCAATCGACAATTGCCTGGCGGGCGTGCGCTATGAGCGCGTCCAGCACGACGGACCGCGTGTGCGTGAAATCTCGATTAAGCACTCAGTCTTCATGACATACTTCACGCACATCAACACGGAGGGCAAGACGCTGAAGGAGGTCGAGGCGGACATGTACGGCAAGGCGGGCGAGTTCTTCATGGCCCACAATGGCTGGGTCATGGGCTCTTCAGACCCACTGCTGGACTTTGCCGAAGAGCAGCCAGGTCGTGGAAACGTGTATCTAAAGCGTGAGCTCATCTCCTGGGGTGACAGCGTAAAGCTGCGCTTCGGCAAGCGCCCGGAGGACAGTCCATACCTCTGGAAGCACATGACGGACTATGTGGAGACAACAGCGCGAATTTTCGACGGTGTCCGCCTGGACAACTGTCACTCGACGCCACTGCACGTGGCCGAGTATCTGCTTGACGCAGCCCGCAAAATCAATCCCGAGCTGTATGTGGTCGCCGAGCTATTCACCAACTCCGATGCCACCGACAATGTGTTCGTCAATCGCCTGGGTATTACCTCGCTGATACGCGAAGCTCTCTCGGCCTGGGACTCACACGAGCAGGGTCGCTTGGTCTATCGTTATGGCGGCGCGCCTGTGGGCGGCTTCTATGCGAATCCCAATCGTGATGTGGCGCCCAGTGTGGCGCATGCTCTGTTCATGGATCTCACACACGACAATCCTTCGCCCGTTGAGAAGCGAAGCGTGTACGATTTGCTGCCCTCCTCGGCGCTGGTGGCGATGGCTTGCTGTGCCACAGGCAGCAACCGCGGCTACGACGAGCTGGTGCCGCATCACGTGAGTCCCAACATAGGTATACTTAATTAAATGCAATGCCTAAAGCTTCGCCTTTGCTTCCCAGATTCATGTGGTCGATGAGGAGCGGCCCTATCAGGAGTGGGGCAAAGCCGTTGACTTCAAGACGGGCATTGTTGCTGCCAAGCGTGCTTTGAATCTGCTGCACGGCCAGCTGGCTGAGGAGGGCTTCAGCCAGGTGTATGTGGATCAAATGGATCCCAATGTGGTCGCCGTGACGCGTCACTCGCCTATCACACATCAGACGGTCATCCTGGTGGCTCACACAGCCTTCAGCTATCCCCATCCCAATGCTGGACCTACTAATGTAAGGCCGCTGCGCTTTGAAGGTGTCCTGGATGAGATCATACTCGAAGCCAACTTGACATTGAAGAGCGACAAGCCGTTCGATCGTCCAGCGCCCTTCAAGAAGGAAAACAACGTGCTGAACGGCTTCACCCAGTTTGAGCTGTCGCTGCAGGAGCATATACCGCTCAGCAAGTCGCAGGTGTTCGAGACGAACCAGTTTACCGACGGCTCCAATACACAGCTCAACTTTGTCAATCTGCGTCCGGGCACTGTGGTGGCCATTCGCGTCTCCATGCGTCCCAGTGCACGCCTCAGCTTCGATCGCCTGCAGCAGGTCACAAATGCACTGCGCCTCGTGTCGGGTGCTCAGTGCGAGGAGCTCAAAGCGATTGTCTCCAAACTGGATTTGACTGCATTGAGTCGCGCGCTGTTCAGCTGCGACCAGGAGGAACGCGACATGGGCTTGGGCTGTAGCGCTTACGATATACCCAACTTTGGACCCATTGTCTATTGCGGTCTGCAGGGCTTTGTCTCCCTGCTGACAGAGATTTCGCCACGCGACGACCTCGGCCATCCGCTGTGCAACAATTTGCGCGACGGCAACTGGATGATGGGTGAGCTAGATCTTGGAGTTCAATTTAGTTAAATTAGCTAATATTTATTAATGTTTCTATATGTAGATTACATTGCTGATCGCCTGAACAACTTTAATGATCTAAAGCCTTTGTCCACCTGGTTTAAGGCAACCTTTGAGCCATTAAAGAATGTGCCACGCTACCTCATACCTTGCTACTTTGATGCTATTGTCAGCGGTGTCTACAATGTTCTGGTCAGTCAGGTCAATCAATTGATGCCCAGGTGAGTGCTGAATAAGTAGAGATATATATGTATATACTATTTATATTCCCTTCATTCAATTGCAGTTTTATTCGAGATGGTCACAACTTTACTCAATCATTGGCCGTGTCCACGCTGCAGTTCCTCGCCGTCTGTAACTCGGCTAATCTGCCCGGCTTTAGCCTTGCTTTAGCTCCGCCAAAGCCGCCCAAGCAGTGCGTCACGCTCTCCGCGGGTCTACCTCACTTCTCTACGGGTGAGCACAAATGATTTCTCTGCTATTTACCTTACTCAGACGCTTAAATTTCCCTTGCAGGCTATATGCGCTGTTGGGGTCGGGACACGTTCATTGCACTGCGTGGCACAATGTTGCTCACCGGACGCTTCACAGAGGCGCGTTTTATCATCATTGGTTTTGCGTCGGCCATGCGCCATGGCCTGATCCCGAATCTGTTGGATAATGGCGTGAAGCCGCGCTTCAACTGCCGCGACGCGGTCTGGTGGTGGCTCTACAGCATTGCCCAGTACGTAGAGGAGGCACCGCAGGGCGCTAATATACTCAAGGACCAGGTGTCACGTATTTTCCCGTACGATGATTCTGAACCGCATGCGCCGGGCGCCTTCGATCAGCTGCTGCAGGACGTCATGCAGGAGGCGCTGCAGGTGCACTTCCAGGGCCTGCAGTACCGCGAGCGTAATGCCGGTCATGAAATAGACGCTCATATGACGGATCAGGGCTTCAACAATCACATCGGCGTGCACCCAGAGACGGGCTTTGTGTTTGGCGGCAACAGCGCCAACTGCGGCACCTGGATGGACAAGATGGGCTCGTCCGAGAAGGCGGGTAATCGTGGACGACCCAGTACACCTCGCGATGGTTCGGCCGTGGAGTTGATTGGGCTGCAGTATGCCGCTCTGCGCTTCATGCAGAGCCTGAGCGAGCGAAAGATTATTCCGTACAGCGGCGTGGAGCGCAAGGGGCCGTCGGGCGAGGTGACCAAGTGGAGCTACAAGGAGTGGGCGGATCGCATACAGAAGAACTTCGATGCGTATTTCTATGTCAAGGAGACGGACACCACATCGGTGGCCAACAAGAAGTGCATCTACAAAGACAGCTATGGGGCCACGCAGGACTGGACCGACTTCCAGCTGCGCTGTAACTTCCCCATCACGTTGACTGTGGCGCCAGAGCTGTGCAACCCGAAGAACGCCTGGCAGGCGCTGGAGCAGGCGCGGAAGCATCTGCTGGGCCCCTTGGGAATGAAGACCCTGGATCCAGATGACTGGAACTACAGAGCCAATTATGACAACTCGAACGACTCCACAGACTGCACAGTGGCGCACGGCGCCAACTATCATCAGGGACCCGAGTGGGTGTGGCCCATCGGTTTCTATCTGCGAGCCCGGCTCATCTTTGCGAAGAAGTGCGGTTACCTGGACGAGACCATTGCCGAGACGTGGGCCATATTGCGGGCACATTTGCGCGAGATTCAAACATCGCACTGGCGGGGCCTGCCCGAGCTGACCAACGACAATGGCAGCTACTGCCGCGACTCCTGCCGCACGCAGGCCTGGAGCGTGGGCACCGTGCTGGAGGTGCTGCACGATCTGCACAGCCTCGGCGCCGATTGCTAGGCAAATGATCTTAATGCGAACTCAACGAATCTTTCGTTAGTAGAGAAACTATTATTCTAATTGATATACAAAAAAGGAAGGAAGAAAAAAGTAATCCAATTACACACTTAAATGGTAGCTGCTATAAAGGATGAAGTTAGAGTTGTTCAATTTGTTATCCAAGTTGTGGATCATCCATACTCTCTATTAAAGTTATTTTATCTATGCGATAAGTTGCCTTTTTTTCGATGTGCGACTCTATGAGAAGTAGCTATCCCTGGCTATGCGCATCATGGAAGTCTTTGGCTGACAAATGGGCCCACAATTCCTGTATGCAAAGTCGAAATACTCTGAGTCCAGCTGCTGGCTGCTGGGCTTGGGCTCCACGTTGAAGCGATCTAGAGTTTCGGGCGGGTCCCGATCCTCCATGGACATGCTCCTATTATCCGTTGCTTTAGCGATCTTAAATTTTTGTTTAAATTTCCTCGAGTTTATCTTGCAATTAATAGCAGTCATATTAATTATGCTTAAAAACAATTTAGGTTTCACTTACGATGCGGAATTTATATAAAACTTGTACGGCAGCGGCACAGGTCAATTCGTAGGCGCTATATAAAACTATCTTTTGCACAACATCCAAGACTATCGACATGCTGTTAGCTCTACCTATAGAAACTGCTCAATTTTGATCAGAAATTTAGGATGGTGCTTAACATTTGGAATAAACAATCACTAATTATTAAATAAGTTTGCCTACAGCACATTGTATGGCAAATTCATTTAAAAATTATACTTGATCAGGTATGTATATTTAGTTTTGATTGAATCCAAATGTTAAACTAACTCTATGCATATTTTCAAAATTCTAACAAATAGCCAGGGATTTTCCAATTAATGTGTTAAAACATATTTGAATGAATGGAAAATCAAAGCCTGCCTGGAATTTCAATTATATAAAAAAGGGCAATCTTGTACTTTTATGTTCTTATAGGGTAATATATATATATATATTTGAAATTAAAACTTAAAACAATATTAATTAGTTAATCAATTGAAACAATCGATTCATATAAATAGTTTTCTATATACCTATATATATTTATACATATATACCTATATATATATATATATTGCTGAACTTATAGGCGCATCTTCTGCTAGATACTAAATTAATACGTTTTCTTCAACATAAATAAGTTAATAGTAAAGCTTGTTGGCCCTGTGAACATTAGACTGGGGCTGTACATACATCTGTCTATACATCTTGTTACATCATCTTCTGATGCTCGTAGTGCTTGCAGTTCAGTTCAGCGCACTGGTTAACCATTTATCATCCTTATCTCTATCTGTGTCGGTTTCTGTGTCCGTGTTGGGTGTGGAGCTCGTTCTCTCAAGATCATCATCGTTAACGGACTTCAGTTCACGTCCCATATTCTCAACTTGCAGGGCGAGTCCGATTAAGCCGCCACTCTTCACTTCGTTCAGTTTTGGCTCGGGAAGACAGTTTTCGTTGCCATCAGCGTCACGTTTGACGCGCATCGCCGGCTGTGCCGTCGTCGTCATCTGTTGCTCCTTTAGCTGCAGCAGCTCTCTTCGTATGGCCTCCACGTTTTCGGCATCGACTGATTTGTTGGCCGTCAGCTCGGCAGCTAAGGCGCTACTGTTAGCTCGTGCCTTGGTTGAATTGGCCAGCAGCACCAAAGGCAGTGGCAGCCGTTGGGCCAGTGGCGGTGCATCGCCACTCGCATTCCGCAGCAGCTCGCCCGTTTTGTAAGAGAGTGGCTCAAAGACGCCAGCGTGCGCTTCCTGCTCCTCTCGCGCGTGAGCGTTCTCCGTCAGCATTTCCAGCAGTGAAGCGGGCTTCCGTTCCCTTATTGTGTTGTTGACTTCTTGTTGTATTTGTGGTTGTGGTTGTGGTTGTGGTTGCAGTTTCAGCTGAAGTTGTGGCTGCTGTGGTTGTAGTTGCTGTTGTGGTTGCTGTTGTGGTTGTTGTTGTGGTTGTAGTAGCTGTTGTGGTAGAGGTTGCTGTTGTGGTTGAGGTTGTGCCTGCTGTTGTAGTTGCAGTTGCTGCTCCTGCGGTGCCATCTGGGGTTTCTCTTCTCTTTTGTTTTTGTCATCTAGCAGACGATTGGTTTCTTTAACCTGATTTAGTGCTTCAGCCAGTTCATTCAGAGCCAGTGGTTTCGGATCATTGGGGCTTTTGTTGGCCAATTGATTGTTGATTGTGTCGACGCTGCGCCCCAAAAATTTCATTGTATCTGCATTCTGTGGCTTTTGTTTGGCCAACTCTTCGTTGAGCTTGTCCACAGTGCGACCCAATCTCTCCATTTTCTCTTTAAGTTCTTTTTCTGTTTTAAGCAATTCGACTATATTTGCTTTATCCTTTTGCTCCTCGGCCGTAATTTCCTCCTCCTTTTTGATGGCAGCTCCATCTATGGTCTGCTGTGCAGCTATGTTCATGGGCTGCGAAGCTTCCTGCTTACCGGGAGCCACACTCACTGGATCTACATTCTCTGCTCTTGTCAAGTTTTTCTTGACAACTATTTTTGCTTCCTTTGCAACAGCAACTGGTTGGGGTTCTTCTTTCGGTTGGTTTTCAGACTTTTCTGGTGGCGCTTCGTTTTTCGAATGGACGCCATGGGATTCGTCAATGGGCAGTGGTGGCATCGGTGGATTGTCGGAAACTGCGATCACAACAACGTTTGGCTTTTCGACACGATTTATGCTGTCTGCGGCCCGTTCACGTTTGCTCTCTTCCAGTTTTCCTAATACTTCCTTGACTTCAGCCTCGTTGGTTTTCACTAAGTTTTTGATTATTTCGGAGTTTTGTAGTTTAGGAACCTTGACGGGTGGTGGGATTTCGTTGGTTAACAATGGAGTGGCTACTTGTACTGCTTCAAACTGCGGACCAGAGCTCTGGGCATCGATAGCGTGCAGGTTGGCATAGGTGCCCAGAATCATCAGGCAAAACCCGCTCACGAACACAAACTGTGCTAAGGTGCGTTCCGTGGAGTCTTTCCTAATGATTTGGCGAAAGCTCGACGCTGGGAACATTATGCATATGGCAACGCCTATTGTAGAGCCGACTAATCCAATGATGAGCTCAACAGAGGGAATAACGAGCGCCACACAAAGCGAGAAGAAGACGATGAAGAGTGTTATCACTCGGAAGCGCTGCTCGGGTATATAATTGCTGCTCTCCATGTGACCCTGTTGGGATTGTATTAGATAATATTATTTGGGTATTCATGTATATTCATTCTCTCACCTTTTTATACAGCAAAGAGTAGATGCTGGCTCTGCATGGAAATATAACCAGTGGAAAGCTGAATGCAATTGAAAGCACGAATCCAATTTTGATAACATCGCTGCCGAATGAAGGCGACAGATTCACCAAGATGTTACCTGCAATCGATAGAGTATATAGCATATAGCCTTTAGAGGATCGTAAGTATATAGAATATACCTGAGAAGCTGTGCGTGCAGAAAGCCACGTAGCCAAAGAAGCCGACAGCTATGTACACCAGTGTACAAATCCAAGTCGCATTGCGTACAATGCCATTCAATTTATCCAGACTTTGGTTATTGATACTGCCGAAGACTTCAAAGAGTTGCCTGCAATTAAAGAGGGTTTCATGAAAAATAGAATTTATGTTGATATAAAAATGTAATTACATTTGACAGGCCAAGGCCATGCTGAAGATAGGCAGGCATTGGAGCACACCTGCTGGCTCCCAGTATACGACTTTCTCTGTCCAATCGTTGGCCACTATGTGCGACTCGGACTCGAGCACGATCTTGAGCATGAGGCACACATAGAATCCAATGGAGGCAGTGCAAACAGCGGACAAGCTGTCCACATTGCGCAGCATGCCCAGCGGCACAATGCACAGGACGGTGACAGCGAGCATGAACAATGTGCGTAGATGTTGGTACTCCGTAATCTCTAATGTTAAAAGCTTGGCCACAATCTGTGGCCCCAGATCGCCAACGACGACAAAGTACGTTATGCACGTGCCAATCAGATAGCCGATGATGCAGAGTTCCGCCAGAAGTTTGCCGGATGTTCCGAAAGCATGAAGACCAAGCATCTCGAAGCTTTTGCGACGTGTCAGCAGTGATGTTTTAATCAGATAGTGACAACAGATGCGCGTTATCCAATTGCTCAGTATGAGCAATACAATCGACAAGATAATTCCGCATTTCTGGAAGCAGAAAGGCATCGCCAAGATGCCGACACCAATTATGCTATTCGCAAGCGTCATAACATGGCCCGAATGCGAGAACATGATGCAATTCGCTTTCACCTCGGTTGCTTTGCTAATGAGCTGAACGAAGTTGCTAAATAAGTAGAACAGTTATTTTGTTGTTAGCTGCGAGACCAGGTATCTGTGTGCGTAGGCAAAACAAAAGAAACAAAGAGGTAGCTTCACACAACGCAGCGCTGGGTCAAACACACTTACATACCGGGCGGCCCGATTGTTATCACAAACAGAAGAAGGCGCCAGTTGTTCAAGCAGAAACAAATTGTTGAAATCTAAGGCAATTGGTATTTGAATTTGGCTGGTTAACGAATAGTGTGACGAAACGCATTTAATACTATTTCATTTGAAAATTTCGCTGCGCAGTTGTGCACATTTTACGTTTGTGGAACTCGGCTGTCTTTTAAAACATAATTTTGGTAACGTCAGCATTGTTTGGGTTTCTGCTCGTCCAATTCTGCACAGCTGATACTGCTGTGGATGTGTGCGTGCCGATATGATTACATACGAGTAACGTTAATAGTGACAGCAATTTTTGCTAGTTTGGTCTACAATATACTACATATATATAATTCTATTAATTAATCCTTATTTATAAATATAATACATTAGTATTTAATTATTTAAATAATTCGTTAAGAAATTTGAATTATTTTAAATGCTTAATTCTACTGTTTTAGTTAGAATAGCAGAAGAATAATTGAGCGCATCTCTGCTGTGTGACAATGTGGCCAAGCGAACAAGCACTAAAACAAAAGTCTGGCATCTCCAATACTTTGACTCTGGTGGCAACGCTGCTCGGAGTGTTTCTTTCCGTTCCGTAGACTGCAATCGTCAAGATGGCCGATGTAATTTTTGTGCAAAAATCTAAAAAAATATTAAACATCCGTGTGCAGAACTGCAAAAGTTTACAGTATTTACAATATTTTTCGCGCTGCGCATGGTTGACAATATTATTTTAGAGTTTTGAGTGCTAGATTCTATGCAAAATCGACAACCAAAAACTGTGCTAATAAATGCCCATTGTTTTTCTTTTTATTTTGACACAAACAGCAAGTTGATGAAACTCTTAAGAAGAAGCGTACCTTCAAGAAGTTCACCTACCGTGGTGTGGACTTGGACCAACTGTTGGATATGCCCAAGTGAGTAACAGTATTCGGCATCAAGCGGCGTCTCAAAACTAACCTAACTGCTTACTCTGTCCCGTTCGTGCGTAGCAACCAGCTGGTGGAGCTGATGCACAGCCGCGCTCGCAGGCGTTTCTCTCGTGGTCTGAAGCGCAAGCCGATGGCTCTGATAAAAAAGCTGCGCAAGGCCAAGAAGGAAGCTCCCCCAAATGAGAAACCAGAGATCGTGAAGACTCATCTGAGGAACATGATCATTGTGCCCGAGATGACCGGCTCCATCATTGGCGTGTACAACGGCAAGGACTTCGGCCAGGTGAGTCAGGTCTTTGAGATTTACAATTGAGTGAGATATCTAATTCTTTATATTTAAATCAGGTCGAAGTTAAGCCAGAAATGATTGGCCACTACTTGGGTGAATTCGCGTTGACCTACAAGCCCGTCAAGCACGGTCGTCCCGGTATTGGTGCCACACACAGCTCACGTTTTATTCCCCTCAAGTAAGCGGCGTCTGCAGCAGAGTCTTCGGCTGTTTGTGTGGCCTGGGACTGGTTTTTGGATTTTTACGCGTAATAAAGGAAACGTAATTTTTTAAGAACGTAATGTCGCCTTTCAATTAGCCTACCATTACCTACGCCCAGACAGAGTAAACAGGAGTGTGTTAACAAATTTACGTTTAATATTTATTGGAACTGGCAAATTGTATATATAATGTATGGATTTATGTGTAGCTGAAGCTATCTTCGCTTTCGCGCACTGTTGCTGTTGGTGACCACCACACGGTCGTAGGCCGTGTCCTTCATATTCGAGTTCGATTCACGTGCGCCATTGTAAGCCATCTGCCGTGGCGGATTATTGCTCGCATGGAGGTGACTTGGTTTCAGAGTGTCGTTCACGTCGGCCGATCCGTATGCGCTGTCTTTGACTTGAGAATCATTGTGGAAGCGATTAAAATAATTCGATTGCATTGCAGGAGGCGCCGCTGCTGGCGCTACAGGGTTAGACAGCACTGGGAGTTGCGCAAGCGATTGGAAGGCATTAGTCAAACCCGTAAAGGTCACCGTCTTGCTCTGATTAATTTTATTACCAATATTGCTATTGCCACCCATAAAGAAGGCGCTGCCATTGGGCACTTGGCTGCTCTGCAGCGGCTGCAGGGGCGGCAGGCTCTGGTTATTGTTGTTAAAAGCGGTGTAGGAGTTGGCGTTGTCAATAGCCGGCATGCTGGTGTACATGGCCGTTTGCAGCGAATCGGATTTGGAGCGCTGGAGAATACTCTTGGTGGACGCCCGGGTGCCCACGCCAATGGAGTTCTTAGCAGGAGTGGAGGTGTGAACAACGTGAGGCTCATCGAGCGAGGTTAGTAGGCTGCTGCTCTGTGACTGGTTTAGAAAGCCGTCGACTTGGAGAAGTGCTGGCTGACCCTTACCTAGGCGGTTCAGCTCCATTTCCATAGAGTTGTAAATGGTCAGATTGCTTGCCAGCATGTCCTGTCTGGAGCCCAGGGTCAGCATGCTGTCCGCATTATTGAGCGTTGATGTTGAGGCCAGGTTAACGGACTTGGACGAGTGCATGGCCATGCCCATTTCGCTGGGTCCCTGCTGCAGTGCGCCCGTGCGTGGATCGAAGTGCTTCTGCGTGGCATCTTTCAGTGTGCTCTTGATTTCCTTGAGCTTGTCCGGCTGCTGGGGCTGACGTATGGAGGAGATGTGACCGGGCACGGGCTCACGCGAAACTGACGAAGACGGCGATGCCGAATTGGTCTCCTCGTTCTCCTCCTGCCATAGAAAAGTCATTCATTGTGTGTAGGCGAACGTCAGCGATGGTTGGCACTTACCTCATCCTCCTCTGTGATAATGGACGACTCTATCCAGTCTTTTATGCGATTCTTTTTCTGCATTCGATCGACATTGGTCTCGATGCCACAGTCAGCCAGTGTGTAGAGCAGGCGATTCTTCTCGTCGGGACTGCTGTGAAAGGAATACATTGAGGGGCATAGCTCGTCTGTCTCATACTCGGCCATCTCCTTCTCCGCTGTCTTGGCCAGCCAGCGGTCGTCCATGAACTTGGTCAAGTCGCCCAGACTCTTTGGCCTGTTCCCGCTGCGTGGCTCCAGGAAACGCTTAAACATGCGCTGTGCACGCGATGTCAGCAGCTAGAGAACCGACAGGTATAAACATATATATTATATATAAAGGAATCGAAAACTTTTGGCGATTACCTTAAAAAGTTTGGGTGTTCGCCGCAGAGGCATCATCATTATGCCGCCCTGCCACACCAAATAGCGCACATAACGTGGATCCTCTGAGGATGCCTTTTGCCAGGGCAGACAGCCCGTCAGGCAGACGAATATAACGATGCCGAACTGCCAAACATCGTGGCTGGGATCGGCCCTAGTGTAAAAATATGGATACATGTAGTTGCTTATTGTAGCATATAGCACTACCTTCATAGTGTAACTCACTTATAGGTGCCTTCGGGCTTGACTTCTAATACTTCTGGGGGACTGTAGGGCAGCCATTCGTTGCGCCTTTCCACTATGGTACCAGTTTGATAGGACTCCCCGAAATCACAGAGCTTCACGCGTTGAAAATCCGAGCGATATATGAGTACATTATCAAGTTTAATGTCGCGATGCACAATGTCTCTGTAAAAAGACAGAGGGAGATGATGATAATTAGTATATGAGAGCGAAGAGCGAAGAGCACAGGAAAACGGGAGGAGCATAAGAAGAGCGAGGAGTACGGGAATACACGAGGATTACGGGAATACACGAGAAGTACGGGAATACACGAGGAGACCGTGGGGTACAGAAGACCGTGGAGCACAGGAGAGTGAACAGGAAGAGTGAACAGGAAGAGTGAACAGGAAGAGTGAGCAGGAAGAGTGAGCAGGAAGAGTGAGCAGGAAGAGTGAGCAGGAAGAGTGAGCAGGAAGAGTGAGCAGGAGAGCGATTAGCGCAGGAGAGCGATTAGCATAGGAGAGCGAGCAGCACAGGAGAGCGAGGAGCATAGGAGAGCGAGGAGCATAGGAGAGCGAGGAGCACAGGAGAGCGAGGAGCACAGGAGAGCGAGGAGCACAGGAGTGCGAGGAGCACAGGAGTGCGAGGAGCACAGGAGTGCGAGGAGCACAGGAGAGAGAGGAGCACAGGAAAAGTGATGAAGACCATAGGATTAGACGAGCAGCACAGATCAGGAAGAGCGCCTACAAATCCAACTCCATATGTCGCTCTTATTACTTATAAATGCTTAAGATTAATAATTATTAAATAAGTATAACTAATACAATTATGTTTATTTTACTATTACTAACTAATATTAAGAATTTCTATAAAATAAATATATACTATCCACCCAAGAAGAAGAAGCGATACTCTGCTATGAAGAACTGGCCTCCAGCGATCCTCCAGGCGACTGAAGAAATTCTGCAGCTGACTCCCTTTATATACATCGCCAGGTGTCACTCAATGCCGAGATCGTCTTTGGAGCCTTGCTATGAGCTCGTTTTTACACCCGAGCCCGAGCACCCGATCAGCTGAGCAATTAGAGCAGCTCGGACTGCTTCGAGCATTCGAATGTATTAGTGTACAGGAGAGTGAGCAACGACTCACTTACATGAAATGCTGTCGCACAGACACATGCATACCCTACCTAGTCAACTTTAATTGCTCTTTTGATTTTCTTCTATGGGAGTGCTTGCTTGATTCGCGATGATGTTAAATACTCAATCAATATTAGATACAGAAAGACTGGCAGACAGAAAGAGGGAGAGACGGAGAGACAGACAGACAGGTAGACAGACATACATACAGAAAGACAGACAGACATATATGTAAATGTATTTTTAAAAATGTAATAAATAATATATATCCATATTAATATTATTTGTTATTTGGTTCAATTTATTTACTATTTTTTGTATATATTTCTATTTATTTTATTTATTTATATTTATATCAATAAGTAATTATTAAGTTTATAATTATTATTATTTTTATTCCCAAAGTATACTTACTTTGAATGCATATAATCAATGGCGGAGGCCAATTGTTTAGCAATGCGCTTGCTGTACACCTCGCCCACACCTGTCTCGGTCACATTGGAAGTCAGATCACCTGAAGAGTAAATGAAAAATACCCTGTACATACATTTTAATATGCGGACCAGTTCCATGCATACCCAGTGGTGCATACTCCTGGGTGAAGACGTAGAAGCCAGCCGTCTCAAAGGCCACGTCGTACGTGGTCACAATGTGCCGATGGACGCCCAGGTGGAGTCCGTAGTGGAACTCGCGATAGAAGTCGCGCAAGGTGACATATGGTTTGGGAACTGCCTTGAGCACCATTTCAGTCTGAGATCCGCGATGTTCCACCAGCAATATTTTGCCAAACCAGCCCTCGCCCACAATTTGTATGATGTCGAACTCATCCACCAGCTGGATCTGAATGCAGCCAAAAATATATAGAAATTAGTTTATTTTGCCCTGCTTTGCTGCCTTGTTTGCATGTGTTTTGGGTTATAATGGATGTTTAGTACCTGCCCCAAATACTACAATAACTGCACCTCCATGACACGGTTCGATAATTGCCCAATATATATATATATATATATATATATATATATGCATACGTATATCGCAGTCGTGAGACCAGACATATTTAATGTTACTCTATTTTTGACATTCGCCGTTTGCTGCCCAATAAAATGAGTTCGTTTTCCTATACTTTGGCTTCTGGCTCGGGCCGCGTTAACTATTAGCTAAGCGAAGAGATTTCTGGCCTTGTGCCAATCGAAACAAAATTCAAAATTTATAGCCTAACCGAAGTTCGAATGCCCTATATAGGCCAATTCAATTTGTGTGGAAATAAATCTTTTAATAAAAATAAATAAAGAACTAAAAAAAAACTCTTAATCTATGTCAAAGTAGAAATAAAATAAAACAATTAAAATTCTAATATATCTTAAATTATTTGCAATTGCAAATAATTATCAACAATTGCGTGCAAAAAAATAAAACATAAGCCAAAACACGTGTCCTAAATAATAAAGAGAAAATCTTTTATGCTTTTTTTTTTTCGTTTTCAAATCCCATTCAAGCGTATTCAAAATATTTTGTATTATTTGAATTACTGAGAATGCAAAATGTTTCTCTTTGTCCAATGGATTGAGTCAATACATTTATATGTTGGCCCGTCTGGTTATTCATTTATCAATCTTTCCGTCTAATTATTACGCTTCTCATACTTAGTTTTACGCATTTTTATTGCAGACTAATGAGTGCATAAGGAAGTTCAAACGCACAATGATAGGCATAGATATAGAATAGAATTCATTGTATATATGTTATTTATGTATAAGTTTATATATAAATATATTGAAATGCTATATGTATGTGTTTAGCTTCTGATATCAATCAGTCATAAATTGAGTTCTAAATGAGATATTTGTTTCTTATTATTTATTATTATATTTAACAGATTGATAACAAGCAGAAATGTCTTTAAGCATGTTGTGGCTTTTATATTATTTATATATATATATGTATTTAATTTTTATTTTTATTTAGATTTCATATATATATTCATATACATATATATTTATTTATATTGATATATTTTATATATATATATATTTTTTTTTTCTTATAATTTTATTTTTCAATGATTAAAGCTAAATCTAAAAAAAATATACTGCAGTTCTCATACTAAAGCTTATTAGTCTAACTATCTATGATTAACAAAGCTGAACGATTCTCCTAAGATTCTGTAGTCATGGAATATTGATATACATATATGAGATAGCTATATAATAGCTATTGATAATTGATCTAATTGGAGACTATCATGAAGTTGGCTTCTACTCTTAAGCTTTGCGCAGAAACGAAGTGAATAGATAATAGATGACAAGAAACAAATAGATAATATCTAGTTAATCTAAACTAAAATTATATATAATGGCAGAGCTTTGATTAAGAAATGCTATATGTGTTTACCTTCTGATATCAACCAGAATAAGGTGCTTTAAAGACTGAATATTGTTTTATAACATAATTCTGTATAATGTAATGTATAGAGAATACCGTCTTTTTGAAAGCTTGAAAACATTTCCATAAGCTTGTATTTAAAATATAATAAGTATTTAATATTCATCTTATATATTATTTAATACACATACTAATAAGAAAAAAAAAAATAATAAATAAATAAATAAAATAAAAACATTAAGCAAAATCGCATTGCGATGACTTTCCAGCTGCTTTTAACTACCTCAAATAAAATTTTCCTTTGTGGGGGGCTTGTTTCTGCATGATTTCATTTGGAAATATTTGGCGAGCATATTTTAAACACTTACAACGAATTCAGCCATAGTCTGTGTTAGTCTAGTGTGATTGTACATTACCTTTTCCAATTCGAATTCACGAATCTTGTGTATATGCCCTCGAGGTCTCTTCGACATTCTGGCTGCAGTTCGCTCACATGGGTTGTATTAGTTATTGTATTGCGAATGTTTTTGGAGTGTCCCGGTCTGGTATAGTTAGTGGACCATTAGTTTTTGCTTAGAGGACTTGTGTAGTAGACATACACTAGACAACAAAATAGAGAAACGATGCTCGAATTAAATTTGCTTTTATTTGTTTGGTTTGCTTTTGCTTTTCCGTATTAACAGCCGCAGCAGCGCGTTGTAAATATTTATAGCGGCTGCACAAAGGCAATCCGAGTACATATAGACCAGCCCATATACATGTATGTGCATATATTCATATATATGTATATATATCTTTGTCGGCCTATTTGTATCTTTGTGCATTGGCTGAACGTGTTTTAAAAAATGCAGAAGATAAATTTCTGGCGATGCTTTGGTTGTTCGCCACTTCCTGGAAAATGGGCGCCAAATTGCATTTTTTATTAATGAATTACTTTTAACAATATATTTACTTACAGCTATATACTATATATAGTATACTTGTAGCTCACATTAGCTGCCAATCGGCTTAAGTTCAATGTTATTTCGTTGCTGATGTATATATAGTTTTAGCTGCCGCAGCTATTGCTATTGTTGTTGTAGTTGTTGTCAAACAAATATTTAATTGAACCGTCTACACACACACCTGCACTCACACACACTCAGCTCTGTCTCTCACAGTTGCAAATAGAAATGTATTTTGTTTAGTTGCCTAGGATTTTGGTTTTTGTGAAATTCGTCTCGTTTCTTTTCTATTCTTTTGCCTACACATTTGCATATTATCAACAGCGAAATTAAAAATAATGCTCGTTGCCTCTTATATAAAATAACATAAACCGACAGTTCAGCAACACACGTATAAATATATATCTATATCATTTATAAATCATTTCATTCACTATATTCATTTATTAACTGTCATTTGGAACTGCATTTGAAATGATGAAGTTTTCTTCTCTCTTGATCTTTTTATTAAGTAAGTTCGTTGCACGGATCACAATGCGTTTTCTTTTGCTTTCTTTGGTAGTCTTTCTTTTCAGTTCTGCATCTTCCGTGGCCGCATTCGATGAAAACCCGTTGCCAACTGCTCTCCGAGTCGCGACTCTCGCCGCTTTTGTCGCTGGCCAGCAAAATGTATTGAAAATGTTTAAAAAAAGACATTTTGTTTACGCCGTTTTCACTTGAATTCTAGGCGTGTGAGCATTTTCGAAATAATTTTCAGTTTTTTCGAAACATTCTTGAGCTTTGCGAGAGCAAAACATTATTAGTAGTTCTCATGCCGCATTTATTGCTCATGTACCTATGTGTTGATCGCTGATCGTTGATCTTTCATGACTTTTGATCAAATCGTAAATGTTTCACATACAAATATTTGTGTTTGCTTTTGTCAATATTTATAATCTTATTATTTATTTACATTATTTATCTTTAAAAACAGGAGAGCATTTATAAAGCATGGCGAGTTGTTAAAACATTTCTAATTGGCGTTTTCTAATTCTTCTCTTATTAATTCTAAACATTTCGTTCTAATGCATTTTCTGTTAGTTAACAGTGGCAGAGCACAGCACAAGAGCTGGCTAACAGAGCGCTGTTAAAAAGCTCAGCATCTGGCGGGCACAAGCCTTACGCCTAACATACAGCATGTTAAGCTCACAGTACATATGTACACCAGCACATGCGAGCTTCATATACGCACTCACACACACACACACACACATACCTATACATAAAGCTGCGTACATACGCACAAAGGCAACTCTAATTGGTCACTTCCGTTTTGAAGACGTTTCCTTGGCGCATGCGACGTTCAACTTCAGCAGTTGCTGCGTTTGACACACACAGACATACTGACCCATACACTTGTAGCTCTATGTGTGCGCTCGTGTGAGTGTGGGAAGGGTGCAGGTGCAGCCAACCACTTGTCGCAGGCTATAAAAGTCACTGGCGTGGAGCACTAGCCTGCATACGTTTGAATGTTACCGTTAGCGCAACAACTGATTCTGCTGCTCTTGCCCAATTCCTAGTTCAGTGAGCTATATTAAATAGGTTAGCAGTACTACGGACAGTGCAAAAATATGTGTAGTTATTAAAGAGTCAAGTGTAGAGAGCTCGGTATTTTGAGGCGATTTTTGAGACATTTTCTGCACAGTTGCTTTGTGAATTTGAGATTGTTGAAAAATATGGATTGGCAAAAGTGTGTGATTTAAGCATTTGGAAACTAGCAGGTATGTATGCATTTGGTGTGCTTAAGTTATTAAATGTAATTCATATGGATACATCAATTTTGGTAGTTATTTATAGCAAAAGAAGAGTCACAAGTTTACTGAATATTAGATAAAGTGAATAAGTTATAAATTATTTAAGATTTATGGATTTACATTTTCTTTCTATGCTTAAAATATATTTATTTATAACAATATATATATATATACTTGTATATGTATAGATAGATATATATGATTGTACTACTAATCCATAGCTTAAATAAGAGCTAAGTTCTTGACCCAATTATTGTTCGCTTCCAATAAAACTTTAATTTAAAAAAATGATGTATTCGTATATTCAAACATAAGATTTGTAATTAATATATATAAATGCATTTAATTTTTTATAACTTTTTAAATTAGAAATAAATTAATATCACCTGTGCAATTAAAAGCATATTAATGTATTTTAATACTGTAGTTTACTAAAAATGATTATTTTATATACCCACTCAGCTACTGATAATTCATTTGTTTTGCTTAGTTTTTGTAGTTTTGTATGAAAAGATATTAAGTTAAAAAAAGTAGTAAACACGCTTTATTTAATTAAAATATTTTAATTATCTTAAAGTACTATATTTAAAAATTTTCTTCAGAATGATTTATAAACAATATCAAAAAATATATTTACTATAATTTCATTGTTACAAAGCGCTATTTCAGTTTTTAAATTAATGGCAAATGAAATGCATATTTATAGATCAAAATTGTTAAACAGAAAACCAACATACAAATAATAAAATATATTTTGTGCAGTCATGCATTGACGTGTCAGAAAACTTGTAAAATTCATAAAAGTTTCAACAGTTGTTATAATGCATTTTATAATGCAATTTATAATGCAACTTTTAATGCATTTTATTAAATTCATGAACAAATCTATTACATATTTATTATGTGCGATTAATGATTATAATGACTGGGTTACACAATGTAGATTTAAACCAGGAAAGTAGAGAAACCTTATACATTTTTCATTTATGTGTAGAATAGAAAAATAATATTTATTTTAATTTAAATAAATTATATATATAAATAATATAGTTTACAACAAGTTTCACACATTTCTATAATAAAATATTGTATATTATTAGTGTAATTAAAATGAGAATGTTTTATGATATCTAACAGGGTCAAAAATTACATCTAACTAAGTCAAGTCCTCAACTTTTATAAAGAAATAGTAGTAATTGATTTAGAGATCGGTAAAGCTCCAACTGTGCTAATTCTTTTAATTGAAGCGTGCGACTGGCTTGCCTTCAATTGAGCTCAGCTCTCGGCTTTAAATTAAGCTAATGCGCGAACATTTAATTGGAGCAATTAATTATGTTAAGAGTTGAAAGAGAAAAACACACACATCTGCATATATGTATATATACATGCGTCTATATATAGATCAGATATGGCGTGTAACATGCTTGAGCACAATGAAAGTAAACTGAGATTTGTCGATGGGCCAACCAATGCTTTATGTGCGAATCGTTTGGTTTTTGTGCTGTAATTGTCAAGTGTTTGTGTGTGCGGCGGCCACACGTCGTATGCGTAATATACGAACAAGCACTTGAAGCTCGGGCTAGAGAGCATGTCGTGGCCAAACAGAATTCAAGTGCTATGGACATTTCACCAACACACACACACACACACACGTACACATGCACACACAGGCACACACGCACACGCTCAATTGAGCATCAAGTGTCAGCTTAAACACTCAAGCAGCGCATCGAAATTGTCGTATGCCACAAACATGCGAAACATATTTTCAATATGTGGCAAAAGGTGAAAACTCTGATTGAGGTTTAATCTAGCATTTGCAATTAATATGTAATCTAACCAATTTTAGCGAATGCATTTATAATTCTCTCTCTCTCTCTCTCTCTCTTTTGGTGACTTAGACCTGGCGGGCGAGGGCGACGGCGAGGGCTAAACTAAAACGACGACGACGTTTTGGCCAGGGACTAGGACATCGTCGCAACGGCGATGTCACCGACCGGACAAATAGCAAAGACGCCCACGCCACACGACAACGATAGCAATAGCAATAACGATCAGCGTGAAACATGGAGCGGCAAGGTGGATTTTTTATTATCGGTTATTGGATTCGCCGTCGATTTAGCAAACGTCTGGAGATTTCCCTATTTGTGCTACAAAAATGGCGGTGGTAAGTGCTGGACGACTAAGTTAAATCATTTTATCTGCGCGAGAGTTCACTTAACCCATGCCAGCGGCTGTCCCTTGGCCAATTAGAGACACACACACACACCCACCAACACGGACATACAGTTGCCCACTGAACAATGCCACAAAATCATTTATAAGGCTTTACACATCATTGAGTGGCAAGGAACTCACTCGAGCTGCTCAGCTGCCGCATAACAAGTGACTTGGCCTTGTTAACACTTTGACAAGTGCTGGGAAAATGCGTGCGAAGTGCTGCCATTAAATGCGGGCTACTCTCTTGGCTTGGGCGTGTGGAAGTGGTTGGGGTGCTAAGTGCGTACTTCCTAGACGAAATTACCCAGAGTCCAAGGCATGGAGAGAGAGGGAGGGCGCATAAGTTGATACATATGCTCAGACTTGTGATCTTCGCTGGCAACGCCATCATTCAAAACAATTTCAAAGCTAAGTGCTTTTGTATGACAACTAAATCTGGCAGTCATAATCGCATTTGGGCTCCTTTACCTCCTTTGCCGCAATCTGACAGCGAGTGACTAAGCATGGGGCAGGACATGCTTTCTAGGCTTTTATTGTTGCCGACACACACACGCACACACACATACATATGTATACATATATGTATCAGGCACATCAAAATCAAGACATATATATATATATATCATAATACGCATTGTTGGAAATTCATGTGCGGCACACGTTTTGACGGCGGCACTTAGGCGTTGAAATGAATTTTCCATTCGTAAATCAGGATATATGAGTGTATGAATGTGTGTGTGTGTGTGTGTGTATGCGAATGCCTTTTCTGGTTGCCTTTTCCTTTATAGTTTTATGACTATTTCATATAGTATTTTGTTGTCGCTGCTGCTGCTGCTGCTGCTGCTGCGCTGGCCTTTGCCACAAGCTTTTTTCTCAGCTCTTAAAAAATAAATTGTTATTTCATACGCTTCATTGCACTCAATCAGTGACAGCTTAGTTTTCATTTTCATTTTATATCATTTTTGTTGCCGTTGCCAGGCTTAACTTGCCGTCGTCGTCGTCGTCGACGTTGCAGCATCGACGTCCACAGGTTGCGATTATTAGCTTTTAATGCCCTACCGGCTTAGTGGGCATTTAATTTTTCCTCTCTCAGCTCAGCAACAGATGAAATATCTCGACTCTATCTTGTTGGCCATGCGCTGACATACATACATTAAATATACATACAGACAGTGTCATATAATCTTTCTGGATGAGCAGAACTTGTGATTGGTTGAATGCGTTTCTTAGTTTTAGTTCTTTATGCAAGAGAAATAAAACAAGAAATTTAATAAGTTTTTAATGATTTTCTCAAGTTTCTGTTAGTTTTACTATATTTTAGTAATATCATTAGGAGTAGCTAATTATGATAATTTATATTATAAATATTTTTATATATTATATACTTCATCAACATCATTCGCTATACTATTGTCATGACAATAATTTGTACATTAATTATTATTATTAGGTACTATATATAGTGCAAGGCAGAGAAAAGAAATTCCTTTTAGTAACTATTCAATCGTGAATACTCCATTATAATGGAAACAGTAGTAGCTACAAAGTGAACTATAAGAGGTTTTAGGATTCCCATGTCAGATTCAAACAAGCACAAGGTAGTGACGCCCACCTCAGACACTTTCAAAAGGACTGTGAAAACATGGAGCGCTCCATGCTCAACGTCAACAGGATGTGGCATAGAGACATACGATAAACACTTGTACCTTGGCTACTTATATATATTATTATATATAGGAATTTAATATAGAAATCGTCGCTCTTCGAAACGATAAATAGTGCAGCACAGACCGACTCATCGCATCGGCTCTGTCTCTCAGCGCAGCTCAACCATATATATGTAGGCTAATCTGGACATCTGGCTTTTCTCTCTGATCAGTTAAAGTTATCATATAGTAGCTTGAATATATTAAGTAAAATATTAAATTATACCAAGTAAACATTTTAATTATGAACAATACAATAAAAATGAAAATATATAATAATAATATACGGCATATTAGAACTCTGATTTATACAAAATGATTATAAACCAAATCAAATTAGTATTTGAAGAATCACTTGATTATATTCCTATTTTTATGATTATTAAATGCTAAAATCATAAAAAGTCATCCAATAATTGCAATTGTGAGCGAGTAATGTGATGTCATAAGGTTTGCTCAGTTCAAGTTGAATAGATTGATATTTCTATTTAGCAAACGCGCTTTAATTGTAAGTTTATTAGGGTAATCAATTTACTACGCCTCTTTGTGCTAAAAATAGCCATGGGGAAACCGGAAGTGGTGGGCGAGGCGACGGAAATTACAGCTTCAGCAGCAGAGCTGCATTTGATTTTAAGATCCTTATCTTGTGAGGTATTATTTTACGTTTTGTTTTACATTTTCTACATAATTGACAGCGCAGTGTTCGAGCGACTTTCTTTTTTTTTTTTTGCTATACAGTCATAGATGTGGGTGTGTGTGGGTGTGGGCGTGGGTGTGTGCGAACATGCATAATGGCCGTTGTTGGCGTAGTCGTCGTAGTTGTCGACGACTTTGTCGCCCACTTTGCCTGCTAATAGACATAATCAAATCATAAAACGCCCCGCTGTCACTCAACAAAGTATCGATGGCACTTTAGCAATTGCCCGGGCAGGCGGAGCAGGCAGAGCAGGAAGCCAACCGACCACGTCGACTGCATGAGACAGCCAAGCCGTAGTCGTAGCCGTAGCCGGAGCAGACCAGACCAGGCCAGAACAGAATACACCAAAGTGGAGTGGTGTCTCTCTCTTTGTAGGTGTGTGTGTGTGTGTGTGTGTGTGGCCATGTCCTTATGTACGTACGTGTGTATGCTTGTCCCATTGCCAGCCGGGATGCTGTTAATGTTTTTAAAATGTCCTTAGAGTGGCACTTGTGAAACAATTTGATTTTGTGTGTATCTGTGAGCTGGTGTGTGTGTGTGAGTGTATAGAGCGACAGAAACAGACACTGACACGGGTCAATCACACACTCATACTCTTTCCCACACACACACACAGACACACACACACACCCATCACACACATTGTTATTCATAATATTTATAGTGCCTCGGGTGTTGTTAAATATTACAAAACTCGATTGCGCTTTAATCAAAGCGGCACTACCCAATCGAACTTTGTTGCTAGCAAAATTGTTAATTGAGCCTGAGCGAGGTTAGATATATGAAATATGCTATTACAATGAAATTATCATTATAGTGTTAACTGCTGCCTGAGCTATTATATATAACTGTATATAACTATTATATGTACTATTATTGCTATATGATATTATCTATAATTTCATAATATATATGTATAATATTATTGCTATATTATATTATATATTATAGATAGTCAAAATATAGTTTTTCCTACATTCTCTTTGATTGAATTTATATGAAGTATTAATATTCCTGATCTGGGTAATCAGCTGGTGCATGCCTGTTCATCTGTGTGCCTATTTATCGGCCTGTCTCATTGTCCTTATCTAATATTGATCGTGCATATAACATCAAAGAAATGCACGCATTTCTTTAGAAGGTAGATGAAGAGCAGTTAAGGGTAAGCAGAGGAGCAGAAGCGGATTTGTTGAAGTCTTCGTCCATGATTCAGCAGCATTTTTGATATTTATATTGGACAAAAGTAAAGCAGAGCCAAGCCCTAATAATCGCGTGTAAAACTAGCCCAGAGATGGGCTTAAGAGTAGAACTCGGTCTTTACTCTCGCCCTATATAGGGGCTGCCTAGTAATCTATAGACGGTAAGTTCTCATCCTCTTCTGCGGTATGTGATAGTAATAGCTAATGATAGTTAGTTGCGAGCTAATAATAGCTAGTAATATTATATTATATGCATTTATTATATGCAAATAATCAAGATAATAATTGTCATATAATAAAGATAATTATCGTGATAGAATCATCATCATGACAATCATGTTAATCATAAGCCAACTAAGTTTTTTTCTGCCGTCTCAACACATATTGCAGCTCTTCAATGTGAGGGGGTATCTCATAGTCGGGTATATCTGCATATTATAATTACAATAAAGACTCTACATTAATTACATATATAGAATATGCAGTTGTGTTTTCAATTGAATCAACTGTGATTCATGATTGAAATTTTACCAGATTTATGCCTAGATGGGCGTTACGTTGCTTCTTAACTTTGACGAGGAGTTAACAGGTTTACTCAAAGAACTTTTTATTGTATTCAATATTGTATTATATAAATTATATATATAATGTACACTTATATATTCATATTCAGTTGACATATATTTTGTATAATTTTGACAGGCGCCTTTCTTGTGCCCTACTGCATTATGTTGATTGTGGGCGGAATACCGCTGTTCTACATGGAGCTCGCCCTAGGACAGCACAATCGTAAGGGCGCCATTACATGCTGGGGCCGCTTGGTGCCCCTGTTCAAGGGTAAGGGTATATACCATAGATCTGCTCGTGCTATATCAGCGCTATATTCCTCAGGCATTGGCTATGCGGTGGTGCTGATTGCCTTCTATGTGGACTTCTACTACAACGTGATCATTGCGTGGTCGCTGCGTTTCTTCTTCGCCTCCTTCACCAACGTGCTGCCCTGGACATCGTGCAACAACTTGTGGAACACGCTCAATTGCAAGCCGGTAAAGTCCATTGATTAGAGCTTCCTTGCACCTCATTCACTTTGATGTGTGTATCCCCACAGTTCGAGGGCCAGAATACGCGTCCTTTGGTTGGCAATCTCAGCGATTTCTATGCCTTCAACAATCAGAGTTTGTTCTTTGCCAATGAGTCGTATACGAATGTCACATTCGCCAGTCTGGCACCCGTTCTGCCCGTCGAGCGATTCCAATCGGCTGCCTCCGAGTACTTTAAGTGAGTGGCACACCCACACGCACACGCACACATACACACACACACGCACACACTCATTCTGCACTTCTTTTCTCAGCCGCTACATACTCGAGTTGAATCAGAGCGAGGGCATTCACGATCTGGGCAAGATACGCTGGGACATGGCCCTGTGCCTGCTCATCGTCTATCTGATCTGCTACTTCTCCCTGTGGAAGGGCATAAGCACCTCGGGCAAGGTGGTCTGGTTCACGGCGCTCTTTCCGTACGTGGTGCTACTCATACTGCTGATACGCGGCATCACCTTGCCGGGCTCTGCCATGGGCATTCAGTATTACTTGAGTCCCAACTTTGATGCCATCTACAAGGCGGAGGTGTGGGTCGACGCTGCCACCCAGGTGTTCTTCTCCTTGGGTCCTGGATTTGGAGTGCTGCTCGCCTATGCGTCCTATAATAAATATCATAATAATGTTTACAAGTAAGTGCTACTCTCCTGCTTCTTCTTCTTCTGCTCTCTTCTTATGCGATCTTCGTGTGGCTCAGGGATGCGCTGCTCACCAGCTTCATCAACTCCGCAACGAGCTTCGTCGCCGGCTTCGTGATATTCTCCGTGCTGGGCTACATGGCGCACACGTCGGGCGTGCGCATCGAGGATGTGGCCACGGAGGGACCAGGCCTGGTGTTTGTCGTCTATCCGGCTGCAATTGCCACCATGCCGGGCAGCATCTTCTGGGCGCTCATCTTCTTCATGATGCTGCTCACGCTGGGACTGGACAGCTCGGTGAGTACTCAACTTCCCTCGCAGATCCTGTCAGAGAAATTGACAAAGTATTCTCTCTTGCTAACAGTTTGGCGGCTCGGAGGCCATTATCACCGCCTTGAGCGATGAGTTTCCCAAGATCAGAAAGAACCGGGAGCTCTTCGTGGCCGCACTGTTCTCGCTCTACTTTGTCGTGGGCCTGGCCAGCTGCACTCAGGGCGGCTTCTATTTCTTCCATTTGCTGGATCGCTATGCCGCCGGCTATTCCATACTCGTGGCGGTGTTCTTCGAGGCGATTGCCGTCTCCTGGATCTACGGCACGAAGCGCTTCAGCGATGATATACGCGACATGATTGGCTTTCCGCCGGGCATGTACTGGCAGGTGTGCTGGCGCTTTGTGGCGCCCATTTTCCTGCTCTTCATAACGGTGTACGGCCTGCTGGGCTACGAGCCGCTGACCTACGGCGACTACGTCTACCCGGATTGGGCAAATGCTCTGGGCTGGAGCATAGCCGGCTCCTCGGTCACAATGATACCGGCCGTGGCCATCTACAAGCTGATCGTAACACCGGGCAGCTTCAGGCAGCGCCTGCGCACCCTCACCACGCCCTGGCGGGATCAGCAGCTGGCGGTGAATGGCGTTGCCACCGAGGTGACGGTCACCCTGGTCCGCCTGGCTGACACCGAGGCAAACGATGCGGCCGATGTCTGAGCTCGACCCACCGCACGCTTTCAGATCTACTACGTGTAGAGCATTCCCAACTTTACCAACAACTTCAACATTAGCATTAACCCTAGCCCGAATGTGTGTGAATCAATGTATGTGTGTTATTGCAGTAGCAGCAGCAGCAGCAGCAGCAGCTAGAATCGGTTTAATTTACACTTTCAGCTTAGCTCTTAGGCAGTCTAATGCACTAGGAATCTAATGCAAATTTCGCATACAACGTACTTACTTAGGTTTCGACACCAAACAATGTTGTAGCTCAAAACCATAAGCCTAAAGTTAAGACTAGCCAGTAGTTTCATATTGCGCTGTATTCACAGTGCCGCCAATAAATATACACACGCACACTCACACTACTCACGATTACACGAATAAATACACATATACATATATTATGCATACTGTATGAGAGTATGTTTGTATATTTAGCAAAACGCTGTGTAGATAATACAGAAGAAATATTTAAGTAAACAATTGCAATTGTTCGAATGTATGTATGTAATGGTGTGCACATGCAACAGGGAATTAAAGGTACGATTAGCAGCTCACAGGACCCTTAACTGGATGTCAGAGTTCGTATACACACATAAATAGCTTTATTATATAGTCTGTGTCTGTGTAGCCGAAGCTTTTTGCCAAAACGACGGGCAAAGCGATCGATAGCTTACGCCACATAATTACCACAAATATACATATATATATATATATACTGACATATATATATATACATATATACACATATATGAATCCCTGCCAAATAATTTATACGCTTAAAGGTCGAGCAAAGTCCTTTTCACACAGCCATAAAAGGATTTTGCTCAACTCATAGTCTTTACATATAAATATACTCAATCAGTTTGTTGTTGCGTTAAGTCACTTTCTGTTTGACTTCATCAAGTTCATCTAAGCCCTAAGTGTTACCTTTGATAATGTTTACACAAAAGCAAAGTCGGCAGCCATCGACCTTGCTTTGACTCTTTACCGCCTAAGTTGATCCAGGTGATTTCCATTGCATTTCTACTCAGCCATGTGGGAGTGCAATGGGAGGAGCTAGTGTCGCATTACCAAACTACTTTTACTCGGTTCACTTCAATTAAATAAATGTTACATTTTAAGTTGATATACAAAAGCAACGCTGTGTTTGTATTTTAGAATGGAAATGGAAAGATATGACGGGTAATAAATTTATTATATTTATTTTGAATAGCATAGTCGAAATGAGCTAGCTAAAATATGTTCATATTGTGGTACTGACATCAAATATCTCTATTACCTTTATCTTGGCCTAACCATCAGCAACAGATATTCATTAACAAAAAACTCTGAATACTGTAAATAATATAATATTTTCTTCTCTTTATTATGCTATGATTTTAATCACTTTTTGCTTCTGACTACTATTTATGGGATTTCCATGGGCCTGCATAACAACATTTTCTGCTATTCTTACAGTAGCTTAACAGTGAGCCGCCTGTTAGTCCTGGCTCTGTTAACTTTCTACGGACTGTAGCAGACCAAACATGCATTAATCGAACATACTATTTTCACTTTGTGCATGAGCATAAACGGTTGCTCCAGCTCCAGCGGGCTACTCTACTATCCAGTCTTCTCTGTCATCCAAGCTGCTCTTCTATGGAGTCTACTCTTCTATCCAGAGTAGCCTTCTATTCAGTCTACTCTTCTATGGCGTCTACTCATCTATCGAAAGTAGTCTTCTATTCAGTCTACTCTTCTATGGAGTCTACTCTTCTATTAAGTTTAGTCTTCTATTCACTCTACTCTCTTATCTAGTCTATTCTGCTGTACAGCCTATTGTTCTTTGCTGTCTACTCTTATATACAGCCTACTCTTCTATGTAGCTTACTCTTCTAATTGGTGCACTCAGTTACATTCTTCTATAAAATTCACTCTTCTGACCAGTACATTCTCTTATGCAGTCTACTTTTGCACTCATTCCAAAAAAATTAATGCAGCCTCCAGAGGCATAGACCAAAATTCACTGATTTTTCATAGTTTAATGTGCAACTTACAAATTATTCTTATTTAAATTTAAAAAAGAAATGAAATTCGCACTGAGCAGTTATTTCATATATATTCAAATGCATATACATATATGTCGTATCGGTGCGATATTATGCTGACATATATTCATAATATATTCATATGAATATATCATATCAGTCTCATCATCTCTTGCTAAGTAAGTGCAATTTTATTGTGTTTCCCCAAAATCCACAAGAAATCATTTACTTAAATAATTAAGGGCATTTATTATTGTTGTTATTATTTCATAATTTATTTACGCTTAATTTTCTTTTACATTTATAAAGTTATATAATATTTGTTTGTTTTCCTTTTAATATAAAATTGCAAATTAATTAGAAATTCTCTATAAATAACTAAATGTTAATGGGTTGAACATGAGATTTATCATTTAAACGAAATACGAACGTTATGTAATATGAGAATTAATGGGTTTATTTATTTATTTATTAGGTTAAGCTAATTGGCTTGAATTGAATGGAAATGCATCTGATTGGATAAACAGCGTAATTTCGCATTTTCTATTTTTTGCCAATGGTTTTGCATCCGATAATACTTATGTATGTGTTGAGTGTACGTGTGTGTTATGTATGTGTGTATGCTATGTATGTATGCCATGTCAAGTATGTATGCATATGGTATACAATATATTCCAGGTATAATTTCGGATTTGTTGAATATATATTTGGAATTTCTTTTATGCCCTTGCAGAATATTTGGTATTTTTTGGTATTTAATTAAATGTCAGCTTTGCTTACAAAAGACTTGGTATAAAATAGTCTACGAATAATTCAATAAGTTATATATCTATGTATCCAATTTATTATAATTTCAACTATATATTTTTTTAAGATTGAGCTTAAATTATTATTATTTTAGGCTTCAACTTCTAGTTGAGTTTAGATGTTTCTTTGCTCTGTAATAAACAGAACATACCAAAAATATTATTTTATTATTATAAATCAGAACAAATCGAAATCCAACCCGTCTGCAAGGGCATTTAAGATTCGGTATGCCGAACATCAATGTTTGCTTTAAAAAATATTTTGCATTTATTTTCTGCATTAAACGGCAAATAATTTAATGTCAGGACAATTATTTATTAACTTTTGTATGTTTATTTTTGTGCATTAATATTCTATTTGTAGTGCATATTACGTATTTTTGGTCTGTTTTAGGTGCCTTGAGGGGGGAAATTAGGTACACATTCCACAGGAGTGAACAACGAACGAACGAGAATTTTAGCTTCTTCTTGATGTATGTATATACATATATATGTATATATATATATATATATATATATTTGTATACATAGCACACATACATTTATGCTATAGAAACTATGAATGGGAAATGCCTGAATGTGCTCGATTTAATATACATATTTATATATTAATGTATATATATATATATATATATATATTTAATATGTAACATGGTATACTGTAGTATATTTTGTGTTCAGTTAATTTTTGTAAATATGCTTGAAGCTGCTATGATATCTGCTCGTTCAGTTAGCGTTTATATATTAGCAATTTTCGTTTGTCGTTGGTTTTTGCTTATTTCTTGGTTGTAAATTTGCCATCTACTTAAATAAGTTTGTCGGTTGTTCAAGTGCATGTTATTTAATTATTAAAATACCAATGCGAAATTATAGCAGCTTGACACGGACTGTTTTTACTGTGAATCAACTAAAAAAGGCAGCAAAGGACGGACAATGATGTCTGATTTCAAAGATGAACGTCGAGTATGCCACAGGGAGATACCCTATAAAGCTGAATATGTAAACGTTTTTAAATCTATTATAAAGGCTTAGGAAAGTTGATCAAATTGGTAACATTATATGAATTAATTTAATGTCATATATCGTAGTTAATTTAAGGATTCACTGATTTAGAAATCGGTAGAGTATTTGGATATATGGGTAATGTTTTCCCTCATTTAGAAATCTGTATAGAATTTGATACATCTTTTAACTAAGTGCCATATCTCATCAATTGTTTCTTTTTATCATCAAAGTTGTCATTTTCTAGGGTATTCCTCCACTCGACTTTCCCGTTCATCTCTAAGAGCCCAAAATATATAGAATCCACGCACTGGTATAATACGCCTCGGCAAGCCGAAGTTACTCGGTTTGGATCATGCTATGCTATGAGTACTCTAATCTGTGTAATCCTTGAATATTCCGTCACATTGAGAGCTTTATTCTGGTTCGCTGTGTATCTAACTGTGTGCGCATGTGTGTGTGCACAGCTACGTGGGCTTGATAATTGATATTGTTGATATGATTGCGTTGTATGAGTTCAAGTACGAATATATATATAATATATATATATATATATATATATATATGATATTACTATATCTAATATAAGTAAGCTGCTGTCTGTCTGAGTACATTTTGTGCTGGGCTAAGTATATTCGTAGAACTGATTTGTGTACAGTAAATCAACCATTTGTTCCATTGGAAAGCTTAATTCATATAATAGCAACAACTCTTGTTGCTGTTCTGTGTGTACAGTGATCGCTCGCTTGAAAGACACATTTGAATTGACATGACATATGCTGATGAGTCGTCATACTATATACTCGCGCACGAGTCTATATATATTTACAATCGAATTACTTAAATGTTATATATGTTTGTATATAATGAGTATTTTGTGAGCTTGACTATATGCCTATATATGACTCGATTAAAAAATTTATTAAAATATGAATCGCGAATTTCGGTGGCTGTTGTTCATGTCGATTAAAATTAAATGAAATTTGAACTTTTCCTTTGTTTTGTAATGCTTATGAAGTAGTGAACAACATAAAAATATAATCAAATAATTTGATTCGATTCGATTAAAAAGCGCAACATTTATTGAATAATTATCTAGTTCTAACAATAGCATTTTCATTAAAATTGAAAATTATATTTTCACTATAATGCACATCGTTTCCATTCATTTAAAATGTTGTAGTTGACCAAAAATGAGATTTACTCAATTCGATTTCGATTTCGACTTCGATTTCGATTTCAATTTCGAGTTCGATTTCGATTTCAGATGATTTGTGAATTAGTTTTTTGCTGAAGCCTAAGATTGTTAAATCAAATAACGTATCTAAATGTAATTTCTAATTGTTCAATATATATATATAGATTTATATATATGTATATAGATAATGTATTCAATCATATTGACAACTTTAACTGATTATAGGAAAGAAGCCTAGAGCACGCTTAAATTTACATCTGTTGCACCAAGAGATTTCACATTAAGTTTATCATTCCGTTTCGTTCTACAATTTCATTTAATATTTAATTATGTGTGTGTGTGTGTGTGTGTGTGTGTGTGTGAGTTGATGTTTACATTTATATAGCTATATATCAGTATATCAAATCTAACTCAATATTTAAGCTAATTTAACTAATTCCACTTACGTTCGCATACAAGATATATATATATATTCAGATATATATACTTACAACTGTATAATTATAGCTTGCATATATTATATATTCCCGTTAAATTATTTACTTTTGCTCTCATATAATTGATGTGTATTTTTGAAATACGACTTTCAGTTTAGCTTAGCCTAAACAAATATTACTTTTGATTCTGCCAATGAGTGTGTGTGTGGGGGTCTCTAGCCAAGCTTAGGTCTGCTGTATGGAGCTGAGGAATGCCGGATCCACAGAAGCCACCTTGGCGGTGAGGAATGCGTGCATGCAAAAGAGCAAGCTCTGCAGTACCTGGCACTCCAATTCCTAGATGAGATTATGAAATAATATGGCACAGAATGAGATTGAGATTATATAACGAAAAGTTCTACAACGATTTGGGATTGGCTAATTGAAGCGCTGTATTTATTTATAGCACTTGCCTTCGTTTCGATGGCCCGCGTCTCGTTGTCCTGGAAATGTAGCTTCAACTTTGATTTGCCATCGTCGCTGGAGCCGCGCAGTTGCGAAAACTTGTACTGCCAGACCATGGTGGCATCGGCGCCCTCTGTCAGTGAGAAGCCCGCCTGCCAGTCAAGTGTCAGGCCGCCGCTCTTGCCGTGATGTGAAACGGCAAAAGTCTTGCGCTGCAGGTATGAGTGATAGATTAGTATATAGAAATAAATGTGAGATGTATTTATTAGCGGTATGTGGTTATGCGAGAGGGAGGGGGAGAGGAAGAGAGCGAGAGAGTGACAGGGCTGTTGCCCATTCCGACAGCTGCTTAGTTTGAGTCCTTCTTCTTCCAATAATATTAAGTATACGCCCCATCTGGCACTCGCGGTGTGCACTCCCAAGACCCATAATGGCCTCTGGCTATATCTGCAATAGCCACGGCAAAACAACGGCACACATCGGTTCAATAATCCCTTTATGTCCTGTCTGTGTGCTCGACTAAACGCTCAAAATTGCGAACCAAATTCGTATCGATTCGGACGTTGGCCAAAATCTACTTTTTGTCGCCCTCTCGGCTTTTCCTTCTTTGTTGCCAACTTTGTGCGTCGCTTATGTCGGTCATTGGCTTTGCGCTGACTTTTCGAAAAGCTAACAAGTGTTGTGCACACACACACACACACACACACACAGAACCGAGTGTGTATGTGTGTGCTCGGGCAAAGTTACATTAAACAAAATATCGCAAAACTTTTTGGCAAATGTTTGTTTGGGAGCGCGCAGAAATGTTTTGTTTTGTTCATTCCTTGGAAAATCAATAGGACATCCTTTATAATTTGCGCTTGGCAGAAAGCAATTATAAAGCATTCATTATGAATGAGTATTTTTATGCTCGTAATTAAGGAAACTACCCGGCGTTGCCTGTCTAAAATGCTTAGGGATATCGTTAATTATTCATTACGGGAGGGGTTGAGGTTTCTATTAAATATAATAAAAAGAATATATAAAATAAGCTAAAAATCAAAATAAATTATAATATGTATAAGAGAATATTATATAAAATGGTTAAATATATTAAAAATGTATATAATATAGTCAACTAGTCGAGCATTCGATTGCTAGTCAAAGAAATTGTATTCCTATATAGAACTTCGACATTTCGACATTTGAATGCTCGCACAAGTCCGTCCGTTCGCCCGTCCGTCTGTCTATATTGATTGCCCTTTGTGCTAGGCAGCCCCGACCTTTAGTTCAAGGCTGATCGGGGGAGGCGAGTGTATAAATTAACAATCACGATAATCAGCCTAGCCCGCCCGGTCTAGCCAGGCTAATTACAAACAAACATGCGAAATTATCAACAAGAAACGAACCTCAACTGTTTATATACACCAGGTAGATACATATGTATATCTAGAGCTCCATTAATGGAGGTCATGGGGACAGACATGTGCATGCACATATGAATGTCTGCGTGTGCATTTACTTACCCCTAATTTAATGACACTGGTCACTATGGCCGCGTTCCAGCTGTTCTCGATGCGCAGCAGCTCTTGGCGCGTTTCGACGCTCAGATAGCGGGGCTCGTGTCCGGAGCTCTGCAAGAGGAAGCAATGCTGTCGACTGTCCACCGTCTCGGACTCCTTGACGATGCGAAACATGGTCTGATAGACCTTATAGACCACCAGCGCCTTGCTAATGCCAGCCACATTCAACTGCAAATGAGGCGAACATAAACGAAATCAGTTATAGCCAATAGTCTATGCCAGATAAGTGTAAGCCCAATTCGAAGCCCAATTCGACAGCCAAGTAATATAATTTTAAAGCGCATTAAGTGCTCATATCTCTGCTGGCAATCAGGACGAGGCAAAAATGCCGCCACCCAGAGCACCAGCATCGCGTATGCCGCGGGCCAACATTTTCATGAAACTTGCATTTGCAGCGAGTGCAAAGGCTGCTCATTAGAGCAAACGTGCAATTTGTATGCACGTGAGCTGCGCCTTGTGTGTGTGTGTGTGTGTGTGTGGGTATGGGGCGTGTAGGCGCGCTATGTGGGGGACTACCAACTTGACACATAAAATTAGCGCAGCATAAAGGAGCGCACAGTGCTCTGAAGAACTTTGGCCAAATGAACACGGAACAAAGCTCACTGCAAATGCTTCCATATCCAATTACATATGACTTCATAAGGAGATGACAATTTCCACTAAGCCAGTGAGTAAATCTCACAAAGAGACGCAACTTGAGCGCTAAATTAATTTAAAGATAGCGGCACTGCGTTTAAGAGTCTCAAATGGATATAATTATAAAATATAAAATATAAATATATATAAAATTATAAAATAATAATAATAAATAATAATAAATAATTTATATATGGTAATGATTACTTATAAAATAATAATAAATAACTATTCAATTTATATTATATGTTTATTATATTATTCAATATATATAATATATACACATATACTGAAATTGTCATTGTATATTGAAGAAAGTTTGAGGTCTGTTGTAGATTTTTTCTCCAAAGTTAACTCTATATAACTCTATATAAGTTAACTCTATATAAAGAGAAAATTCTCCGACTACACAACAAATTTAATAATTTAAGCGAGATATTCATAAACGATAATCAACTTTAAAAAACTTTTTCGACTATCTTTTTCAAAAATTAAAAAAAAATATCCATGCAGAAATAATGCAGACCTCAACTTTGTTTTATTTGAAGCGTAATAAAACAGAGTTTATTAAAAGAAATTGCAGTTTTATAACTTGAATATTATAGAAAATAACAACACGCACTGAATCTCTTTACAGGATTCAGGGTATCAGCTAGTCCCTCTCCCATCTAGAGTTTTCCCAATACTTTTCTTAGCTCAAAAGTAATCAATACATTCTACTTACCGGAGGTGTTTCGAACAGCATTACTTCAGTGCCTTTGAGCAATAGAAATCGTGGCTTATAGCTCTGCCATGATATATTGTTGTTGATAACGCCCTCGTTGACCCAGCCCATGTACTCGATGCGCTCGCCCACAGCAAAGTTGCGATTGTAGAGCTTCATCTGGCAAACGAATGAATTTGAATAGGCATAGAGCTACTTTAGTTTCTAGTGGGGGTGCTGCCGCATTACCTGCAGATGTGTTAGGCCCACGACATTGTCCGTTATGAGCTTGAGCCACTGGCTGAGTATCGCCAGCTCATCACAGTGTATGACCCCGGTGGTGACGCCGTTCAGGCCGCGCACCTCGAAGGCGTTGGGACGCAGCTTGTCCGTGCCGTAGATGTAGCGCGTGACATAGGCCATCATTAGGGGCACTAGAAGCGAAAATAGCCAGAGACAGCGGCAAAGAGAGAGTGGAAGAGAGGGTGAGGGCGAGAGAGAGAGAGAGAGAGAGAGAGGGAGAGGTGAGCATGGGCAACTTGAAGAGTGTCTTTAGCTGGGCTCCTTCATACCTGCCACCACGTCGGTCCAGCGCTTCTCTGGCTCCGAGCAGATTGACATTGGCCGGCTGCAGCTGCGGCTGATGGTGCCGCTGTTCACGGATGACTTGTAGCCCTCGTCGGCCTTTAGCTCCGCACAGGTGACATCGTTGTCGGAATCGGGTGTGTCCTTTGTTACTGTATTGATTGAATGGATGTTAATGGAATACGTTATTCATGCGGTGTCAGGTCATGTCGCGTCGCGTTTGTGCTCACGTTGCTTCTGCAGGAACGGTGTTGCGGCGCGGTAGTGCTTCACAGTGAGTACAACAATGTCGCCGGCATTGCGCAGTATGTTGACCGCATCGTCGTGCGGGCATGCCGTTATATATTCGCCATTCACCTTGATGATGGCATCCCCCACGAACAGTTGACCCGTTATGTCGGCCGCCTGATCCTTGTAGATGCGCGATATTAATATGGGCAATTTATGCTCGGCGCCCCCCTTTATGCTCAGCCCCAGGCCGCCCTGTTTTTGCCGCGTTATTTGCACCATTCGCTCCTGCAACAACGAATAAATACCAATATATACACATATACAAGGATAAACATACTCAAGGATTCGTTGAGTATGCTCAGCAGAGATTACGGCACAACACTTTTGGGATAAGTGCTCTTAATGAAGCCAAAGTTTATTAACATACCTTGGATTCCATTGGCGGCCCATTGTGCTGCGAGCTCGTCGGCGTAACAATTTCCAACTTTTGCAAGGTCAACAATTCCATTGTTAGACTAAGTCGGAGGGGCTCTGGTCTGCTTTTGCCATCGCTGACATGAACCATCCCAGACCTCACCTGTTGCACGTAATTTCAATTTGTGTGTGTGTGTGTGTTTTTTTTAATGCATGATTAATGGCATTTGTATTTGTTAGCATTTCTTCTTAATTTGTTTATTTTTTTGGTTCGTACCTTTAGGTTTTGATCGAGTTTTTCCTCAATCGGCGTCGCCATTGTGTCCGAGAGCTTCATATTTTATTGTTTAACTCAAATTGCTATGAAGTGAAGAAGTGAAAATGAAATGGAAAGGCGATAAGAGAAGTGGGTTTATATATGCTTAAAGTACAGGAAATGTTATGTAAGGAAATTATTATAAGGAAATTTTATATCAGGAATTGATATATGATCGCTAGATTCAACTATAATGTTGGTAAAGTACGGGAAGTATTATGTAAGGAAACTATTATAAGGGAAGATTATATCAGGAATTTATATACGATCGCTAGATTTAAGTATATAGCGGAATCACAATCCACGATTCCTAGAATAAGATTTATATAAACGTAATTTTCCTAAGACTCTCTTTAGAAAAATATGAATACATTTTTTCATTTTTTACGAACATTAGAAAACATTTTTAAGACCATAAATAATTTAGATACTCTGGAATTAGAGTGTAGAGAGTTTATACTGAGCTATCTAATTAAGAGATACGCAAATAGACTTTATAAATTCCTTTCTTTTCTATATATTATATAGGACTTTATAGACTCTAGACTGCATCTATTTTCTAGTTTACTTCTGTGACTGCTGAGGCAGTACTTGAATCAAAAGCTAAAAATACTTGAACGTCATTACAAGCAAATCAAGTTAGCATTAATTGAATATTCTTGAGAGCCTTGAATGGCAATTGGCTAAGAATTGATTACAATTTTAATTAGTTGCGTTGCCCGCTGTGCGCTCTAGTTAAAAGGATACATATACGCACATGATTGCATTCATTTATTTGTCCTTCAAAGTTATATGAGATGCACTAGGCCATGACATCCGTGATTCAGTCATAGAGCTGTGCATGTGCGGGGCGGTTAAATATTTAATTTAATTTGATAACAAATGTAATTGCTGTCTGCTTTATAGCTGGCACAAATCAGCGAAATGTCACGTAGTTTATTTTTACATTTTATTTTGCGCATTTAATTCACAAATATGTTTCAGCGATGCGACCACAAAATGCCAAACAATTGACAGGGGCGTAGGGAATAAATACGCAGAATATTTGCGGACAGAAATTAAATGAATATTTTAAGAATAATTCAAATATTTATACCTATAAATGTATGTATGTATGTATGTATGTATGTATATGGATGTGTGTATAAGTGCATATGTTTTCAATTAAAAATGAAAATAAATACGCAACCGGAAAACATCATATTACAAATGACTGAAGCAACACACACACATACACACGCACACAGTTTAAGTACTCTGCTTGAAGTGTGGCTGCATCTGGTGAAGGAATGAATAATACAAATAACAACAAGAAGAACACAAGTGCCGACATAAATACATAAATATATGTATGTATAGGTGTTGATATGTACGGCTGCCGTATGGCACAACACTTTCACTACCCTTTCCAAGCACACCCACACAGACTCTCACTCACACACACACACACCCTCACGCTCGCAGTGAGCATGAAAACAGATCTCCTCAATCTATTTGAGTGCTTGCGCTTAAAATTGTTTCTGAGTAAAACAGGTGTTATTCCATACGTTCCCCCCTAAATGCGGAAATAAATAAATATTGGTGAGAGTGAGAGAGTGAAAGAAGAGTGATATTTCTGGATTTTGTCAATTCCAGCGAATTATGTATGTAAACAAATGAATTTATTTATCTATAACTATGGTTACTCGACTATCAACGCCTGGCAACCCACTTTAAAAACAAATAAGCCAAAATTCGATGACATATATGTATATATTGTTGCTGTTTCTGTGCGTTTATCATGCGCGGGTCAGAGATGTTAACCCAAGCGACATAAATATTTCATTTGAGCCCGTTCACTGGCCCCGTAAAAGCTGCCAAGTGCCATCGAGATGATACAATTTATGCACTTACCACAGACACACACGTGCGTGCCAGTTGGAGCTGTTGACCTGGGCTATACGGCTACGACAACGGCAACGGCTACCTTTGATTATGGCTGTATTACGTGTACTTTGCCGTATGGCGTGCGTGTCTTGAAACTCGTTACGTTAGCCAGCAGGCAAAACTCACTCACTTACAGAGTGTGGGTTGGGTGTGGGGTGGGAGTGGTGAGTGGTGAGTGTTGGGTGGTGCTGCTGTTCTCTGGCTCAAACCAAACAAGCCAACATGTTCGCTGAAAGCTATGCTGCTCTCGCTTGACAATCAGCTGTGCTGGTTAAAAGAGCAGCCAGCTAGGGTAACTTTTGGGGCTGCTGCTCGACTGAAGTATTACACGCACACACACACACACAAACACACACATACACACTCGTACATATTTATGTTCCACTGTAATTGTTGTTGTATGCACTAAACTGCGACAAATGCACACAAGTTGAGCAATTCACATTTCACGTACAGCAATCAAAAATTGTACAATTTTATTGTTGCGACTGTCGCTCGTGTCGCATGTCGCCTGAGAGAATGCAAAGCAAAGGCTGAAATGCCCAAAATGCAGTTATGGCATTCTATTGCCAGTCAAAGTTACTTTATATGCACGCCGTATAATCCCGCTCGGAACTGGGTCATATTTTCTGTTCAACTATTTGTGGTTGGGCATTGATTCGCTTTCGATAAGCAGCAATCAGCCGTTGATTGGCGATTAACCAACGTTGTTAAGCACAGTAAGTACTCGAAAAAGTATGCTAACATTTTTTGGATTTTCCACTGTTTTATTTTCTTTCCTGCTCTGCTCTCCTCGTGTCTCAGCGTTCACTGTGCCTTTGGCTCATGTAGTTCTCCTTCGGGCATCCGCTTCCGTTCATAGCACAACGTTTTGTAAGGCTGCTCGCGAACGTACTAAAATTCAATTCCAAGTGAAGTCAAATGCGTGCCAAGAGAGCAAGTTGGGCGCAACCTCTCTCAGTCTCTCTCTCTTCCACAGCACACACACATACACTCGTCTATCGCATAAACAGAAACACAACAACGTGTGGAGAGAGCGACTATGCACATGATAGCTTTGCAGCCTTGCAGCGCACATGATTAAAAGCTGACGGCGTTGCCACATCTTCGACATTGTCTTTCAAAATACTAAATAAATATAAGCAACATTGAAACTAATAGTATTTGTTATTTACTATTATAATTCATTATAAAATAAATAAATTTATATTAATATTGTTATCATAGCAGGTTCTAATACAATTTGATTGACTTGCTCTTTTGGTCGATAAAAGTCCCAGCATTATTTTTGCTTACGCCTGTAAGCACTGCGCTTAAAGCTTCATGTGAACTTGCCTGTAGGGCTTTTGTGCGTGGAGCGGCTTAGGGAGGATTTTTAAAAGCTATGGAAAAGCAAAAGCTTGTAATATGAATAATGTATTGAAATTATTATTGTTATATTATAGGATATTAGCTTTTCTTATATTTTGTAAATATTTTCACATAAGAAGAATGTAATTATGACAATAAAATATGTATGTATCTATATAAACTGTAATACATTTTATTATAATTTAGTGTTAATATTTTATTAATAATGCATAAGAAAATATAAGTAATATAAGTAGAGGGACAGAAAAATATTTAAATTAAAATAATTCATATATGTATAATTATTTTTTATTATTTATAGATTATTGTCACTTTCACTTTTATTTATCTCGTCAGCCTAGCTGGCAATTGCTATTCATTTAAAATTCATAGAGCTTTCTCTAAAGATATAAATATGAAAGCTTTAGTGTCAAAATAAAGCGCCTGGCCTTTGCTGAGCTCCTGTAGTTCTCTCACGAACAGACAGATGGCGCTGCCACATGAATTATTGGCGCTGTTTGCTCAAGCATTGATCTAGGATACTTATCAATGGCATTGTCTATTCTTATAGAAAAGTTTGGCAATTGATGTTTTTTGATGACTAGTCTAGTACCATAAGCCATATGTCTTAATGTGCCATGTGGCATGTGGAAAGTTGAATGGAATTTTTCGTTAAATGTTAATTAAAAGGGCGAGCCGCGCCCACTTACCTGTGTGCCGCCAGCTCATTAAAACTTTGGGATTTCGAGGCTCGGCCCAGCCTCCTTATTATTGTTTTCTTTTCGGTCCTTTCGCACAACGGGCACTCGGGGCTCAGTGATAAGCCGAGAATAAATAGCATTCGCAAACAATGGCAGCAAAGTTAATTAATGAGTTAGCACAAGTTGCAAAGATTTGGCATTACAGACACATTTCCATTTGCGAATACGGAATACGGAGAGTCATTCGACTGGCAAATGGCAAAAGGACTGCTGTGGGGGAGCAGCAGCACATGTGATGAGAGAGGGAAACTTTTTAATAAACACTCGATTGATGGCAATTGACAATTATGCAAATGGGCAGGCAATAAGAATAATAATATGCGCGAAGCTGCCGCACAAAACTTGAAATGATCAATTTTGTGATTCGCAATCGCCTTGGCACTTTTGCAGTTGCGACATCTATCTACCAATCATGGCCCAAAGCGGGCCAGGCCAGGGCCAGGGCCAGGGCAACGTGCTGATGAAGTGACAACAAAAACAAGACAGACAAACTTGCAAACACACAAAAATTGCCAGGGGCTAAGGGAATGTGCTGAGAAGTTCACAATGCCGGCAACGACAACACAGGAAAAGGTGACACCCAACTTAATAAACTCTGCCAGCAGCAGCCGTCGGAGTAGCAGCAGGAGCAGCGGCTGTCGGGGTAGCTGAAGCATCCGGAATAGCCGAAGCAAGGCCGCCAGGTGCATGGATCATTTCTAGCTTGTGCTCTTTGTGTTTGCGCCTTTGTCTTGACACCGGCACTCCGGCACTCCGGCACTCCGGGACTCTGGCAGAGCAAAGCAATCGGTTTTGGGTGCTTGGGTATGGGTTTGGGTTTGAGTTTTTGGGTTTTGGGTTTAAGGCGTCGGCATTATTGACAAAAGTTTTGCGTGTGTTTTTCGAATTGGACAAGGGAGGGCGATAGCGGCAGAGGCGTCGGGCGCTACACATTTTTGTTAGCTGATTGAAATTAGTTGAAGCATAAAAAAGTTTGTTTGCTAACAATTTTATACAAAAATATTTCGTTGCAAAGTAAAATTATGACTGCTTTGCATATTTTTCGGTTACCAATGTAAAACTTTAGCCTTTCAACTTATTGGCAAATGTTGGAATTTATGGGCCTGTAAGCCGGGTCCTGAGTTGAGCTGAGCAGAGCTGAACTGAGCTGAGGCTGAGGCTGAGGCTGAGCCAATGTTGGTTTTATTTTGCCAGCAATGAGCTGCGGTTTAACAAGCGAACGTTTTACCATTTCTCCATTTTGCTCTATTCTCCTTCGCTGCACCTCCTCCTGTGCGCCTTTTCCAGGCGGTTTGAGGTCTTCTAATGGCATTAGCTGCCTGTCTGTTGACTTTGTTGAGTTTGTTATTGACTTTGCAAATGCGACGCCCTTAAAGCCAAAAATGATGCACACTCGCCAGCCTCCTCTCCCTCTTTGTTCTGCACTCTCTGCCAGCTGCCGTCCTGCACTCTGCTACAATCTTTTCAGAGGTAACTCTCAGGCATCTAAATAAAATTACGTATACGCCACACACATAAACAAGCTGAAACTAAGGCGTCGTGGCGCAAATTGTAAGTGAATAATTATGTTATATTCTGTGGCCCTAATGAACTTAAGAGCGCTAGCTGGCAGCCGAGACATATCGTGTCCTGTCTATATCCATAGCCCAGCGACCCAGCAGGAGCGACGAGCATGAAAACAAGCAGCGAAACAAACTGAATTTTCGCTATGAATTTCTTTTTATTCTGCTTGATGCTTGTCTGTTTAAGTAAAGTGAATATTTCTAGACGTGTTAAACATCTGAATTAATTTACTAAACTCAACTTTCCCTGAGTGTTTCTCTCTCTCTCTCTCTCTCTCTCTCTCTCTGTACTCCTTGCTAATTCGTTGAAATATTTTGTTAAGTATTCCGCTCAGTCCCTTCGGCTGGCCAAAGTTCATGTTCTTTGCTCCAACGCAAATATTTTTCTTTTTATTATGGCTGACCACATGTGGAAGTCTCCTGCAGGGTGTCCAGTGCAGACATTGTGCACACACACACACACACACACACACTGACACAGAGAGAGCTAGTGATGTCCTGCCCGCGGCTTTTTGGCATTTTCTACTACTAATTCGGACGACCCTTTAGAGAAAATATGCTTGAAGTAACTGGATAAGAATTTAATTAAGCCCGATTCAGTTTTTGCAGCACGCCTCAATGGCTCGCCATGAAAATTGAATTAGTTGAGAGACTAGAGCGAATAATTGTGATTTTGAATCGGGTGTGATTGGCATTGGTTTTGTGCTAAGCACTAAATAAATTCGACACAAAATTATATGAGCGATTCGACTCGATGTGTTGAGGCCAAAGCAAGTGGCACCGCAAAACCACGAATGCATGCACATATTTTGATTGTACGACCGCAATTCAGACCCGGCACGTCCTGTCCTGTCCCGTGCTGTCCTATCAAAATATTTGACCATGCAAATGCAACAATCATGGAGAAAAATGTGTAATGAGCGGCCAACCCAGCGGCCTCGACTAAATGGTGTGGGAGGTGTTGTTTGACCAGACGACATAAATCACGTACAGCCACAAATATACTAAATATACATATATTGTAGATAAACACATATATACATACATATATACTCTGTGCATATCTCTATGAAAGCCACATAGATTTCGCAAAATGTTTTTGTTAATTCGATGTGGTGTCTTTGCAAATTGAATATAATCTGCAGAGTGAAATGAAACACTCACACACCTGTACACAGCTGTACACACCTGTAGAGAATTAAGTCTGGCATAAACTGAAACATGCTGAGCATTTGTGAGATATGAGAGAAGTGCAAAACACGGCAACAAATCAAACGGGCGACAAGCAGAACAAACAACCCAAGCAATGGCTCCTCTATGTAGTCCAAGTCGAAGTTGAAGCTGCAACCGAGAGCGGGCATGGATGTGGCAGCAATAGCAGCAGCAGCAGCAGCAGCAGCAGGAGCAGCAGCGCCTGTGGCACACATGCAAAGCTGGTGACGGCTTTTTATCCGAATCTACGGCACGGAAAATGCATTCAATTTGGCGCGGAGCACGATTCGGGCGAATGCATAGCAATCAAAATGCGGTTAGTTGCGTGTGGCATTGCCGACAACAGCAACAGCAACAGCAACAACAACAACAATAGGAGCAACAACAGACGCATGAGCGGCAGAAACAACAACCGCGGTAACAACACTGACAACACACAACAGCAACAGCAACAGCAACAGCAACAGCAACAGCAACAACAACAACAATAGCAGCAACGGCAACAGCAGCAAAACATGACAATTGTCAACAATTTTAATTTTCATATACACGCCACGGGGAAAAAAACAACAGCAGCAACAACAAGGATAACATTCGCGTTATAACAATGGTCGCCGGCCTTAGCACGCGCAACACACGCACACATACACATATATAGACATATGTATATGTGCATGCGCATACATATGCAATATACAAATGGATTCCAGCCAGAGCCTTGGTAATGGAAGTTTATGAGCTCACGTTGGTCCAAATCGAACAATACGACCTGTAACTGTGGCGCTGTTGTCTAACCACCCTCCTGCCCTCTCTCCCCACCACTCATCCTCCGTCCAGCTGCGCGCCTGTCGCTCGCCATGTCCGGTCCAGCTGACCGCATTTTGCAGCTGACTGCGGGTAAATAATTTTGCAACTGATTTCTGCGCTGCATTTCAACTGCATTCATTATCGGCGTGGAAAAAGGCTCGACGTTTTCAGCGGAGATGAAAAACTGTCAATCCCCAGTTTGAGGGAAATACCTAACAGTATCTAATCATTGATTTTAATTAAATTTCGTCGTACCATTAGATGAGGACTTAGCTCGCTAACTAAAAGCTTCAATCTTGTGGAATACTTGAAATATAAATTTGTATTATAAATCAAATTCATCTTTTCACATTTTTGACATTTATTTCATAATATAGTTTTGTTCTCTTACATTATTGATTAAATTTAATTGCACTATTGATATTAAAATATGAACAGAAACAAATAATTAAATTCCCAATTGAATTAATTAAAAATAGAATTTCATTAAGATATTTTTTATTTTTAAAATTCATTCATGAACATAATCTAAGTAATAACACATCAGAAATAATATATTTAAAACAATTTATTTTTAATTTTTATTATTTATATTCTATTACATGTAAATTAAATGAATACTTGATTAAAATCAATAAAAACTGTAACTATTAAAAATAATTGCATAATTTCATATATTAAAAATAAATTAAATTATAAAATGCATTTTAAAATAGCTATTCTGAAAATCTCATTGATTTTCAATTAGCTCTATTAATTCTATAAATTTTATCAAGCAGCTTATTCGACCAAAACAAAAGCCATAGATTAAACAAGAAAAAAAAGTCTTAAACTGGTATTATATGTTGAATGAATTTTAATTGCAGCTATTAGTATAAATCTAGCATTAAATTTAGTAATTCATTTGATTGTGCGTCTGGTCACACTGGCTGCATTTTAATCACATCCGCACAGCAAACGCCATAATTGCATTTTGGCGGTTTTGTTTCATTTCCCATTTCACATTTCACATTTCGTTTCGTTACGTTACGTTGCGTTACGTTAGGTTTCATTTCGCTTACGTTTTGTATTGGCTGCGACTGCGGTTTGTTAATTATGAATAATAAAAATTGGTTGAGTATATTTTTGTGCTGCAGCGCACTTGTCTACCCGCAGCTGCTGCTGTTGCTGCTGCTGTGTGTGGCTGTTCCTTTCGGCCAACGCGAATGTCCTTTATTGTCCATTTTATGACCGTTTGTCGGACCGCAGATTTAGTTAATATTTAAAATGCATGCATATTTGAGTGGCTGCACTCAGAGTGTTATTTTATTTTATTTTATTTATTTTGGTATGGAAATGGTTATCAATGCGCTTCTATGCCAGATTTATGGACTCTGCTGAAAATCAAATAAAATTGTATTCAGAGCAGCTCTTTGATTTATGCACTCGCATTTTTAATCCATGCGCAAAATTGCGCATCTGGCGGCCTTTGCTGCTAAGCGTATTAATTAATTAAAAATGAGCATAAATAAGTACATAAATCAATTATCAGATTCAATAAGATGCTGCAGCGTTGCTGCTGCTGCGGGCAGAATACAGGCGGCAGGATACAGCCCGGCGCTAGCTTTGGCACCGGCCAATTACTTTGCTGAAAGCCCTGCAAGCGACGCGAACGATAAAAACGGCAACATGGCGTTCAAAGTGCACAAAATGGCGGTAATTCACGCTTTGTTGCTGCGCGGCCATAACGAATGAATGAATGAGCGGCCGCAAAAGATGCAAGAAAAAATGAAAAATAGAAAGAAAAAGAAATGCAGCTCAACCAAAAAGGATGCCGCTATTAGAAGTGCGGGCGACGAGGCAAAACAGCAACAGCGCATAGCGAATAGCGAATTGAGAGAATAGGAAAAACCAAGCTAAAGCTGCTATAAACTACTATAGTGTTCGATTTGGTAAATACCTCGTAATTATGGATAATTATGGTTAACTGATTATGGATGCTCATCCATATAGATGAGGCATAAATGATAAGAGATAATGGATGAGTAATAACAGATGGCAGTGCAATTTCTGTACGTAAGGAAATTAAAAGAAAATCGATATATTTAGCACAGTTCACAAACATCTGTTCATCGTTTTGCAATGTTTACTAATGCGTGTCTTTTACTCACACTTGGAGATCTATCGATTGCGTCCGCTCCCGCTTCTCTTATTCCAAACCATTCAGTTGAGCTCAGTACATCACACAGTCGTTTGTGTATGTATTGATATATATATGTGAGAGTGTTATGTGTGTGCGTGTGAGAGGGATTACTTTCACTACTTATTTACTCACTTGCAGAGCCGAACGTCAATCGTATTGCTCCATAAACGATCTTCGTTCAAAGAGCTTTGCACGAATATATCGACGCAAAGCGCTGCGAGAGTATTATGTGTGTGTGGGTGCATTCGTGTGTGTATGATTACTTTTACTACTTATTTACTCACTTGCAGAGCCGAACGTCAATCGTATTGCTCCATAAACGATCTTCGTTCAAAGAGCTTTGCACGAATATATCGACGCAAAGCGCTGCGAGAGTATTATGTGTGTGGGTGCATTCGTGTGTGTATGATTACTTTTACTACTTATTTACTCACTTGCAGAGCCGAACGTCAATCGTATTGCTCCATAAACGATTTTCGTTCAAAGCGCTTGACACAAATATATCAACTAAAGCGCTCAGCCGAAAGCCACAACGAAAAAAGCCGAAGGCTTTGCGCAATGCGAGAGCGAAGGGTAGAGCGAGACCGAGTGAATATTATTTGATTGGTTGATCTCGCGAACAGAGTGCGAATGTCATTTGCGAGCTATGATATTATGGTATTTTTAAGTATAATTAAGTCTTATTTATTATTATTTTTTATAAATAATACTTTTTATATATTTTTTATTACAAAAATTAAATTTATACTAAACTAAATTTTTGGTCGATAAGTAATTCTTGAAGAGCAAATTCTAGCAATAACTTACTTTTATTTAAATATAATGTACAAGCCGAAGTAGCCCAGTTGCCATTGCGTTATTTCTAAGTTAGTCCTACATTTAGATTAAATCTAACTTCTAATAAATAAATAAATACAATTTTTATTGACATTACTGAAAAAAATAAATAAAAGTGTTGTTTAAAAATATTTATTTTAACCTTTTTTTTAATTGACCTCAGCAATCAGAATAATTCAAATAAGAAAACTTTTTGCTATACAATATTTTCAAGCTTTCCACAAACTACTCTACAGGCATACCCGAGTCTCTTCTGTTCAATGGGTATCATGGCCAGAAAAAACGTGCAGGCTGCACTTTTAACTGTTCAGCGAAGAAAAGATATTGTTAGTTTTTTCTTCAGCTTTGTTCAGCTTCATTTCCCGCCGTCCGCCGCTCGGCGTCCGCTGTTCGCTTTCAGCTGCGTGCTAAACTTTTCCTTTGCGTTGCGCTTTTCTAGCTGTGAAGCGTGAATTGTTCATAAAATGGACGATATTTCTGAGAGTCCTTCGGCCAGAGGACGGCACGGACTGAGGGCGAGTGGAGTGGCCGTGTCATTAATGATACTCTTTCGTGTGGGTAATGCAATTACTTTTCCCATTTACACATAATTATGAAAGAAATATGCAAGTGCTGGACAAAGGCAGAGCGAGGCTGGGAGTGAGATGCTGCCTTTGGTCGAAATGATCTGCAATTTGTCGCACTCAAATCAAATACGAACATGGTAATCAAATCAGGTGATAGCCACAAGTTGTAAAGGTAACAAAAAAACCTAAAGAAAAGCAAAACCGAAGACAAATTTTCGCATGACAACTTTTTAGAGAGTCAGTCAAGCATATTTGACAAATTTACTTGACGTGTCTACGACCATAAATAATATTTGCAAGTGTGCGAGTGTGTGTGTGTGTGCTTGTGGGTTACATGTGAGTAAAGTTGTTGTGCTTGACTTTCGGCAAATGAAAAACCAACAGCAGAACTTCCTGCAACTGCTGAGTGCATGTTGCATTTTGCATGAGCCAAGTGAAAGTTGACGAGTAACCACAAGCTCAATGTGTGCAGCTATTGGTGTGTCGGTGAGTGTGCGTGTGTGTGTGCGGGTGTTGGCATTTGATGATGCGACAAGCGCATATTTCAATTACCCGCCAGCTGTACCAAAAACCAACTGCCAACTGCCAACTGGCAACTGGCAACAGCCAACTGGCAGCTGGCACATTTTGCGCTTAATTTCATTTCCGTTTAAGTGCCGTTACAAATGGCCACGCACCCAACCAAGCAACCACCCCCACACCCATCCACCCACCGCACGGCCGGTCATCTTTGCGCAAAAGGCACAACAATGGAGCAGTTGCTGCCATTCGAGTATTGAGTTGAGCAGTAAATTTCATTTTAAAAGCATTTCATTTACATTTTGGCCATTTGTGTTGCCATTGGAAATTTGAGCTAACAACTTTTTGGCCAGCACGTTGCCCACTGTTAGCCATTTTATTGTCTTAGCATCATTCCAGGTGTGTGTGTGTGCGCGCCAGCGATTTTTATGACCCGAACGTCGCGTGCTCAGCAGCTCAGCTCAGCTCCTGATCCTGTTGCCGCTCAGCCCACTAATCCGTCTGGGTTTTTAGTGCCGAAAATTTTAACGACGCGTCTTTGGAATTTGTTTAAGGAATCTATAAGCGAGCGTCGAGTGTGTGCTGGTGTGCGTGCGTGTGTGTGTGTGTGTGTGTGTGTGTTTGTGTATTTCCTTCGGCGATTTTTCACTTTGTCTGGCTCCGGTTTCTTTTGTTGCAGCCGTTGTTTGTTTTTATGCGCGACCATTGGTTGAACGCTTCGCTGCTTTGATTTGCCAACTCCAGAGCCTCTGCCCAATGCCCTTTGCCCAGCAGTGTCTTTGCCTTTGCCCTGACCCGGGACCTGGGCCATCAACGGACTCCGTTTCCAATTCCCGATTACTTGGACAGAGTCAGAGATAGAGTAAGAGAGAGAGAGAGATGCAGGGGCAGAGCTGAGAGCGCAAGGCGCACTCGTGCGCTCTTCGGTCTACAAAGCAACAAATCGAGTTTGCGAATAAATGAAATTACTTTTCGGTCTAATGACCATCATCTGCTGATTTTATTAGATTTGTTTCCTTTGCTCTGTTTGTTTTCTGCTGCTGCTGCTGCTGTTGCTGCTGCTGCTGTTGCAACTGCCGAGCTCTTGAGCCAGCGACTGTCTGGGGCTGCAATGAACGAACGTGAGCGGTAACGTAAACCTGGCCAACTTTAAATGACTTTTGTGCCCAATCGCTGTAAGCAAATGGTTGATAAGGCTACCTCCTGCCCCCTCTATCTGGCTTGGCTCCACTTCGTTCAAGGGTCAAGCACAGTTGTTGACTACGTTTAGCATAATTTCCATTAAGATTGAGCAGACTGAATGACACGAGCTGAACTTGGATTTGATTAATTTTGAGTTGAAGTGTTAATGCTTATAAATATTATTATAAAAATTATTAATAATTATGAGAGTATGAGAATCGCAAGGTAAAGAATAAAAAGAATAAAATAAAAGTAAATCAAAGAATAATAACATATACGTAAAGCAAAACAAAGCTCAAGGTCTGAGATTTTAAAATAAAAATGGTCTGTATAAGATATACCTAAGTCAAGTTTAAAATGCAAAAGAAAATATATTATACAAAATATTATACATAAATAAAACATAAATAAAACAATAAAGAATAAATAAAATAAATAAGAAGTAATAATAAATAAATATTATTATTATAAAATATTTAAAGTTTTCAATATATTGAATAGATTTGTTATGCCTTAAATCTTTTACTTTCTTTCTCTCTCTCTCTCTCTCTCCCTCTCTCTCTCTCTCTCTCACTCTCTCTCTAACATTTAAATAGAAAGCTTATATTCTACTTACTTTTGTAACATTAAACGATATGTAATTTTACGCCTATCTTATATTTCAGCTAATGTCATTTTATTATATATTTTTCTGCTCTTTCCAATCCTCAATTTCTCAATTGCTTTTGGCTGTTAGGCAATGCCGTTCAGCTTTAGGCCAACTAGCAATTTAAGCGCGAGCAACATTAAACCGAAAAATCCGTGTCGCCAGCTTGTTTTTACTTTATTTGAAATATTTTTGGCTGCGGATCTGTTTGCTAATGTGGCAGAACCCCCGCGGCTGCTGCTGCTGGCAGTCACCCTGCCAGGCTCACCTGTTGTGCCAGTTGTTGTTGTTGTTGCTGCTGCTGCTGCTGCTGCTGCTGCTCTTGTTGATGTTGCTGCTCGCCTTCCGCATTTGCCTCTGACATTTCATTTTTTATGAAACATCTTATTTTTCTAATTTGCAACAGCAGGTGTCGCCATTTTGTGCCATTTTGTTTATAACACGGTCTCTGGCATTGGCAATATGAGAGGCCAAAAGAGCTCGCCCCTCCTGCCGCCCCCACCGCATTCTGGCAATTTTCATGCTGTTTAATAACGCGCTGTATTCCTGCTACTGCTGCTGCTGCTGATGCTGCTCCTGCTGCTTCTTCTTCTTCTTGTTGCTTGGGTGTAAATTCAGTTTACTGTAAAATTTAATAGAAAGGAAATTTTTCGCACAACTGGCGCATGTGACTTTATATGGCAACATGTGTGTGTGTGTGTGTGTGTGTGTGTGTGTGCGTATTTGCTTGCAAATTGGTGTCCTTTGTTTATAGTGTTTCACATGTTTGCATATAAAGTGAAAATTCTTGTTAAGCGTGCTGTAAAAATGCGTTTAATAAGCTGAACGCACAATCAGACGCCTCCTCTCTGCTGCTCCTGCTCCTCTCTGCTGCTGCTGCTGCCGCCTTAGCTGTTGCTCTCAGAATTACCAAAAACCCATTCCAGTTGCTGGCGTAACACACATACATCTGCAAGATTTGGGGGCTCTCGGGCGTCTTTATTAATTCATAAAATGGCGTCGACAGGTGTCGCCGACGATTTGCTATATGTTGGCTGTTTTCCTGTTGCGTTTATGGTCCAGCCACTTCCTACAGCCGGGGAAGAAAAGAAAAACCGACGAAAATTGAAAATTCCTGCCATGGCAAATGCACGTAGCAAGGAAGGGGTAGGGTGTATGTGTGAGTGTGCGGCCCAAGAATCACGTGAAACAAAGGCGACACGGCAAGCAAACAAAATCAGCAACAAGAAATGAGAAACGGGGAATAAGGAACAGGGACACGGGAGCAAGGCTCACAGGACCAACTCATACCAACAACAATTCGTTATCTCTGGGGCGTATCAAAATCACGCTTGATTAACTTTTTCAAGTCATTTAACAAATAAGCAATAAAATCCGTACGATTCTCGCTCCGGCCTGAGCCCAGACCCCAGCAGCCAATTGCCTGTTACGATTTTAGCCAATTGCGAGCTGGCTGCGAGTATGTTTTTTAATTTGCCTCCATTGATGTCCTTATGCACGCCAAATGGCCAATAAAATCCTTCAGTTTCAGCCATTCCAAATAAGTAGCTGTATAAATTATATTAAATATTAACGGCGCATATAGTCGCCTGCTCCTCCGAGCGACTTGCGGGACTTCGGCTTCCTAAAACGGCATCAGGAAATGTTAACAGCATAAACAACGAGCACTTCATGAAATTGTATTTTTATAAACATTCAAATTGAGCGAAACAATGGATTAAATCTTATTGTCATTCTTGTTTATAATATGTGCACATGTGTATAAGTGTGTGTGTATGTATATATATATATATTTCATCGGATGATGCTGATACATCTCTGCTAGGCATCTCAGACTCAATTTACTTTCTTTCTAAAAAGAAAATGAAATAAAAAATAACCATTTCATATAAATAAAAATATTGTATATTAAATATTCCTGGAAAATACGTGACATAATTCCTGAATAATCTTTATTCATATATCAATCAAATACAAATCAAAATATTGTATATAAAACAAGCTATCAGATTCGAGCTAGAGAAATCTCCAGTGAATGCCCAAACCATATCCTGTTGCATGTCCTGCTGGTGATTATCCTTTGGCAACGGCAGTCGCAATAAAGTAACTGACATTAAGCAGATTCAAATGAGAATTGTTTGTTTTGCTGCGAAACAAATCCTGATTAGTTTAGAGGTCACACAACTACAAATTGAGTTATTCGCCAACGATAGTCGGATCTGAGCTGGGCATAAATTTGCGGGCGGCTGTTGCAGAGCTGGAAACTTGTGTAGATATGTGTGTGTGTGTGTGTGTGTGTTTGTGTGTGTGCTTGTGGCAGTAAATTAAACACACACAGTTGAGCAGGAGACGCACCCAGACAGAGCCAAGTCGCTGCTGTCTGCGAGTATGTGTTGTGGTTCTGGTTGCGGCTAATGGCCAAATGGAATTTTCGTAAATTAGCATTAATTAATCAATGTAGCAAATGAATTTGTAAGCCAGATTTGTCCAAGGTGAGCAGCAGCCAAGTCATTAAATAAATAAAAGCCCCACTTTGTTTAGCCACCAGGCAGCCATCAGGCAGCGTAGCCAGTCAGCGTAGCCCTCCCCATTCAATGTGTAATCAAGCAGTTTCTGATTTGACATTTGAAAGCGAGATTAAATTTGATTGTACACAAACGCCACAGGCACACACACACACACGCACATCGATGCTTGGGATGCTTGGAATTTCGGTGGCAAGGACAACGTTCGGCTCCAATTGCAGCTGCTTCGTTGACTGTGTAAACCTTTGCCAGGCTGCCAGGCTGCCAGCTGCCAGCTGCTTGCAGTCAAATACTATGCATCCGCATCTGCATTTGCAAATACAGCAAGCAAACACACACACACACACACACACACACACACACACACCCACACAGATGCATATGCATTTGGGCAAATTAAATATTGAGCCAGAGCATGTGTGCTGCTGCTCCTGCTGCCTGTGCGCCTCGGCTGTGATTAGACCCAAATGTTGTGTGGATGCTCAAATAGCGCAGCAAAGGCTACAGGCAGCAGGTGTGCCAACAGCCAACAGTCGACCGTCTTTAAGCTAATTTCATTGACAAAAAACTCAAACAATTTATGCTCAATAATAAGCAGGAGCTAACATCAAAGACCCAGCGCAGATGGTTCAAGCTGAGTGACGGACAGACTGACGGGCTGGCTTTGGCAGCTTTGCTTCAACTTGATGAGCGGCAAGCTGGGGTAAGCCAGCGTCAAATACATAGACACACACACACACACACACACACACACACACATACACTCACATACTCAGCTGCGTGAGGATCAGGCACAGCTTAAGACACTCAATCAAATGTGAAAATCAATTGCTGCCACACACGCTAATCAGACAACATTTATATGGCTGCTAGTCGCAAGGGGCGAACAGCGAAAAATAAAAAATAGAAATCGAGCTGTCAAGCAGCACACACACACCCACACGCACACACACACACACACACACACACGCACTCATATATGCTTTGCATACTTTTGCGCGTCGCTGACGGCGCTTTAGCTGCGTTTATGGCCGTAAATTCGATTTGCGCTTCAATCAACACCTGCACACATCTGCACATCTTCATCCATATCCACATCCACATCCACATCCACATCCACATCCATATACTCAGCTTCAGCTTCTTCTTCATCTTCATCTCTAGGCAAATTGTCTGTTGCGTAATTGAAAATGACAGCGCAGACTGTCTGACAGCTGCAGCGCGGTTGACAAGCGCCAAAGAAGAAAGCAGAAAAGTCAGCAACAGCAACAGCAACAACAACAACAACAAATTGTAAATAGGTAAATAAGCTTAAGTAAGCTAGACGAAAATACTTCAATATATTGCGAGCATATATAGCATAAATCGTGAGCCAAAGAAAACAAATCAATTTTGATTTACAAATGTCTCGAAATTTGACAATCTACGAAATGTAACAAATTCGAGTGGAGCTGGGTGTGCCCGACTAGGCGACTACCCTGTAACGAGCTGCCAATCGTTCTGTATTCAGTGCCTTATTCAAAACAAATTATATATATACCGATAGGCCCTATAGATAGACCGACCGAAAATCCCCTAATAAATATGTAAATTAATATTTATTAATATAATAATCAATATAATAATTATTTATAAATTTATTAATGTAAAAAATAAAAACAAAATATAAAATTATTAATTTATAAATAATTTAATGTAATGTAATGTAATTTATAAATTTAAGCAAATTTATGCAAATTTAATGGAATGCGGGCGAAGGGAGCGAAGGGAGAGAAATATCCCAGTTACTTCTAAGAATGAAAATGAATAATATCAATAATAAAGGAATGGGATGAGTTGAGTTGAATTGAGTTGGACTTCATATATAGATATATGTCCATATTTTGTTGACTAGCGGGATCGGTACAGAGAGACCAACAGATTGAAAGACACAGCTGAAAAGACAGACATGGCGTCAATATATGGGCACAGCTCAGCTTCCTTTTGCCTTTTACATAGAATATTCAGAAAATCAATTAATCTAGAATTCCCATTAGGCAGTTAAAAGTTCAACTACAATAATAAAAAGGGCTTCAATTTAGTTTTACTCTGTTCAGGCAAACCTCTGGAGAGCATGGTGAGAACTGAGGGTATATAAATTGCTACTCTTAGTGATCTCATAGATCATATATTCACTCACACTACTTTCACTGAACCTCAAACCTTCATATATATTTGGTTTTCCTCTACATACCTCTTATAGATCTGCATTGATTTGAGTATGGATTGAGTGAGTATGAATGTGACTCACTATTCGGGTCTCAAGCATGCATTCTGTGAGCGAACTAGTTCATTTATAATTTAAGATTAACGAGCTTCGAATCGGAAAAGTAAGACAAATCTGAGTAGCAAGAGAAATCCTGTTTTATATTCCTTATAAGACTGTTCAAGATGTTCGTAAGCGAACTAGTTCATTTATATAATTAGTGACTAGCTCAGAGCTAGAAAAGTTAGGCAAATATATATATTAAGGCAGATATGTATTATATGATTAAATGAGAAAATAAATCGCGAACGAAGTAAAAAAATTGTGAGAGCTGAAAATACTTCGTAAGTGTAGACTCATTCCTGTATTTTTCGGAACTAGAACAAAGCCCCGAACGGAACTTCTCCAATACAAATACCTCAACTTGAAGCCGATTGTGTCTACATTCGATTTTATTTGATTTATCATTTAAAGATGCTGCTTGAGGACAGGCAAGATATCGAAATCTGATTACAGTGCCAAATTTAAATACAATATAACATACAATACACAGCGATTTGTCAACATTTCTTAACATATTTAATGGTGGCCAGAAGTAGTACCAAGTCTTATCTCATTCAGATCCGCATTTGCCAATTTACCAGTGAGATGCGAGAGTTCTTCGCTTTTTTTTTTTTTTTTTTTTTTAATTTTGTCACTCTATCTAGCGCTAACTTAACCGTTTTATACACGAGAACCAAACGTACATATCGGGAGGAAAACATGAGAATAGAAAAAAAACACCAACAACCGAGAGAGAGGTCTGTCCTAAGTCTGGGCGCAGGCTAGCTGATACATAAACTGAATGATCGTGCGCGTGGGCCGACCAGTCATACTGTCCTTGAGCAGATAGGGTAGGGTGTTGACCTTGGTCAGCATGCCGGTGCCGCGGATATCCAGATGGGCCCAGTCCAGGCAGGGCACCAATGTGTGCAGTATGGCAGCGGCCAGGCAGGAGGAGGCCGGGCCCCGGCCGCAGTTGCTCATGTCGTAGGTGGTGTTCGTGGTGACGATCTGTTTGAAGTAGCGGAAGAGGGGCATGCGCCACACGCGATCGCCCGTAATGCTGCCCGCCTTGCGGAACTGCTTGGCCACGTACGCGGAGTTGCTCCACAGTCCGGTGGCGCTGCCGCCCAGCCCGCAGTTGACGCCGTCGCCGATCGCGCCGACGCTGACGATCATTTTCGGCTTGAAGTTGGCCTGAGCATAGAGCAGCGGATCCGCCAGCATTACAACAGGCGCCTTGTCCACGTTCTTGATGCCGAGCGTGACGCCGTTCAGCAGCGTCACCACATCGCCACACTTGACGGCCATGCCGGAGGGCATGTGCTCGCAGAGCGGCAGCACGGCGGAGATGTTCATGGGCAGCGAGAGGGCGGCGGCGGCCCGCAGGACGCCCACGCAGACGGCGGCGCCCGACATGGAGCCGCGGTACTCGTCCATGCCGGTCTTCTTCTTGAGGCAGAGGCCGCCGCTGTGGAAGGTCAAGCCCTGGCCCAGGAGCAGCACGGCCTTGTCCTCGGGCGATGAGCCGCAGTAGGTGCACTCGAGGAGCAGCGGCGGCTCGCAGGAGCCCTTGGCAATCATTAGGAAGGAGTTGAGGCTCATGTCCTCGATCCAGTCCATCGAACGCACCTCCACGGACACGCCGCACGGACAGAGCGCATCCACGGTGGCCTGGGCGAAAATCGAGGGCGTCATTTGGTTGGCCGGGGTATCGGAGAGACGACGAGCCAGATTCTGCGACTCGGCCTTGAAGAGGCCGCGCACCCAGCCATCGTGGTCACCCTTGCCATACATGTGCAGCTTCGGTGTGGGCAAGCGGTTCTTCTTGCGCTTATTGGCGTTGTAGCGCCATACGGCGAGCGCCGCTCCCTCAGCAGCCTGCTCTGAAAAGTCCATACCGTCGACATGCACCTCACTCATGCGTTGTAGCTGCAACGCTCGTGCGCCAGTTCCGGCGGCAATGCGCGTGTTCTCCATACCCTCGTCCAGTTCCTCGGCCTCGTTGTAGCCGGCGCCCGAGGGTCCCATGCCAACGACGGCCACCGTTTGGAACTCGCCCTCGAGGCCATTGAAGAGCAGCCCCTTGCCGGGTCGCCCGTCCATGCCGCGCTCGCGCACCAGGCTCATGATTTTGCCGCCGACGCTGTCGTCGAGCAGCACACCGTTCTCCGAGGACTTGATGGGCTTGTCCCCGTCCTTCTGATAGATGCCAATCACAACGCCCTTGGGCTTGTCGCACTTGCTGGAGAAGGCGCGACACCGCATCGCGGCCGACTCGCAGCCGAGCAGCCGGCGGGCCGAATTGAATATACGCAACTCACGATAGGCAGGCATTTCAATCTGTTCGTCTTCTTCTTCTTCTTAGACGGCTCACTGGGCGTGTTTATTTTTATATATAAATCTATACTATATATATATATATTTACGATTTAATTTTACTTCACGAAAAATTTACGAAAAAAAAAATTGCTAAATTTACTGTCCCAATTTATAAATGATAAATATTTTTTTTTAACGAGCTAAATCTGTGCTCAGTAAGGCAAGCAGCACTAAAGTGAGGCATTTCCTCTCAGCTGTGCTGCGGCCCAGCCCGAGGCCTGGAATTTTAAAGCAACAGCTACTTTGTGCTCGACTTTTTCTGTTTTGGAATTTTGTGAATTTGAAGTCTATATTAAAAAAAAAAAAAAAGAAAAAAAGCAGCTTAGCTGAGAGTGGATTCATTATGCAAACTGCATCATGTCCTTGTTGAATATCGTATGAATTTTAATTTGTCGCCGGATGCTGCTGGCCAAGTGCACAACCCACAATCACAACAACAACAACCACAATGAGTATAATTATAATAGGTGCACATAATTAATTTTCCAAGCCAGTGAATCGGCCATAATTTGGCTTAATTTTTTTTGCTGGTGCGAAAAATGCGCTTGAAGCGCGCCGAATAGCGAAGCAGGGGCCATGAGCCACAGGACTCGTTAGAAGGCTAAAAGAACATTTAAGCTTGTGTTGCAAACGAGAGTGCAACCAGGGCCAATCGCGCAACACTTTAACAGTTATTAAAGGTGCATGCCTCAAAAGCATTTGGAAATGTTTCCAATAAGTTTCCAATCAGCAAAGAAATCAGCTCAAATGGGCGCAAATTGGCGTTGAATATAGTCAAATAAATATTTACAAAAGGAGAAGTCAACTGAAAAATCAAAATTAATTTTAATATAATGTATATATATATATATAAAATGTAAATATAATAAAAATATAAAATAATATAACACATATACAATATCAAAAATATTATATACAATTTTAATATAATAAAATATAAATAAATTAAAAATATAACATATACATTAAATTTTAAAAATATTATATACAAATAACAAAATGAGAATCATTCAGTTTTTTTACAAATCAAAATAAGCCCATATTAGTAAAGTTCTCAGCGTCCATAGGAACAGACAGATGATCAAGATCATATATATTTAATGGGGTCTGCCACGCCTTCTTCTGTATTCTATATAATATAAAAAATAAATAAATAAAAAGAAAACTGGAATTGAAATATAATATAAAAGTATAATATAAAAAATATATAGAATATCTATGTAAAATTAAAAAAGAAAATAGATAAATAAATAAAAAGAAAACTGCAATTGAAATCTTTACTGTTGTGTGAATTTATTTATATTACATTTATATTTATAATTTATTTATTTGATTTTTATTCTATATTTATTATATTTCCTCAAAATAATTGTGTGTGAAGTGTTGGACTTGATATCAATACTCTTGTGCCTAGATGATGGTGTCTAGAATTATCAATGGACTGCATATATTGTCTTGATCTGCTGACAATCTCAAATCGAGGAGAGTCTAAGTTCATTCAGCTTAACTATAATACTTAATTAAGCTAAACATTTCTCACAATTTCAATTATCTGTGCTGCCAAAAGAGCTATCAAATGCTTTCAATTTGATTATACATAAAATTTACTTTTGCTAATTAATCTCTGCTCTATCTAGAGGCCTCAATATCAAAGCTGCCACTGCCAACGGCCAACTGCCTGTGCGCCCTCAGAGTGGAGTAATAAATTGCCAGAATTTTGCAATTAAAATTGAGCATCGTCCTGTATTCACATATAATTTGTGTAGTTTTAATAATGCTTATCGTCCTGGCCATGCACAAATAATTACGATTTGTATTTGTCAAGCAGCAAATGGAATTCAATTTTAGCTCAGCAAAGTGTGGACTTATCTTTGGCAAAATGTTTGAGCACGAATACAAACGTCGGCCAACTGCCAACTGCCAACTGGGAACTGGGAACTGGGAACTGAGAGCTGAGAGCTGAGAGCTGGCAAGTGCCAGAAGCAGAAAAGTGTTTAAATGGAAATACGAATTTGTAGCTTAGTATTTGTGTTGCATGGCCTCAGCAAGTGTGTTTGTGTGTGTGTGGACATATCTGGAGCAGGGCTTCGTTGAGGGTGTGCAAATTAACCCAATAATCCTGCTGCTGCAGCAGCAGCTGAAATGCCCGAAACCAAATTTGAAATTTTGTTATTTCTCACCTTTGCGCTTGACCTGTTCGCTTGATAACGCAGACGCACGACCAAGACAGATAGACCAGCAAATGGATGCCCTGCAGCTAATACACACACACATGGAGGGAAATGCAAACACAGACAAAGGGACAACAGAGACAGAGAAAGAGAGACAGAGAGAGAGAGAGAGAGAGAGACAGACGAAGCTGTGGCTTAGCTTTTTGGTCCAACCTGGGCCAGGTCGTACAATCATAACTGTCGCCTTGTTGGGTGATAAAATATTTGCTTAAGTTGAATAGTTCAAAGTATTTCATTTGAAATTAACATTTGTCTTTGCGCACTCGCTTGGAATTATGCAATGTGGTCGCCGATAAGCACAATTCAAGGCGCAATCTTTGCTTCTTCCGTTCTCAGTTTAGCCAAATGAAATTGGAATTGAATGAATGTGGCTAAATGTGCTTTAAGTGCGGCTTTAATGTGCTGCTGCTGGCCGTTTGGGGCCAGGTAGCATGTGAAATGGCATAAAGCAAAGTTGAAGCCATAATTTAGCTGGTTCGCTCTCAACTTTTGGCCATGCACTTTGTCTAGCTTCAGTTAACACGCTCGCAACGAGTGTAACCTCCCCCAGCTGAGGCCTGCCCTGTGACCCCCATGTGTGCTTGTGTGTGTGTGTGTGTGTGTGTGTGTGTGTGTGATGCTCACGCATGAACACATTTTCGGGTCGCATTCGATGCTGCAGCTGTGCTAAAGGACTTCTCGCAGTCCTATTAAGCGGCTTACAAGTAAAATGCTGCCAGGTTTTAATTGTCTGCACGGAAGAAGTCGAATAGTGTGAGCAACAACAACAGCAACAACAACAACAACAACAACAGCAGAAAAGCACGTAGCACACACATGGGGGCCACGTTGCGTATGCGCAATGTGACACAGACTGCTGCGGGCTCACTTGGCCTGTGTGCGTGCGTGTGTGTGTGCGTGTGTCTCTTAAGTAAATTTCAGTGTAGTACACGGGCCTGGCAAACACTTACGGTCTGTTGCGCATCAGTTGCCTGTCATGGTTTAGCAGCCAACCAAGCCAGCGAACAATGCAGCAGAGCCCTGAATTAATTGCACCTGAAGCGAGCCAGCGAGGCCTCCTGGCCATATTAACTGATCAAATTGCAATGCAATTGCAGGGGCCAAATTCAATTAGATGGCCTAGACGATTATTTTTCTTTTATTTTCACTCGGCCTGCGATAAAGTTGAAATTGTTTTTTAATGCTATTTGCCGTAAAAAAAAAAAAACAAAAAAAAAAAAAACTGTGAACAGAACACAAAAAGAGATTAACTGCTCGAGGGGTTTCAGCTAAAATTTGCAATTTGGATATTCAACGTGCGCTGGACACAATAAAATAATGAGCGCCGAAATTACACAAAGCGTGGAAAAATGGCCGCGAGCACCATTAACCGGGCCCCCAGAGTGGAGCGCGCCGAAATGAATTCTAAAAGCTTTTCCGCCAAAGTGTTGACAACCATTTTTGGTAATATGCTCAAGCAGGCAGGCAGGCAGGCAGGCAGGCAGGAGGCCGAGCTGGCCAGGCTGTGGCACCCTGCTGCGAGCAAAAGGATGCTAAAACAATTACAAGGACTGCCAGGAAAGCAACAACAACAACAACAACAACAACAACAAAGACAACGACAATGACAGGCGCAGATTCCAGCAAAATTTATTTGCTGCGCGATAATTTTTAAGAACAAAGACGAACATTTTCCTAGAGCTTCAGCAAACTGGGCAACAACTCGAGAGTGTGCGAGGGCGAGGGCGAGGGCGAGCGCTTGCCTCTGCCCTTATTTTATTGGGGCAGCGAAGTCGACCTTTATATGCATAAGCCAAAGCGCTTTAATTAGCCAAACGGCCAAATGAAGGGCGCAAATTTCTGCCAAGCTCGAACATTTCTAATCAAACTCACAAATTTGAAATTTCAAATCAAATTTAAATTGCGTAAAATTGTGTTGAAATTGAGTCAGAAACTGAAATCATGAGCTTGAACCAGATATATCAGATATATATATGTATATATATGTAGATATATATATTGTTGTAATAATTCATTTGGCTTGCTGTCAAATTAGCTGTGGCAAATTATTTCAAGTACTTTTTGCTGTTGTTGCTTTTCATTTTCATTTTTATTTTCTTTTCATTTCCATTTTCATTTTTATTTGCTGCTCTCGGTTTTCTTTTAACGGACTGATTTAATTTCTCTTTCAGCAACTTTTCTAATTCCTTTGTGATTGTTATTTGCGCCTTAACTTTTTTTCCTCTCTTCTTGTCTTTAATTCCTTATTGCCATTTCATTGTGTTTGGCCAACAATTTGGGGTAGTTGTGCATGAAAATGCGTCTTGGGCTGTGCGATTCTGATAAGAATTTGTAGACGAGCGGCAGACTAAATGCCTGACTGCGGCATACTCTGTTTTCTGCCAGTTCTCTAAGTAATTAAATATTCCACTCATTCTAAAGCGGATTTTATTAAATTTTACTCTTTATTTTCAATTAATTGAGAAAGTCATCACTGAAAATCGATTGACAATCTCTTCAATCTCTAAATTTTCCAGTGATTTTTGCCGAGCAATAATAAATGATTTCCTTTATCCACTAAAATGGAAAAACTGCAATTTCAAAATATGGCAATCGGATAAATATTGTATAAATAATTATCAGGCAGTTGATGCCATGCCTACTACCTGATGGATAATATTATAAATTATAAATATATATAAATAAAGTTCAATAATTATTAAAAAGATTTGCTCAATTTGCATATATATTTTCAAATACCTTCACTTCTGCTGGCAAGCTAATATACCCGTTTTCTACTCAAATACCAGCCTCCTCTTCATTTCAAGTTAATCTAGTATATAAAGCCGATTATATTTTTGATTGGCCACAAAAGTCAAGTAAATAAACACATTTTTGCTTACTTTATAGATAATTTTTTATTAAAATTTAATTCTTTTTTTACAACTAAACGCTTAGAAACTAAAATGTCGTCGATTTAACTTAAGTACAGATAGAGAAGTATGCTAAAAATTCATGTTCTCATAATTTCATAATTTGCGCTTGGCAAGAGTCTGTGGAAATATTGTAAAATAAAATCGAGTAAAAATTCGTACGTGCAACAGTTTTACAATAATTTGGTTGATCGAGGATTGAAATTAGTTTTGAAATGGAAACTGCATAAATGACGAAATGCTTTAGCTATTATATATAATATAGAATTATTATTATGTCGTATGTAAACTATGGACCGATTTGATGTCAATTGTTTGCTATATATATATTATATTCATGTGTAAATTACTTTTATATAATTCAGCTTCAATGTTTTGTTTTGTGTTGCTTTGCTTTGCTCTGTTTTATACGATTATATTGCTTATTGATGTCGTTCTTGAAGTTCAGTTAGATGAGAAGCAGAGTTTCATTAATACATATGCACATATATATATATTGATGTATATATGTATATTAAAGCATCGGCTATGTGTATGTGTGTGCGGCAGCTCCTTAGCATGTTTGCTCTTGTCTATAAATGCGAATGTGTGTGTGTGCGTGTGTGTGTGTGTATGTGGATATCGTTAAGTAGGCCATTAATAAATTTATCAAAACTTAACATCACATTGCTTCTCCGATTACATATAGATTTATAGTTCGATATAATATTAAATACATATTTGTTGATTTGCTTATGAGTTCGAATGCTTGAAATGTGATTTATATGTATATGTATGTATATATGCATGTGCATGTATGTGTTTAGGTATATGTACTGGTAATACTTGTTCGTTCGCTCTTCATTTGCCTTTGTTAGTCGTGTTTTAAGATTGAATTACATATATTAACATTTTGAAACAATGCGTTACTTTTAGTTGCAATAAGTATGCTTAATTCATTTTATTTACTTTAATTAGATTTAAATGTTGATAATAACGATATGAAGTGATTTGATTTCCACTTAAATATTGTTTGCGTTTGCGAGCGGCAGTTGTAAATTGTTTATTTTATTTTTTTGTAGCTAGCTATTTGATTAACTGTAAGTGTAACTGTAACTGTAACTGTATCTGCATCTGTATCTGTATCTCTAAATGCCGTAGACAAGTGCCTCTCGAAGTATTTATCAGTTGAATAAATGCACTGTACTGGAAGTGGTTGCTCTATACACATATGTAGATTGATATTCGTATAAATGCAGTTTGCAGGAGCTCATGCTTAACTAGGATGATTGATGATTGATGACGATGGACGTGGATCTGTGCGGCAACTGAAGTCAAGGCAGGCGCTCAATAATTATGATTAATATTTTATTAACTCCAATGCGATTCGATACGATTTGATTTGATTTGATGCAGTGGCTGATGCTGTTGCTTATTTGTTTTGGGAACTCTTGACGGATTAGTAGAAACGCTTAATGGACATGGATGTGGGCGTGGTGACCGTGAGGCTATTGTCGTGGTATCAAACGTTGTTCTTGCGGAAGATATCATTGGGATGCTGATTGCTGCTGAAGTTCTGGCGCGTGGAGCATTGCTGCAAGAAAGGAGCCAGTCGAAAATAGACAAATGTTGTATTAAATGCGTGCCGTAAACAGCTGTGTTAACTATTATAAGCATATTACGGCGTAGCGCGGTATGACGTACGGCAAATGATTGCATTTTAATTGCTTGTTCCGGCCATGTGGCGCCGAATGCCTGCCACACAACACCACCGCCACCACGTAGGCAATTACCATCCATTGAGGTCGCACCTGAACACACGCACACACACAGAGAGAGAGAGAGAGAGAGAGAGAGAGAGAGGGAGAGAGAGAGAGGGACAGAGACACACACATGTAAATCAGCGGCGATGGTCAATCGAACCATATTGAGACGCGACCTGGTTGCAACCGCTGCGCCTGCCAGCCTGCCTGCCAGCCGCTGGACGTTGGTGTTTAGATAATGACAGCTTAACTACTTTACACTGTTTGTGATTTGACGTTGTGGTGTCAGTTAGCCAGCAGGCTATTAAAATAATTGCCGGGCAAATCATTTATTATGGCATGTGCCTGCCCCGGGCGCTGCCTCTGTCTGTCTCACTGTCTCTCTCTCTCTCTGCGTCTGTGTGTGGCGCTCATTAGCGCTGCCCGCGGTGATAATTTCAATCAGGATAATAACTTACCGCTTGCTTCTTTTCCCAGGACTTCATGGCGGTCTTATACTTCTCGAACTCGTGACACCAATCTGAATAGATTTTCTGATAGTCGTTGCTTTTGTTCGGTGGCGTGCATCTGAGCGGGGAAATGGGTTTTGTAATTAGCAGTCAATTTAGGGTTATCCAGGTGGGCTGCGCGCGGAGCGTTGCTTCACTTACCTGTGTGCGTCAACGGTTATGTTGTAGCTGCATAGCAGCGAGCCACCCAGGTGGCAATCGTAGCGTCCGCCATCGGCCTCGTTCACCGACACCACAACCAGGCCGCGCTCCGTTGTCTCAATGTACTTGGTGGGGCTGTATTTGATTTCGTAGCTGCCCAGAAAAATACCATAATTATATATCGTTGATGTGCACGGGCTCAAGTCGATGCCACTTACCGTCCCTTGTCCTTGGAGTGATGGTACCAGGTGACCTGCTCGTTCTTGAGCACCTCCGGTATCTTGACGAAGCAGCCCAGATGCACGCTCTGGCCGTAGGTGACGACGATTTTCTTCTTCAGCACACTCGAGTCGCAAATGTCGCTCGTCTCGTTGGCCACATCCTGCAACGAGAGTTGGGAGTATTAGCGCAGTGCTGAATGCTGCTGCAGCGTTCCCACTTACCTGCAACAGATCCAATTCGTATGGCCGGCACGTGTTGGCCTCCTTGTCCCAGCCGCAGTACGGATCACGCACACAACGGAAGCAATTGTCGTAACGGCGATTGCACATGGCCAAATCGATTTGCTTGATGCGATGATCGGTGCCCACATAGAGTGACTTACGTGTCTGGCTGATTTCCATCACCTGGATGGCCTCGTTCGGCGCCACCTCGAAGATGTCCAGCAGCTTGGACAGCGACTCGCCATTCCGATAGTACTGCACGATTTTGTAGATGCGGCCCAGATTGGTGCCCACGTAGTAAACGGTGTACTCCTGGTTCAGTATGTCGATTTTGATTCTGCCGAAGGGAAAGTCGTAAATTCGAGATTTAAATATGCATTCTGGGTGTATGGGTGTGTGTGTGTGCGTGTGTGTGTGTGTGTGTGTGTGCATCAATGGCTTACTGCTGTCGCACTCAGTTGGATTTCAGTTATGGAAATTAAATGCTTATTTAATATGATAAATGGCCTGCATATTAACGAATTAAATAGCCGCATCTGTGTGCATACTGCTCCTTTCTCTCTCGCCCTCCCTCCCTCTCCCTCACCCCCTCTCATTAATAACCTGCTTGCAACACCTGAACGTGTCGCTGTTGCCATTGCCATTGCAACTGTTGTAAATGCAGTTATTAAAATGCCTCGCATGATTTCAGGTAAAATATTGCAGAGCAATTAATGCACATAGAATCTCAGTTCTTGTTTAATGCGAATTAAATATATTTTTTAAAATATATTACTGTTCAAATAATTCTTTTTTTTTTTTAATTTTTATGTTGCACATATTAAAAATAGATAAATAATTTTTAATATATATTTTATTTATGACTGTAAATGTTGTCAATATCAATAAATTTTGCCATATTAAAAACGATTTATTTTTACATTTAATGAAATGAGCAGGAGACTGAATGAATGATAGTTAAATACAATTTTGTTGTATAATTAAAAATTTAAAGAAAATTTGCGTAGCCTTTAAACGCAACTATAAAAGTTGTATATATATTTATTTAATTATTTTACTTTTATATTCTGATTAAATTATTGAAGGAAAATCAGAAATATTTATGAATAATAAAAGAATTAAAAAAAAAAATATATATATTTATATAGTCTTTTATGGTATATATATTTATTTAATTATTATTATATATAATTAATTAAGAACTTGCTTCGACATTCAGATAAACGTATTTTAATTTTAATTTAACTAAATATATAATCTGACTCAATTTTAATGTATATTCATAATTTCTAATTTACGTAATATTTCAATTTACCCAAAAAATTAATTTATTTAGCCAAATGTTTTCCGTAATTTTCTTTGCCAAGGAATTGCTTTACTCTCAGCTCGACTCACTTATCAAATTATCTCCCTGAAATAACAGCAGCTGGAACATTAGCTAATTTCTTTGGTTTGATGGTTTTCTCGATGAAAATGAGAATTGATTAATTAAATTTGAATTTCTCATTGTCATTCGACAACAGATCTTATCGAAGTAATTGCTACTCTCTCATGCTGGCATCAATTTATGCTGTGCTAAAAGGATTTTCAATAGACAAAACTTGAAATACTTCGAAATTCACGCAACAAAAGGGAGATTTTATTTATTTACTTATTTTTTTTTTTTTTTGCTGTTTCTGCTCCATGAAAGGTGTAGTAAATGTGGGGAATTCGAAATGCGAGCAACACTTGGTTTATTTAAAGCAAACGAATAAACAAAAATAAATATTCGTACATTGATTCTCACTTTAACAGGCCAAAGCCACAAAAAGGAACGAATCGAAATGAGAAATACAAAAATAAATTAAAAAATACAAAGTGTAACTGAGCTCAACTGTCTCGACTGGACAGAGGGCATATGTGTGTTTGTGTGTGTGTGTGTGTGAGTACTTTAAATGAATGTATTTGTATATATGTGTATATATGCCTGCACATGCGACAGAGCGAGCGAGATAACAAGTAGAAATAAAACTTACTTGTCAACAACGAGCTTTGTGAACACCAAATCCCTTTTATAATAGACCGGATTGTTGTGTTCGTGATTTACGGCTTTGTCCATAAGTGGATGCGAGCGTATGAAATTGAGGACGGTATCTGGCAGATTTGAGGTATCGTTGACACATGTGCCGGGTCGCGGATCTGGCACGCGAGAGTTGAGCACCGGCAGCCAGGCGGAGTTTGAAGAGGATTGCTCCTTAAATTTGCCTGCAAAAAAGAAAAGGAGAGAAGAGCAAAACAAACAAATATAAGATAAGAAAAATGAATATGTATATGTGTATATATATGTGTGTATGTGTGTGCTTGTGTATATATGTGTAAAGGATTATGGTTAAGAGTTATGCACTAGCAACTGGCGTAGTTGGATACTTCAGGTGCACGCAGCGCTCTGCTCTGATCTGCTCTGCTGTGTGTGTGTGTGTGGGTGTGCGTGTGGGTGTGTGTGTGTGTGTGTGTGTGTGTGTGTGTGTGCGTGTGGGTGTGCGTGTGTGTGGCAAGTGTTTGCAATGAAGTTTTAAATCTGCGACCCCAAAGTGTCAGCTGTTGTGCAGCTAAGCGTTAAGCGAGCAAACGAGCAAACGAGTGAGTGTGAGTGTGAGTGTGTGTGTGTTGGGGCTATAATCCATTCAAATGGATTTTCTAATACGATTTATGTTGCTCCACGGCAAGCGAAATTACAAAACACTCAACACGCTGAGTGCTATGTGTGCTCTGTGCATGGAGCTCCGCTCTGTTACCATTGGATCTGTGCGAGCTATTGGATTTATTGTTAGACTCGAACTGTCCCCGTCCGGTGTGTGCGCTGTGAATCGCACTGGGGCCAGCTGTAACCCAAGGTGCTGGCGTTTGCAAATAAAATTTGCCGATAAGTTGCATTTGCCATTTGCTATTGCTATTGCTATTGCTATTGCTACTTCTATTTCGATTTCGATTTGCTATTCCTATTCGTGTTTCAGTTTCAACTTCTAGCTCCACTCAAAGCACTTGGGGCGGCAAAACAAAAGAGAAAATTGCACATCACTTGACGTTGACAGTTGGCAACATTGTGGCCAGGATAACGTTCGTTCATCACATCCATTTTGCACACAGCACTTAACATGCACACACAGAGACCCTCTCCCTCTCTCTTACTCCTCCCCTCTCTCTCTCTCTCTCTCTCTCTGTATTTATTCATATATTTAAGTCCTGCACTCACCATTGAAAGCGGCCTGCACCTCGTTGATGTGGAAACTGCATACGGCTGATCCAATCAGGCCATTGGTGCTGGTCGTGAACGTGGCATAGAAGCGCGTCTTGTCGTTGGGCAGCTGGTAAACCGATTGTATCTCATTGAAGTAGAACGGAAATTCGCCAGAGATGCTGCAGTTTAGCCGCGCCTTCAGATACGTGGCCCAGTTGTGGGCCAACAGATTCTTGCCACCCACATCCTTCTTGCAGACGCGCGCGATACGCGAATAGACCGCCTTGCCGCAGTTAATGTACTCGACGGCCGTCTCCCGGAAAAAGAAGTACACGTAGTCGCCAATGTCGAAGGAGCCCACGAAATTCGGCTCTGCGAATAGAGGGAGGTAGATGGATGACCGACCGGCCCTCTGTGAGTAACGATCTACATAATTGGATGGCCTAAGCCGCTTAGCCTTAGTCCTCTGCCACTTCTGTATCGCATCAGTAGATGGCATAGCTCCCCACTGTGCGTGCCAATACAAGCAATGAATCCCATGCGCGAAATCATTTTCAACGCACCACAGAATCCTTTCTCTGCTTTTTCAATTTTATCTACAGAAGCAGCAGCTGAACCAAAGCCGCCGCATCAGCTCGTGGCTTTTTCTTCTTCGTTTTTACTTACTGTCCAACCACTTGGAATCATATTTGAGCGTACGCTTGAATTTGTATTCCAGGCGCTTTGCCGACGTATTATACAAATCCGTTCGAAAGATCACAGTATCAGCCTTAGTGAATTCCGCATTTGTGCCCGAGTACTGTGCAAAGGATGCAAAACACACACGAAGTGAGACAAAAACTGCTGCGTGGGAGCTCTGCATCTGAATGGGCTACTTACCAGGCCAGGAAGTCCGCCCGGGTTACCTTCCTCCACGTAAATGGCCGTTGAGTTGTCCAGGGGATCGTAGGGACACTTGGCTATACCGAGCCCCACCCCGATCACATACTCCGAGCGCGGCAAGTGAGTCAAGTTGGACTGAATGCGTCAAGAAATGGAATAGAGATTTTATGGTATATTATATGGTATAATATACGTAATGAAATATGCAATATATGTGTATATATATATGATATATTACTAAAATAAAGCAAAGTAAATTATTTTTTATACCTTTTTAATTTTTTAAAATTTTTTTATTATAATTTTCTATTCATTTTTATTTGATTTATTTTTAACATTTTTTCTTATAAGTTAATTTTTTATATTTTTAATAATGTTAAATTATAAATATTTTATAATACGATATATATTATTTATATATTGATTTTTATGTGTTACTTTTATACTTATTATTTTTTAATCTTTTTGTATCTGATTTATTTTTAACATTTTTCCTCATAAGTTACCTTTTAATATTTAAATTTTATTTGACTTTTGATATGCCCATTTTATTTAATTTATTTTTATTATTTTTATTTATAAGCTTCAATCTTATAGAACGTGCACTGCTATGCTAAGTGCTATGATGCTGGTAAGAAGGTATCTTCAATTTTTCAATCACATATTTAAGTAAAGATCCCAACTCCTTCCCTACCCTTCCATCATATCATATGATATGAAATTTAGATATTTCAGCTGCTGTAGCATCACTCTAATCATTTAAGTATATAGCATTTTCATAGCTTTTTGCTTCCTATTATTTTGGCACTCTGGAATTGAGTGCAGAGCCGAGTTAATGCTTGTCCGAGCACGTTCAACGAAAGCCCGAATAAGTTTTGTGCTAATTGTTGAGTTGATGCCAGCTAGCGAAAGGCAGAATACAAAGTGCAAAAAACTTGCCAAATATTGTTTTTAGTTTCTGATTCAAGTTTTTGCCAAATCAAAATGCAAGGTTTATTGCACAGCCAGTGCACCTGACATGATTCCATGTTTGCGAGTGCCTGTGTGTGTTCATGTGTGCTCTGTGAGTGCACCTGCCGCACACTAATGACTATTTTCACAACAAGTAGTCAACACAAAAGTTATATAACTTCTATATAAGGACGACGTAAAAGAACAAGCTCTATTCAGTTCACATATACAAAAGGCCATATGCGTTGCTTTGTGTTCTCTCTCTCTGCCTCTCTGCCTCTCTCCCGCTCTCTCGCTCTCTCTGTGTGTGTGGCTGTTCCAGGATTGCGATCTAAAGTCAACAGCCAAACACACACAGACACATGGACTAGCACAAGAGCTCGCGCGATATTTGTGGAAAGTCTTTTGAAAAGTTGCGTGGCTGCATTATCATTGCTACAAAAAACTTGTCCTTGAGCGACATATGTATATGTAGACTCTCTATATTATAGAGAAAGAAAGCATGTTATGTACTTACATAGATGACATAATCCTTGGGATTGTGTGCATTGGTGCCGCACACATAGAGCCTATCGCCTTGCTGCATTGATTGTATGACGCGCACATGGTTCTTGCAATCAAAGACCTGCAAAGAAGCATTGAAAAATAATTGTAAAAAGAGATGATATCGCTGTGTGTGGCTTGCCATAAAAGTTCTGCCACAACAAGCTTACACACGCACATAAAAATAAATCAAAACTTGCGTGTGTGTGTGTGTGTGTGTATTTGTGTGTGTGTGTTGCAGAAATAGCACAATTTGTAATAGCACGCGTCGCTGCAGTCACTGCCGCTAAATCAATTGGCAACAATGCAATGCTGGTAAATCCCTGCCACAGACGCACAGCAGGAGCAGCAGCAGCAGCAGCAGCATTATGATGACTTAAGCAACACACACACACACGAGCAGATAGAGCGCAAGTGTGCACCAAAAACAGTTCAATTGACATCTAGATACAAGCCACAATCAGATACACACACACACTAATGCGCATGTAGGTGTAGCATATGGCGAGCTGGCTGACTCAGTATATATGTGTGAGTGTGTGTTTGTGTGTGTGTTTGCGGCATGCAACTGAAACTGAAGCGCACGAAAAACTCGCTACAAATTGAAAAGCCACAAATAAATTGAAAGAGATTTCAAATGAAAGGATTTGCTGTCACATTATAAACGAGTTACAATAACAGCCAACAGAAGCGTCAGCCTCAACAGGAGCGCCGCTGCATTTGCAAAGCGCAGCACTTGAAACTGCTGGATGCGTCAGTGGATGCCCGAGCAGGAGTCGCTGCTATATAGAAATAGGAATCCGAAACGGATTCGGTTTGGGAAATTGGAGCAACTCGCGTGCGCGCTCCAAAAGCAATTGATTCAGCACAGACGCTACTTCATAGTATATATATATATATATATTATATACATGTGTGTGTGTATGTAATCAGTAGCTCCTGCCGCGATGCCAGCATATGATAAAAAATCAATCAACCATTGAGCATGTCACATCGCAGCTGCCATTAGCAACTTATGCAGCATTGCCATAAATAGAGTCGATTGAATTTATTTACCATAGACATACCATATAAATATATCCTATATATATACGTAAGCATATATATAAGAGACTGCAAATCGTTCTACACTTACCTGGCTTTTGCCTTTGGACACACAGCTGACCACATCGTCGCGAGTTGGCTCCAAGTTGATGACATCGCGCTATAAAAAACAAAGGGAAATTAATTTCATAAATACTCAATGAGACAAAACTTAGGCTATTAAGAAGGGATCTATATATCTATAAATAAAAGCACAAAGAAAAGCAGAACCATTTAGCACTGCAAATTAGCTAACATAAGGTTAAATTCTTTTCAATCCTTGGCAGCTTTGCCCTGCAGGTGTTAATCAATTACAAATTCAATTGAATATAAACAGTGAATTGCAATTCAACGTCAAATGCTCCACATTAATGGCATTTGCACTTGCAGGAGTCCTGAAGTTGAAATTTTAATATTCAAACATGCAGTCGTCGGTGGAGGCGTCTAGGAGTAGTTTCTTAGGCAAAAATGGTTTCCCGATTTCCTTTATAAATGTTTTTTTTTTTTTCGTTTTTGGCTACATCTGCCGGTGGTGCGCGCATAAACTACAACTAGAGGCGGCGGCTGCGGGCGAGATAAGAAACCGCCAGAAGGCCAAGCGCTGCCTGTGGCATGCTTTCAAGCAAATTGATTTATAAATCACGTAATGTAACGGGCACATACGAAATATTTTCAAGCGAAATGCGCGCACGCACCACACCACACCAAGCCACAGCGCACCACCTATCGAGGCATATATAGAGAGCAGAGCAGAGCAGAGCAGAGCAGAGCAGAGCTGTGCGTCCACATAAAACCAAAATCATGTATTATTTAGTAGAATTTGCATTTGCCGCATAAAGCAGCCGCAGTCGCAGCCAGCAGCGAGCAGCGAGCACCTTGCCACTCCTGTAGGCCACTACCAAATGATGCCCAGGGCGAACACAGTTACTCGCACTGTAAGTGTGTGTGTGAGTGTGCAAAATAGCACATAAAATATATTGACAGATGCCGGTTGGCAATGCCTGGCTGACTGCTCGGCTGGGATGGATATGGTTTGAAAGCAGGTGGGCAAATGGGCAGGTGAGCAGGTGAGCAGGTGGGCAGGTGGGCAGATGGGCGTATGTCTTGAAATGGCAGCAAAACGTAGCGTCTTTCGGTTTTATGATACCTTTGCGACCAGGATTCAGCTGCTGCAGGTGCAGGCAGCCCCAGCCCCAGCCACAGCCACAGCCGCGCGCAACGTTTCACTCATAAAACAAGCTTTTGTACGACATAAATTCATAAACAGCCTCCCACAGGCGCGCACACCTCCACTACATGAGCATGTGTGTGTGTATGTGTGTGTGTGTGTGTTATCGGCTTTCACGAGTTTCGATAATTCGCAAGTTTTGGCATTTATGGCCAAATTATTCACAAGCACACGCACACATCCACACACACTCACACAGCTAAGCACTGGCATTGCAGAAAACATAAAATTGCATATAATATTTTACATTTAATTGCAACTTCTTCTTTCTCAGAATAATAATATTATGGAGAAGAATACAAAAGAGACGCCGCACAGCTGTTTAATAAAAATACAAATATTTAAATTTGTATATACACATTTAATTAAAAAAAAGAACAAACTTTTGTTTGCTTTGTAAACTTCAAAATCCAGAAAAGCCTGATTTCAGTTCGAAAACCTCTTTTAAAACATTTTTTAGATAATATTCATAGAAGCTTCGATTTTCTTACCATTTGTAAAAATATTTTTGCTTTCTTAGTATTGCTATTACTTACGAATAACTATTTATATTATAATTAATAATTTTTAAAAATATTATATATTATATTATTATATTTTTAATTTTTAGTTTTTTATTATTGTTTAAATTTTATATTATTTTTATGTCATATATTCTATATTAAACTATATTAATATTTTTTTATTTTTATTTGTAGTTTTTAATCACTGTTTAAATGTTTTTATTATTTTCTATTTCATATATTATATTATTTTTATTTGGATTTAATAGATTTTTCTTTCCTTTTTAGTTTTTTTGTTCCTATTTAACTTGTATATTGTATGTCTACTCATATATTTTGTTATTATTTATTATATTCTATTTGTATGATTTAATTCATAATTCAATTTTAAATTATATTATTATTGTACTGATTTTATTATTTCATCTCTCTTACAACTGCCTCTCTCACAATATCGCGGAATACATCTGTAATATGTTGTTTTTCGCGCAGTGTACATATATTATGCCGCACTGAGCCATTACCACACGAAACGTGGAATCTGGGCTCCTGCATGGCAAAGCGGAATGCCCATAATGCAGACCCCAGTGCGCATATTAAATATGCTTCTCTCTTCTGCTTTCTGTTGGGCTCGTTTTGTTTTCCGGCTGCGGTAGGTGGACAGGGACAGGTTGGCAGCTGGCAGTTGCCAGTTGGCAGTTGGATTTTGGTAGCTGAGTAACTAAAACAGATATTTTTCACTCGCTTACATCGGGGAATCGAAGATTTGTGGCTCGCATTTGATGCGCCCCGCCCTCCCTCCCTGTCCAACACGTTCTTTGACCCTGTGAGCCGAGTGTGTTGACAACGTCCGACGATAAAAAGTATTAGGCTAAAAGGACAGGCGGCTTAAGCCGGCAGCGGCTGTTTGGCAACTACACACTAGTGTACGCACACGCACACACCCATAAATGTCTGTCTGTGTGTGTGTGTGTGCATGGAAAAGTTTGTGCGGAAGGCGCGTAATGAATTTTTAAAAATGTGCCGCAGCGTGGCATAGCTTGTTTGCCTAAAAGCGTGCTACACGTTTTATGTGCGCTCGCTGGTTGTTAGATTTGTGGCCAGGGGAATTGCAAACAACAGCAACAGCAACAGCCAGAGGAGCATAACAACAATAGCAACATCCAGCAGACCACTCGACAAGCGAGCAAAACAAACGCAGCTCGTGGGAGCTTAGCCTAAAAGCAAATGCCAGGATTATATATGCTTATTGTTATTGCTCTGCATAGTTGCTATAGTTGCTCTCACTGTTGTTGTTGTTGTTGTTGTTGTTGTTGCTGTTGTCAGTTTATTATAAATTAATAGGTAGCAATAAATGCATTCATACTTACATCACAATAGGAGGAGGATATATTTTGCAAATTCAAACGGAATACACGATCCCTGCGAACAGAAGAGATTCGGATTTGTGCTTGGCCAGCATTTAAGGATTTGGGATTACACCAGGATACTTACATGGCTCCCACATACAGCGAGTCGCGCTCCTCACTCAAGTGGAACGTGCGGTAGTAGAGCTTGCCGCATGTGAATTCGCGCACATGATCTGCAAAAGGAAAGAAAAGCATTCACATATATATTATTATATATATTATTGTAAATAGTTAGCATAGTTTATTCTTCGTTCAATATTTAGACAACAAATTTTCTCAAGTGGGTGGGCACGCCCCCTGCTCCGCTCCAACTAGAATTGCAACTTGAGTCGCAGTCGGAGTCAGAGTTGAACTCAGAGTCCGGCACAAATGAGCGCCTGTCAACAAAGTTTATGCAGAGACATTGACAAAACGCAAACACAGTCCAGTCCGAAAATGCGAAGGGGCAGGAGCACGCAGGGTGCCTGCTCTATGGCACAAAGGACGGGCACACACACGGGCAGAGATAAATATATGGCAAAGGAGCTGGCTGGCTGGCTGGCTGTCCGGCTGGCCGGCTGGCTGACTGGCGGGCGCCAGTGAGTGAGATATCCCATTTCAATCAAATGACATTTTGACATTTCTCTCTTTGCTGGACACTATCGCCGGCGTCGGCAAATGTAGCCAAAGTGCAAGCTTTAAATGTTGTTTATTTACTTTTAACTTTGGCCAACACAAATACGCTGCACTCACACTAGCAAACACTAACACACACACGCAGCGACTTGCTTAGATAGTGAAATGTCTCAAGCACTGCGTAAAGGGCAAAGCACTGCACTCACTCTCTATCTCTCTCTTCTCTCTCTGTTTCTCTACCTCTAGCTGCGCAAGTAACTTAATATTTTTTATAATTTCAATTTACAAAACTTTGATCAACTTTTGACGGTGCACGTTACCATTAAACTTTAAGTTAAAAGTGTTAAATCTGTGAAAGTTGCTCATATGTGCAGCAAATCGACTGAAATGTGAACTAAGCGGGCAGCCCGGAAAAGTATGCTATGAAAATTGAAAAGCATTTAAAAGAACAGATTTTATGGGTTTTAGAAAATAATTGGAATTTTGTGGTAATTAAATAAGCAAACAAAAATTATAAAAATATTTAAATAAATTTATATAAAATATGGATTATATGGATTTTAGAAAATAATTGGTTTTTTATGGTAATTAAAAAAGTAAATGAAAATTATAAAAATATTTATAATTTAATATTATTAGATTAAATTATACATTGCAAATTTTATTTTATAATTTTTTACTTTATTTTATATAAATATATTTAATATTCATAATATTATAGTTATTAAAAATAAATAAATTTTATATGTATTTTAGCATATCATATATGCTAAATTAAAGTTTTTTTTATGATAATACTAAATATTATATATAATCAATAATTGAAATAAATTTTGTAAATGTTTTCGCCATTTTTATTGCTTTAAACTTTTTCAAAAATGTTTAATACCATTAAATAAATAATATTAATTAATATATATATATTCGTTCATCTTATTTTTGATCGAGCTCGATGACTTTAACTAACAATTTCGAAAAAGCTAATCAATATCTGATTATACATTGTTGGCAACAGTCTGATATTTCGAACGACTATGATTATTTGTATGTAATCATGTTTTTATGTAAGCAAACATGTATGTATGCGTGTATGTGTTTGTTTATTTGTGTTTGTGAGTGTGTATGCGTGTATACACATACTTATTATGTTAATTTCATTGACGACGCGTTGTCTGCGCGTTGTTTGTACTTTGGATGAGTGAGTGTTTGTGTGTGTGGGAGAGAGAATGAGAAAGAGAGAGAGAGAGAGAGAGAGAGAGGGATATTGAAAGCGAGGCGCAAAGCGCTGAGCACGCATTTACTTAATTAAACTAATTAATATTTGCTTAGACTGCCTGATGTGCTGGTCACACAGGCACACACACACACACATACACACACACACATAATGTACCTTAATGTGCCTGTCAGCCAGTAAACTCTCAACTTCAATATCATGTCCAATTAATTTGCCGACACTTCTTACAATTATGCGCTTTCAGCTGCACCTCTCGTGTTTGTTGTTGCTATTGTTGTTGTTGTTATTATTGTTGCTGATGTTCATATCTGTACGTCCGATGCGAGCAAATTGTCAGCTGTCGCACGAATTGCATATGTATTTGAATAAATTGCAATTTCCATTAAACTGTCAACCGCAGCGCATTAAACAATAGGAACAAAAAGTGCTTTAAAATCTTCAAAATATTTATTTAATAAGAAATAATCTCGGCTATATTTAAATATGTTAAATGCATATATATACACACATATATATACATATGTATATCTGCTATAAAAATGTATTCATTTATACGCTTGCAAAATTAGGAAATCAACAGAATTTGCAGGCTGCAAATGAATTTCCAAACAGAGCTTTCAAATGCATTTTCCCATTATTAAGTTTCAGGCTGTGCATTGATCTGTCAGTTAGTCAATCATATCCATTTTACACACATACACACACACAAACGTGCATGTGTGGCTAACTCGCACGCAACAATAGCAAATGCAAATGGCTCGTTCCAATGACATTGTCCCGGCTGCCCTGCGCCTCCTGCTGCCCACAGAGGCAGCTATTTTTGATTTCCGATTTAAAGAACATTTTCGACAAAAGCAAACACCGAAGCTTTTCCAGCAGCGTCAATAAAGGCAAAGATAAAAAAAAAGAAGTAAAGGGAAGGAAAAGAAAAAGGCATCTGCGTCTTTTGTTTGCCAACGGGAAAAACAGCTACAACAACAGGAACTACAAGCACTGGCGACAATACATATGCATGCATGTTAGGCTCTCTGTCTTTCTCTCTCCCTCTCTCTCTCTCTCTCTCTCTCTGTGTGCTTCTGCATATATTGCGCTGAATTCGGGTAAATGTCCTTGCCAAACCGGAAGTCGACTTGTATACGCTTGAATTGTTATTGTGCCCATACCTCTCGCACGCTGTGTACTCGCATTTTGTTTGCCGCTCGCTGTCGAACTTTTTCCGCATTCTGCAAATTTTTTTCTCCTTTCTTTTTTGAATACTTTATATACATATATATTTTTTATTTTTTTTTTTTTTCTTCTTTAGTTGTTGGCCACTTTTACGTATATATATATTTTATTTTTTTGAGTGTTCTTAAATCGTTTGGCAAAAGTCTTTAAATTTCAGAGCTTTGCGCAGCTTAAGTCAAATGAAAGACAATAAAATTGCAGGTTTTTAAGAAATTTGCCTAAGCATTAACTCCGACTGTAGTTTATAAATTTTTATTATATTTTCTCTGCATCTAATTGAAATCAACTCGCATTGCATTGGCAAATTTATGTCAGTTTCAGTTGAATTAATTGATTGATTGACTTTGATTTCTTTTATTGCAGCACAGATTTTCTTTCCCCATAATTAAATTGGTTTTGACACCTGACATGCGGCTGTATTAATTGAATTTAATTAGTTCTTTCTCCACTTTAGTTTCTGTTGCCAATATGTTTGGCAACTTTCTGGCGCCTCCTGCTGCCAATAATTCCATATGAACAATGCCATAAAACCCGCAAAATCAGCTAACATAAATATGCACATACATATTAATTGGCTGTCTCAATGTTGTTAAGATTTGTAGTCAAATTTATGCTGTAATACTTTATGGGAGGCCTAAGAGGGAGCAAAGCAGCTTCTTCCCAAACGATCTGAGGCATATTTACGATGGCAATTGCTACAACATATTCGCTAGTTCCATTTGCTAGTCTACAATTGTCTCGCACAGCATTCACGACTCTCTCAGTCGAAGTCTATAAAAATATTATGCATATGGCCATTAAAGGAATCGCCGGATAGGCAGCGAGCTCTGCCGCTCCAGAAACATGCAGAGCGGCGACAGCATAAATTGTTATGAGTGTTCCGGAACTGCCAGGGGCTGTCTGACTGTCTGGCTGTCTCGCTGTCTGCTTCGATGCCTATCCGTGGCTTCTACTGCTGCTCCTGCCACTCTCTATGAATGATAATAAATTGCAAATTGAACGGAAGCTAATCGCAGGCATATTGTCGAGGCCGTCGGAAGGTCGCCAAAACTTTCTGCAGAAATTATCAGCTGTCAGCCGCTGCCACTGAATATGTTTAGACACATAGGAATTGCGTCTGTGGCAGCTGCAGTTGCAGCTGCAGGTCGAGTAGTTGACTGGGCTCTGCTCCTTTGGGGAGAGGGCCATCAAATGCGCGAGCAGGAGGCACACATTAAGCCAAAAAGCAGTCGTAAACCCCAAGCCTCGACGGTTGGGGGTTTGAGGCAGAGACGTCGCCTTTATTTGCTTTTAATCCAAGTCCAATCAAAATCAAATTGCATTTACGAGCTGCCTTTCAAAGCGCACAATTTTTATGGGAGCCAAACATTTTTACTCGCTACTCCGCTTTTCCGCTCTACTCTCTAAATGAAACGAAAATGCTTTTGAGATTTTCGGGTGGCTTTTCTTTCGTTTTCTTCGCTTGTTCTTTTTTTTTTTTTTTATTATGGACATACAGTGCTTACCGACGTACATATGCGTGGGTATTTATGACTCCATATATGTCAATAATTTTTATGCGCTTCATAAATATGCGTACGTCTTTACGACCAGGGCCTGGCCTCGCCTGGCAGTCAAATCAATTTCAATAGCTACCCTCGAGAGTCGACTGAAATGTCATTTTGGAAAACGTTATTATCGAATCAAATACAAAAAGAATAATGAGACTCGAATGCAGTAAACATATTGCGAATTTGTCTTCTGCACCGCAGGCCAACATGCCACAGACATGTCACAGGACACATGCCAAACATACACACACACACAGACACAGAGGGAGACTAGCCGAGCAGCCTTTGGTGACAGGACAGTTTCCTTTGAAATGTTACTCCTGCATAGGGTTCGCTTCTAAAGGGGTTTCATAGATGCCACAAGCAGCCACTAGCCAAAACGTTTACCAAAGCAAACTTGATGACGGTTATCAAAAAGGCGAATTGTAAAAGGCTCTTATGAAATATATTTCTTATATTTCTCTGTGTGTGTGTGTGTAATTAGATAGGCAAATATTATTTGACATTTAAATTAAGTTTGACTTGGAAATAAATATAAATATATATATATATATATATATTTAAATATATAAAGTGAAACATTTAGCATTCAAAAGAGCAATTAAGCCCCCTTTTACTTGATAAGCTAATATTGACATTTAAATTATGTTTGCCTTGAAAATAAATATTTTTGTGATATATTTAGTATTCTGAACATCTCCAAAACTCACTCACTTTATATCAAATCGTTAACAGAAGCCCCGACTTAAGTTTCATGTGCTTCTTTTTGAAATAAAATCCCATTTGATGTAAAGTCATAAAATATGCATATAAAATGTAAAAATACTTCCCAAAGCTGTTAAATTAATCTATACTCTAAAAATTGTATTTATTTTATTTTATGCTGCCCAATAAACATTATGAAGCCATCAGATTTACGAGACATTTGCGAGTTCTAAGTTTAATGCATCGTTTAGATTGTGACAAATTTGCTCAAACATAATTGAAATCAGTTTCAAGCATGTGAAGTTATGCATCTGCTCAACTAATTAAAGTTCTCTAAGAACTGTTTGTCATTTCTCATAGCGCTCTGCGCTCTGCAGACATTTTATAAAACATATTTCGAGTCTCTAATCTCCGTTGACTACATGCATGCGATGCGTATGCAAATTTCCCATTATTTTGCTGGCTAATTATGAGCAATGGCTTCCTCTTTTCTGCGTTGCTTGTCGGCAACTCTTTCTCATTTGTGTGCGTGTGTGTGTGCTTGTGTCCTGTGTGTTGCATGTGTGTACACTACGTCAGCATAAAGCACTCGAAAACTGTCTAGACGTCTGATGTCTAGGCGTGTTGTTATCCACACTTGTGCGCTGATTCGTGGCCTGCGGCCCCAGTGGATCAACTTGCCAGTTTCCCGTTGCCAGTTGCCATTCACAATTTACCAGCTGCAAGTTGCCAGTTGCCAGACACCGAAAGCAGCGACCGCATTCAAGTGGTTGCCATTTCATTTGCCGAGAAATTGCATATAACAATAATTAAAACCCAGCAGCGACTTGGCTCTGTCTCTTCCATCGCACCTACATTTATTTGGGCTGGCCAAGTAGACCTTAAAACTTAACTCCAAATGACGTACTCAAGTGTGAAATACTGATCTATGCTATCAAAATGAATGTAAGGCAATTCATGAATATATTCAATGAAAAGTAAATATTAGCATATAAGACAAAGAAATAGCAAATGAGCCTGCCCTAAAGATAAGGCAAGGACTCCAACATTTTTTCAGCCTACAGCGAAATTTTTCTATTTAAATGCCGACCCAAAATTAAAAGAGTTTTCTAAGCGAGAGTGTCTGACTAGTAAATACCTAGAGCCGACTAGAAATCTTACTGAAATCTTTAAAAAAAAAAGTTGAGTTCTTCAAACAAAATCGAGAGAGTGACTATTATATATATTCAATCAATTTGAGAGTTTGAGTGCCGACTAGAAAATACCCCTAAACCAAGAAAAAAGTTCTCAGTCAATATCCCTGACATTTCCTTCCTTTGGCATTGAAATAAAAGCTTCTACGGTGTTAAATATGAACAAATTATTGAATGAATGAATGAATAAGAAATAATTATTTTCTGGAAATAATTATTATCTCCTTCCCATATATAAACAGACATATTTACATGTAAACATTTAACTCTATTCAATAGTTTTCAGCTCATTAACTTCTCTCCACCCAACTTACATCTTGTTGCGGTCTACAGCCCTGGGGAATTGCCATCAAATCGAGCTGGAACAGTAAAATAGCTGATCTCGAAGATCTGCTGCTCTGTGCTCTGTGTGCGCTGCGCTCTTGAGTGAGCATCAAATTTCGCATAAATATTGCAAATGCAGTGCATTAAAGCTGCAGTCGAGTCATTTTTGCTGGCAGAGTGCGAAACATTTTCAACTTTATTTAGTTCATTTTATGTGCTGGAGGTGTGGAGGGGGCAGAGGGGGCAGCGACAGTTGCGGGCAGTTGCAGCAGTAGTTGAGTTCATTTTGTTGCCAAATAGCAAATGCAAAAACAGTACTCATAAAAAGCAGCAGCATCAACAGCAACAAAAAGGAGCTGAAAGCGCCTGGCATTTATGCGCTTTGCTGCTGGCAGGACACTGAGTGGAACAGGTCTCCTTCCGTCCGCTCCCTCCTGCCATCCCTCTGCCACTTGCCGAAAAGCAGGCAACAAAAACGCAACAAATGCGGCAACCGTTTCATTTTTGGTGTTTTGCGAGCTTTGGCAATGGCAACTTCATTTGATGAGCCTGCAGCATGGATCCCAGACCCTGAAACCCCATGTGCTAGAGTCATAGAGCACATGTGTGCAGGTTTTTGTGGCAATGGCTGGCGAGGTGGACTGGCTGCATGGCTTCCCTGAATGTGTGTCCATTTGGAGCGCCATAAACGAGGACAAGCCATTTAAAGTTTTTTGTTGCAGGAGCTAAGCTGCCCGAGGACAACTCTAGAGCTCCACCTCCTGCTCTGTCAGTCAAGGGTATACATAAACATTTTGCGGTGCGCTTAATTTCGCATGCATTCGCCGAGTGGCAAAATGAGGCAGCCAAATGAGCACTTAAGAGGTAAACAGAAACCGAATGCGTGCGCGTGTGTGTGTGTGTGTGTGTGTGTGTGTGCTGCGTAGTTACTTGGTGTGTAATGCAGCCTAAATGCGACTCTTGCATAATTAAGCGCAACTACAGTGGGCACTCTCGAGACGGCAACAAATCGACAACAAACGAGCCTCAATTTGATTAACAATGCAATCTGACTACGGCAGCTCGGCTGCAACTCCAAATCAATTATGTCGTAATGCAATTCAATTAAAGTGGCCAAAACTAATGCAGCCCCATATATGCATGCATGTACATATTTATGGCAATGCAATGCGCCTCGCCTCGGCGCTCTGTTAAAATTACAAATGCAAATTAACATTAAGTGACTTGTTTGGCCTGCCTCTGTTCGCATTGTGTAATTACTTGCACAAATTTCATTTAGACATTTAGTTTTAATAATTGAGTTATGCTAACGACACACACACACACACGCACATTGACAACATGGCCCTCCCTCCCCTGCTTCACCACTTCATGTCTGTTAATAATGCGGCATTGATTGCATTTTGCATTGCGTAATTCCTTTGGCTGGCGACATGCTGCACGCCACTTCTATCTGTTGCAATTCTAATGAACTATAATATGTTTAATAGTTTTCTATTTAATCTCCGTCTCCTCCTCTTGAGTGCTCTGCTGATAAACCCATTTATTTCCTCTTCCATTTACTTTAATCAGCCACAAGCGGAACGCGCCAACGCTCGAACTCAGCGAGTTTATCAATCAAATGTTATAAAACTTTGGCTAGAGCATTCATTCTAAAAACTTTGCAGCTTAATGATTTGTAAATATGAAGCAGGAAGAGGCGAGGAAAGGTCCTACAGCCGAAAGCCGAATTCGAAATACTCTTTTCAAGCGAAATCTATGCAATTTGATGTAGAAATATATGAGGTTATATGAGGCTCAGCTTTATTATTCACATATTTGTATTTAGATAAATTTATGCATATTTATATATGGTTTATCCAATTATTATCTGCATAACTGGCTATTCTATTGCTTAAAGATCAATATTTGAAGGCTTTGTCTTTTATATCGCTGCCATAGCTGAGATGGCCAAGCTAAGAGAAATTTGCGATGCGCGATGACAATGAACTGCTGAGCTGTTGCAAGGAAGCTGCTCGAAAGTATGCAGCAAGCGGCAAGTGGCAAGTGGCAAGCGGCAAGTGGCAAGTAGTTGAAGTACTAGTTGCAACTACTTATTTGGCTCATAAGTTCTGTAGCAAAGTTGTTGCTGTTGGAGGAAACGTGATTTTGCTGTCGCTTAAAACTTGGACATAGAAACTTTAAAGCACACTTTTAATGATGACTTCTGTGTCGCTTTTGTGTGTGGCAGCGTCGCGAGCACCTAACATTATTAATTCTTGCGCCAGGTGTTCAGATTGGAACTCAATTTGGTGAGCTTTATTGCAAACTTGGCGTTAACACACTTTGGGCCGGCCTGAATACAGCAAAGAGGCTGATCAAAGTGAAACTGGGACACACAAACGGTAGGAGGTAAGAGACAGCGACAAAGAGAGAGGGAGGAGCACTCACACTCTTTTTCACACACACACACACAGGCACAGTTGGTATTACCTCGGACTACCTCGACCATCGCCAACAGCTTTTCTGCTGTGCGTTCTCAGCTTTTGAGCTAACAGCTTTTGACATTGCATTAACGCCAGTTGGGAACGCGTCGCTGCTCTGCCAGCTTGTCAGCCGCAACAACAGCAACAGCAGCAACAACAGCAGCAGCCGGCAACAACAATCGGTGTCAGGATGAGGGATGAGGGGCGACGCCTGCACAGTTCGTTACTCAATTTGCGGCAAGAAACTTTCATTATGGGCCCTGCCTAACATGTGATTCTCATAAAAGTCGACCCCCAGTCAAACATACGACACACATAGCCCAGCACACGCACACGCACACACACACACACACAGCATACACTCACACACATGCATACACATGCTCCAGCACTTAAATGAAAACGTGTCACTGAGTTTTAATTGCGCGAGCATCAACACAAACACAAACACAAATACAAATACAAATACAGCTGCACGTACACTAAGCACACACACACATATCAAAAGGAACATATATAGAACATTCTTGTTGTTGTTGTTGTTGGCTTTATGTAAGTTTTGTGCGTGGTCAGTGTTTGGATAACGCCTACGCTGTTCAGCTTATCATCACATTCACTTTATGGGTCAAGCATTCGAGACACAGTTTGAAATGCTCTTATACAGTTCAGTGCATGCCAAACTGCTTGGCTTTGCATATATGATATGGTATTTGATTTGATTACAACTGTGTTTTAATACCCTGAACCGATTGAAAATGATTTATTATTATAGTTGGAGTTTGTATTATAGAGTATTATATTTTGACTTAAACAAATGTTTTACATAATTTTATTAATTTCAATTTTATATATATAAAATATATAAATCTATATAATTATATTTTTTAATGTATAAAATTATATATAATAAATATCTGAATTTTATAATGCATATGCTTTATAATGTAATATATATAAAAATAATTTAAAATACATAATATATATGCTCTATATTACATTTTAATATGTTAATTAATATTAAATATTCAAACTTAGCCTTCGATATTTATCGTGTTGACCAACACTGTTTAATTTGAAAAGGACATAGTTCTAGAGATAATATAGGGGGAATGAGGAGATGGAGAGCGAGCTCAGGTGCTATTGTCAGCTAGCTACCTGCGAAACACCTTTCTGCCCCTATTTGTCGGCTACCTAATGAAGTCATTCTAATAATAATGAACAACGTGAGGGCGTGGCAGTGCTGAAAAGGCAGTGCACAGAAACAAAAGGGCAACAGACATTTGACAGGCCGCACTCACCCTCTCCCTCTTTCTCTTTCTCTTTAGCTCTCAGGCAGATGGCGAGACAGAGGCGAAGAGTCTAAAAATAAAGATGCGAAGCATCTGCCACAGCGCAGAGTCAACACAAATGAACTGACGAAATGAAATGTGGCATTTCACATGGAAGCGAGGCAGCCGAGGTGCAACGGCGCGTAACGTGGAAAATAGGTGGAATTGTGCATCAGTTTGGGACATTGGGACACTGGGAGATTGGGACAATGAGACATTGGGATTGGCCCATAGCCGGGCATAAATTTTGATCTAGCTCGAATGCAATTAATTTCGTTAAATCAATAAAAATAACAATTTTTCATTGCATGTGAATGGACAAAAAAAAAAAAAAAAAGGAAAGAAGAAAAAAAAAGCGAGACAGAAACTTTATTTGGCCATGAAAATTTATAGTTGACATTTTATGTTGTATAGTTTTAGCTTTTTGTGGCTTTGCCTCTAATTTATGGCTTAAAACACGACCAACAAACCAAATATTTAGCCACACTAACACACACATACACACATTCGCTGATGCATACACTGAGCGGAAAATTGGATAAATTTTCTCTTGCTACAAGCAATTTGGCTTGAGTATTTTGATATTAATTGAATTCAACTGAATTTTCAAACAGACTTTTAAGTGCCCTTCTATGCCTTACTTAGAAAATTCATATTGATTGACAATTAGGTCTGTAGCATCGGATAACAAATACATTATAATATAAATATATATGAATTTTATTATAAGCGAAATTTGACAAGTTAGAATTCCCTAGCTGGGAGGACTTGACTAGAGGATCCTATTCTCTCTCTCTCTCTCTCTCGGCCTTTGTTTCCTTTTTATCTATATATAACAAACATAGCTCGTAATGGTATACAGGAAAATTATCATATAAATTCTAATATTTGCGTCCATCATTCCATTCATCTTAATTCTAATCCTTGCAGTTAAGTCAAAGCCAGAGGCTTTTAACCAATATTGACTCTTTCAAATATTTCCAAGTGCCTCTTTGATTAACCCACATACTTCTTCTGTGTGTTATCTCTAGCCAACTATAATAGACTTTATTTCAACATAATCTGCTCTTAAACTTGGTTTACATGAAGTCAAGTAGCTAACACTTAATATGGCCAGGCCATATTCTTTTTATGTTTTGGTTTTTGCCTGTGTATCTGAGTATCTAAAGCAGCTGCTGCAATGTTGTTGTTATTTTTTTTATTGTAGTTTTTAAGGAAGCTGGCAACGCAGTGGCATATGGCCCATTCCATGGAGTGAGTGTGTGGTGTGATGCAGGACACTCTGGGGCATGGGGCATGGTGCACGGTGCACGGTGCACGGACACCTATGCATTCTATATTTAAAAGTATGCGCAAACAACTTGAGCGTTTCCTTAATCGCCTCACGTTTCGGCTACAAGTGCTTAGCCGGCGAGTTTACTACAATATGCGTCAACAACAACAACAGCAACAACAACAGCGACAACTACATCACTCCATTGTTGTTGTTGATGGTGGCGTTTGCTCGTTGCTTTCGTTTTAGACGGCACGTGAACTTTTATGCTGCGGTTGTTGCTAACGCTGCCAGCAGCCGTGTGTTGCATGCCCCACACACACACACATATACGTTAATACAGATACAATAGCCGCCCATTGGCCCCCATCGGGCAGCATCTTTGAACGTGAACTATTAGAAAATGTTTACTGGACATGTACATGCAACATGAACCTGCCACCGGCACGGGCCATGTTTTCTTGTCCTCGTGGCATGCAGCAACAACAAAAAATTCTTTGCCAAGCATGAGGCAAGAAATTTAAAAAGACTTTGCCAACAACAGCATAAAAAAGGTGCCAATCAACTGTTCATAGAAAACAGTTTCAAGCCATTTAAATATGTGGCAAGTCCAGTGGAAATATCCAATATGAAAACTATGAGAATCGATTGCAACTGCTGAATTTTGCATTTAAAATCTTTAGCTATGTCTACAGCAGAGGGAGTGAGAGGCAGAGATAGAAGGGGAAAAAAAAATATTAAAGAAGAAAAGAACTGCTCTTAAAATTTTGAATTTCATAATATACTAAATTCATCAAGGTGGATCATATCACAATGATAATTAAAATAATACTAATTATGTTTAACTGATGAGTCACCCAAAATCGTACCATAAAATAAAAGTATAAACTAAAATAAAAGATAATCAGCAGAAACCCATTAAAAATACAATCTATAATTTACCATAAAATAAAAGCTAAACCAGCAGCAGTTCTCTAATAAAAATCATCCATATTTTATAATTTGCATGTTTTATGGCAAATTGCCTTTTAAATTATCTTTTGCTTTCCCATATTTACAGATGTGTAGAAATATTGTAAAATTTATGGTAAAATTCAATTTCGTCTAAAATGTGATTAATGAATCGATTTGTGGACTCTCGACTTTTGGTTTCTCGTGCCGCATAGACAAAGTTTTGAGTTTTGGTTAATGCAAATGACTCAATAAAGCACCTGGAAGCGAATCATACATAATTTAACCGGTTTTTCAATCAGGTGGCTAAGTTTTTTTCTTTCTTTCTTTGTCTGAATGAAATTATGGAACGAGCCAAGAGAAATATGAATTCAACTCGTGGCGAAACTTGATCTGGGGCTTTTGAACTATACGCAGCGGTTTTATTATTGCAACAATATATACTTTTTTTTTTTTTTAAATAAACAAAAAATATGTACAAACTATTAATAATTGCAGCTAGTTAAAATTTATTTTATGTATTTACTTGGGCATTTGCACAAAGCTGCAAAAATGCATTTTTTTTGTTCTTTTCGTATGAATAACAATTGGAAGCGATATTAATATGCAAATGTTGTTGATGCTGCAGAAATGATATTAAAAAAATATATTTAATAAATAAAAATGTACAATGGCAGAGCTCTTTTTCAGTATGTGGCAAAAATAAATGTTTAAAAACAGCTCACGCTCAATAATGACAAAAACGTAAGATAAATAACAAAAGCAATATTGTGGCAAATAAATTACAATTACTTTTTATTGAATATATTTTTTTATTCGATAATTTTTTTTTTTTTGCAGTTTGCGTGTAAATTGAAAAATAATATCAATGCACAGAGTGCAGATTAAATATTATTTATGCCATTTTAAAAATGCTCTCAAGCGCATTGCTCATAAATAAGCAATTAAGAATTAGCAAAACTTCGAACAGACAATTACGATTAATCTGCGGCACAAATCAGGCAAATGCCATTGAAATGTTATCGCCAGTTAATAATTTAAGCGTTAATTGCATAACTGTATAATCGGAGTAAGTTTACCTCGCTTGTGCCGCGCATAGCTCGACGGCTCGTTGGAGGCGCAACAGGGCTGCTCGTAGTAGAAGTTCCATGTGTTTTCATAGTCGCCAGCAATTTGTTGGGCTACGCATGCCAGCAGCAGCAGCGCCAGCAAAGGAATCAATTGCGCTTGCATTCTGGTGCACTTTTTTGGGTGTGGGCACACTGGGCTGCCCAAACCTCAATGGGATTATTACTCTCTTTTTATTGCCTGCCGACAGACATACAGACACACGAGCGGAAAAGAGAGGGGGAGAGTTTGTTGATCCAACTGGCGACCGCTGGCAATTTACTCGCCAAGCCGCACAGAAAAAGTCCTTTTAAATAACTGTTAACACATTTAAGTTGTATTATTTTGAATGTTCGCGAAATATTTTTACACTTGCATTGCAATTTCGATGAAATTGATTTTGCAGCAACAACTGCAGCAGCGGCAGTAGCAGTAGCAAATGGATTTTAAATAAATTTCTTTTCGCTATGCCCAGCAACAATTTCGTTTTGATTAATTATAAATGCAGGCACACACTCACACACATACATATACACATACACATATAGTTTGCATTTTTACAGTTTGGCGCGTTGGTGTGCATTCAATTTTCGAGGCATTTAGCACTCAGCAATTGATATTAAAAAGAATAAAAGAAGGTACACAAAATAAAATATTTAACAGGCGACAAACTGGTTTCAGCTCTGGTACCCACGCATCTGCAGCAACAACAACTGCGACTACAAAGAGCAGGCCGACAAACTCTTCAGCGTTTCCGCCAAGCGATCGGACCAGTGCGAGCGGGAGAGCGCAGCATGTGTGAGAGCGGTGTAACAAACAAACAAGTTGCTCAGCAACAAGGTTGCCAGAGCGTCGGCGCACGGCGTTTTATTTTATTTTTATTTTGTAGATTATGGAAAACAAAAAAGTATTAATCTTATATCGTATATCGAACGCATTCGGCAATTAAACAATTAATTAATATTTTATCAACTGATCCATTTCATTTAAAAACATCTGTGTCGTGTGTGCCACACAATTTATGGCTCTGCCAGCCTCAGATTTACTTGCACTTAATGCAAGATATATATACACATTAACATATGTGTGTGTATAAGTGCAAACAGACACGCTCGCACACATAGGTCAAGATGTATACACACTGTGCTGCTGGCACGGCTTAACAAAAAATCGAATGCAATGTATAAAAATATTATTTTCAATTTGCTTTATGTATGTGTTTCACTTTAAATTTTCATTGTTTGCGTGATTGTATTACAATTGGTCAGCGGCCGAATGCAATTTTTTTATATCACCAATTCACAATAAAGAAAACCAAACAAAGATGAACGCGCAAACTTCACAAATAGACAACAACAAGATCACTGGTTGCGTCGCTGACGAGTGTGACCGAACGTATGAAAGAGAATAATGTGTATTTAAATGAGAGCTCGTACAGCAGAACAAATATACTAGACTATTTCAACTGTGCAGCGGACAAAACCTCATTGATACTTCAAATCAAATTAATTTGATTCAACATTTTTCATTATTGACATTTATTTCTAAATAATTTTATTTTTAGCATTTGCAAATCGGATTTTATTCGCAATGTGCTACTCTGCTTTGAGATGGAACTTCTCAATTAATTATACATTTTTCAAATTCCACATTCAAATGTTTTTGCCCGAAAATGTTTTATTTTTATTTTTGATATAGTAGTATTCACATAATACAATTTTGAATTTAGCTTGTGTGCTTTGAATGTGAATTTATTATTCATTTGCTAAACGCATTGATTCTCGGAATTTGCCGCAGAGCTTTTTCGCTTGGTATTTGTTGGGTTTCCTTTGCTCGATTTGCGGCATCTGGCCACATTTGGAAAGCCCAACGGCAACAGAATGTGGCCGGGCCGGCCAGCGCATAATTCCCAGACGGGGTGGCCCATCGGAATGTTGCGGGACACCTTTCACAGAATCTCAGTTTGAGAGCGGTAGGTTGGTGTGAGACAGCTGCAGGGAGAACAAAGGGCTACTCTGTAACTATTAAGGAAAGGGAGAATGGGCGTCCGGCAACACGTTCTAACACGTTTGCTAGACGACAAAATTGTTTCAAAGCGTAGAGAAGTATGCAAAAATTGCAGCACGCGTGGTCGTCTGGTTGATTTTCCCATTGCATTTGCAGTTTCAATTTTGGAATGCAAACTCGTGCGGAAGTAGTTTGTTTGTGTGTGTACGTGTGAAGCTGGGCAATTTCAAAGCGCCTCTATTGTCATCTCTCTTGCTCAGTCTCTGGCTGTGTGTGCTTAATGCTTGGCGCTCAAAATGTGATTATTTTAAATGCTGCCGACGACGCCGGCGACATAACAATTTTGTGTGCAGCTCAAAATAAAAGTCATTTTGTTAAGCAGACAAACGCACTCAAGGTGAAGCCTGCTTCACCTGCACTCACACACACACACAGTCAAAGGAATATGAGTTGGGTTGTTGTCTGGTCTGCTGCTGAGGTTGCCAGACATCTGTAGTTGCTGTTGTTGCTCTGCTTTCCATTGCATACCTTTGGGCGGCAATTAAAACAGTTTGGCAGTCACAGTTGCTGCAATTGAATTTCTGCTTGAGCTTCAAAGTAAGCGAGTGCCGCTTGTTAAATATATATATATATATATATATATATATATATATATATTTAATTAAAAGCCAAGTCGTTTATGTTTTCATTTTCGCCAAGTGCCTCTTTCACGCTACGCGTGTGTGTTATTTAATACAATCTGCAATTGTCAATGGAACTAGCCTGACTGCTCTGTCACTCAGTTGACTGTCTGTCTTACTGTCTTTTTTTGGGGCTGTCTCTCTCACTCTCTCGCACCGTTTGCCTGTCTGTTTGCCTGCTAATGAGTTTTTGCAGCATCGCCTCGCCTCATTATGCCGTATGCAATGTGCTTGCCTCTCGCTTACTCTTTTGCCATGATACTGTTGAACATTTTGTTAAACACACACACGCACACATCCATACACACACGCACACATCATTTTGAAAGCTGCTTTGATGTCATATCCCGTTTTCCCTTAAAAATCCCAACTTTTTTGGTGTTTTTTGGCAGCTTTTCAAGTGCAGCAATTTTCTCTGCTGCTGTTGGTGTTGCTGTCGTTGCTATTGTCATTGTCATTTGTTTTCGCATACAGCAGCAAAATGTTTCTTTACACAATGTCAACTTTCAACAAAGGACTTTAATTAAGTCCTTAATGACAGCTTAATTTAGCGCACTTCTCGGGGCACACTTTGACACGTACCACAATACAATACAGGGACACATGCTCCACCCGCTATCTCTACGTCTCACTCTCGCGCGCACTCTTTGCCTGTGGCTGTGTGTTTGAATGTCTGTCTCTGTCTCTTTCTCGCTGCTCTGTTAGTTTCTTTGCCTAATTTACATGACCGTTTAATACCCTAAGCTGCTGAAAAAGCATTTTGATGATATCAAATAACAAATAAAAGGAAAGCATAGAAAACTTGATGCTTGAGCAACAACAATGTTGTTTTGCTGTTGTTCTTGTTGTTGGTGTGTTTGTTGTTCGCTGTGGTCACTCAAGCTGTCAGCGGCGAAAGCAACTTTTATGCATTACATAAAAGCAAAAAAAAAAAAAAAAAAAAACCCGTAGAAAGTTGCACAAATAAATAAACTATATAAAAAATAACAACAACAAACAGAGAAGCAATAAAAACCATTTGTTGTGTTGTCGTTGTCGTCCTTTGCTGGTTGCCAGTTGCCAGTTGCTGTTGTTGTGTTTGTTGTTTCTTGTTGTTTGTATGTTTGTTATTGTTGTGCCAAGTTGGCTTACTCAAGTTACTTACAAAGATTTCAATGCACTTTACCCCACAACTTGTTCGCGTACCAAGAAAAGAGAGAAAACATAAAAAATATGGGAGATGGAAAACCTGAGCAGCAACAGGAAAACAACTAAGAGCTGCACAGTCGGGTATGGCTGATTGCGTAATACTCGCTCCTATGCTAACTTATAAGCGTGTTGATTGGCTTTCAAATTTACTGTCATTTTCATTTCGATTTGCTGTTTGAAGTGTGCAGTCTACAGTTGGTCAGTCAGTCAATCAAACAGTTGGTCATTCAATTATCCTGTTTGTTTGTGAGTCAAGCAGTCTGCGAATTACTCAATCAAATACAATGTTCATAACTTCCTTAATCAGCTGGCCAATTGATCGTACAACTAGTTGATCAATCAACCAGTCAGTCAATCACATAGTCATTCATTTTGCTCGTCAGCCAACTATCAATCACTCAGTCATCAATCAAACATGCAGGCAAACCAGCGGACTGCTGGTTGCTCAGTCATTCAAATAATCTTTTTGTCAGTCAATCAATCATTCAGTTATTCAAGCATATATTTAGATCTACATCAAACAAAATTCTACATACAATTCAGAGTTTTTCAGTTTACACAAATATAAAATATTTTTCTGAAATCTATTCAGCATTCTACTAGAATCCAATATACCCGCTTTGCACTCTTCGAACGGGCATTAGCCGCAACAGCAACAACAAATTTGACTTCTGCAAACTGTCAGAGCAAGCAAATGGCACTAAATATTAAGTTTGCCTTTTGCAACTTGACCAAAAGGCAGAAGAAAACGCAAACTGCTTGGGCAGGACTCCAAAACTAATGAAAGCCTTGTGTGTGTGAGTTTGTGCGTGTGTGTGTTTGTGTGCATGTGTGTGTGTGTGTTGGCAAAGTTTTTGCCTTTTGGCTCGACCACAGAGTTTCTCATGAGCTAGTGCAAGCCGTGCTCCATGCGGCACTTATTTCAAGTTCAATTAATTTTAAGTGCGGTGGCCATTGTGTTGCATATGTTTGTTGCTGTTTGTTGTTGTTGTTGTTGTTGTTGCGGTTGCCTGCCTGCTCGCTTGGGTCTTTGTTTGTTTGTTTACTTGCGCTCGCCAGTTTGGGCCAGCGGACATGCAATGTCAGCGCCTGTATTTATGCTATAAATAATGCAACATATTTTGCATAATGACAACTCTCGACGCTCGACGCTCGACGCTCGACTCTCGACCAAATAACATCGAAGCAAATAAACGCGCGTAGGCTGTACAAGTACAGTTAGACGAGAACCTTGTGTTATGCAACCGCAACGCAAAGTTTGGCTAATTGCATGCTGCACACCCACACACACACACACACACACACACATGCTCATGACCCGACTCCCATGACGCATGCCCCTGCTCACTATCCGCTGTCGAATATCCCCCTTCGAGAATATATACCCTGCCCAGCTAACCATTTGGGGTAGTTCTACGCTCAGGCAATCCATCAAATTATCAACTATTGTATAAAGTTAAATATTACGCTCTCGTGCCTATAATTATATAATATGTGTTTATGTTTTTATTAAATATTTAGGCGACAATTATGAGGTAGAGGTAGAACTAGAACTAGAGGGTAGAGCCAGAGGGAGGAGTGAGAGGGTGACAGAGCGGGAATAATTGAAAGTAGGAGAGAGGGGCCGAAGGTGGAGAGCGAGTGAAACAAAAATGAAGAGAACATTACAGAGAGAGAGAAAGATAGAGATAGAGAGCTCTCTAATAGAGAGAGGAGACTCAAAGCTATTGCTTGGAAGGAAGGAATAGAACAGTGGGTAGAATAATGAGGAGAGAGTGAGGGAGGCATAGAAAGAGGAAGGCATCCAGAGAGAGAAGAGGATCGAGAGAGAGCGAGAGAGAGAGAGGGAGAGCGATCAAGCGAGAGTGATAGTGTGAATGACAGCAAGATGGGGAGGGGTAGAGTTAAAGTAGAGGAGAAGTCAGGGGGATTGAGGCTCAAAGATATTGATGGGAGTATGGAAATAGAAAATGGGACAGAACGGCAAAGAGTGAGAAGGAGAGAGAGAGAGAGAGAGAGAGAGAGAGAGAGAGAGAGAGAGAGAGACAGAGTGAGGTAAAGTCATCGAGGTCATTAGCAAGACCGAATAAGAATGACTTAGAATGGGACAAAGCGGGGGATATAAAGACGGGAAGAGATTGTTGACTTTATGAATAAAGTCATCTCCGGATGACCACTTTCCATCACTCCACAGTGTTGCTGTACTTCTACAATTCACTTGCTCTCGTTTCTTAAAGACTTGCAACTCTGGGCAGCCTTTTCTATTTTGCTCTCAAGCAACAATACGGTGCTTTTCAATAAGAGGCCTGCATGCCATCTCGCTCTCTCTCAGCAGGAACCGGAACTTAGTACGGCAACAGACTTATATGTTTGTCTCACTCTCGTTGGGTGCCAATGCTAAGAAGCGTGCAACCAACTTGAGTAATGCCTCAGCTCTAAATTGTAATATATATTTCAGATTATGTAGGTTTCATTCATAAAGACACACTCGTATATATTCCTCATTCAGATCTACATTTAATTTTCTGTAAGGGATATGAAAGTGCTATAAGCTCAATATTGAATAAAAAAAGAGAAAGAGGAATCTCTGTAATTCGTTAAGCGGCCTGCAACTCTGCTTAATGCGCTTTGCAGAATAAACAAAAACGGGCCAAGAGAATTTTTCACAAATTGTTAACAGAGTGAAAAAAGTAAAAAGCACAAATTTATGTAGTTTGCGGTGGGTGTTTATATTTTTGTTGCTTTTGTGTTTCGGTTAAAGTGAAAAGTACAGTCAGCATTCATTTGTATTTATTTATCCAAGGGCTCTCCACTTTTTTTTAAACTCTGCATAAATATTGGTTTAATTGGATGCGGATTTGCGGTGCCTTAAAGTTGCATGCGGAGTGACAGACAGCGCATGCACGCGACAAGGATTAATGTCAGACAACATGACATTTAACGCTGAAGGACTCTCGCACTCTGGCGGCCTATGTCAAGACCAACGCCGGCTCCTGCTAGACACAGTCAAGTTCTACTCGGCGGGGCGACAGCGGCGATAACAACAAAAGTCAGCAGGCAAATCTTGTCTAGCAGCCGTCTAGAGTATCAAAGTGTACAAAGGAACAAGCAACAGACAGAGAAGGGCATAGACTAGCACAGAGAGAGAGAGAGATAGAGACAGAGACAGCGACAGACAGACAGTCTAGCTAGTCGGAACTACGACTGACAGAGCCTAACCCGTATGTATCTAACAAAAGTTTCCTGCACTTTTCATTGCCATGTATGTGTGTGTGTGTGTGTTTGTGTTTGTGTGGTGCATAATTAAAAAAGCATTTGGGTGACGTGGTTCAACTACTTTCGGATTTATATTGTGTCAGTCAATGCAAATTCAGCAGACGGTGTAAAATTCGTTGCATTCGAAATGCGTCGCCAGCTGCCAGCTGCCAGCTGCCGGCTGCCAACGGCTGCAAGTAGGGGAAGAGAGACGGAGAGAGAGAGCAGAGGAAGAAGAGAGAAAAACAAAACAGAAAAATAGAAAAGCGTCACATTGAAAACACACCCACACAATTCTAAAGAATCAACAGACTAGAAGAAGTGTTGGCAAAACTTTCGTGCCACACAGCTGCCTGTTGATGCAATTTTTAGTTGCGGAAAAGGCCAGCTTGCAACAGCCGGTGCGAGAGCTTTAAGTCTACATAATTATAATGAAGAAATTATAGTAAGAAATGTATGAAATATATATTAAATATAAATATATTAAATATATAACACTTTAATATTTATGTAAATTTATTACAATGCATTTAAATATATATATTTTAATATTTGTTATATACCTTTAATATTTATATATAGTTATATTTTGTATATATTTGTATTTTATATATTTTGTACGCAAAAAGGGAATTAATTTAAATGCATTTAATATATATATTATTTTATTATTTAAACAATGATATACAATATATCATATATATATATATATATATATATGATATATTTATTATTTTTTTATTTTATTATTTAAAAAATGATATATTTTAATATCTTAATACAATTTAATACAAAGTGAAAAAAATATATGAAATAAATATATAAATTATGGTAAATCTTGTCAATCAAATGATATAAATTTAAAAAATATATATTTATATGCTGCAAAAATATTTTAATATCAAAATTTAAATATATTTTTTTTAAATATTCAAAAATAAATTTAAGAAATTTTAATCTATAAATATTTTATAATATGACCTACAATACATATGTATTTCACTTTATATTTAATTATATTGCGATATAAAAATATATACATATATTTTTAAATAATAAATTAATACAATACAATTTTTAAATAATAAATTAATTAAATATAATACTCTTTAATAATAATAATAAAAATAATATATATATAGAATTATATGTCCATATATTGTTAAAAAGATTATAAAAACTTGAGTTAATTAAATTTAATTATCGGCGCATATTTTTTAAAAGATTATAATTGGAATTATTATTAAATAAAATTGTGTTGGATGTAAAAAACAAGAGCCTTCAATATTTATTTATTTATTTTTGCTTTGCTAAAAGAAAATAATTGTAATTAATGAAATCTATTGATTTATAGTTTTTTCTTTGTGCAACAAAAAGTTCTGTGCCTTCAGTTCCTCTCTTAACTCTTTTGTGATTTTTGCTTAATTATAAATTGGGAAAATAAATATTTGCACACACTTAAAACAAAGTTCTGCTAAGAGAACTTTGCAATTGTTGTTGTTGTTGTTGTTGTTGCGGCTGCTGCTCGAAGAGTTATCTGTTATTTGTGTTGCTTTCTGCTGGGTTGTGCAATACCTTGGAGCAGTATTTGCTTTGGGTTCTGCTCGCCTGTCAGCGGCAGAGGCAATATTCCAACTTGGCACAAAGGCCAATTTGCTCGGTGCGAGAGCTAAGCAAATTTTAATGAATTTTAGTACATGTGGCAAACTAAAAATGAAAAGTATCAACCGAAGGCCAGCCCAAATATCAAAAGCTGCAGCGGTCGGAGGGCGTGGCGAGCGAGGTCGGTGAGTGGCTAAGGCAGAGAGCTGTCATCTTTGCCAGAGCGAGGCCCCTCCAATGGCTCCCTCCATTTGTCACTTAAGCGCAGATGCCGCAGCCAACACCACAGCCGTCGCTGCTCAAAGGATTCGTCCAGCAGGAGTCTGGGGACGAGCTGAGCCAAAAGCCAAAGACCAACCGCACGCTAACAAGCTGGCAGGCAGTCTGAGCTTGACGGGGGCTTCTTGCCTCCTTGGCCAGCAAAATTAGTTGGCGTTTTGACAGTGGGCGTGGCTGGGGCTCTAGGCTCTAGGTGCTGGGGTAATTGCAACATCAGCAACAACAGCTGAAGTTGAAGTTGCGTAGCTGCCCGGCTGAGCTGGCAGAGCTCGGCAGACGTGTGCATTGCATAGCAGCAGCAACAACAACAGCGACAACAACAACAACAACCTGAAATACACACAGAGATACGCAGATGCTGTGCAACAGCAAAACAATTAACAGATTTCAATATGCAGACAGAGGAAGAGCGAGATGAGGGCCTCGGCTCCCATCTATGCGCACAGACATCTGATGCATAAATCATCTGGCAGAATTTTAATTCCGAATGTCAAACTGACATAACAAAGGCGAAAGGCTCGGCATAGAACACGTTCTGCGTGCCGTTTTTGTGTCTTCGATTTGTGCTCCTGACATTTTGGTATTCAAATTGCCCCGTTTGATGACGTTGCCAGCCTACGTACGGCCAGGTTGCAACGTTAACAATTGCTGTTGTTGTTGTTGCTGCTGCTGTTGTCGGTCCCTATGTCCTTGCCAGGAATAATAATTGAATTTCATAGTTTCAAACATCGAAGCTGTGTAAAAAGTCAGCTGCCGAGAGATACACACATACACATACACACACACACACACACACACATACACATACATGAATGTTGACTGCAAACTACAAAGTTGCCACAAAATGTCCGATTATTAATTTATCAATGTCGCCAGGCTTATTGAAATAGATTTCCGCTCTTGTGAGCCATTTGCATTTCCGTTTCCGTTGCGCAACAAGAGTTCCTGTCGCCCGTCGTATGCTCGCCTCCTGCCCGCTCTTAAATGCAAGCAAACATGTTGACTTGCATTTATGCAAATAACAAACACGCACACACACACACACACACACACACACACACACACACACGCACGCACACATTTATGCTCTCAGAAGTTTATTACATTTGCCCATAATTGATTGAGGAGGCTGCAGCAGAGGATGAGCCAGATCCAGGCAGCTTCATACTTCATTTTCATTATATCAGATTAGAGCTATAGTTTAACATTCAAGTGCTGCATTAGCCAAACATTTGGCATTTAGCATTTGCAATTTCACAATTCGCATTTTTCGAATTGCCAAAAATTGAGCTAGCAATTGAATATTTGCAAATGCTTCAAGTAAGCTTTACTTTTAGTTGCTTATTGTTTTGCATTGAATCATTGTTGTTTTTGTTGTTGTTATTGCCTTGGTAAAGAAGTTTCCGGAATTCCTTTTCGACAGCGAGTCTTGGCATTGTCTGGGCACTTTCAGTTGAGGCAGCAGCAACAATGCGAAAGCCAATGCATCATGAGCAAAGAGATGAGAGTGAAATTATGAAATGACTTCTTCGACTCCTCTACTTCCTCGCCTCCTCTACTTCTTCGACTCCTCTATATACAGAGTGTCTTTTTGGTATTGTGGGCGCCGACAGCGCATTATTAATTGCACAGACTCCAATAGCCAAGGAGTAGCACTTGCTTCTTCTTATTGCCTGCCCGCCCGACCGCCCGACCGTCCGTCCGTCCGCCCGCCTGTCCGTCTATCCGTCTCATTGTCTGTCTGTCTGGCACAAACAATGAACTGTGCCTTTGTTGCCATTAAGTAAGTAGGCTTACTAAGTTGCAGCTGCAGCAACGATTCATTGTTCAATTTTAAGCGCATTACAATTGCTGTAATATATATATATATATATATATACATATGTATATACATATTTATGAGAATATACCCTTTCGCTGAGTCATTTAACTATGTAGGGTTGATGGCAGAAAATAGTGGGAATGAAGGTACTTAAAAAATAATATAAAAATATTGCCATTATTATTGTAATTATTAAATATATATATCATTATATTTGCATAATTTAACTAATATTTAATAATTACCAATATATATAATTAACCGAACTTATTTTTAGTCTAATCCTATGATTGGATTATGATTCAGCTCAGTCTGCAAATAACTTAAGACAGCAGACCATACACTTCTGGAAATCATAAATGAGAAATACGGGCTGTGTACTTATGACAAGCACTGTGAATCATCTCTGTGACCAGCGTAACTTTCGAATGAGCCACAGTCATTAGAATTAACGGCGAAAATGTATTGGGAGCCGGACTAGAGAGAATATAAGGTCTGTCCATATCCGACGAACCCATGCGACAACCCTATAAGGTGGCCCATACTTAACGGAAAAATGTTATCTTTTGTTCTTGTCAAAGAAAAATGATGCAGACGCCACCTTTACTTTATTTTAATATAAATAAAGTATTCAAATCAGCAATAAAACTTTTTTTTGTTTTTTATTATGAATTAGTTTATTTTATTTATTATTTTTTTGTTATTTGTTATAAACTGATAAACTGTATGATAAATTTTATATTTTTACACATTTAGTATTTAATTTAATTTAATTTAAGGGCAAGTCCCTTAGATAAGGGATAAAGTGCAGTCATTGCACATGTAAATATATATTTGATGCACATTTTTTGCATGCGTATTACTTAGACTTTATTCTGCTTCAATATTTTAAAGCTCTCCAGTTGAACTCTGCTACGTCGCCAAAGTATATATGAAATATGAACCTCTGGCAGCTAGCTGCTTTAAGTCACATTTTTGTAGCATACTTGCGAGCGCCCTGACAGGAGTCGGGGAAGAGGTTAAGAGACAGCTGGGCAGACAAAGGAAGAGAACGAGAGTGAGAGAGTGAATGAGTGAGTGAGCTAGCTATATACTCAACACACGGCACTCGAGTCAAGTGCAAATCAGCAATGGAGCGACGAGTGTGTAAGTCATTTGGCATTTTCAATTTGGCTTTAACTACAGGCGACTCGGTCGACAAGGTGAAGTTGACCAGAAGAACACAGCCCTGCTAGTATCATTCGTTGAGAGCCCAACAAACCCATGGAAACTTTTGGTGGCACATGCCAACATCACTTGGGGCGCTGTTGTATGGCCAATGGCTACTTGAGTTCACTCAGTGCACTTGTTTTAGTTGTCCATTATGCGCTTCTATGCATCCCACAGCCACATGTAATTGCACTTAAGAGAAGTTTTGCCTGCTTAAAATCTGGCCACCGAGCCCCACTCAGAATTCACATATATATAGTTTTTGATATATGTGCAGTGATATGTATATATATATTTGGAAAATAAGCCTTTTTGTTGCTTGGTTTCGGTTGGGTGCGACTCGTTCCGCCTTGCCAGCTGCCACTTGGGAGCGCATACCCACATGCCTCTGCAATTGACGTGCTAACCGACTCCCCTCTCTCTCTCTTCCGTTCTCTCTGTGGGTGTGTGTGTGTGCTCGAGTGTGTATCAGTGTGCGTGCGTGTGTGTTTGAGTATCTTCAAATGATATCTGCCTGCGCCCCTTCTAGCTCATTTGCCTCGAATTGAGTATGCAACGAATGCTACGATTGCTACGATTGCTACTCTAATTTTCCGTTTACTCCTCTGCCTCTGCCTCTATCTCTGTCTCGACTGCCGCCTCCTGCTGCTGCAACATACGCTTTGCATATGTCCGTTCTTTGTCCAATTGTTGTTGCTGTTGTCTGTTTGCTTGGTGTTGATTCCCCAGTGTGTTTGTCTATTGTTATTGCTCTTGCCTAGCATTTTACATCAAACTCTAGTGTGTCGAGCTGTCTCTCTTTCTCATCGTCTCTCTACCCCTCTCACCCTCTCTCCTCTCGTTAGCTGTCTGCCTGTCTCTTTGTTTATTTGGCGTATTTGTTACCAGCGCACGGATGCAACTTTTTGGGGCGCTCTTATGCAAAATGCATGTACGAGTTTGTCTAAACTTTGTACTCCCAGCACTCCTCTTAGCATACCATTTCTTGGCTCAGCCATTCAAGTGTAGAGATCGTGCTTTAAGATAATATCATAATAGTAGTAATATAACAAAATGCTGATGGCATTCGCTCGCAGCTGCTGCTGCGCAAATATGACAGCTAAAAAATTAATTATGTGGGCCACAATTTGACCGTCAGCGCTAAAAAGTTGAAATCGAAAAACGTGAGTTTCTTTGAAGTGCGGACAGAGCACGGCACACGGCTGTCCAGGGCTGGCCATGGCTGGGGGTGGCACGGCACGGGCCGCACAGCTGGCGGCCATCTGAAAGTTATTTTATTTCCTACCTGAAATTCGCACCGCGGGCTAAACAAACTTCCTTTGCAACAACAACAACACAAACAACAGCCGCAGCAGCAACAGCTTTTTATATTACATTCAAATTTCGTCTATTTTAAGCTCTAATTATGACGCTATAACTGAGCTACTTAATGAGCTAAATCTCTATTATAAATATATCAAATAATCTGGTTTAAATTGAGTGATATTGATATAAGAACATTGAATAGGAATAAAGATTGATATAAGATACGAAGATTGATATAAGATATACATATGCTTGATGCTTAATTTATTAAATTAAAATTAAGTATTAAAACATATACATATGACAAAAATAAAAATAAAATAGTGAAGAGAGAAATTTATACAAAAATTAATAAATAATAAATCATAAATCATAAATCATAAATAATAAATAAAAAATAATAAATAATAAATAATAAATAATATATAATAAATAATAAATAATAAATAATAAATAATATATAATAAATAATAAATAATAAATAATAAATAATAAATAATAAATAATAAATAATAAATAATAAATAAAGAAAAAAATTATATAAATATAAAATAAATATAAATATATGTATATATTGTATAAACATATTTTTATATATATTACTTTTCGAAACAATTATAGATTGTCATTATAGACAAGACAAAGTCTGAACTCTAGCAGTAAAAAGTATTTGGACACTCAAGAATTTATATTTAATATAATATATAAAAAATAGTATACAACTCATAATATAATTGATAATAAAAATATAAAGAAGTTAAGGCGGATGAGAAGCAAATTTACATAACTAGTTTGACTCAGTTTGTTAAATTCAGAGAAGTCACAAGAACTCATGATTCATATAAAGTTAGATATAAGCCTGCTCACATCAGCAAGTGTAAATCATGAGCAGAGGAAGAGAGAGAGAGAGAGTGAGCTATATGCATGCCAAAAATAGTAATATTAACTCATACATCTATGATGCCCTAGAAGTCATAGCAAGACACAACTTAAATAAGTCCTTGACACTCTTCCCAATTATCTACTGAAAGCTTAACTAGTGCTAAATAAACGAAAATAAATATATTATATATTTTTGAGGTTTAGCTACTTTTGCAAAAATAACAGCAAAATTGAAAAGAGAAGAGAATCGTGAATACACTTTCGGCTCTGGCTCTGGGTTTGGCTCTGGCTCTGGCTCTGGCTCTGGCTCTGGCTGGAGGATATGGAAAATGCTCGCTAACGCAATTAAGTGGCGCGCAGTGAAAAACGAATGATAAGTAAACATGACAAGGCTTTTAAGTTTATTGCGCCAGCCAGCTCTCATTTGGCTCATAAGTTGATGGGCGAAAAGGGAAAGGGGAGAGCGGGAGAGCGGGAGAGAGAGAGAGCGCGCAAGGACATTTAGCTACGTGAAACGGACGTGTGTCCTCCCCAGGCCAGGCGTGTGTCGTGCCTGTGCTCCTATGCATAAGGGTGCACTAACACATCATCTTTTTCTGGTTTGTTTTTCCCCCCAGATGCTGGGGATTTTTGTACTGCCAGCAGGGGGAGAGCAGGAGCAGGGAAATTGTGCACTTACTGTCACTTTTCATATGCAAAGCACTTTGTGTCTGTGCCGCTAATTTAATAATGTGCAGCAATTTTGCCCCAGCCGAGCAGACAGTCCAAAATTGTTGCGGGCTGTCCGACCTGTGTTACAAAGTGTCCAATTAAATGATTTAAACACTCTGGCAGGGGGAGGGAGGGGGACAGCCAGAGCCACCTGGCTGCAGTCAGAGCCATCTACACCCTCAGCCAGCCAGCTCCAGCTCTAGCTCCATTTGCGATTTTTCACAGTCAGTGCATTTAGCAATAAATATCCAAAATTGCAATTGGCAAACACACACACTCACACACAAACTATTTGGCAAGCATTTGCGCAGCGGAAGTTGTGAAAAATCGTTGACAAGCGACAAAACACTTGACAGCGTCAGCAGCCCAAGGAAAAGCACCAAAAATCGAGCCAAAAAATGCCAGGAAAAAAAATAGAAAAAAAAAAAACAACCAAAGCCAGCCAAACCCAGGCAAAGGCAGCAAAAACAAAAAAAATAAAAATAAAAATAGCAGAACGTGTAAAAATTTGTGGTGCAAGCAAAGCCCAAAAAGGTGCAAAAAATGTGTGCGTGTGTGTGTGTGTGTGTAAATGTGCAATCAAATGAAAGAAAACCAATAATCGAAAAAAATGCCAATGCAGCGCACACGACTTAGGAATTATTGGCCAGAATGCTGGAAGCCAGGCAGCAAGGCCAGGGGGGGTCTGAGGGGGTTTGGGCCAACAATTGCAGTCAGGCAAGAAAATGCACTAAATAAAACATGAAATAGCTGAAAATCGGGCATGTGAGCAAAGGCACGTGGCAGGTGAGTGTGACTTGAGGGTGTGCGTGTGTGTGTGTTTGCGTGTGTGTGTGTGTGCGACAGGAATTTTTTAGCTATAAATTGTTGTCACATTGTTGTAGGAGCAGCAAACACTATGAACGATAAATCAACTTGAGTAGCGAAAATTGCTAACAAAAGAGCGAATCTTCAGTCAAAGAGAGAGAGAGAGAAAGAGAGAGAGAAAGAGAGAGAGAGAGACAGTGTGATAAGACGAGAGAAAGTTCAATTTTCAGATTGCCCAGTTCCGGTTAGAGCTGCGAGTCAAAATGTCACAATGCCAAAATATTAATCATCATTATTTCAATAAACATTTATTAACATGGACTTTGCATTAGCACATAATGTATTTTCTGTCTTTGACCTTTTCCCGAATGGTGGCCAGAAAAAGGGACAAGCTCCCACACACACACACACACACACAGACATAGACAGCTAAACCACATTTTCAATTCGCCACAGGATGGTAAAGTCAAAGGACGCAGCTAACCAACGCCCATCCTTCAACCCTGTCACAGGGCATGCCCTGGCCGTTTGTCTTTGTTGCGCTGCCTCTGTCAGTGGTTAGTCCCAGCTCTCCAGCTCTCTCACTCTCCCTCTACCCCCCCTGTGTGTGTGGAGCATCCTTTGGCCTGAATTGCTCTGTTCATTCAGTTTCAGTCATTTGTCTTTTGTCATATTAATAATTCCCTTTTATTATTTGTACCATTACAAACACCAATCTATGTATATATGTATTTACATTATATATCTAAGGCCACCCCATCATTATTCGACATTTATAATTTCTCGCTGCTGTAAAAGGTGCGTAACGGACACCTTCTGCAGCTCTTCATTTCATTTCATTTGGTTTTTTTTTCTGCTTCGCGCTGCTCATTAATAATAATAAGTATAAGAGGGCGACCCTTCCGTCATTTGACTGTCAATCTCCAAGCGCCAGTCCTCCCCAAGTGCCCACTCCCCTCTCTCCCTCACTCTCTCTCTCTCTCTCTTTGGCATTCTGCTGCTTAAACAATAACTCACTTAATGCCCTTTATGCTCATTTCGGTTTCATCTTTAAAGTTAATCATCTCAAGCATAGTGGAGTGGTCCGTGCTTCTTTCTCCTCTTCCATCCCCTTCCATTCTCATTTTTTAATACACACTCATAGATCATTAATATAAATTCCACAACGACGTCAAGCAATATTAATGCGCTGCATTGGTCGGCACAGAAAATGCTGTCAGGCCAAGTCAAGTGTTTGCCAGCCATTTTCCGACCATTTCCCCACCACTTAACCGTTGAATGAAAACTGCAAAATTGAGCAGGATTTTTCACACTTGCCAGCGTGTTTATTGTTTTCTTTTTCTAAATATTTAAATTTGTCTTATTTGTTTTTTCTTTTTGATGAGTTTCATTTGAGTGAGAAATTCGAAACATTTTTATGTTAGTTTTTTTTTTTTTTTAATTTATTTGAGAACTAAAAACATAAAAATTGTATATGAAAATATATAAAATATGTAATAATATAACATATATAATAATATATACATATATAATATATATTTATGTTATCTGTTCAAACTTCAATATGCGAACGGCTGCACATCGCGAATTTTCCGATTGTATTCAAAGAAAGGAGCTTCTATTGAGTAGAGTAATACATGGACAACACTCGTTATCAATGCGCCAAGCAAATCCACATATATACTCAGATTATTATCGACATTCTCTAAATCCCTGTAGCGCACTCATCAGAGTGCAGCAGAGGCTACCGTAACAGCCCCATCAAGTTCGTCGAGCGGCTCTGAGCATCGCATACCTCGTACAACAAATTGAGCATAAATCGTTGCCTCTTCTTCAGCAACTTCAGAAGTGAAGAGAGTAGTGAAAGAATGCAGTTGCAAGAGCCGAGCCGAGCTGAGCCGAGTTGAGTTCGTTCTCATCCTCCTTACCTGCAGGAGAACTCTGAGCAAACACGCTTACAGATATAGAAGACTGCTTAGTCAAGCTCTATGCATTTTTATATTTCTATTTTTAATTTTTTAAATTTATTTGCGAATAATTAATATAGGCACTTGCAAATTATTTTATATTTATTTATTTATTTAATTTTTTTATTATTATGAAGTGCAGAATTTGTGTATAATTTGTCTACTTCTTATTAATTCAAAGCCAACAAATTTGAAGCTGGGCAATCGTGTTTACAATTATTATTAAACTAATACAGACTACCACTACTGTGACTTTCGAAAACAGAAACTCTTTCAGCATTCATACATTAATGTTCAGAACAAGTTCAGTTTCTGAATACACTCGTCATAAATCATTTCCATTTTCAATTTTCAACTGCGCATGAATACAAGTTGGGCAATAATCTTTGTTTGATCTGCATTGTCTGACATGAAACTTATAACTGAAAATCTAAACTTTAAGTTTATGGCTCTACACACACAGACTAAGCCCCCACCCACCCACACACGCACACTCACGCACGCACACACACTTGAACAAGTAAAACTTTAACGAATTTTCATTGTTCAGCATTTGCATTGTTGCAGGAGAGCTGCTGAGGCAAGTGCGAAACATTTCAACTCGCTTGCAGTTGGCAGCTTGTTAAATGTTTTCAACAGCAAGCAAAAATGAGAAATCTTGAGAACGAGACTTGTTTGCCACATGGAAAAACCAGGCACCACAAAAGAAGTTATGTGAGCGTTTATTTGATTAGCCTGGCCGGGACAAGTTGTCTAATTCAAATCAAAATCATGCCACACACTCAGCAGTCAAGTGGCATCAAGACGAGGAGCCCTGCACACAACTCAAGCCAAATGATTTGCAATTATTATTGTTTAATAAGTGCATAAGCCGACACTTATCCGACCCAAAGGACACAGTTGCGGCTGTGCTTGAAACTTCGAAACAGAGGGAAGCCAACAAAAGATGTATATATGTATATATAGTCGTATCTGGGGGTAACTCAAATTATCATAAGATGGCAGCCGCACCAAGACCCAAGACCTAAAGCCCAAAACCCAAAACCCAATCCCCGCCGCAGCCTCGAGCAAAGCCTCGCCAATTGTTGCTGTTGGAGCGAATCGAGCGGCATAAATCCAGGGCGGCGGCATCTCTTTGCAAAGGGGCCCCAATGATAAATTGACAAATTTATTTGGGTCAAAGCGTGGCGCATTCATCATAATTTCGCTTTCTGGCCTAATTCGGCCAGCTGGGCAGGAAAATTGAAAATTTTTAGCCACTGCCAAGGCTCGTGCCTCCTCCTGTCTAATGGAGTCGGTTAGGAGACGAATGCTAACAAGCATCGTGGGCTGACACTTTTGGCTAATGCACTTATAATGAGCTTAAGTTACACAAATGCCAAGACTCGACTCGCCAGGACGAGTCGACTTGAGCTAGAGGCGGGTCCAAGTGCTGCTGCCCTCGCCTCCTGGCCGAATAATCATTTGCATAATTAATATTGATGTACTTGTGCTGGAGTCATTGTTTATTTATTAGCCGACTGCCAATTGAGCTACATTCACCTGATTGAAGTTTGCCAAGGCGCAAGCTTGCATTATGAATAGACATCGAGTATCTGCAGCCGGAGCGTTGCCTGGACAGGCATTTATGAATAATCCAAATGAATTGCCAGAGCTGATACGCCGAGACGAGGCACGAGCAGCACAGAAGTATCCATTTCACTCCTTCGGCTACATAATTGCACAATTTCCAAATACACTCAATTGTAAATGCATTTTCGGCCAATTTCGGCAGCATTCGAACACTTGCCATGGATACGAAGCCAATCAATTATCGGCAGCAATACCAAACATTAAGCGTATCACAAAGGGTATACAAGTAATTAATATGCTCTACTAAGAGAGATGGAGAGAGAGAGAGAGAGAGAGAGAGAGAGAGAGGCGTAAAGAGTGAGATAGTGATGGGAGCAGCTAACTCCATTTCGCATTGCTTGATGTGCGCAATTGTCGAGAATTTCTATAAAGTTATTCATAAGAATCAATAGTTAAAATTAATAATTATTAACAAGAATCAATTTACAGGCATAGAAAGCAAAACCATTTAAATTCAATTATTTGTGAATATATAATTAAATTATAAATATATTTAGATTTAAGAGTCTAAATATACTCCGTAATTTTAATTTAATTTTAAAATAAATGATATTGATAAATAAATGATATAATGATATTTCAGAATATATTAAATATTTGTTATATTACGTTGAATTAAACTTAAAAATAAAGGATAAATTGTAATATTATATGATAAATTGAATATTAATTTATATAATTTATTTATTATTTCATCTCCACTTAGGCAAAAATCAGACCGTTTTCATATTTTCGTAGGTTTTTTCTTTTTATTTTTAAATTTATAAGCAGAGCTCGCATTTTTCTCTCCTCAACATCTCAAAATCATTCATCGATAAGTTGTTGTTGTTTTTTTTTTTTATATAAATAATTACAAAAAATTGTGTATATTTTTATATTTGACGTATGCATTAAAAAATTCATATTTGCTTTATTTAAAGCTGAATAATAAAAAAAATATAAATAAAGAAAGGCAATATTTAACATTGAATTTAATAAATTTTAAATTTATTTAATAAATTAATTATTATTATTATAATAAATAAATGCAATATTTGACATTAAATTTATTTATTTATTTATTTAATAAATAAATGTAATATTTGACATGAAATTTATTTATTTATTTATTTAAGGGATATTGACATTCACGGCGTCAACCAGCCTACAGTACCGAGAATTATTCAAATAGAAACCACCAACCCGATGGGGGTATTATTAGATGATAATATCAAACCGATAAACAGAGCTTTAAAATTATTGTTCCATATACAATTTAGGATTCAAATGTGCTTAGACTTATCATTTTCTATAGATCTATGACGTTTGAATTAAAAAGGTGATATATATGATTATAATATTAAAAGTGAAATAACTAAATCTATAATATATAAAAGGTAAAAATCTTGAGCACAGAAATCTCAGATGCTTGATCGAAATTTGCGCTTTGCAGCGCAACAATTGGTATTTGATTTCGATTTGTAATGAAATCAGGAAAATGTGTATTTAAATGTTGTTTTCTTGCCGTTATCTATTTGGTGCATCCGTAAGGAATAAACAGTTATTCAAATAGAATATCAACTGTCCAGGCATACAAAACATACTCAACTCGCTCTGTAAATTGTGTTTATCTTCAAGTGCTGTTGATTATAAAATAGTTGACACAGTTGCGAATGACAAGTTGCAGGATTATGCTGTGACCCATTTAGTGTCTATGGGCAGACAGACATCGGGTATATATATAGAGAAAGAGTGTTCGCTATGTGAAGTTTATTCTGTGATTTTTCTTCTCTTTTTTGCTCTGCTTTGTTTTCTTTTGCCCAAGCCCGAGCATTTGGCCAATCAGCCATGAAGCAGGTGGCAGCAACGCCACAATGCCCAGGCGAACATCGAACCTATTGTGTTGGCCAGCATGTTGTAAGATGCAATGCAGAGAGAGAGAGGGACTGAGAGGGGAAGGAGGGGCCTGCACTTGTAGCGTTTGTTTTTGTAATCACACTTGGCCACACTTACCTGGTGACAGCTCCTCGGTAATCCCTTGAATAGTGCGCGTGAACAGTGTCAACATGAGGACGATGGCAAGCCGCAGCCATTGACGTTGCTGCCACACATTGTGTGGCATATGCTGCAGTTGCTTCTGCTGCTGCTGCTGCTGCTGCTGCTGTTGCGCCTGTCGAGTGCGACTTGTTTGCATTGCTCCTGTCACTGTTTGCGCCCTTTAATGTGTATATCAGTGTGTGCGTGTGTGTCCTTGAGCTGTAAAGAGAAAGCAGAAGATGACAAGGCTGTAGAATGTACATTGCCAAAGAAGCAATCACGCCCTTGCTATTAGCCAAAAGCCCTGCTGCTGCTGCCCATTGCCAACTTGTGCTCAACATTTGTTGGGCAATTTGCCGCGCGAAATGAAGTCGAACCATTAATATTTTCAGCGCTACATATTGACAGCGTCGTCGTCTCTGTCTGACGCGCACGGGGAAAAACAAAAAATCAGTCGGGCCACGCCCACGCGCTGAGCTATCATTCACAGTGGCCCGTGCGCCGCAAAGTATGCAACGTCATGCGGTGCGCTGCGTTTCATCAGGAGAGCGAAAAGCAGCCAAAGTCTGGGCCTGGGCCTGGACCTGGACCTGAGCCTGGGACTGGGCAGCCGGGCAGCCGGGCAACTGACAACTGGCAACATCACCGTTAGCCATGCTCGTGGGCGCGCCGAGGCTTCACGTCAAACACATTCATCACGAGTGCCAGAGTGACAGATGGCAAATGCGCCTACAGCTCGTTTGTTGCCCGATCTGCAGAGGCTAGCGCCAGCGACAGAGCCGGAGCCAGAGCCAGAGCCGGAGCGAGTCCTCGCAAGGGCAAAAGGACAAATGAAAATTTTCCAATTATTGCAGACACTCGTTGAACTCTCTAGCAGCAGCAGCCGCAACGTAAATTGAACGCTTTAAACTGCCGCATTATTCAGGCGCGCCTTGTCGAAATTCTGCAGCCGAATTTGAGCAGAACGCAAATCATTTGTCAACGCTTAGAGATTTAACCAAGTGCAGCGCAGCGCAGCTCAGCTCAGCTCAGTTAACGAATTTCCAGTTGCCTTGCCTTTGCTCTCGTTCAGTGACGCGGCAGTTGATCAAAAACGCATTTGGAGTATGCGTCAGCGGCAGCAGGCACGATTTTAATAAACGTAATGTGTGGCCACATGTGCGAGTGACATGATTTGGCATTATCCTGCATACACTATGTGTAACGTCGGGGCAACGAAAGTAAAACATATTGCCAAGCGCCAACGGGTCAGGCTGGGATTTTGATAAATTTATTTTAGAAATTCGCTTTTCAGTGTGCCACCCCCCCACGCACACACCCATACACACTCACAGCATATGCTGTGTAATTACACACATGCATGTAGCTGGCTTCCAGAGCGCATATTGATTGAATTTCAGCTTGGGCCAGAGCTTGGCGTCTGCGGCAACATATGCTGTATCATAGCAAGGCGCATAAAGGCCACTTTCAATTTCACAAACTACTCCAAGCTTTCGCTAATATCGAATGTTGAGCGCTCCTTTGTTTAGCAGCTCTAAAGCCACGTGTGCGTGTGTGTGGCAAGTTTTACGAGCGCCTGTTAACCGCTGGTATTTACACTAAGTCTAATGAAATGTTTAACAAGCACTTTGCTGTGCGCAAATCCCAATGACCCATAATATTAGCATAAAATCACTTGGCTGCCGGTTGGGGCACCGCCTCGCCTAGCCTCATAAATAGTTGGCGTCCCTCTGTGTATGTGTGTGCGTGTATGTGTAACTACTTGCTTAGTCTGCTGGCGTTGCACGATACGCTGGAGGGTCTTAGGCAAAATGTACATTTAAATTGCGCACTTTAAAGTTTTTGGACGAGCGTGAAAGGCTTAACGAAGCGATCCAAGACTCGCTATACATTATACATATATACAGACACATATACATATAGATTTGTATGGCAGCTGGCCTATGCTTCGACTTGCCAGGGTGTTGCTGTATTTTCCCAATTTTGGGAGCATAAATTTTTATGTTGGTCATACTTTATTTGCTGCTGGGCGCACTGGGCGCTGTTTGTTTCCACAAAATAAATTACATTAAAATTCTAAGCCATCAGCGCGCGCTGTGGAAATTTATTTTTGCACATTATCCGCTTGCCGCAAATTGTATTTATTCCGCAACGCTCGCAGCTCTCGGCCACCAAAATAACGAAAAATAACAGAAGAAAAAAATAAATATATAAAAATAAACAAAAAAAAGGAAAAACAACAACAACTGCTCTGTGGCAATCTCAATTGCTCTTGTTGTTGTTGTTGTCGTTGTTGTTGTTGTCTACTGACCAAAGTTGTAAAGTATCCTTCAAGGCAATTAGTTTATTTGTACAATTTCATTTCATTTAGGCTGCTGGAATTTTAATGCGTTTCATTAAGTTTCTGCGTAAATTTTACATTTTATATATGAATCAGGCATGCCCACATGCCCTCACCCACTGCCTGCCAAAAGCTGACCCACAACAATTACTTAAGTTTGGACATGTTGGAAATTACAAAGTTTTTATGTACCGTACATAAGTCAGCTCTTGGCTTAAAGCAACACTAAATGCCATATGTTGGCGGTACTGAATACATTAAAATATTTTAGCTAACAATAATAAAAGTTTAAGGACATACATTTTTTCTATAGAAATTTAGACTCCAAGAGAATTAAGAATCGCATTATATTCAGGGGCTTCTCAATATTATTAAATAGATATTTGTAGTAACAAATATTTTGTATTATTTGTTTATTTATTTATTTATTTCAAATAAAAATGTTTGTGAATAAAAGGAGTAAAATAATAATAACAATAACTACATTAAATTTAGAAAAAATAATTATTGCTTAAGAAAATAAAATTCAAATAAATTAACATTTATTTCAAAATATTCACTACATTAAAATATTATTTTTAATATTAAAATCTACTAAATTATTTATTTTTTATAAAATTTTGTGATCATAGGCAAAAAAAAAAAAAAATAAATAAATAAAATAAAATATAATAAAAAAAAAAAATAAATAAATAAATAAAAAATTAATAAACAAATATAAATTCATAAACAAAAATAAATATATTAAAAACTTTTATTCCATTTCTATGACAAGTAAATGTTGTTATTATTATTAATTTTATATTCATTTGACTTTGTATTGAAAACCCATATAAATAATATTTTACATGATTTATAAAAAAAAATATTTGTCTAAAAATTTCTTTACAGATAAACATCGGTGCTTTAAAATTAAAAAAAAAAAAACTCTTAACAATGAAATTAAATACGTTATACATACGGATATGTTATATAAAACTATATATATTTATACTATATATACAAAATAAATAATTATTAAACATATTTATATTTTTTATATTTGTCGTAAATTTTGTATTTAAGCATGCCATTTTTTATTAATATTCCCAATAATCATATACCATATATGTACATATGTTATAATATTTTGTATATTTTATTCAAAGCCTTTAATTTTTCCATTTGTAAGAAGTCAATAAATGTTTTCCCTAATATAAAAGTCTTGCTAACTGACGTTCGTATAGATGGCTTACATTTCATCTACAAGAATGTTATTTATACTGGCTACCAGCTAACGCGCACACACACACACACACACACACACATACACACATACGTATGTGCGCACACACACACATGGAGGCAATATTTTTGCATGACTTGCAGAGAGTTTTGGAAGGAAATTCATTTAATAACCAAGTGAGACTTACTCGAACGCAGTTCTTAATATTATATTTGAATATAATAGCCCCTTAAAGACTCAGGCAAGGCATTTTTCAGCAATGTTTTGGAAGTGACAGCAAAAAAATGTAAACACAATATTGTATGATACACAAATAGAAAATCCACAAAGAGACGCGTTGAGCGCGCCGAGCGTCTCTCTGGGCGCTGGGTCCGGGCGAGGAGGACCGATTCGAGCACTGCAAACACTTTTAGCCAGGTTTTTTCATAGTTCACGCATACAGCAACAGCTGAAGTTCAATAATTTTGCAATTTCGCAAGGTTTTCGTTGGATTTTACTTAAAATTAATATGCACGAAAAATTCACAACCGCACTAATTTCGTTGACAGACAGAGAAGTCAAGTTGCGCTCTCAGTGGCGTTTGCCGTTCCATTCCGCAACGTTTCGCCTGGCGAGAGAGCGCGAGAGCGCAACGCAGCTGTTCCTAGGCGAATGTCCTGGGACGCAGCGTCCTGCCGGGGGTGGGTAGTGGTATTTGCCAACTGTCAAACTGACAGCTGACCTGAGGGCCTGTGTATATGTGCATATGTGTCAGTGCGCAGGCGCTGCTCTCGCATCCTGTTCCATTTGCCACTCGTTTGCGACTGCCAAGGGTTGCTGCTGCCTGCCTCACACCCCAGCCAAACATCTTCGATACCGACAATTACCTGGAGAATTGGCATTAGCCCATTTTCGTTGCGTTATAAATTGCGATTGTCACTTTGGAGCATTTGAGCGCAGACCGTATGCTGGTGGTGCGACGACTGCTGATGGGATCGGTGGTGTAGCTGCTGTGACTCCGACTCCTGCTATTGCACATTTGGCCTGCAGGGTGTCTGCTGGTGCTGCTGTGACTTTCATTTCGTTCGATTACCAGAACACACACTCAACCACTCCCTCCTCCCCTCCTCCCCTCCCCCCTCTCTCTCCCTTATGACCCTTCTACTCTGCTTATGCAATTACATTTAAGTTTTGGTGTGCCAGGCATCTGAAACTGGGGGCGGAGCAGGGCTGCGTTGCCTGTGACATGGAATTAATTTTCGATTTTATTGTCAGTTTGTCAACTGCTTAGTCGAAGATGCCAATGCGTCTGACTTTGATTTAATTGAAAATGCATGAATATGCAATTTTTAGCAGCTCGAAGCTCGTAAAAGCCAGCTTTTATTGCCCGGCTCGTTGGAACGTTGAAGCACTCAAAATATTATGTTGATGGTATGCCTGGAGAGGTCAACTTACCCTTGATCCACCTGACTTGATATTGTTGACTGATATTTTCCCCCCACCTATTCACAATACGTATTCACATTCAAACATACACGCGCATTATTTTATTATTTTAAATAAATAAATAAATGTGTATATATTTTATATATTTTTATATGCATTTTCCAAACACCGTTTCTACACACCGCCCAAACCACCAGCATGTGGGAGAAATTTGTAAAGTGCCTGGGCAAGGGCAAGGGCACGAAGGATAAGGATTGCGGCATTGAGCTCGCCGAGCTATTTCAGCGAGTGCCGCCCAATCAGCGCAAGCAGTTCAAGCAGTTTGCCAAGCTGACCAATGAATACAAATCGTAAGTGCATGCAGATGACTAGGGTAGACTAGAGTAGACACCGGCTCTATTTATCTGCCTGTTTTCCTTACTCTAACTCTTTCACTTTCCTTTACAGTCGGCTTGAAAAATATCCAGCTGAACTGCCCAAAATTGATTGGACCTATTATAAAGAGAATGTGCGTAAGGAAATGGTGAGCTGGGTGGTTGATTTCGAAAAGAAATATGAGCAGCTGGACATCATGATCACCAATCGACACTCACTGATTGACCACTCGAAATACTTTGGGGAGTCTGAGCAGATCACTAAGTGTGTGGAGCAGGAGGTCAAAAAGTACAAGGAGGAATCGAACAAACGCATCGCTGAGCTGCAGAAGAAAGTGGAGCATTTGAAAGCCATGAAGCCTTATGTAGAAATGACGATGGAGGAATTTTGTCTGGCCCATCCCAACGAGGCGCCCGACTTTATAAACAAGCCCACGTTCTGGCCGCATACTTCCGAAGAACAGAAGCCCGGACCATCCGAAGAAGTTTCGCACGAAGAGGAAGGAGAAGCGCACGGAAAACCCAAAGATGAGAAGCCAGATCCTAAGGATCCGTCAAAGACACCGCCAACGACACCGCCAAAAACACCGCCCGCTGGTGGTGCACCAGGTGGCAAAACTGATGCTACAGCTGCGGTTAAAAAGGATGCCCCAAAGAAGGATGCTGCAAAGGATGCTGCGAAGAAGACCGAGCCCGCTGCAAGTCCGCCAAAGAAGGAGGAAAAGAAGGAGAAAGCAGAAGTAAAGACCACCGAAGTAAAGGTGATTCAAGCCAAAGCTGAGAGTCAGACCGAGAGTCAGGCGGTCGAGAGTGCCGCAGTGATGGTCTCAGAGGGCATCGAGCTAATCAAGACGATGATAGGCAAAGCTATTGCTCTGTGCAAGACAGCTGTGTCGAAGATGGGAGAGAAGAGACAGCAGGTTACAGAAACTGCGGCTGCCGAACGATTGAAGGCTAAAGCTGCTGTGGCTGCCAAGAGGGCGTCGATGGCCAAAGATGATGATGCTGATATTTCCAAAAGGGAGACTCGCTCCGACATATGCACCAAGACTATAATTCGGGGAGAGGATACAGCAAAGGCAGACGTCAAGCCGCATCATGTTGACTTGGACATCGAGTCGGAGACGGAGGAGGACAAGTGTGACAAGAAGAAGAAGAAAAAGCACGAAGAATGCATTCGTAAATGCGTTGAGGCCGAGGATGAGTGTGAAGAGAAGAGCACGAGCTGCTCGGAGCCAAAGAGAGAGCGTGCTTCCTCATGCGACGACAGGGAAGATGAGCTTGACAAGTGCAAGAAGCCACCCAAGAAAGATCCGTGCCGTCCAAGGCCTTCCAGCTGCGATGCATCTAATGCCAATGAACAAATGCAAATGTTGAATGTGCAGCAAGAACACTTTAAGCCGGATACGCCCGATCAGACTCAGGAGTCTCGCAGAGCTCGTGCTTCGCTGTTGGAGGAGCCGGAGAAACCGGCTATAAAGAAAGAGAATGTTATGGTTTTGGATGAGAGTAAAAGCATCAAGACGACTGCGGAAACTGTGCACCCAATGAACATCAAGCCTGTCCAGGGAATGATGGCTGCTTCGAGGACAGACATGCAGCAGGAAATAGTCTGCGCTCGCAATGAGGGCGACGACTCGGTCAAAATGAATGCTGAAAGGGTGGCGAAATTCGTTTTCGAGATGGCCACCGGCACCGCCTCGCTGCTGTCCGAGGCCAAGAACATTATCGAAAAGGCCCAGCAGGAGCAGGGCCATGGCGTCGATTTGGAGGCTGCCTACCTGGAGGCCGAGAACAAGGTAACCGCCGCCTTGAGTAGCGCCCACATGGCTCTCGACTCGGCCAAGGGGCTGGCCAAGCAGGCCAGCGTTGGCGACCAGGAGGCCATCGCCCTGATCGAGAAGCACGCCATGCTCGCCCAGCTGCTAGCCTATCGCGCCATCACCATGAAGAAGGAGATCGCCAAGCTGCTGGCAGATCTACGTGGCGTTTAGCGATTTTCTCGTTTTTCCAATTGCATTTCAAATTCGTAACTCAACTTTGTTGTTCGAACCGAGTTTTCATTAAATTTACTGTTGGGTTAGAAGGGGCTTGTTTGCTGTGGTGGGCGGTGCTGCGATAGGTGATAGGTGCTGTGTGCTACATATGCAAATTTTAGGTAAAGCTCAGGCCCTGCGCAATAAATTCTGGTGCAAAAAGCTAAGCGAAATATCGAAACTTTTGCTCGAGTGGCCGAAACTTTGCGGTGAATTAGCCAAAAATTTCACTTGTCCTGCTATGTGTGCGTGCGTGTGTGTGTGTGTGGGTGTGCGTGTGTTTGTGTGTGGGTGTAGCCCGTTAGATTGCATAATTATGCAAATGTGTTGTTTTTCGGCATTCAAAGTGGCGCATTCGAAAGTGTCGGCTACTTGTTGGCGCTGGCGCTGGCGCTGGCGTTGGCGCTGGCGTTGGCGCTGGCGTTGGCGCTGGCGTTGGCGCACACAATTTTCACAATCAAACGCATTTGCATAATTATACAAAGCACACTCTACAGCCCGCTCCCACTCTCCCTCCCCCTCTTTGTTTGCTTTTAATTCAAGTTAGATAGTTGGCTATAAGCTTTAAGCTGCCTCCTGCCAGCCACCCATCCCCTTTTAGGGCTCTGCCCTGCAAAATCCGCTCATTGTTTCTATTACCATTTTGTATTTTTATTTGTGCGCAAAAGTTTTTGGCTCTTAAGCAGGCATATAAATTCCATTTGGCCCACTTCGCCAGCCAGCCCGAAGTTACCTGAATTTCCATTTAGACCTAATCGATTTCATAGGTGACAAAAACATGCTGCCAAGGCAGAGAGTTAATATTTAGATTTTGTGACAATTCTCGTTTGCATAACCGACAGAGAGGCCTTTGTGTTGGCTGGGCTATAAAGGGATTATTCATGGAATTGTTTAAAGCGTATCGTTAACATAATGCCAGCCAATATTCAATGGCTGCCCTCCCCTGCCCTCTCAGCCATTTGGCAGCCAGACAGCTCGGACACCCAGCGCCAATTGTGACTGGCAGCCAATGCCAAAATTTGTTTGGCCCGAGTTTTTGGTTTTGTCTTTGGCTTTGGCTTTGGCTTTGGCTTTGGCTTTATGGCTTCGGTTGACAATGGCCCGCTGTTTCTTGCACTTTTGTCGGAAATATAAAATATGGCCATCATGTTTATTGTTTTCTCCATATCGCAGACAGGCGGCATGTTGCAGTTGCAAGTTGCAAGTTGCAAGTCGCCAGTCGCTTGTCGCTTGTCTCTGGCAATTTGCAATTGAAATAGTTTTTCCTTTTGGCAACTTGTTGTGGCATGCCCCGACTTTAGCTCTGTGTTTTTGGCAACAGTCCAGGCATAATTAAAAGCTCTCGCATTTTGAAAATTCTCCATTGTTTATCGCGCGTACATGTAGCCCTTTATTAGCCACTACCTGGCGTAAGTACCACGTTTTAGTGGCTCATTTGTGGCAAGTTGTTGGCTGGCATTGCTCGCATAATTTGGCCAGCTAGTTGCGTGTGCCATTGTTGCCTTTGTGCCTGATTAACGTTTTTATGGCTGCGCAAATATTTGAGCCAGTTTTTAATGGCCAAGCTCTGCGCGCAGAGTTATGCCGCGGCAAGGCCTAATTACCAGCATTTAACTAAGCCTCACGGCCTGGCTGTGTGTGCTTTTAATGCGACGTGATCGCGGTTATTAACACAACAAAGCCCATATTGGGCTATATACGGCCAACCTGAGGGCCTCATACATACATGTGTATATGCCCTTGTTGCATACCCTGCTGCCATTGCGCAATCATTGCCAAGGGCATTAGCACATGAGCGGATTGTATGCGACGTTGGGAAAAGTTGATTAGGCTGCTGCAAGCATTAAATATTTAGGCACCGTTACTTATGCTGCGTCTTTCCTGATGTTGTCTAAGCATTCATGAATAGCTGAGCTGGTAGTTTATCTGCCATTAAATGACTTTGACAATGGCTCTAGAAATTACCAGAGATGGGAATGCGATGGATGATGCTCGCTGAGTCTATTTTGTCTCTGGCAAGCTCTGAAGTAAAAATTGTATATATTAGCTCCAAGACTCTGCAGATTTCTACAGGCCCTGAGTGACCAAAACTGATTTGAGTCACATTTGTTCGGGTTCCAAGTCCGATTCCAAAGTCAATACAGAATGCAATCTTTTACAGACCAACTGAGTTGATTAGTCTGAATTTTTTATTATTTTTTCCATCTACTGTAATTTTCTAGTCTGCCCTTCAATAGATTAAACTGAATAAATAAATAAAATCACTATTCTGCTGCACTTTGAAATAAATTAAAATCAATTTTCAAGTCCAATCTACCATCCCTTGAATAGATTAAACTTCAAGTCTGTATGAGTATTATTAAATAATTATTTATTAATTTTCTATTCTATTTCTATGAATAAAAACTGAATTAACACTGAATTTTGTTTATGATTTTAAAATAAATAAAAATCATGATAATATGAGTTTATGACATTTTCAATGGGTATATATGAACTCAATTAATTAAATAGCAGAAGAATAGAATTCACGAATTAATGCAGGCCTCAGGCTTTTCTCACTGCCTTGAGACTCGTAGCTCAGCTAGTCATAAATTCTTGTTCATTTTTTTGCGCCTTCCTCATCCAAACTTTCAACAGGTATTTGCTAGTCGGTCATTCTTTAATAGAAAACCACTTCAGCTTGTAGTTCTAGTCGTGGCTGCTGCTGGCTGCCAGCAAAATGTAAATTTTCGCTGAGTAGCTCGACAGGCGCCACTGGCGGCCCATTGCTTACACGTTGTCCGCGCAGCATGGTGCCAGTTACAGTTACAGTGGCAGTGGCAGTGGTTGTGGCAGAGGCAGCTTGATTAGTACAGGCTGCGCGTTGGCGTTGTCCCTGCTCAGGCATAGGTAAAGGCAAAGGCAGCGGCAGCGGCAGCGGCAGTGGTAGAGGCAGCTCGGCCGCAACCCACCGCAACACACTTAACGACGTAGTTAGCGTTAGTTAACGTATGTACGTGATATCGTTAAACTGGTATAACGTAACCAGAGCTCCACAGCATAATAAGTGTCTTATTAGTTATGCTAGGAGCAGCAGCAGCAGCAGCAGCAGGAGTAGCAGCAGCAGATACTGCGATTATTTCTGTTGCAGCTGGAGCTAGTGAAGCCTGGCATCACGTGCCGCAATGGAATCAGTGATTCCCTCTCACAATTTGCCTGTGACCAGTGAGAATTTGAATGGAACATTGTATTGACACAGGCCGACGGCATCTTGAATGACAAATTGAATATTGGGTAGACGCTGGATATGATTGGATATTGTTGAAGCTATGGGGCAGGGGAGAGAGCGTAGCCGAGTATCTGAGCATCGGGCAGCACTTCAATTAGCCAATTGATGGGCGTCAATGACTTTTAATTAATTCAGGGCAAATATTGCGCAACAACAATTGAAAGTTTTTTTGTGTTTCGTGTTTTTTTTTTTTTATTTTTTGCGCTGCAAAGCGAAGCCAAACGAAGTCCAAAACAAACAAAACAAACAGAACAACACGCGCTGAAATCTATTTGCACAGTTAAGGGCCAGAATGCGGATCCGAAGATGAAGTTGAGATTAACGCGCGGGGCCAGCGAAATGAAAATTAAATTCCAAACAGCCCTCGGGCCGTGCGAAGTGCTTGCTGGACTGGGGCTGGGTACGGGAACGGGAACGGGAACGGGAAGGGGGCTGTTGCTGGGCTGGGTCCAGTCTCAGGTAATCGCAAACGTGTAGTATTTACTTTTAGCGTTGCTGTTGTTTATTTTTTAATTTCCTTCCAATTAAGCAACAAACAAGCCGCGCTAGCCACCCGCACCACCAGTACCACCAGCACCGCTGACGTTGGCAATAAAAATGCGCAGGATTCGAGGAAAACGAAACGGAATGAAATCTATTCACAGTTACGTAAAAGTAAAACGTAATGAAAACACGTTGGCACAATTCATTTAAAGTCTACATGGGAGCAACAGAACCTAAATAATTTGGCATGCCCGCAGCAGAAGGAGGCGACAGGAGGCTGCTGGAGGCGGCCGAAGGATGTGGGGCGAGCCGTAGGGCCGCAGGACACAGCTGTATGCTTTTAGGCGCATTTGTGGTTAATTTCCATACGCACGACTTGCGGCTCTGCCAGGGCGAAAGAGTCCGATCCCTTCACTGTCCCAGCGGCCTCATTACTTATGCACAACTTGTACGCACAAATAATACATGTCAAACGAGTGCGAGTCAAAGTGACTTGCGGCTGTCGTCTCAGCCCCGGGCCATGGATACCCAGATCACAGTTACGCCCGTACGCAGGAGGCCCGCAACTGGGTCGTAGCTACAGATATAGATATACATATATGTATATGTATATATGAATGTATGTGTATGCGTATATGACTTAGTACTGTAGTCAGCACGCAGAGAGCTTTACGACAGTTTCGCCAATTAGTCAGCTAGTCTATGGAATTTCTAGTAAGACTTGAGGAATATTGTGTTCTATATGAGAGAGGGAGAGGAGAGAGAGAGAGTGAGACATCACATTCCCAAAAAGCTATTACAATATATAGCTAATAAACTATACCTCGCTCGGATTTGTTTTTATAGTGTTAGAGTCAGAGTATTACTAATAATAATAATTATATAATAATAATAATATTAATACTATATATGAATAATAAAAAAGAGTAATAATAATATTAATAATAAATATGAATATGAATAATAAAAAAATAGTAATATTAATAATAAATATGAATATGAATAATAAAATAATAAAAAAAATAATAAACTAATAATAATAATAATAATAATAATAAGATTAATAATAATAATAAAAAAAGTAGTAAAAAAAAATAATAAAAAAATATAAATCAAGAAAAACCGCATTTTTAAGTTGCTCATTTATTTCTTTCGCCAAGATAATAAAATAACAACTCTAGTCGGGATGCTCGCCTAGCAGGTAACCTGAAAACCCTTCGACCTATGATTTTCATATTTTTCCATTTTACTATATAAATTTAGACAACCAAGTGAAACCGTAAGAAACTAGTTCCCTAGCTTCATCGGACTCAGGGCATGACTGTTCTAATCTGTTCAATCTCATTTTGAAGCCATCATCAAATTAATTCTTACAAATATACTATAAATATAATCCCCATATTATAACTATGCTTGAAAATTAATATACATAAAATTTCTTTATTGCATTGGGATGATTTACACACAATGAATATAGTCAAATCTATTGAAGCTACGCACACGCATTCAATTAGCTGTATACCAAATCTTTACAAAGCTGAGCACAATGGCCATTAGAGCTGAGATTCTTTACTTTGGCCACTTTGGTGTGCAGTCACTGGATAATTAAATAATGGGACATCTGTTGAGGACCTTCTTCCCCTACCTACTTGCACGCCATCTGATGCAGAAACTGGATGAGAGTACGGGTCGGGCGTCCGGACATTCGATCGCGCAGCAAATAGGGTGGCACACCGTCTTCGGCCACCAGGCCGGTGCCACGGGTATCCAAGTGGACCCAGTCGGCGCATGGCACCATTTTGTGCAGCAGCGCCGCCGCCAAGCACGAGGAGGCGGGTCCTCGGCCCACATTGCAGATGTCGTAGGTCAAATTTGGCTCGATGAGGTGCTTGAAGTGCTGCCAGAGGGGAAAGCGCCACACACGGTCTCCGGTAATGGAGCCAGCCTTCTCGAACTGCTGCCACAGCATCGTGTTGTTCGTCCAGAGGCCAGTGGCGGAGGCGCCCAGCCCGTAGGCAACGCCCTTGGCATGCGTGCCCAGGTCGACGATCACCTTGGGCTTGTATATGTTCTGGGCATAGAGCATCGGGTCGGCTAGCATCACGGCGCCGGCACTGGATACGTTCTTAATGCACACGGTCTTTCCGTTGATCAGGGTGATCACATCGCCGGGCTTCACGGCCATGCCCGACGGCATGTTCTCGCAGAGTGGCAGCACGGCGGTCACGTTGATGGGCAGCGAGAGAGCTGCGGCAGCCCGAATCGTAGCCACCACGGCCGCTGCACCACTGACGTCAGCCCGAAATACATCCATCCCCTTTTTGGGCTTCAGGCTGAGGCCGCCGCTGTTGAAGGTCAGCCCCTTGCCAATGAAGAGCAGGGGCTTGTCGTCGGGCGAGGTGCCGATGTAGTTGATCTCCAGCACCAGGGGCGGCTCACACGATCCTTTGGCCACCATCAGGAAGGAATTGAGGCGCTGTTCCTCAATCCAGTCCATGGAGCGCACCTCCACAGTGACGCCGCACGGGCACAGCGAATCTATGGTGGCCTGGGCGAAAATGGAGGGCGTCATTTGGTTGGCCGGCGTCTCGGAGAGCCGCCTGGCCAGATTCTGGGACTCGGCCTTGAAGAGGCCGCGTGTCCATGAATCAATATCCGCTGAGCCGAACAGCTCCACCTTGGGCACATCAATGCGACGGCTCTTGCGCAAGTTCACGTTGTAGCGCCAGACGGCCATGGCGGCGCCCTCGGCCGCTTGCTCCGGGTACTCCATGCCATCGATGGCCACTTGGCTGGCGCCCTGCAGCTGCAGGGTTCGCGTGCCAACAGCGGCCGCAACGCGTGTATTCTCCATGCCCGCATCGATCGCCTCCTCGGCATCGAAGCCGATGCCCTCTTTGCCCAGGCCGACAACCACCACCGACGAGTACTCCTTGTCCAGGTTATTGAACATCCTGCCCTTGCCGAGCTCGCCATCCATGCCCGTCTCCTTGATCAACTCGGAGATCTTGCCGGCAACGCGATCGTCGAACTTTTCCCCGTTCGCCGTCAGCTGCGGCGCCTTCTCGCCATCCTTCAGATAGAGCCCGAGGACAATGCCCTTCTGCTCGCACTTGCAGCGAGTCTGCATGAAGTGCGCTCGCGGCATAAACGAGACGATGCGATTGAAGCGCAGCAGCCCCAAGACTAATTTATTATAGCAATACACTTGTGTTCTGGCCATTTTTATGATGCGATTTAGAAGAGACCAAAAAACGAAACAAAAATATATTTATTTGTCTGTATATAGAAAACAAAGAATCGACTACGAGTACTGCAATTTACAACTATAACGAATAGGACGAAAACTTTTCTGAACAAACGTTTCTGTATAAAAAAAAAAAAAAAATCAGTGCTCTGCGTTAAGCTTATACCGATAAACTGAATTATTTTCCCAAACAAATTTTCCGCCTCAAATCAGATTTTGAAATTTGGCTTTGGTGAACTTCGATTGGTGTGGAGCTGAAACAGGGTGGGCTGAAGGGGAATGGTTAGTAGTATAAAATATATATATAATATTAAAATTAAATTCAGACTTGTAGCACGTAAAAGTGTGAATACTAGGGGCCGCATATAAGAATTATGCGATTACAAAAATTAAGGTAAAAAAATAATAAATCCAAGAAGAGTGGGAAAAACATATATCCTTCGATTGGTGTGGAGCTGAAAAAGGGTGGGCTGAAGGGGAATGGATAGTAGTATAATATATAAATATTAAAATTAAATTCAGACTTGTAGCACGTTAAGGTGTGAATACTAGGGGCCGCATATAAGAATTATGCGATTACAAAAATTAAAGAAAAAAAAAAAAAAAATAAAAATAAATATTAAATTCAAGAAGAGTGGGAAAAAGATATATACTTTTATTTGCAATTAAAAAAAATTTTTTTTATTATGAATTTTAAAATAATTTAACAACTTTTATTTAAAATTTTCATAATACAAATACGTCAAATTCTAGTAAAGAGATATTCTTTTATTTCCAACTTTTTTATTTTAAATTTATTTTTTTATGAATTATTAAATAATTAAAATAATTACTCATAGATTTCTATATATCATCAAAACAACTTTAATTTAAAATTTTCATAATACAAATTTGTCAAATTCTAGTAAAGAGATATTCTTTTATTTGCAATTTTTTTTTTATGAATTGTATAATAATTCAAATAATTACTCATAGATTTCTATATATAATGGCATTAATTTTTATTTAAAATTTTTATATTACAAATATGTCAAATTCTAAGAAGGGTTATACTTTTATTTGTATTTATTTTATTTTAAATTTATTTTGTTATGATTTATAAAATAATTCAAATAATTACTTATAGATTGCTATATTTAAGCAAATCAATTTTTATTTATAATTTGTACAATACAAATAGAAAATTAGCAATTGTTGATTAACAATTATTTTTATTGTATTTATTTTTTTATTAACAAGTTAGAATTAATGTCAAATTAAGCTCTGGCAGCAGGGATTTGGCTTTATTTTTATTTTTATCATTAAAATTAAAATTCATAATTAAAAAAATATATTTTTTTTTAATAAATAATGTATTTTTCTCCTAATTTTCTCTGTTAAAATTATAATCATTATGCTCCCTGGTAAATACTGTTTACACTGCTCAGCAAGAGTCTGGCAGAGCGATTAACAGCGCGTTGAGGGCAACAGCGATAATTGCGACATTTATGAATGCCCATTAACTACTTCAAGTGACTTGAAATTTTATAGCAATGATTAAATTTGCAATTATGTAAATCAGTGACGTCAACAACAACAACTGCGGGCGAGAAAAAAAACATGCGCCGAGTGCAAAAAAATGCAACGAAGCCGCAGACGAAACAAGTAAAAGCAATAAAGCAATAAATTGCCCAATTTGAAGGACTATTGTAGCCAATAATTTGCACAGCCACTTGGCTGGTTGGTCGATTGGTTGCCAGAGTGGCCAGCACACGCGCACACAGACAGCCGTATACATGTAAGAGTATATATGTGTGTGTGTGGGCCCATATAATTTCAACAAAAATATGCACATTTGTCAATGTCGCGTGATTGATGTGGTCGAACGCATTTCCGCCAAGCAGCCGCCGCGGCGGTGAAGCCCTACAAAAAAAAAAAAAAAAACACAGCGCAACAATTTTTTACATGTAAACACACACACAGATACAAATATATATATATATATATAAAGTACACAGTGTGTAAAAAAGGCGTGCATGCTGGGCCCCAAAGGATGCTGGCGGCTGTGTTGGCGACATTACGCGATTTTACGCATGATTTCAAATTAATGACAGCGGCGCCGCGACGTTGCTACTGCGACTGGCAAGAGAGCTGTAACACACACACGCACACACACATGCATACGCACCCAAGTACTTAATATGTGTGTGCGTGTGTATAAGCAACACACCTTGGCCCCGCTCCCAGACACACACACTCGCACACACACATACACACACACTGGAATCAGTCGCCATGCAGGATGTTTAATTTCCTAAATGCATAAATCTCACTAATACGCAGAACAAAATCTAAGCGCGGCTTATGCGATTGCCGCTTTTTTGTGCCCAACAACAACAGCGACAACAATAAGAACGGCTATAGCCATGGCTACGCGCACAACATCCGAAAATCATAAACAAACTTCAAAGGACATTTACAGCGGACAGTTGGACAACTGGCCAACCAAAAAAAAAAAAAAAAGAATGTATGTATATAGTAGCAGCAAAAAATAAACGAGAATTTCAGCCAATGTTGAGCTTATTACGCACAGATACGGGGCACGCACTCGCCCACTCGCCCACGCGCCCACTTAGCCACACGGCACAAGCCACAACAATTCAGCTTCATTTGTGCTGCGGCTGGCGCACAATGTACACATCCACGTGCGTTACGTATACGCAACGTTGTTGCCGCTACCTGTGCGCCGATAACGGCCTGCGCGCCCCACGCGCTGCTTTCATTTCTATTTCCGTTTTCACTGAACGCCGCCGCACAATGCCCACTTTAAACTTACGACTGTTGCGGGTGGTTGGGTGGTTGGGTGGCTGGACGGTTGGACGGTGGGATCAGCCTCACCTTTTTGTTGTGCGGCGAAGCCGTGCTGCTTGTTCGTTCTATCGTTTGTTTGTTTGTTTGTTAGTCAGTTTGTTCGCCGGTTTATGCTTTAACCTACGGAAAATTGCCAATTGTTGTTGGCATGCAAATTTATGGCTTATTTGTTTTGCCTTTTGTACTACACACATGTGTCTGCATGTGCGTGTGTGTGCGTGCGTCTGGAGTGTGTGCGTGTGTAGAAGCCGCTTACTACACGTCAACCCTTTTCAACATACTAATTCGCCCGAACAGGAGCGTTTCAGCAGGAAGCCCATAACTATAAGCCATAGAAAATCATTTGGGCCTAATGTGGGCTGCAGACATGAGAAATCAATTGACTTAAAGGAACTTAAAGTCGGGCGAGGCTAAGCAGAAATCATTGTTAATAAGAATCCTTGATAATGTTAATCATTTAGTTGCAAATTAATAAAAGAGTTTGTCAGGCGAAGCTTTTACAATTTGTGTAATTTTTAGTATATTTTATTCAGTACAAGTCTCATGTTCATATTAGCTGAAATTAAATTTAAAAATAATATATTTTTAATATTATATCTATATATAATAATATTTATAGATATATATTTCTAATAACATAATGTACAAGATTTTTGTTTATTATTTGTTTGTTTGTCATAAAATATAAATATATTAAATAAAAGTCAATAAAGACCAAAATTAAAATATATAAAAATGTTAAAATATAAAATGAAAAAGGTTATAGAATTTATAAAAAAATATAAAGAATATTTAAAATATATTATGCCTTATTTATTATGGCATTTCTTAAAATAAATCTAAATATTAAATATTAAAAAATATTACGTAATTTTATACATGCGCAAACAATTTAATTTGAAGCAAGCTGCAATTAAAAATGTTAAACTGACTTAATTTATTTTAAAGTAATTTAAGAAAAAATTGTAATTAAATTAAATTAAATTAATGATTATTTGAAATTTATTTTTAATGGTAATTTAAAAGATTCCTTGCATTTTTTACATTTTAAGCATTATTTGTCGGGCTATTCGGAATTAAATACATACTTAGCCAAGCCTCTTTCGCCTAATTGGGCCCCTTTTGGTTCGCCCCGCTCAACCGCTCCTGTTAAGTTTGTGTATCAAGTTCTCTCATTGTTTAGCCGCTTTTTGACCCAAATGCCGGAAGTCGAGCGATGGAAGCAAAAAGCTTTGACCTATCAGTAGATTTCATTAACAGAAATTTAGATAAGCATTAGTGTTGATGCCGACCCAAGGCGCAGACATCGACAAGGACCCGGACCTGATTCTGATCCAGGACGTGGATATGGACATGGAATATATTTGTGAATGTGGTTTTCGTGTCTCTGCAACAGTTTTTCCTGTTTCGTGCTTGGCGACTTTAATGTGAGTTGTGCTGCCAGTTACAAAAGTAAATGTTGCTGCTCTGGTCGAGGAGTGCATTTATCTGGGCAATGGCAAATCCTCCTGCGAGTCGTAAATTTGCTAGTTGCATAAATCACGCAATTGAATTCTAATTTTTGGCTCACACAGTACACACCCATTGTCCGATGGCCAGATAGAGTGGAGCTTATTGTGCGTCTGTCTGAGCTGAAATCAATCATGATTTTTAATGCACAAATGGGAGCAATTACAGTCAGTCGGGCAGACAAAAGAATTTACACTTGATTTATTGTTGTTTAGCCTGCAAGCTGATTGTTTATGTTTATTTTCTGCATCTCTCTCTCTCTCTCTCTCTCTCTCTCTCTCTCTCTGTCTCTCTGTCTGTGTGTGTGTCTGTGCTGAGCCACAAGGCTTCCAGCCAAGTGTGCTCTAAATGCAGTTAAAGTCTTTTGTTATATTTTACAATTGCAAGTTCACTAAGCCAGCCAACAAATCGTCTAGAATTTTGCACTCTCCTGCAAACGGTATCATGCTTTTCTTACTAACTGTACGGATGTACTATAATTACCTCAAAGAAAATATGTATAGCTCTGTGTAGGCTGTCTTTTGGCCAAACAGTGAAATATTTGGCCAGCAAGTGGGTGAAATTAAGGTCAAGACTGGCATTTCAAAATCGTTTTACTAGAAAGCTGTTTCGAGCTACAAGTGCGCTTTGCTATGGAAATGCTAAGCAGATTGCGTGGCTTAGGCGGCTGCTTTCAGTTTTCATTGAAAGCTGAAGAAGATCAAATACTTATGAATTTAAAACACAAACTTCTTCTGCAGCCCTAACAGTGAATAGGCATTTAATTAAATTTTAGTATTATTAAAATATAGCAAATATAGGCAAGATCTAATGTAACTTAAATAATGCCGCAGAAACTCAAATTACTTGACAAAAGATGATTTGTTAGTTGAAAGTGGAAGAGATATAAATGAATTTAATAATATATATATGTGTATTTGTAAATATATCATTAAATAGAATATTGTGGTAGATTAACTGTATATTTATTATATGACAAATATTTAATATATATTTAATAAAGCAAAATTATTCTGTAACTGACTGAGTGTCAAAATATGAAATAATACGGAATTATCAGCTATTAATTTTAATTTTTAATCAATTAGAAATTTATGCAACTGTAAATAGCCAAATAAGTTGAGCAGAAATAGTCAAATAGATTTGATATTTTATAAATAAATAAATTAAGAAAAACTGGATAATAATTACGTTCAGCAAGACATTTCGCTGCTTGAGCATTTTAGTTGAGTTCTTGATGCTCCATATTATGGATAGGTAATGCTCTTCCTATAGATAATGGTGTAGCTAAAGTTATCCTTATTCTCGCACACGCAGCGGCTAGAATATTTAAGAAAATTTATTTGCTCTGCCTCAAGTATAAATCGACTTTGCTGTCAATTCATGCCTAACTCCAGAGTAATCAGACATTCAATAGTCTAACTCGCTCGCTAGTGTATTTCGCCTTCGCCTTTGCTCAAGTTGAACTATTCTGGGAGTTGGGTAAGCAATGCGACGGACAAGTGAAAGTAAAAGCAGCAGCTAATTGACTATTTACAGTTCAATAAATCGCTTAAGCAGCCACACATATCTCTCCCTCTCTCTCTCTCCCCCTCGCTCTGTCAATTAGCACCTTCGACGCTTTTTGACAAAGCCAAATATTGTCTCATAGTGCGCGTTGGCCCATATAAGTGGCTTGGCCAAATGCGACTCGGCCAGACGTTAGCCAATCGTGTCGTGATGGCCAAGCATTTCTTATTCCTCGGGCTGGTGCTCAGCGCTTTGGGCTGCTTGGCGCTGGCCGATCTGCGCGCCGATCTGCGAGATTTTATGGCTCTGGTGCCGCGACGTCGCATTGGCTATATAGCGGCGCGCTACTATATATTCGACCCGAGGTTCCGCAAGGCCGTGGAGTTTGTGCGCAGCGAGGAGTTTGCCCAGACCTGGCGGCAAATGCGCATGGCGCCCGACTTTGCCGATCTGATTGACTATGTGACGGAGTACGGCTCCGGCTACGACGTGACCAGCGTGGTGGACAAGCTGCCCAATCGACTGCGCGCCCTTCAGCTGTCGCGCGTGGTGCCCGTCGAGCTGATGCTTCGCCGCGATCTGACCACTTTTCTCCGTGAGGCTGTCCAGACTCTGCCCCGTGCTCAGTTCCAGAGTCTGATGGCTCGCAAGGTGCGCGAGGGCGGCGACTTTGCCAAGCTCTACAGGGCGCTGCGCGACAATGAATTTCGGCAGCTGGTGGACACGGCTCGGGTGAGTGCAGTTCAAGTTGAGGCGGCGACTGAGCATTGAAATTTCACAGCGCACAACCTATTGCAGCATTCCAAGGACCTGCAGGCGCCACTGAGCAAGCTCAGCCAAAAGAACATCAATGCGGACGAAATCATACAAATCGTGTACGAGCTGATAAGTTGGGGTCCGTCGGTCGCTCCGGGCAGCAAGTTGTAATTAAGTATTTATGAATTACCTTGAAGCACATGACTCATTAAATAACCGAGAGCTCAACAAAACATCGACACGCTCACACAGACAAAGAGGAAGAGCCCGAAGCTAAGACGCTTACCCGAAAAATACAAAAACAAAACACAAAAAACATGCAAAATAGAGCTTAAGGGCTTTTCAAACCCAAAATGCGACCGTGTCGGGGTCAGTTCCGCTACAACAACTCAAAAAGCAACAAACAAAAAAGGGTTCACAAGCCCAACCCATTCACTTTATCAACTGACTTTAATGTTGCTGTGCGACGTGCCCGAAATGACAAGTGCTCTGAACTTTTGCGAGTTGTTGCATCGATTTCTCACTCAGCTCTCAACTGGAGTGGGCGGCGCAAAGTGGCCCAAATAGGCTCCCAGAACAAAGCCTCATTTGCACTTGCACCGAGGCTGGCCGTGCACAATATGCACTCATTAGAGCGCTGCATGCGCCAGGGGAGCAGCCAAAGCCGCATGCCACGTGAGGCTCTCAAAGGTGCCAGCTACATATGTTATCTATGAGCAAAAGGGCAAATGGGCAAATGGTATACGCATGCCCTATTCCCTATTTCGAATCCCGTTCCCACCCTTTGACCTATGGCATTTCAATTAAGTTGCGTGGCGCCGCCCGTGTTGCATGTTGGCGACATTTTTATGCTGTGCCACGCACAATTTGCCAGCATCGACACAGTTTTTATGGCTTGCCAGTTGCAAGCTGACTTGCCACAAAATGCGATCGTATTAGCGCCTCAAAGCCAGCCGTTGCCAAGTTTTATTTTCAAGAAGCGAATTGCTGCTGCTGTTGTCGCTGCTGCTGTTGCTGCTGTTGCTGCTGAATATGCAACAAAAGTTGCGAGCTGCTGCTAACGCCCACAACAAGCCGGCGACGACCCACATCATTTTGGCGCAGTTTTTGGCTGACGCCGTTGCAGAGGCGTCCAACACAGTTAGAGCATAAAATCGTGCTGGGGCAGGAGTTGGAGCTGCAGCGGGCTCTGCTAGTAGAGCTGCAGCTGCAACTGATTCGGGCTGCTGCTGGCACTACTGCTGTTTCTCCATTTTGCTTGACATTAATTTTATGCTGTGCAGTGTGTGTGCTGTGCTGTGCTGTGCCTAGCACTAAATGGGGTATATCCAGCTATAAATGCTCTATACTTTAATGTTCACATTTTCCTAGAGCATCATGCTTTCCTTGCTCTCGCAAATCACGATTAGCCTATCATCGAATGAAGAGCCATGCTCAGCTCTGCTCAGTCTCGATTCCCATCTAATGAGTTTAGTCAAGGAGTATTATGCGGCTGTAAGAGTTGCAAGATTGTTTGTGTTAGTGGCGCTGCTGCTGTGGCTGCAACACTAACAATTTGCGCGAGTTTGTTGCTGCGTGCCAGGGAGTCGAAGCAAGAGTCGAAGAGCCGGAGCTGGAGCCGGAGGCTGCGCCAACGGGGCAAAACGCGCTTAAATTGTCGCATTTGTCTTGTCGTTTTAAGTTGCCGCCACGCTCGCTGACTGCTGCATTGCATAAACTTTGTGTAATCCTTTCAATTTGTTGCATACTTTTAGGCGGAAATTAAAATAACAAGCTCGGCGCCGCGGGCAAGCAGCGCAGTCAGGCAGTCAGGCAGCCAGTCCGCCGTCTAGTTTACTCCGTGGGTTAGGGCTAGGTATTCGATTTGTTAGAAACTTGCTCTACACGTGTTCCAAAAAACACACACACACACACACTTGCACAATTACTGTGGCACACAATGTTGCCTATGGCCCAGCCTAGAGTTGTTGCTGCTGCAAGTTCTTTGAGCGAATTTCGGCAGTGCGTGCTGCTTGACTCCTGCCGCAACGCTCTGCTGTGCCTTTAATTAAGCCAAAGTGCACCTCCATTTGCTAATACTCTCTCAACTTTTTAACTGCCCTCACCGAAATAATCAAATTGAATGAATCACTATACGAATTTGCCTCCACTTTGTTCATTTGACTCATGCACCAGCTCCTGCTGCTGCTGCTGCTGCTGTTGCTATTTGTTGTTGTCATGCGGCATCAAGTAAATAATTGCTGTTTTAAATGCTTGTCAGGCATCGACCATAGCTTTGTACGCCCTATGCCAAAAACATGCTTTGGACTTGCTAAAGACTTTTGTGACCTCTGATAATATATTCATTTTATATACATTATATGTACACATACATATGCATTCATAAGATTCTATATATGCTCACATATTTTTATTTATTTACAACATTTTTAATTATGTTTACATTTTTGTTTTAACAATATTATTTCAATTTGTTCGCTATTGTCAAGCATGAGCGCTGGGGGCTGGCATTTGTTATTTAGCACATCAAATACTTAAATATTTTATTAATAAACAATTATAATTTATAAATATTTGCTTGTATACATACAAATAGAAATGAATTATTTTAGCAAATTTATTTCTGCCTTCAAACTTTAGCTTCGGCAATATTTATTTTTTTAGCTTCGAATCTTATATGTATGCAATTATTGTTATGTTGTTATTGTTGTTGTTATTTAAATAGTTTATTTCAGACAGGAACTGATTAATTGAACTAAGCTCACATACAGATCTTAACTCGAATTCTATATAAAGCAATTCTTGTGTAAGGCAAATTTTATTCTAAAAGCTTTTAAATCTCAAAATTAATTTAAATTTAAAAAATTAAAGTGAACAAATAAGTACTTTTATTTTTTAATTACAATATTTTTATAATAAAGTGTAAAAATAATTTTATAGTATTCATTTATTATTTATTATTTTTTTTAAGCAATTATAATAATTATTTTTTACTTTGAAAACAAACTTTATTCAATTGCAAAATTTAAAAGTTCAAATTTTAATACACAAAGTAATTTGGAAATACATACATATAAATTATTATTTATTTTAGTAACCCATATTTTATATAACTTATAACATAGTTATATTTTTAATTTTTAATTTAATATTTAATTTTGTACTTTAATAATTATATAATTTTATTTAATTATATTTGTCATTTAATATATAATAAATAATTCAATATTTCAGAGAATGTTAGTAAACTTACTTTTATTTATTTTATGATTACCAATTGATTTATTTTTGTATATTTTATTCTGTTTTACAGTAAAATGTTCTCTGAGGTAGCAAAGCTAAATATATATAATATATTTAATAATATAATTTATAATATATTTAATAATATTTTTTTTTTCTGTAAATTTTAATGGTTTTACTACGACGACTCTTTTGTTTGCTTGCCATTTCTGATTGAATTGTGGCAATAGAGTATACACGCATTCGCTGTGCTCTGCACTTGACTATATAGTATTTCAACTCATGCTCCAGCGCATCTACGTATTTGGCTTTGGCCGAGTTCAATTCAGCTGCTGGCAGCCCTTTGGCTTTTGTTGTAAACATTTTTGAGTTGCCGCGCATGATGCGTCGATTTTCTGGGTGCTGCTGACTTGTTACCGCCTTAACTGTAATATCAGTTACAGCGCCACCGGGGCCGGGCATCCACTTCGTATTCTATTTGGAGCACTCACTCTACCTCTCTCTCTCTCCCACTCTGATTTCAATGGCAGAGCGTTGAGTGGGTTTTTTGCCATTGCTGCTACCGCTGCTGCTGCTGCTCCTGCTGGCCTTTGGCATGTTTGCTCCCGCTCAAAAGTTCTTATGCCTCTTGGTTATACTTTACTTATTTTAGCCAGATTGTCTGTATTTGCGGTGGTGCGTTTGTTGTTGATGCGTACGTGATCTGGGTTCAACACTGGCTCGCATGCCCTTTGCTTAGCAATTAGTTTTAAAATGGCTGCCTTGTTGGCTGTCCATGTTGATGTGCATGTTCTCCACCTCCACATCGCTCCTTGCCTTCGTTCAGCTCTATCTCCATCTCCATCTCCGTCTCCTGCTCGAGCGTTTCGTTGAGCTGTACGCTCATTAGAGCTGACCTCGGAGCATTGTAAAAACAGAAATGGATTTTTATACTCTGGTCGTCGTCGTCGTCGTCGTCGTCGTCGTCGTCGTTGTCGTCGCCATAAAAGACTAGTCCGGCTGCTGGCAGTGTAATCCAGTCACACACACAATGCCACGACCCCATGAGGTGGGGGCCACAGCAAACAAAAAATCAACAACAACAATCAATGTTGGCCGTAATCAATTAACGATTTAACGTTCGCTACGGATTCTGGCTAACTGGTCGTCGCGACCCGTCAACATTTGGCGCCAACCCCGACCCCTGTCTCCAGTTTTTCAGCTTTAAGTTCTTCTGCCTGCCCTAGCCTCACCTTTGGCCAGCACAACGTGTGTGTGCGGGTGTGGGTGTGGCTGTGGCGGTGTGTGGGTCATGTGGCTGCAAAATTGAAACGCACCACATTGACAGCGGCTGCATGAACACGTCATCCAGTCACAAGGGCTGGAGACTAGCTCGTGGAGCGAGCTGCAGTGCCAAATGCACGCCGACTTTTAAAACCGGGCAGAGTTGTCGCCTGTACTGTGGCTGCATCAGATCCGCTTCGTGAAGTGAATTTTATATTTGTTTATTAAAATAGGATAATGTTGGAAAGCCATTAAGAAAAGCTTTCTTTATTAGTCTAAAATATATATATATATACTATATGAATATATAAAAAATTAATATACTCCTAAATATAGTTAAATGTGTCTAAATTATTAAAATAATAATATAGTTTTATATACAATAATATATATAATATAATACTATAAATCATATATAGTATGAGATATAAAATATATTTTTATTTTGATATTTAATGGATAATAGTTTTAATTTTTAAAATTTTAAATAACTTTGCAAATATAAAAAAAAAAGAATTATAATAATATAACTATTAAAATTTATTTTGAATTAAAAATAAATTCATTTTATATTATTATACAATATTTCCATAAATATATAAATTAATTATAGATTATTATAGATTAAAGAAAAAAAAAAACATATTTATTTATTTATATATTCATTTATATATTTATGCACTTATATGAAAACACTTATTTACTCAACTGTTCGTAAGCTCAAAGTTTAATTCGTTTAATTAGTCTACTCGTAATTAAAGTTTGATCAGCTTAGAGTTTCAGCACTTTGCCATTTATTGGCTGCATCTGAAAATAATTTTGATTGAATTTCAATTACTTATGTATTTGGAAAATGAAAACTTCAAGTTAATTTGTAGGCTTAGTTTGTGGACTGCACTGAAGCTAAGGGCAAGTTTTTATTGAATTTCATTCAATTAAGGCCACTTGACAACCCTTGGATCAGGGCATGCTACGCAAAAGTTTATGCGGGGCTAATGTGATTACTCCTGTCATTATTGCTTCTCTCTCTCTCTCTCTCTCTCTCTGTCTCTCTCTCTCTCTGTCTCTCTCTCTCTTTTTCACTGCCAATTGACCGCTGGTTGATTTTGTCCAAGTGTGTATGTATATATCTGTATGTCTCTGTGTGTGTGCGTGTCTGTGTGCATTTAACTGCACGTTTGCAAACTTTGAACCGCGCTGCGTCTGGCCCTGTGCGTGTGTGTGTGTGTGTATTTGATTGGTTATTGACTTTTAACAGAAAAATTGATGTAATGCAATTAGTTTTGCAGCTAAACCGTTTGATGATTGCCCAACAACAACAACAGCAACAATAACGTTGCGATAAACGACTCGTTTAGCCCGAATCATTCGCATCGTAGTATAATGCGTGGGTGGGAGTCGCATCCTGGCCAAGCGCGCAGGGGGCGTGCCAGACGTGCACTGAAGCTGAGCAGTGGAATTCTTATCTCCTACATGTGGCAGCATCCGATGACGCAAGCATTCGTCAATTGTAAATTGCTGAATGAGCGGACAAACAGTCCATTTAAATTGATTTGCTTACTGGGCGTATGATTAATGAATGGCAACACATTAGAGCAAATAGTCGCTCATCTCTGAATTCTAACGATTTCAATAAAAGGGATTTTAATTAATTAACAAGAATCTTTATTCGAGTCTTTGTTGTTTACTTGCAAAATTTGGCTTTGAATATTTTGTGGTTGCTGGAGAAAAATTCAACATGAAAATGAAAATGAAAAGTTAAGTAGATTGAGAGATGGAGATAGTATTTAATTAGATATATTAGCCAAGATATATTAACCAAATTCTAGTTGGTGTTATTTCTCCAAACTCTACGTACATCATCTCCTATTTATGCATTCAATAGCCGCAGGACTCAGACAGTCAATCAGATCTACATGTTATAAAAATATTATAAAATAATCATACAAAAATATAGAAAATATATAAAACTGGCGATATGTCAATTTTGTTCTATTTGTAGAATAAATTTTGAAAAGCATATTTTCAATTTTTGAAGTTCGCAGTGAAGCGGGCAAGCTTTTAATTGGAGCACAATGGCTGCTTGTTAAATTAAATATTTTATTTTAAAAATAAATATTGCCCCACGGGCAATGAAGCGTTGAAGGTGGATTCTCTGCTTTATGCTAGGGCTAGCGAAAATGTGCAGAAATTCGCTTTGGGGGCGGCGTCAGCACTGGGGGCGTGTGTTGAAACTACGAAATTATCAATTAAGCCATGGGTGGCTATCAATTACACGCATGCTCCAAAATTAAACCATAACGCGAAATATGCAATCACAACAACAAGAACAACAGAGTCGAGATGCTGTGAACGGGACGGAGCGGTATGGTACGGTACGGTACGGCACGGCCAAATGAAGTGAAACATTGCCAGTCGATTCGAGTAGAGAGCGGGTAGGGCGGGGTGAGAAGTAGTTGAAATTTATTACAGTTGCACGAAACAAAGCGTAAAACTTTTGCTGCTTAATTGAAAAATATAAATTGTGGCAATGTGCGCGAGTATGCTCGAGTATATGAGTGTGGCTGAGTGCGTATACAGATGTGTGTGTGGGTGTGGGTGTGCGAGCTCGCGACGGAAGTGAAGTCAGCAGCAGAACAACAACATTAATAACGCTGGCAGCGGAAATAATAAAAACCATTTTAACGATGACGACCGAAACATATACATACAGAGAATTGGCTCTGGATTATGGAATTGCCAAATCAAAATGTCCCTCGGGCTATGGTCCATATATAGAACTGCAGCAGCTAAACGCCCCTAATGTGCTCAGCTTTTGGGGCATGAAGGGGAAGATGAAAAATAAAAGTCCTGGCAGCCAATTAGGTGTACACGAAAGTGAAAAGTTTGCGCATAAACCGGGAGCGTGAAACTAAAGACAGCAGAGCGCCCCCAACAATTTACAAGCGGAAAAACGACAATCAATGCGGGTCAATATTTGTCAGGGGCAAACAGCGAGCGGCATGCGGCATGCGGCATGCGGCAAGCAAGTAGTAGCGCATAAAAAAAGGGCACAACAGCACACTGCTAAAAGGCCAAGAAAAACAAAACGCCAACATCAATGCCAACACACGGCAAGAGAAAGAGGCGACACACAGGTGGAGACTGACAAAAAAGTACCGAATGTAAAATACACAGTAAAAAAAAGGGAAGTGAACTGCTGGGCAGGTGCTCACTCACACAGTTGCACACAATTATCACATCGGCAACTGCTGTAGCCTTTGATGATGAGCTTCCTGCACATCAAAAGCCAAATAGAGCATCCCGAAAAAGGCAAGCAACAAAATAGCAGAAAAAAAAAAGAAAAAAGCAAAAGGATCGAAATGAGTAAAACGTAACGAACAAACAATCAACGTGCGCTGCTGTCAGTCACACACAGACACACACAAGCACACACACACACATTCATATGTATATTTATGTATATGTCTCTCTCTCTCTGCTGCTGTGTTTGATAAAATCTGTGGCCTCTGGTAGACAGCGGCTGCCGTTGAGCAGCCACAAAATCCACACAGTTATCTACGCACACACACACACACACACACCCATACACACCCTCACTCCCATACACACACGGATGAGGGCCAAAGCAAACACACCTTGACTTCTGGTCAGATATTCTGATTTGTTTGAGTTTCTACTTTTGCAGCTTAACAAATTAAGCGCTCAATCGGCAGGTTACCAACACAAATCAACAACAGCCTCAATGACACGCACACACACACATCCGGAGAGAGGGAGAGAAAAAAGAAAATGACAAGATTTTCAGACCAAATGATTAGCAGGCTTATAACGTATGGTGCCCTACCAAGTGAATGTTCGTTTGCCAAATGCAAGCAAAAGGGCTCCATTTCTGATATTTTGTATCAAAAAGTAAGTTCAAAGCTTAAGCAGTGCATTGCTGGAGAGTGCTGGACTAGAAGATACCACGTAGAACAGGCTCTGGTTGACATTTGTGAGGAATGATGAGAGTTAATGGAGGAGCACAGGTGTAGATTCACTCGAGAGTGTTTGAATTACAATTTAAGATGTATTTCAATAAATTAAACGTATTAAATTATAAGTATTTATATTTATTCATTAAATATTTCTTATTATATTAATTATTAACAACAAAATATAGTGAGTAATTTATGTTCTTAGGTTGCATTTGTAAAAGCGAACACAATGTCCACAGACTAAGCTCACTCACTGTGTAAAGGCATATTTAAATTGATTATTGATTGAAACAAGACGGTCAGAAGTTGGTCTGATATTTATGAATTGCTATATGTGAAAAGAAGCAAACGAACAATTGTTTCGCAACCACATATAGTCTAAAGACCACATATAGTCTAAATTTATGAATGTGAGAATAGGTTGAAAAAGCTTGGATAAAGGAATATCTTAATAATTAGAAAATAACCTTCAGGTTTTCTTAGTTATATTTAATTTATTTTCAAGTTTTTCATTGATAAAAATATACAAAATAAAAATAAATGAATTTGATTTATATATTTAATTTGCTATTTCTATTCTTATTTTGTTTTTTCATATATGTTATATTTTTTCGTGTCGCATAACTATTTTATGTCCAAAGTGCGCACCCGGCGTATGCTTGTTATGGCGTGCTAACAGTTTATTTGCCCACTTTCAAACGTGCATGGCCATTGAAAAGTCGTTGCATTGCGTACTTGTCATTAGTATTATTTGTTGTTGTTGTTGTTGTCGTTGTTGTTGTTGTTGTTGCCCGTACGCATTGCCTGTCCTCTGTCCTCTGTCTATAGTCCATGGCCAGCAGTACTTTGCCTGCAACTCAGACTTCACCTGTGTCACCTGTGCGCTCACATTTTTGTTTTGTTTGCTCTCTGCTGTCAGGCAGTCAACATATATGCTGTTTGTTCGCTATGTGCATGTGTGTGTGTGTATGTGTGTGTGTGTGTCGAGGACTTTTGGGTAGCTGAAGCCGGCGTTGAGTCCCAGGGTCGACTCGTTAGTGCCATCGTCTATATGAAAAGCAACTTTTGATGAATTTATTCGCTAAACATGTTTATTATTTGCTGCTAAATCACACAGCAATTTGCCAATTTTAAGAGTTTTATTGCGGCTGTGTGTGTGTATATGTATTTAACGGTATTTGCGCCACACTGTGTGTGTGTGTGTGTCTTTTTGTGTGCTGTGTTGATTAATAGCCGCACACAAACTAACAAACAATTCATCCAACAGTCTGTGAAAAGTTACTTTTGGTGGCTTAAATGGGTCCACCCTAAAAACGGACATGCGAACGGAACGCATTGAGGTTTCGAATCGTGGGCTAAATGGGAACGAAACTTTTGCCTTTTTATTTCATTTTATTTACTTTGTTTCAATTTGTATAACTTTTGATCATTTTGTGTATGAATTTGAAATCGCATGGTTTTTAACATATTTCCGAAAAATAAGTAAGGAAATATGTGAGCTCAGGAAAAAGTATTTGCAGCTAGAAGCAAGCCAGGCGTCCTTTTGAGTTCGACTTTTATCTTAATAGCTCAGATTTATATTAATAATAGTACATGACTAATTGCTGTCTTTATTAGACAAAGTTTGATTACACTGTAACTAATTTATATTGTTCGCCGCACTTGCAGAAAACTTCAAATCAATTTATTATATTGAATGCTTACACACCCCTTGTCGCTGCTTTAGCGGAATTTAGCTGGAAGCGTTGTTAATATTTGGAGCGCTGTAATTAATTTAAAGCCTTGTAATTAATAATCAACAGCAGCGTGTTGTGGCCGGCTTACTAAAGCAGCAGCAACAGCAGCAACAACAAAGCTCTTTGGCAAGACCAGCGGCAACAGATAAGCAGCATAATTAACACTGCGGCCAGTTGGGCCATTTTAAGAGCTTTACGGGGACTTTCGCATGCGCCAGCTAACGGATTGAATACTAAATCGTTCGCGTTTAAGTAGATGCCTTTTATCACATGCTGAATTATACATATATATATATAAGTAGGATTTGTGATGTAAGCGTTTGGATTTTGCTGATTGGATTTAGTTGGTGATATTAAATTTCATGCAGATTTCTATGGGATCTGAAGCAAAGGCTGATGGAAACTGGAGCTGCACTTGAAGGTGTTAATAAAAGATGTTCAGTAGTATAACTCTCAGCAATATATATGACACATATATGTATGTAAATATAATTACATTGAATGGGTCTCATTTAAAAGATTTCAAATCCCAGTCTGTAAAATCAATGATAGATATTGAATTAAAAAATAAATAAGGCACATCTGCAGTTACAGTAGGGAAGCTATGAGTGCCATGACTGCTATAAATAGTTATAGTTAACTGCTTCTAATAGTACGGCTAAACAGTAAACCGTAAACGGTTCTTATTGATTAGCGCTTGCCATAATTTGAAAAATATTGGAAGAAAATTGTTTGAAGTTGCTGTCGCTAAGAAATATTGTGAGCTGACCTGAATTGGAGGAGGCTTCATGCATCGCTGCTCAGCTGAGAGCTGACAAGCCACAAGAGAGCTCAAACTACCTTAGCTCGGCTCCAGCTTAACATAACTTGGGGTTATATTTAGCTGGGGCTCGGTTTAATTTGTAGCTCATTGCTGGACCTCCATTGGCAGTTCATTGTATCGCCGATACAGCAATTGCCACTTGTTTTGTTTGACGATTTCAATCAGACACATCATCAATCACAACGCCGCACGCGGTCGAGGGCGAGGCAGGGGCAGGAGCAGGAGCAGCGACGTCGGGGCAGTTGACAGTGCCCCTTGTTGTATTGGCAGTCGTGACATGGCAATTTGGTGCTTCGTGGTAGCTGTATAAATGTATATTTGTATGCGTATGTGTGTGTGTGTATCCTTACCCGTAATTGGCAATTCATGCAGGAAACAGGCCATTATGCCGCTGTTAACTTATTAGTTGGCATGAAAATCGTGCCTAACGCCTTGCAGTTTGCTTAATTTTCGTATCGACGATGATCATCAGTGCTGCGTCATCTTCGGCTTGGCCTGTCGCCCTTTGAGTGACGGAAGTGTCCAATTTTATGCAATAATAAATTTAATTAGCTGCTACACAGTCCACTTCGAGCAGGCTTTGTTGTCTCACACCTCAGTTCAGCTCAGCTGCCAGCTCCTTGCGCTTGGCCGTAGGGGCTTAAATTATCCTCAGCCTGTTGAGCGGAAACACATCGACGGAGATGAGTGGCAAGGTGTTGGTTTGATGGTCACAATAAGCTGCCTAATTGCAAATGCAGCAGCCCCGGGCACAGCACTCACACTCACTCTCACACACACACACATGTTTAGATTTAGATTATATTGAAGTGTGTGCATGCATTAGCATCTGTCTCGCTCTACCACTCACTCACCTTCAGTGTGTTCCCGTTAATTACTCTTGATATCTACGACTAACATAGCTGCGGGGCGGCTACTAAAAATGCTTTCAGTGTGCCATGCCCAAAATTTAATGTCCCATTCCGACTTTAATCCATTCAAGCATACATATTTATGATGCCATAAAAGGGAGCTGCGGCAGCAACAGCTACTTCATGTGGCACATGCAAATTTGCAACGTTTTTTGCCACATAAAATTACAAGAATTTTATGGTTAATAAAAGAGCCGGGCTCACACACACATACACACACATACGTGCACACATACATACATAAGAAATCGCAAGAAATTAACTTCGTAAGCAATGCGCTGGCATGTTCCAGATCGGCTAACTACACTGAGAAAATGAAAAATTAGTAGATTTCAATAGGGAGAAATTAGTGGGAATTTACAGAAAATATTTTATTGATATATTGTATATATATTGTATATATTTATTTATATTTTATTTTAATATATGTGCATATTTTGTTTTAAATAAATTAAAAATAAATATTAATTAGTTAATTAATAAAATATTAAATTTTATTTATTATTAATTCACTATTTAATTATTATTTATATTTGAAAAGAAATATATGTAGATATTTTTAAATCCATTTAAATATAGTGTGAACTGATTATTAAATTATATATTTTAATTATTGCAGCTTTGTATTTTATGTTTTATTAAATTATAAATAAAATTCAAATGTTTGAGGATAATAATAATTAAATAACTAAATCATTTAATTATCAAAACAAATTAAATATATTAAAATAGATTTAATATAAAAAATTTAATATAATATAAAATTTAAAAAAATATTTAATAATATAATTAAACTGTTAATTATGATTATATTTCTCTTTTATTTAGACTCTAAATTTAATTGTGACAGGAAAATTATATTGAAATTTGAATTAAATACTACTCGATGATTTTCAGAAATACTTTATATGAAAGTTTACCTATTTTATTGTCTTTGCTCGCAATGCCAATGAATCGTTAATTAATTTCAATTGCTTGTACTCCAGTTTCTCTCAGTGTGGCCACATTATTGGCTTTGGCACCTCGCGCTGCTCGCCGTTGCCAATTTTGTGCCGGCTGCAGTTCAAACACAATAAAAATTATGCGTGCCATAAATCCAGCTGATGAGATTCGCTTCACCCAAGCAAATGTCGTTATCGCGTCAAACTTAAGCAGCAGCAGCAGGAGTCGCAGCAGCAGCAGCAGGAGTCGCAGCAGCAGCAGCAGCAGCGTAGGGAGATGGCAGAGCGGGTATCTGGATCGCTGCTATGGCTGGCTGTAAAGTGCGGCTATGCGATAATAATTTTCGCCTAATAATGATGCGCGTTATGGCTTCACGCGTTTCGGTTGCCATAACTTTGCATGTCTTCTATGGGCTGACAGTCGGCAGCAAGCCAAACAAATGACGCCATCCAGCAGAGCGCTGGTAGCTCGGAGCAGGAGCTGGCAGCAAAAACTCAATCATAATCTGTTGCCCTGACAGGAATATACGCTGATACAGCCAGATATGTAGATTGAATCGGAGCTGGCTGCCTGCTTGTTGTCGCTGTGACAACTTTCTGGGTTCTGGGTTCTGGGTTTTGGCATTGCCATTGCCATTGCCATTGCCATTGTCAGCTCATTGCCAGCACATTGCAATAACTTCTCGTTTGGTCGCAAGGCGGGCGACGCCTTTGCTCTTTGCGCCTTTGCTCTTATTGTGCAGTTGGTAATCAGTGGCATTGGCATCGTAAACAGCAGCCGGAAGGAGATAAGACACTTGCCGCACTGGCTTAACATGCCTCTTAATGTACTCCCTGACCCCCAACCGCCCGCTCTGCCTCTTCCTCTGTAGATTAGCAGAATACCAAAAAATATGATCTCTTTGTATGCAATCATTCTATATAGATGCTTTCTACATTGTTGCAGTATTGTGCGAAGTGCTCGGCTAAGCATGGCAAAATTAGGCTCCGCTTCGAGAATGGAGCCATGAATAATTTATGGCAACGTGGCTGTGTGACTGGCAACCAGTCAAACAAGTGGGCCAGCTTGAACGGAACAAGCTCAAAACCTCTGCATAATTGCCTATAAATGTCTGGCAATTTCAAGAAGTTAAAATGTTCAAGTCTTTTGGCCGCAGCCGGACGGCACTTTGTGCATTTCCGGCAACTGCATCCACAGCATGTTGACAAGAAATTGCATAATTATGGCTTGCCGGACAAGCGGTCAGATCAACTCAACCGCAAGTGCTGTCTTTACACGACGCTAGCAGCAGCAGCAGCGGCAGGAGCAGGATATGGGTTTTGGGCTTCGGTCAGCTGATGGCATGGAGACAGTAACTGGCCGCAAATGTGAAAGCAGGTTGCAAGAGAAATAAAAAAAGGAGAAGGAGAAGAGAACAAGACGAACTAAAGCACTCCCATTCCGCCTGTCCACTGCGAGCTTGTGCATATGCATATGCGGCCTCAGGAGGGGGAGAGAGAGCTAAGGGAAGCTTAAACAGCAGCCATGGCTGGCGGTTGGCAAGGGGCGAGGGGACAGAGCAATTGAATTGCATAACATGAATAGAAATGAATTGGCAGCCCCTGCTAGCTGGTCAGAGCAGCTGCAGCTCGAGCATAGTGGCGATGGGCAAACATATCCTGCGGCTTACCTAGCGCGCCAAGGGCCAAAGGGGCCAAAAAAGTTAACTGCTTTTATATTTGCATATACGTTGTATGACTGTCTCTGTGTGTGTGTGCGTGTGTGTGTGTGTGTGTGTTCATGTGGCCTGTCCTTCTAATGCGAGACATTCATGCACTTTGTGGTTGTAAATATTTGCATATAGATTTCGCACAAGCTGCACACACACGCATACACACACACATGCCATTCGATTGCCTGTTAATAATAAAATAATAATATAATCATTTATGGCAGTGCATTTAATATTGACCAATTGCTGGCGAGCGCCACATCTTTAAGTGCAAGGCATGGCCCGACTGAGCCTCGCCCGGTGTTTCCAGGCGCAGCCAAGAGCATTTTTACACTCGATTAACTGTGTGTTTAGTCGTGATTATGTGCACAGAGAGGCAGCCAGAGCGAGAGAGAGAGAGGGAGAGAGAGAGAGAGAGAGAGAGAGAGGTGTATACGGACACGTGTCTGCATATGTGTATTGTTTAGGTACTTAGATTATCGCTGCTGTTGCTGCTGCTCCTGCTGCTGCTGCTGCTGCTGCTGCTGCACGTGCCATAACAAACACTTTTCAAGTAAAACGCTCAAATAGCTGAGCAAATTACAATAAACGCTGGCTGGTTATTGGATTTTCATTAAATTGCTGCTGGCATATGTGAATGCGCGTCTGTGTGTGTGTGTGTGTCTATACAAAAAAGTATTGCCTACATCGCGGCGCCGGCGAAATGGAAAGTTAAGCACTTGAAACGACTTAAAGTGCTGGCAGTTGCCTTGCCACTCCAGAGACTGGTCTCTGCTCAGGTCCTTGGCTTACGATTTCCGTGCCGTTTCCACCCCTTTATGCGCACGCACACACTCCAACCCACGCCACCCTGCGCCGCCCCACGCCGGGCCACGTCGACAATAAGACGCAATGCCTTTTGTTCTTTTTTTGCACAGTTGCACACAATAATGAAAATGTTGTTGTTTGTGAAATTCCAACAGCCGTTGCCAGCACACTTGAGCGCGCAGCCACACACACACACATACAGGCAAAACTTAGCTATCACGCAGACACACACACACACACACACACACATGGCATTACTTCCGCCTCAGCGGTAATAATTTTAAAATCAATACAATTCAATAAAGTTTTATTACTGACGCTGCCTGGGAAACCGGGAAACTCTTCGGCTTTGGCTTTGGCTTTGGCGTTGGCTTTGAGCGAATCGCAATCGTCAAACTGTTTGGGGAGTCGCTGGCCTGGCGCAACGCTTGGCTTTAAGGCGCCCGCTTTGTCTTAACCGGTTTGGCGGATTACCAGATCTTACCTAATGCTCGTATTAGCCATAAACTTTACTCTTTGTCGCGCGCGCCACCTCAAATTGCTGGCAATTAGAATATGCACGTTTTGTAACGCAAATTGTGGCTGCGCAGCCAGCGAACTTATGGCAACGCCCATTTGTATGCAAATGCCAGCACGGACAGCGTGACAGATGGACAGCGGGACAGCGGGACAGTGGAACAGCGGGCGAGACAGACTGAAAGGGAGACACACGCGGCCAGTGTCTGTTGCCATTTGGCTTGCCGTCGTCGCTACAGCTCCAGCTCCAGCTCCAGCTTCAGTTCCAGCTGCTGATGAATCAAAGTCATAACGCGGCCAGGGAACAGTTCGCCTTCTCCATCGCACTCGCGCTCGCGTTCGCATTCGCATTCGCGTTACGCATCGTTATGCACAGCGGCAGATGACTGTTATTAAAATCAGTTGTTCGTCAGCAGCATCAGAGGCAGCCAGACAGCGCTTGGGTCCCTTGCTCGGGCGCCAGCTGTGCGACTGGGGCAGCGCCAGCTCAATTTGCCCGCTCATAGATGCCGCTGGGGCGGGCTGGGCGCGGCGCATTCATTTAATGTCTTAATTTTGCACTCATCCAAGTGAAAAATTAAAATGGTTTTCGTTGTTCGGGCTTTTGGGCAGCGTCGCTCGCTTATTAACTGCAGCAGGTGAAATGAAGTCGATGCTGCCATAATTCTAATGCCGCTGCTGCTGCTGTTGCTGCTGCTGCTGCCTCAGCCGCCTCCTGTTTAAATATTAATAATAAAGTCAAGGGGGGCCGAGCTCCGGCCACAAATTGTTAAATTGAAGCTAATAAAATTTGGTGTATCCTAACGTGCCGCCCACCCATTTTATGGCCCACAAATTTCATGGCGATTAAATTTGATGGCAGCGCATGCATCTCACGCCCATCTCAATCGCCTGGCCATGCCTGGCCTGCCCGGTCGCCACGCCTCCTCCCGGCGCTCGGCTCCATTGCGTAATTGTGGCCAAACACTTTGAGGCGCTGCCACGGTTGAGAGCACAAACAATAGAGCGTCTTTATGCTTGCCAAAATGTAATGCACACAGCGAAGGAACAAAAACAAAAAAAGCTGAGAAAAACAGCTAAAGACAAGCTGAAGTTCTACAGTCTGCAGTGCTCGCCAAGCAAATACCCTCCAGGTTAATTTGCCAGAACTATGAGCTGGGTATGTGATCTCAGCTATCAAAGTCGGCTTTCGCTTCAAATATCATTGGCCAGTATAGCCAAGGGCTGGAGCTGCGCTGCAGTGCAATTAAAAATATGCAGAAATTAAATTGTGTAAGCTCTGCTACTCTGGGATTGACTTCTGTTGTATAGTCATGTTGTACAGAGTCTGCATTTGTTTTCTGTTTACTCGGAAGACAAATGACAGTGAAACCACAAGGAAATTATTAAATTAAAAGCACCTGTATGATATTTATCTAAATCGGCTTTCTTTTAACAGAAGACAAATTCATTATGAAAATTCTGCTCTTACTAGAAAACAATTTGATTTAAATATTTATTTTATTTTTATTTTCATTTATCATTTAAGAAATAGAGTGAGTTTTTGCAAAATTAAAAGTTAAATATATATATTTATTTATTATATAAATAATTATACTTTGAATAACAAATAAATAATATAACAAGTAATTACATATTTGATTTTAAAATTAGTAAATAAATAAATAAATTTTAATAAATTGTGAATATTGAAAATAAAATAAATTAAAAATCAAGTAACAATATATTTAATATATTTATATACATATATTTATATGTATAGTATTGTTTTGCTTGATTTTATATTAATAAATGATTTATTGATTGAATTTTTATTTATATATTTTAATATGCAAAAATATATAGAACATAAAATAAATTAAATAGCAAGTAATAATATATTTTATTAAAAAATTAAATTATTATTCATAAATTCTAAAATTGTATAATATAAAATAAATAAAGTAAATAAAATAAATAAAATAACAAAATAATATAAATAATTTATTATATATATCAATTTAAATATATATTGTAAACATGTTTATAAATTAGAATGTAACAATTTTAAAATAAATAAGCAAATAAATAAAATAAATAAATAAATACTAGTGGTATAATTAATAAAATAAATAAATAAAAAAAATATTCTTATAAATATTTATTTATTTATTTATTGAAAAATACAAATATTATTTATATTTAATTCATCTAATTATACATTAAATATGCATACACATATATGTATATTTGTATATATAATGGTATATCAGCTCCATATTCCATTGCAATCTAAAAGCATCAATTTCATTTCAAGTAATTTGAGAGCAATGCATACAACTCTTGAGGCGTCTTTTAATGGCACTAGGGTATATAAGAGCTAAGAGAGAGAGAGAGAGAGAAAGAGAGAGAAAAAAAACTGTGCAAACTCTGGCAAAATTAAAGCGCCAAAACGCGTAAAATGCAAATGTGCGCGTCTTGTTAAGGGTTGGGCTCTGTCTTCAGCAGGGGATGAGGGGCTGCAGGGGGTTGCGAGTCGGTTTTGTGCAAATTATGGTTTAACACCTCATTGAACTCTATGGCAGAGTAGAGGCGCAGTGCGGAGTGAAGTGGAGCCCAGTCGAAAGCGGCGAAAATTTGAATTTGAATATGAATTTCGAGAATTTCATATTCAAATGAGTTTTCAAAGACTTTGGCCGCCCGACCGATGGGAATAGAGTTAATTATATATGTATATAGAAAAATAGAAATTATGGCTTATTGTTCGTTTTTATCTTGGCAAATTGGCCGCATAAAACGCCAATTAAATTGCACTTCAAAGTCGACTTTGATGTCTTGACATATTCAATTCGGCAAAATTGACGCCGATCGCCTGCGAGCAAAGAGTTTTGCATTAAATTGTTTATGCCAAAGCCGCTGTGCATAGTGCATATGTAAAACCTAATTACAACTAATTGCTATTTGCACAGCTGACAACCTTTGACCTAATGCAAACAAAAACAAGCATTCTGTATGTGTGTGTGTGTGCGTATGTGTGTGTGCATTTGTTGTGCGGTCGCTGGTCAACAAGCCAATTCAAACTTTGAACGCTGCCCAGCAGCAACTGCAGCAGGAGTCAGGCAAATAAACAAAACGCTTTGATTAGAAAATTTCATTACACGAAATCGAACGCTTGCCAATTGTACACACCCACAAACAGACAGAGAGAGACGAGAGAGAGAGAGAGAGAGAGAGAGAGAGAGAGAGAGAGAGAGAGCAAGAGAGTGAGGGAATGAGAGAGACACACGCATGCACACAAATGCAAATACAATCAGCGCCAATGCAAACAAATAAATGCACAAAGGGCAGTCCCATTGCCTGCCCAATGCGTCAGTTCATTAAAATGGAGCTGCGCCTCTGCCAGGGCCCAGGCCCGGGCCCAGACGACTGCCCACCGCCCACTGCACGTGCCTTTGCTGCAGCTATGCGCAGCTCCTCAATCTGTGCCTAAAAACGCAATTTAATAACGGCTGCAAATGAGCATATGCAACATGCTGCATGCGTGTGCGTGTGCGTGTGTGTGTGTGTGCGTGTGTGCGTGTGTGCCTCGTGTTTGTGTCAAATTTTATGGCCCAAAGGCGCATTTGAAATGAAATCGACAGGCTCAGTGTGAGAGCGCCGCTAAAGCTCTGCCCTGCCCTGCCCTGCCATGCCCTGCCCTGCCCTGCCCTGCCTTGCCCTGCTTCGCCTGTGCCACAATTCGAAATGGCTCTAATGCTGCATGTTGCACTATTTGCCCATAGACGGGCAACTCAATTTATTAACGCACACACATACACACACACACACACAGAGCTGCACAGACCCATGGGGCAACGTGCACTGGCTGAGGCAGCTGCAGACATTGTTGGGGCATGCAGCTTGTTGCAAATGCTTGCCAGCTAAATTATTACAAATGCATTTGTGCAACAACTTTGGCAGTTGGCAAAAACCGTTGCCTGGGTCAGTTGCAGCACACACACACACACACATACACACATACAACGCATACTCTGATCGTTGCGCATTTGTGTTTAAGTGGCGTCCCTGCCCATTCCTGCCCTCGAATATGATGGAATGCATTCGCATCCATCTGCCGAAAAAGCCAGCTGCAGATCTAGTTTATCATGCAACTGGGCTGTCAATAACGAGCTGCCACATAAACTATGATTCACAAGGCCCGACAACTGCACGACTCTATTAAATATTTATTAGAGTCCATCAAAGGAATAATATTGATTGCTGCTCTTAACCAAGTTACAGGATGTTCTCTGTGAATATGGCAAGGAATAATATATATGAATATTTGAGATATATTTATTTATTGTTATTTATATTATTTATCATGCGTATTTATAATGAATAGTTGTTTTCAGACATTTTCCTGCCAAGGCAATTATACAGTGCTGTCCATATTCCACTGACCCAGCTGGCAGCTGTTTTTACATTGATTAGGTTTCGTTTTCTCCTTTTTTTTTATGCGTCTTTTTTCTATTGCTCAAGCAATATTGAAGCTGGTAGCTCACTCATAGTAAGAGACTATAAATGGTTACACCAATGCTTGGCTCTGCTGATTTGGCTGGACGAACTATAGGCATTCAGAGAGAATTATCATAGCGAGAGCGATAGGCAGGCATAGACAGGCGGGGCGAGCGACTTTCTAGCTGTTCAAGCTTTGACTCTTAAGTTTCAGTGCTGCTCTCACTTGTAACTACTCTTATATTGTATTATTCGTATGGCCTCACAGTTCGCTTCATGTCGTCTATTCAAGTTAGTCGGTCTTCCATTCACTATCTCCACTCAAAACTCATTACTTATCCATCTTTTCGGTCATTATATGCATTATTTGTAGGCTGATGCATTCGTCAATATTTAACACATTTAATTTGCAATTCTCATTAGCCTTTCTTAATGAAATTACGGAAAAATAAATCAACAGAACTTTGATGTGTACATTTAAAAAGCGCAACCGTTCAACCGATGGCAGCGTTTAAAAATGCGGTATATCAATATCATCGACTATGTAATTTACGCTTAATTTGTAGCCATTACCACAAAAATGCATTAAGTGTGTGTGTGTGTGTGTGTGAGTGTGTGTGTGTGGGTGTTTGCCTTTAAATGTGCTGCAATTATTTGCAATGCAATTTTAATTGAGTGCTGAAATATTTGCGGACAATTCGCGTTGCAATCAAATATATAACGAGCAGCAATTATATATTTATTGAAAGTCTCCGCAAGGCGCATCAAATTATTTACAACTAAAATCAATCTAGATACAGGTATATATGGATATACATTTATGAATTCATATAGAATTTTTTTAAAATGCTCGTAAATCATTCATAGAATGTTTGTTTGGCTTGTTTATAATTTACAGTTTTAGATGGAAGCTTTAAGTTACATACAAATATTTTTTATTTGTTTAGGAATGACTGAAAAATGTAAAAGAAATTATAGAGAAATTTATTTGCTAAATTCTAGTTAGTTAAAAATAATAATAGTTAAAAATAATATTAAACTATATTATATTATTAAACAAAATTATAGAGCAATTTAAAAAAATTTTTTTTATTTGCTAAATTTTGTGATTTTCATTGGTTAAATTATAGTAAGTTAAAAATATTGTGTAATATTAAATTATATTATATTATTAAAAAATGTATAAAGAAATTTATTTATATAAATATTTTTTTAAAATTTATTATTGTTTATTTGTTAAATTCTAGTTAGTTAAAAATTTTGTGTAATATTAAATTATATCATATTATTAAAAAATGTATAAAGAATGAGAGAGAAAATAAAAATTTATATTATTTTTTGTATTTGTTAAATTTTTAATTTTAAATTTGTTAAATTCTAGTTAGGTAAAAATATTGTGTAATATTAAACTATATTATATTATTAAAAAATATTTAAAAAATATAGAACAATTCATATTTATTATTATTATTTTTTTTATTTGTAAAGTTAGTTAAAAATATTGTGTAATATTAATAGCAGATTTTTATAGCTTTTAGTTCAGTATTCCTTGTGGGTCTTTTTTGCTGCCCAGCTGCTCTAATGAGCTGGTCTCCATGTTGGATTTGAGTGCATTGCGTGCTTGCGTGTTGGCCGTTTTTGTTTTGGCCTCAACAACTGGCCACATGTCGACATGGCCAGAAGAAGCTTTAGCCATAGCCAAACTATTTTGCATTCGAGGCACTCGCCACAGCAGCAGCAGCAGCAGGAGAAGCAGCAGCAGCATCAGCAGCAGCAGATAACACCCCCATTTCAGCACTTTGAAAAAGTTTAAATATAAATTAAAAACTTTTCTCATTTTTTTTTCACTTTTGTTGCTGTTGTTGCTTTTTATATGGTATGTATTTTATGTGAATGCAAAGTAAAAAGTTTGCCGCACGACATTGAGCAACAACGAGAAGTAAGCAGTTGTTGTTGTTGTTGTGGCTGCAGAGTGCTGCTGGCTATCAGCATTAGCACATTTTAATCTTTGGCCGTAATCCTTTACCAATTTCCGTTTCAGTTACTTTGGCGAGTCGCGCGGCCTAGCAACGACAACTAAAATTTATGCAATGGCCGAAATCTGCAATACATTATTGCCGCTGTCAGATGAAGTTGTCCCTTTTACAAAATTAATTGCATCCTCTTTGGCCCCCAAAAATTACTGGCCGAGAGCCGAAAACCGAAAACCGAACGCTAGAAATTGTGGTTGCCAACTGGCAGGAGGCGGCGAGCCGACGACAACATAGTTGTAATATTTTTGTTAGTAAAATGTGGTCAAACTTTGGCTGCCATAAAGGCGCAAACAACAAGGTTCCAATGAGAGACTCTGTGTGCGTGTGTGTGTGTGTGTGTGTGTGGGCTGGCTAGCCGCAAACATTTGACCGTAATGCAAACGCATTTGCTGCACAGAGAGCTCTTTGGGTCTTCTGAACACATTGCGGCCCACAAGGAGCACCGAAAAATGCAGTTGCTGATCATTTGCTTTGCATTAAGACAAACTTGACTGGGAGTGGCAGCAGGAGCAGGAGCAGGAGCAGGCGGAGGCACTGGGGGCACATTAGTACAACATGAAAGGGATTGCATTTTGCTTGCGGCTAGCCTGAGGCAACACTGAGCCAGGCAAAAATCACTAGAATATCTTTTCACTTTGAGCCAGAGCTACGTGTGTGTGTGTTTGTGTGTATACATATAAGTGTGTGTGTGTGTTTGTGGCACTAAATGTAATCTTTGACTGTGGCCATATATCTCTTTGCAACGGCTTAGCTGGCCAGGCACAAAAATGCGGTTTACAAAAAGGAAATTAAGTTCAATAAAAGAGTATTTCGAAATTTATTGGGCTCAGCTGCCAAAAGACATCCATTTAAGCTTTAAGCCAGCTCCTCAGCTGCTGAGCAGGCGAAAAGTTTCTGTTTAGCATCATTTTAGACAAGTTCTTAATATGCAATTTGTCGCCCCAGTTTTTGGGGGCCACTCGAGCAGCTGCCTGCAAGGCTAGGCGGAGCGTAGCGGGGCGTGGCAGCTCGTGCCCACTTGGCCTGGCCTGGCTGGGCCTGGCTGGGCTGTAGCCTCTGTGCAACCGGAGCATAATTGCATTTCGTGGACAATTAATTTCTTTTCTATTGCCCATTTCGTCGTAATTTAATTGCAAATTACTTCCTTTTGTGTTTGTGTCCGTTTGCTGCGCTGCTCGCTGCTCGCTGCTCGCTGCCCATTGCACTCGCTCGCAATTGTAGCTTCATTTGCCTTTCGCTTCAGCCCCAACGATTCCGTGGCCCAGTTCGTGTCTAGGCCGAGCCACCCAGCACGCAGCTCGCTCGCCTTTTATTTCTATTTCTGCTTTCTTTGTGCATTTGAAATTAGCAAAAATGTAAAACCAAATTGCAAAAGTTCTGCAGAGGCAACAACATCAATTGGAGGCGCCATAAATTTGGCTAAATATGAAAGCGCACAGTTGGTCGACATTTTATTGCAGTGTAGAGGGACGGACATATCTGAGATCTTAAGAGAGCTGCTAGTTTAGGATAGGTATATTGGATTGATTCGGAATAGCAGTGAGGCATAAGCTTTGCAGTATTAAGCTGATTAAATTGTGGCAAAGGAAGAATCTATTTGAGCAGCAATCAACTCAATCAATCAATCAATCAACTCAATCACATAAATGAGAATCGTTGTTGTTTTAAGGTAAAGCAGATTTCTTCAGCCTCACTTTGGCACCTCAGAAAAAGTAGGTATAAAAGTAGAAAGTAGGTATAAATGGAAAGTCAAAGCTCCTACCTCCTGCTATATGTTATGAAGGACCATTTCCATATATTAAGGCATTAGACAATTATTTTAGATAAAAGATTAGCTTAAATAATGCTACATACCTTAAATAGACCTGAATATAGTTTTGTGGCTTGGAATAAAATATTTAATAAAATATGTCGAATAGTCCAGCAGGTGCAAAACCTTTGGAGATATATTAATAATGTTAAATTCTGTTAGACTGAGCTGGGAATGATTAAGTCTTTCGTTAAACAAAGCTCATTATGAGCCTCAAGATATAGGCTAGATGGAGAATTTTGATTGCTGATGGCATTTGGATAATGTTTATATTAAGTGTGGTTTGCTAGTCTTTCATATTTCTCATCTGCAATGGCAGATCATCTTATTATGCGAAATACTACAACTAATTGAGTTAATATATAGTCAATGCGTTTATCTAGCACATATTTCCCACAGTTAATAAAACAAAGACCTGACACGACTGACGACATCTTAAGTAGCTCAGTCCACTGCACAGTTGTCATATAAAATGAACGTGCTCAAGCAACATTTTGTTGCTGTCTCTTTCTCTCTCTTTCTTTCTCTCGCTCTCCCTCTTTTGACTTAGACTTCGGAAATGCTGCGGGCGTCTGCAATTTCTATAGGACTGCCATTTGTTTAACTGGCGTATCAAATATTTAAATGGGCTGTTCCACGTTCTCCAATGCGCTCAGTATTTAGTTATTGTCATTTCGAGAGAGAGAGAGAGAAAGAGTGAGAGTGAGAGAGCAGCTGCTGAGCAAAGTGAAAACAATCTACAGCAACTTGAGCTGCACATAAAATTTCATTTGACATTTTTGCATAATTGAAGCAAAGTGCAGACTGCAAGTATCTGAAAGAAAGTTGCGCAAAGCTGCGTTTGGCTGCCTTGCCTGGTCAGCAGCGTAGGCGACACGAGTCCAACAAAGGCGACAAGTTTGCACCGGGCTTGGCTGGGTGCTCGATTGGGTGGTTTGGGTGGAGTCATTGCTTGCTTTGCCAACAAAGTAGAAAATCCGAAAGAAAAACACAAAATTTTGCGCTTACGCTCTCAAGTCGATCGCAGCGCCAGCTACAAGGGCAGACGCTGCTCTCTCTCTCTCTCTCTCTCTCTCTCTCTGCTATATTGGTAGCCTTTGGCTTTGATTGGGCAACCTGTGCAGCTGGTGGGGGAAGGGCAGGGGAAGAAATCAGCAGCGGCAATTGTTTGGCTGCGCTTTTGGCATTGCAATTCATTTGAAATTTATGCAAAGCAGGTTGCGAAATGGCATAAAAACACTGGCACACATAATCCCGATGCTGAAAATTTGGGATTTCGGATTTACATTTTCTGTTTTTGCTAGATAATTATCTTAATTGCAATTTCGTGCAGCAGCAAAGGTAATTTGCAATTAGATGCCAAGCTGCCAGTTAGCCAGCTGGACCAATTAATTCATTTCACAAGTATTTAGCTGCATAATTTGCTTTGGCTATGCATGGCGCTTGTATTTGGCCGTAATATAAATTAAATGGCAATTAATTAGCAAAAGTTGGTAGCATTAATAAATGCAGGCACATTCATTACACCTGCATTAATAGCCAAAACTTTCGGCTCAATATTATTCAAGGTATATCAGAAGGAGCTGCTGCTGCCCCGTCTGCTGCTCCTGCTACTGCTCCTGCTGCATCATTTCTCAAACGCAGGCAAATGAAAGCACTTAATCTTGTGCTTGAACTTTGCAACGGAAACACCAAAACCCAAACACTTTTGTAATTTTAATCAATTCATCTTAATTTCGTTTGAAGTGCACATTAACCTAATGGCCAGACCGAAGAGGTAGCTCGACCCTGTCTCTCGCCCTCTCGTTGTCCAAGTCCCTGTCCAACTACAAACTCCAGTCCAGGCTAACAACTTGCGGCTGGCTAACAAGTGCTTTTCCTACCATATTAAAATGTTATCTGCTGCTCTGCTCTACAGATGAGAGAGAGGCGGAGTGGGCGAGAGGGAGAGAGATAGAGCTTAGCTCTGGAACGGCAGCAAGGGCAAGAGACGACGACGAAATATAAAAAATAGACGAGTCCTGCTCTGCCATGGCCCTGGCCCCAGCTCTGGCCCAGCTCTGCTCGGGCTCTGCTCTGACTCTGCTAACAGCCACAGTATGTGGCAACACTTCTGTCTGTTGGGTTTTGTGCGTTGTGCGTGGGCGTCGTCTTCTCGGAGGCAAAGGTGATGTTTCATTTTCACATTTCTCATTTATCTTGTTTAGCTTGGGCAGGACGCCCGATGCCTTCGGCCGGCCTCAGCTTGCTTCCAAGACGTGCGAATATATTTAACTAAATGTAAGTACCGGACGGGGTGTCTGTCTATCAGTTTCTCGCTCTCTCTCTCGCTCTCTCTCTCTCTCTCTCTCTCTCTCGCTCTCTCTCTGTATGTATTGGTGTTGTGCGAGCTTGTAAATTTATGGGCAATGCTTTCGTTTATTAATGAGAGCGCGTAAAATAAGCGCCAAAGTGCTCTCAGATCTGAGCTGATGCTCAAATATAAATGTGCGGCTGTTTCTTGTTCAGCTGCTGAGATCATTGGGTATGCGGATGCGGATGCGGATGCGGATGCGGATGTGGATGTGGATGTAGATGTGGATGCTGATGCGGATGCATTTGCAAGAAATAACAAATCATCTTTTGATTAACTCATGCGTGTCAATTTGACGTAAACCAAATATTTGTTCAGCACACACAGTCACCCTCACACACACACACACACACAGGCACACGGGTAAGAAATCCCGATTGCAAGCCAAGGAAATTGCAGTCAACAACTAACAAGGCGAGCATTTGCTACGTATTTGCCATACGTCTGGCTGGAAACGAAGTACAAAGATGCAAATGTGTATGTATATTTAGATATATACATATACACACGTACATGTATGCAAATGCTGCATAAACTAAATTTTCTATACATTTATATAGACATGCGCGTCTACATATCGTGTGTGTATATTTCTGTTGAGCAGCAGGAAAAAAATGCACGTATTTTAACGCTTCATTGCAATAGAAAATGGTAGAAATCTGACAGCTGATAGGCTGCCCTGCCGCATACCCTATAATAAGATTTAATGCTAGTTATCCAAGATATTTTTGTATGACTAACGACCTGCTTATTCTATATACTGCATTAACTTTTCATAAGTATTTGGGCACACTATTCCAATTGTCTCATGTGTCTAAATATTCCATTCAATCCACCTCTTTTGCCGGGACTAACTTCCTATGGTTATGAAAGGGACTTGACTATGCGATGCCGCCAGCAATGCGGAAAATGAGAATAAATATGTTTTATTCAACTGCCAGCAGGAAATATGCTTATGAGCTCAAGTTCAGTTCTAAGAGGTGCATAAATATTAAATTCAATCTTAAGCAGGATTGAAAAAATACGTTGAAAATAAAATGGTTTACTAACTGCTTGCAATAGCAAAATTAATGTTTATTAATGTAAGAATTCATGCATTAACAACTGCAGTAAACATAGAGATTCAAAAGTTAGTTAGATACTAAAGATAGTACGTACTATAATTATTGTTACGATCAATTTTATTTTGTTTTCTTGTATTAAATTAAATAAATTTATTATCTATTAAAGTAAGCTAAAATTGAATTTAAAAATAGTATAATTTTCTAGATTGAATTAAAAAGATTTAGATTTAATACAAAATATACAAGAGCCTTTAAAGACTAAATATAATTCATGAGAACTTTCTATGAATTTAATTTTTCCAAAACTTTCATGCTTATCTGCAAACATAGCACACACATATAAAGCCAATAAATACATAAAGCACTTCCTCGACTTCATGAAAGTTTTGACGTGAAACAACATAAATTGAAATCATGAGAACTTATACTTGTATTAAAGTTTGGCAGTCCTAAATGAAGTTTATACCTATTTATAAACAAAATTAGAAGCAGCTTAGATATAACAACAAATAAGCTTATAAATATTTAGTTTCAATGTTAAAGCTGAAGGAAATTCAATTTTAAAGTCGTTTAAATTCACGATAAGCAGCCCGAGTATCTCAATATGCGCAGATTGAACGCAGAGGCATTTTGAAAAGGTGTCAGGAAATTGGAATAAACTTGGCCAGCCATTTGATTGGCAGCTGCGTCTGCTGGCCGCTGCCCGAGGACAGCCGCCAGCAGCAGCCGAGGCTGGCAAATGTACAACAATTGTTTGTCACAGTGATGAAAATCAAATTAAATATGCACTGATTAGATTGTAAAGATAAGAAGCAGAGAGCATAAATGGCATGAGCCAAGGAAGCCGGCTGCCAAGGCAGGGAAATGGAAGAGGAAGAGCAAGAGGAAGAGGCAAAGAAAGCAGCGAGCGGGCGAAGCAGACACGCGACGGAGCTAACGTCAAATCTAAATGAGGTTATAATTAAAAAAGTTTTCTTATTTGCTGCCGCTGAGCCAAAAGCAGCAGCATCCAGCTGCAAATGAAGAAACAAGTAATTCGCCTAATAACGAGCTTATGTAATTAGCTCATAAACAACAACAACAGCAGCAACAACAAGTAAACAGCACGGCAATTGCAGCCAAATAACAACAACGGCAGCCAGAAAATTCTACAAGTCGAAATGTAATGAAAAAGTTACGGATACGAAAAAGTTCATAAAATTGAAGGTAAAAGCACCAAAGCTGACGCAGCTGTCAGCGCAAGCTGGCTCCTGACTGCTGCTGTTGGAACTTGTCCATAATACGAACAGGTACTATATATAGATACATATATGCGTAGGTATAAATATAAAAGATACACAGAAATAAATATAGACACAGAGTTAGCTAGATATATAGATACATAGATACATAGATACATAGATACATAGATACATAGATACATAGATACATAGATACATAGATACATAGATACATAGATACATAGATACATAGATACATAGATACATAGATACATAGATACATAGATACATAGATATATAGATATATAGATATATAGATATATAGATATATAGATATATAGATATATAGATATATAGATATATAGATATATAGATATATAGATATATAGATATATAGATATATAGATATATAGATATATAGATATATAGATATATAGATATATAGATACATAGATACATCTCTCCTTCTGATAGTTGGTCTCGCCTTAAAAACGCGAAATTAACCATAAAGATGCAATAGTTGTTAATTAGCCAGCACGAAGATAGATCTATAGAGGCAAGGTTGGAAAGGGGTGGGTGGGGAGGGGAGTGTTACATTTTTGCAGCACGTTCCTTTTAACGTTGCACGTTTGCAATTTTAATTACAAAATTGCGCAAATACTCGTAATTGACCGTTAGAGTTCACATTAGCAGCCACAAACATAGCTGGCAGCGATCGAGCGTATCAAATGGACAGAGTCCTTGGCAGGACTCCGGAGTGACCGGCCATGACGGCCATGACGTGGCCGTGGTCGTGGTCATGGCCGTACTCGTGGTTTAGTGCGTTGCTTCCAGCCGTCGTCGGCCGGAGACAGTGCACGGCCAGCAACACTTCCGGTGACATTTCAATTACCTCCACCACCTCGAAATAAAACAATGCCATTGCCATTGCCATTGCTATGGCTATGGCTATGGCTATGGCTATGGCCAATGGCCAGTGGCAGCTGTTGACTAACAAGTGCACCACTCGGAGTGCTGCCTCTCACACACGAGGCGGACCAGAGAGCCACGGGTAGTAACAATTTTTTGATTAATGTGTCTGCTGCAAATTACAAAGAGCAGACAATAACCAAATGCACACGCACCAAGGGGGAACTGGAACTGAAGCCGGACTGTGGCTGTGGACACGTACCTCCGTCCAGTTTTGAGAGGACTGCCCGCTGCGCGCGTTCAAATGAAATAAGCATGGCTACTAATGTAATGTAATCTATATGGCCTCGACTCTTATTAACGGCTGCAGCGACGCCTCACACCTTCAATTGATGTATTTATATATTGGCACTGAATTTGCAATTTACTTTATTAATTTCGGTGGCAGACCGCGAAAACTCTGGACTCGTCGCTGCTCTGCTCTGCTCGGTGTTGGTGGGGCTGGGCTGAGACAGAGTCTGAGTCTGAGTCTGAGTGGTGCATTGCAAGTGGCAAAGCCGCAGTCAAAATCATTTTCTAATTAAATTCAAGCCAAAGTTTTGGCAAGCGAATGAAAACAAAAATTTTCTTGGCTTGCCGAAACTTTAAAATTCAATTAAAAATTATGCAATGCCAGCGCGACAGCAGACAGACAGTTGGATAGACAGAGACAGAGAGAGGGAGAGAGAGAGAGAGAGAGAGGGCAGATGCATGCTCCATTCGGAGGGAAGCACATGAAAAGCCCATGAAAATGAAATACAAGCAGCGCCAAGCAGCAGACACCAAGCTGATGATGACGAATAAAATGAAAATGAGGCGCTGTCGCAACTGCTGCTGCTCTTGCTACTCCTGTTGCTCCTGCTGCTGGTCCTGCTGCCGGTTCTTATAGTAATTTTGTGCAAAATTTTAGTTAAAATTACTGCTAAAGAAAATTTTCACATAATTTGATTAAAAAGTTACACGCATTTGCAGCTGCAGCAGAAGCAGAGCAGAAGCTGAAGCAGCAGCAACTTTGTTGCAAAATAAAAATTTGAAATGTTGCGTGCGGCGTGCGTGTTGCTCAAGCGGCACAGCTTGCCGCGCCCCCACCACACGACGCCTCCCAGCCATGGCAAATCTCAGTTGACTGCAGTTTCCACTTGCTGTTCTTGTTGTTGTTATTGTTGCAGCTTAGCTTTTTCTTCGACTTCAACTGCGGTTGGCAAACTTTCAAGCGGCCGCGAGTTGCGCTTTGTGCGCCAGATATTGTCCGGGTACGCCAAGGTGTCCCGAACTTTGAACAGATCACAAATTGTTTATATATACCGGCGCGAGTGTGGCGAGCATAAAAACAATTATAATAATCACACTAATTCTGCAGTGGGTGGACGGGCTTTCATTTGGCTATGATGCTAAAATTATAAAGTTGCTAAAACTTTTGCAGGCTAATCAAATATTTGCAGCAACGAGTCTGGATGAAGGTAAAGGTAAGGGGAGCGTGGTGGGTGGTGGGGGGGGGGGAGGGAAGAGGGGGTTGAGAAACGCAGGCAGTCGTGCGGACTATAGAGAAAGGACTTAAATCCTTTTAGACACGTGTGTGCAGAGTACCGTTAATATGACAGAAACACCAAGCTCAGGCGTGCGTGCGTGCATGTGTGTGTGTGTGAGAGTCTGTGTGTGTGTGAGTGACATGCAAATCTTATTTGTCAGTTGAAAAACACACAAAAATACAGACAACAACAACAACAGGATCAGGAGCAGCAGCAGCAGGAGCAACAGCAGTAGGATTGTAGAATGTAAAATACTCGGATACTCTCTCTTTCTCTCTGTCTCTCTCTCTCGCTCTCGCTCGCTCTATCGCAACGCTGCGAGGGTCTGAAGTGCGTTTTTTAATTGAAAATTATTATAAAAAGTTGTAAATCCCTCGCATTTGGCCCCAGCTGAAGGGTACGAGTGTGTGTGTGTGCGTGTGTAGAGGCGTGGCCAGGTGCGGGGGCGGGCGGCACACTTGACGTGGCTTGGCTTATTAAAGTAAGCTTTGGGGCCAAAAGGTGGCCACATACAACGGATTCATGTTGTTTAATTAAATTAAACCACCGGAGCCGTATCTGCCCTTTGTTGTGGAATAAAGGCGTTATTAATATTATTACCAGATCATCATCATCATTATTATTATGATCACATGATGCGGGCTCTGCTGCCAAAAAGGGTCAAAAAGTTGCCGCATTTCAGGTGCTTTGCATAATGCGACATGTGAAGTTTTTTGTGAGTGTCAATGGGCGTCGTTGCCTTTGTCTTCATTACGATGCCGCCGCGGCCGCCTCCGCCTCCGCCCCACCCACTAAATGAGAGCCATAAAATGTGTAATGTGAAAAGTGAAATGTGAAATTTTAAATGGAAATACAGCTTAAAGTAAGTGTGGCCAATGTCTGCAAGGCGCTGCCAAGGGATGCGCACAACTGTCGCTGTTCACAGGAGCACCGCAGAGCACCCTCTTCAGTCGCCGAGCCACGCTGGGGCAGAGACAGTTCCTGTTCCATGGAGTGACCCTGAAAATACAAATATCTTCATCTATGTGTGTACATAGATATGTATGTTTATATATATGCCTGATTCAATTGGTTTCAGGGGTTAACCTAACGGTTTCTACATTTGTTTGTTTGTTTGTGTGCTTTGATTTATTTCATTTGAAAATGATGCAGTTTGTTGCCATCAACCACTTGGGGCAACTTAACAGCATATAATAGGGCTAGAGCTATACTCCAGACTCGCGCAGTTGGTGGTTGTCTCTCTCCCTCTCGCCCACTCTCTCTCTCTCTCTCTCTCTCGCTCTCTCTCTCTGTGTGTTGGCTTGCAGCTATTTTTATATAATTTTTGCCTCCCACATCGCAATGCTCAGTCCCTCGCTGCCATGGCACTTTCGACTCGTTCCAATTTATTTACTTTACACAATTTTATGTGCTATTTACTTATCGCGTACTTAAAGCCACTTGACAATATTTTCAATTTCTGCCTAGGTTTTCTTCCCAAAAAAAAAAAAAAAACAACTTTCTTTGCTCTTCCAGTGCTGACTCGCCTTTTAAGCCATATAGCAAACGACTTACTAATAACTTGAAAATACCGCACTCGGTACGATTTTTTCTCTTTGACCAAAACTTTTAATTAGCTTGACATTGTAACTAGACGAAAAAAGAACAAGAAGAAGTTGAAGTAGGAAGAAGAAAAAAAAAAGAAAAGTGCCCAGGAGCTTTGAAAGCGTGTAATTTTTAATTAATGTCATGCAAAAGTTTTTCGTGAGTGTCTTAAGGAGAATGTTTTGTTTTAGAAATTTGACTTAAAAGCAACTTTGCCCGAGTACTTATTGAAAAGAACGAAAATCTGACTTGAAAAGTTGACAGGCTTAAAGTCTGAGCAAGAACCCGCATTCAAGTTATATTGTTATTATTATTATTCCATTTTATATTGAAATTATACTAAAAATGTGCAACATCTGAGCAGAGTTGAGTCGAATGGAGCGAAGCGTTCCCAAAGCGTAAACGACACAATTTGCAATTTTCACACGTTCATAAATTACGCTCATCAAATTGCAAATTGCAAATTGCAAATTGCAAATTTAAATTTAATTAGTTATTTATGCAATTTGATATTTTTCATACTTTCGCCCATACACACAAGCACAGTGAATGTTTTTATTTGTTTTTTGTTTTCATTTGTGCAAATTGCATGTAAATTTCATGACGATTTCCCATGCAGTTGACTTGTCATTTTGTTAGACGACTTTTTTCCACTGCTCTATACCCTGTACAAACACACGAAGCTAACAATAAAAGCTGATGACACAAAATATTGCCAATTGGCAATTATTTTTAACAATAATAAACCTATTAGGCATAATACAAAATTATTATTTAAAATAGAGGCATTTTTTGTAATTTTTATTATTATTATTGAGTTATTCTCTCTGCACTGAGTAGCTGAATTAGAGCAATGTAAGACTTAAGCATCTATCTCTTGGGTAAATCATAATTATAGAGAGAGAGATCTACACAAATGCGTTGCTATTTAGCTCGACATGATTTCTTTAAAAATGGGGAATTGTCAATTATTTTGTAGTCTAAAATCTTAAATTTCAAAGCTACAATTTTTGATTGAATTACACATTTTTTGTATTATAATTAATTCGTTATCCTAGGGTAGCCTAGGGTATCCTCGAGCTTAGATCTCTCTGCTAATGCACACAAGCCACAATTTTGTTGCTTTTAATCGTATGAATATTCAAAAGCCATTCAATGCAGTTATGCATATTAAATTTAGCTTTTTGTTTGGCATATAAAAATTGCATATTGTGGTTGCTGCTCCAGCGAAATGTTTGCTAATAATCATTTTTAATGCTTTCACTTGCATTAGCTTGCCCTAAAAAGTAAAGCAGAGCCCAAGCAAAAAAAAAAAAAAAAAAAAAAAAAAAATGGAGATGAATAAACAAATTGCACTTAACAATATTTATATCTGGGGGAGATGCGAATTTATCATTTTCTATCCGATCTGCTTTTCTTTTGACTTCCTTCTAGCTAACACCGCCGCCTTTGGCTGTGTGAAGTGAAAATTTGTTTGCGAATTTGTAAATAAATCCAGAAGTATTCATTCATTCGTTTATTCGCTTATTCGTTTATTCGTTGATGCGCTCATTCGTTCGTTCATACACTTATTTTTAGATACGCATCAAGTTGATTTATTTAGATTAAACTTTTGCCGCTCTCCTCCTGGCAGTGGCATGTGGCAGTGGCATGTGGTCTGCGTAGTCGTCGTAAAATGATTTACATAAGAAGGACAGAAAAGAATAAATTGATTTTAAATCATTTTCGCAGACGACTTTATCGGGGTGCTGATGTTGACATTGGAAAGCAACCGGATCGAGGGGCACGGTGCGGGCACTCTCGTTCGTATGCAAATAAGCATGAAATAAGAATAACAAAAGCCAAGTTAACGAGTATTCAAAAACAAGATTAAAATAGGAGTGTTCCAGCAGACACACACTGAGAGAGAGAGTGAGTAAGTGTGTGTATGAGAGAGAGAGAGAGAGAGAGAGAGAACACCGCATGTTGTGATTTACCGCCCCTTCGGCCTCCAGCTCATGATGTGACAGTTGCAGTCGGCAGAGCAGAATTCAATGCGAATTTCCTAGCCAGCTCTCGAGCATCATGTGTGTGTGTGTGTTGTGCTGCGAGTGTGAATTTGAGCTGGCAAATTCTGAATTTTGATACAAGGGCGCCCTGCCTGGGTCGTGGGGTTGGCTGAAGGCTTCAAGTTGCGTTTGTGTGTTGACTTGATCTGAATTTGATTTGTATTTAGCGTTGATTGAGGCAACTCTCCACGATAGACTCACATTGGACACGCTCTTCAATTTGGTTAGCTCTGCTCGAAGTTATTTGCATTTTCACTCAACTACTTTCACTTCCAGTTGGGAACTTTACTTGTATAATTCACTAGTGCGCCTCTTACCCGGCGACAAAATATGCAAAACTGCACTTGCCTCGACTCTCTGACACGGCCTTGCTTGTGGCTCCTGCAGCTGCTCCTCCTCCTGCTGCTGCTGCTGTGGTTTTGTGACATGCCACATCAATCTATCACCGTTTTCTCACTACAAGTTCCCCGGCATAGCTATTCGATCCCAGTTCCAGTTCCAGTTGCTCGAAATCCCCATTTACATGACCATAGCCAGCTTCTGGCCTGCCTGGCCCCGCCTGGCCCTGCCTGGCAGCAGCAGAACGGTGTTTGGTGCCTCAGTGCTTGGAGTGCTCAGTGCTCGGTGTTCGGTGTTCGGATGTGGCCCCAAATTGAATAGATTGGTAGATGGGCAAGTCGCTTGCCAGTTGGCTGCCAGCATTTTACCCAAATTTTTGCATATATAAATATTTATGAATTTATTAAAAGCGAACCACACGGGCATGCTGGCGGCTGCCTAGTTGGATGGATGAATGCATAAGTCAGCGAGGCAGGTTGGCAGGCCAAAGCCAAAGCCCGGCCGGAATGGGCTGGCTGTATAACTGGCATGTGTGCAGGCATCGAGCATTGCACACATGCCGTATGCCTTATGCCTCCACGCCTCCACGCCACCATGCCGCCATGCCTCATGCCGCTAGGCGCTTGCCTCTGGCCGCCTGCCACATGCACAGATACTAGCAGTGGCTCATGTTTAACGAAATGTTTGGTACATTTTTGGAAAATTTGCACAGCAGAGCGACAAGAGGCTCACCACCGCCGCCACACAAAACGAACGTCCAGTTCCCAAAAAAAAAAAAAAGAAATGGAAAAAGAAGAAGAAAAACTGTGCACAAAATGGCGCGCTCGTCAGCCCGACTGGGACATGGCCTGGTATGGCCTGGCCTGGGCTCTAGCCATTCATTTGCAGGAGAACAAGGCAATCGCATATTTGCGGCCGGCAAACGAGATTGTCAAATTTTTGGCCCGGCCCTCACCGCACCGCCTCCTCCCAGTCGAGCCAGTGCATGCAACGCGCCTGTCGCTCAAAATATGGCGCACAGGGGCTCACGCATAATGCATGAAGTTGTCATTATCAGGGCCAATTGAATTGAGAATTTTGTGCCTAATATTCGGTTAGCTGGGCACACAGCGGCCCAGCTTTGACTGAAAAGGAAAAGTCGCAAATGAATTTGCCAAAAATTGAAAATTTAGCCGCCTCACTGAACCGTTCAGCTGGGCCCTGGCTACCCTGGCCAGTCTGCCTCCTGCCCGCCGCCCGCTTTCCGATGTCCGCCTCAAGTGCTGTGTTGCTGGTGATTGCAAATTTTGCACTGTGTATCGCCCATTGAGCGCTTCCCATGTCCGCTGTCCGCTGTCCGTTGACCGTTGAGCGTTGACCCTTGCCGGCAGTGTTGCCACTTGATTATGCGCCGCGTTCATGTAGTACGTATGCCCAGTGTCTCGGCGTCTCTGTGTGCGTGTCAAAGTAATTTAAACTTCATGTCAAATTCAGCAGTCTCATTCAGTGCCATCGATGCATAATTTTACAACATTGCCCACTTGAAGCTGCCAGGCGCAGGGGCCCAACCACGTAATTACCTGAAGCACTGTAATTGCAAAAACTCCTGCACACCCATATGAATCCACAGACCCAGGCCTGAGCACAATGACGCTTAGTTTTGGTGCTGTACCCAGCTGCCTGCCTGCCAGCCTGCCCGTCTGCTGCCCGCCTCCTGCCATATGACGAAAGATGATGTTGGTTGGCTTTAAACGCAATTTATGCAAATTCGTTTGTCTAGCAGCGTCGAAGACAGCCTGGCCTGCAGAGACACATGGCAATCAGCGAAATGTGTTGACAGGCGAAGTTCTCTCTCTCCCTCTCGTTCTCTCTCTCGCTCACTCCGTCCAGTGCTGGCACATTTAACACGCTGGCCGCATTAAAACCCACGCGATTAGCATAAACGCATTAAAAATATGCCTGCCTATGCGTAAGGGTGTATGTGTGTGCGTGTGTCTCTGTGTCTCTGTGTGTGTGTGCGTGTGTTGAATTTTGCATATAATGCTGTTTGTTTTGACATGCTCGATGACAGTGTCAACGGAAAACTGTGCGCCGCCCGAAAAACGGGGCATCGTAAAGGCAACTTGAGCCCGGCATCGTCACGAGCCTGGGCTAATCCCACAATATTTCAATTGCCGAAACATGTTGCTGTTTTATGGCATTTGCATATGTGCGCTGCGTCTAATAAAACCTCACGCTCCAAACGATTATAGTCCTATATGGCAGCATTAGAGACACGAAAAGACATTGCAGTGGCAGCAGCGCTGGGCCCATATTAAAACTTAGCAAGAGCTCTAAAATGGAAGATGGGCGTCATGAAACTGCAGCGTGGAGAGATTAAGTGGATGCTTAAAATGTTTATCGAGCGAGTATCGTAAAACTGCGAAAGGAGTAGAGTTCAGTGAGAGTCTTGCATATTGTAGAAATATAATATTTACATTAAAATTTGCATATTCGTGATATAATCTGGATATATAGTAAGGGCTTATTCGTGTACTTGTTGCTTAATATTAGCTAACTATAAAGAAACTGCGTAACAGCCGAGAAGATCAAAAGGTGTCTCCTGCTAATGATGCTACTACTTATAATACCAGTGTTACTACCAATCTTGCCATCAGCATTCCCAGTACTATATCTATTTACTACTATTATTTCTAAGTCTTACTACATTAACTTATATTATTACTACTCCTACTATTACTACTCCTACTCCTACTACTATTACTCCTACTACTACTATTACTATTCCTATTATTACTACTCCTACTCCTACTACTATTACTCCTACTACTACTATTACTATTCCTATTATTACTACTCCTACTCCTACTACTATTACTCCTACTACTACTATTACTATTCCTAGTACCACTACTCCTACTCCTACTATTACTACTCCTACTCCTACTACTATTACTCCTACTACTACTATTACTATTCCTAGTACCACTACTCCTACTCCTACTACTATTGCTCCTACTACTACTACTATTACTCCTAATACTACTACTACTACTACGCTTGCTACTATTACTCTCACTACTATTACTCCTACTACTACTACTAATACTACGCTTGCTACTATTACTCTCATTAATATTACTCCTACTACAACTAATACTACTATTACTACTACAACTATTTCTACCATTTTTACTACCTTTAGTAGTACGACGACCAATAATACTATTACTACCTCTTACTTATTATTACTATTACTACAAAAAATACTCTTACTGCTACACCTTTACATATATCTACTACTACTAACACATGTTATCAGCTCTAAGAGCTTTTTCAATCCACTATTATCTGATTGATGATAAGAAAGAGCATCTTAAGCAGGGAACGGTATAGAAAATACGCTGTTCTGATTTATTTTTATTAAAAATCTTCTGCATTTTGCTTTTACTGCTCTCTCTGTCTCCCTCACTCTCTCGTAGCAGTCTCTAAGAACAAGCTTACAGTCAGACTTAAGCCACAAACGCAACAAAGACGACGACACACACACAAACATACTGATACACTTGCATATAGTATGCATATATATATCGATATATATATATGTACGTACAAGTATTTAAGTACGTGTGGGAGCATAGGGATATAATAAATATAAACATTTCTTTTAACACGTAATAAACATTCGAATGCACATATTTACTTCATAAAGAAGTGGCTTTCATTGAGTAAACGAGCGCGAACACACACACACTCCCACACAAACACACACACACAGACACACATTTAATATGCAAATTTTTATATTGATTTATATTTAATCGCTTTTAAGTGCAGCAAGTGATGCTGGCTGTGCTGCAGCCACATAAATATTGCCGCTACGAGCAGATGATGCCATCAAAATGTGAATTGCTGGCGTTCCACCCAGGGCTCAGTGGAGGGTGTGGCAGGCTGTGCAGTCGCTCTGAGTGCTGAGTGCAATGAGTGAGTCGTCCGTTGTGCAATCATAAATAAAATGCACGCATATAGAATATTTCTATGTAAACAAGGCCAGACAACAGCCACAGCACTGCCAGTCGATGCCAAGCAGAAGAAGAAGAGAAAAAAAAAAATCAGCGAGAGGAAAATCGCGCTTTAAGCAAATATTGTGGCCTCTATGGTGGAGACAAGAGCTGCTCACACTTTTCACCGGGGTCTGGCCACAATTTAAGCGCAGCGTATAATGCAATACACTATGCCAAACACACACACACACACACACACAAACGCACGCACATGCTGTCGCTGGCAACGTCATTTAACATTTTGCCTTCAAGTCTCGTTGTCTGGCGAATCACTCACTCACTTAGCTGTGGCCATGTGTGCGTGCGTGCGTGTGTGTGTGTGTGTGTGAGTGTAATACGCACTGTGCCAGCCACAAATTACATTGCTGCAGCTGACGACAACGTCATAGTACCGTTGCCTAGCTGAGCCCGCAGCCTTCGCGTCGCGCACTGAATTTGTATTGCATACTTTGCGGCGCTGGAGTTTTTAACCTGTCGTCGCCGCATTTGCGATCTCTGCCCGAGCTATCCCCAGCTATCGCAGCTCCCAGTCGGAGTGTGAGCGCGAGAGTACTCTCTTATATGCCATCACTCATTTGTCTGCAGCTTGCATTGTTTATCCTCTGCAGATGCGCAGCGCGTGTTCATGCCACTAACTTCTACTTCCACTTTTCGGCGTGCTCCGCTCATTTCCGTTTCATTCTGCTGGCTGTTGCTGTTGTTTTAACGTGTTGTCAAATGTGACAAAATTAAGTTAACTGCCAACATTATCGCGCATACGACAACAACAACAACTGCTTTATCCCAGCCAACTTTGTGCTCCGGTAAATTGTGTAAGCGCTAACTCGATTTGGCTTGAATTTATTTTCATTTATGAAATTTAACCCAAAATAGTTGAGTTGCTTTTTGTGAAAATTGCTTTTTGCAAATTGCTGATTTTGCACAATTTTTAATTTGTTTAATTCATTGCAGCTAATATAACAAATTCAATTGTAAATATTTACAGATTTCCCGCCTTTAATTTGAATTGCATTGCAAAAGAGAAAAACTTGAAAACAGTTTAAATCAATTTTAATGTAAGGCTGTAGTTCGAATAGCTTTAAAAGGTTACAAATCAAGGAGAATTATGTATAGCTAGCAGACAATTTTAATTGTATTAAATTAAATAATTAATAAAATTTAATAATAAATTAAAAAATTAATTATTCTATATTCTTCAAGAAATATATTATAAACTGGCCCTAAGAGTTTTGAAGAGTTTTAGGACAGCTAAAGCTGAAAGCATTTTATAGATTTTTAGCTAAGATCCATTCAAGTAGGTCTTAGTCAAGTAGGTAGTGCATGTGCTGCAGATCTTTGGCTGCAATCTCTAGACTTTTTTTCGGTTTGAGGCGACCTTCACTTTCCCCACTCAATTAGTCAGCTCGTAGATCAATCGATCAGTCCGTAAGCCACTATAAATCAATCCCCAATGTAAATGAATTGGAGGTATGCTCTGTGCGATAAGTTCTTCCTGCGGCTGGCATAAATGCATTGATGCAACTAAATGTGACACAGCCGCAATGTGACAAACGCTCATGTTGAACGAATCGAAATTTGTCTATCAGCGCATTGCATAATTTACGCTTGAAGTCAATTGAATTGATGCCATATGCACTGCACCGCACTGCGATGCCAAATCAACAGTTGCAAATGCCATGCAGACACGCACGCATAAAATCAACAAGTCAGCACCACCGTCAACTGCGCTGCGGGCCTCGGCTCGGCGTGGTTGGCCTCTTTGCCATCGCGGCCATGCACCAGTGCATCGATAATAACAATTCTAAATGTGCATATTGTGCAAAATGCATACACTTACACACACACACACACTCACATGCACACGCATGCCACATTCATGCATATATTCATGAGAATAAGTTGTCTAATCTCATTTAATCTCACAACTTTATGAATTCGTTGGCCACAGCCACACTTTTGTTAATATGTCCGCTAAAATAAGTCACAAAATATGTTCAAATGCTATTGTTTTCCAACTTTTTCAATAATAATGGAATATGTTTTTAGCAATATTTAGATTTGGCTCAGAGCAAACAACAGATATTTGTATAACAAAAATAAATCTCAGTCAAACTATTGCCAATGCTGCGTATACGTAATTTACTTATTTAATTCTCACACTTGCTGCATGGAAAGCATTTTCCATTGAAAGCGAATTCCATATTGAATCAGCGCTGAGCTGCAAAGCTCTCTGCTTGACCCTTTGCCACATTAGCCTCTGTGAGCACTTAAGCGAGTCAAAGGAAGCACTTTGATCTGCTCATCATCTGCGACTGACACTGAGCAGCCACAGCAACATATGTATCGGACTAGCGCTCACAGTGTCTATCCCACTCTCACTCTCTCCCTCTCTCTCATACACTCTCGCCGTATGTATGTGGTCACTAAGCAATAAACCCCGAGTACCTAGGCACTTAAAGCATTCACATTATCGCTTTGCTGTGCGCTATTGCTGCACTGATTGATAGCTAACACACACACACATATATATATATACACACGCATGTACCCATATTGACGCACAGATACCCACATACACACACATCGATACTCGTTAATTTAGCCGGTCCTTTGAGCTCGTTTGCTGTTCGCATTGCCAATAATTAAACAATCATTTAGTCATCCGAGCAGGAGGCTCTCGTGTCACTTGACTCAATATCCTTTAACAGCTCGAGAGCAGCAACGTTTTGGCTAAATGTGGAAATTGAAAATTAACCCGAGCACTGAGATAAGTATTCGATTCCATTTCGTTCTGGCATTATATTTAATGGAGCAATCTAGTGATTCCAGTTGAAATGAACTAGTTGGAGTCGCCCTTAAATCCATGGCTAAACTATTGCGATTAGCCTCTGAGTTATATTTGATGTATTTAGTAATTTTTATAGTAATTTTGTGTTAAATTTATTTACTATTTATGCATCTGTATTTAGCTTGTGTAAGTTGCTCTAAAACTAATGAAATATATACAAAGTTTTGCGGAATCTTATCTCAAATTAACTCTTTTAAATAATCTGTATACCAGTTCTTTACAATTCCATTTTAAATTTTTGTATTTTATTTTTAATAATTTATTATATAATAATTATGTGCTACTGATAAGTTTTTATACCCTGATCCCATTAAAAATGGGAAATCAGGGTATAATGGTTTTGTGAAAAGTATGTAACAGGCAGAAGGAGGCGTGGCAGACCCCATAAAGTATATATATTCTTGATCAGAGCGATGAGCTGAGTCGATATAGCCCTGTCCGTCTGTCCGTCCGTCCGTCCGTCCGTATGAACGCCTAGATCTCAGAAGATATAAGAGCTAGAGACTTCAAATTTTGTGTGCATACTCATGTATACCATACGCAGTACAAGTTTATCTTTTTTTTTCGATAACTCGTCCGATTACTTTTTTATCGCGAATAATCGATAAATTGATTTTGTTTATTCACCGTAATTTTAATACTTTTAGACCTGGAGACTTCAGATTTGGTGTGTATATACATCTGGTCAATACGCAGATTTCGTCATTTACAGATTTTGGATACCACGCCCCCTTCGCCCCCAATTTGCAAAAGACGTATTTTAAGTACTAGAGACTTGTGCTTTGGAATGTACACACATTTGCACGTTATGATCACGTTCTGAAAGTTTCATGAAGATAGTCCTACTACAGAAGAAATTATTCAGCAACAAAATTCTCATAGTATTGCCCACACTGCAGCGCAGCCCAAGCGCAGTCGCTGCTTACTGCGCAGTTAGCAGAGCGCGTGCTTATGCGTGCGTGAATACCAGCTCTTTGTAGGGATCAGGGTATCTCCTAGTCGAGCAGTCTCGACCAGAGCTTTCTTACTTGTTTATAATTATCCATATGTTTATTTTACACTAATTTAAGCTTCCTTCATCTTTCCATCAACGCCTCAACTAGCAATTATATATTTTATTCCACATCAGCTCATTCACTTCAAAAGAGCTTCAACATTCAAACAGATCGTTTGATATGCTAGAAAAGTGGAATTCAATTGAGATCTAGTTGATGCACTTCAATTAGGCTTTCAAACAGATGGGCAGCTGTAAAGCTGCTTGATTCCCAGCATAAAGTGAACCAGGAGCCATGATGCATGCTTCCTCTTCTGTTGCACAGTTGCCCAAACGTTTCCAATTGGAGCCCAGCTCACGGCTGCGGCTGCGGCTGCGACTGCGGCTCTGTTGCCAATTTCAAAGCAATCGCCGGCAGCAGCTTCGCTTTTTTGCCCATGTTTGTCGGGTTGCCTTTTTCGTGCCACTGTGCAACAGAGTGAAAGAGAGGGAGAGAGAGACGGATAGTGGCAAGCCGAATGATGACTGCGGATCGTTCGTTTGCCATACAAATCAATTTATGGCTGACCAACGTTTAAACAATTTTCGTGCCGCTTTGTGCAATTGACGTGCCGATAATTACGCCTGGCTAGCATGTACGAGTGCGTTTCGCACAGCAGCAGCAAAAAAGCTAAAAGAAAATTGCCTGTCCCTAGAGCCAAACGGATGAAAAAAAAAAAAGAAATCGAAATAAGAAAAACTCAGTTTACACGAAAATGGAGCATAGTCGCCGTAACTTAGTTGAGGCTACAGCAAATCCAAGAAAATCCAAGCTGCAAAGTCAATTTGCTTGTTTATTTAAATATCAAAGAAACTGAAATGCGCTGGTTTTTGGGGCAACATAAACTGGATTAAATTTCGTTTAAAATGTAAATGTACCAAAAGGTGATAGAGAGGAGAGAGGGAGAGAGGGAGAGAGGGAGAGAGGGGGAGAGCGCGGAGCCTTGCTGAATTATAGCCAAAATGTCGCCTTATGCGCTACATCAAAAACTAAACAAACACCTCATCAAAGACATCAAAGACAGCGCAGGCCTCGAAAAGGAAAGGCACGAAGATAAATACTGTGAGGGGGAAACTGAAAAAAGAAAAAAATTTTGGCAAGGAAAAACATTTTCTTGTGCAGAACGCAGAAAATAAAATCAAGAATTTCACACCTTATCAATTTTGTTAGATTATCAGAACCGAAGAATGGCGCCAGCCAGTCAGCCAGTCAGTCAGTCAGGCAGCCAGGGGAAGGCAAAAAGCTCTTAAATTGCATCATCAAGTTGTGGCGCTGCCTGCTCTGCCCCCCTCCTGCCCTTGACACTCTGCCCTCTGCCCTCTGCCCTCTGCCCTCTGCCCTCTGCCCTCTGATGCTGATGCTGATGCTGCTGCTGATGGCATTGATGACGTTGGCCTCTGCTATCGCCTCGTCGCCGTCTTCGTGGTCGTCGTGATTGTTGTCATCATCATCGTTGCCACACTGTCATTAAGGAAGTCAAAAACTTAGACCCCAAAAACTGCGGGGGCTGCTCGGGCAGCAGGGGCTGTTGCTTGCTTTGTGTGACAGCAGCGTTGACATTTATTTTGATTTCAGGTCGAGTGCAACCAGGGACTGCCAGCCGAGCTGGGACCCAGTACGTAAGTGCGTGCCACACCCCCAAGCTCCCACACCGCCATCTCAAACCCGAAAGCCAACCACTCGGATCTCTGTCTACCGTCAACCTGAAGTCGTGCTCATGCTAATGTGCATTCAGCTTAGCTGCGTAAAAACCTTTGCTTTGAGGGTTGCTGCCCTTTTTTTTTTTTTTTTGCTTGTGACTTAGCCCAGTTCCTTGTTGCTTTTGGCATAAAAGCCACTAAATTGAATTTTATGTGACAGTGCCAAGTTTGATGTGTGCGTTTATTAATGGCTGCTGCTGCTGCTGCTATTCCTACTCCTGCTGCGGCAACTGGGACCTCCGTCCGGGAGTAATGATAGCAACGCGAACTTAGCTCAAATAATTGATAGCTTTTTACACTGCGTCTGAGTCTCGAATGGGACTCGAGCGGGACTGGGAGGAGACTGGGAGGGTTCTGGGTACGGGGGAGTAATTGCAATCCTTACACTTAAACGCTATGAAATATGGTTAACAAAAGTATTTCGCGAATGCCTTTTGTCAGCTACGTTTGCCAATGCCAATGCCAGCTATGCGCAGTCTGTCCCCCAAACGGGGGCCCAGTGCATAGTCTGCATAACTTGTAGCGGCAACTAGACGAGCATATGTAAAAAATGCCATCGCACACACGCACGCCACACACACACACACACATACGCGCCACACACTCATGCCTGTGGTCGCCAAAGGACATATAAAAAAGAAAAGTCGCAAAAACAAGTAAGCGTGCTCTGGTCAAGCATGATCGAACAGGAGATGCCCTGCAAAGATTCTATATCGCAATCATTTGCTTGCTTTATGCATAAATTATTAATAAATTATCTATTCTCATTTATAAGGCAACGCGATGAGTTATCGAAAAAAAAGTAAAAGGAGTATATCTAAAATATGTAAAGAAAAGGAGTATATATAAAATATATAAAGAATAATAGAAATAATTGAAAATATAAATAAAAATAATATTTTTAAGCAGAGTACACACGACTATATATTTACAATAAATTCAAATTTCGCTGACAGACAAATATGGTTGGAAATATCGATTCAGCTCGATTAGCTCGTTCAGATCAAGAATATATGCACTGCCACGCTTCCTTGGGCTTGTTACATGCAGCTCATTGTGCCCCAACTTCCCCTCCGCAATCGCTGCACTGGGTATGAAAAGAAATGTTGCCAGCCAAGCTGCTAAATTGTGTGCCCCGAAATGTGTCCGGCAACACATAATGCCAAGTTTCCAGAGTATGTGCTGTATAGGGACTCTGCCTGCACTCAGTTTATGTGTGCCCACACACACACATGGAAAATCTGTTCATGTCCTTTTTATATGCAGCGAGTGGCCCAGCTGCTGCTGCTGCTGCTGCTGCTGCTGCTTGCCCAATGGCCGCAAGGAATTTCACACAATTGTTAGAAAAATTGCAGAAAATTGAAAATGTGCGAGAGCGTATAAATTTTTACTGCGTCACTTGTAATGCTAAATTGTTGTTATTTATGGCCAGTTGCGTGTGACTCATGCCAACATTTGCTTACACACGCCAGCTCCGGCCAGTCGCTCACTCTCCCTCTCGCTCTCGCTCTGTGCATGTTCCCGTCTCCTTCTGTTTTAGTTGGGTGATTTTGGGGCTGAACGAATGATTGAATTTAGTTGAAGTTTCTTGACTTTATTGACGCATATAAGCACTTTATTGCCGCCAGCGCTTTGGCCCTAATAACGTGTTTATATTAGCCAAGTTAGCCAATTAGCTGAGTGCCCAGAGAGCAACGATTAAATTCTCAAAAATCCCCTCCTCAGCATATACATGCCAGTGCAAGCGAATCTGTGCACAATGCCACGCCCACTTGGCGTCGTCAGGGACAGCAGCATCAGGTACACGCCCAGCGAGAGCACATACTTGTTGCTCTCCATCCACCTGAGCGCCTCCGTCAGATTGATCGTGAACGTGGGCTGACGCAACAGCCTACTGCACGGCCTCCTCTCTGCTCTCTCGCCGCTCTCGCTGCTCTCGCAGCTCTGGCCGAAGAACATTAGATACGAGACCTGTATGCAGCTGGCATCGGCAATGGTCACGTGTCCCGTTCCATTCCGTTCCACGGTAAAAAGCTCCGGCTGCAGCACATACTCCACGACAGCGACGCACCTGAGCAGCGCGCCGCAGCGGGACCCGCCCCAGCCGGGCGTCTCAGGGCTGCGCTGCAGCGCCTCGTCCACGTCGCTGCTCAGCTCCAAGGGAGTATGTGTGGGCACGGTGCCCACGGTCAGCATGGCGTAGAGCTGCTCCACCTTGCCGCCGTAGAACCCGATGCACACGGGATATCGTTCGCGCAGTGCGGTGTAGGCCTTGGTGTGCGCACACCTCAGACTCGGCGTAACCTCAAAGATCTGTGTGGGCGGCACTGTTGGCGCCCCAATCTGCAGGTGCGCGTACAGGTCTGCGAACTCACCTGGCAGTAGTGTGCTCAGGGCGACGCGCTCGCCATGCCGTACCAGCACCGCATGCAGCAGATTCAGCACGTCCACATGGTAGCAGCCGTAGTTGCCCTTGTCCAGCTGCTCCAGTATGACCTCCAGCCGATCGATGTCGGCAATGACTTGGAAGATGGCGTCGATGTTCGGCCGTAGCTCGCTGTCGAGGAACTGCTTGGGAAAGGGCCGCAGCAGCGTCTCGTACCGGTAGCTGTTGGCCGCCGCCACGAAGAGCGAGAAGCGCACATCGCTGGCCAGCAGATCGGATTGCAGACGCTCCTGGACTTGATAGATCTGCTGCAAGCTGATCGTCGGCTCGGCATAGGGCTCAGCGACGCTGGTCACTCTGCTGGCCGTGTCAATGAAGCTGGCAATGTTCGAGTTGTCCGGAAAGTGAATCAACTTCATGGCGCCCGTGGAAGCTATTGATGTGCAGTGGAATCGATCCGGTGTGGTTTGTAAATGGTATTAGGTACGATGCACTTGCTTTTGATTAAAGCGTAAATTTATTTCACTCCGAGTATTTCCAAAATTTGCTTTACTGACATTTGGAAATGAAAAGGTACGCCACGCCCCCTCCCTACTGAGCCCGTGCCAGCTGAGATTGACGGCTTTCGAGCTGTTGCCGTTGTAGTCGTTCTTTTGCGCTTTACCTCGGCCAACTGCAGATTGAATTTAGACACTTCTGTGACAGGTTGTGATTGTCGTGCCCAGCATCGAGGGAGCTCCTGCTGCTGCTGCTGGGGTGTGTCTGTAATTGATTAATGGAGCTGATGCACGACGCGTAGCTTATGTCAGCTTGCATGTTTACAGCGACGCCTTTACGGCTTTGGTCCGGCCAATCAATTGGACCGCATTGAGTTATGGTCGGCTATGAAAGCCACCACCCGTCTGAGCAGGGGGTGGCTGCTGGCTGGTCAGCAGTAGAGGGAGAGGGAGAGCAGCAGCAGGCTGTAGTTGCTCCTTGATCAGCAGCAATTTCATTTGACAAATACTCACACACACACATGGGTAAGCGAATGTGTGTGTGTGTGCTCTGCATTTCAGCGGCCGCCGCTTTATCTACTTTAAAAAGTGCTGGCAGCAGGATGCGTAATTTATTGATATACTCTCCTTAAATTATGAGTCTCCTGGGGGTCCGCGCGCTGGCGCACATTTTTTTGATTTTGTTTTTTTTTATACTTTTTCGGTGCTCGCTGCAGGCAGGTGTCGGTGTAGAAATCAGTTAACCGAGAAAGTTTTGTAACTTTTTGCGCTCCTGCCGCTCCGCCCCTCTGCCGCTCTGCCGCTCTGCTGCTCTGCCCGCTGCCCTGTGAAATCAGAAGTTTGAGTTTATTCAAATAAACGCCGACATTAAGAGAGTTGCAACTGTTGCGCTGCCACTGGCCCAGGCTGGAGCCATAGACCTCGACTCGAGTCGACTCGAGCGAGGCGGCATAAATCAGAGAGCCAGCTCCAGTTTGCAACTTTTCTTCTTTTTTCGTAGATAAACTTTTTGACGCACCAAAAGCCACCACCTTTGCGTCACTTAACCCTCTTTTTGCTGCCCGAAAGCTTTATTAATATGCGCCGTTTTCTTGTGCACTCTCCCAATTTCACATTGGCAATTCCCATGGGCCGGGCCCACTAAATAATTTCCTGGCATATGCTCGAAAATTTTCTACTCTGTGGCACAAACCTTTAAGCGTCGCACACACCACATAAAACAGAGCAACATTTTCTCATTTAGCAAGTGACTTTGCCTTTCCGTTGACTCTGCCAACTTTTTGGAATGTTCTTTATTAATTCTATTTAGTCTAGCATATAAAATGGGACTCCTATATCAATCTGAGTGTCATATCATAAATGCATATATCGCTAATTCTTTTTTAAGATAACAGAAATGGTCTTCTTCAATGAAATCTGTTTAATATTTTACATAAAGCTCATTTACTTAGACTTTGGTGTTATGGGCACTTCACGCTGTAGGCAAGTCTTCATTCTGAACTCTCCTCTGATGGGCGTGTCTGTCGGACAGATGCGGATGTGCCTTATGAACTCGTATATCTGGGGCAGATGGATGTCATCTTTGTCTTTGTAGAACAATTCACGCACCGGCTCCGAATACTGCAAGAAATGTTGGAATTTAATGAATGTTTATACAATGTTTATAGAATTATAAATAAAATCAATGTAAGCATTTATACCTGTTTCAAATATAATAAAAAATCAAAAATCAAAAATCAAATAAAAAACCGAAGATAAAATGGAAATTAATATTATATAAATAATTTCAGATTATTGTTAATAATAATAAAAAGATATAAGAATTTCGATCTTATCCACCCATCTTTCACCGCCTTGTATCTTGTATCTTGTATCTTGTATCTTGTATCTTGTATCTTGTATCTTGTATCTTGTATCTTGTATCTTGTATCTTGTATCTTGTATCTTGTATCTTGTATCTTGTATCTTGTATCTTGTATCTTGTATCTTGTATCTTGTATCTTGTATCTTGTATCTTGTATCTTGTATCTTGTATCTTGTATTTTGTATCTATCTCCTATCTCCTATCTCCTATCTCCTATCTCCTATCTCCTATCTCCTATCTCCTATCTCCTATCTCCTATCTCCTATCTCCTATCTCCTATCTCCTATCTCCTATCTCCTATCTCCTATCTCCTATCTCCTATCTCCTATCTCCTATCTCCTATCTCCTATCTCCTATCTCCTATCTCCTATCTCCTATCTCCTATCTCCTATCTCCTATCTCCTATCTCCTATCTCCTATCTCCTATCTCCTATCTCCTATCTCCTATCTCCTATCTCCTATCTCCTATCTCCTATCTCCTATCTCCTATCTCCTATCTCCTATCTCCTATCTCCTATCTCCTATCTCCTATCTCCTATCTCCTATCTCCTATCTCCTATCTCCTATCTCCTATCTCCTATCTCCTATCTCCTATCTCCTATCTCCTATCTCCTATCTCCTATCTCCTATCTCCTATCTCCTATCTCCTATCTCCTATCTCCTATCTCCTATCTCCTATCTCCTATCTCCTATCTCCTATCTCCTATCTCCTATCTCCTATCTCCTATCTCCTATCTCCTATCTCCTATCTCCTATCTCCTATCTCCTATCTCCTATCTCCTATCTCCTATCTTCTATCTCCTATCTCCTTTCTCCTATCTCCTATCTCTCATCTCCTATCTTCTATCTCCTATCTCCTATCTCCTATCTCCTATCTCGTATCTCCGTTTTCCTCTCCAGTAAATGATTTTTGTCTACTTTCGGCATGCTTTGACTGTCTAAAATTATCGATCTTCAAATTATATACACACTGTTATTATAGCCCATATTGAATTCCATTGCACATTAGCCTAAGAGCTTAACAACAATAAAATTAATCAGCCTCGAGTTGATCTGTTGTTAATTGCTTTTGATATTAGACAGACTACCAGGAGCGGTGGCTCCTTGTATCAATCACTGGAACAAATCGAGAATATTTATTGCGGCTTGAGAGGGCTTTTGCACCTAAGCCAGCCACGCTCAGGTTTGGTTTTTCTTTTTTTCAATTATAGGCATTCTATTTACGCCAAATCAATTGGCATATTTTCACACATAAACATAAATTGGCTTCGATATGCCCGGCGCAGGAGCATTTGGGAAAACAAACGCGTTCTGCTTTTTGCCATCCAGCCATTTCATAAATATGTACCGCACGTAGACCAGCTCAATTGCCAATTAGAAGTGGGAGAGGGGAGAGTAGTGCCTGGGCGCATGGAAAGTCTGCTTTAAAATTAGGACAAGGCGAAGCAGTTCGACGGCAAACCGACGGAAGTTGATTTGTATACGGAGTACATACATATGCCTCAGCCACGACCGGAAAGAAATTCAGCCACTCGCAGCACTCCGAGAGCGTAATAAAGCATTGGCAGTGGCTGTGGATGTGGCTGTGGCACTCACATTCGCATTCGCATTCCGAGAAAATGCTACTCTAATATTTAGCTCACGTCTGCTACAAAAATTATTAGGCATCCGCGGTCTGCCTATTTCCAAGTGCTTTTCCCACTCCCGCACACGCACACACACACGCACACACACGCACACACTTCGATAATTGTTTGAAAAAAAAAAAATAAAATAAAAAATAAATTTGAAATAGGCCTTGATCGAACCTTTTGAGAGCTCAGGTACGTGCCTCAGGTGAGTTGAAGGTGATACGAAGACAACTTACATAAAGATTTTTCAAGATAATCTTCAGTTCCGTGGAGAAGAAATTGTTGTTGAATCTGGCGAAATGTTCATCCGTCTTGACTTTCTGGGCATAGAGCTCACTGAACTGTTTCGCTGACAGCAGGCCCAGTATGCTGTCAACTAAGCCATGTACGCCCTTCTGCTCCTCATTGACAATGGCCACATCCAGTTCTGCAAGCGAATTCAGACTCAGATTCAGATTCAAATTCAAATTCAAGTTCAATAACAGGCAAAGTATTTAATTAAATGCACTTGGCCAGTGCAGGCAGAGCCCGCTCGCTCCCCTTGCCTCTGCCGCACTTCAGTTGCCTCTTCCGTTTGACTTTGTCTGCATAGTTTACAGCTATTTGCGAATAGTTCATGCCAGGTGCTCTGCGGACTCCTAGAGGCGAGCATGTGTGAACATTGATAAGCTAGAGGCAGACAGCGGACAGGGGAGAGCGGATAGTTCTGTTGTACCTTGACATTGAGCATAATGCCATCATGGCCACAGAGGTACGCATGCGAGAGAGAGAGAGAGAGAGAGAGAGACAGAGCTGACTTGAAAGTTATTTGGAAGCTTGTTTGTGCCATGACATGGCTCTGGCCATGACACAGAGAGAGAGAGAGAGAGAGAGAAAGGGAAAGAATGGGAGAGAGAGAGGGAGAGAGCTAAGCCATTGCCCCAACGCTCATACGCACCGCTGCCCGGCGTGTTGTCTGCCGAGGCGGACTTGAGGGCCTGCACCACAGTCTGGGCCAGATCCATCACGTCCAGGCCGAGGCCGTGCAGATAGTTCGTCAAGGCCAGCACATCGACCAGTTGCAGCAGCTCAAAGATCTCGGTTTTGATGAAGTCATACGCGCGCTGCACCTCCTCGTCGTGCCGATAGTAGTTGTGGACGATGGCCACCACCTGCCGGGCGGGTATCAGGGCCACGAATTCGCTAATGTTGAGGGGCGGGGCCGGATTGAATGGCTCCTCCTGTTCCTTCTCCTCGAGCTCGCGCAGCAGATCGTCGTATTTCGTTGGCTCTTTGGTTGGGCCACGATCCGAGCTGAGCACAATCAAGTCGTCCGAGGCATTCTCTTCCTTGCTGCTCGAGCGGCTGTCCTCCTCACTGGAGCTGGACTTGCTCTCGGCATCTGATGACTGATTGACAGCCTCTGTCGCAGAGCTCTGGGTCTGCGGCGCACCGCTGACTCCAGCTAAGAGCGCGATCACTGCCAGCAGGACACAGCGATAGCCAAACGATGTTTCGCCTTCCCGTCTCATTTTGCTACTGACCGAGCGAACGATGCGCCGAGCTCCTAGTCGGCTGTGCGACCTCAACTGTGACGCTTCATTCACTGATTGCGGGCGATTATTTAATTGAGCCATTCAGTCGCCTTTATTAGCATGCTGAGTGTGTGCTTATCTGTGTGTGTGTGTGTGAGATGTCCGACCAATTGACAGCTAAAGAGCATCAGCTGTGCCCATGCATTATATTTCACAATTCCCTCGAAGAAATTGATTTACACTGCGCATAAATTATGCTTATCTTACTTATCTCGCTTTCCACATTCAATTCGAATGCGACAATAAACGCCAAGGCCCGCGGCTCTGATTGAAATCGCGAGCATTTGCCGTCCAGTTGGAGCATGGATATCTATTTGACTGTATTATTAAATACACTTCCGCGTATGCAAATCAAAAGCAATTTACAAGAAAAACACACCAAATGGAGTATGAGTGAGTGTGTGTGTGTGTGTGAGTGTCATTCACACTTTGACAGCTGTTACTGTATCACTCAGTTAGTCACTGACTGTCATTCATTCTGGCTACAATTCGCTCGCACGTCAAACTGTGCATAAAATATCTTCTACAATGACAGTGCGAGAGGGGGAGAGGGGGAGAGAGGAGGCGCTGTTGGGCGTGGGAAAGAGAGGCTTGATGTATTCATTCGTTCATTCAGCAAGTTAAGTAGGAATAAAATTGTCAATTTTCATGTCATTATTTCATGTCATTCGTTCGTTCCGTTCCTCCGTTCCGTTCCGCAGCGTTCCATTCGCATGTGACAAGCTGCGACTATGAAATGCACACACACACACACACACACATACACACATACCACTCTGTATGTGTGTGTGCTAACATTTATGATTTATTCACTTGGTTTGATTTATTACAAGCCGCTGCTACCCCCACCCTAATAATGTGTGTATGCGTGTGTGTGTGGGTGTGTAAATTGTGCGCATACAAACCAATAATTGTATCGTTGTCAGCAGTGACAGCTTACCCCCCTTGCACACCACACTCTATCTCACTCTCTCTCTCTCTCTCTCTCTCTCTTTCTCTACTTCGCTAGTGCTGTCTAGCTTCAGCTGAGGCAATTTTTATACGTACATAATTTGACTTAGCCCCAACTTTATGCAAAGTGGCGATGGTGCCAAATTTCATAACATATGACACTTTATAAATTTGAAACGGCCAGCCGGAAACTCTTGGCAAGTGCCGTAACTTTGGCACGTAGCGCGCCAAAACTTGTCCCAGGTTGCCAATGCCCAATGGCTGCCCGCTCTGGCGTCTCCTGCTCCCGCCCTCTCTCTCTGCCTCTCTCGCTCTCCTGGTCTCTCCTGGTCTCTCCTGGCTTGCCGCAACTGTCGCGGACCAAACTTATAAATTAATTTTGCCACACGAAATACTTTGGCAAGGTCTTGGCATGCCTCAGCTGCTGCTACGCATGGCGAGCCCTCGGCCTAAGGAATTGCAGGCAAGTGTTGCGGTTATGGCCAACTTACTCATAATTAACTGCAGTCCAGCACGGCAGAGCTGGCGGGTGCGCGGCCAGCGGGTAGCGGGCGTTTTATGGCGCGCACCTGTGACAGCCGGCGCTTGCATACTTTTGGGGTGCAAAGTTAATTTCATGGAGTTCGACGCTTGGATGTGTGCCGCCTCCTGGCTCATAGCTGAGACTGTGGCTGGAGCTGCGCCTGTAGCGGCGTCCGTGGCTGTGGCTGTGGCTGGGGCTAGGGCTGGGGCTGGGGCTGGGGCTGGGGCTGGGGCTGGGGCTGCGGCTGTTTTTAAAACGTTCGGCTCTTTTGTTTATGTTGCGGGCCAAGAACTCGCATTTTACCGCAAGTGTCAACATTTATTTCCAACTTAACACTTTGGCGTAACATTGCGCTTAATCCGACGCGCCAGAACTTGACTAATTTTGTGCAAAGTTCAGCATTAACATTACCGCAAATTAGCAAAACTTTTCGCACAAACAACAAAAAATAAGAAAGAGAGGAAGCAGGAGCAGTACACTCTCTCTCTCTCTCTCTCTCTCTCTCGCGAAATAATATAAATCCAGTTTCAAGCGCAAAACAAAATGAACGTCGAGCCGCCATTTGAGTTGCGGCTGCTGCTGCTGTTGTTGTTGTTGCTGCTGCTGCTGCTGCTGCTGCTCCTGCTTCTGCCTGTTGTCTGTTGTCTGGCGCTATCTGCCTGCTTCACTGAGTGCCATAAATTAACTTGTCCTGGCAACGCCGACAAACTGCTTGCGCTAGCATTTTCCTAGTTGTCGACTGCGACTTGCCAGATTTTTGTTTAATCTGTTACCGCTCGTTGTTATTGTTGTCTCACTCTCTCCCTCACTCACTCTCTCTCTGCTCGTGAGTTGAGTTTTCTTTTCTTTTTTCTGGTACCTTTAATCATGTGCCCTGCGCTGTGAATATGCCAAACGAGTTGGTCGGCCTGCCAAGTTACCTGTGTGTAAGTGCAAGGTGCAAAATGCAAACCTATGCATAAGATATCTGCGATTAGATTGATTGATACGGAAAAGTATCACAATCTAGCACAAGTACCTATTGTGAGAAGTAAACTAGTATCTGTGCGTAATTTAATCAGATATAGTTTCAGATAAGATATAAAAACCTTTCAGAGTAAGCCATCTCTGAGCCATCTCCCAGCCATCTCTCTGCAAGAGCTACAATAATTGTACAAGCGAAAAACTAACGACTTGAGATACATATATAAAGAAAGTATCTTTATCTATGAAATCTCTCTGCTAACACTATATTAAATTAGAAGACCTTCGATAGATATCTAAATTTACATTTCAGAAACAGAGTAGCTAAAAGAGGCCAGACTGTTTTTAAGATTTCCAATTATTTTGAAGAGCAATGATTTACTTTCACTCCCTTCAATCTGCATAATAAACAAAGCAAACTTTGGCATATCGAGCTAAAAATATTAAGTTAAATATTTTGTATACCAATAAAAAAGCAGCGAAACTAGCTGATGAAAACTTCTATTTCATGTGCAACTCAAGCCGAGATGCGAAGTTAATTGATAAATTGAAAATAACTCAAAAGAAATTCAGAATTTTATCAAATATTTTAGTGCATTTTAATTCACTAAAGCCCATGAATGCCCATTGATTGGCAAGTGGCTTAGCTCTTCTTTTTCATTTATTTTCTCTTTGTTTCTTTGTCAATTTTGGGCATTTATGTATGTGTTTTATGATTCATCCGAGCACTTAGCAAATGTCACACTAAAAATAACATTTCGTTTGTCAGCCGCAACTGTCCACATGATGTCAGCTTTGATTTTGCTTTTGTTTTGATTTTGATTTTGATTTGGATTCTGATATGAATAAAAGTTAAACAAAAATACTTGGAAATGCTTGTGTCATATCTGAATACCTTCATGGCAATACCTTGATGGCCTGTCGCTGCTGATGTGTGTGTGTGTGTGTGTGTGGGGCTAAAAATATTCCGATAATTTTGATGATTTTGGTAACAATTGTTGTTGCGTTGCTCGTCTATCTATTTATCGTCTGTTCGCCTGACCGCACACAGGTGGGAGACAGGTGTGAGACAGGTGGGTGGGTTCGCCGATGCTAACCCAGTGACATTTAAACCTGGACCTGGAGCTGGACCTGGCTACTGTGCCCCTGCCATGTTGCACGCGCGCAGCGTTCAATCAATTGTTTTTACAGCTGGCGGCGGAAGCAGGCCGTGGGGTGGTTGAGTGGTTGAGCGGGTGGCTGGGTAGCTGGGTAGCTGTTTGGCTGGCGCTTTTGAAGCGCAAAGTTTGCTACGCTTTTGACACGTTTCGCAAATATTTGAGCACGTCTAAAATGGCGCTAGGTTCGCGGGGTGCTCATATTTTGAATTTGAGGCCCAGCCTCCTGCTGCCTGGCTCCTTCTACAATCGCAGCGCCTTGCCCCACTGTCGCTGCCAACTCCTGGCCGGCGCCTGTCCAGGGCGTTGCGTGCCAGCGCGTACTTTGCCCTTGTCCATGGCTTTAATTAATTTTCGCTTCCGTTAACAATTTTTATGTGCGATTTGCGGATTTGAAAGGCGGACAGAGCTGCTTTGTACAGCTGCTGCGTGCATGTGCTGATTTCGTGTTTATGCTTTCTTTAATTTGCCACTAATGCCCACACAACTATTTGAGTATTCGTATATGCTTGCTATGCCATTTGTGGCACAGAAATATTTGCCGGATACATGCGATTAGATTGGCCCAGATTGCAGTCCGGCAACAGCCACAATAACAACAACAACAACAACAACAAAACACAAGCTCGAAGGGGCAAAAGGAGCGTGCAACAAGTTAATTACGCCATTTCAGCTGCTATTCAGCTGAATATTTATTGTGATTTTATTTTGATTATTGCTCAAATTATTTGGCATTCCAACTGCGCCAATTGGCGCTGCAGATGCCGAGCAAGTTAAATAAATAACAAAATGCCAGCAAGGATGTACGAAAATAATCGGAAAGTCTTTTGAAGTTCCAAAGTAAAAGCAGCGACAACGTCAACGATATAAAGTTGGCGCTTTTTAGCTTTGACGCACGTAGCTGCCGATTTCAAAGTTTTTCCAACAGTCTATGTGTGCGTGTGTGTGTGTGTGTGCCTGTGTGTGCCTGTGTGTGCCTGGAAAGCCAAAAAAGGAAGCGACATCAACAACAAGTAGAGCCAGAGTCGTGGCTTGGTCTTTGCCACTGCTGCAGCGCTTTTATTAAGCTTATAAATTTTTTATTCAAGACTTTTTTCTTTGAACGAGCTGCACGCAGCTCGCGAGCAGAAAGGGAGTGAGGAAGAAACAGAGTGGGAGAGGGGGAGAGAGCAACTACGACACTCGTATGACATTTATTTGAGTTTTTCCATTGAATGCTGCCTGTAAATCATGGCCCCATTTCTGACACGAAGCAAGGGCCAAACTCCCGTCATAAATTATGAAATCGTTAATGCCACGCTCACTAAAATAAACTAAAAACACTTTAGATATTTCATTTCATTAAATGCCCAGCGGGCTGCAAATATATTTGAAATTTTCAATAACCCAATCCAGCAGGAGCACGGGCAGGGAGAAGTGTGGAAACCTATACCATTGAGGCCTTGTCGACTTTGGGCCACATGATCTGGCAGCATCGGACACAGCATTTAATAACGTCCACTTGCCAGGGCACTAAGCCCGCTGCTGTCGCCTCACATATCCGCTTTCAATATTTGCCAGCTGAACAACTGAAATCGAATCGGTGCAGTGACAGCTTTTCGGCTGGCGATTCGAAATATCAAGCCTTCAATATTTAACGAGCTGCTGCCCCTTTGACATGGACATGCTAAGCATGAATATTGATGGCGAAGTAACTAAATCGGCTGTCAAACTGCCTTTGGCCTCGACTGTGTGTGGCCAATGATTAATTTGTGATCAGTTTATGCATATGATTGGACTGAAGTTGTCAAAAACCAAAAAACAAAAACAACTTTTATGGCTTTTTAATCTATGCAAAATATATATAGACTTGTGTTTACAGATGTGCATATAAGAATATGGCAATGTACGCCAATAAATAGAAGAATAATTTGGCTTATATTGGCATTTTTATGCAGTTCTATATATTGAATCTACGTAAGATATATGAATTTCAATATGGATAGCTATAAGTATATACAAGTTATTTGTGGTCTGTGGAAGTATATTAAAGTGTTTACTCTGATCATAGAACATGATTTGATTGACGCCTTTTTACAACTCAAAAATGATATCTTAGCAAGTATCTCTGCTTAAAATACATAGAGGTATAGAAGTATTTACTTTTGTTATGGTATATAAGTTGATGGCTTCAAGGGCAAGCTTGGAGGTTTTTTGGAATGGATTAAAATATAAAGAGGTATTTGGAAGGATATAATCATACTAGTATAATATAATATGATTATAAACTCTCAATTTTTGAAAACTTAAAGTCAAGGCACAAAGTTTTTAGTTCAGGCTAAAAGAGAAAGAGAAGTGTGGAATATAATTGTAGATATACGAACATATAAAGAAACATATACGTCCATCATAGTACGTGATTTTAAGGACTGGCTTCGCTCATTGTAAGATATATAAAAGAAGACAGAGCTAGAAACTTCACTCATCTTAAGACTTGGATAAGGGCTTTACCTCAGTTAAATATTTATATGAAATGTACAAAATTCACTTATCGAACATGAGTCTATGGCAAATGACTTCAGCTTTGAAGGCTCTGCTCTTTAATATATAAAATATCATATATTTGTATTGGCCTGCTTACAATCAAAGACGATTACATTCGCTTAGCCATTTCGCAGGCAAGAAATACTATTCTTGGCACAGAAAAATGCTGCTCGTTCCGTAAACGAAATAATATGCAAATTAATTTGTTTGGCCAAGCTGCTTTTGCTGTCGATTTGCATAATAAGCGAGGAGTGGGCTGGCTTTTAGCTAAACTGATCCACTAAATCATAGATGCCATCAAATGCTATTTCTGCAGGTTTTATTCAATTTGTAGCACATGGCGTATGCGTAATAATGTTGGTGCTTGGCGCTTGGGCGATTGGACGTTGGGACGCTTGGACGCCTCACGTGCGGCATATAAATTGCTTAGTTTTATCATGCCTCAGAATTGGTTCCGCAGCCCCTTTTGCTGCCAAAGAGGTGCAAATTGCGTTTGTTTTTATGCTCTTGACAACTGTCAAAATAGTCAGCCAGCAAGTGGCTCAACTGGGCTGGACACACGCACACCAGCACGCACACACACATGGGCATTCATAAGGTATGACACCAAAGGAAATCAATTTCCATATGCAAAAGTTTTTAGTGCACGTGCCGGCCATGGCCAAATCGAATTTCATCCATAAAATATTCAAATTGCGCTGTAGCATAAACGTCGCATAAACATTTACTCTACTTTTTTTTGTGTTTCTTCCTGCTCAAAGAGGAGTGTGTGTGTGTGTGTGTGCGCATACTATACAACACACTCACACTCGATCAGGTTTGAGCTTGTAGTTTGGCCTTTTACACCCTCTCAACCACTCTCTCTCACTTTCTCTCCTGCTCTCGCTTTAGTTCTCTGCTCACACCTAGCGCATAAATTTTTATGTTAAAACGCCAAAGCCGTAGGCGTCCAGCTCTACCGAGTTCGATCACTTAATATGTCCCGCGGCAGAAATTCAATTTGCAGCACATCCGCAACGGCAGAGAGCTGAAAGAACAAACAAACACAAAAAAGCAGAAAAAACTGCAAATGCTGTTGCCTTTAATGTCCAAAAAGTGCAAATGTGTCGGCGCTCTGCCAGCGGGTCACAAAACAAAGCGAATAAAAAACGGCCGCTAAGCCCACCCCCCTGTGCCCTTCCTCAGCGGAAATAAAACGTGCACACTCACACACACATCGACTCGCATTTACCGTTACATGTTTTGGCCACTTTGGTCACTTTGTTGCTGTCGCTGTCGAACAGTTGGGGCAGTTGGGGCTCTGACTGTTTCGACTGCCTTGTGGCTGGCAGCGAAAATTGATTTCATTATGCGAGAGCATTTGATGCACTTGGCCTTTTTAATCGAATCTCTGAAGTGCTTGTGTGCCTCTCTCGCTCACTCTCTCTCTCTCTCGCTCGCTCGCTCTCTCTCTCTCTTTGTTTCAATCTATGCGTTGGCTTGACTACGCGCTCAGTCCCATTTACTCCTTGCAAATTAGTTGCGCCATTTTCTTTGCCGTTTGATGCAAATTTATTTGGAATGCTGCGAGAACAACAGTTGGCCAGAGCTCGGTGGAATTTAAAGAAGCCGCCTCCCTCCCCCACTGGAATTAAGCCGCTTATGGCCAGCCGCTTGGCTCTTGTTTTTAAATGCGCGGCATTCCGTTGCCGTTGCCGTGGCCGGGACTCGCATCTTTTGGTCGAAATATAACGATGTTGCCGCCGCTGCTCAAGTGCACTTGTGCTTGCCACAAATGGCTGTTGTGCGCCCTCTGCTGGCTCGGCCGCCCCAGCCACACTCGCACACCTTTTATGCTAAATATCCCTTCCGAGGGGGCTGGGGCGTGTCTTGGCGCAGTTGATGTTCTGCATCAAATTTCGAGAACTTGATGTCGGCACCCAGAGCGACAGGCTGAGGTGTCGCTGTCGCTTTGGGTTGGGGTTGGGGTCTGGGTTCGGGTTTCGGGCTTTGGGTTTCGGGCTTCGGGTTTCGGGGTTCGGGTTTGAGGTCGCCGCAAAGTGCGCCAGAGACATTTGCATAATGCCGCCCGAAATGCAAATGACTACAAATTAAATGTGGCCAGAGTGCATTAAGCTGCAAGCAAACATACAGAGACCTTAGTCAGACGGCGACCCAAGACTGAGCAGTAGCCTGATCAAGTCATGTCTCAGTCAGTCGAGCTGTCATAGCAAATACATGTATTGTAGAAGCCCACATCATTCGTTAGGCAGCTGATCCACAACACTTTTCCCTTTCCATTTCCACACCATTCCGGGATGAGTGCTAAGAAGTTGAAGCAGCTCTACGAGTGCGTGGATGCGAAGGAGCAGCTGGCTGTGTACGATGGCGTGCCCATCGAGCGGGACACCTTCTGGAGCTGGCATTCGGAGCCGTCGTGCAACACGAGCAGTGGCCATGAGATGCTGAGAATCAGCTGGCTGAACAAGTCGACGGCGTTCACGCATCGCGAGCAGCAGCTGCTCGGAATCACTGGGCGTATCCCGTACGCCGTGCTCAGCCTGGAGCAGCAGGTGACGGCGTCCCAGCTGCGCTTCGCCAAGTTCACGTCGACCTTTCAGAAGTATCTCTTCCTCTCCGATATGGAGGCACAGAACAGACGGCTCTTCTACAATTTGATGATCCGCGATCCGGACACATACATGTCGATATACAAGGCCAACGAGTACCCCAACATGATCAAGAACTTCGGCATGCTGTACACGAACAGCCGCGGCATGTACATCACCATCAAGGATCGCGGCCATGTCTACGATGTGCTGCGCAACTGGCCCCTGCGCCACTGCGTGCGCTACCTGATGGTGACCAATGGCCACTGCGTCTTGAATATGGGCGACTTTGGGGCAAGTGGGGCGCCCGTCGTGTTCTACAAGCTGTACGAGGATGTGGTCTTTGGCGGCATGAATCCCGACTGCTGCCTGCCCATAATGCTGGACGTGGGCACGGACAACGCCAGTCTGCTGCAGGATCCACTCTACTTGGGGGTGCGCCAGCCTCGCACCATCGGATCCGCCTTCGATGACTTCTTCGAGGAGTTCACTGTGGCCGTGCTACGCGTGTTCGGTCCGCGCGCCGTCATCCAGACGAAAGACTTCAGTCCCATGGAGACAGTGAGCATGCTGGAGAAGTTCCAGAAGCGCCGTTGCTACATGGACATCAGTCTGCAGCTCTTCGGCACCTGCGGCCTGGCCGGCCTGCTGGGCGCCCTCTCGATCACCGACATCAAGTTCCGGGCGAATCTGTTCCTCTTCTATGGCATGGAGAACTTCAACATCGGCCTGGCCCGCATGTGCGTGGCGTATCTGAAGCGCCAGGGACTAGACGAGACGGCGGCGAAGCACTGCATCTGGTTCTGCGATAGGCATGGACTGATTGTGAAGCAGCGTCGTGACCCCAAGGTGCCCGACGGGCTCTTGGAGTTCGCCCACGATTACGAGACCATCGACACACTGCTGCTGGTCATCGAGAAGTTAAAGCCGACTGTGCTGATCGACTGCAGTGCGGAGCCGCAGGTCTTCACCACAGAGATACTCAGAGCCATGGAGCAGAGCTGTCAGATGCCCATCATATTCGCCATGTCGCGGCCCGTGGCCCTGGCGGAGTGCTCGGCCGACAATGCCTTCGTCTATACGAAGGGCCGCTGCATCTTCATATCGAGCTGCGACCTGCCGCCCCTGAAGTACGCCAACAAATGGTACCAGCCCGGCTACTGCACTGATCTCTACATACACTCCGGCCTCACGCTGGGCATCATGCTGACGGGCATGACCACGGTGCCGGACGAGATATTCCTGATAGTCGCCGAGCGACTGTCCAAGCTGGTCTGGCCCACCGACCTGGCCAAGCGCAATGTCTACCCGCCCCAGAGCAAGTTCAAGTGCGTGAATCTGCACATAGCCGAGGCTGTCTTCACCTACGCATATCGGCGTGGGCTCGCCACCCTCTGGCCGGAGCCGAGCGATCCCCTGGCCTACATAAAGAGCATGCTCTTCAACCCCCAGTACCCCGACACCAGCCCCGAGCTGTACTGCACCGTCGATCAGCACATTGGCACCGCCGAGTCGGCGCAGCACTATCAGGAGGACATATAGCTGCTGCCTGTGCTTATCGATTACATAACTAATAAACGCCCAAATGAAATTGCATATCTTTGGCCTGGCAATTATTTGACTGCGCCGCAGGCTCGCCAGGATCGCCTTGAATGGCGCGTCTAGTCACAGTCGCTGAGCAATTAGCTGCATGCACAGTTTCACATGTCAACCCCATGGCTGCATGTGTGTGCATGTGTGTGTGTTATTGACCCGCGGCTGGTGCTCGAGCTTGAAACTATTAAAAACAACAATCCCAATTGCAGTTGTATTGTATAATAAATTGAAACAACCACCGTAAAATGGCACAGAACAAAGCCGCCACAAAGAGGCAGCCAAATTAAATTGCATGCGAATGCGAGTGTGTGTGCGTGTGTGTGAGTGTGTGTGAGTGTGAGCGAGTGTGTGTCAGTGCCTGCCATTGACAGGTACTCCACTGGGAAGCGTGTTTTTTGTGTACTCCCCCCTCTCACTCTTCCTCTCTCCCACTCACTTGGCGTCTCATGTGAGTTTCATTTCATTTATCAATATGCCAAATGAAATACATACAGCAACTGCCTGCCCCCTCTGCCACTTCCCCACTTGCCTCTATTTGCGGTTAACAACGCGAAATGACCTGAGGTCAGGCAATCGCCTTTGCCCAGCTACAGCTAATTGGAAAGCATATATATACATATATAACTGTGGCATTTTTTCAAAATACTAGTTAAATGTCTCTATTCATGCATTGATTAATTGTCGCCAGTTCCAGCTACATTTGATTAGTTAATATGGAGCACAACATATTATTATACTGAATATAGAACTACACTTTGGGGACACAATTAGAGCAGAGTATAAAAAGCTTTTTTGTAAACGCAGCATTGACTTTGGAGCATTATATTTATACTATATAATTCATGATCTTATTAAAATATAACACAAAAATTAAATATATGCTTATAAATGTATATATATCACGAATATTTATCTTTATTTCTTCATTTTTCGAACACTTTGGTAAATCAAAATTTTATTAAAAATAAAATGTGTCATAAAAAAAAAATAAAATAAAATTAAAATAAAAGATACGTTAATTACCAAATCAGAGTCAGCAAACGTATAGCCAAAAACAGGAGAAAATGTATATGAATGCAATCTCCAATACAGTTGAACAATATTCTTAGCCATGCCTCAATTCATAGTCCAATATAGTCAGATTCATTAGCCATTACATATTCCCGCAATCACTTCCATCTGTACGTTCAATTTACATACAAATTCTGAAATTCTGTTAGCTCCAAAGTAAATTAGAGGCCTCGCCTAAATACTCACCCTTTCGTAGCGCTTGCCAGTGCAAATTGAACGAAACATTTGTAGTTAGGAGCCTGAAAGAGAACTCTATTTACCCAAAGCATAAACAAATGAGTTCTTACACAGAAATGTACTTAGCACCCTTAGAGGAGGGCAGCTACCCTGCCAGCCGCAAATGTTAAATATGTTCTTAGACTTAAGCTCCGGGAACAATTCACAACTGATGCTGGCGCCAGTTAAGGAAAAGTTTCTCAAGTATGCACCTGGCCAGCGCAGAGGTAAAACGCAAATGGGACTATTATGAATGGTTTGATGCGCGGGAACACTGGGAGCATGGGGATGTAAAGAGCGCAGACTTTTGCTTGAAATTTGTGGTCAGAAAATTACAATATCATTTACAGAGTCCATAAATGAATAAGAACTTCAAGCCAAGGCTCGCGCCTTCGTTTTTCCACCTGCCCAAAATTGAATACAAATATTTTCTATTAAAGAATCTTATCACATTTATTTACTGCTTTTTTCTTTTTTATGTTTACAGCTAAGATTTTTGTTTAATTGTAAGTTTTCATAATTATTTATTATTACTTTCATTTTGTTTTTAATTTTTACGAAATTTTTAGATAGCTCATGATACGTTCTTCAGGGCAGCTGTGTTTAATTTCTTTCCATTTTTATTTTGTAGTAATAATTCTTTATATATATTTATTTATGATTAGTTTACCATAGACAGAAAACTGTATACATCGTAAATGTATATATGCAAATGTACTTCAAGCGCGAATTATTAATAATTTTTAAATTTTAAATTTTTATTTTATTGTATGAATACTTTGTAAAACGGGGTTCTCCTATGGTACGCCTCGAACAGTATATAATTTAGTTTGTTTTTACTTTTTACAAGAATTTGTTGTTGCTATTTTAACTATATAAAGAATATATAGGTATGTATATATATATATATATTCTTATATGTATATATACTGAGTTTATATTAAATATTTAATTCTTTACTTTTATATTACTTGCTTTTGTTTTTGTTTTAGTTTTTGTTGTTGCTGTTGTTTATTTCTGTTATTCAAATACCGACATTGCAATTTGCTTCTTTTACGGGTCATCATATTTTTATTTGCTCAACATCATGTGATTGTCATACAAAACATTTCACATAATCTTTGAATTATTTACAATAAATCAAACTCAAATGGCCTACGAAAAGCAAAAGAAACTTGTGTATCAAGTCAGAAGCTCAGAGCATGATTAGCTGAAAAATACATTGAAATATTTGTTGTTTTCCTTTTTTTATTTGTAGTTTACAATGGTTAGATCCGAGGATTAAGCTAAAACGTTTCTGTATTTCGGTTGCTCTATTTGTGAGTGAGTGGATAATTTCTAGATGGAAACATTAAAATTTTGTTTTGTGGCTTTTGCTGAGAAAACTTTTAGAAAAATATTTCATTAATTTACGTAGCATACATATATGTATGTATGTATGTATATATATATATGTATATATATATATATATATATTAAGTACATATGGAATATCTGTATATATTCACTTCTTCGATAACGTCGCCAAGCTTATCGCAATGGCTCATCGTTCAGAGAGAAGCGCTTACTTTTCCATGTGTGTGTGTGTGGGTGTGTGTTCAATCTATTTCTGCTGGCAGTTCTATTAATATTTCGTTTAATAAGTTCTCAAAGGGTCCCCACTACTTTAACATGCCTGACTGCCGTTTCGAGACTTACTCAAATGTATTTGCCACACCAACTGACTTATAGCTATGGTTAAGTATCCCTATATATATATAGATATATGTGTATGAGTGTGTGTGAGTGTCCCTCTGTATGTGTGTGTGAGCATGTTGGTCTCAATGCAGTAACTATGTGTGTATGCATATATATTGCTTATAGTAAACATCAGGCTAACGCGCCATCTATACAACAACGGCTCAAATGCCGTGGGCGTGTTTTCATTTAGCCGTTAAAAACTCGTCTCTCAAATCAGGGATAAAACTAAATGTACGATATACTTAATGTACGGTTAGAGTTCTGCGATTACAACTAAAGCAGCGCTATGTACAAACTCGCCTTAACCTAGCTGAACTTGGGCTGTTTTCTAGAAGTATTTGTTGAAATTTTGGTTCCGTAAAATACCGAGTTTTGTATTTTAACTTGTTTTTCTTTTTGTTTTTGTTTTTGTTTTTGTTGTGTTGTCTACGTACTATTTATACATAGCTATTCGTATAACTATTACTAAATTTATTAAACAAATATTGCTAGTTAATATACAAATTCGTTTAAGATCTTCCCATGGCCAAGCGACGTTGTCTTTGCTTTTGTCTTTTATTTTTTCTGTTTAGCATATTTGTATTCCATATAAATAATATATACACAAACTGAGGCAAGAAAATGTTGAGCTCAAATTGAATATATGTATCTATATATATGAGTGTGTGTGTGAATGTCCTGTAGGTGGTTGTATTACGAGTAAATATCTTAGCATAATTTAGTATCATTTATTTTTTCCTTCTTTTTTTCGTTTCTTTCCTCCTCGAAGCAATCGCAGTCGCAATTGAAATAGAAATAAAATTCGAATTAGAATTAGAGACAGAGACAGAGAGTGTGAGTGTGAGAGATATATAGAGAGACTCTCTGTTCCATGTAAAACCGTATTTTCCATTTTTCATTATGGCAGGATCCTTTTGTTAGTAACTTTATAGCGTTTACTCTTTACACTCGCTTAGTGCCTTCTCCACTTCATTCTGGCTATATGTATGTATGTATGTATGTATGTATGTCGGTTTACTTTAATATTGAAATCAATCAAATGTGGTTCGTGCTGCGAGACTTTTGCTATTTGATATTTGCTGTTGTTAATTTGAATGCCAAACGAAGAGCACTAAAAAATATATATATATTGAAATATATATATATATATGTATGTATGTGTGTGTGTGTAAATGAAGCAAATAAAAACACATATTGAAAACATATTGAAATATTGTCTTTCAAAAGCTTAAAAATTTCAGTCTTTGTAGTTGGTTGCTCGGCTCTTGTCACTGCTTTCTGGGTGCTGGTCTCCTTCCGTTCGCTGCTGCTGCTGTTGCTAGTTGTTGCTGTTGTTGCTGTTCTGGCTAGCTGTAAGCAAATGGAATGGCAAACATGGAAAGCAAACATTAATATCCATTTGTATATTGGCCAGGATTAGACGTGGCTTGTTGTGGCTCTCGGGCCAGCGCTTGAGCTGCATCTTCAACTTACTTCGACCAGAGACTTTTAGAAACTAGTGCACATGGCAAGCAGAAACACGAAAATGTACAATTGCTGGCCAAAATTGGGGCGTGCGCCCGCCGACAAGAACTCGGAGCTGTACAAGTACTCTGAGCGTGGGCAGCATGGTTAGAGAGGGAGCAGAAGAGGCACAGAAGAGGGCAAAGGCCATGAGTTAATTTTGTTGGGATTTGTGTATAGAGGGGGGCGGGGCAAATCAACTGAGCTGACTTCGCTCTCGAGCCGCATACTCACTTCTGGGTCAGACCAGGGCGTCGTTGCTAAACACATCGTTGACATGTTTGCCATTGCTGCTGCTGCTGCTGCTGGTGCTGCTGCTGCTGCTGCCGCCGTTGCTGCTTATTGCTGATTTGTCCTTGAGGCCGCATTGCTACAAAAAGAAAGTAGGGCCACAAGCGTAATTAGATTGACGCAAAAAAGAAATAGAATTTCGTTAATTGCGAGCGGAATAACATGGAAATTAGGCGCAGGAGTCAACGATTTGCATGCAAAATTAATTAAAACAATTAACGACAGCTGCCGCCAGTTGTGAAATGTATATTTAATTGCTTTGAATTTGGCCTACCTCCTGCTTGGCCTGCCACTGCTTCATGGCTGATTTGTATTTCTCGAACTCGTTGCACCAGTGCGAGTAGATCTTCTGGTAGTCCTGCTTCTGCGAAGGAGGCGAGCATCTAAAATGAGAGAGAGAGAGCGGCAGAGAGAGAGAGAGAGAGAGAGAAGAGCACAATAAGTTATCGTCAGGAAATTACTTTTGCAGCCAGACCACAAACATAGTCAGAAAAGCCGAAAGTTTCCACTTTCTAATTGCGCCACGGTTACTTTGACGCCCGAGGCGCGTAAATTCAAATGGCAGCCGCCAAATGGGGTTGCTTGACTCACCTGTGCGCATCCACGGTGACGCCGTAGCTGCAGAGCAGGGTGCCATCCAGATAGCTATCATATCGGCCGCCATCGCCCTCATTCACAGCCAACAATACCAAGCCGCCTTCGTTCGTCTCTATGTACTTCGTGGGCGTGTAGCGCACCTCGTAGCTGCATGGCGGGGGTGGAGAAACAGAGAGAGAGAGAGAGAGAGGGGGGGGGGGGAGTGTGAGTGAGACTGGCAGAGATAAGGAGATTTTCTATTTGCTATATTCCAATTTTCCATTTTCAGTTTGGCTGTGCGTGAAAAAGTGTCTCATTGGAAACGCACAATAAAAATCAATATAAACTGTGTGTGAAACTTTCGCAGCGCCAGCTGAAACTTTTTCCATTACGGACAGCGAGAGCGACGGATCCGCCCTGTGCCGCTGCGGTGCCCGTCCCAAATAAGCGTAAACGCCAAACAGCGAACGGACTTTGGCAACATTTTAAAGTGTCAATTTACCGCAGCATTGGCAGCGTCTGGATTTAGGAGCTGCCTTCGGTTGGGGCTGGGGCTAGGGCTGGGCTGGGGGTGTAGCCACTGCCAAGTGGGACGAAGCAAAGTTTCGTTTGCACTTCCGATTTGATTATTTGCTTTCAGTGCTCATTGGCTCGCCTCAAAGAAGGCAAAGGCTGTCGAAAATTCAATTACACTAGCTCAACTCACCGTCCCTTCTCCGTGGAGTGGTGGTACCAGCGCGTCTGCTTCTTGCGCAGCACATCGGGCATCTTGACGAAGCAGGAGAGGTGCAGCGTCTGGCCGTAGGAGGAGGTGACGCGCTTGCGCAGCACGCTCGTGTCACAGATGCCGGACGTCTCGTTGGCCACGTCCTGCAGCAGGCCCAGCTGATACGGCCGGCAGGCATTCACCTCCTTGTCCCAGCCGCAGTACGGATCGGCCACGCAGCGGAAGCAGCTGTCGTAACGTCGCGCGCACATGGCCAAGTCGATCTGCTTCACCTGATGATCCGTGGCCAGGTAGAGCGAGGCCGTCTTCTGGCTGAGAGTCAGCTCGCGTATGGGCTCGTTGCGTGGCGACGCCTCAAAGATGTCCACCAGATTCGAGTGGCGTTGGCCGTAGTGCATGAACTGCACGATTTTATAGATGTGTCCGGTGCTCGTGGCCACAAAGTAAACCAGAAACTCCTGGTTCAGTTTATCAATGCGTATTCTATGGAGAGAGAGAGAGAGACAGAGAGGGAGAGAAACAGAGAGAGAGAGCTGAGTTGAGTTGATAAATCGCACAAGTCTCCTCTGTGCCAACAGTTTTTGTGCAACAAATCTCAAATGCACGCGACTTGGCTAACTTTTTCCTCCTCGCTGGCTTTCAGCTTCTTCTTTCTGTGTGCAGCAGCAAAACAAAGCGTTTAACTAAAAGCATATCCTGCGGCGCAATGTTCATAAGTTCCGGCCAAGTTATTTTACAAGTCGTTATGCCACACAACAACACGCGCAGCAGCAGCAGCAGCAAGAGCAAAAAAAAAAAAAAAAAAAAAAAAATGCCAGGACTTTTATGCTGTCAGTGAGCGAGTGCTCCCAAATGTCAGCACTGGGCTGACTGTTGTCCTGACTCTGGCTCCTGCTCTGGCTGTGGGCTGTGGGCTGTTGGCTGTTGGCTGTGGCTAGTGCAGCGAGTGCACTATATAAACTTGGCAAATGTCAACAGGCTGAGGCGAATACGTGGCTGCTTGCCAAGAGGCCGCCGGAGGCAACTGTAGCTGCAGCTGCAGCTCCAGCTCAGCCCGACTCCTGCTGCAGCTCGCTAATGAATACATTTACACATTTTACTTACTTGTCGACGACGAGGCGGGTGAGTATAACGTCTCGTTTGTAGAATACCGGATTGCCAAATTCATGATCGACCGCCTTGTCCATTAGCGGATGTTTGCGTATGAAATTTAACACCGAGTCCGGCAATGTTGCGGTGTCATTGTGGCATGTGCCCGGACGTGGCTCCGGCACTTTGGAGTTCAGCACGGGCAGCCAGGCGCTGTTCGATGTCGCCTGCTCCTTGAACTTGCCTGCGAACGGGAAAGAGAAGCAGAAACAGAGACAGAATCAGAATCAGTACCAGAATGAGAGTGAGAAAGAGAAGGAGAAAGAGAAAGAGAAGACCCGGAGAGAGTGTTTTATTATATAGGTTGCATAAATGTGCAGCGCTGAAAAGTATGCTATGTTAAATTTATGTGTGTCAGCGCTGTGGTAAATGATAAATTACAGAGCTCTCTGCGCTGATTTGTGGCCCCGAGCCACAGCCGGAGTCTGGCCAAAAGTAAAACAGTTCGAGCTACTAATTACACACACACACACATATATATATATATATATATATACATATTTATATAGTGAGAGTTGAAGTGTTTGCTGCATAATCATTTGTTTTTCATAATTAATTACTTTGGCAATGGCTCGACTCCATTTTTTCACACATTGCTAGAGTCTTTTTTATATCTGATCTCTCTCTCTCTCTCTCTCTCTCTCTCTCTCTCTATATGTATATATATCTAGGCATGTGTGTATGTGTGTTGCAACATGCCCGCAAAACTTTTCATAATGAATTTTAAGTGTATGCCAGATTTTTTGCTGCCATTCGCCTTTTGGCGCTGTGTCTGCTGTCTGCTGTCTGCTGTCGGCTGGCTCCACTGAGTGAAGTGCTCTGGCACAGCTCCATACACACAATTTTTATGGTGTTAATGAACTTTTGAGCAAAGTGCTGTCACACTCACACACACACACACACATGGAATTTGCGTATGCGTTTGGCTCCAATTTGGCAGCGGAGCTGGAAAACAAATGTATGTGTCTTATTTTTAGATACAGTAATCACACGCTAATAAGAATTGACAGCAATACTATGGAAAAATAAGAGAATTATTTCTATTGAATTGGATATTAAGAATTAGATTGACTCTCTCTCTCTTTCTCTTTCTCTCTCTCTCTCTCTCGCTCTCTTCGTCTCCCAAATCTAAGCTTATATGTGAGCAACCTTGCTCGATCCTCCGCAAATGGTATGCAACAGCAATCGCCAACGGAAATGAGCTTCAGAACTTGCCACAAAATCAGCAAATGTCGCTGCTGCTGTTGCTGGCGTCAGTTCAGACATTTCGTACAGTGAATTTTGCATGAGAGGAATAGGTGGAGAGGCGCACAATATATGCGCATATTGTGGCTGAGGAGACTGCCACGAGGATTAAAATATATGACATGCATTTCGAGGTGCATGCCAGATTTTGTTGCATTACAAATCGCATGCGTTTGGCTTGCGTGTGGCTGGCAGGCGGCAGCAGGAGTAGCAGCTGTTCAGGTGGGCTGTTAGCACCTGTCACGCATATCTAGTTACCGTTAACCATGCAGCACGCCAGCAGCGGCAGCAGTGGCAGCAGCAGCAGCAGCAGCAGCAGCAGTAGCAGCAGCAGCAGCAGGAGCAGTCGAGCCGTTTTGTAGCAAATGTTAAAGCGTTTAAAGCCGCACAACGAGCCCCAGTGGCAGGCACATCAATTCAGCTCGCACCATTTAACGCTAAAATGCCAAAGCTTCTCTGCACGACTCACACACACGCACACACACACACACACACACACACACGTGCAGCACCTGTGAGCGTAATTTCTTCCGGCAGCTGCAGCCCTACGTAATGGGAAATGCTGGAAGAAGTCAAACGTAGCCGCATGCACGTTCGTAAAAATGGCGCCGCAGAGAATTATTGCCAATGCAATAAATCTCACGCTTACACTCGCAGACGCAGACGGAGACACAGGCAGAGTAGGCACGCCCACTGGCCTGCCCCTCTGACACAGGCACACTCACTCACTCACACACACACACCCACACACAGCCACACACATGCATATTTCATGCAGTCACCCACTAACCTTCAAAGGCCGCATTGATATCCCGGATATCGTAGCTGCAGACAGCCGAGCCAATCAGTCCGTTTGTATTCGTTGTAAACGTGGCATAGAACTTGCTATCGTCGTTGGGCATCTTGTAGACGGACTGTATCTCGTTGAAGTAGAAGGGGAACTCGCTCGAGATGCTGCAGTTCATGCGCGCCTTCAGATACGTCGCCCAGTTCTGGCTGATCATGTACTTGCCGCCGCGATCGTTCTTGCAGACGCGTGCCACACGCGAATAGACGGCCTTGCCGCAGTTGATGTACTCCACGGCATGTTCGCGGAAGAAGAAGTAGACAAAGTCCCCAATGTCGAAGGAGCCCACGAAATTTGGTTCTGAAAAATGCAAATGGATGGAACAGAAAATTCTGTGAATTGTGGCCAAATTTTTGAGGAAGTGCGAAGCAGCTTAAACGAAATTCGCAATATTTTAAATGGCGATTTAAGCAATGTTATTATTGCTATATAATTATATTATATTATTAGAATTATATTAAATGTTTATAATTTTAAGGCTTAAGGTATTATGATTTATATTATCTGTGTTGCCCATGTGCTATGAAGCTATGATATATTAGTCTATTTCAAGAGATCATAAAGTTGAAAATGCAAATTCATTATATCTTTTAAACATTCTTTAAATAAATAAAATTCATTTTATATTTTATTATATTTTATTTGTGTCTTTTTTTAATAACAATCTTGAAAGAGCTATCAAAAATATAAACTTTATTCGTTTGATTTGCAAACATGTTGAAGTTAACAACTGAAATTGATTCAATGAGAATCAAGCAGACAAGTTTAACTTTAAGTTTGATATGCCATTAACTATATACAATATAGTTAACACAATCTGAAGAACACAGTTTTTGTTATAATATTTGATTTATTTATATTATATTATTTATATATAAGTTTTATATACTGTGAAGTATATTTTATTATGATTATATATACATATGTTATATTATTTGATTAGAAATATTTAAAAATAATAATAATTTTAAGTATAAAATAAATACAGATAAATCAATTGCCATTCGCAGTTCGGTATACTTACTGTCCAGTAATTTGGAGTCATATTTGACAGTGCGCTTGAAGTTGGCCTCCTTGCGGCCGTTGGTGAAGTTGAAGAGGTCCGAGCGAAATATAACCGAGTCGGCTTTGGTGAATTCCGCATTTGTGCCCGCGTACTGGAGTGCGTATAGGAAAGTGGAAAGTGGAAAGTAGAAAGTGGAAAGTTGAGGGAAATGCATTATACTGAAGTCGCTGTGTGTTGGATCGCAAGCAATGCCGGCAAATTAGCGCCAAATATTCGGGAAATTTGATTTCCAAGGCAAAGGCGAAATGTAGCACACACATACACACACACACACACATGCACGCACACACAGGCACGCACACAATTACGCGTAAAGTGTAAGCACGTGCCTCAGACCCGATTCGTGTGTGTGCGTGTGTGCGTGTACATGTGTGTGTGTGCTTCACTCTAATTTAATTTCAGCTGCTTTATTGCGACTCTTTTAAATTTCTTGCCATTTGGCCTCCCATAGCCGCACAGAACTTTGTCGCTTCCTTCCTTCTTGCTACTTTTCTCTCTCTCTCTCACACACTCACTCACTCTCTCTTTCGCCTTTTGCCTTTACTTTACTTTTGTAATTTTATTACAATTGACATTTTTCCCTTTTTCCTTGCTTTTGCTCTTGCTTTTCTCTTTGCTTTTATTTTCTTTCCGTCGGCATTACGCGACTTGGGCGAGACTTGGACTTACCAGCGCTGGCAAACCAAAGGGATTTCCGTTTTCCACATAGACGGCGGTTGAGTTGTCAGCGGGATCGTAGGGACACTTGCCGATGCCCAACCCTATGCCGGGCACGTACTGGGATCTGGGTAAATGTGTTAAGTTGGCCTGGATGTCGATGGAGTTGGAGAAGGAATAAGGAAGAAGGGCGAAAAGAAAAAGTGCATTAGTTGACTTTAATTTTGGAATTGTTGCTGGAAAATTAACTCCCAGCTTGACTGACATTCACAATTAGGCGCCGACACAGCCAGCTCTAGCCCAGTGAGTTTTTGATGCAGCAAATAGATAAATAGATATATGCAAACAAATATAGATATTCGTTTCATTTTACTCACATTTATAACGTAGTCCTTGGGATTGTGTGCATTCGTGCCGCAGACGTAGAGGCGATGCCCATTGAAGTTCATTGGCTGAATGACGCGTATGTGATTGCGGCATTCCACCTTCTTGACAGGGGCCCGAATGTCGATTCAATGTTCGGTTGAATGAAAACAAATGTTTAAGCAAAATAATTGTGTACGTGTGTGTGTGTGTGTGTGTGTGTGTGTGTGGGTAATGGGACAGATAGAGAATGTGAAGGCAATGCATAAGTATCGAATCGAGATGAAGGCCGCAATATTTGCATGCAGTTTCGGTTAGTTAATTTAGCATGGATCATGGATATGTCGATATATGTTAGATATATATGGGGGATGTTCAATTAAAACGCACCTCTCGCTTGCCCTTAGACACACAGTTGAGTATATCGGAGCCGGTGGGTTCCAGTATGAGAACGTCGCGCTAGAAGCAGAAGAAGACAAAGAAGAACAATCAGAAATATGGGCAAATGATTGCCTAAGTACTTAAAGCATTCGCTAGGCTCTGCCCACTGCGCTACGCGTAGCAAATATTCCAAAAAGTTTATTGAAAGCGTGATAAAATTTCATGCTTATCAAGAAGGCAAACGCGACAGCCAAAACAACAACAGCCACAACAAAAGAACGCGCAACAATTGGAGATTGGAGAGATGAGTGTGAGTGTATGGAATGCGTGCGTGTGTGTGTGTGTGTGTTTGGGTGTGTGTGTGTGTACAACACGTGCAATCAAGACGCCCATCTCATATGCCAGCATTGCTCTCCCTCTCTCTCTCCTTCTCTCTCTGCCTCACTCTCTGTGTACACATTTTTGTGATTCTGACTGTGCCTGAGCTGCGCTGCTCTTTTTATTCCTAACCATTGTCGTTATCGTTGTTGTTGTTGTTGTTGTTGGTATTTCACTCACGTTGGGCATTTGTTTATTTAATTCGATTTTCGCCTGCACTTGAATTTTGAACGCGCAACGCGAATTATTGCTAAAGCAGGAGGCAAAAGAAAAGCAGATTTGAAAAGCCGTCTAGTTGATTGCGATTGTGTGTGTGTGTGTGTGTGTGTGTGTGTGTGGGGAGGGCGACATTACATTCGTGGAATAAGTTTTTCTCATTCGAGTTTGGCCATCGATAATGCGCGCTGCTTGCGTATTCAAGGAGACGCACCTGCACACATAGAGAACTCTCAGAGTTGACACACTTTGCGCCGTGGCCATGTGAACACAATATCCTGCCCGGCTGACAGTTTGCAGTTTGCCTGAGAGGCTGAGACGGAGAGACTGGCAATACACTTTAAGGCGCCCGTCCGCCTCCTCGGGCAGCGGCTAAGTGCTCGGCTTCAACTTGAAAAGCAATTTGCGAGCCGGAGCTCGGCTCTAGCCGTTTAGGAGTCAGCACAAATAATTGCCGTTGAAAGCATTTGCCGCCGACTGGGCCGAAGCGTCGCTCGGCTGACTCTAAAGATGTGGCAAATGGCAGCCAGTCCAGTACGCAGCACTCCAGAGTTCTGCAAAATGCGAAATGCAAGTGCGGACTAGCCAAATGCCAATTCAATGAACTTGAAACGGAAACGGATATTGATAGTTGAAGACGAAATCATTAAAGTGCAATTGTGCCGCCCACTGGAGCAGTGTGCCGGGAGTAGGGCGTTGTCTGCATAGATCTTGGCCAGAGCGGATGTGAGGGCGCACACAAAAATGCCAAGTTTTTCGACTTCAGTTCCGCATATCGTAAATCGCAAATACTTTATGCCTTTGAATCACTTGGCAATAAAATCTAACAAATAAATATCGATTAATTAAAGGAAGAGCCAAGAAAAACAGCAAAACTTTTTAAACTGCTTTATTGTGCATATAAATATTTAGAAGTCAACTAACCAGGCTTCCTCTAGGGCAACTGCTTTTGCTCCTATTTATTACATAGAGTTTTTCATTCTATTTCTCAATTGCTTTTGTCTCCTAGGCAAGCACTGCCCAAGAGCTGCCCGCCTCGAGTTTCAAACTCTGAGTGATTTTATAGCAATATCTAAATATATATATGGAGAGCAGAGCATAATGACATATTTAATCTTTCTAGCTTCTCTCTTCAATAACCTTCGTTCAGAGTTTGTCATATAGTGAAACGAATTTGCTTTTGGCAGCTTGACAAATTTAATTAGTTTTGTAATTATTCCTAATGGAAATATATTAATTAAATTTTATGCAGCTTTGCAAGTCAGCAACGTTAAGGCTTTCTGCAGCTGGCACTCTGCTTAATAGTTTGCTGTAATTTCACAGATGTGTCATATGATGTGATGGTGTTTTTAATACTGCATCTCATGTGTCCAGTCTGAATGGGAGTCTGGCAGGAAAATTTCGAACTTATTTCTATTTACCCATATATAAGTATTTATATTAATAGATTAATATTAATGTACTATCTATTATTAATTTAGAAAAAATAAAATAAAAGAAAACATTGACTACAATCTGAAAAAACTTAGACTGCTTTATTTGTATCCGAAAATAAATATATAATATAACTTAGATTTTTTAAAATATAAATACGTATATACTACGCAAGATATATCTAGCTTAAATGAAAATCATATCTTTTATTTAAAGCCAAAAACTTCAACTTTAGTTTCGGACATAAATAAGTGCATCATATTCAGAGCAAAACTCTTGAAGAATGAAAAGAAAATGAAAAAACGTATCGCAGCCAGACATATGCTTGAACAAACTTATGAACAGGTGTGTGTGTGTGTGTGTGTGTGTGTGTGTGTGTGTATGGGAATATTTATATTAGAGCATGTCGCAGAGTGTGCGAACACAAACAGCAGCCAAACACGAGCTCGACAAACATCTTCAGTGACTGTCTGGCCAGGTAAAAAGCCTGCAAGTGAGTGTAGCCTGTTCAAATGCAAACTTGGCTTGTGTGAGTGTGTGTGCGTGAGTGTGAGTGTGTGCGCGTGAGTGTGTCAACAACATTCTGTCTGGCAAGCAATACTGAAGAGGCTAAGAGTGTCTGCCCACCGATGTGTGTGTGTGTGTTGGTGTGTTGTTGTGCGTAAGTGTTTTGTGCATTTACATGCGTTTTTTTGTAATACCCTGGAATATATAGCAAAGGGTATGCTCTTTATGCTGTGTATGCTGCTTAATCTACATATATCTAGCTGCTCAGCGCTTTGCTATGCCTATATACTATATATCTGTGCTATAGGGTATACACCAGTCCATCATTCCTTTCACTAATACTTTCTTAACAGTTTTTCTTTTACCTGCAGTCAATTGAGGTTTGACTTGAACATTTACTTTTGCTTTTGCGTTTGCTTTTGCTCTTGCGCCTCACATCACTTACCTCGCATATGGATTGGCTGATGTTGCGCAGATTGAGACGAAAAATGCGATCCCTGCAAGAGATAATGAGAAATATATTAACAGTTGTTGTTGTTGCTTCTCGCTGATAGATATGTGGCGGCTCGAGTGACACTTGAGCTAATCCCGCGCTCGTGCCCTGACACACGATAAGTTAATGCTCTGCTGTGCTGTGAAACGCAATCAGCACAAGAGCGTGACCTTACACACACCCGCACACACCCGCACACACTCACACACACACACAGAGGAAGTCTGCGACGTCGAGAACGACTTTGCCTGCTGTCAAGCAATTGAAATTGTCTATTTGCTGGCGTCTCTCAGTCAGCTATATGTGTATCTGTCTCTCTCTCTCTCTCCCTCTCACTCTCTCTCTGTGTACCTTTTGGGTATTTTTTGAAAAATCGTTGCGTTGCACATGGCTGAAGCGCAGCACCTGCTCATCACCGGCGGCTGCGGCGGCCTGTTACGTTTATTGCACTGTTCGGGCTAGTGATTGATTGATTGATGGATTGATATATCGATGTCGCAATATTGCGTCCCAGGGCTCAGCTATATGGACCAACTTTGACAGCATTTGCAGTGCCCAGAGCCCAGACTACCCACGAACCCCCCTCCCACTCGACGGCCACCCAAGGGTTTGCGGAGGCCCCACTGAAAAGGGGAGCGCGTCGACGCCGAAACTCGGTGCTAAAGTGTGTTTTATGTAGTTGCTGGCAGAGTTTTAGGCCCTGGCAGTGCGGAGCCCCAACAACTCGGAACCATTAATCTTCATTGCGAGAAACTAGGGGCAAGCAGCAGCCGTGGCAGTGGCACTCGCTGATGATGCCCCAACGACCGCTGCCGGCTGTGGGCTGCGCTGGAAAAATGGCGCTCGAGTCAAGTGGTAATTTTGGTTACTTTGTTTGCCAGCGTGTTTCGGAGGGCGGCGAGACCGCAACTGTTAAAATGCGGCCATGTTCAACTTGCGGCAGACAAATGAGCAGACGACGACGGCATTGTCAAATTGAGCTCGAGCACTAGAGCGACCTGCTCGCAGCTCAGCTCTCTGACCTGACCACCCGACCCAGACCCAGACCCAAGCCCAGATCCCGACCCCGACCCCGACCCCGACCTCGACCCGAACCCGAATGGAGTCTTACCGCAGGAGGCAGCCATCAGTCCCGGGGACTGGGCTCCCTCCAACCGCACGTCGAGCATTAATTCATAATTATGTATGCCGACAGTGTTGCCAACAACTCTAGGCACTTTGGACGCTGGGCTTTCCAAAATGAAATATGCAGCTTCAAATGCGTTAAAGGTTTTCGAGTAGCTGCTTTTAGTGCCAGCCGGAAGTTCACACAGTCGCACCGGAAGTGCGCAATTAACGCGGGCTCGAGCACGTCAAATTGCAAACCGCAACGAACTTAGATACCAGTCATACACCCCCCCCCCCCTCCCACACACACACACTCATGTAAGGGTATATTCCCCTCAGCCATACAAGTGCTCGCCCAGCCATAATTCCAGCTCGGTGTACTTACATGGCGCCGACGTAGAGCGCATTGTTGCGCTCATCCATGTAAAAGGTTTTGTAGTGCAGCGGGCCGCAGCTGAAGTCCTTGACATGCTCTGCAAGAGAAGAGAATGCATTTCACATGAGTACAAGAAAACAAATATCATAGAAGCGCATTAAGTATACGCCGCGCAGTAATAAACAGCGCACATTACGTATACGCTACGTTGCTAATCTCGCTGGCAAATCAAAGTAAACAAAAGCCTCAACACATTTAAAGGTCGCAAAGTGAGCACTCTGCAGATTCCAGCTTCAGTTAATTAAAGTTTATGCATCTATTAATGAAACTGTCAGCGGCAGCGTGTGACGGGCGCACCAGAAAAAAACTAATTAAACTATTATAATTTAGCTGCGAAAGCTAATTTATGGGGCGGCTGCAGCAAGACAAAAGAACTTGTGTATAAATCGGGAACAATACACTAAATATACACACACACGCACACACACACACACGCACACACTTGCCTGGCAGTTGTAAACAAGCAGTGAAGCCTGGCCTTGCAGATTTGACAGCGACTGCGGCCCGAGTGTCACGTACTCAGAGACGTCACGTGCCTCGAAATATGTATGTGTGTGTGTGTGTGTGTGTGTGTGTGTAGGTAACTCCACTGTCAATGCCATTAACGAAAGATTGAGGCATTTAGCTCACATTTTTACGACATTAAGTTGTCAACTAATTTGGCGCAATTAGCAGGCAGCGCTAAGAGAGGCGACCAAAACTTTTGAGTCTTTGGCAAATCCTTTGATGGCAGCGCTAAGAGTCAATTTGTGCTGTTGTCCGTTCATGTCAACATACAAAATAAAACAGCGGCTAATGAGCAGCCACTGGCAATGGCCGCCCCACCCATACGCCCACAAAAACAGCAACAAAAGTAGAAGAAAAAGAAGAAGCAACGACAATAATAGCAAAAGAGAGGCTCATCAAAATGAGCAGAGCCTGGGCCATTCCTCTGGCAGTTTCGTAGCGATTTGCATAATAATAGATACATAATGAATAATAAGCAAGTATCTATGTAAGTAGTCGCCGCCCAGTGGGCGCGGCTCACTTGCTGACAAGTTGACCCTTATGCAAATTAGTCATTGTTGACCAGGCCCAGACCCCTAACACGGAACAGCATTATTTTAACGATGCGTAATTCGCCTGCTTTATTTCGCCTTTTTTGTTTCAATAAATTTTTATTTTTGTTGTAATTTTCATGACCTTTTCTATTTTTCTAAATTTTTCTCAAGCTTTGTATGTTAATGTGAATAAATAAAATGCAATAAATAAACGAATAACAAATTCTAGATCCCATACTTTCACTTGAAAACTCTTACTAAGTTATAAATACATTTTCCTTTACCATCAATTCAATATAAATAGAAAATATTTCCAATAATTTCCCATCTGCCATGTTTTAATTCTTTGCAGAATAAAGTTAATAAAGTTTTTTCAAATAAAAATAAAATAATATATAAAATAATAATACTTTTAATATCCTTGTAAACTCCTGGCATTTTATGATATTTATAAAAATAAAATATATAACATAATACACTAAAAAAATAAAAATAAAATAAAATAAATGAACTAAATAAACAGTAAATAAATAAATAAATAATAATAATAAAATATAAATAATTTTTTTAAATAATATTAAATATTGAAAATATACTAGTTGTAGCTCAAATTATAATTGGAAATCTCTCTCATGAAGATTGAAACTACAGAAATATAGATGGCTTTGCTTTTAATAAATTATATATTTTATAGTGTAATTTGGTAACCTTAATCTGTATATATTTCTTTTAGGCTTCCGCGTGTATTGAGTATTAAATTGGCGCTGTTGCAATGGCTTGCGGCACACTAAAATTTGGCCTAAGACAAAATTTGAGGTACGTAACATGAGTTAATTGATTTTCGCGCTGTTTCACGCCATTTACACAGCTTCCTGCTGGCCTCGAAGCACCAGAGCAGTGTAAATAAAAGCCGTTTCAACCCGCCCCTGCGCTACTGGCATGCGAGTGTCCTGAAGACGGACTATCGCAAGGTTGTGGATCCAAAGTATAACAAGGTAAGCTGTGAGGGGAGCGTGATCAATAGTGACTAAGGTTAAACCGCACACACCAGGGCACAGCCTTCACTCACAAAGAGCGTCAGATATTGAATATAATTGGCCTGTATCCGAGCTGCCATCGCACCGAGAAGGAGCAGCTCTTCGCCGTCTACACGAACTTCAAGGCGCACAAGACCAACCTGGGCCGCTACATTTATCTGCGAGCGCTGCGCGCCCGCCAGGAGCGTCTCTATTACAGCTTCATCATCGATCGCATCGAGGATGTGATGCCCATCATCTACACGCCCACGGTGGGCATAGTGTGCCAGAACTTCAGTCACATCTACCACACGTCCATGGGCCTGTACGTCAGCAAGTACGACAAGGGGCACATGACGCACGTGCTCAACAACTGGCCGGAAACTGATATACGGGCGGTGTGCGTGACGGATGGTGAGCGCATCCTGGGGCTGGGCGATCTGGGCGCCAATGGCATGGGCATATCGGTGGGCAAGCTGGACTTGTATACGGCACTGGGCAAGATACCGCCGCAGTATCTGCTGCCGGTTGTGCTCGACGTTGGCACCAACAATCAGCAGCTGCTCTGCGATCCCATGTACATCGGAGTGCGCGAGGAGCGCTGCAAGGGCGAGGAGTACGACGAGCTGGTGCACGAGTTCATGCAGTCGGTGGTGAAGGCTTTCGGCGTCCAAACGTTGATTCACTTTGAAGACTTTGCCACGCCCAATGCCTTCAGGTTCATCAAGAAGTACCAGAATGAGTACTGCTACATCAACGACGACATCCAGGGCACAGCGTCCTGCGGCCTGGCCGGCTTCCTTGCCGCCGAACACATTAGCAAGAAGCCGCTCAACGAGCACGTGATCATGTTTGCTGGCGCCGGCAGCGCAGCGCTCGGCATTGGCAATCTGCTGGTCAAGGAGCTGCTGAGCCGCAATATCAAGCAGGAGGACGCTGTCAAGAATATCTACTTCGTCGACGTCGAGGGCATTGTGACCAAGTGCAGAAAGAAATTCGTCATACCAGACATCAAGCCCTTCGCCAAGGACATGCCGCCCGAGAAGAATCTGGAGAAATTGGTGGAGACTCTGAAGCCCTCGATTCTGCTGGGCGCCACCGGCCAGGGCGGCATCTTTACGGAGAACGTAATACGCAGCATGGGCAAGAACCACAAGCATCCAGCCATTCTGGCCTGCTCCAATCCCACCAACAAGGCCGAGTGCACCGCTGAGCAGGCCTACAACTTCACAGAGGTAAGCGAACGCACTTCACCCACTTCACCCACTTCACCCACTTCATGCACTTCATCTCCTCTTCCTTCCTATTGATGCAACGGTTTCAGGGTCGAGCATTGTATGCTTCGGGATCGCCATTTCCTCCAGTTGTAATCAATGGCAAACGTCTGACGCCGTCGCAGGCGAACAACGCATTCTCCTTTCCGGGCGTGGCCCTGGGCGTTCTCTGCACCAAGCCGCACACCATCACCGATGAGGTCTTCTTGGTGACAGCGCATGCGATTGCCCAGTATGCCCGAGAGTTTGCGCCCAACGAAAATGCGCTCTATCCGCCCGTGAAGGAGGCCGCAAATGTTGCCTTCAATGTGGGCGTGGCCGTGGCCAAGTACCTCATCAGCTGCGGCGCGGCCACCATCTACCCGATACCCAAGGACGTCGTACAGCACGTGAAGGACTATCAATATTACACGGATCTCGGCACGGCTCTGCCCTCGATGTGGCCGTACCCGGAGTTGGCTCGCATGCCGCTGCCAGGCAGAGATTCGGACATTGAGCGCATGGACTGAGCAGGCGTGCGTGTATTAAATATTATATGTTTCACTTTTTGGGAAATGCCAACAGAAAATAGGCAAAGGCAAGTAAATTAGATTATAGATCCGCAACAAAGAGATTCAAGTTTATAAATCCGGAATAACTAAATGATCTGAGTAGATGCACCCAATGATGATAGACAACTGTTCAGAAAATAAAAAGTAAACGAAAACCACAAATTGTGATTTGGCTTTAATAACGTTAAGTCTACAGCTCAATATTAAGAGTTTTTGCTTGTTAATTACCTAAGCAAGCCTGTCTCTAGATCCAGCTGCTCTTTTATTAAATTATTTAAGCTTTTCTTAAGCTTAAGCTTGCAATAGTCGAGCGAATGTGCCCAGCCAGCAGGCGTTGGCAACAATAGCAACAAATACGACCCAAATAGCGTCAGCAAAATGTTGAGAATTTTAACGTCATTATTGTCTGTCAAGGCGACATTGACATATGTGTGTGTGTGTGTGTGTGTGTGTGTGTGTGTGTGTGTGTGTGTCTGTGTGTGTGAACGTTGCTGCTTTGCATATAAAATAAGACGAAATGTGTGCTCACCAAAAATGTCAATCAATTTTTTTAAACGTCCTGCGTACATATATTTGTTTTGCCCCGTGCTTGCCTCCCTATCTCTCCCTCCCTCTCTCTCTCTCTCTCTCTCTGCCCGTCTCTTGTTCTGGCATGCATTAAAAAGCAATTGGTGTTAAAGGAGCAGTCACGTTGTCTGCCTGTCTATCAGCCTGGCATGTGGTTGCGCCAGCATGGAAGACCCTACTCCAGCACCAATTGGTGTGAAAAGGACATACATAAACACACACACACACGTGTATACAGAATACCCGTTAAAATATACAATGAAGGCAGCGGCAGCCCGAAGAAAAAAATGTAAAATCATTTTCTTCAACTGACAGCTGTCAAAATATTTGCTCTCTGTCAACTGCGCGCGTTGTTGTTGGCCAAGCTGCGTCTTCGATTTTCCATCCATCTGTGTGTGTGCGTGTGTGTGTAGGTGTGTGTGTGTGCGGGTGTGAAGTGTCTCTGCAAATTTCATTTTAATATTCATTACTTCACACTATAATGCTGAAGGTTATCATTGACCGGACCCGTCTGCTGCTCTGTTTCGGGTTTCGTTTTCATTTCTTCACTTCTCTTTTTCCATTTTCCATTTTCCATTTTCCATTTGACCTTTTTCTTATTTTTGCTATTTGGCTTAAAGTGTGGGGGCGAATTAAATTTTTAACACAATATAGCGCAGACACTGGCCAAAAATGCAAATCTCATGTTCTGGGAGAGATTGGGCTAAGCTTCTCCTGCTGCCAGTTGCCATGGCTTATAGAATTTAATTGCCTATAAAAAGAATGTGCGCGCCTTGTTGCTGCCTGCTACTGCTACTACTCCTGCTGCTGTCTAGGGCAAACTCAGGCAGAGTTGAGTCGTAAATTTTGAGTGTCCAACGCCCCAGAGAGCGAGAAACTGTTGCCATCGATTTGCGGCTAACGATAAACGCTTGAATCTAAATGCCGCCATCAGAGGTTAAGCGCTGTTAGCCAGCCACGCTCTTGTGATTATATTGTGCGTCAGCATATAAATTTCATGACAGATAAAACATGTAGTATTAGTAGTAGCAGCAGCAGGAACAGCAGGAGCGACATTCGTATCAAATGCAAGTCAAGTGCATTAAGCGCAGTCAAGCAGGCAGCTGTGCTGTGCATCAAGATGATTGCGTTTGCCATGCGGCATGAATTGAAGCCCCTGGTAACTAGGTCGTCACTTGATTATGCAAATGCATTAGGGCTCTGTGTGTGCGTCATGTTAAACATAAATGCGTCATGGGCAGGCTATGCGTTGATTAAGTTTTCATTGCGTATACGCCCGGGTGTAGCCCAAAAGCAGCTACGTTCGGCTGACCAAAGAGCCCCAAAGTTAACTTGACTGTGTACAGTCGATAAGTAGCCTCAATAAACACAAAAGCCTGCCAAGACTGAGGCCGAGAGGCCGACAGGCCGAGGCTGAGGCTGAGGCCGTGTCCTGCCCGGCTGGGGCTTCTACTTCATCTTTTAAAAGATTTTCATTTATCTGCCGGCAAACGTTGGCCACAAAGATAACGCTCACAGCAGCAGGAGCAGCAGAATCAGCGGCAGCCCGAGTGGAACGAAGGCAAAACAAAAAACCAGAGCGAAAAAAAAAATAATGCCACACTTAAATCCATTTAAGCGAATTTTTCAAGCATTAAATTTGCGTTTACGTTACGTATACTTAACTTCCAATGGCAACGCCCGCGACGGCAGGCAGGTAAAAATTGCCACAGGGCGAAGAAAAATTCCTGAATATTTTTCTTCTCCTTGGGGCGGCCCTGGAAACGTATTTGCATCATTTGTTTCGGCGGCTCACACCTGCTTCGCTCTGTTCACATGGCCAATGCATTTGCCCGGCTTCAAATCGCATTTTTGGGCTAGAACTCAGCTCATGTGTGTGTGTGTATGTGTGAGTGTGTGGGAAGTGACATTTGTGTGAGCCTTTGCCTCACATTTCACTTATCCCTTGGCCGAGCAGCAGCAAAAACAGACGCACTCATGCGTTCGCCGCTCAGCTTTATGTCCTGGGCAACATTTCTATTGTTGTTGTTGGATTTTGTGGCCATGTAAATTACTTGCCCAGCCCCGTCCAACCGTGTCTAAATCTCGACGCCCCATTCCCCAACCCCCCATTTTTTTCTTATCTTCGCTTTGCATGCCGCACACTCTCGGCTCTGCTTTCTCTTCCAGACGAACTGAGTCAGCACTTAATTTTTATTTGATTTTACTTCACTTGCACTCGGCGCGAAGTGGAGTGTGTCACTTTTTATGGCATTAATTTTACAATGATTGGGCTCCACTTGGTCCACCACTGGCACCGCCTGTGGTGCAGCCTAACAAAATGGCCGCTAAGCCCAATGGCTGCCAGTCGCTCGCCCGTTCGCTCGCTGCTGGCAAAGTCAACTTTATTAAGACAAATGCCAGAGCGGCAAACAGCATTCCGAGCTACAATTCTATGAGAAAATCAGTTCATATGAGAAGACAGCGCCACGCGCTCCGGCAACAGCAGGTGTTGACAGATTTCAACTTGATTTGTCAGCAGCAACACCTGCACAGCTCTCTCTCGCTCTCTCTCGCTCTCTCCCTCTTCCTTTCTCGCTGGGCCCATTCAGTCAGGCGAGTGCGTGCCTGTGTTTTCATTAGTGTCTCTCAGAGTTTGTGTTTCTGATTTCATTTTCCGTACACTGCCACTGCAGATTGCCAGCCAAGCCCTTTGTCTAATACACTGACAGAAAATGGAGCTATTTGTATTATTTTGAGTAAAAGACTTCGTAGAGTTGAAGTATTTTTAAGAAGTAGATGTCTTACAAATATTGATGACATTTTGTGGCACTTAGATACAACAATATTATGATTTTCATTAATTAACAAAAATTGTTAAATAAACTTTAATGCATGATATAAATTTTAAACTGTGTAAAGTATTCTATAGTAGAGAGAAAATAATATGATATAGCAAATATTTTTATAAATTATAAAATTAATAAAATATAAAATGACAAGCTATAATAATAATAAATTCAGAACTTTATATTAAAATTATTTTAAACTTTTTCTTGTTAAATTTTGTTAAATTAAAATTTAAATATGATATATATTTTATATAATATAACATAATATAGTATTTTAATACATTTTTAATTTAAAATAATAATAAATATTTCTATTTATACATTCATATATAAAAATAATTTAATAATTAGATCACCTTGACTTGAGTTTCTCGCAGTGTAAACCTATTACAGAGCTTTAATGCAATCACTTGTGTTTGCGCTTTAATTATGTGTATAAGTGCTAGTGGGTGTGTGCGTGTGTGTGTGTGTGTGTATTGAATTGAAGGTGCATTAACTCAGCCGTCTGGCTGTAAGTTTGCTTTTGGTGGCCATGCATCAGGCTTATCTCCGGTCCGGCAGCAGAAACTGTCGCACAAATCTCGGACCATTTACCAAAGTCAGTTGGCTCGGTGCGCAGGCAGCTCCCACTCTCTGTCTTAGTGTAAGTGTGCATGTGTGTGTGTGTATGTGTGTAGAAATGTATGTTCGATATTTAACAGCTTCCAGTTGAGCGAGTTCGGGCCATATGCAAAGAGGCAAAGTGTGCGCCAACTGCCTGTTGGCTTAAATTTAGCTTTGCCGTTGGCAAGTTTGCTCAGCGCTTTGTTCGAGCACATCGACTTGCCGCAATATATATATGTATATATATATCTATATATATATATATATGTATATAAATGTCTGTGTGTGTGCGAAACAAACGTTCGGTACAAATAGCTAGCTGGCACTGTAAAAATCCAGTCAGGTAAACAAGACGGCGGCGGCAGCCAACAGTGACGTGTAGAAGTAAGCACCTGGCATTTGTGTTGAGCACGTTCGTACCTTATGTGGGATTTAGTTTTAGACTTCATTTTACTGCGCTGTGCTTTTGGTTTCATTTTGCTGCTGCTGCTGCTTCTTTATGCCGTTTTATGATGGCCGCAAAACCGTGCCGTAAAAAGCAGCGGCACAAAGCGAGTGCAACAGAGAGAGGGAGAGAGAGAGAGAGAGAGAGAGAGAGCGAGTCAGATAGAGATGTATAGTAAAATAAAGCCATAGACAAGGAGTCCGCCCGTCGGTACTTGAACTAAATACACATACACCCACACACAGACACTTACATTAAGATATAGTTCATACCATAATGCACAACAAGCAGCAGCAGAGGCAGAGGCAGAGGCAGAGGCAGAGGCAGAGCCTGGGGCAGAGGCAGGGGCAACAACAGAGGCAGCCACAAAGACAATGCTGTAATCTAAAAACACAAACGTGCAATTGTGTTGCTGTAAATGTGGCCAAGACTAGAATTGTGTATGTGTGTGCTCTCGACAGGAAACGGCGTGGGAATATATTACAAGTTGGCTGCCGTCGCTATTACCAGAAGTATGTCAGTGGCCTGCGGCTGGCGCTGACTGGAGTCAATGGCAGCGACAGCTTAAAGCAAACTAAATATTTAAACAGGCGCCAAAGCAATATGCAACATAAACAGTAAGGCCATGGGTCATGGGCTCTCGGATCCTGCTCTGTTCTCGGACAGCGGACTACGGAGTGGCTCGCTTGGCTCATTTGGCTTGCAGCACAGATCGTTGCAATGCAGCTGGGAAATAAGGCGAGGCAGGCAATTAGATGGCAGCACGAAGAAAACACGCCTCAAGTGCAAAAGCAATGGAGTCGAGTCGAATCGAATCCAGTTGGCTAACTCACTCAAATCAAGCCAAGGCACAGTGCGAACGTGTTCAACTTTAAGTCCAATTGCAGTTGGGCCAAACAAAAAGCAAACTACATAATTCAGCAGAAAATTTTATGTCTTCATCTTGAAGAGTCAGCAGCTCACATGCATGTGAGTATGTGTGTGTATGTGTGAGTGTGTGCAACTGCAAGAGGAAACATTAGCAAGTCTAGACACCTACGTCATGCGTCATGGCAGAGCCGAAACGTGAGCAGGAAGCGCGCTGATGTAAAAAGCAAGCCAAAAATTGAGACGTCAGGCAGACAAGGACGTGGCAGGACACCCCGACAGCCCGACTGGCTGACTGGCAGACTGGCAGACCGGCTGACAGCCAGACAGGCCACAGCAAAGCCAACGAAGAGTCTCAGCGCGGCAAGTCTCAAAGCCAGCAGCAGCAGCAGCAGCAGCAGCAGGAGCAGCAACAACTTCCAATGCCAAATGGCAAATGCATTGCGCCCTTTTTCCTTCAGGATGGGCACACAGCTGAGCCTGCTCGTCTTTGGCTTGTTTAATATGCTGAAAAATACGCGTCTCGACTTCCTGGATTCCTTCGCTGCGCTTTTTGCGCCCGAATTCCTTGGCTGGAGGACTTTAGGACTTCTTCTGCGCTGTTGCCCTTTGACACATGTAAGTAAAATGTCGGCTCAGCCACATGCACAGCACACGCATTAGTTGTCATTGCTCGGCTCCTGCCGGTGCTCCAGTTAAAGTTGCCTGCAAGTTTCCTCCTGCCAGCTTGAAAATTAACCGATCCTATGCAGCGAAAAAATTATGCGAATATTCAACATTGAACGTGAGCGCTGCAGAGCATTTTTAATTACATCGCATAATTGGAATTCAATATCAGACCGCGTTGGGGTCAACATGCATAGACCGCTTGAAATTAAAATAAACCTCTGGCCATGACCAGAGAGAGGTTAGAGCAGAGCAGCGATACTTGCTCTGAGCGCACCGAAAATTCTGGGAAATGCACAAGCATGATAAAAATTTCCCAATTACCGATTTTACATATTTCAAAACGCGAACATAAATATTTATAGCGAAAATTTATGAAAACTAAACGTGTGCAAAGATACGCTGCACAGAAAGCAAAGCGAAAGAGAGCGAGCGACAGATGGAGAGAGAGAGAGAGAGGGAGATAGAGGGAGAGAGAGAGAGAGGGAAAGGGTAACAGACTCAGGCCATGCGGCCATAAGGGTATTCATTCACATATACATAAACATAGATTGTCTGTACTATGTCAGCTGTAAACATGTACATTTACATACGGTGCACTGAGAGAAATTGGGTTAGGTACAAGATTTAATATATTACTGAGTAACTGAATCTAATTAATTACATACTTAAGATGAAGCTGTATAAATAGTGTTGAATCTGCATAAGCTAAATCATTTTAATTAAATTAAAAAATAATAATTATAAATATTAAATAATAATAAATAATAGATAATAAATAATAAATAATAACTAATATATAATAAATAATAGATAATAAATAATAAATAATAAATAATAAATAATAAATAATAAATAATGAATAATAAATAATAAAAAATAAATAATAAATAATAAATAATAAATAATAAATAATAAATAATAAAGAAAAAATAATAAATAATAAATTATAAATAATAAATAATAAATAATAAATAATAAATAATAAATAATAAATAATAAATAATAAATAATAAATAATAAATAATAAATAATAAATAATAAATAATAAATAAATATTAACATACATTTTATATATCTCTGGTAAGAGTATAAATTCTACTAAAATGCCTTTTTTCTATTATATATAAATATATTTTTTGCACTTTCAGCTTGCAATTTTCCTTCAATTGCTGTAGTTTTTCTTGCAGTGCATTTATTTATGTACCCACTATTTGTGGTTGGGCTAGATTTAGCCTTTCTTTCAGCAGCGAACTAAAGCAAATACAAAGTAGCAAAGCTGAATGGCATAGTGAGACAGAGATATAACAGTGAAAGAGAGAGGTGGCAGAGGGATAGAGAGAGGGGCACACACACTGGCAGGCAGCTCACCGGCGCTGACTGTTGCATATTTTTGAGGTGATTTGAATTTTTAAGAGCGTTGTAAATTTTTTGATATCCCTGGGGCTATGTGTCAGAGCAGCGCCCTGTCTCGCCAGCAGCAGCAGTGGCAGCAGCAGTGGCAGCAGCAGTGGCAGCAGCAGTGGCAACTGGGGCACAGATTGTGCCAGCTGCGTGTTTAGCCGTAACCTATACGCTGGCCAACGCTTGCTTAGCTGGCAAATGGCGTCATTGCAAGGGCTTAACAGTGCAGCACTTTCACTCCGTGGGCCACAGCTCTCAGTCAGCGTGCCACTTGACGCCTGGAGTCCTTCTGCATAACTGGGACTGCCTTGTGACATTGACATAAAGGAGTTCCACTGCAACTGGCCCCGTTTCGCCCAGCATACTTTCGAGCCGTCTGTAAAGTGAGCTGTGAGCTCACTCATGTGCTGTCTGATTCACGCCTACTCGCATACGCAGAAAATTGCTTTTTAATTGTTGCAGCGACCCTCGCACTTTGCGCTGATTTCCCAAAGCTCACACACACACTCACACGACTCACACACACTCACTCGACTTGCGCTGTGCCAGAGACTGGCGCAATTGCCAGCAATTTGTTTTGGCGCTGGCTAAACAAGTTGCCCCCGCACCTTGGCTGCGTTACAAGCGCTAATTAATCTTCGCCAACAGCCCTGCCAGGTGATATGAAGTGCCCGCCCTGGGCCACTAAAGCCGAGCAGAAACACACAGACATACAGCAGCACGCCTACCTCGACAGCCGGCTGCGTAGCCTGGCGTATTGTGGCAGCTTATTTCCGTCATTAATTAAATTACGCAAAAATGTTCAAAAGCACATAAATCAGTCGGTGTCATTCGGGACTGCGAGTGCTGCCACTAAAAACTGTTGGCCAGGCCGCGCCGAGCCAAGCCAAGCTGTTTGCCTTTTTTATTTTTTGTTTTTAGTGCTCTTGCGGGACGACTATAAATATTTATGCGCCACATTGCTACTAGTGGAGTGCCTCCTGCCGCCCTTGATTGCCTCCCAGTCTACTGCCTCCTCCTGCCGCCGGCTGCTCAGATAAACTCATTTAAATGTTAATGCAGCGGCAAAAGTTGCCTTCGGAACGCTTAAGCTACCTTCTAGCATTGCATTCATTTTATTTGCCATTCGGCTTCGGCTTCGTCTTCGTCTTCTTCTTTCTCCTGTTCTTCGAGTCAGTGAACATCCCGGTGGTTGGCACCACCTATCCTCAGCTATATCCGCTCTATCTCTAGCACTAGTCGGAACATGTTACATACTTTAATAACTGCAACAATGTGTTTAACCCCTAAGCGGGTGTGGTGCGGTGGGGTGTGCTGTGGTGCGGTGTGGTGCGGCCAGCATGTTAATTAAGTGGAAAAATGTTTGCACTGCGTGTATTTCCTTCGTTGCCCATCTGTTTTCCATTCGGGGCGGGAGGGTGGCAGACCGCTTTAAGGGTAGCAACTACTACTACGGCTACGGTTGCTATACATTTGATGTTTCTAGCGTTATGAAATATCATAAATAATTGAATCAGGCACAGCTCAAAGTTATATGAAATCATTATTATATCTACGCAGATGTCTACGAAAGCCATCAAAAATGTCAAAGGCTCGACAGAAATATGAACAAAAGACTACAAAAAGTTGTAAATTCTGTGTCGAGCACTTGTTTATCGATTATTGCGTTTACTGTTTACAAAGTGTTTCTGATGAATGTGAAATGAATCAAAAATATGAATGATGTAATGCAAGGAATAAAATAATGAATAAATAATATAGTAGGTATAAAGTTATGGAATTTATGTTCTTATGCAATAGAATATTATTATTACTATGGAGGGAGTCTATGCATTTATATATATCTTTATATAAATTAAAAATGAAATTATATAAAAATATATACAGTTACTTTTTGTCTAGATGAAGTTCATTAAAAGGTAGCAGAGCAGGAATCATAAAATATTTCATAGACAATATATCGAAAAAATGAGTTCTCCTTAACTACAACTTTTCTCTTGTTTTATTATCAGAAATTCAAAAAAATTGCCTAACTCCTATTCAATTTAACTGATTATAAATATCCATTTAAATAATTAAATTAAATATGTTGTAAGAGTATAAAATCTGATGCATAAGATATAAAGCATAAATTCTCCACTTCATAATAATAAATATAAAAAAATAGTAATAAAAGATAACAAAAATTTACCAGTTTTTCCACTTCCTAGGCTTACACCAGCTAGCTCTGCTTAGTCACTTGAATAAGCCATAGTCTAGCTATTTTGCCAGGCCATTGGCCAGGCCATTGCTCTGTGGCCGTGTGGCAGCCTTTTATTTAGTTTATAACACATTTGCGCATCATAATAACCCACATTTGGTGGCATAAGGAAAGACATTTCGTGAGCAAGCTGACAGCCATTAACCTGTTAATGTTGCAATTATGCGGCAGAAATTATGTTGCTATTTGTTTCTCTACTTTTCTTTTTCGCGAGAATGATGTGAGGCAACGAGGCGGCAGTAACAGCCATAAATAAGGCACATTATTAAAGTTGGAAAGACTGAAACAGTGAAGCACTGCATAATGATGGCCAGGCAGGAGGAGCTAAGCGTGCACCTGGCCAACAAAGTAACTCGACTGAAAGAGGTAAGACATTGTCTGCCTTCTGCGAGTGTAAGTGTGTGTGTGTGTGATGGAGAGTGTGGCAAACAAGCTGGCAACGTAAACACAAGTCTGGCAGCAACTGGCAATTTTAATTACCCACATTGTAGTTGCGTTACTTGAATGTAAATCGAGTTACAAGTGCAAGTTAAAAGGATAACAGAAACTCAACTTGAAGCTCTGTGTATGTGTGTGTGCCTTACAACTACATATATAAAGTATTGTAGCTCCTTCTGTTAAGAAGTTCTGATCTAATTAGCGCAAATGCCTGATGGCTGCCAACAAAAGACATCACAGATTGAGGAGTCTCAGAGCTCATCACATTTGCCATGCATTTTGAGACTTCTGTGGTATTGCATTGCCTTGCGCTTATGTTACCTATTTTGTGACCATGTTGCATGTTGTCTGATTTATTTCATGAAAATCATAAGAAAGTAGACAGAACAAAAAATATAATCATCATAAAAGACGGCGGACGAGCTTAAGGTGTGCCAGCAAATGATTTTCTTTAGAGCCGCCTTGTTTATAATAATATTTGGACTTTTTATATGCTGGCTGTGAGTGTGTGTTGCGTGTGTGTGGGTCAGGACCCTATGTGGCCATAAATCATGTAGCTTGTTTGCTCGCCAAGCGTAAAACTTGTCTGTGCTCTTCGTTTACTCATTAGATTTGGCCATTTTCGTCCTTTTGTCACCTTCATAAGACCAGGCATGAGACACAGCACATAATAATATGCTTATTTCGAGATACACCTTTTGTGTCAACTGCAGGAGGTATGCCGTCTCTCTCTCTCTCCCCCTACTCTCACTCTCTCTGGCTGCCTCTTTCTAGCTTTGTCTCGCTGCGTTGTCAGCAATCCTTGTGGAACCACAAGACCAGCAACAACAATGCCTTAGGCGCTATCGTGCCAAGCGGCGTTGATTGGCAGCAGGTCGCGTGTGATGGGTGGTTTAGGTGGTTGGGTGGTTGCTAGCCTGTTATTTTCTTAATTTTCAACACGTTTGCTTCTTTTCGACTTGATTATCCTTTTGGTGCTTGTGCGCCTGCCAAAACGAACTAGCACAAGACGCGCCGGCAAACGAATTGCCACACACAAAGGCGTATCTATTTCGTGACAAAAGGCAACTTTACTCACTGCATGTGTGTAGGTGTGTGCGTGTGCGTATGTGCGTGTGTGTGACTGACTGGGCTGCGGCTTTGTTGCCTACTTTTCAAGCAGCCTACATGTATTTACACCTGAAAGTATGCTAACGTCTTGCAGCACGCACGCAACGCGCGTCGCCCCGTCACACAGCCAACCACCCAACCGCCCAACTCCCCACGCACCTAGCCACCTACACACTCACAGTCCGCTGAGCTCTTGCCTCGCTTCCAGGTATGCGCATAACTTTGCACCTCGATCAAATATCTGCCGACGACTGGCCACCAGGGATGAGCAGTAACAGTCAGAGCTACAGTCTGCAGTCACGAACGAGTCAAGTATTAAGTTGATGGAAAACAAACTTGAGCAACATTTAGAGCAGATAAATATGAGTAGATAGTTATGAATAAGAATAAAATATTAAGTAAAATATTAATTAAATTAAATTGAACTAAAATATATGCAATATTGATGTACAGACTCCACACTCCATAATTTTAATTAATGTAAAAATAAATGAAAACACATATAGGCTTTTTTTTTTAAATACAGACAAATTAATTTTCATAAATGGAAAATACAAAAAAATTAAAATTAATAAATATGAATGCCATTTGAATGTGAAGCAAAGTTTGTATGCATTAAAAGTGTTCTAGGATAGACTCTGAGCTGATCTTGAATTTAGGTTGCTGAAAGCGAATGAGTTATCTAAAGAGCATGAAGCTCCCAAACTGAGCTGACTAGCTAGCTCCTGTTGTGTATGGAAAATTAATAATAAAAATAAAAATTCATGACAAATTATGCTGTACAGATTCTCCACTCCACCGAAAAAAAAAAAAATAAATAAAAAATAAAAAATAAATAAATAAATTTAAATAAATAAAAAATAAAAATTAAATAAATAGATAAAAAATACTAGCAATAATTTTAGACTAATGACAATACACTTATTACTTAAGATTTAGTCATTAAAAAATATATAAAATATATATCTATAAATATACTAATGACTAAATATCTATGTTAAAGACGAGCTCTGCTGCAATTCTTGTGAATGAAATTTTAAAAAAATAATAATAATATAACTATGCAATTATAAATATTATATAAATTTCTCTACTGCGATTGACTCCCAATAGTGCGAGAATTCCTTACTGAGCTTTTCAATTATTATATTATTTTTTATTTATATATTCTCAATAGTGAGAGAATACTTTACTAGAGAGAGAAGAATACTTTACTCTACAATTATTATATTATTCTTGTATTTATATATTCTATATTAATTAATTGTTATTCTTTCTTCTTCCATTCATGCTATTCTATTATATATGTAAGCCTTAGATCTCTGTCAAAGAGTCGCGCTTGCTGCCATCTCTAATGCCCAATGCAAGCCAATGTTTTATATGAATTTTGGCAAAGGCAAACTTGAGCGTCAGCCGTGTGCGTGCTGTCGTCTTATGACAGAAGTTGTTCGGCCAGCGACTGTCGCCCATGGGCCACGCCCCTATAGCCGGAGGGCAACTTAAAGACTTACTACATTTTTGTGGTTAACTTGAATCGGCAGCCGTTGCCGAGGCATCAGCAGCAGCAGCAGCAACAGCAGCTTCCTTGGCAGGAGCTCACGCTCAGCCAATTTAGTTTCAACGACGCGTGGCCTAAATTGTTTTAAATTACAAGGCGGCCATTAAAGTGAGGCCGTTAATCCTGCGGGCAGGCGTACATAACTATGCTGCATACACACACGCACATCCACCTATACATACAGACATACATACATAGTTACATATGTACACGCCGTCAGGTATTTCCGGCAGCTCATTTCCTTTTCACCTCAATTGGGTAAACGTAAACCAGAAAAAAAGAGAGTAAATACTAAACTAGCATGGGGCGAAAGCAAAGCTGCAAAACCAAGCAAAAATAAATATGGAACGAGAACAAAAAATGGAAATAAAGAAAAGAAAATAACACAAAGGGTGCCCGGCTGAAGCCCACATGCAATGCCATAACTAGACGCAGCAGGTTTTTCCTGACTCCACGAAGGGTGCATAAATTAGGGCTAAGCCAAAGCGACGAGACGCGACGCGACGCGACGCGACGAGCTGCAGTTGACCGTAGACGGCGCACAGATACAGAGACAGCGCTAGCTGAGCTTTGTGGGCAATGTTGAGGCCAGCCGCAGCAGACAGTGAGCCAATGTCGCCCCGTCGGCGACGTCTTGCGGCAGAATTTAAAGACCAGCGCCCCCTTCTGGCCAAGGGCTCCGGCTCCGGCTCCGTCTCCGTCTCCGTCTCCGTCTCCGGCGGGCACTTGTGCAACACCTCAGCATTTATTTATGGCAGAGAATTTAAATTTCAAAGCACACATTGCATACTTGCAGGCGTCAGCGCTCCTTCTGCACTTGGGGTCGTACACCCCTCAAATTAGCGCACTTCCCCTTGGGTTTTATGTGTTTACCTTTTATGATTGCTAGCCGGGCTGTTGTTTGCGGCAAGCAATACTATGCTTTAGACTTTATATTTTTGGCAGCCCACCCCCGAGGCCGTACACATGCGGCATAAGTGTGGCAAATTGCACACTCACACACACACACGCACACATAGTAACACAGAGTAACAGCAAAAGGAAATTTGGCCGAAATTGCGCGGTAATTGCAGCCGCTAAATTTCACTTTTGTTTCGGCAGCCGCACTCTCTGAGCTGCCTGCGCCACATGTGTGTGCGAGTGTGTGTGTGTGTGTGTGTGTGTGGCAATTGCCGTGGCTACAGCTACGACCATGCCGCAGCCCAGCAGAAATTGAGCGGTAACAAAAAAACAAGAAGAGAATTATGCGGCAGCAGAGCGTGTCGAGCGAGGGCGCCCACTGCCCCGCCCTGCCCATCCCCTGTGCCGCATGGCCGGCAGTTTTCATTTTTAAATTGGCGGTTTTATGTGCAATTGTATGTGTAAGTGTGTGCATGACTAACGCACACCCACACACATTCACCCACCACACACACACACGTCTGGCGCTGGCTGCGCGCATTAGCAAATTTTTATTGCATACTTTTGAGCGCAATTGCAATTTAATGCGCCCAACCACCACATGTTCCACATGCGGCTTTTATGCTCCACGCATAATTTAAGCATCGCCAAGCCGCATGCAAAATGCTCGCCGAGATTTATATTTTCATATATTCGACCACATTTGACATACGAAATATACTCGAATTTGTGCTTTTATTATTTTCGCTGATATATTTTAAACGAGTCGCACATTAGACACGTGTCTTCGTGCTGTGGCCTCGGCCTGGCATTTGCTGTGGATGGCTGTGGCATAATGTGCCAGGCTGTTGGCATTTTATTGCACTTGCTTTGTGTCTTCATTTGTGGAACAATTCGTGTTTGAATTGCTCAACAGAAATACCTTGTAAACATTTGCAGGCACAAAGGTTGTTTGATGAGTTTCCTCAAGTGCAATTGAGGGAGAGAGCGAGAGAGCAAGAGAGAGAGATGAATGGATGTATAGAAGAAGCAGGTAACTGAGGCTTAGGCGTTATTATGTGAGCATAAGTTTACTAGACTAGAGAGAACATCTATTTAGGTATTACATCTATACTTTATACAATGCATTCTTACAATATTTTACATTAAAATACCAAATTTCATTCAAATTTATACTCAGCAACAATTTAAGATGTCTCGCATGCAGGCAAGATAATATAATTATTTATTACTCAAATAAAATAGATATATTTATGTTTATTGTGTAAGCGTCTGAACAAATAAATTATTTATTTATTACATATATATATATATTCTAAATATGATAATAAAATAATAGATGAACAGAATTTTCTATATACACTTATTCAATTATTCGTCTTGTAATTTAACTTCCTTCAAATGTTCTATTATCAATTTACAGGCTAGACAACTCTGCTCTCTTAATACAGGGTATTTTCATGATCTCGTGTCTGCCACTTGGCGTGTGGAAATGCCCTTGAGATGTGTTTGTTTATCATAAACTCTCTTGCTCTGTCTCTCTCTCTCTCCCTCTCTCTCTCTCTCTCTTTCTTGACTTGTGCTGTCATATAAATTAAACCATAAATCGAGTACATAATTCCGGCATTGATTTCGGCTGTTTGCGTGTCAATTTTTTTCTGTTTCCCTGTTTTTTCTTTTTGTTGCATATTCGTGCCATCACGCTGCGTATACGTAATATGTAACTGTCGCTTGAAGCATGGCTGCAGCAACACAAAGCCTCGTTTGCTTATGAAGTTTGTGGTCATAACTCTGTTAGCTTCGTTCACTGTCTGCCTTTTTGCATTTATGCCTCTTTATTTATAGTATGTGTGAACCTGGCTCTGCGCGTGTGTGTGTGTGTGTGTGTGGAATGCTGCCGTGTGGGTGCGTAAGAGATCCTTTTGTTTCACGTTTATTATTTATAATAAATGACTTCACATACCAAGCAGCAGCAGCAGTCACAGTCAACCCACCACCCACCACCCAACGCCCACCTTTCATTTATTATTTAATAATATTATTGAGCGTGCCGGCCCTTTGTCTGCGACTCGCTATTGTTGTTGCCCGAGCGGGGATGGCACTGTGTGTATACGTTTATCGCTATCTATTTGGAAACGGGTCAATCGATTTTGTACGCTTGATCCTTTGAAGGCGTTTCGTTATATGAACACACACAGGTCCAGAAATTCTTGAATAGGCAAGCAATAATTAGAAATTGGTTCGCTTGCTTGTTTATATTGAGGAATAGACATATACAAATACATATACATATATTTTGCTAGCGTCTTGTGTATGATTGCTTTGTTAGGGGCTGGCATTGTGTGTCGCTTAAATGATGTGTTAATTTTGTGGCCCACATATGCGAGCCCTTGGTCGCTGTCCGCTGTCCGCTGTCTGCTGTCCGTTTAGCTGTTCATTTCTATGCATGACCAGACTTGGCCAGCAGCCCGGCTGCACTTAATGCAATTATTCTGGGGCCAACAAAAAATTCCACGACTGACAATAAACCAATTTAACTTTTGCAATATGCTTGGAATTACCCACCCGAAAATTCAACCCTCACCCGGGCCAGAGCCAGTCGCTGGCTTATGGCTTATGGTCAAAATAGTTTGACGTCCATGCATTCACAATAGACAAATGCTGCGCGTGTGAGTTGGCTGGGGCGAGGGTTGCTTGCTTTTATGATAGCCGAAAGTATTTATTTATGTGACTGCCTGACCCCAGATCCACAGTCAGAGCAACTGGCATTCGAGAGCATTTTGAGTGACTTTTCAACCACCCGGATTAGCGCGGGGTCAATTGTTGGCGTGTTTTATGCTATTACTGGCAACAGTTGGAGCCATAACTCGAACAACTACAGCTCGCATGTTTGGCCACTGCGCGAATTGCCTTTGGCCATGAATGGTCAAATATTAACAGATAATTGAATTAAGTGTAAATAAGTGAGGTGTGCGTGTGCATGTGTGTGTGTGTGTTAACCAATGCTAATAGCTAATCTGAAGTGTTATATACTTTGGTAACTGCTTGAAAGCTGCTTATCGCTTATCCTTAAAGCTTTAAGTTGTTTGCCTCGATAAACTATTTAATGCCCATATACATACATGTTCAATATTTAATTAAAAACACACACACACACACGTACACACACAGTTGCTGTCGTGTGTGTCAGCCTAGCTGCTGCCTGGCCGCAACGGCCTGGCCGCAACGGCCGTGTTCAGTTAATTAAATCAAGCGACATGTGTTTAAAATAAATTAAATAAATAAATGAACAATATTACATTATTTTTAATAGGTGCGCGCCCAGCTCAAGTGCCAGCCCCACACACATACATATATCAATTAAGAATTTCAATAAGTTGCATTCAAATTGCAATGCAACCGCAATTTAAGGACTTGCCTGACGATGTGGGAGGGACAAATTTATTATTTATATTGACTGCGCATTAAATTTAATAAATATATTTACTATATCTATTCAGTATAGTAAACAATTGAAATGTTCTCTCTGTGGATTGCCTTAACATGTTTGTTAAGCGAGTAAAAAGGGAACTACTCATGTTACCACGATTTAAGCTCTGCGCTTCCTTTGCCAAGCTGACAGCTTCAGTCTGTCCGCACATCTCAGATTACACAGTATCTAGCAAACAAATACTGCCGAATATCTGTCTATTACATCTTCCGCCTTTAGCTCACACAAATAACAAGCCCCAGATACACGGTAAAGGGCTCGCAAAACGCTCATAATAAAATTTAGTGGCTGAAACATTTTTGGTTTAATTAATTTGTAGTCATTAACTGGAGCCGCCTTCAAATGCGTGGAGACTCCTGCTGTGTGTTGTCGTTTTGTTAGTAGGTGTCAGTACATCAGCAAATATGCAGAGAGAGAGAGAGAGAGAGAGAGAGATGGAGTGGAGCGTGTGAGTGAGAGAGATGGCGTAAGAGTATGTATTACAAGCGCTGCGGTGCACCAAAATGTATGCCACATGTGATGCTAAGCAGCAAACGCAAGTATGTGTATGCATATGTGTGTGAGTGTGTATGAAGATATATTACATTTTGCGGCCAACGCATCTGTGGTTCTACGCGCCTGTGTGTGTGTGTGTGTGCGTGTGTGTGTGTGTGTGCAGCTGACAAGCATTTGTACTTGTGGCTTTCGACTGTTTGGCCAAAACGTTGAGACATAAGTTGAATTATGGCATTTGCCACTTGCTGAAGCTGAAGCAGGAGCAGCTGCATCTACAGCTACAGCTACAGCTAAGGCTACGGCCACAGCTCCAACTACAGCTGCAGCTGCCTAATGAACTTGTTATGCGCCACGCAGCTGATGCCCTACAGAATTTGGGTCAACAATGCTGTAAATTACGGCTTAAACCGAATTTGGGGCGTGTCGAGCAAGCCAAAGCGCTTAGACCATTCTATTTTTGGCTAAATCTCGTAAAAATGAGCAACAGGCCAGGCCAGGCCAAGCCAAGCCAGGCTGAGGCGCTGCTCCGCTTGTATTGATTTTTATGTGCTCCCTCCGTCGTCATCGTGTGACAATTTGTCAGCTCTTGTTAAATTTCTGTTGCCTACTTTAAGGCGCAGCCCATAAACTGTGTGTGTGGGTGTGTGCATGTGTGTGTGTGTGTACATCAGCAAATACCTGACTTGAGATTATTTGTCGTTTCGTGTTGCTGCTGATATTGATGTGGGCTCCACGTGCGTGTGTGTGTATATGTGTGTGTTAGCATTTCTCCTTGGCTTTGCCCTGAAATTGTTTTTCCGCACATCAACTTTATTATGCCTTAATAATTGATGCTGCGGCTGTGACTCCTGCTGCGACTGCGACTGTGACTGAGGCCAGGGCTCAGTTTGACAGGGCTGCATCAATTCGATTGCTGATGAATTTATGTTGCTGCCTGACTAGATAGACTACGAGGATCGCCCCAACGAAATATGGCTGCTTAATTGTGAGGCCAGAGCTCAGTCCTTGGCCGGGTAAATTAGCCAGCTAGTCGCAGTTAGTCTGCCCACATACTTACCTGGCGCCGAAGTTTGTTGGCCAAAGTTTTGGGCGTTTTGGCCTTTGTAAAGTGGGCAGCGCTAAATGCCCCAAATTCTTTAAGTTTACAAGCAAAACATTTGTGCGCAGTTTTCATTTTCTTGCCCGGCTCTTCGCTTTTTATTTCTTTTGGGCTTGCGTGCGTGTCCGAAATGAGGCAAGTTTTTTTCCTTTTCTGTCTTTTTTTGTGTATTTTTACACCCTTTTTCGGCCGCATTTTCTTTCCTTTTCTGTCGTTGTTGTTGTATTTTCTGCTTTTTTCTATTTACGCAACGGCCGCAAGTTTGGCCTGGCATTTGGTTTGCCGGCCATGGCCAGCGGACAGGCGGGCCAACTCCTGCTAATATTCGCCATTAAACTTTTGCTTGTTTTTCTTTAATTAACAACACAAACATCTGATATGCTACTTTCTACTTTGCTATCCCTATTCGCCTTTATTTCGATGTTTTTTTTTTTTTTATTTTTATTTTGGTTTCTTCCTCCCCCATTTCTTGTTTTTTGTTGCTTACTTTAGCCATTGCATACCTTTATTAAGTTTCGTGTTATTTTTACTCTTTTTGCGGGTCCCGGCAAAAACTTTGGTGCTTAAAATTTGTACCATCGCCGCTTTCCTTTATGCTAGCCACGGCAAAGGGTTAGACCAGGCTACCCCTGCAGCTCGACCCCTACTCCTACGCCTCTGTTTACATAACGTCCGCGCCCACAAAAACCACCTTGAAATGATGGCGCTTTGTCTTTGATTTGATTGCATTAATTGTTTAAATGGCTGCGGTTTGCTCGGTTTCGATAAGGCCTTTGCACCCGGCTCTTTGCGCAGGCTAAATCTTTAATGCATTGTACAAACATCTTCAAAGCTTAGATGCTCATAATAGAGAATTCCATTGGATTTAATAAGCAGCACATAAATGCTTATAAAGGTTCAGGCTCAAATATTAAGATAACATTTTATTGACTATATTTAGCGAAATATTTTTAAACGAATTCAATGCCATTTTCGATGAGCGCTTGATTGAAGCTTAATTTGTTTACGGCCCGGCAAATTAATTATGTTTAGCTATTCTCGGAACATGGCTAACTTTTGTAATATATTAAAAAATATTCAAAATAATTGTCGGCCTAAAATAATTAGATATGTGAAGCGTGGGTCAGTCTCCTGTGGATAGAGATCAGGGAGATTCTTGGGAATAGCTAACTGCTCTGTTTTACCTTGTTATAATTTATTGAAAATAATGACTTCGTCAAATTGACAAATGCTTTCAGTTCACAAAGTTCACAGAAAATAATAATTATCTATCAAAAATGCATTTTAAATAAATGTATTAGAGAATTTGTATATACATATTTTAAAAATATAAATATAAATAAAATAATATATAAATAACAATTATAACAATTACTTAATATATAGTTTTACAATTTTAACTACAAATTGAACTCTGATCTTAGTCAACGACCGCACACGATTAACCAAATCAAATCAAAAAGGCAAATTTACATTGTGTAAATACTTAAGACGCAATAAAAATATGTGTAAATACTTTTGACAACTTTGGTGGCTGTGTTATTTTGGTTCTATTTATAGCCATGTACCGTTATTTTAGCAATTTCTTCAGCCGATCGCTTCTACACAGTATAAGCTTCATGACAAAAAAGCTTTTTTTCAAAAACGGTAAACAAAAACAGCAAAAAAAAGCTCATTAAGCAGAGCATGCAAAAAAATGTTCGATGTGTAAATACTTTTGACCACCTCTGTATATATTTCAAATTATATATTTGCATTATTTATTATTATAAAGTTAATCATCTGTGCATCAACTTTGTAATTTTGCACACAGTTATGGGCACATTTATAGACACAGCTGTAAGTGACATTATATGAAATATGAGTCTTATGCAACTCAATATTTTCCGCAGCTGTTTTCAATGCGTCACATACTAAGTAGTTTCCTAAGCCTTCTATGTCAGACTTTACTCCACGAGCTCCTGCTCAAAACTGACCGTGCGCTCTCTCAATTCCGATGATCGTAAGCGTAATACACACACACACATACGCGCAAACTCCTGCCAGGCGCCAATAAAATATTTGAGTTGCTTGCATTTTACACAAAAGAGAGAGAGAGAGAGAGAGAGAGAGAGGGAAAGGGAAAGGAAGAGAGAGAGAGAGAGATAGAGCAAGAAAGACTGAGTCAGAGTGAGCGAGAGACAGAGAGAGGAAGAGAGAGACAGACCAATATAGACAGAAAGAGGGAGTCAGATCAAGCTCTCTGCTGTACTACGTTCGTTGATCACAATTCTAGAGAGAGCTTTCGTCGTGAGGAACTTAGCGCATGGCACTCTCAATTGGATGCAATCTATATGACTTGCCTAACATAATTCAATAAATTAAATCGAATTTAACTATTATTAAACTACAATAAACAAATCAAAATAGTCTAAAATTTTGTTCAATAGTTTTACAAGTATTTTTAAATATTCCTTTTTTATACAAATAGAATTTATTAAATATATAAGAATTCTTTTTAATATCATTGTAATATTTTAAATAATTATAATACGATTTTTCATTATATATTACATTATATTTTATTTTTATTTTTATTAAATTTATTGAATTTTATTGAATTTTATAAACGAATCTCTTATATTCATTATATATAAAATATTTGTAATATTTCATTTTACTTATACTTATTTTATATTTGTAATATTATTTAAAACATAATTTTTATACCAATATTTTATTTACTTTTTTATTTTATTATATTTTTATTTATTTTATTTTTTAATCTTCTATTTTTGTTTACTCCCACCAAGGACATCCAACACATTCCTCTCTCATACCCCGATGCAGAGGAATAACTATGAAGAGTACACAACATGCAATTAAGCCGCATTAATTTGGCGACACATTTGGCAAGCAGAGAGCGTTGCATATAAATGGGAATATGAATGCAGTTATAGTTCATAATTTGAATTAAATATTTTGCAACATATTTTGTTATTGCGCTGCGCCGACAATGAGGCCCCAGAGCGCAGCAAACACAGCTGCGAGCGAAAATAACAGCAATTATGTTCGGCAAGGGCGGAGGGCGGCGGGGGCAGCTAGATGGTCAGCGGAAAAAATTATCGTGTGTGTGTGTGGCACCAAACATGCCCCAACTGTCATAATGCCACATGAGTGGTAACATAAAAATTAAAAACTTTTTGGCGCGCAGAACTTTTTATTTACTGCATGGCAAATGAACTAAGCGACAAAGCAGCTGCAGCAGGAGCAGGAACAGCAGCAGGAGCAGCAGCTGCACTCACTCAACGGACAGCAAACTTTTGCAGCGCACTGTAAGCGGCTGGTGGATGGCTGGCGGACACTGTTTATTGTGTGGGCAAATTAAAGCGGATTACTTAATGCGAGATGCATTTTTGATGCACCTCTGTGTAATGCTCATGTTTGATTTAGCTAAATGGCTTTTAATTATTCAGCAGTCAAATGTGGGCCACACACACACGCACACACACACACAGAGAGCCGCTTATTGGGCTGCAAATCTGGCTGGGCATAAGCCCACTTTAAGTCTATAAAAACACCACTTGAAAACTAATTAAACACTAATAGCAAACAACAAAAAGCTGCGCAAAGGCAGTTCAAGTGGCGGAAATGCCAGCCAGTCGGACAGCAGCAGCAGCAGCAGGAGCCTGCAATTAAACCAAACAAAACAAAAGTACCAAAGCAAAAAAAAAAAAAAAAAAAAAAAAAAAAAGTGAAGCAAAATAGAAAGAAAAGCTGCGCAAAACTTTTTAATTTCGCTCGAGCCAAGGGCTAAGAGCTGAGGAAACACAGGCTGCTGGGCGCGAATGAGTCTATAAGTTGGAGTCGATTGCGAGGCAGCCAGCGTCTTGCCGGGGAAATAAAACAATGATGGCCTAACAAAAGCAATACGAGCTCAGCACGAGTAGCGGGTGCCAAATGGCCAAATGGCGAAAGGATAACAGACGGCGGAAGTGAAGCGAAATGGCAAATCAATGGATGGCTGCGACAGCAGACGTGGGACAGCCACCACCCACCACCCACCGCCCCCCGCCTTCTGCGCCGCCCCACAACAAAAGCAAATCCGCTTAAAGTCAAAATTATTCCTCAACCAAAAAAAGAGAAAGCTGAAGAAAAGAAATAAAGAAAGGCAAACGGAACGAGCCCTTGTGCATGTGTACAAAACTGGCTAAGCGGCTGTTGTTGGCCAAAAGTTCTGGCCGAAACGCGGCTGTTTAAGCCCTAAGCTGTTGATTTATTTACCAGGCTTCGATTTGCTTTCGCTTTGGCCGCCCATTGTTGTGCCCAGATTTGTAGCCACGGCTTAGCTGCTCAACAATTTTCGCTTAGCCAGATTGCGTGAAATAGATAAGCGAATCGCAGCACTTTGCAGCGCCTCGCAGCGCCTCGCAGTAGATAAATTAACAGAAACACTCACTTAAACTTGAAGCAACAATATATGTATGTATAAGATAGGTAGGTGGGCCACTCGGCCTGGCTTACCTTTGTGGTGCCGCAGGTGATGGCCAACAGCTGCTGCTGCGCCCGTGCAACAAGGCGGCTCGTAATATAAATTCCAAGTGTTCTCATAATCCGCCCGAGCGTAATCCACATAAATGATTTGAGCGGCAAGCGCGAGCAGCCAACCGCCGAGCAGGCTCTGCCGCAAGCTGGCCATCTTCCTGGTCCTCGCTTTCGATGGCTATAAACTAAAGCGTCGGCACTCCTCTCGCACACACACGCACACACAGATCAGAGGCAGCAGCTGGTATTCTCGCTCAGCAACAACAAAAACGATGCAAACACACGATGTGGCGCATTGAGGCAGGGAGCATCGACTGATCTCGACTAGATTCGAATTGTTTGAATGTATTCACATGTTCGCCGCGATAAGCGCGAATCCCGACTCGGATCACAAATGCGAGCGTGTTCCGCGTGCGTATGTGTGTGTGTGTGTGAGTTTTACGAGACGTGAACGAGTGTGTCTGTGTGTGTATGGGTGAAGGACGAACGCACGGCACGAGCTGCGAATACGAACTGAGTGGCCAAAGCACGAGGAACTGTGTTAAATAAACACGCAGCACGACGACAGCGACGACGACGATGAGTCGACACGAACTGATGCACGACTCGGTCTCAACTCGCTTCGGTTATGCCAGACACCTGTGCTGTAAAGAGAGAGAGAGAGAGAGAGAGAGTGAGTGAGTGATTGAGCGAGTGAGTGCGCATGCGCGTGTCGTAAAATATCCCTGTATATTTCCCAGTTTTGTTTATGTTTACGAGCTGTGCGCCAAGTGTATTGAACTCACTTAGAGCAACGTGCAACGAGCAACGTGCAACGTGCAATGTGCAACGTGCAACGTGCAATGTGCAACGCTATGCGCTCAGCAACAATAACAACGCCAAATGCAATCCACACACATTTTCAAGGGTAACTGCAGACACATTGAAACTGAAGTGCGGCGGCGGCTGCTGCTGCTGCAGAGAGGCGGGGCAATGAGACGAGACTGTTGCCAGTTGAGCAGACAGGCCGGGAGTTCGGTGGACATGGCAGACAGGAACCGTTAGCAGCCCAGCTGGCCCAGACGCCAACTTCCAGCCCAAACCGGAGCCAGACACAGTTGCACTTAAAGCATTTTCGTGCATTATTATTTATGCATATGCTTGTAATTGCAGTAGAAATACTTTGCCTCTGTTTATGTGTGTGTGTGTATGTGTGTATGTGTGTATGTGGGTGTGCCCAGACTCTAGCTAAATGCTTTTTTCGCATTTTTTATTCTGCTTTCTTTGCATTGCGGCTTCGCGTGCTGCCTTGCACAAATTTCAGCACATTTTCAATGCTGCATTTGTATAGGCTGAAAAAAAAAAAAAAAAAATACAACAAAAACAAACAAAAAGGTTCTCTTAAGGCCAGACATAAGTCACTCAGACAGTCACGCAGACGGCCCAAGCTGCAGGGCAGACACTCAGGGACAATTAGACGCTAGCCAACAGAAGCTTCCCCTCCCGCTCTGTCACCCCATCTATGTGTGTGTGTGTGTGTGTGTGTGTGTGTGTGTGGTTATGCACTTGCATTACAAGTTCGAAATAATTTTATTCTTAAAGTATGTGCCAAGAATTTGTAGTCGATAACTATAATTGTTGCTTAGTTAAAAGTGAAGAAGACTACCAAGAAATTTCAGTATTTGCGAAAGTTCAACTACAATCAAAAATTGTTTAAAAACTGAAGTTAATTTTGTATAAAAGGATTTAATATATATTTCGTAAAATGTATTTATACCAGCTTGCACTTTAAAATATATATTTAATATATTTAAGAGGTGAGCCAAATTATTCGTACAGAATTTTTAAATCGTTTTTATTTTCTCTACGAATACGAGCAGAAAAATATAATAAACATAAAATAATTTTTAAGTAAAATATGTGGCACAATAAATTTCACAGTTAAGAATATTTTAAATGTTTTTAAGTCCAATTCTTTATATTATTTATTTACACATATTTATACTTTATTTTCTGCGGTTTTTTCTGGCATTAAAAAATTAATTTTTACTTTTCTTTTGTATATTTTTATATACGACAAAAGAGTATAATATTTAAAAAATTACTGCTAGAAAAATATTTAAATTATTTATACTCTTAATATTTATTGAATTAAATATTTGCATATGTCTATATGGACTTTAACAACAAGAATGGGCTTGAATAAAACATAAACGAAATATAAATTAAATGCCTGAATTCCAATTGCATTATTCATGCTTTAACATCGACATTATTTTTTACAGTGTAATAACACTCAGACAGTCCAACAAGTTTCAACATACTTTTCCTATTTATGGCGCGCTTGGACTTGACTTTGGCATCCAGATCAGACCGAGTCCAGCAACAACAAACTGTCTGTTCAGCTGACCGCAAGTTAACAAAGTTTTGCCATTTGGCTCTTCTGCATTTCGGCTTAAATTTTGTGCATTGGAATATTTAACCCTCTCCCTCTCACTCTCCCTCTCTCGCTCGCTGTGTATCTTTGAAAAGGCCAAGACAATTTGCGGCTGCTTTGTGCGACAGCAGCGAAAAGCATAAGGCTTTAATTTGGGCGGCATCAAGGCGAGTGGCCCAGACATTTGCCAGCACATTCGTGTGGCATGCGGCCTGCGGCATGCGGTATGAGGCTCACCCGCACCTGTCCTGTGCACTGGAGCGCACAAAAACAAGCTCAACAATTGCCTTATAAATGCCCTCAAACTTGGACTCAAACGGAATGAGTTTTTGGGCAGCAGTGGAAAAAACTTTGATTAATGTGCGCTTAAAGAGCCGGCAAATACGTGAAAGCAGGCACTGCCAAAGGAAAAACAAGGACAAAACTTTTCATAACTTTAGCGCACACACACACATAGACAACACAGCAGCAGGAGCAGGAGCAGGAGTAGGAGCAGGGCAGGCACAGACGGGCAGACGGACAGTAGACCGCGTGCAGCCGGCGGCTTCTTAGCCAAAGCGCAACAAAAACTTATGCAATCAAGGCAAAGGCGTACAGGAGGCGGCTACAACAGCATAAAACAGGGCCAGGACCAAGGCTGTTGGCACTGCAGCAGTTTCAAGGCGCCGCACAACAATGTCAGCGACGGGCAGCCGAAGGAATCACAGCGAAAAAGCGTTAAAAATGAATTGTAAAACAAACAGCAAACAAACGAGCAACGTTCGCTGAGGGCACGCCCACACCTACAACAGCAGCACACCAACACACACGCAGACACAAACACGACATGCTGCTAGCAGGCAGCCACAAAGTAGCCAGCGACCCGCAGCGACCCGGGACCAGCAAGCGAGGTCTGCTCCAGGCGGGCGATATCTGCAACGTCAAAGTCAGCAGACCGGTTCAAGCTCACCCGCAGCTACCATCTCTTCCCCTTTCTCTCTCTCATACTCCTGCTCAGCCTCCCGCGCCCGCGCTGGTTAATAGAAAATGTAATTCGATGCATTTAATGTTGGCAACGCCAAACGCTGCAGGTTGCCCTTGAGTCGCAGCCGAGGCTATGCGACGAGCACGATACCCAGGTTCAGCTTCAGGTTGAGCTTCGCCTCCTGCTTTTTATGAGTTTGCATTTGGCTGCTATTCATCCAGCACCATCGACGTCGTCCTCGTTGACGTTGTTGTGTTTGAGTTGCTTACCTAATCCTTGCAAACAAGTTAAAAACGTTGTAAAACAAACAACAAACAAAACGAAATGAGTGGCAACTGACGCCGACGCCGACGCTGGCGTTGGCTGTGGGGCTGCGAACGCCTGACATGGCTCTCAGATGAGCTGCCCACCCAGCGCTATGGGTAATCAGGAAATTAGGAGCGAGCAAAAAATGCTGCATACTTTTCGACGACGAAAGCTTGGGCAAAGGTAGCAAAAAGAACTAGAGATGATTAGAGATGGGTTTTTAGTTAGAATATATATGTGAATATATATTAGAGAACTGTTATATTATGAATATATCTACTGATCTTTGAGTATAACAGTATAACAGTATGTATTTTTCAGATAATTAGCTCTCTCATTAAGAGCTGGGTAGAGTATAACAGAGTCTCGGTTATACTACTTCTGTTATAAAAGAAATTATAACACAGAGAGCATAAGAGAGACTATAGTATGTACTTTTCCGACAGTTAGCTCTTCTAAAATGTTGTTTACTTGGAATGTCTATGAGAATATCTATAAGAGCTGTATTATAAATTATGAGCTGATCTGGGTAGAGTATAACAGAAAGAGTCTCTGTTATCTATCTTCAGCCCCTGGAGACCCTCCCCTTTGTATAGAAAGCATATCTTAAGCCTATATACAACTACTCAAACTAAACATAATTCTGTTCGCACGCTCACATCTCTAATTTGGTTATTGGGTTTTTTCTAGTTCGTTAAAAACAGTTTCGATGTTCCTGGTTGGAAATTGTCAGTCGTGAAGCCAGACGCATTGGGCAAATGGAAACGATTTTGACTGACATCGAGTGCCATGAGAAATACAAACAATCATCAGGCAGCCAGGCAGCCAGGCAGCCGGGCAGCAAGGCAGGCATGCACCACTCCTGCCCCACCCCTCGGCTGAGCCCACCCTCATTTTGGTAACCTCAGCAACCTGCGCCGCGTGCCACAGCAATGACAAGCGGCGCGGCAGCGCTAATAGAAATTAAACGAAAGTGCTGCACGGCTGATGGCTGCTGCTAGAGGAGTGGGTGGGGGAGGAGGCGAGTGTGTGTGCTGGGTAGTTTGGGTGTACCTGGGGGGCTGCCAGCCAACTGCAAATTCGAGCCACCCTGCAGCGAGCGTGTGAAGGTCGAGCTGGAACGAAGTGCAGTGGGCGCAGCAGCAGCAGCAGCAGCGAAGGGCGTACATTTCGCTTTCATTTCGTGTGCTGGCTGGTTTTTTTCTTATTTCTTATTTCGGTACTATTTACATTTGCTTTTATTAATCATAAAAAATGCTGAAATAGTCGAAATTGGCGAACGGCAAACGACAGGAGGCGGCTTTGGCTCCTTTGGCTGCTTGGTTATGCCGCACAGGAACGTGCACGAAAGCGCAATTTGATTTTAATGGCGGCAAAATGTTGAATGTTCGTCGCACAGCTCAGCCAGGGAAACAGACAGACGGACAGAAACAGGCAGACAGACAGCCAGACAGACAGCCAGAGAGACAGACAGACAAACGGGCAGGACAATCAGACAGACTAGCAAAGCAAACACGCAGACAAACGGATTGTTGTTTAATTTTTTTTCGTTTAGTACTCGTTCGGTTTGGATAAAAGGGCATATTGGGCCTGCGTTGGGTCAGCCTATCACTCGACAGACCTATTGAAGCTATTATATACAGAGATATATTGCAAATATAATATTATATATGAGTAGAAAGCATGTAAAGAAACAAGGAATGAACTAAAGCCCAAGAATTCTTACAAGTCTGTAGATAATAGAGAGCAAATTAAAGCCATGCGATTGTACATATTCTATTTAGTTAAGGGAAATTGAATCCCTTTACGTTCCACAGTAGAAGTACAAAGATTCTCAGCTAGACCCAAAGCTGAGCTGCTCCACAGTTAATGCAGTAAATTATAAACGAGCCTCAGCTCATTGAGCGACATGGAATGTGTAGCAAATTCAGCTATTTTACTATACTGCACAGGCATTAAGCAGTCAGTTAGGCTCAACAGAAACGCAATTTTTATGGCCTGCTCCTACTGCTGCTGCGATTCCTGCTGCTGCTGCTGTCTTTCCATGCAATCAGGCGCCATTTGTTGACGTTTGTCTGTGTTGGTGTTTGTTAATCTGCCTGCTGCATGCTGCATGCGTACGTGAGTGCGTCTAGGTGTGAGTGTTGGCAAGTGCAAGCCTCACACACACACGCACACATACACAGTGACACACGGATACATGCAGGCGCACTTAGCTAAGCCGCCTGCTCCATTTTGCATGCCCCTGGCATTTGATTGTTTATGAGTGTGCGTGTGTTTGTGTGTGTGTGTGTGTGTGTTTGTGTCCTGCGCTCATTTCATTTGTTTGTTTGCTTGTTTGCATTCAATGCATGTGCGTGCGCGTAGGCGCACGGCCACTCGTCACTGTCATTAATGTCATTGTTGTTGCCTCCGCCGCGGCGTGTCAGTGTCACCAGCAAAGGCAAGGGCAGCGGCTATGGCAGCGGCTGGGGCAGTGGCAGTGGCAGTGGCAGTGGCAGTGGCAATGGCATTGGCAATGACCAGCTCCAGCGGTGCGTTCCACAACATACTTTAAATATTTAAATGGAATACCTGCAGCGCAGGCCTTTAATTAAACGGCTCCAAGCGAACTGCCCCCAGAACGAGGCCTTACTTTATTGATGAGCTGCCATTTAATCAACTAATAATTGGAGACGTCTTCAAGCCAGCACGCACAATTGTCATTTGGAGCAACACACATACGTACATAAATGGACATATAAATATATATGTATATGTGTATAAATGTATATTTGGTTATCCATTATGTAAGCCATGCAACATTCTCAGAATTTATAGCGATCTCTGATAAGAGCCAAAGCAACACTTTGTGCACTGCAAGGTAGCTGATAGCAGGAAACGGCGTGGCACGCATGCTATGTAAATCCACGTTAACAGACGTTTCACTGTACACAATCGGCGAACGATTGCGCTGGCCCCAAGGGCTGCTGCTACTCCTGCTGCTGCTGCTGTTGTTGCTGCTGATGTTTGCAGAAAGTCAACGACAAGTCACACCGGGCTACGGCCGTAGAGGGCCGTGGCCACCCTTCGACAAGGGCGTCGCGACGTCTGGTCGGGCGTGTGCCACTGATAAGGGTCGCCCGAGTCCGTGGACGGGCGGGCACTCAGTGCAACGTTGCATGGGATTTACTCTAGTTTATTTGTTAATGGTTTATTTATTAATTCCTGCGGATTATCACGTCAGACAAGGCATCACAACAACAACACAGCGCCGAGATACAGCACGGCGATGGACCAAGGACAAAGCGAATGGCGGACGGAAACGAGCGACCGCACACGGAAACGCATATGGCAGGCACTCAGGGTGTGCGAGTGTGTGTGAGTGGGTGTGTGTGGGTGTGTGTGTGTGTGTGTGGAGTGCATTGCTGGCAGCGATAACGTTTATCGTCCAACGGGAATTTGCTAATAGCCAATGCAACATGCTCTAATCTTTCAGCCAGGCTGAAGGGGGAGGGGGAGGAGTGCGGCCAAAGTTTGTGCAAATTGAAAATTTGTGTTCGCCTTGAAATCATGCATTAATAATGCTCAAATACTAAATAGTTCAGCCTGCACACACACACACACACACACGCATGCAAAGTGCCAGGAACATGCGTACACAATTTCCCAAATCCTCTGCAAGTCATGGCGGAACGTGGGTAGAACCCGCCCGGAAATTTGAAATTTTGTGCAAGTTGAAGAAACTCCTTCATGGCGAGGAGTCGAGTCTGCTGCCAGCTCCAGCTTCAGCTTCAGCCGTTGCCTGGAGTGCGTTTGACAGCACGCATGTCGTTGTCAATGTCGTACAACCAAGTGGTGTTCAGGCGTGTGTGAACTTCCGCACATGCACACAGACACACACACACATGCACACAGGCACAAAAATCTTGCAGCAGTCACAGTGGAAATCTTTCAAATTTAAGCAATTAGTATATAAATTTTACTATATAATATTGCCAAGGGGCGTTCGGCTCCTGCCTGGCATTCATGGACATCAACCCGACACTTTTAGCCGTAGCTGGCGAAAACCTTTTAAAGTATTCAATAACAGTGAAACTCAAGCCTCGCTCACTTGCCGTCGCTGCCCTCGCGGTTTGCGCTGATGGACATGCCAGCAAATTGAATTTCTCACGCCTCAATATACATACATACACAGACACACAGTACACAAATACATACAGATCGGCCTGAAAATTTGTAATTTTGAGTTAAATTTGAGCAAGATACAAATACAGAAAAAAATGCCAAGAGACGCCGCCGCTGGGTTAGCTGACAGGGTGTTGGCGGAGACTGTCAAGAACATGTCCCTTGCCCCTTGCTCAAAATAATCAAATAAAAACAAAAACAATATATATATAAATTTCGAGTCAAGTTTCTCATTTAACTCGCCAGCAAGTCCCCATTAAGGGAATCGAATTTCATTGTGTTAAAAGAATTTCTTTTTTATTACATTTGCTTAAATTATTTATATATATTCCATTTATTTCTGTGCTGCAAAGGATTGCATTAATAATGAACGCCTTTATTGCCTTAAAAATAAACTGGAATATAAATAAATAATCAAGCTAAATAGATTATTTACCTGATTTTACGCTGACGTCATTTGAGTTTGCCTTAGGTCAAAGGGTTATTGCGGCGAAATTGCGAATGGAAAATGTATGAATGACTGCTAAATATGAGATTCCATTGAAGATGATAGATCTATGAGAGCCATAGCTAACCTCTGTTAAAAATAAATATATATTGAAACCTTTATAGGTGCTTAAGCAAAATAAAGCAGTCAAAAATACAATGAAATCAAAAGTTGTTCGATTTTTTGGCTATTGTCTTAGCTTAGAGACTTAGCAACGCTGCTTCTAAATCAAGCAGCAGAGGAGCTTCGCTTCCGCCAAAAATAGCTCAACAATTTATAGAAAAAGGTCTATACGAAGTTCTGTTTAAGGCTACAAAAACCAACGTAAATAAATCAGCTTTAGATTGTTAAGAGATTCTAGCAGAAGAGCTGCCAGTCTTTCTTACTCTTACTCTTTGCAAGAGTTAATTAAATATCGAAGTAAGCAGCATTTGCCAAAACAATGGATTAATTTAAGTGAGACTACAATATTTTATGCGATATCTACATATAAGAAATGAAATATAAGATGAAATGATATAAAATGAAAAATTCGAGCAGAGAGCTCTCACTTTCTGTTCTTTTTCTAATATAAAACTTTACTCAGTTTTCTACAAGACAGCAACTTATAAAATAAATTAATATATAAATATATTTAATAAATGAATTTATATATATTTTATTAACATATAAAATATCGAAAATCCACTGAAATAGCTAATGAAAACTTGGACGTTTTAATGCTCCAACAGAATAGCTTTTCTTACTTGTTTTTCTACCACAATACTTTTACTTATATCAATGATTGTATTGCTAAATGTCGATTCACTTGTTTGTTAATTCTCTTTTTGTAAAATGAAGAGTGTGGGCAGCATGTAATGTCAGCATACCAAAAAATACCAACAGCAAATCGAATTGCAGCTGCATATCTGGGCATAATTAATTACAGCCTAAATTCAATAAACGCAAAATAATTGTAATTAACAACAACTAACCAGGCGCCCCCTCTGCCCATCCTGCCTCCTAGCTGCTGCTTGGCAACCCCCGCGCAACTTCAAAGGCAATTCCATGCTAAAATAGCTAAGGTTAACCCACTATATTGGCAAATAAAGCCACTTAGCCTCGTGTGCTGTCAGTTCAGAATATCCTTCGGCCTCCTTAGCCCCGGCTACACAATTTGTGTCAAGCGAAATTGAATGCCAAATTCTACATATATATATTTGTATACATATGTATATATTTGTGGCATGAATTTGACATTGAAATTTGCATATGCCATCAGTGCTTACATTTTTGTTTTGCTTTTCATATGCGTGTATGTATGTGTTTGTATGTTGTTTGATTGTATGTTTTTGTGCATGTGCACAATTTTTACACGTTCAAAGTGCGCGGGCGGCGGCTACGTCGACTGGGGCGTGGCGCATTTCGTTTGAAGTGTGCCAGCATGGCGCTTAGCTGCTGATAATCCTTTTTAAATAAATTTGTTGGCACAAATCGTTATGCCGCCCGGGGGCGGTGGCACGCACCTTTTCTCTCTCTGTATGCTTGTGTGTGGGTGTGAGTGTGTGTGTGTGTGCAACCCCCGTTGGCTGTATTTGGCATTTGTGAGAGGTGCGTTTGCCGCCGGCGGCCCGTTGCGTTTTTCTCTGTTTGCTAAGCATGTTAATACACAGGAAATTAAACACTTATGCGGAAGTCATTGAAAAGCATTGCACACTCATAGAGAAGGAGAGATAGAGAGAGAGAGAGAGAGAGAGAGAGAGAGAGTTAGACACACATCACATGGAGCACAATTTCAAAGTGCCTGCGCATTCAATTATGCTCAGGGACAACAACAAAATAAACTTAAAAGGCCAGAGCAAACATAAGCATATGCGACTTTGGCTCATCCTGTATCAGGTAGAAATCTCAATTGAGTCTCCTTACTGGAATTTGAAGCAGGAATCGCTCTATAATTACTCTATATAAATATTGATGTAAAGTCAAGGTTCAGCAATCAATCAAGGCCTTCACATTTTGTTTAAATTAATTCATAATTTTACCTTGAGCTAATAGTACATATTTATTATTTTAGATCTTATATCGACAGCTTTTTGTTACAGCATGCCAATTCTTAAATATCTTTATGCTCAGAGTGGAAAACTCAAGCACTTCAATCATATCTACACAAAGCAAAGCCAAATACGTGCTAATCAGACTAAAGGTAGACAGGCACTAAGAAAACTTACATTGTAATCGTTAGTCTTACTAAATTTTTATTTCTAGATCTGCAGCACAGCTGCAACAATTAAAAATAAAAAAAAAAAAAAACAAAAAATGTAATGCCAGCGCATTTTCGTGAACTTAGTTTAATATTATAAATTTAAAAATATTTATATACATACACCATGTTTTTTATATATTAAAAATATTCAAGAAATTTATATAAAACATATTTTAATATTTTTAAATATTTTAAATATTTTTAAATATATAACAAATTGTGTATAAGCTTTAATAAACACAAATATAATATAATTTATACACACAAATTTTATATACACAATAAATGTGTGAAACTTTTACAAATAAATACATAAAATACAAACATTTTTTATTTATTTATTTATTTTTGTAGTAATTTATTTTAAGTTAATTTATTATTTTATCTAGAGCCAAATCTCAGTCTACTTTCAAATAGAAAATACTAAATATATGCAAATATAAAGGAAAAAGGAATAAAAAACATGACAAAAATATACCGATCCATAGGGAATATCTTATAACTGCCATGCACAACATATTCCTATAAAATTCTAATAAATTATGCAAAGCCGCAGAGGCAACCGCAGGCCATTTGTTACAGGGTATAAGCAGCAGGCAGTAATGAGTAGACAATATCCCAGTGTCATGTTCCGTAAAGTCGATTATTATGTGGATGTACAACTTGTTGGGAGCGATGATGGGGATAATGCTGAAGTTGACGCGACCCAACGACCAGCGCACAAGAAGCTCTTTAATTGTACATGAGTGTGCGGTAAGTGTGAGTGTGTGAGTGTGTGAGCGTATGAGTCTGTGTGTGCCTCGCATTAGCACAGTTAAATGAGTGCAGCAACCAGCCAAGCAGCCAGACAGCCAGCCTGCCAGGCAGCCAGGCTGTGGAGCTGTGGAACTGTCGAGCAGTCGAGGCAGGCACTCACCCAGCCAAACGTAATCCCGAATAAAAACGCACTAACCGAAACAAAAACCCACAGTCCGTGGAGAAATTCATTTAGTTTGCACTAACACGCTGTCAACAAAGGGCGAAGGGCTGCCGATGGGGGTGGGCGGGGCCAGAGCTATGGGAATACAGGATTTTGCCGGCGAGGGCTGAAGGGGTTGCTTTTTTGGGGAGTTGGGCAACATTCGTCGGGAACTTAAGCGATTTTGCATTTCATTACGTTTTTGTTTAGCGCAGACATATCCCAGTGTGTGGGTGTGTGTGTGTGTGTGTGTGTGTGTGTGTGTGTGTGTGTGTGTGTGTGTGTGTGTGTGTGTGCCTTTGTGTGTGTGTGCCTTTGTGTGTGTATATTTTGGTGGCAGACCGACAAGGACGCTGGAGTTGGCGACGAGTTTTGGAGCTGCCATAGAGTTGAGCGTTGTAGATAAACAAAATACATAATCCAAAGACGCGCACACAATCCTGGGGAAAAGGGTTTCAAGTGTTTGCCAGACGAAGCTGAAGTTGTTGTTGTTTTTGTTGTTATTGTTGGCAAGAAAAAAAAGCAAGAACGACTTCAAGGTACTTAAATGCTTTGCCGGCGCATTGTAGCGCAAAATGAGGCGCAATCGGCACGGATTGACCCCAACGGAGATTGCGTGTTGGCGCTGTTATGAGATAATTGCTTTAAGCAACCGAAAAACAGCAACAACAAAAACAGCAACAACAACAGCAACAACAACAGCATTTGTTGGGGGCGTGTTCGATGATTGACGCGCTGCCAAACAAACTTAATGAAAAGCATAAATATTTAAGCCGCCGTGAAAGTGCCCGGGCTAATAAAGGTCCGTGGAGCTAATCCAAATAACCAACACAAAGTTTGAACTTTGAATTGAAGTGTAAGAAATTGTAAGGGTCCCCCATTACACTTTTAAGTTTGCTTTGCTCAACTAATTAGACCAAAATATAAAGAAAACTGCTTTGAAATTGACATCTAATTAAAATCTAAATATATTTTAGGAAATGCTTTCCCATTTCCTTTTTTACTACAATTTTATTTTAATTTAAATTCATTTCTAATCAATCGCCCCAACTAGCAACTGTATTTAAGGACTCGAATTACATTCATTCAGTTTCATTGGTAGCTAATGCAATTTAACACCAAATAATTGTCAATTTATTACATTTGCCAAATTCAATTAAAGCCATTTACGCGAAGCCCTTTACAGCCCATTCGCATTGAAGCTGATATATTTGAATGTGAGCTGGAATTACAGAGCGCAACTCTTGACTCAGACAACAGATTTGATGTACAAATTAAACAAAAAATTATGAATAAAAATAGAAATAAATTGAAGTACTTAAATAAAGTTTTGCTGCACTTTCGAAATTGTGTGTTAAGCTTTCGATATAAAAATTTCATTTTGATGTTTAGCTTCATTTTTTGAAGGAATTTTTCCTTTATATTAAACATATAATAAGAAGTAATTAATATAATAAGAAAATGACTTTAAAAGTGTTTCATGTTTCATAAGCTCACAGCTCAAATAAGATAAATGATTTTTAAAATAATTTTAACTTTTTAATTATTTTTTTTTAGTAGTATTATTATTATTTTTTAATAATCATTCTCAATTTTGCAACTCAGTTCAGATAAATTTTACAATGAAAATATTTTAAAATATATTTTTAATACTGATCATGTTTGATTAATTATTTTAGGCATTTCATAATATTTAGTGATATAAAAAGAACATAGAAATATTGCTATAAATATTTAAAAAATTATATCCCATAAGTTTAGTGTTAAATCAAAAACTAACTGCGGCGCACAGACAAAATGCACTTGATTCATTTCTTTGCTTGCCACATTCTATTAAATTCCGAAACTTTCCGCTAAACGGAATTCGCCTATCTCTAAATAGTTTTTAGTACTTCCCAGTGGCAGCAAATCTCTGGCTACCAAGTACAGAAATGCTCGTAATGCTAAGCCATTGGGCTCAGCCATGGAACAAGCCTCTTCAATTGTGCTGGCTCATTAAGCCTTAAATGGCGATATTAGAGCGATTTACATTAGCTGCGCTTTAAAATCACAAAAACACAGACAACAGAAAGAGAAAGAGATGGAGAGAGAGGGAGAGAGAGAGACTGAATGCAAGGGAGAGGAAGAGCAAGGGGCACAGACATCAACATCGATTAAATTGCACAACAGAATGAAGCAATAAACTTTTAGAGGGCCAAGCGCCAAGCCAATAGTCGACACACACACACACACGCACAGCCAGGGAGCACTGCGTGTGTGCTCTGGGAAAATCTGTAATGCCAGTCAACTTTTACAAGTGTGTGTGCCTGTGCGTGTGTGTGTGCGTAAAAGCGGGTTAAACGTGTGCGCTTCAAATGACCAAGCGACGTTTAGCAGCCGATAAAGTCATTCAATGTTGGCAGCCACAGCCACAGAACAGCACGTGAATGCCGTCGAAGTTCTACTCTCTCCCTCTCCCCCTCTCCCCCTCTCTCTTTGGCTCTCTTTCTCTCTGCGGAGCTGACCTTAGTGGCTGCCACATTGGCTCTCTCCATATGTGTGTGTGCTGCTCATTTTACGCTTTTGTGATAAAGTAATCAGTTGATGTTATTTGACAAAGGCGAAGATAAATCGATAGATTGCCTGCCGCTGTCTTGTCACTGACCAGCCACAAGATGGGAAACGCTTACTGATTATCTATATACATATATATATGCTATTGATTTTTTATCTATATAGGTAAGCATCAAGTATACGCAGTATATGCGCACATAAATTCAAATGCAATTCATATATATGCTTTATTTACCTGCAGACAGCAAATGCAAATAAATCAAATCAATCAGAATTTAATGTCAAAACAAAAATCGAATAGTTGTCCAAAAAGAGGAAGACACATAGAGAGTGGGAGAGGGAGGGGGAGAGGGAGAGAGCGAGAGCGAGAGGCAGAGGCGAACTGCCACGCAAATAGTCTAGACAGTGGACTGGACATGGCCAATAAAGCAAATGGGAAAATAAGCGTATATAAATATATATATATTTATATATATATATATATATGTGTGTATATACAAATTAACAATGGCGACGACACGGCAGCCGCAGAGTGCGAAAAAAGGCATAGCAGGACAACGGCTCGGCCCGGCTCAGCTCAGCTCAGTGCAGCTCGACAGACGTTGACGGAAATAGAAACAAAACAAAAAATGGCAAAAAAATGAAATGAAATGTTAAAACCTGCGTCTGTCTGAGCTAAACCACTCGCAAAACTGAATGAACCGGCTGCAGGCAAGCGGACGGACGGGTGGTCGGACGGACGGACAGCGAGTGCGAATGGAAATCGAAAAATTCTAAGCAAATAACGTGGCAAAAGAGACAAACAGAGAACGAATGTGCCCGCAAAATGAAAGCAAAACAAAGTTCGAGCTAGCGAAAATGGACTCGGTTTCAGGTTATTCGGACGCTTGACCACAGTTGGATCTGCATGTGCGAACTGTCCGTGTGTGTGTGTGTGTGTGTGTGTGTCGAGTGTGTGTGTGTGTCGAGTGTGTGTGTGCAGTGAAATAAAAACGCAACAGAGCGCAATCATCATTATCGTTAAAAGAGGCGCTTACAAAAGTAGACAAATTGCCACTTTAGAGGCCAGAGGCAAGGCAGCTGAGACAGAGCCGACGGCAGAGGCAAGGCAGCTGAGACAGAGCCGACGGCAGAGGCAGCGGCAGCGGAAGTTGCCGGCTACATCGCGTATGAGCAACGGGCGAGGCGTCTATAATGACCTCTGGGCAAATGTGGCAACAAAGAAGCAGCGAACACACACAAACACAAAACCAAAATGGCGCACATTAGAGACCGCAGCAACGCACAGCCGAGTGTGTGCGATGCCAAACAAAAAAAAAGACTGTGCAACATCAGGAGCACCGGCAGCAGAAACAAAATGCTCATAATCAACTGCTTGCCACAAAGGCCAGTTTCGGCCAGGAGTAGCAAAAGCGGAGCAAAGCAAAAGCAAAAGCAAAAGCAAAATAATAAAATAGCAGAGCGAGATTTCAGCAGCAAAAGTCAGAAAGCTGGGGTCTAGCCAGGACAGTTGGCTCATAAAAAAGGCATAGGCCAGCACTTTTAGGCTTAATTATAGACACGCACACACACGCACACTCACACTCGGCCAGACTAGCCCAAATGAGCGATTATGTGTCGAGCGTTGCCAGCGAATTCAATGTGTTTCTATTTCTTTTTTTTTGTTTCCTTTCTGGTCAATTCACAGCCAGCTAAACACTTGCCGAGCTTGTTGCTAGCCTTTTTGCTACACTGGCCCAAATGGGTATTTTGATTTTGAAGAGCTGCTATACGATACGATTATTATTATAAGTGCCTGGGTTGGCCTTATAACTGAGCATCTTTTGGCTGTTTTAGATGTATCCTGAGCAAAGTTGTTCATATAGCAGCATCGACGATATAAAAAATATTGATATATATTTTATGGTTAAATAATTTATGTATATTTTATAGATATATAAATAAGTACATATAATGGATATATTTTGATAAGATCTCTATCTATACACATCTATATTTATCTGTACAACATATCATATCTATCTCATACCACTTCAAAAGAGTATCTGAACTTCGCCCTTAGCTTCCGCCTCTTGATTTTCGCTTTTATTTCTTTTATTTGGGCAGCTGCTCATGCAATGGCGACAGCAATTATTGTTACAATTAAAAAACCATTAGGCGTAATTTCGTATTTCTCTTCTGATATTGGGAGGCAGCAGAAAAAAAAACACACACACACACAACAACAACAACAAAAGGACACGGCATTTCCTGTAAACGCAATGAAAACATTAACTCGGCCAGAAAGTGGAATCGATAAGCCAAGAGCCAGAGTTAGCTTATTATAGTTGAACTATTTCTAGGCAATACAACTGTGAAGGGTATAAAGTACATATGATATTTGATTAAGAACCGTTGCAACAGCAAAGTAAACTTAAGCTCAGAGGGTTGATATGCCGTAGTAGAGAGAGCTGTTTAGATAACTCAACTTATCGGAGAGTGAATTCATATAGAAGTTTATTTACAGCTTGAGGAACGATTATTTAATGCATTTTCCTAAAGTTTTGCTTGATGTTGCCCGCTGAAGTAAAATAAATATTCGATTATTGTTATTGCTAAACAACTCTCTATGATCAGCTGGCAAAGATCGAACATAATGCAAGACCTCAAACTGAAATCATAAAATGGATTAATTGAAGCAGATTAAATATTGCATAGCACTCTGATAATGGAAAAAGTATTGTTAAAAGTATTGTTATTTTGTTACTAAATCTTGTTGGACTGTGCAGTCAGTAATACAAAAGAATGTCAGATATATCATTGATATATGAAAAATCCATCACATAATTCCAGTTCTAATTCTGATGCTAATTCGTTAGTTATTTATATTATTTATTTAAGCACAGAAACTCGCCCATACTTAAATAACAATAATAAATAAAGCGTAACAAATTTTGTTATATTTGAATAGACTCATGCCTAGTCTAGAAATTGTCACATATATCTACACAAATTTATAAATACAAACACATGCCTCGCATACAAAAGCACTCTGTTATTCTCTCAACAATAGAAAATTTGTCGATTCGCCTAAATCAAATATGCAAGAATAATAAAGTAATTGCTTCATTCGTTTAATGATCTGCAAATGTCTTTGTTGGGCCACTCCGTGCTCAATAATTGAATGTGAAGTTATTATTATAAGCGGTAATCGCGGCCAATTTGCTGAAGCTTCGAATTGAAGCAATTCCATCGCTCCTCTCGTACAATATTCATTCCCTACTCTTTACTCTATACTCTTCGAATGGAGGTTATCCTCGCTTTGTCTTCGATTGTGAAACGTGTAAAGGGAGATTATGTTTGCTTTTCGTATATGAGATATGTTTAGATTTAATTTAGTATTTTATACGGAGATATATATCAAATTGAAAATTTTAATAATTTTAAATATTTAAAATTTACATACATTTCAGAATGGTTAAAAATGTTTTTGTTTATTTTCAATAATTTTAATTTGTTTGCTTCAAGCTTTTCTATACAAAAATTTGAGCGTCTTTGCAAATATTTTATAATAAATATTTTAATTTTTATTTATTATATTTGTTTAAAATACCCTAAACTTAACGCTCTCCAATATACGAATATCGAAAATTAAAATAAATAAAAATAATTATTTTACAAATAGAACATATATATTAAATTGTGAAAAAATATTTTACTTTATTATATATTTATTTAATTTATTTACTTCATTATGGTAAGTGAATATTTATTTATAATTGAAATTTATTATAAATTATGAAGTAGCTGGTTAAAAAATTATAAAACAGTTATATATATATTAACTAATTTAAAATTATAATAAATAATAAATTAATTTAAAATTTCGTAATAAATAAATAAATTTCTTAATAATAAATAAAATTATTTCAAATACTTCATAATTGGCTTTATAAATAAAATTAAACCACCTCAAAACTATATAAGATTTACCAAGTCTACTTTAAAATATATTTATTTAATTATTAGAATTATAGGAAAATGTTTTATAAATCAACAACAACAATCTGGAATATGAAACAGTTTATTTCTGCTCTTGGTATATGTATAGAGTATAAAAGCCCTAGCCATATTCCACATATTCTTCAGCTTCGACCCGCACATGTAGGCAAAGAGCATTACGGGTTTGTCCGTTACAAAGAGACGGAAATATTATTTTTCTATAGGGTAAAAGCGAGTTGCTTATTTATGCAAATAACTTTGCCCTATTATCGCACAATTACAACAATTTGAGTAGAGTTTAGTGAGACTTTAGCTGCACAGAATATTGAATTGGCACATGTTTCGACCACGCTCTCGAGGCCAACTGACATGCAACATGGCCCAAACACGTTGATTGGCAGCTGCTGTTGCAATTGGGCGCCAAAAGCGGACCAGGAGCCAGCTCTGAGATAGCCGCATTAGTTGCTTTGTTTAACTATTTCTCAGTTTTACACATTTTTTGCGCGTTGCCTGTGATTTTTTCGCTGGTTTTTTTTTTTTTTTTTTTTGGTTCTTTTGAGCTGTGCCGCTGTCGCAGTTGTTGCCGCATATTTTCTTTTCATAATGACCAAAAACAGACGACGCAGCTCGAAATGCTTTTGAAGTTCGTGCGGGAAGGGCAAGATAAAATGACCTCGGCATGCGATGCTGCTGCCTCTGCCTCTGTCTCTGCCTCTACCGCTGCCACTGCCTCTGCCTCTGCCGTTGCCCGCATTTTTTGTCTGGCTTGCATTTTAGCCGCTTTCTTTGTTGTTGCTGCCACCAGGTGCTGGCCCGCTGGCTGCTTGCAGATTATGCAGTTTTTATTCTTACTTCCACTTTGCTCTTCATTTTATTTGTTTCTTGTGCATTTGGCCAGCTCTTTTTCGCGTTGCTAAGTGGCAATAACAATTTCGATTTATGCAAAGACAATTTATGCCTTTTTCATTTCGATAGCGAGAGAGAGAGAGGAATAGAGCGCGAACAAGCAATTGGCATTTGTGTGCAATTAGCATGAGAAGCGCTGCGATCGAGAGACACATGAAAAGTGCTTGCAACCAGAGCTAGCCAAGAGCTGGTCCAACTGGTCAACGCGGCCAAATGCAAAACGACTTGCAAGTTCATGAAATGGCGAACGGGGCTATAAAAGCGGCCAAAATGCAAACAGGTACCTCGACTCGATTCGATTCCAGTCGACTCAACTCGCCTCGACTCGCCTCGAGTATCGAGTATCGAGTACTGAACGGCTTCAGAACTGACGCTGCAAGTTGCAACAACAACAACAACAACAACAACAACAACAACAACTGCAACTGCAACAAAAAAAAAATACTTCACAAGGGACAAACTCAATTTCAGGTTGTGGCACACACATTAACATATACATACACACATACATACTTATATACCTATGCACACATATAAATTTATTTGGGCATATTACTATATATATGTATATTCACCTTGCTTTCGTGTGCCTTGCGATTCACAATTTTACAGTTCACAATTGACGCTGTCTTTGCCAACAAATTTCGCTTTTTTTCGCACTACACAAAACAGACTTGATTTTTTTATTATTATTTTTATTACTTTTGTTTTTGTTTAGTTTCACATGTTTTTCTGGCCGCTTCTGCACACCTTCACTTCAGGTAGTTCAGATTGTTTATGTCTCAGAGCTCGATACGAGTTTATTCTGGTTTCTATACTTCGATTCTCTCACTCAACGAATGCGCGTCACATGCAACATGTACCGTTCAAAACGCGTTTGTAGCACAAACTGAAACTGTTTCTGGTTTCTGCTAGTGTCGCTGTCGCTGCTGCTGCCTCAGCCTCTGTCTCGGCGTCTGCCTCTGCCTCTGCCTCTGCCTCTGCTGACGCTGTCAGCTTCGTGCGCTCGGCTTGGCTTTCGTTCTCTCGCCCTCGGCTGGCTTCGACTAAAAACCAGTATTTTGTTGTTGCCTTCGCCTAAGCTTCTAGCATTCGCGCTGACAGCTGGCAACGCTGTCCCTGTTACTGGGCGCACTTGCCGGCATTTGGCTTAACATTTGTTTACGTTGCAGCACGCAGGCGCTGGACTCCTGCCGGCTGTTAAGTGCAGTCGAACGCAGTTGCCTCCTGTTGTTGCCTGTTGTTAGCTGCAGCGGCCACTGTCAGAGCATATGCAATTGGCATTGGCCAATCAAAGACTGTGTCCATTCGCTGCTGCACTGCTGCACTTCAGTGGGAGCTCTGAGTCGGCCCCTGGTTCTTCCTCTGCCTGCGGACACTGCTTGAGTCATGTCCATTGCTCTACTCAATTAGCACAGTTCTCTAGCTGCTTTCACACGACCACTCTCAGTTTCACAGCCAAAAACACATAAATCTGCCGCACAGCACATAAATCCTTGGGCCAGAAACCACGCACTGTCAGCCCAACACACACACAGGCGCAGACCTAGACGAGGGTCTGCAAGGGCCAAGGGCCACAGCTAAATTGGAAAACAAAAGCAACGGACGAATGACTAGCTCAAACTTCAGCTGCAGTTTCAACTCTAATTGCAATATGGCTTAGGGCTCTGCGCTCTGAAATTATATTACACTTATATAATAAAACATATAAGATCTACTTGAGACTCATAGAAGTCCTTTAAGTATTTCTTATTAATTTCAAAATAGTGTTCCTTGATTTAGAAGTCATCTGAGCTTCAAGATTAATATGGATATGAATAAGAAATAAATGTTTCAATTTAGCTAATAATTTTAAACTATATAAGTTATGTATATAGTGGAATATAGAATATAGAACTAGAAACTCAATACCACTATAGTATATATATAAAAATACTAGATACTCATTTGCCCAAGTGAAGAATTGTGTTTTTCTTTGATTTAACAAAAGAAAATATGGATCCGTCTAATATGGGCAGCCTTTTAGGGCTGCCAGATGAGTCGTGGACAACCCTAAATATCTCTCTTAATACTTATATATATCTATATGCAATAGCACATGTGATGCCTCGAGATGTATATGAAATGCTATTGATTGACAGGAGTATTGATCTTTCACTTTTAAATCAAAAGAAAAGAGTCTATATCTTTCATATTTCTTATATTACTTGAGACTACCATACTACCATAGTAATCATCATTCATTCATTATTCATTATTATCATATTATTATTATCCACATACTACTGGGAAATCATTATTCATTCATTTTTATGCCCTGAACCCATTGAAAATGCGAAATCAAGGTATAATGGTTTTGTTGAAATCTATGTAACAGGCAGAAGGAGGCGTGGCAGACCCCACAAAGCATATATATTATTGATCAGGGCGAGCGGAGTCGCCAGTCCGTCCGTCCGCCTGTCCAATCACTTATAAAATTATATCTCCTACACATTTAAATCTAGAGTCTCCAAATTTCAAAAGTAGATTCATATGTATTTTATGGAATTTCGGTTTTTGTTAAGACTTCCCCCATTTAAAAATAAATATGTTTTTTTTCGATTTGCAAGATCAGTAAATTAACTTCAACAGCTTTTCCATAAATGTATGTATTTTCCGCACTAACGAATTCCTAGAATAGTTTTCAATCAGCATACGCCTAATTATTGGCGTAATTATTGATATGGCTGACATGAGTGAGTGAGCAGAGCTCGAAGGAGTTAACTATAAATCAGAGCAATCGCCCCCTAATGAGCTCTGGCAAATGCGAGCGAATGGCGAACGTGCCGCATTTAAATATTTACGAGTACATTCACGCACAGCGAACGGAATTGGGGCCGAGCTGATTAATTTGTGGGCAAGTCGAGTGATTGGCCATAAAAAGGAAATCATTTGGCATTAAGACATGTGCATAATTTATGCGCAAATTAATAATGGCACGTAGCCAATCATTTGAATGCCATTTAATTAATTTCACAGAAAGAGAGAGAGAGAGAGAGCGTGAGAGAGAGAGAGCTTCAATTAGGCCCTGTGCTTAGCTAAACTGAAACTATGCACATTGCTGGGGCTAACTTAATGACAGGACATAAGCCACTGTGAGTGGACGCAAAGCCAGCTACATTCATCAATGAAATCAAATAAATATATCTATAAGTATTATATGTGTGTGTGTGTGTGTGTGTGTGTGAACAGGTAGAGTTGCACGCATATAAATAACCAATGATGCGGCATTTATCCTGAATCCGACTTACTACAGCATCACAATCAGTCTCAGCTTACGAGGCAGCCAAGCAGGAGCCAGGAGCCAAGCGACTAAACGAGCCATTGTAACTGAAGACTTTCATTGTTGGGTCCTTGGGGCTAAAAGGGATAAACGTTTAGCATGGCCTGCACGATTTTTATGTAAGGCACGTGTTGTTGTTGCTGCTGTCGTTGTTGTCGTCGTTTCTTTTGCCTCTCCGTGTTTCCCTTTCGACTGTTTCGCGTCATTTGCTCTGATCCCAGTGGTAATTTTGTGGGCCTTGACTGCGCTGCTGCGCTGCTGTAACGCAACACTGAGCGCCGGGCAGTCGAATTTCATTTGATTTGACGCAATGTACTCCAACAGTGCCACCAGCTCTCAAGAAGAAGCACTGGCAAGTGGCTAAAGCAGCAGCAGCAGCAGCAGCTGCTGCTGCACACCTGCCAGCTCAGGTTCAAGCAGCACAATGCCAGTTGGCTGGCCCATCCCGAGTGTGTTGGCTTGTCAAAACAGAATATCGCTTACCAAGTCGTTTGGCAAGTTCCCTCAATTTTCACATGGAAACATAGAAAAATGCTTGCAGGAGCATCGAACTGCAACTGCAACTTGATGTTTGGCCATCCAATTTGAAGTGCACGTCCCTCCAGGGGAGACGACAGTCAGTGAGGCAGACAGCTGGGAGTCGTGTGCCTAGCCCAGCTCAGCCTGCTGCTGGCCCTACCCCTGCCACCGTCCCTATCCCTGCCTTCGCCTTCGCCTTTGCTGGGGCTTTTGGCGCTTTTCGGTCTGCAGCACGAATGCTCTTTGGTGATTTGGGAGTTTGGGGCGCCCTGTAGTCGCATGGACGTGCGCAGAAACAAAGCACAAATTGTTGTATGTAATTGTGCGTTGCTCATACACATCAACACGCGCGCCACACACTCATACACACGCACACACACACACACACACACACGCTGCTCACCTGCTGCTGCGTGCGGCGAATTCCATTGCATACTTGCCAGCGCTCGCCCGTTGCCTGTGCAAATAAAAAGTGATATACGCGCGACACTGAATGAATATTAATCGTCCCGTGTTTTTTTTCTTTTGCTCTGCTTTGGCATCTGGCCACACGGCCTCCGCCGGAGTCGTAGCCACAGTCGACTACCTTAATAATACGTACAGCTTGACGGCGGCTTTCTGGCCCAGCTGCTTGGCTGATTTGGCAGCTTAAATGATTTCCGCCAACGAGCTGAATGTGTATGTGTATGTGTGCACATCTCTCTCTCTCCCTCTCCCGCTCACTTTCCCTCTCTCTTACTCTACTTGTGATTTGTTGAATTTGACAAACAATTTATTAGTTTCAGTGGCGCTGGCTTTTGTTTATCGCGCTTATTTTCATGGGCCTTTCGCTTAGCTTTTATTGAATTTCATTTCATTCGCTCTTTTTTAAAGCCTGTTAAATTCAACAACATTTTTTCTTCACACTTCCAATTTCCCCGCACAAAGCAGAGGCGTAAAAAAGGCGTCGGCCATAAAAACTCGACCCTTTTTCTTTCTTTCTCTCTCTCTCTCTCTCTCTCTCTCTCATTTTTTCTTTTTTTGGCCAAACACTTGTACGCAACAAAACATGTATTACTTATTATGAAGCGGCTCTTGTCAAGAGGGTTAACAGTCGCAACCGCCCCGCCCCGCCCCCATCGGCACAAGTAGTTCGCACCTTTGTGCGGCTTCTGTACGGATTGCACAAACAAATTTTTGGGCAATTCAATTTCGGGCATTTCTATGCTCGTTCAGATGGCGCCAATGGGCATATTGGTTTTGGCCAAAGCGAAAGACTTGGAATTGGAAATAAATAAAGGTATATGTATGGGTGAATCTTTGGCTTTACTCGAAAGAAAAGTCGGGCTTGCATATTGTTAGAGAGCTTTTGCAGCTGGAATTGGAATTTGAATTGGATTGGACATGGATTTGTTATAAGTACTCTAACTATAAATACTCTCTTCTTTTTATGAACATTGGAAGCGTAGCAGAACCCATACATATCCATATTTCTCCATCTATCCATTCAATCTTAAAATACCATTTCATTTTTTGTGTTTAATAGTTAAGTCAGGCTCTTCTGGCACCGCCCTCGCAGCTGCCCTTACATCTTCTCCAGCTACAGTACTAAATTAACCACCAGGAGCTCATTTGATATCCTTTCTAGTTAGAGATAAAAAATAAAAAATATTTAACTGCTTCGTGAACTCCCTCATCAAAGTGAAATGTTTAGATATATATATATATATATATATATATATATATATTGCATTGCTTACATTATATATTGTCAGTCATACTACCAATTGATATATATATATATATATATATATATATATATATATATATATATATATATATATATATATATATATCAATTGGTAGTATGACTGACAATATATGATGTAAGCAATGCAAATCTTGCACTGCTTTACACTTTGTAGAGCATTGAGCAGTCGCTTCCACCCGCTTGCGATGTTTCACTTGTTTCATTCGAAACTGGCGTTTTTAATGAATTTTTGTATTGGAAGACTGTGGGATGGGGAATGCGCATTAAATTTCGTTGTTGCTGAGGTGTCAGCCAGTTGTTGACACCTGCCACAGTGAAGCACCCGTGCCGTGGACAGATCGAGTTTAGCATGTTGCCAGCTAAATTTATAGTTAATTTTCAATTCAGCTGAGCATGTTTAGTCGTTTCATTGAATGGATCTGGCTGCTTTCGCCAGGCAGGAGGCGGGAGGGGGTAGGGGCGGCACCCCGCCCACTTTGCAGGTGTGTGTGTGTGGTATGTGGTGTCAAAGCCAAACTTTGCAGACAACAAAAGCTTAGACCAGACAGCTGCACAGTGGCGTAGTGGAGCAAGAGAGAGACAGAGATAGAGAGAAGGAGAATAGGAGAGTGAGTCGAATAGGGCAGATCGAAGTTGCGCCCTGCAGCAAAGTCTTTTGTATGAGTTTTGGCTTAGCTAATTGCAGCCCCCTCGCAGCAGCACGCGGCGGGCTACGCCTCTGCGCTTTTTGTCTAGAAAGGCAAATAAAAATTTACAACGAAACTAATCTGCAAGTGAGACCGAGCAGAGAAAGAGAGAGAGAGAGAGAGAGAGAGAGAGAGAGAGAGAGAGAGAGGCAGACATACAAAAGCAATTTGTTTGTGGCGCGCACTATTGTTGCATTATTATTGTTTGTTGGCTGTGTCTGGCCCACTGGCTGCTGCATGCCACAGCGCCGCGACAGTTGCAGCAGGGGCAGCGCATGTTTGCCGCCTTTGCCACTTTATCCTAACTCGTTTTGTTCCCATTTTTTCGCTCAGTGTATGCATGTGTGTGTGAGTGTGTGTGTGTGTGTGTGTGTGTGTGTGTGTGTGTGTGTGTGGTCTGTCCTTGCGGTGTATTTAACCTGTCTGCTCGCTGGATTACGACAACTCAGCCATGGGTAGACAAACAGACAGCCGAGCAGACGCGCGGACAGGCAGACAAGCAAACAACAAAGCATGTATCTATTCATATGCCACTTTGGTGCACCCCGAATGAGTGTGCGTGTGTGTGTGTGTGTGTGTGTTGTGGGTACACACTGGTAATGCAATACGCATGCAACGTGGGCTCCCCTCAAAAACGCGTGCCACAGCCACAGCGGCAGCTGATACTGCGACTTCATTTCTTTAGCAGACATTTTAACGCTTATTTTAGTTTTGGCTACGCTTCCGGTTACACCCACACACACACACACACACATATATACACATATATACACTCACACCCACTTAACCGCAATGTTCACACTAATTTGCACAAGCGTCGACATCGTTTGCGTGTTCTTTTCCAGCTCAATTGCATTTCACACTTTCGCATGTCCCGTTCGCTGGCAGACATCAAAAGTGCGACGCAACGTCGACTGTTACAGGTGGCATACACTTTAGAGACCACTTGGCTAATGTTATGTTCTGGTAAGCAATTTATTGAACTACATTTCGATATGTTACTCCTTGATCGCCACACATATCCAGAAAGTCCTGATATACTGCGCAGATGAAGTAAATCCAGAAACCTAAGCGAGACATTAGAAAACACAAAATAGTTATTCAAGAGAATTGCGGAAAGGATTCGAGTCTGGAATGACCGACTAGAATATACCATATACCCAATTGGAAATCTAGAATTGCTTGCTTAAGTTTGACTTTAATTATATTATTTATATATACATATATTATATAGATATATTTTATGTCACATTTTAAATATTTATAAATATCATTGAAATGTTTATAAATGTTTTCTAACATGATGAAAGAGCTTTGAAATAATTTAAAAGTATTTTCAAAATTTTGTATTATCTAATTCAAATTGTAAAATTATAATTCATTTAAATATGCATTATTTTTAAGTTTTTTAATAGAATTTATCTGAAGTTATATAAAAATTAAAAAGAAATTATAAACCCAAAAATATTTGTAAAATCTGTAATATCTTCATTTGCTTATTTTAGTTTCTATATTTATATGTAAAGTCATGCTTATTTTTTTTTAATTAAAAATTTAAGGTAACTAAACGAGTAGAAGGTAAATAAAATATGTAAACTTCTGGTTATTCCTCGAATGGGCACTAGGTATAGGAATATATGAAGTGAAAAATATCCTACCTGATATTATGTAAAGCAAGCATACGATTTTCAGCAAAGTCCTCGCATCGCTCCAGTCTCCTAGCAAATAGCTAATGCTTTTGTAGATCAAAGTATAGGCGAATAGAGCTGCTATCAGCAGCCAAGGCACGAAGTACCATTGCTTGCGCTATAAGGCACAAAGAAGAAGAAGCAACTCACATTAGACACATGGAGATATTTTTACCTTTGTGGGGCAACTCACCTTGAGGGAGCCCACAAATAATAGAACGCTCGCAATTAGCTGCAGCAGGCAAATGTGATTCACAATCAGCTGATCTGAAATTTGCTATCTTGTTAAATTACCTACTTATTGCTGTTGTTGTTGTTGTTGTTGTTGTTGCTGTTTGTTATCAATGTGATGTTTACCCTGGTTGAGCTGTTGCGTCTGCCGATCGACGCATACAATGACAGCCATTGAGATAAATATGGATAGCAACGCAATGCCCAAACGTGCGGCTCGACTTGTGAATGTGAAGACCATTTCGCAGACCGAACGACAAAAGACCCAACCAAAGCCAACAAAATCGCTCAATCAACTGAGCGAGAATCGCTGCTGAAGGTTCCCTAACGCATAAATTATGATTGCTAATGATTTATATATACATATATATACATATATGTACAGGGTGCACCATATTCGAGGGACCCATCTAGCAGACCTATACCTTCTGATAGAGACGAGTACAATACGCCAGAGAGGCTGATAAACTTTTATTGCGTATGGTACACACGAGTATGCATACGGACGGACGGACAGACGGACAGGGCTATATCAAGTCAACTCGTCGCCCTGAACAAGAATATATATACTTTATGGGGTATGCGATCCACAAAACCCATTTTAATGGGTATAAAAACATGGATCCGTCGCATATAGGAAACCTTATAGGGTTACCAGAAGGGTCACTCGAATATGGAGAACCCTGTATATGTTTATATATGTGTGTAAATGAGGAAACTCATTTCTGTTTTTCATTCATGCCTTATCAGAATGGCTAACTCTGCGGAATTACTTCGAATTTATTATTTGTTCTCTTTCAATAATCTATTTCTAACTATATGGAAGTATTTTTATGCATGAACAGCTACAGCTTCTACGTACAGCTGTGAGTCAGCGGCAAATCACTTCGAAATTCAACTTTCATTCATTGGAAAATAATTTATTAAATAATTATATCATTTAGAGTACTTCATGACAAGATTTTCCAGTATCTTTAGTTTCAGCATATATCTATATCTATAACTTTAAGCTATACGAAAAGTCCAATCCAAGGATCATTATCTATTAGCAGATAGATAGATAGATAGAATAGATATAAGCATAAATAGAGATAAGATCAGTTTTTGAATGGAATTAATTCCAAATTCAAATACTTTAAATTCTAAAATTTAAATTTAATTTCATCAAATAGGTTTTAGTGGTATTTTCTCATATGAAAAATGAGCTGAACTAAAACTGAATATGTGAAAAGCTTGAAGAAAATGTTGGCAAAAAAAAAAAAAAAACACGGAGCTTAATGCCGCACACACACCCACTCACACTCACACACACACACACATGCACATGCACAACAATAAGTGAGAGGCAAGCGCGTTTCGCGTAAATTAGCCAAGTGTAGACTTCATTAAGTAGCGTCAGTAAATTAAGTGCTAATGTTGAAAGTTTTGACCGCCAAAGTGCGCATTGCAATACAGTTGCTGTTGTTGTTGTTGTTGTTGTTGCCGTAGTACGCTTCACGCTTCCGGCGGAAACAGTCAACAGCAGCAGCAGCAGCAACAACGACTCTAAATTGATGATGTTGCCCCAACGAAAATTGCACTCACTTTCTCCGAGGACTTTCTTTTCGGTAGCTGCGGCTGCGTGTGCCACGCAGTCTGAAAATTTTTAATGCTTTAATCTTGATGCTAATAAATCCTGAAGTTGGCTGGCACTTTCACATTACTTGCGGGCCAAGCCAAAGGGTTTGCCGAAGGGCTGCCGCCAAAGGGATGGGGCGGGGTAAGAGCTGCGTGCTCTAAATACAATTAGACAGCTGCACGCTTAACAGTCTTAGTTTAAGCCAATTTGAATGCACTTTGCCAGCCAGAACTAAAAGGCTACCAGCTCGCCCATCTCACACCCCGCAGCTCTCGTGATCGCTTCTAATTACAGCAGACGCTCAAAAAGTGGGCGAGTCCCTTGCCAATGACAGCTGACAGTTTGCCAGCGCCGGCACCCCTAATCGAATTGCGAGTAGACTTGTGCGTGCTACAACCTGTCCAATTGACTGGGCCATGTTTCAGTTATTAATTTATATATACAGCTATTTTATTGGACATCATGTGGGGTGAGGGTTCTCAAGAAGTTTCGCTCTCTTCAGATCTCTTTAAGTTCTGAATTAGTATAGCATTCAGGTCAGGATGCTATGAAAGCTTTGGCAGGAAATGCTGAATAAATGACAGTAGACAAGCAAGCATTGAGTGTATATTTCTCATATACATTTTATAAAAATATTTGAGATTTCTTACAAACCAATGTAATTCCCATAGCTCTCATTTCAGACTTTTATGTATATGAAATATAATAAAGTTATTATACATATATAGAATAACATAATCAATACTTCTGTATATAAAGAAAAAAGATAATAATAATAAGAAGAAAAGAAAAAAAGAGAGAAAAAACAATATATATACATATTAATTTTCTATTGTATGTATATTAATTTTGAAGAAATATCTGAAACTTTTCTGCCCAGTCTCTCATTTATATTCAATCATAAATTGCCTTTGCTTGATTTTTGCTCAATCTTTGTTGCTTTAAGCACTGCAGCGCTTCAAGTGGCAATGGGCGATTTTTTCATGGCTAGCAAAGGAGAAAAAATGGCTTGGCCAATCGCACAATGCTTAAGAAGAGAAACTTAATTTTTCCCCATTGCGACTTGCATGCAAAGCAGGCAGCAACAGCAATAGAAACCGTTATTGTTCACTCACAGTGGCAGCAGAAATTAAATTAGATTTCAATTTTAAATTGCATATTTGAGTAAACTATATAGTCATATATATACTTGATACTACAAATAATACAAATTGGAATAATAGTGGTAATAAATACTACAAATATCTATTTTATTATCTCTGCTGCTGTAAATATTTATAGTATTTGTTGTTATTTATGCGAGAGACAACAAAGTTGTTGTAGCTTAAGTTTCTATCTAGTACGAAAAGAGAAGAAGAAAACTAGAGAAGAGAATATTTAATGGAGATGAGAGATGTGAGGTCTACAGAAGGGGTGACTCATATAGACACACCATTATATAGACGACATATCCCATTCAGGATATAAATTTTTGGTTTGTTTTAAAGCAAATCTATAAAATTTACGTGTAGACTATATCTAGACATCAACAAGTTGAGCTGGTTAGACCTTTGCGATCTATTGTTGAACCACTGTGCAGCAGTTGGCAGCGCTGACATTTGGGAGGTGATGGGCCCAGAGGGGGGAGAGCTGCTTTTTCCCCTTTTGCGGCTATTGCGGCCAGCAATGGAGCTCAGAGTTGTGACACACAACTGTCAAAGTGGCTCGTGACAAATTTGTTATTAGCAGCAGCAGCAGCAGGAGACGGCAGAGAAGGCTTCGGGCTGCGAGCTGACAGCTTGGCTGCATGTCGCTGGCTTCCTGGTTTTATTAACTCAGAATTTATAGCCCGCCATTAGGCGCTGCGAATTAATCAAATTTTTTATTTGCCCCGCGCGCGCGCTCTGCTCGCAAAAATCTAACAACATAAATTTGTATTTAAAAATGAGTTAGCTACGCAGCTTGTGCTGTTCGCTCTGTTTTGTTGCCACTGAGTCAATTTCACGCCGTCTCACCTGCCAAATGAAGGCCATTTTTCTTGGCGCCTTCGTCTTATTATGTAAGAATTTGTCATTTTCGAGCATGACTCGGCTAGATGAAATGCAATTTAGTCTCGCAAAAGGCATTTTAATGTTCTTATTTAATGGTCGCTTTAAAAAACAACAACAACAACAGCAGCAACAGGAGCAGCAGTCAGCCTGAGCCTCAGCCCGAGCTCATCAAGAGCGAAACTTTGTCCAGCAGGAAGCGGCATATGTTGACCAGCTGAATGGCTCGGCCTCTTAGCTGCTAGCTGTTAGTTGCCTGTTTGCTGTTGGCTGTTCTGCGTTCCTTTTATGCCCAGAAAAAGTGCAAAAATATGTTGCACATAAATTTGTATTAAGTTTGCCGCTGTCACTTTTTCGTTCGCCTAAGCAATGCGGGCAGACAGCATAACGACATAATCATAAATTTAAATATGCAACCCCACAGCACCCCCCTCCACACAGGGACTCGTACTTATGCTAGTACGTTGGCTGTGGCCCACGCCCACTGCCTCTCCTCTGCCCTCTGCCCTCTGCCCACTAAACTTTACATTTCTTAGCAAGCAACAGAAAAAAACGAGAGGAAAATAAATATATAAAAAACCTTTGCAGTGACAGTTTCACTTTGCCCGGCATAAGGAATTTCAGCTTCAGCTGCCGCCTCACACACACACACAGGCACACACACACATGGCGTCTCCTGCTTTATGCGTGCTAAATGAAGTTGTTTTTCGGCTGGCTGGCAGGAGGAGGGGAAGCAGCATTTGCGATTTGCCACTGGGCCTTGGCAGAGCCGGGACAGAGCTAAGTGGCATACGTTCACCAAATCCTCAAGTATGAAAAGAAAACCCTTAAGTACAACGATAGAAGGGAAAAGGGAAAAGGAAGTGAGTTGATGGTCAAGCGTCAGATTTATGGTATGACAATTGAAGCTGAGTTGAAGGCTTAAGGTAAATTACAAATAAATAAATAAAAGGGATAAGAACAGAGGAATTTTGAATCATGTTCTGCCAATGTCAAAAAACAATCTGAAAGTTGTTAACAAAAATTTATTTATTTAATTGATTAATTTGATTATTCAGTTTTCTTATCGCAAAATAAATATGGGTAATGGGTCGTGCTGAAACCTTTGAGCATTTGCTAAGATATATTTTAATTGCAGAGACATACTTAAAAAATAAAAAAGAAACAAACACAAAAACTATATACTAAAAAATATTAATTACAAATTATAAAACAAAATCAAAAGAGAAAAAAAATTATTTACTTATATATATAAACTTTCTGATATGACAGTCAACATAAAACTAATAAAAGAGTAGCAATAATTTGTTTGGACTTGAAATTGAAATAGAATTTTACATCAAATAATAACGTAAAGAGCAAATGAAATTTGTTAGTATATATAAATAAAAAACAAAAGAGTTTTGTGGTTTATTTGTACATAGGCAGCAGAAATAAATCTTGAGTAATGTGGAATGAAACAGCGCAAATGTTTCTAAAATTCAATGAATAAAATGTACGAAAAATTATTTTAAAAAAATAGGAAATAGAGAGAATTAGAGAGAAATAATAATAAAAAAGCAATAACAAAAAGTTTTGTTCAATTTTAATATAATAGTCCCATTAGAGTGCGAATGCTTTGAGTCGAAATATCGATAGTGACCTGCACCTGGGCACAGCAATGTATGTGTGTGAGTGTGTGTGTGTTATCCAGCCCCTAGACGGGCAAAGATGTCTCAAAAAATAATCCCAAAGCAATGGACAACAACAGCGTAAAATGCTTTGCAAATAAGCCAGCAACAGCCACAACAACAACAACAACAACAACAACAACAACAAAGAAACTATGGGCCAACTGCCCTGTAATAGATTTAAGGGCAACAAAAGCAGCCCGAAAACGAGAAGCATTAGATTATTAGAGTATGTATGAGTGTGCGTGTGTGTGAGAGAGCGTGTCCGTGTGTGTGTGTATGTGTGTGAGTGTGTGCAGAGCTTTAATAGTCGGGTAACAAAATAAACACACTGCTCACACACAATGACCAAGGAAAGCTGGGCTGCTGCTATTGTAGTTCAGCAAAAATATTTAAATGGAAAATCTCTTTTGGGGCAGATGGACGGGCAGCCAGGCAGTCAGGCCAGCCAGGCAGCCAGAGAGGCTTGCAAGACATAGTACAAGGTGCTTCCGCAAAGGATGCGCAAATAATGTCTGTAAACAATTTTTATTGCTTTCTGCATGAGAGCGAGCAGGAGCCGGCTGGAACTGGAACTGGAGCTCAAATATCAGCAGAAGACTGGCAGATTTGCTTAAAAGTAAAAGTTGTTGATAGAAATCTCAAAACACAATAACATAAATTGCAAAATGTGACAAAGGGTTGCCAGTCATAGCAGACACCCTGCACCCTTGAGGGTGCCCAGAGATTGGGTCAGCTTGCCAACAAATAAATAACATAAAAAAAGCTAAACAAAGGAATGCACAAATTGTGATATCTTAACTAGAATATACCCTGCACTCGCCCTCTGGATGCAGTTGCAAAACTTGAACTATTTCGCGAGAGAATGTGAGAGTAGTGAGAAGCTAAGAGAAGCTAAGATATAAAACTGAAGCTGAAAGAGAAATGAACTGAATATATGCTACACAAGAGGTGAGAGCTTTGCTGAGTGCAAACTAATATATTGGAGAATAGCTTGGATCTGAAATGTTGCTTATATGTATAGGTATATATTTATAAGAGCTATGTATATATTTGAAAGAGACAACATAGCTATAGAGCAATAGATAGGCCTCGAGCAGGAAACATAGCTATAGAGCAGCAGAAATGTTACTATGTTCTAAGTGAAGAAGAAGGCTTCAAGAAGAAAACATGAAGACTTCAAATCGACTATTTTGTCATCAAGTTAAAGCCACTCATGTCAAGCCAATTGAAAGTCAACATAGTTACCCAGAATACCCTTCAAGAACCACAACTACAGGGTGTATAAAGCATATACAGAAAAAGAAGAAAGTCAACAACAAACAGAGCAGAGTTTGAAGTGTGGTCATGTGTGTGTGTGTGTAACACTATGACAGGATCTCTGGAGTTGTCTCGATGACATCAGCAAACAAGAGGCGCAGAAATTGAAAAACTAATCCAAGGCATATGACGCATACGCCGAACACCAACTAAAGGCTTAACTTGCGCAAGTGATTCGCATTAAAAGTTTAAAGTTGCCAAATTGCCGACACACATACAAACACACACAGAAACATTCACGTGAATACACAATGTTTGAACGTAAGCCAAGCCCAGGCACACACCTAGCAGATGAATCCGGACAGGAGCCGAGCTCAGCCCGTCAGCCAGTTGGCAAAAAGGAAATTGCTTGCTTTTCATAACTAAAACTTGGGAAATTATGAAATTCATACAGGAAGACAATTTTCTTGCACATCTAATTCGGTCGCCCGCCCCGCCCTCATGCTCAGCCCCACCCTCAGCCGGCTGGCAGCTTTCGGCCGTGCAACATTGCAGCATGAAATTTGTTTGTGGTCTTAGCCATAAGTTTGCCCGTCGACAGGCAACTTGCGGCTGCTGCCGTTTGCTCACTGCTCGAGCTGCTGACTTCTGGCTGCTCGCCCTTATCCAAGAGATTTGCAGTTTTTAAGCTCCAGCAGAGGCAGAGGCAGAGGTAGAGGCAGAGGGAGAGAGCACCCCTCGCCTCTCCTTGCCAGCTCGAACACTTCTAAGCAATTTCGGTTGCTTTTTTGCGGCACTTTTGACGGAAATCCTATCCGTCTGGCTCCCTGCTTGCCCCCTCCCTCAACCAGCTCAATCCTCGTGCAATTCGTTAGCTTTGTTTAACTTGCAATTTGCTGGCAACTGATAGGTAGCTACAACTACTAGCCGCAACTTGGTCAGAACTGACTGGCATCTTGACTTTCATTAGGACAGTGCATATTTGGTAAGCAAAGGCACACACAGACAGAGCTACAGCGACAGCTTTTAACTTTCAGTTACTGTTTCAGTTGCTGCAGCTGCTGCTGTGCTGGTGCTGCTGCTGCTGCTGTTTCCACTTCAGCTTCAATTTGTATATTGCAAATGGCAGGCAACAGGTTTAATTCATTTTTTATGGCTGCATAAAGAAAACCATTTATAAGGATATAAAGGAGATATATACATACGTATCATACATATCTATGAATATGTATATACTGCGAAGCGTAGCCCAAAACCAATGAGCAGCAGGAAATCTAAAAATTACATAAGGGATCTGGGGATTTTTGCGATAGAACAGCCTTCGAGCCAGTCAGGCAGCCAGCGAGATTGTCGCACACCAACAACAAAAACCACAACAACAATAGAGACAACGCCGATGCTCCATTTGTTATTATGCTCAGCAGCGTGCAAGGATGGCATCCTGGCCACGTTTGTTTAGTTTACGTCCGATTCCCCATGCAATAACTTAAAAAACACGAAGACAGTCCGACAGGCCCGACAGCTACGGGCGGCCCAGTACCAATAAATGCCAGCCCAAGCCCACCTTGCCAGCCCCGCTTCTGCTGCTGAGAGTCTGCACGGAATTCTGCTCCTGCTGATGCTGCTACTCCTGCTTCTGTTCCTTTGGCAGCAGCAGCCCACAACAATAGACAAACAGCCGTTGGGCACGGAAGTACCGCCATGACGAGCATAATTCTAACATGGCCAACAACAACACCCCATACACACAAAGGCGACAAAGCAACAGGGCTAAAAAACAACCAACACACACACACTCAGCTCGAGTTTGGGCTTGGCAATCATATTTTGCCAGCTTATTGACAGCGTAATCAGAGCCAATGCTTGACAATACTCATGGCAACAACAATGCTCAGACGCAATAATAAAATACAAATACAATTTATAGTTATACTATTTTTACGGGACTCCTGCACAGGCAGAAGCCACTTGGCAGGAGGCAGAGAAGAGCGGCAACAAAACTGGTAATTCATTACTTTATCGATGCCATAAGTTCGCCACGCAGCTGGGACCAGGTCGCTAGTTCGCCACGTTTCACACAAGCATGCATAGATGTATGTGCTCACACACACGCACACACACACACAAATACACACACTCACAGACGTTCGCCTATTGGTAAGTATAAGCATTTTTGTGTACACAAAAGCTGACAATTTATAGCCTCAGTTGTGTGTCGTCTGGGCGAGTTAAAACCCTTTTGCGATATGGCAGAAACCCAAGAGGAGAACCCTCAAAGAGTCTAGAAGTCTAGCTATATACCCACTAAATTTCTGCCACTTAACAAAATTCTATTTAATTGCCATTACAGAGAATTGCATTAAATGGAAACGAATCTGGATTTAACTTAAATGAGACATTGCTTAAAATAAAATAAAATAAAATATGTTTCATTCAGAAACCTTGGCTTTTTATTATTTATTAAACTCCAATTTAACATTTGAGCTTCGCTTATAATTTTAAATAATAATTTGTTGATTAATTATTGGACTTGTACACTGAGAAAAATGGAAGATGAGATGCCTCAGTTCAATTAGTAGTTAAAAATATGTATTAATTAATTTTTTAATTTATATTAACGCCTATTCCTAACTATGCTCGAGACTGTGGCTAAATATTAAAATTTTATTGCTGCTCAATCTGTGCATTGTTAAGCCCGATCAACAACTATATATATCATAATATTATAGAATTCTGTTCAGTTTATCTACAGCAATTATGCAGTCATTTCACTTAATCAAATCAGCTTTACATAGCCATTCAAACATTTGATAGCCATCTCACTTCAAAATCCTAATCAAAATAAAATGAAATTTTCTTCTTCAGCTAAATAAGTTTTTTTCGTTGATTATATTTTTGTTTGATGTCATTGCTTAAGTACATTCTACACTGAGCGCAAACAAACAGTGCACAGGACACTGTAAACACTTCATGCAGCGAGTGCAAATGTTGTGTTGTGCCTAGAAAAATATTGACCAGCCACGAGCAACACAAACAGCTCGCCAAAGGCCTCTCGAAGAACAGAAAAAAATACACACACACACACACACACACATACACACAAGAGTAACAACAACAATAATAATAATACTAATAACAATAATCATCACACTATGTTATAGTTAAAGCAAGCACAAATTATTATTGTTATTATATGTAGTCCGACTCATGGCCAAAGCAGCAAAAACCACAATAACAAAAAAATGCAAGAAAGAGCGTATCAGTCGGGTGTTAACAACCGCAGAATACTCATTGTCGAGCTAAGCTCTGTCAGACCTATCCGCCTAGTGTCCGGATCGGGAAAATTTTCTAGACTTTATATATGTTCGGAATTTCACAGAAATATGTGCAGACGAACGGACAGCACGATGAACATTGCAGAAAACCTATATACTCATTTCACTTTCGTCAATGAGTATAAAAAGAATAGAGAAAACTTTTCTCATTTGGCACGCATGACACACGACTTTATTCCCGAGCTATATATGTTTGTATATATGTGCTCATGAATGTGTGCTATACTGAGAATTGTTGACAGTGCAAACAGGAGGCTGGCAAAATAAATAAATAGGCTAAAATTGAAAATGCATAAATTGCTTGTTAACAAAAATACGAGTACAAATGAAAATATAAAATATGTATGCACACACACTCACACATACATATACATATATACAAAAGCAATTTGGCCCCAAATCGCAAAAATAAAAAATACAAAAATAGAAATAAAAATATATAATAATAATAATAAAACAATAACAAAAAGAAGTTGGTACACATTAAAACAAGGCCACAGCTGCCAGCAGGCGGGCCGCACGAGTCGTGTAGAGGAATTTTAAAATGCCGCCCACACCAAATTGAAAATTAAACGAAAAACTTGAAAATAACTATATTAAAGGAGGCACACCGAGCAGGAGGCAGGCTGCGAGAGGCGGAGGACGGGAGGCGCTAGTCGGCCGCATGTTTTGTGAAGCGTCAAAGAAAAAGTTATATAAAATGTTTTTTCCTTCGACCTGACCCCAATTGTAGGCATGGACCGGCTGCTTTTGTTGCGCAAGTGTTGTCAACTTAATAAAATGACGCTCAAGCATGAAAAGTTGACCAGGACGAGCTCCAGCAGAAGCAGCAACAGCAGCAGCACCAGGACCAGGCATGGAGCCTCAACACAAACACAAACAAGCCACAGCAAGTGCATGTAAAAAGTTGTGCCAAAAAATACATTTCCCTATTCTTCCTTTTCTTTTTTTTTTTGGGCCAACATTTTTTACCAACACTGTCACCAAGTTAGTCATACGCAGATATATATAAGGATATATATATATATATATATATATATATATATATATATATATATATATATATATATATATATATATATATATATATAGCGAGATATACGGTATGTATATCTTGGCAAGTTTGACCATTTTGGTCATATTTTACAGTTGCTGCGGCCATTGTTGCCGCTGTTGCACGTTGTACGTGTACGTGTGTGTGTGTGTGTGTGTAGTGGTGGGTTAGTAGTGCCACAAGTCTCTGCGGAGTGCCTAAATTGAATATCATCCAGGCTCAAATTAATGTCTTCAGCACAAACTTTGCCACTTGAAGCATATTTTGCCTGCCTGACCGCCTCCTGCTAGCCGGCCTGCTCTCAGCTTTGCCTCTGCCCTCAGCTCGCACAGCTTTTCCTTATCTTCAGATACTCTAGCGATGGGTATTATGAAACACACAGGAGGCTTGTCTGCCATCTCGTGCTATCGCAACAACAATCGGCACTACTACAGCAACACCTGTTATACAACTCTAACAATAAGGTGCTCTCTTGTCATGTCTTTTTAGATATATTATATATAAATTATAATATAATATTTTTATTTATTTATTTTTATTTTTGTCATCAAACTTTAACTGAAATAATTTGGGTTTCCTTCCAAAGAGAAACTTTAATAATATTTAACTAAATACGCATTTAAATAAATCTTAGTTATTTACATATTTAGCCTTGATGCCAGAGCAGAGTATTTAATTTTCGGCAGTCGAAGCTTTTTTTTATTATTCTTTATACTTTCATTTTTTCTTCTTCGAGCTGTCCGCACTTTGCAGTTGTTGCTTTTGTTGCTCTTTTGGCACTGCAAACTTTTTTGGCAGTTGCAGCAGCATCTTTGCTGTTCCTGTTGTTGTTGTCGTTGTTGTTGTTGTAGCCGTTGATGCTTGGCAAAGTTTGTCTGACCCGCAAATTGAAATGGCCGTAGATTTAGCCTGGTAACGCCGGCATTTTAGCTAATTGCACGCACGGCCGCCGCACCCGGCACTCGGGACTCGGCCAGTGATTTGATTTTGTGCCCCATTCGGGATAATGGCACGCGTTGTACCGTAAACCACGGTGCGTTATGCATCCCCAGAGTACCGGAGCGAGACCCGCATTGAGTAAACTAATATGCTGCAGGAGCACCCTCCTGCTGTGCGTGTTATTAATTCGAAGCAATCTATTAAAAATGTAAAATGCATGAGCAGCAAAGACAATTGCAGTCGGAACTACTTAAATGTGTCTATACAAAAGTATATCCTAAATATACAGAGAGAGAGAGAGAGAGAGAGAGAGAGAGAGAGAGAGAGAGAGAGATGTATATAGGGCTGTTAATGCACTGGGGAAAAGTCTAACTGTCTGTCTGAGTGTGTGTGTCTGTCTGGTTAAGCGACTGCCTGGTGGCACGTATACCCTAAACACAGGACTGACTCTATCTGCCGTGTCGTCTGCTTTTGATGTTGCGCCGTGCGTGCCTCGTGGGCAAGTCAAGTCGTGAGACAACTGGGCCCAGTCTACCAGTGCTACCCTCTGCTGTTGCATTATTTACGCGACGGTTCTTGTTTATTGATGTTTGTCTGTTGTTGCACAGGCGCTGCCTCTGCCATGTTACCTGTGCGCTTTGTGGCTTTCACTCCACCTCAGTTCGGTCCAGAGCCGAGGTCCGTCAACCCCCGTTTGCCGGCGACTTGCTTACATATTCATGAGGGTTGCGGTAGCAAAAGTAGCCAAAAAGCAAAAAAGAAAAGGAAAAACGTAATGTCTTAGTGCGGGCATTGCCAAAAAATTGCGGTTCAAGTTCGCTGGCTTTGTCGTAACTTGGCCAGCTTTAGAGTCTTACCCTTGTTTATCTGCCAATGCACTTACTCCAGGGAATTCCGGCTTAGACCTAGAGAGTGTTGCTCCGGCCGTAAGAGCCGCCACTGCAATTTGCAGCTTAAATATGCGGATTTAATTGAGTTTAATTGTATATGAAAGGCGAGATTTGTATTTTGATTTTTTGCTTCACTGCTCCACTGCTGCCAGCTGGCCAAACCTACCTAAGCCATCTAGACTCGCCCCCCCCCTCTCTCTCCATCTCTCTCTCTCTCTTCCCTTTCATTTGCATTGAATTTTCGCCTTTATTACAGTAAATTCTAGTTGCACTGCAATTATATTTATTCAAATGCAGAAAACGAATATAAATGGAGAAATATATCAAAATATTAACAAAAATTTAGACGATGAATATAAATTTAGATATATATATGTATACTATATATTTTTAAATGTTTTAAGATGATTATTAAAATATGTAATACAGAGAAAAATACAAATATTTAATATAATTATTATTATTTTATATTAGTTTTATATAGTGGAAATTAATTCATTTTTCAATTCAATTAATATATGTATTAATCTGCACAATAAAAAGTATAAATATTATATAATATTTCGTTATTATTTGTATATTTTATTTTAATTATATAATCATTTTCTAATAAATCATTTAAATTAAAAAGAAATAATATTTAGAATTTGTAGATAATATAGCAATAAGTTTTTGGTTCACGATCTCTTAAAATTAAAATTGAATCGAAATCAAAAATAAATAAATAAATTTGTACATACATAAATATATGCAAATACATACATACATTTAATTGAAGTGAACTTTTTGCTGCAAAAATATTGTAAAACCTGAAGCAAATTACACAACAAAATTCTGTTGTGTTTACTTAATGATCAGTCAATCGGATGGAATTTATATATATACATATATATATATATATATATATATATATATATGTATGTATCATATCTGTTACACACATATATTTAAGTAAACTAAACATCAACCACGCCACGACAATTGGCAATCATCTTTAATCATTTAACATTTAGCGAGTCGTCATTCATCGTAATGCTTTTCAACATACTACTGATTCACTGTACCTGCAGCACCCAAACGCGATGGCTATGTGTGTGTGTGTGTGTGGCGCAGAAAACAAAGGTCGAGAGCTTATTAAAATTTATATATTTAAATAGCATTTACCGCTAGCCCCTCACACCCCATATCGTCTATCACTGCGTGCCCTCGGGCGGCGCAGATGAAAGTTTGAAGTGCTCCACATGCTCGCCCACATAGCTAGACAAGCCTTACTCGGAATTGACAAAAGGGGTAGTTGGCACACACACACACATACACACACACATGCACACGCTGGCACAGAGACTAGAAAAACAATTTCACGGTTATTCCTGGCAAATATGAAAAGTAAAATGTAATAGCCCCAGTCAGCAGCCCCGCCCCCACCCACGCGCTCAGCAACATAACAAATCCTCCCCTCACAGCAGCAGCAGCAACAACAACAACATCAAGCGCGTCGCATATCAAGCGGAAACGGAAGTCAGACACTTACATATGCGCGCGTAACTTTACGCCCATCGTCATTTTAGTTGCTATTTGTTGTTGTTGTTGTTATTGCTGCTGATTTGCTTTTCATTTTTTTTTTCGTTTGCTCTCTCTTTCACTGTGTTTATTGTGGGTTTTGTGGGTCTGTCAGCCCTGCGGCGTATTTCAACAGTTGCCAGCCCATAGTTGCCACTGCCACTGCCATTGCCATTGCTGTTGCTGTTGCTGTTGCTGTTGCTGTTGTTGTTGTTGTTGCTGTTGCTGTTGTCGTTGCTGTTGTTGTCATAATATTGGCATGCATATATCATTCTGACGGTCTATAAAAATTTCTACACCAGAAGCCGCTGCTAAGGGTTGATATTTTGTTGTTGTTGTCAGCGCTGTTGCACTTGTCATAAATCGCGCGTGGACGGGACGGCGGGGCGGCGGGGCGGCGGGGCAGGAGGCAGGGGCGTTTGGAATAGAAACTGAAAAACTGAAAGTCGAGTGTCGTGTTCGGTATTTCGTTTTTAGAGAATGTAGTAAGCCTCAATGGACTATCGCTTATTCTGATCCTAAGTGGTTGATAATAAATTGTTAGTGAGATATTTTCGATGTCATTTCAACTCGAACTCGAGGGGGTTGTTATGCTCTGCTGGAGGGCGGCAATGCAACCCCTTTTTGCTCGTATCAATACAACTGTCGAAGTGGAAGAACAACAAAATACTTTGACAAATCAAATGTCCTCATATTGGGAAATAAACTAAAAGAGTAAGAAGAACTTGGTTATTTTTCGCGTCTGCTTATTTATTAAGCACGTCCACGTCCTGGGATTATACGCACAGCATCGCACACACACACGAGCTCTTAACTCACCTGCAACTCCCTTTGGCAACATTTTTATTAATATTTAATGCAAGTTTCGCAACTTTCGCCCGGCCCCTGCCGGCCTGCCAACCCCCATAGAACGTAACTTTTCGCACAACTGACAACTCAATTCGGCAGCTTTGCTCTGTCGCTCCATCGTCCCAGGGTCCCGCCTCCTGCCCAGCACGTGCCAAATATTTGTGTCGCTCGCCGCGGCCCCCGCTCACACTAGTACATGCAAAATGACGCCAGCCACGCCTCTTTGGACTCCATTAGACGGAGTTCTTAGTCTGCATATCTTCATAATGAAAAATTTGCAGCCCCTCAGCTCCAGCTGAAGCCTGACAGACAGGGGTTGGCTGTGATTTGCTCCTTGCGAGGGTAAGCGTAGACCCAACTAACGCTCAACGTTACATAAATCATAAATATTTTAAAGTTTCAAATTACCAGTGGCAAAAACAATCAATGCGGCCATACCGCCTACACACCCGCCCACCCCTTCAAGGAAAAGGTTCTGTCACAGATGTCAGCATTTGCAGTGCCCCAGGGCACAAGCGGGGGCGGGGCAGGTTTGGAGATATAGCAAGGCGCAGATTACAATCAACTCTAATCTAATGAGAGCCAGTGAGAGAGTGAACCAATTTTTGTTTCCTTCTTTGTGGGCAAAACATTTTTAGTATGCGTAAAAACTTGAACAGAAAGAAATTGGGAGAGGGAATAAATAGGAAGAATATTACTTTGATACAGTTGAAATCGAGATGTAAAAGAAATTGTAATACAATTTTGTTAAGCATGGATGAATTTATTTTGATATATATTATATAATGTATATAAATACAAATATTAAAAAATAATTAATATAAATAAGTATATTTCATATCAGCAATTCGTTAGATAAATGTTCATAGATAATAATAAATCTTTTCTGATCATATCATATTTCCACACCCATGTGCAGCATTTGTCCACAATTTTCATCAGGCTTAAGACGTAATATATGCCAGCTCTACCCACTTTTCTTCTGCCACAATTTGCTATCATTGTTATAGCATGCTGGGCTTAAAGATACCTGCCTTGCCTAATGCGTGGCCATAAATATGAGTTTTGTAGTGGTGTTTTTAATGGTCGCCCCAATGCAGGAGCTGCCGCGAATCGCAGGTGAAGCTTACTTATGCACTGCGCTGCCAGTTATGCATATTGCAGAATGCCAAAATGTCTTGTAAGTTCGCTGAAGTATGTAATATGCGCGCACTTTTCATTTGCCGGCAACAGTTAACGTTGCCTTTGCCGTTTCCCTTCCATTTTCCGTTGCCGTTGCCGTTGCCGTTAGTGACAGTACAAAATGGCGGCATCTTTCCGTCTGCCACGCCACCCAACCCAGTGTGCTGCCCGTCTGAGCTGCGAACGGTTACGGTTAACGTTGCAATTCATATAAAAATAATTGTTTGCCAGCGCCACATTCATTATGCGCAATGACAAAGTCCAACGCCCACCACTTGCCAGCTGACTCCTGCCACCTGCCAGCCGACTTCTGCCACCTGCTAACCACCCATCCAGGCCGTCGTTCTGCTCCGGCAAATGATATTAAAAATGCAATTTGGCCAAAAATGCGTACTCCTTGGGTTGCCAGCCAGCGACTTGGCTCAATCACAACGCACTTGGCAATGCGCGTTACGCATTTGCAAAATTGCATTTCCAACCGGCTGGCCATGTCCGCTCGCTCAACTCAAGCTGCAATTGCATTGCAATTGCATTTCATGGCCATAGCAAGGCAGGGGCAGGACATCGACATCGACATTCGCTTCCTGCTTCTGGACAAATTAAACGCTCGCGCGCAATAAACATTAATAAAAATCACACAAAAATTGCCATTCGCAAGGTGCAGGCAACAAATGAAAATGGAAATTGCTCATAAACAAGTCCATCAAATAAAGTGCACACAGCTGAAACTGCAGGAGACAATAAAAACGCCAAGAAACAGCGACAAGCAAACGAAATAAAAATAAAAAAGAGAGACGAACGTTAAGCATGGCCATGGAGAATTATAAATACCCTGCATACAAATGATGTGCTGAAAATCATAAAAGTATTCAAAGTGAATGCTGAATGCTCTTGCTGCTAGTTTGGCTAGGCAGAAATGCTTATATATATCAGATTTAATTTCATTTCAAAATACATTCCATCAGCTCAGCTGCGTCTGCTTGCAGGACTCTCATTAGTGTATGAAATATAGCGATTGGTGACTTTTGGCGTTAAACCGCAGCACAATATTAACAATGACGCATGCGTAGCAGCAAGCACACACCCACACACACGCACAAACGCACACACACGCACACACACAGAGACAGACCACCGCAGACTATCAAATTTTAATACGCCAGCAGCTTGTGCCTTTATTTCATAAATGTTTAATGAAATTAAGCGGCAAGCTTTTTGGGTGAGCTGCCCTCAGCCTGTCCCTGTCCCTCTCCCTCTCCCTCTCCCTGTCCCTGTCCCTGTCCCTGGCTACTGGTCTCGGCTCTGTGTCTGGCTGCCCCAAAAAAGAGAGTATTCCGAAATAAATCATAAAGAATAAAATACATAAGTAAGCCAGACAGTTGGCCAACCAGTCAGGCAGCCAACAGGCATTACATTGTTTGCATACCTTTTTAAACGATTTTAAAAGTTATTTCACATCAAAATACAAAAAATAATAAAAAGCGAACTTATTTTAATTTTATTTGCTTGCTCACTTAACCACAACTAAAATTGCGGCTGCTAAATTATGAAATAAGCGGTTTTTATACGCTTTTGATTTTAATGATTGCAGTCGCATACAGAGAGAGAGAGAGTGAGAGAGAGAGAGAGAGTGAGAGAGAGAGAGAGAGAGAGAGAGAGAGTGAGAGAGAGAGAGAGAGAAAGAGAGAGGCAGACAGAGAATGAGAATGAGTGAGCAACACACTCAGACATAGCTAAACAAGTATGGGCGCTGCAGACGGGCATTGCCGACTGCAGAATACTCATGCACTGCTGAACCTATTTTCTGTTTTGCCACGCCTCAATTGGTATAGATATACATATATAGTACTTGGGGCCAACAGCAGTTTAATAGATCACTTTCTAGTTTAGCTAGCTAGCTCTAAAACTGTAAATAAAACTGAATATACAGATGTACCAGATCTCCCACGCCCCCAATAGATATAGCTGTGTTGTGTTATCAACGCAAATAAACGTTCCCAATTTCAGCTCTCTAGAGTGCTTTCCGGGATACCTTAAAAAACATATAGTTTGCCACGCCCCTAGAAAATCCTGATAATTTATAATTGGAGGCTGTACTTTAATACATCTTCGAAATTTCAGGCCTCTCGCTTCAATAACGTCGAAAAGGTTTGCATTCATGCGGAAGGTCGAGCGGACGGTCGGTCAAGCGGACGGACGTACAGTAATGCGGGCATTTCACAAAACTAATATACTCATTTCAATTACGTGATTGAGTATAAAAAGGTTAACTAAAATAAGCACACCAAATACGAGCTCTGCTTCCGGCCCAAACATGAGTCAGGGCAGGCGGTCCGGTAGTGCCAGGCAACAGTCCGCCACCCCGAAAAGTATGCAGCAAAAAATGTTGCTCGTTTGCAGCTCAACCGAAATAGGGCTGGGGTTAAAGTTGGACAGACGGCACGCCGTATATGCGAAATCAAAAGTTGTTTATGACTCAATTTGTAGTTTCTGAACATGAATTATTGCAGCTGCGCGCCCAAACGAGACAAAAAAAGAAGTGAAATAAAAAATGTAAAAAAAAAGGAATGAAATAAATGTATTCGTATTCATATTCATATGCTGCATACATGTGTGTGTGTGTGTGTATGTGTGTGTTCGGAACAACACGAAAAATGTGCTAAAAAATTTGGCTGAAAACTAATTTTGCAAAGAGGAAATTAAATATGGCAAAGTTTGACATATGACAGATTTGTTGCAGTTGTTGCTTTTGCCTTTGTCTTGATTTTATTTATACGTCCGTCTGCTCGTCTGTCTCTCCGTCCGTCTGTCTGTATCTATGCAAGTAATTGAAACATTTGGAAGCTGCTTAGCTGACAAACAACTAGCAACTAGCAACTGGCAAATGCAAATTCTCAATTTTCAATTTTGCTGCCAACGTCAGAGAGTATTTATTTGCAGCAAAAAGCGTATTTCATTTCATTTGCTTTCAGTTTCTTCGCAGTCGCAAAACTTTCGCACTGAGCCACTTAATTTAGTCAATAAGATGTAAATGATCCCAGCGCCTCACTAATTAGAAACGCAGCCATGTCCATGGCCACTCTCAGCCTCTACTCCGCTCTCAGCTCGTTAGTTTGCCTTGTTTTCAGCATGGCAAATGCTGCGGTCCTTTAAAACTATGCATAATCCACTGTGAATATCCGTTGACAGCAACAACAACGGCGACGTCAGCTCGACACTGATGAGCTCCACAGCATTTTCTTTCATTTCCATCTTGTTGTCGTACAGAGGCGTAGCTTAAGGTAGACAATTTTCACTTTACTTTGCGTTGAGCTTGAAGAAGGATTTTTTGGTGGATAGTTTATTGATGATCGATAAATGACATCTAGAAATGTTCATAGTGAAAGTGTTCCATTTTATTATTTTAGTCTATTGGGAAAGCGAAAAACCATTTGTGATTATTTAACACAAAATATTTTTAGATGAAGCAATAATAAATTATAAATGGTAAAGTTATGGTATACTTATATATATATATATATATATATATATATATATATATATATATATATTTGATAGTCCAAGAAGATGCACTTTTAATCAGCATTCAACGAAAGCAAATTGGATAAAAAATTGTAAACAAAACTAAATTTAAATATTGTTCAATATATGTATAACATTTACAATTTATACATAGTAAAACGACTTTCCTATATATAATTGCAAAAACAAAAGAAAAGTAGTATTAAATACATATTGCTTATATATAAAATATATATGAATTCATGAATTTTAAAAAAATATAAATATTCTTAAATATTTAATGCATTTTGTGGGGGGCCAATGAGTGGCTAGAGTGAACAGCACTATGGCTATGGTGCGTTGATCGTGAGTAGCTTAAGCAGAAGAAGAAGAACGAGAGCGTAATTACTAAGTAGAAACGAAGAAGATCAAAAGCGGAGAGCAGAAAATATTTAAGCAATTGCCTAAAGCCTCCTATAATGTATATTTTTCTTATGTTAAAAAATATAAACATTTTAAAATTAAATGAAATGTAATATGATTTGTGTGCATTATAAGTATATATACAAAAATGTTTATAGTATTATAATAATAAAATATTTTAAATAAAATATTTATTCATTTGTTATTTTTTCTTATAAAATATATAACAAAAAACTCAAAAAAAATATGCCAAATTTAAGCTATTACAAATTTCTGGCCAGCAAATAAAATTATTTTGCTCCCATAGCATAATCATAGCTAAGCTCCCTGCCTCCCCGCAGCGTGCGCTACTGAGTGTTTGTGTAGTATGTATGTATGCATGTGTGCGTACACATATACACATATATATCTCGCGCCCCTCTCCGAGTGCCATATGCAGTCATGCCGTGCATGAAATGATGTGCACATTCTTCATCATCAAGTGCGCAGTTTGTACGTTTATCATTTCGACTGCGGTTACTTTTCAGCTGCTGCTGCTGCCGCTGCTGCTGCTGCCCACATCTTCATTTTGGTTTGGGTTCTTGCTTACGTGTCTTCGGTTACGGTTTCGATTTCAAGCAGCGCCACAATGACGACTCTGATGCTGTTGACACACTCGCTGACAAATAGCCAGCAGAGGGAGAGGCAAAGATAGAGAGGGAGAGCCGTACATATATCTATAAAGAGAGAGCGAGAGCGTGCATATAATTGGATAAGAAGCGCACTGGCATACAGGCTTACATTTTCGTTCGCTGTGTCGCTCCATTGGAAAATTCAATCAAATTAGCGCCAATATATGAAATTTATATATTTAAACAGCAAAAACTCCCAGCCATGGGTGCACATGCAGCTTGCTCCCTGGCTGTCTGGCTGCCTGGCTGCATAGCTACATTGCGGCATTGACATTGGCAATGTGAGAGGGGAGCATGAGCAGCAGCAGCAGCAGCAACAGCAGGAGCCGGAGCCGGAGTCGAGCCATTGCCACATGTTTCATGGCTGACTACTTATCGCTTAATCACATCAGAGCATCGACCAGTGTGTTGGGCCATAAAACATTTAGCAACATGAAATCGTTACTTTTGCCCAAACATCAAAGCCAATCAAAATGGCATTTCAATAATATCAGAGCACTACAATCGCATCAAGGCAACTGGCAGGGGGGCAGCAGCAGGAGTGGGCGGAAAACTCATACAGCCAGCAAATGTTGTAATGTGGCACGCATTGCAATGGGGGCGGGGCAGACCGTTGGCACACAAACGATTTGTTCGCAAATATCATGGGCATGAGCTCACTCCCACACAGCTGACAGACAAACCGAAAACACACACACACACACACACACACACACACACACACACACACCATTTTGGGGGTGTTGTGTGAGACTTTCGCCTTCGGAACAAATGTGTCCTTGGCCAAGCATTACAAAATGTCATATATACGTGTATGCCTGTGTGTGTGTGTGTGTGTGTGTATGTTAGTCATAAAGATATTGACATGAACATAAAGAGTGGTAAAGGAAGAAATTATCTGATTTAATATTACTTTTTTGTATGTTTATTTTTATTTGTTTTATTTTTGCCTTGCTGTTGCTTATTTTACATGCATCATTTTTTTACATGATAATATTTGTTTTTATTAAATTTAGCTGTAATCTATGCAGCCAAATGCTTGTAATGTTGCGCCTCTTTCTGCTCCCGGGCTGCCTTTTTTATTATTTTATTTTATTTTATTGTAGCTTAATTTTATTTATTATTTATATTACTTTAACTTTATTTTCTTTATTTTATTATAATTTATTTTTCTTAATTTTTTTATTTTTTTATTTTGGTTTTTATTTATTTTTTTACACTTCTTTTGCATGCATCATAACTGATAATTTGTCTGATCTTTTCTTTTACGAAATATGGCTGTAAACTAAGAATGCTGTCAAACGCTTCTACTGCTGCTCTCTACTCCTGCGCCTCTTTTTCTTTCCTCTCACGGACTGCCTTGTCGCATGTACAACTCGACTCCTCTTCTGTAATTGGTTGGCCAGAGGACGACGGCTTCGGGCATCCAACCTCGTCGGCAAGTGGGAATAGTTTGTTCGCCGAAACAGGATTTGGCTGGGATGCGTCCATATAATCTTCTTCATCGGCACATTCTGCATTGTCATCTTTTTTATCCTGAGAGGCGCACGGACACAATGCATTGACTTCTTCCTGTTCGGATGGACTTACTTCCAATGCACAATTTACAGCGTTCATTTCTATCATAATCGGCTGGGGCTCGTTGGCGCACGCCTGCTCCTCGAGTGCTCTCGCTCGGCACGCCTCACAATATGAACAGATGTCGGTCAACTGACCTTGGGATTGAGCTGGTTGACTTTGCTGGTATTGCTGCTGCTGCTGGTATTGCTGGGCCTGGGCTGACGAGCAATCACATGGACCACCCAGACCTCCCTGACCGCCTTGGCCAGATCGAGCAGACTGACCGTACTGACCTGATTGACCACCTTGACCAGCTTGAGCACAGGGCTGATTACCAGAATATTGCTGAGCTCCTTGACCACCTTGACCACCTTGACCACCAGCTTGACCACCAGCTTGACCACCAGCTTGAGCACAGTTACCCTGACCTGATCGAGGTGATTGACCCGACTGACCTCCTTGACCTTGACCACCTTGACCACCTTGACCACAGGGCTGATTACCAGAATATTGCTGAGCTCCTTGACCACCTTGACCACCTTGACCCGCTTGAGCACAGGGCTGATTACCAGAATATTGTTGAGCTCCTTGACCACCTTGACCACCTTGAGCACCTTGACCACCAGCTTGACCACAGTTACCCTGACCTGATCGAGGTGATTGACCCGACTGACCTCCTTGACCTTGACCACCTTGACCACCTTGAGCACAGGGCTGATTACCAGAATATTGCTGAGTTCCTTGACCACCTTGACCACCTTGACCACCCTGACCACCCTGACCACAGTTACCCTGACCTGATCGAGGTGATTGACTACCATATTGACCCGACTGACCTCCTTGAGCTTGACCACCTTGACCAGCTTGAGCACAGGGCTGATTACCAGAATATTGTTGAGCTCCTTGACCACCTTGACCACCTTGACCCCCTTGATCACAGTTACCCTGACCTGATCGAGGTGATTGACTACCATATTGACCCGACTGACCTCCTTGACCTTGACCAGCCTGAGCACCCTGACCAGATTGAACCGCTTGACCACATTCTGAACAGGGTGGATTAGCAGAATATTGCTGGGCAGCAGGACCAGTACGCTGTGGGTCAGCAGAATATCCCTGAAGATTACCACCATCCGGTTCGCAATTTCCACCCTGATCGTAGTTGGCTCCATTTGGTCCAGCATTGGGGCCACACGGACAACGGGCGCCGTCGGCAAACTGGCGCTGACCAGGCTCACTTGTGGCAAAACTAGCGGTATCTTGAACCATCATTGCCGCTCCGCAGCACATCTGAGACTCGTCAAATTCTACATTCTGTTCGCCACATATCTTGGCGTACGCATCGGCATCTGCTGCCGCCTTCTTTTCCAGATACGCATCGCTCGTTATGGGACAGTCCTGCAAGGCCGATGCCATATTATCGCCGTCGACGTTGCAGTCAGCGTCAGTGCCGCCATTGCCGTTGCCTGATGACAATTGGCAGCCGTACCTGACCAGCAGTTCGATCAGAACTCCATTTGTCCAGCCATAGCCGGTATGGTTCTGTCCATCTGGACTGCCAACGCCCGCACCGAATTCCTCGCAGTTGTACTGCAGGAGTAGGGGGGAAAGAAACAATAGACTGCTGCATACTCCCACATAATGATGAGCTTACCTTTTCGAACATGAAATTCGTCTTGACGTAGGCCTCGTAGTTCGAGCTGACCCAGCGCTGTACCCAACGGCTCGCCATATCGGTGGCCTCGGGCGTGCCCAGATTGTTGAGGCCATCGATCAGCATTAGCATCATGGGCGGATAGACGTTCGGATAGTCCCACAATTCGCCAGTGTTGCTCAATGTGTGCGGCACACCGCCCGGAAAACTGTCCAGCTTATTTTCCTCGATGTAGCACATTACAGACTTTGAGATCTTTTCGGTATCAGCTATGGGATAGGCGTGCATCCAGAGCGGCGAAAGATTCGTCACTGCGAAATAATCACGCTGCTTTCTATTCATTAAATCATAGTCCAGCCAAACGCCTCTCTCCTCATTCCACAGCACCGCCGTAATGGCCTTGATCAGGCCGCAGGCTATGGTCCGATATTGTTTGGCCTTGTCGGCATTGCCCGCCAGGGTAAAGAATTCGCCAAGCGTTTTACAATTGCGGAATAGAATGCAGTTCAGCTCGACGGGCACTATCCAGCCGGTCTTGATGTTGGCCATGGTGCCCACATTGTTGCCACTGGAGGAGACGAACCAGCGCGAGCTGAATGCCTGGCCGGACTCGCAGGCAGCCTTTATGTGCGAGTAGACTTCCTCCTTTTCCTCGGGACTGTTGAAGCAAGCGGCTAACGCTTCATCCTCACGATACGCCTCGGGTCGTGGTCCCGCCGACTTGTCGCGATATTGATACATGGTGCGGCCCTCGACCTGAACCGAGTGCTCCTGCAGGAAGGTCTCCATCTCCATTTCGAGAGCCGGCAGATTCTGGACGGCGTATTGCTCATCCCTGGTATGCTCCACGTAGGACTTGACCAATGGCACCAGCAGCGGAGGCTGGGAGCGTCCCCAGTAGTAGACACGATTGCTGCCGGGCACCATATTATATTGCTTCACCAGATACAACAGATTATCAATCATGCCACGCGCCGTCTGGAACATGCCGCTGAATAGCAGTCCACGCACAATCCAATAGGTGTCCCAGTAATAGAACTCAATAAACCGGCCGCTTGGCACTATGAACGGATTCGGCACATACATAAGCGAGTACATGGCCGGACTTGTCCTCACGCAGTCCTTCATGGTGCGTCCGAGCTGCTTCCAAATGCGATTCAAGTCCATGCCAAACTTCTTCAAGTCCGGGTCATTGATCTGCTCAACGAATTTCGGCTCACAGCGATAATCTGGCGGACACCAATACTCCAGCTCGGTGCCGGGCTGATCAAAGTGATTGTCTACGAAATTGGTCAGATGCTTCACCGACGACTCGTTCTTCTTGCACGAGCTAAACAGCTGGTAGTCGGCAAGGATACGCTCTGGGGAATATCGACAGGTCATGTCGACAAAGTACTTGCTATCCCTATACAAATTGGACATCTGCACCGCTCGCAGCAGTGGTCCACCACAATAGAGGGCACTGCACATATATATATACATACATTTTTTATATATCTTCTTTTCCTCATGGACCGCAGTTAGCAGATCCTCAATTGGTACTCACCCATTGGCACCGGCGACGTGCGTTTGCCCACATTCATTGCATTTGCGAGCACACGGCATTTTGAGAAATTAATTTTGTGTGTGTGGAGCCTGCGAAGCGAAATGACAAACTGTTTAACCCTACTAAGGCAAGTTAAATAACAATACTAATGTTTTGATATATATTGCAAAGACTTGTAGGCTTGCTAGAGTCCAAACGGTCGCTCGGATCTTCTATAAATCAAAAGTCAGGCATAACATCCATTATATTGACCATTAAAACAAATTTGTCGACATTTGCCATTAAGAGTCAACAATGCTCCCCGCCATAAATCAGCGTAAATAGACAGGAAGCGCCTTAAAATCTGCTACACAAATGTGCCCCAGTCCCCTGCCTGCTGCTTCTGCCTCCTTCCTCCAGCCTCCTGCCTCCTGCTCTATACGCATTTATTCGAAATTACCATAAATGTTTTGGTTCACAAAACCATCGTCCAGCCAGCGGGCTCGGCCTCACCTCCCCCCGGGCGCTAAAGGCGTTTGCCTAAAAGCTATTGGCCTCTTGTCCATTTGTAATTTCCAGACAATTTATCAAACATGCCGACTGCCAAGCGAAAGGCAAAAGGCAAGAAAAGACAGAAACGAACGCAAAAATAGAGGGGAAAACACACAGAATTGAAATGGCGCAGAAAATGCGCTTCAAGTGGCCTCAGCGTCTCAGAGTCCAGAGAAAACGAGAGGAAAACTCGGTTTCAGATGCCATGGCAAGAAATCGAAGACCAATGGACAATTGAAATCAGACGCGCTCCACTTCATAAATTTCCCCCAAATGCAACGATTCTCGAAGGTAGCCCCACCTTCGCCCAGCAAAAACTTTCACTCGCCCAGCACCACCGCCCACCGCCCACCGCCCACCGCCCACACAGCCAAAGAGCATTCAAATTAGGCATGTCCGGTATTCGAGTTGTCTGCAAAGTTTCTTAGCAAAATAAAAATTCAATTTGATTTTCACGTTCTCCTCCTATTTTTCTTTTTTGCGACTTTAACATTCGAGGCTGGTGTTTGCCTGAGATAAGGCTCAAAGGCTCGTCGGCTGTGTCGGCCATTTGCCCGATGCCAATAAAATGCAGTGTATAATTAATGCACAGGCTTCAAAAGTGAGCAATGCAAGCAGCTCATTTGCACACGCACATGCACTGAGAGAAATGCAATGTTAAGTAGGGAAGGTGAGTACAAAAGTCTTTAATAAATTCTAACTATAATTATAATTAATGCACAGGCTTCTAAAGTGAGCAATGCAAGCAGCTCATCACACTGAGAGAAAGAAGTTATTGAAGTCTTAGATATAATTTACATTATCGTAAGAAGGCGGCAGAGCAAATCGAGCCCTTAGATTAACGACGAGGCTTGGCTTTGAAGCCTTGGCATATTGTTACACACGTGCTAGAGGCGATAAACATGGCACTATCGTCCACTAACGATGGCTATCGAAAGCTATCTCCTATCGCTGGTGCCCACTATCGATAGTTTACCATCTCTAATACAGACAGTGCAACAACTGTTAGCTGCAACAGCGGACTAAAGTTGGTTAAGGTTCGAGTGCATAGCATATTTTATTGTTTTATTCATTTTACTTTTTTTTTATTTGACAAATTTATTTCGGGTAACGTAAATTTAAAACACACGTAATTTATCTATTTATTTATTTTTGCTTATTAATGACATGAAAACTCAGACAACAAGAGAAACAGTTGAAAAATAATTAAAATTAAATTAAATAAAGCCTTTCACACTGAAAGAATGATTAGCAAGTTAATGGGGAAAAGAAATGAATGCATAGATCGTAGGAACACTTTGATTATATTTATTATATATATATTTTTATCTTTTAATATGATAAATGAAATATATGCTCGAAGCCATCACAGAATTTCTGGCTAATATAGAAATGATAGATTTAATATAATTATATAATAATATATAATATATAATTTCTACAGGAAATATTCGTTCAGTTAGATTTAATTTTTATTTATAGAAATAAAAATACTCATAAAATGATGCGTCAGATTAACAATTAGCAATTATATGAAACAGTTCAAAGCTTCAACTTCAGCTTAAATAATTAACTTAATTATACTTGAAGTTTTCTCTAGTATTTTTTCCAGTGTAACCATTCAGTGGACTGCATGTTGACACTTGGCGCGAGGCATTGATCAACTTAACGAGCCGCAACAGCAGCGGCAGCAGCAGTAGGAGAAGCAGCAGCAGCAGCTGCAGCAGGAGAAGCAGCAGCAGTGAGTCAGAGCCGGAGTCAGTCAGCGACTGCAGCTAATTGAGTATTCTACTTTTAAGTGGCGCCTCGCAACTGCAGCAGTCAGTTGCAAGCGACACACTTCAGCTGCGTGTTGCTTGTGGCTGTTGCAGCCACTCTTACATGTGTGTGTGTGTGTGTGTGTGTGTGTGTGTTTGTGGTCACTTGGGCAACGAAACCGCATGGATTAATCAATAAGTTGCCATAAATTAATTAAAAAATTAACAAAAAAAAAGAATTAATGTGAGGCGAGCGCATCTCGAGGTGAGCTGCTCGACTCAGCGACTCGCATGCGTCCCTATTGGCCGTAAGCAAGAGCTATCAATCAAAAAACTGCAGCTGCCTTAGGGTCTGAATCTCGGAGTGAATCACGTAACGCCTTGCCAGGGCGCATGATAAATTGTCAACACGCTGACGTTTGTCTGCAGCGATTTAAAAACTACTTAAAATGTAAATGTTGTTTCGCAGTTGTGCGTTGTTGTTGTTTGGGTGGGTGGTTGGGTGGCTGGGCGGTTGGCTGGCTCGCTGGGCTGTTTGGCTTTTATGCACACGTCGCAGCGCAGACTGCGAAAAATCATGTTGTTGACTTTGAAAAAAATATGTGTACAAAAAATGCGCTATTGTAAATAACGGCACATAAACACGCAGACCGACTGCCTGACACTGAGACTTCCAGCTGACTGACTGACCGACTGACAGACGGACAGATGGACGAACTGCGAGACTGGCTGACTGACTGAGAGACTGATGACAGGGCATTGTCAGCAGTCAGCAGTATGGCAGCAACAATCGACACACACACACACACGTACGTAGTCTGCTGTGAACTACTATGCGTGTGTGTGTGTGTTTATGCGTGTATTTGTGCTTCATCTTTTTTTGTTGTTAACAAATACATTACATTTGAAGTGTTAAGCTTGCACTTGGCATTCACTCAGTTTGCTGTTTGTCTCAGCACTTGGCAGGAGTCACCTGTCATGTGTGCATCTATATATCTCTATATATGCATATAAGTGTGTTTTAAGCAGACTTTGATATCCACTTGTCAGCTACACTATAGTTAATGACATTTTAAGCTACACAAGGCAAATCCCAAGAATAGCTCAAGTATATAAAAAGCTTATGCAAATAGAAGAAAACTTGAGCAAAGATAAATACATCCATCTCTATATGTATATCTCTATAATAGGACTAATAAAGTTGAGCCTGAGTCAGATTAATATAATGTAGAAGCACCCACATATTATATAGACTAGCATAGTATAAAGCATAACTCTTATGCTTGGGGAACTTAAATTTGTCATATAAAGAGGATTTGTTTTTTTTTTTTATTATTATTTTATTAATATTATTTTTGTGTATGTACATATATACATTTTTGTAAATTTGATCAATACCTAAAATCATGAAAATTAAACTTATACATTAAAAAAAAAATAATAATAAAATAAAATGAATAATTTTCTAAGAAAAAAAAAATAAATAAAATTAAATATTTTTTATATAACGAATTATTTATTCAAACAAAAACTTAAGTATTCTATAACTTTAATATATATATCACTTGGTTAGGCTTGATTTGTTATTGTTTTTCTGTAAGGGGTTCTGGATAATAGTAGAACTATTTACGGATTTTTTCTCGGACTTTGTTTTTCATTTATCTATTTATTTATACCGCAAAAGGGATGCTTGGACGGGATGTCTGACCGATATCATGTCCATGGGCAAGTTAATTATTTCATAAACTGAACGAGTCGGCGTCTGTAGCAAGTTGGAGCTAATCGCCCAAAGTTACACACACAAATTGCACAGGGCCTGGGCTGGTGGTTTAGTGAGCTATAAATTCGGCTGTCAAAATACTTGACAATTGATTAATTGAAATTGACTTTGAAAGTTGGACGATAAGCAGCCGGCGCACATACTCGATTGCCAAGGGAAGTGGCCTGTCAATCAGTCTGAAACCAAATTGGCACACGCACACAGACGCACACACATACACACACAGGCACATGCAGCACACACGCATTGTGCGGTCATTTGTTGATGAGCTAAACTTTGACCAAGACGACGCCGAGTTTCATCAAACAAAGAGAGGGAGTGAGTGAGCGAGAGACAAGAGAGATTAGAGGTCGGGGCACAGACGTCGGAATTAGCCGAGAGACTAGTTAAACAGAGAAGTTTCGCCCAACGAGATATAGACAGAGGCAATCGGCAAATGTATCTGATGTTCTTGTTGTTGCTCTTGCTCATATCAAGTTGACAACTTAAATTGTTAGTTCTGGCCCGATAAGCGACTGGCTAAGGGTTGCCTTGCCCCCATCGACCTCGACGTCGACGTCGCCATTGCCCTTGCCCTTGCCCTGCTGCAGGGGCGTGTATAACATTTTTATTTATTTCACTATTTTTTATGTGATCCGCAACGGGGCTTGGACACGCGCCACATGCCAAGCGACAAACAAATAAATAAAAATCCAGTTTTCGGCTGCAACCAGAGCCGAGTCGAGTCGAGTCGAGTTGAGTCGGAACTGAGCTGAGCCCGGTCGGACTTGTGGGGGTCAGCGTGTGTTGTGGAGCGTGTGTTTTACAAGTCTATTAACTTGAAGCGCTTATCTAATGCTGACAGCAAGTTTTTCACTTTGCCAAAGTTTTTCTAGCCACCCACACACACACACACACGGACGCAACTTCCGCTGCTGCTGCGTTTCCGCTGCGGGTGGGCGTTGCTGGCATTAACTTTGCCAACAGGCAACTGGCAACTGGCAACAGTTCAAATGCTGTTGCAAATGCCGCACATGTCAATCATTTGTTTAGCCATTTTTCTTGGCGAAAATGTTGCATAATTTATGGCAGCTCATTTCGCCTTTAATTTGGCCGGCAAAAGTTTGGGGCTTTAAAGCGTTAACTGATCGAAGTGAAGGCGAAAGTGCTGAAGCCAACTGTTAACTTTCACACTTGGTCGCCCGTTGGCCACAGATAAGAATTTTCTGATTTGTTGGCAACAGATAACGGCACAGCTCCAAGGATACAACTTGTTGGCCGAATGGTCAAGCGAACTTGCAGCAGCTAAAGAGCAGAGTAGACAGTGAGCCAGAGAGAGAGAGAGAGAGAGAGAGATACATAGAGTTAGATAGAGTTTTCAGTTCATTAAACACGAAACTACCAGCACAACAAGTTGGCCAATGTTTGTGCTAAATAATATTTATGCGCCGGCTAAATGTTTGCCAGCAAAGCTGAGCAACCGAGCTGCGAAAATTCTTGAGCCCTGCCACACGACACTTTTCAATGAACGTTGCGCATTATTGTTATTAGTTTTCAGGTTGGCCATCGTAAAAACTTTCAACAGTCGAGTGGAGTCGAGCTGAGCTAGTTGCAGTGCTTACACTGTTGCCTAACAAGGAACAGGAACCAGCCAACATCCTTAGCTTGTTGTTGCTTTGCTGATGCTATCTGCGAGCATTGTTGCTGCTGCTGGTGCTGTTGCAGCAACATGTTGTTGATGATAATGCCGTCGTTTGACTATGTTGCCATTGTTGTGAGCTGCAGCGACAGCATTGGGGGCATCAACAATAACGTCAGCTTAACTAAATGAAGGTCCAAGTGTCATGGATGCCGCTCAAACTTTGACACGACGACGGGCTGCCTGCCACTCCCTCTGCCTTTGCCATTGCCATTGCCGGCACGAGGGCGACTCAGGTCTGGCTCTGGGTCTAGGTCTCTTCTTCGTGTGTGTGTGTGCGTGTTGGTGCCTTGTTGTGATTGCAAGTAAGCAAGCAACTTTTATGTCAATCTCTAGTTGTAAAACTTACTTATAAAACTTAACTCTTGGCAATAATCGCATGCCAACAGTTAACAACTGCCAAGCTCGTACTTAGAATGCAATCTAAACAGGCATATGTTGCCATACCTTTAGTAAACTCGAATTGATTGCAAATTCTTATGCCTTACGCCTTTGAGACTGAACAATGTAGTTAGAATTCTTGGGGCAGTCGTCAAATAGAAATTTCCTAAATTGTCTTGAAGGGCAATACAGATTCTCGTTTATATTATTTTAATTGATTACAATAATTATTTCTTCATAATGGTTCTTATTTTGTTTCATTATTTGGCTTATACATATGTACATAGATCGCAAGTAAATGTCGACGCTTTCTCGATGTCTACAAAGAAGTTTCTATTACTTACACTCTGAGAAAAAACTCAGAGAGCGATCGTTGGCCTCGGTTCTTTAACGAGTTGCTTCGGGACCCGACAGAAACCTTTACTCTCTGAGTTTTATGAAGCAAAAGGTCTTTTGTGTATGTATTGGTATGCATTTGAGAGTAGCTTACTGACTCTCGTTGAGCGATCGTCAAACGTATCGTTCGATGATACGATGTTCGTTAAACGAATACAGATCAGGGCGCTCAGCCGAAAAGAACCGAAGACTCCTGCTCAGAGAGGAAGAGAGAGAGAGAGAGAGAGAGAGAGAGAGAGAGAGAGAGAGAGAGAGAGAGAGAGAGAGAGAGAGAGAGAGGGAGAGAGAGAGAGAAATTTTTGTGTTAATTGTGATTTAGTGCCAATAAAATATTTAAAAAATAATAAGTTATATGAGCTATAAATATATATTATTGCATTTATGTATTTCACTAAATATGTTCTAGTAAAATTATAAGTATGTTTATAAATAAATTAAATATTGCATTTCTGCAAATATGTATGGCAACAATCACAATTTAAGCAGAATTAATGAAAATCAATTATTAACAGCTAAAAATGTTGAATGCTTTTCATAAGCAAATATTGTTTTGTGGAATATAATAATGAATTGTAATTTAAATAAATTGATGTAAAAAATTGATTCTTTTTGCTATTTATTTATTGCAAAAGTATAATTTATAAAAAGAGGCAATAAAAATAAAAAATATTTAACCAAATAATGAATTATTGATAAGAAAATTAAAAAGAAAAATATATATATATATATATAATATGAAATATGACTGTTTATTCCGTTTAATTGTAAATGATATTTTTCTGTAAGAACGAGCTGCTCACACAAATTTCACATTTGATGTCACATCATTTCTTGGCTATCAAATTTCAAATTTCCCTTAAATAAATCCCATTTAGTCTTAATTATTTTCCACATGCCAACTTCAGCCAATATATATGCATTTTTCCCCAGAATTCTGTTTGATGTCTGTATTTAAACTCATTAGAAGCTAAAAAAAAATTGCTTTTGTTGCAACAGCAAATTGCAGCTGCAGCAAATGCTGGTTGCACTCAACGTATTTTGTATATATTTGATTGTTTTGGCTTTCTTTTCAGCTTTGTTTTTAGCAATTTAAAAGCTATTTTATGGTCATGCAAAGGGGCGTGGCGCGTTGAGTTCATTTCCATGTGCAAAATGCTGCGCATTTTTGTGTGTCATTTACGGCGGCAACAATTGCAACAACAGCAGGAGCAGGAGCAGCAATGGTGACTTATTAACGCTCCATGGAAGCATTGAAATTGACCGCAGTAACAGTGACGCCGACAGCGACAGCGACAGCGGCAGCGGCAGCGACGTCGACGTCGACGTTGACGTTGACGACGACAAACGGAAGCGGAAACGGCAAATAAACGCACGGGCGCTTACGTGAGTGGCTCTGCTGTGCTTTGGCTGTGCTTCAGCTCGACTCCTCTCCTCAGCGTTTGTTTGCATGCAACATGCGTGGCGGTCGGAGCGGGGCAGAGCGGCAACCGGCATTTATCTGGCGCTGCCAGACCAGCCACGCCTCGCCGCCGCACGCTGCAGCCATAACATTGCGGTCGGCTGTTGCATGTTTGTGTGGCGCGCTCGAGACCCCCATTCATACTTTTCTTCTCAGCAGTTTTTTTTCGTGTGTGTGTGTATGTGTGTCGACACGATGCGGCGCCATCGGTTGCATGCACGGCAAGGATTTCTCTGCTTAATTTGTGGTTTTCCAACCAAACAGCCGCCAACGACAACGAGAGCCAGTACATAAGCCGCCAGCCAACTGGCCAACTGGTCAACAGCAGCAACAGCAGCAGGAGCAGTAACAGCAACAGCAGCAACAGCAGCAGCAGCAGCAATTGCAATTCAGGTTGCAGTTGCACGAATATTCTGGGAAACTCTTAAATATGATTATAGCATATGGCCGTGCGCAGGTGTGTCGTGTGTGTGACTGCAACATGATTTGAGGCGCTGCATTAACTGCAACAGCTATCTCAGTCGGGCAGTCGAATTATATTGCCACCAACTTGATTTAATTGTCGCACATTATATGTGCTGCATACCCATGCACTTGCCGCGGGCGCCCACACAATTGCCCCGCCCTCCCCCTAACACAATTACATAGAAAAATGCGCCCGCAGCGGAAATGGCAGCAATGCAAACGACGGGCTCAACAGGAGCAGCAACAACTGGCAATAACAATTGCTGGGTAATGCAACTGCAAATAATAACAAACTACGTGGCAGTGTCCCATGCCCCACACACACACACACGCACACACACAGGGAATGCAATGCGCCATTTGCAATTGTAGTTTATTTAATACATACCACAATTAGTGTACATTGAGCACGCGAGCACAGGAGCCAGCATGATGGCACACAGTTGCCATGTTGCCACACAATTTGAGGCACGGCAATAGCTGCTGCCACCGAGGTGATGCCATTAAGCGGATATGCATTTCTATTGGCCATTTGTGAAGTTGAGCTGATCTATGAACTCAATGCATTTAGACTGAATTAACTACTTAATATTTGCAGGGTATGGCTCCAGTCTCTATGGATGATTAGGACTTTCAATATTTCAATGAATTTAAGCTGAATCGATTGCCTAATACTTGCGGGGTATGCTCGAATCGAGCAGTGCCTGGATGGGGCTGTCTGCTTTTTACTCTCTCTCTGTTGATTATCAGCTGGAATTTTCACTTGGGCACTTTCAGCATTGCTTGATATTAGAGTAAGGCATCAGAAATCAACGCTAGACTTCTAGAGAAGTGCCTGACTAGAAAATAACCTAAACAAATGCTGAGTATCGACATATACCATATGCATGCTGAAAGAATAAAGTACAATACCGATCGATGCTGTTTGTTGTGGGAGCTTTCAGTTGGGGATAGATAGAGGGCACTGTCAATAGTATTACTCCGTTGTAGATTGAGAGTTTATCCGAGAACTAAATTACTTAAGAGTCTATATAATAAATATGGCAGATCAAGCTCTTACAATGCGTGGAATGCACACAAATATCTATTGAATAATAGAGTTTTTAATCGATTTAATGGAAAGTAGAACAGCTAACGAGCACAGCGTGATGAATTCCAAATCTCTAGCTCTGATAGGTAATGGATATATTATTGATTGACTCGGCTGGTAATACTAATCAAATATGTGTATGCTTGAAGGGGTCTAAATATGTCTAGATATGTAAAACACATAATTCGATTTAACTACACTAAAATTACGTACGTGGGTACATACATATACATATGTATAAAGGTATGTATATACCTTGAATTTCAATGACTAACTAAATGACTATATTTAAACCTAAAGGTGAACTCTGATCTATTTCAACAGCAACATATCAAATAACAAATGCTAAATGTCCTTTTATTCGGAATTCCTTAAATGCCATCAATTAAAAGCTAATTACTCAATTCAATCTAAACCCATTTTCGGTTTTTTCTTCTTCTTCTGCTTCCTTTTTGTTTGACCTCGCGACATTTTAATTGATTTTGAAGTGTCGATGCGACACGCAAACCAATCAAAGTATTCGGCAGCTTATCAAGCATTGACAATTTCACATTTATTCATTTACAATAGCCAGTGTACAGTTTGAATTGACTAAAACGGCAATCTGGGCAGTTGAAATTGAGAAATTTACGTCTAATTATAGTAAACCTAAAGAAAGTTATTATATTTGGTACTAAACATGGTAAATGTAAAATAAGTTTAATTATAGTTAATATAAAGCAAGTTGGGTATTTAATTCCAGGAGTAAACAGAATGGAAGCTTCACTGTACTTTTTGTCACAAGAGCGTACACATGCAATATAGTATAATATATGTTCATAGATCGCATTCAATAAATAAAAGCGTTAAAGTAATCAATAATAAAAGCACTTTTTATGTTCAATAATACTTCTTCGTTTTTTTTTTTTTTTTTTTTTTGCTGTTGTATTTTTTGTTCTCAACTAAATGCCAATTAAAATTCGTAATTATTTTTTAATGGCATTTTGTGGTCAATATCCCTTTGACGACTTCAATGCCCGCATATGATGTACGCATTTACGACTGTGTGTGTGTGTGTGTGTGTGCATTGCCCACATGCACATGGACATGGCCGACGACGTTGACCAAATGGCCAATGGTCATATCAATATCAATTCCAATGTCCATGACTTGTCAAACTGGCGTCCCCGAGTGTCAGCAGCCCAGCCGAATGGGGGCCAAATTGCAAGCAATTGCACAACAACAACAACAACAACAGCAACAGCAACAACTGCTACTACTACAACAATCCTTCGAACACGTGTAAGTACAAGAAAACGCAATAAGAAGCATTGTCGGAGGCCCTCGAGGCACTTGCTCAATGAAATTCAAGCAATCATCGGCGACGTCAACATTTTCGTTGAGAACATGCCGCAAGTGACAATCATTTATATTTAATAAACAACTAAACGCATGCAGCACACAACGACACAAAGCAGCAGGAGGCGTGGCAGAGCTAGAGCCTCCTGGACCCACCGCCTCCTCTCGCCCGTAACCCATTTCTGATGATGACTGCTTTGTGTGCTGTGGAAACGCCCCCGCGGCTAAAACGAGGACGACGAGGACGATGACGACGCTGGCGCTGACGATGACGACAGGTCCGAGACAATGGCCATCGTCTCGGTCGTGAAACGGTTTATCATGCAGTTTGTGTTGTTGTAAATCGAATCGCCTGAATAATGCAGCAGGTACACGCAGCAACGGGTGGGCGAGGGGTCGGACGGGCGCTGGAAGGAGGCGTGCAGCAGTGGCAAAATGATCAGCGCCCCATAGAAAGCAAATAAATAAGCAAGCAAGCAGGAGAAAATTGCATACAACATGAGTGAACGGCTGCCAGATACCCTGTGAAAATCGCTGAAGTAGAGTGTTGCAAAGGAATTCTAGCTAAATTCGAAAACCACTTCAAATAAAATGTAACGAAAATTTGTTGACTTTTATGGAAACTCCCTGAATTCTTAAATTGATTTTTTTATTTATTAAAAAATAATTTAAATTAAAAAATTTAAATATAATAAAATTGAAATGATTTACATAATTAAATATAAATAATAATCTGAATTTAGAACTATTTGCCAATTCATTTATATCATATACATTTCTTTATATATTACCCAATTTTATACTCTTCTATATCTCGCACATAACGTTGGTCATTCCAACCTAATTCACATACAGGGTATCTTTCTGTATGTAAGAAAAGTGAAATAAAGGACTAGAATGTGCAGAAGGACACTGTTTCGCTTTGGGCGGCATTCAAATTGAATATTGAAAACTGCCAAACGCTTGAATTATGCATTAATGATGTGTCTCGCTCCGCTAAGGCGGGGGCGTGGCAGGTGCCAGCTGAAGGGTTCATGCAGCAGAAAGGACAACGAAAGAAAGAATAGAAAACGCAAAGACAATGGCAATGCGTCGCCGTCCTCTGCCCACCCACCCAACCGCTGAACCACTAGCCACTGGGCAGTGGCTGGCATCGACTGCTTATTAATTTTTTATGCGTCTGCTATTTTTATGGTTGACATGAAAGCTCTTTGCCCCGAGCTCATTTCTTTTTTAGTGTTTTGTGTACATTTTGAGTACTGCGGATAATAGATGGAAATTTGTTTGGCATTGAGCACTGCATTTGCGGTCAGTTTCCATTCTTATTTATTTTCCAATTACAGTTTCAGCATATTTTAAGAGATTGAGTTCTTTTCTGTGCAGAAGAGCGCGCTCATACACACACACACACACACACACACACATGTGTATGCATGCACGAATGTGCTTGTATTAGTAAAGAGAAGTTATCAAACATAATTTAAGCATTTACTACACTTCAAATGAATCGAACCGAAGTACATGAATTTTATTAACACTGCACATTGCCACACATGTTGTTTGAACTGTTGCAGTTAAAAGTGAACAATTAATATAAATAAATCAAATTCAAAATTGTAAGCCGCAGCTAGATATGCTAAACAGTGCAGCTGTGTCACGAGCGTGAGCTTGTTAACTATCGCAATGTATATATGTTCATGCTGCAGACAATTCCAGTAGTAGTTAATCATTGCTAAATATTAATCAGCTGAACATAATTGGGTATAAAAAGAAATAAATTTAATTTTTAATATAAATAAGTACCCCTTCAAGCAATTCATTCCATTATTCAAGTGTCAATTGACGGCCATCTCTAATTGACGATAAGTGTGTACATCATTAGCATTACTAATTAATCGACATATTGGCAATGCATATTAATTACTATCGAATTCTATCGAAATGTCAGCGTTCGATCAATTGCTCAATATATACACATGTACGTTAAATGTGCTCAATAAGAGTTTAATGCAATTACGTACACACACACATGCATATGCCTGCATGCATAGACTTATTCAAGTACATCGGTGTGCAACTAAACGAGAGAGAACGTCGAAATCAGTTGACAAAAGACGTTAATTACCGGCATTAGCACACAAAGCCCCTGGCCAGCTTATCGGCTCCATAAATTGGGAGCCGACCAAAAATTGTCATGGAAAATATGTGTGCATGCGTGTGTATGACCGCGTAAAACTCATTACATGCCGCATGCCCCGCCCCACACCTACGCAGACACACACAGACGCAGAATCCCCTCTGGTGACCACAAACATGCTGTAATGCGGGGTCTCTCTATCAACGTGGCCAACAATCGGGCACTGTGCGGGCATTTTGTGCTCGCAGAGAGCCAGAGCACAGGTTGGATGGATGGCTTTAAACAATTTGGCTGAAACCAAAAATGCCAAAGCGCTAATCTGTCAGGAGAAAGGGCCCGGCCACTTAAGGAACTGAGCTGAAGTCGCGCCCGGATGAGCTAAAATATCATAATAATGCGAGATGATGAGCAACAGAAGTGTGTGATGCAACAATAACGCACCACAAGAGCTTCTCATATCCTTTCAAATGGCAAAAATTTGTTGGCGCTTGACGGGCGGCTTCGCTTGACAGCGATGCGAACTCAAAGTCGGTGTCGGTGTCTGAGTCGGAGTAGGAGTCGGGCATCGGGAGTCGGGGGAACAGGAGAAGACGTCATTTGACGTTGTCTATGCCACCCGCACTAGAGAGACGACGACGACGACGCGCCTTATCAACTATGCAAGGCTTTGTCTAAATGATTGTCTGTCTCGCTCTAGCTCTATTCCCCCTCTCGCTCTCTCTCTCTCTAGCCCTGCCTTGGCTGCAACCTGTTTTTGGCTGGTGCCTTTTGTTGCGCTTAATGAATTTTACGTACATTTTACGAGCGCTGATTTCCGCCAGAGAGCAACACCCACTGCCCCCAACCACCCCAGCGACCCCATCCCAAGCTACGCCCCAGCTATTAATCTACACTTTAGCGCAAAGTACCAAGGCACAACCCTCCCTCAGTAGTTGTGTGCGTGTGTGTGTGTGCTTATAATGACAAGTTCAACAACAACTTAGCATTGTCTTCGTTGAACGTGACGCCCTGACATTTGTTTGCTCAAGTTATGCAAATATTTTTACAGTCAAGAAGTTTTTGTTTAATTGCATATTTTGACTCGAATTACGCGTGTCATAAAGCAGGGATATGAAGCTTACTGCGTTTGGGGTTGCTGACAATTAACCTGCTGCTGCTGCTGATGATGATGGACGGACAGAATTAGTTGTCTGCCTACTTTGCTATATATAAAATTTGCCACTTAAATAATGTTGATTTTGAAAAGCTGAGAGTCTGGCGCCAATGTGTACTTTATTCTATTTTAAGCCATAAGGTGACACTGTACAACAATCGTAGCTGAAGCTTATCGATATATTTGCATGGTATGAACATTTACAGTATGCTGACTGCAGTTAACAGTAGCATTTTAAGTGAATTACAGTATAATGTCTAACATTTACTCGACCATAGATTTCGAATTGCAAGAGCGCGGGAAATTCAAATATTTCTAGTAGCTTTTGACATCTCAGAATTCGAAATAAAAACTATACTAGATAATCACTCATTCGCCAGCTAACTGTCGCTGTAAACATAGCAATAGTTTGGGTCCATTGTTTGTGCTAATTGACGATAGTATCGCGACTCTAAAGGCAATAATAAGACTTATCTCGATTAAGAACTAGATGTATCGATACTATATAAGCAATTGTACTTAGGCTAGACGAAAGCGGTTCAAAATGAGCTCCAAGCTATGTCCTCGTAAATCTGGCGAACACATTGTGAAATATGCCAAATATATAAAAGTGCTGCCCGACGGTATTGAACGTCTTGTCAAGGAGATTGTTGACGGCGTGATTAGTAAGTCAACAGCTAAAATCTGTGCCATGTGCTCTTAAAAAAACAAACATTTCAGCGAAACGCATCGATGTCGCCAATTTCTCCCAGCATGAGCTGCATCCCAAGGCCAGCGACGTGCACGCTGCCAATTGGATTTTCCTTGTGGACACGCTGAACTTTTGCTTCTGGACGCCACGTGAGTAGTGTGTAAAAGCATATAAATTTCAATATAAAACATATAAATTGAATATGTAGAAAACTATACCAAGTACAAGGTGAAAGGCTATACAGGCTATTTTGCATTGTGTGCGGCCGTTAATCGAGCCATGGAAGAGGGCTTGGACATAACGAACCCAGAGTTCTACTCCAATCTAGATCGGCAAACGATGTTGTCTATATTCCGGTCAGACGATGAAACCACAAAGATTCCACTGCTTGACCAGCGTTTGCTCTGCCTGCATCAGGTGGGCAAACGCCTGCTGACCAATTGGCAGGGACGCTTTGAGAACGTGGTCAAGGCGGCCAACCACTCGGCCGTTGCTCTACTAAAGCTGATTGTGGATGAGTTTCCCTGTTTCCGCGACGAGGCGATCTTTGCTGGCAAACGTGTGGCCCTATGGAAACGCGCCCAGATCCTCGTCGGCGATCTATGGTCCTGCTATCGTGGACAGGGCCTCGGCCAGTTTGACGATATCGACATGGTAACCATGTTTGCGGACTATCGCGTACCACAGGTTCTGGTGCACTTCGGCAGTCTGCAGTACTCGCCCGAGCTGCTCGAGGTGCTGCAGAAGGACACCATCCTGGAAAACGGCGACGCCATGGAAGTGGAGATACGTGGCGCCTCAATCTACATTATAGAGCAGGTCAAGGATGCTGTGCTGGCGGAGCTGCGCGAACATCATCCCACAGTGGACACACGCAACGTCAACTCCATTCTCATCGATCAATATCTGTGGGACTACCGGCGCGCCCACGCCGCCGAGCTGGAGCACATTCCATTCCACAAGGTGTTCAGCATCTACTACTGAAACGAGATTAGGTTAAGCTTTTGATTGTAAGATCCCGTTTGTATCAATCATCACTCCTTCATGCTTCCGTTGCGGTTCATCGACAATGCGCGCGGGTCAAGAGCACAATAAAGAAATAATCGACACTTGAATGAGATAGCTGCATCGAGTGGAGCCAAGTGACAGAGACGCATCCAAAGGGTTGCCCAGACTAATTCAGATTCAGACTAAGGCAGACCCTGACATTATAGTCTGTCTGTCTGTCTCTTTGTCGGCAAGCAGCCTGGCCTTTCAACACGCTAACTCTGCTGACATATTTTCATTCCAAACAAGCAGCTGGCTTTGTCTATTCGGATGCCATGCGAATTGATAAGCGGCATTTAGTTTGGTTTGACTAAAATGCGGTCAGAAGTTTAGTGTTACCCACGTTTTTTCTGTTTTTCTGTTTTTCTGTTTTTGTTTTATTGCCTGGTTTGCTGGGGGTGTAAAAACCGACGTCGCTGGCGGCGCTGCGGCACAGTTGATGTCGGCTCTTTGGCTCGAGCGGTTGTCGCGGTCTTCGCTCTTCGCCCACGGCACAGATTTAAGGTTTCCTCCCAGAAAGAAAGTGAGTGAGTGAGTGAGTGAGAGTGGAGCTGTCTGAAATATGCAAATACTAAGAGACGAGCTGATAAGATAAAAGCTGGGGGCGAGTGATAAGCGGGGATTAGTGTGGATGCTGCACCGCACCACAGCGAAAAGCCCAAATACAAATTGTGAGCGAGCATTGAACTCGCCGTGTGAAGTCAATTGAGTGCGGAAGCAATGCCAGCAGAAGAGCAGGACGGCCTCTGCCTAGAGTGGAAGCAGCTCAACTACTATGTGCCCGCCCAGGAGCAGAGCAACTACAGCTTCTGGAACGAGTGTCGCAAGCAGCAGGAGCTGCGCATACTGCATGACGGTAAGCAATCCATGGGTCTTGCCGAATCCAAATAACTGTGGCCATTGGCCTCCCCTCGTGCAGTCAGCGGTCACCTGAAAACGGGCGACCTCATCGCCATTCTGGGCGGCTCGGGGGCGGGCAAAACCACATTGCTGGCAGCGATTTCGCAACGGCTGCGTGGTAACCTAACCGGAGATGTGGTTTTGAACGGCATGGCCATGGAGCGGCATCAGATGACACGCATCTCCAGTTTTCTGCCACAGTTTGAGATCAATGTCAAAACCTTTACGGCGTACGAGCATCTGTATTTCATGGTAGGTCCTTGCTAAGCCACCCAAGCCCAGTCCACAGTCAGCCTAATCTCGCCCCATCCTCCAGTCCCACTTCAAGATGCATCGACGCACGACCAAGGCGGAGAAGCGTCAGCGTGTCTCCGACCTCCTGCTGGCCGTGGGTCTGCGGGATGCGGCGCACACGCGCATCCAGCAGCTGTCGGGGGGTGAGCGCAAGCGCCTGAGCCTGGCCGAGGAGCTCATCACAGATCCCATCTTTCTCTTCTGCGACGAGCCAACCACCGGCCTGGACAGCTTCAGTGCCTACTCAGTGATCAAGACGCTGCGCCATCTGTGCACCAGGCGGCGCATAGCAAAGCACTCGCTGACCCAGGTCTATGGTGAGGACTCCTTCTCCACGCCCAGTGACGAGAGCACCAGCAGCAACTCCATCGAAATGGAAGTCGTGGACAAGTCGCACGAGAGCCTGCTCCAAGCCATGAAGGAGCTGCCCACGCTCAGCGTGCTCAACAACAGTCCCAACGGCACGCACAAGAAGGCCGCCATCTGTTCCATCCACCAGCCCACCTCCGACATCTTCGAGCTCTTCACGCACATCATCCTCATGGACGGGGGTCGCATCATCTACCAGGGGCGCACCGAGAAGGCGGCCAAGTTCTTCACAGAGTGAGTGTCAAGCACGTGCAGCCCAGCTCCCAGCCGGGAGTCTCACGATCTCAGCTGTGATGCTGGGCTCTCTATTTGCGCACACATTGTAGGCTCTTTATGGCACGATCTCTCGATCTCTATCTTATTTAGATAGGGGAGCATGAGTGTTTCCTTCACGTTTTTATCTCTCGTCAAATGTTAATAAAAAACACGGAAATTACATTATTTAATGGGCCTCTCTCTAAAGGGAAATATACATAGATAAGATAGTAATCCGCATATATGCCAGAGCCAGACACACAATAAATACAGGGTATGTTTTTAGTGAGAAAAGGTGGACTAGGGTACCTCGTGCCTTACAGGCCCTATTCCATGTTAATTTAGGGTATCTCTTAGTACATATTTGATTCTTTTTATAGAGTTTCCCATATCATGTTCCATGTGGTACATGCTTTATTTCCTAGATAGACTAGACTTTCTTCCTTGTACAGGGTATCTTCTAGCACACACATTACTCTCCATGTACATTTATTGACTTTACCCCCCTCCCTTCGCCCGCCAGCATGGGCTTCACGCAGCCGTTGAACTGCAATCCCGCCGACTTCTACCTGAAGACCCTCGCCGACAGCCAGAGCACCGGGAATGCGGGCGAGCTGCTGCGCGCCAAGTACGAGCATGAGACGGACGGACTCTACAGCGGCAGCTGGTTGCTGGCGCGGAGCTACAGCGGGGACTATCTGAAGCACTTGAAGAACTTCAAGAAGATACGCTGGATATATCAGGTGTACCTGCTTATCATACGCTTCATGACCGAGGATCTGCGGAACATCAAGAGCGGACTGATTGGATTCGGGTTCTTCATGATCACCGCGGCGACGCTCTCGCTGATGTACTCCGGCGTGGGTGGCCTGACGCAGCGCACGGTGCAGGATGTGGGCGGCTCCATATTCATGCTGAGCAACGAGATGATCTTCACCTTCAGCTACGGCGTCACGTACATCTTTCCCACCGCGCTGCCCATCATCCGACGCGAGGTGGGCGAGGGGACCTACAGCCTGTCCGCCTACTATGTGGCGCTGGTGCTCTCCTTTGTGCCGGTGGCGTTCTTCAAGGGCTACGCCTTCCTGTCCGTCATCTATGCATCCATCTACTATACGCGCGGCTTCCTGCTCTACGTGACAATGGGCTTCCTCATGAGCCTCTCGGCCACTGCGGCCGTCGGCTATGGCATCTTCCTGTCCAGCCTCTTTGAGACGGACAAAATGGCATCGGAGTGCGCGGCGCCCTTTGATCTAATCTTCCTCATCTTTGGCGGCACCTACATGAACGTGGACTCCGTGCCGCTGCTCAAGTACTTCTCGCTCTTCTTCTACTCCAACGAGGCGCTGATGTACAACTTCTGGATCGACATTGACAACATAGGTGGGTAGAGTAGAGCCATCATCTCCGTCCAAGTCTAGCTAAGCCCCCGTCAAAACTCTCTCTCCCCCTCTCAGATTGCCCGGTTAATGAGGAGCATCCGTGCGTCAAGACCGGCCTGGAGGTGCTGCAGCAGGCGTCCTTCCGCACCGCCGACTACACCTACTGGATGGACTGTGCCAGCCTCCTGCTCGTCGCCCTGGCCTTCCACGTCGTCTCCTTCATGCTGGTGCGACGCTACATCAATCGCAGCGGCTACTATTGAGTTAAGCTTTTATTTTACACATTCTATATTCAGCTTACATTGTTTACAATTCATCATAATATATTAGCGCATTCTATTCGTAGCGAGGCGTTCAAGTACCAGCCGAATAAAGGTTTAATCCTATACATAATCATACATAGCTCTAGTTACAATTTTCAATATCTTCGTTTTCTTCACTCTCTCCATATTGCATTTCATTTATCTGTGTATATCTAGATGTAAATACGTATGTAGTCGTCGTCGGTCTCCGCCTATCGCAAATGTATACTTAAATTAGGCTAGAACACAACCCGTGAAAATGGAACAACACTCTACACTCTGTTCGAAATAAATAATTTTGCAAAAAAAATTAAATAAAACAAAGGAAACAAATTTAGCTATCGAAGGATATTTGGCGTTTCGCCTTGACGCCAGAGCCGCCGCCCGAAGCAGCGTTCGTCTGCAGTTTGCGCGCTGAGCCGTTGCTGTTGCCCCCGCCACCAAAATACGGGCTGATATTGCGCTGATCCTTGCCGGTGAAGTTCTTCTGGCCCGAGCGCCGCTGCTCGCAGTGCACGTTCTCGCGCAGTGCCAGCCCACCCAGGTTGCTCTTGGATGAGCTGTTGTGCAGCGAAGGATTCGGCTGGATAGGTAGCTGCTGCTGCTGCTGCTTACAGAAGAGATCCTCCGAGATGCGTTCCATGAAACTGGACTGCGTGGATGCACCATTGCTCTGGCTCAGTTGACTGAAGCCGAACGAGTCGACCGAGTTCTCGCTGCCAAACAGATTCTGTATGGAGCCGCCAGCCTGGCTGCGCGCGAGCGACATCTGCGACAGCGACTGGGTGGAGCTTTGCGACAAGAAAAGCTTCCGCTGCGCAAACTCCTCGGGTCCAATGTAACCGGAGAGGCGCGTGGAGGACTGTCGTTTCGCTTCGCTCTCGTGATTGCGCGCTTGCAAGTAGACCTCATCCGGCTGTTTGCCGGAAATCACGCTGAAGGCGTACTTTTTGGCCAGCCTATAAGTAAAGCAACTCCATTTATGCATATTCATTTTCTAGGAAAGCCAAATACGAACCGCAGCAGTGTCTCGCTGTTGCTTGTCGTGTGCCCTTGGTGGAACTCCTGGAAGATGCGCTTGACAATGCGCGCCAGGTCCGCTGCGTATTGCCGGAAATTCTCATGCTTCGCCGATATTTTTCTATCCTGCAGCGCCTGCGACACGGCCCAGAGCAGTTTCTATAACGAAAAATTCACTGTATTTTCTATTTGCTGTTTGTTAGCTTTAGCTTCTCGCTCCACCTTGCGCTGATTGTCCGTCATGGCGCTCTGCGGTGCAGCGCTCATCTCTGAGTGGGCGCGCATCAATTTGCTGCCTGCTTTGGTTGTGCTGCTGGTCAAATTGCTGCTGCTGCCGCTGAATCCAAGACTTAGTCGACTGGCGCTGCCAAAGCCAACAGCTGGCTGCAAGCCGGTTCCCGTCTTATACGGCGCTGCTGCTGTTGCTGCTGCAGTTGTGGAGGAACCAGCTCCAATGCAAAAGCTCTGACTCTTTATTTTGAGGGCGCGAGGCGTCAATCCGAGACTGCTTGAGCCGCTAGTGCGGAAGAGCTTCCGGCTCTGGCTGGCCAGCTCGGCGGCATCCTCGTCGTCGTCCTGGGCATTGCGCTTGCGCTTGAGCAGCGTCTCCAGCTGCTGGCTCACGCTCTCAGCACAGCCGGCGGCCTGCTGCTGACTACCCCTGCCGTTCTCCGGCGAGAAGAGCGCACGTTTCGATCTCTCCACACGATTGGCTATCTCTGGCTTGAAGAGCGGCCTGGGCGGTATGAGTTGCTGTTGCTGTTGCTGTTGCAGTGACTTGGCCGGGCTCTGGAACAGTGCGCGTTTCGAGGTCTCGCGCGAGGGGCCCGGCTTGATGAGATCGGTGCGGTAAAGGCGCTTTCGTGCTGAGGAGGAGGGCGTCTTGCGTGCTAGAGGCGGAGAGGAAGAGGGGAATATAGAATATGAAATTAATTTATTATTATAACTTACTGCCTTTATATTAATTTAAATATAATATATATTTATATTTATTTAATATATATTTAAGCCAAAAAGTAAATAATAACTAATAAATAAAATAATAAATCCAATAAAAAATAAATAAATGAAACTAAATCATTTTAAATAGAATAAATTGAAAAGAAATCTTTAAAAAATATTATAATAAAATATTAAAATAAATTAAATTAAATTTATTCTAAATTAAATTCATTTGAAACAAAAATAGGTTAAATGAAATAAACAGAAGTAAAATCCATTAAACTAAAATAAAACAATGGGTACAGGGTATAATAAATCCAATATGCGCCATTTTCATTGTCTTGAATCAGGGAGACATATGGATTCACAATAGCCCTTCTCTTCTTCTTATAAATACTTGATCCTAATTCATCACGTTGCTTTAAGGCTTACCTTTCTTTTTGCTTCCGGGTGTCTTGCGTTTTGGTGTTGCTTTGCGTTTATTGCGCTCTTTTCTGTAAACAAAATTGAATTAATAATTTAACTGCGAAAAAAGGTATAAAACTTCAGCTACTCACTTTTTATCTAGTAGTATTTGGGGACCTATGGAACTGTTCAGTTTGATAGAGTTTGTGGCCAGATTGGCCGATGAAAAGATGGCGCGACGCTTGGCCAAATGACTGAGCCGATTGCCCGGCGATTGTGTAAGCATTCTGCATAAATAACATACAACAATTTTATAAAATACATTATAAATAATGTTTGCTGCTGCTGATGCTGCTGCTGCTGCACTCACTTCATGCGCATGTTGCGCTTCTTGGCACTGGATGGCGATCGCACATAGGACGTTGCCGTCTCTGCACCCACGTAGCGCTCTACCACGGACAGACTGAGGTATTCATTTTGTTCGGCCGCCTTGTTCAAATTGTAGCTGAGGAATTGAAAGGATCGCCAATTAGTTGGGAATGCAATTGGCAAATAGTTCAGCCAGATCTCACCTTAGTCCATGCTGGCGTACGCCCAGCACTTCGCGCCAGCTCATGCTCTGCGCCTCGGCCAGGCTGTGGGTGGGCTTGAACAGTGAGGGCATGGCACAGATGCCACTGTCCTCAATGCTGGACGGCGTGGCTGCTGACAGGAAGTTCAGCACATTTTCCTTCATATTCACCACCATGCTGACGATATCGATGTCGGGCGTGGTCACGGTGGGCGGTGGGCGGACACCTTGCAGACAGCGACGTATGCGCCGATAGAGCTCACGCTCCCGCCTACAATTCTCAATGAAGTGAGCGCGCGGATCGCTGCTAGCTAGCTGAATGTCTTGCGTCTGCTCGTCCACAAAGCTGGACTCCGTGGGTGCGTTCAGAGAGTAACGTCCGCTGGCATTGCGGCTCGTCGTTGGCGCCTCATTCACGCGGTGGCTCTCTTCCATAGCCTCGGGTAAGTCTTCCAGCGTCGTGCCCAATCCCTTGTCGACTGGCTCGCCGCCCTCATCTTCGTCGCTGTCAGCAAATAGATCGGGTGAACGTTCGTTGTTCATTTTTTTGAGTATAAATGATTCCGACAGCTGCTGCGACGCCTGCTGTTGTGGCACCGGCTCAGGTTGATTGCACGAGCTGCTAGACGCCTCAGTCAGACTCTTGATTTTACCATCGAAGGAGAGGCTGTCCGTCTGGCTCGTTGTCTGTGCTATGGCTGCTGCAGCTGCAGTGGCTGGCATGTCGACCGCATTGCAGCTGTTCTCCTCCATGATGCTGTCGTAGAATCTGGGAAAGACGACCATGCCGGGCGACTGGCGCTTCGCTTGGATGAGCTTCTCTGCTTGCTTTTCTGGCTCCGGCAGCTGCAGGTGCTGTAGTTGCGAGCCGTACAGCTGTTTGTTCACTTGGCCATAGGGACTGTCGCCGAATCCTCGGAACTGCGACTCCTGGCTACTGTGGACACTCGATTTGAGGGCATTGTCTGTGCTCAGTGGCTTCAGATTCAGCATGTATGGTAGATTCATGTTCTCCTCGTCAGATATGTGGCCCTCATTGTTTTCACTGAGCGAAGACTGAAAATTGGAAATAGAATTTTAAATACATTTGGTTTTCACTTTTAATTTCGAAATTCGCTCACCCCGCTGCCCGTGGATGGCTCCGATTCGTAGCTGTTGTTGATCTTGTGCACCGTATTGGAGTTAAGTGCAGCCATCCTTCAGCAGTTGCACTAAAATTGCATACACACATTCACATCTGATTATTTCAAGCATTTGGTTTATAGCGTAGTCATTTTTGGTACAGGCTACGCAGCAACAAGAAGTTGGAATGGGAGCAGCATATAGCAACTACTCTGTTATGCGGACGTATTTCAGAGCTTAACCTCATTAGCTTTTGCTTAATCTGACCTACAATTGTGGACTTCCATTTACCTTATGAAATGTGGCACTTTTTCCCAAAGCGATGCAGCGGCATCAGGCAACAAAATGCGCGCGCATTATGCAGTTTATTCGCACACCTTTAGAAATTTTACAATTTGCAAAATGATTGTAAGGATGTGAAGATTGTTATAGATAAATTGACTTCATTTTTAGCACTCTTTTATTATAATAATTTAACATAAATTAATATTGTTTTTGTAAATTGCCTTGCGTGTGCGAACATCTGCCATTAAGAATTTGGCGGCGGCTCTATGGAAGTACTGTATCGATATATCGATATGTTTTAGCCGATATTTCGTGGTATGCTCGGAGATAGCGATGGAAATAATATTGCTACATTGCAAAACATTTACAGTTCTTATATTTCTATAAAAGAGCGAATTTGCAAATTTTAAAAGTAAAACCATTAATTTTTTTTTTGTGCAATTGTTTCCATTTCAATTACTCAAATAATATATGCGTAATCACATGCCACGTGTAGCGAGTAACTGCTGTCACGAAGTATTTAACGTCTTGTAACTGAATACATGTGAATATAAATGGACAGAAATAGATATGTATATAAAATATACAAATCATTTTTTCATATAGCAAATGGTCAATAAACTCTTGCCGTGAGGCGTTACACACATTATTTACAACATTTATGCAGCCCTTGCGTAACAGCTGACAGCAATAAAATCCACTTACCACAATTTGCGATCCACAATTCTCGACGATAAGTAACTGGAATTTACAGCTGTTTCTGCCTCGGTATATCGAATAATTCGATTAAGTTGGGGAACAACAATAAAAAACACCACTTATCTTATTAATATTTGTAAAAGCAACAAGCTCAGTTGTAAACAACGTAGCGAGCGTAAGTAATAGAATTGTGAGTGCTGCGACTGGCCTGCTCGGATCATAAAGCTCAGTCAGCAAACAAAAAACAACGACGCTCTTTGTCGAACCATTCGTCGCTGACCACCTGCCAAAGTGCATAATTTTGCACTGTGCCATTAACAATAACAACAGCAACATCACACATAATACATATCCAGAACCATCGCGATTTCGCAGAACCAGTGCATCGTCACCGTCTAATTACACACCCAGTCAGCCATGCCATCCAACTGACTGCCATTGCCAATAAGATGCGTGGAATAGAGGGCAAAGTTGTTGTGCTAGGCTCGCGAGGTAAGCACCAAATGCAATTCAAACCAGCAGCATTTCCATTGACTCTGAACTTCACATACATACATACATGCAACGTCGTCCCATGCGTAGCTCGCCCGATTAATTCGTAGTTGAAAACAGTTTCAGCAATCGCGTAGAGAGATAACACAAAGCAGAGCTTAATTTTTTTCTCTTTGCGCGCCCAATTCAATAAGCGCCCGCCCATTGCACACTTTTGTTGGGGGAGTTTCGTCGCGATTTCGTCCATCAACCCTAGAGAAATTAGGCCAGCCGCGGCTTGTGAGGTCTTAGCTATTGCCCTAGGCTGCATTCCGAAGCAAGCGGGACTTTGTGTTTGTCATTCACAATGTTGCAGCATACCCTGTCTGTGTTAAGTGCGCAGGGTAGTAGATACTTAGGTCATAATAGAGCTTCGTAGCTGTTTAAATAAAATACTGTTAAATTTATCATGTGCAAACTTTCAAAGCTCTAATATAACGGTCTCGCTTTGCAGGGTATTTTAAAGAAGCGTGCCTAATGTAGCTCTTTGCTTTGCTTTGCACACATTCGTAATTACCGTACGATTTTTTGTATTTTCGCAAGGTCAGCAAGCCTATGAATTCGAGCCACATGTTCATACACACACACAAGCACACATAGGCAAGCACACATACGTATATGCATATTGATAGTAGTTTTACGTATGCATATATGTATGAATGCGTGTGTGTGTACTTTGAATGCGCGCTCATATCTTTCGACCACATTCGCCATTCTCAATTTGAAATCAGTCGCGTACTTTTTTAATCCGTTATTTTTATTTTGCTTCTACATATAAGATGAGTCAGTCGAGCGATATCTTAGGGTGCTTTTCATAATAGGAATGTCTCATTTAATGCATAACAAAGCGACGCCTGTTTGTAAACACACATTGAGTGCTGGAGACATATTTACATGCATACATATACATGAACACACATATATATATTTATATATAACTCAGTGTCGTTCGCTTATCGCGTGTTTACCGCTAGCTGCGTCTCAGTAACACCTTTTGTTTATTGAATCTACTTTGTTTATGTATCTGATAAGTAATATCGTCCACTTCCTTATGCCTAAAAACAATAAAGTTTCAATATATTAAATGTCAGATTATATTTATTCTGTTGCAAATAATAGGGGCATATGGCTGCAGCTTATTATAGAGCATTAGCCAGTCAGATAATATAGCCGAAACTGGGTACATTCAAAGTAGATATAGGATTCTTATTAGATATACAAATAATTAGTTTATGAATATATTCAAGACATTCACATATTCTGTTTATCTGCTTATATTAAAAAATAGGTATATTCCAGATTTTATTACAAGTTTTATTACAAATACACTTAGAAGATTTTGTTTTTGAATCTATTAAAAATATTCCTATATCTCTGTTACACTTTTACATATAATAGTGTTAGAGTCTCTGTTATATGTTATATGCAAAACCGGATATATTTAATATAAATATATTAGATATATTTTTAAAGAACGAACATTTATCTGGAACTGGAGAAATTCAAGAAAGATATCTCATTACCTTTCTTTTATTTTTAGTCTAAAATATTTCTAGTTAACGTTTAGCAATCGAAGACATTCCATGCCAGTCACTTATATACTCATTTATATATAATCTCTCACTTACCTTCTCTTTCCTTTCCCTTTTGAAATCCAAACTCTCTTCTTCATATGGCCTGTATTTTGTTAATTGACTCTGAAAATCACTTCTCTCCTTTACAGGTGTTGGCAAATCTCGTCTGGTCATCAAGTATATTAAAAATGCTCTGCATCGCAGCGAGGAGCCGACGATAGCTGTCTCCTTTTTCACCTGCAATATCATGCTGGATGATGTTAAAATCAAATTACAGGTGAGCACAAGTTCTATTCGTATACGTGCCACGACTAATCAGAGCTTCTACTGCCAGCGACACTTGGTTTTGGATGTCATTTGTGTTATTCTTAGTCGGCGGGTATTTTACTATGATGCTTTGCTATGATAGTTACCCTATCCAATCTCCAATAGGGGTATTCTGATTGAGTGAAATGTATAGAGCTTAGGGCATGTTCCATGTCCATCTGTCTGTGTTCCTTTGATTTTCCATTTTCTAAATAGAAAATAGTCCTCTTAGTTCCTATTTCTATTTATAGTGATGATGGAATATCAGTTTTCCCCGACTCTCTTTGTATTTTGTATTTTATCTGTCAAGTATATCACCGTACAGGGTATCCGCCCAGCATGCACGCCCGCCCAGCAACTCTTTGTGGCCCCCTTTTTATTTGCAATTTCTTCGTTCAGTGCACTTTCTGTTTATTTGGCTTTTACTTCTTCGATGGTCATTCGCGTTTTCCTTCTCTTTTATAGTTTATTGATAAGCTAAATTTGTTTCCCCCCATAAGCTGGGACTGCATTCCTATCCAACCTACCCCGCTCGTATATTCCTTGGCGCAATTTCGATTTGGTTTTTTATACACCATGCAGGACAGCAGCAGCAGCAGGAGTAGCAGGAGTAGCAGCAGCAGCTATAATGGCAAATAGTTTTCGCTGCCACAGATTTTTAGCCCTTTGTTTTTGGCTGCTTTCTGGTCATGTCGTTGCCCCACAACAATTTTTATGAAGATTTGAATTGTGCACCATAAAGATGAGCACGCACACAGATACACACACATATGTATATGTATACGCACACAATATGATTGTTATTATTGTGGGAAAGCGAAAAGCATAAAGACCGAAATTGCAGAATAAACGCAGAATGGCTCAATTAAAGTTCAAGTCGTTTGGAGTGCTGAATGCTGAATGCTGAATGCTGAATGCTGAACGCTGAATGCCGATTGTTGCGAGTGTCGAAGCTGCTGAGCTGAGTGCGTCGTAGTCACATTTAATTTTTGCAGCATCCGTTGATTGAGTGCTCATCCCTTTTCCCTCCTCCACAGATCTGGGATACCGCTGGACAGGAGCGTTTCAGGGCCGTTGCACCCATGTATTATCGCAATGCGAATGCTGCCATTTTAGTTTTTGATCTGACACAATATAGGACGTTTACCGAAATCAAATCATGGATCCAGGAACTGCATCGTAATGTCCAGGACCCGATGATACTGACGCTGGTGGGCAACAAAATGGATCTGCAGTCACAGCGCGCCGTCTCGCGCGATGAGGCCTATCTGTTTGCCAGCTCGATTGGCGCCACCTACTTTGAGACATCCACCGAAACGGACCAGGGCCTGGATCAGGTGTTCATCTCGACGGCCCTGGGTCTGGTGCGACTCGCCGACGAGGGCAAGAGTCATTCGCTGCGCTCCTTTGAGTCGACCGACTCGCTCTTCTACACCAACGGCAACACGGCCTTCAGCTATACGGCCGCAGCTCTGGCGCGCAACGAGGATAGCGCTGCATTTCGTCTGCCCTATGTGCATATTGGAATACCAGTGGATGGGCAGGATGTGAAGGCGACGGGCGAGGGGCGTCTGGAGACGCCCTCGTGGGCCATCGAGCACATTGCCCTCGGCGAAGTGGAGAGGGCGCGCTGGTGCTGCTACTGAATAGAAAGCAGACAAAGCCAGATCCAGGGCCACGGCCAGAGACAGAGCCAGAGCCAGAGCCAGAGCCAGAGAACTGTCAACGATTTTCTCAAAACATTGTGATGTTAATTAAACAGGTTTACCTTTAGTTATGCACCTGCACTCAAATTCGAATCGGCTAAGGCAATCGAAGCCAAATAGAAGACCACTCCTTAACAAAAGAAACAAACAAAGCAACAAGCAAATATAACTGATAGAGCCCGGCAGCGGTTGGCAACGCAATCAATTGACACATCCAAATCGTGGCTGCTAGTCGTAAGCTAATTGTAAGCTTAGTTAATAAGTAAAACCAGCAAATGCCTAATGTATATTTTATTTATGAATATTAACAAGCAGCAGCGTCGCTTAAAGCTCACTTGACTCCAAAAGTCGCTAATGTTATTCATTCACATAATGCTACCACTCACACACACACACACACACACACACATACACATTCGCACTCCGACCGTCTCGGTTGGCTGTAATCACAATTCATGTACAAACACACTTTATATACAAATATATACGAGTTTATATTATATGTCCACATATATATATGACATATAAAAGGTGTGCATAATGTGTCATTTGTCCACGCCCATAAAGCATTAAAACCCACATTGCTTCGGCTCCTGCGCATGCATTAACTTGCCCATTAACGCCAAAAAGTTGTCGTATAATTGGAATTTAATGTACCGGCGTGAGGCCAAGGGTTACAATTAAGATGCCAGCACCGAGTCCATAAAGCTCTGGCTCTGGGAAGAAAATTCCTCCATTTAGAGCTAATATACAAAACTTATGGTCAGTTGATTTCTTATGTATAAGTAATACGCGCAATTTAGCGTAAGAAGTCGACAGAATAGCAACAACTACAACAATGCCAAAGGACCAAAAACTCATTCAAGTGTCATCAGCACATTTACAGGAGCGCTGGACCCAAACCTGAGACCGAAGCTGCCGATGCTGTTTATGCTGTTGATGCTCTTGATGATGCTGATGCTGTCACAGCTTGCTTTTGGTCACACGGCGAGAGCGAGCGAGAGAGAGAGAGAGAGAATTGGACAGCGCATTGATTTGCCATTAGGCAGCAAATGAGTTTACTTGACACCCAAAGGCAGTGCGGTCTCCACTTGTTGTCTGTCTATGCGCTGGCCCGCTCAACCGGAAGCGATGCTCAAATCTACACACGCACACGCACACATACATGCGTAGTCTTAGACCCATGCATAAATTGACGCCATGGGCATACGCTGCTTGAGGCCCCAATGTCTTTCGCCAAAGGCGACAAGCTGGCACGCATCACGCATACCACAAAGCAGACCACAATACACACATACACTGACACACAATACACGCATAGATTGACATGACTGCTAATGGCGCTTAGTTTGCTGACTTAATGATCTAGAAATGCATCAATGTAATCAAGGTAAGGCAGGCAGTTCGTCTCGTCTGCCCGGAAATCGTTTGGCTGCGACTCTTAACATTTGCAGTTGGTTTAACCGCACTGAATGCCATGCAAATAGCTTATTCTATTAACAGAGTTGTTGCCCTGGCGGCAATAGCCAAAAAACCAGATGAAATTATCATCCCTTGGCAATTTGTGGCCTGGGTTTTGATTAGCGGCTGGGAATTGTGAGCGTGCTGCCAGTGAGGACAAAATATTGACAGGACTTTAAAGCCCCGTCAAGTTCCCTCTCTTAAAGGGAAAACTTAATTATGTTTTGTAAGGCAACAGTTAAGGCTTTATGTGGTGCAGGAGCCGAAGAGCAGTTACCCTGACAACTAAGAGCTCGATAATATATGTCATTCAGCTATCGATCTGAGCCTTAAATGCACAGGTATCAAATCAAATAACTAATTCCCATCGCTATCCGATTGGAAATTGATCAATCACAGAGATATTTATACCCTGTCTTAAAGCGAATTTGTATTCTATTTGACAAATTGGCATTTCTAATATTTCAATTTTCACACAATCTGAATTTAAGCCTTTATAAGACCCACTTTGCCTATCGACTAACTGAGCATCAGAATTTTGACAACAAATTAAATTTACAAAACATAAAACACATTTACAAAATGTGCATATAAACACTTTACATGGTGAATAATCAAATCTCATGCGGCTCACGTAATAATACCCTGTTCAAAAACAAAATGTGAAGAAAGGTTGCATCAGTGCAATAATAAGGATTGTATCAGATGAGGTTAATGACTAGATATTATCTATAGAGCAAGTATTGGAAGGTTAAAATAATGGGTGAGTCTTAAAAAAAAAACTATAGACGAGTATTTTGAGTACGAAGATATTAGATAGGCAAATGGAAAAAGATCTTTAGCTGTTGGCACTCGAAGTGCTTGCTTAAGACTTCTTCTCCCTTCAGATATAAATTTAGCTGAATTCTCAATTTTTAAAATATTTTTTTGCAGGGATCGTGCATTTTAGTTTCTTAAAGTTTTTATAGTTTTATTTTTTTTTATATTTAATAAATATATATATTCTAAGCAAAATTATTATTTTATGAATAATCTGTGTGATTAATCAAAGACTTTTATAAGACATTATTTATTAGGAAAAATATTGTTATAAATATGATTCATCATAATATATATATATATATCAAATCCATTTTTATTAGATTTATTTTTGATAAGTTTTTTACAGAAATATCCATCTACATCTATTCATAGAAACATCTAATTGCATATCATATATCTAATATATAAGTTCTTAACATTTACACAGTATCATCCAGTCCATCACATTTATATTCAGCAGTTTTTTAGTTGATTTTTTGACAGTTTATAAGCTTTTGCCGGTTTTAGCTGCAAATCTTTGTGCTTTTGTTCGTTTCTACCTCGAAATGCGAAAATTGTTTTTGGCCATTAGATTACAGTATGTTAGCTGGCAACAACAGTTTTTCCACACACACATACATACATGAATGAATACGTATGTGTGTATGCATATATAGAGATACAACCTAGAGAGCATGGCATATATGTAGTAAATAAATTGAATTAGACGTCCGTTTTGGCATATTTACGAGTCTGTTTGTGTATGCGACATCCCCTACATACGCATGTGTGTGTGTATGTGTATACAGACATGTGTCTAAATATAGTATATAGATATATAAATATATTGGACATGAATATGTATTTATGGTCATGTCAAATACGCTAAAGTTCTCAATGCCACATAAATTGAACACAAACAAACGCAAATCAAATATGCAAACGAACAAATTGCTGCGTATGTTGAGTGTGTGTGTGTGTGAGTGAGTGTGTATGAATATTTGTTTGTGTTTTAGTATTGTTTGAGGGGCAGTGGGTGGGTGGGCTGCGATGACTGCAAGCTGAGCCCGACACCCGGCTTTGTTGTTCGTGCATATGATTTTGAATATTTAGCAGGTGTGCGCCACGGTTTCTGGACTCCAGCTCAGCGCACTCGCTTCTAATGCATACTTTATGGCGTCCGATATGTGAGTGGAGCTCTGTGGCGCATACATTTTATACAGTTTGTTTAGCAACAGCAACTGAAAGTGCAGGGCATTTATGCATGCGCTGCAATGTCTGCCCGGGGCAACATCTGGCACTCGACACACAAATACGAAAGATGGTCGAAGCAGTTGAAACTCGTTCTCATGGATGTGTTTGCTTACCTTGCAGTTAACTTTGACCTCGAGAGGAACTTCACAGTTGTCTGTGACTGTGTTCTATGGCTAAGCCAAGTTCCAGTTGGTGTTAAAACAGGCAATGGAAAATATGCAGAGCTGTGGCATAAAAGTGTTTGGATTTACATGAATATGAATATTCATTCGGAATATGCAAAGCTCATAATTGCTGGGATACAAATATGATATAACAAGATGTTCTCATTATTATATATATATATTCTAGACTTGAATAAATAAACTCAATAATATAATATCCTCTCCATATTGAGCCACAAACCATGTATTTCTTTAGTTCTATATATTGAATATATGTACTGAATAAATAATTGTAAGATAGCGTTATAGCTGTTCCTATAAATAAATTGTATAATTTAATTAATTTAATTTATAATTTTTCTCTCATATAATATATATCCTAATCTTCTCTTATTGTTCTCTTATATCATAATTCGAATGTCTGAGCATAACATCTACAAGAGAACTTAAAATTCTCCTATTCTTATCAGACTTTGCACCACTTAAGCCATAACTTTCATGCCCACCCTCGGGCGTTTACCACTAGATACGTGACAAGTCAATATTCGAACTTGTTCGACATGTTTGTAAATTGATTTCGGTTAGGTGATATTCATTTATTTGCCAATTGTAATGACCCGAATAGAGAAACAAATTGCCATAATAGCTATTTGACAAATAAATTAAATGGAAATGCATTTAAATTGAATAGAACTGCAGCAGCTGCTGCCACTTGCATATGGCTTAAAGCTGCAGATGTCATTAAATCAACAAGAAGGCAAAATAGCAGAAATTCCTTTTGCTCTGGGCACTGTCAAGAAAAGTAGCAGGCGCTGAAAGCTATGCAGCGACATGGAAGGGACCACATCAGAGAATGGTGAAAATTCCACAGGCTAAAGCAGCTAGAGAGAGAGAGAGGGGGAGGGGGAGAAGGCTGCGGCTAAGCTGAAGACTGAGACTGGTACTGAGACTCAGACTGAAACTAAGGCGAACTGGCGTATCGTTTGAGCATCTGTCTCGGACTCAAATCCCAAATGCATAGAGTGGCGCTCTGTAGCTGCGGCACAAAGGTAATGTCAACGCTGGTTGAGATTGAGAGCAAGAGTGGTGCGAGGGGGGGAGGTAGGCTGGGGCGGGTTGACTAAGGAAGAGCAAGACGAAGAAGGAGGTGTTCTGACTGCCAGCTTGAAAAAGCAATCCAAATGGAATTTAATGCTATTTTAATTGAGCTCCATTGCAATGTCTTTGCTGCCAGATATCGCTCTCCCACTCTCTCTCTCTTTCTCAGTCTATCTATTGGCTTATCTGTCTCCCTTGCACTATTTTTGCAGTGCGGATTCACTTAAGTTATTTATGGTAAGCACGCTGTGTTAAGAGGTTTTACTCTTCGCATTGCCATAGGATAGAAAATTCGATTTGAATTTTATCCAATCGGTTGCCTCGAATTGCCAATTGCCTTTAGCTAATGTTGTTGTTTATGTTGTTGTTGTTGTTCGGCTGCCGAAAATGCATCAATTTAAATTTTGCATTAAGTCACGTCGGCAAGTTTACTTACAAGATGCATAAATAATTCACTCCGAATGAAGGCATCACACTCTGAAAATCCCTAAGACCCAACTGCTCATCATATTTATTTGCCTCTGCTCAGTCCCCCCCTTCCTCATTCTCTCACAGAGTCTGTCTCTGTTTCTCTATTGTATACACGGGAATTGATGTGCAGTGCCAGCAACAAGACAATTTCAATTTATCATAATTTGCTCGCAAATTACTTTTTCGCCAGCGCTTGCCAACTCACGTTGCCAATTTGGTTGATGCTACGGTCGAGCCGACAGGTGAATTGCAGGTACGCAGATAGTAGAACTGGAAATGGGAGCTTGGCAAATATGGCCGCCATTAAAGTGATAAACCTTAAGCCAACAGCTGTGCAAACACATACGGCCCATAGGCATTTTGTCGGCCTCTAAGCAGCTCCTCTCTGCGAGTGTGTGTGGGTGTCCCCTTGGATGAGGGATACCTGTGCGGGTGAATGGATCTCAATATGTACCTATGAGTGGGCAGTCATGGGCATGGCTTCACGTCTCTGTCTGGGTTGGACATGCAAAAGCACTCAATTTGTCTAGCAACTTCAATTATATGCCTCAATCTTAGCTCACATCGATAATATATGACCCTATATATTAACTCTATAGTTAATTAATTATACTTACACTTATACTTATACTTATACTTATACTTATACTTATACTTATACTTATACTTATACTTATACTTATACTTATACTTATACTTATACTTATACTTATACTTATACTTATACTTATACTTATACTTATACTTATACTTATACTTATACTTATACTTATACTTATACTTATACTTATACTTATACTTATACTTATACTTATACTTATACTTATACTTATACTTATACTTATACTTATACTTATACTTATACTTATACTTATACTTATACTTATACTTATACTTATACTTATACTTATACTTATACTTATACTTATACTTATACTTATACTTATACTTATACTTATACTTATACTTATACTTATACTTATACTTATACTTATACTTATACTTATACTTATACTTATACTTATACTTATACTTATACTTATACTTATACTTATACTTATACTTATACTTATAATTATACTTATACTTATACTTATACTTATACTTATACTTATACTTATACTTATACTTATACTTATACTTATACTTATACTTATACTTATACTTATACTTATACTTATACTTATACTTATACTTATACTTATACTTATACTTATACTTATACTTATACTTATACTTATACTTATACTTATACTTATACTTATACTTATACTTATACTTATACTTATACTTATACTTATACTTATACTTATACTTATACTTATACTTATACTTATACTTATACTTATACTTATACTTATACTTATACTTATACTTATACTTATACTTATACTTATACTTATACTTATACTTATACTTATACTTATACTTATACTTATACTTATACTTATACTTATACTTATACTTATACTTATACTTATACTTATACTTATACTTATACTTATACTTATACTTATACTTATACTTATACTTATACTTATACTTATACTTATACTTATACTTATACTTATACTTATACTTATACTTATACTTATACTTATACTTATACTTATACTTATACTTATACTTATACTTATACTTATACTTATACTTATACACCATACTAGGGTAATTTGAAGTCAAGCAAGCCTTTTTATGGTAAGTTGTTGCTGTTGTTTATTTGCATTGTTCGAAACATTTTGCAGATACATAAGCACCCACTCACGAACGTGTTCCCGCCGACTCGTGCTCCCCCGCACCCCTGCAAAGCTGTCATAAAAATTGAGAAATGTGACTGCGATGAGTGTGCACCATTTGGATGTTGTTTTACCTAGTTGAGTTGTTGTTGTCGCTGCTGCTGCTGCTGCTGTTGTTGTTGTTGATGCGGCTCTTGCACAGCGTGTCGCTTTCTATATTCACTTTTGTTGCCTACCTGTGAATGCATACCTGTGCACGCCATTTGCCTTTTTAATTGTTTAGGTCAGACTTAACAATGGCGGCTTGCCGACATTTTTTTTCAGCATTTTGTATGTCCTCCTGTTCGAGGACCCTCGACAGGAGGCGGTTAGTCTGAAAAATGGTCTGTCATTGACTATGTCAGCTGGCAACAGGTTTGTTGCTGTTGTTGTTGTTATTGTCATTTGCACAGTTCGACTTGAGTGTTTGATAGAAGTGAATGCACCCTGATATATCTGACACTTAAGCTGAGAACTATTCTTGTCTAGGCCTCTGAGCAGGGTTCACTGATTTTGCCGTCGCATCATTTGTCTGCTGACGTCGCAGATGTTTGCCAAGATGATTTTTCATTTTCAACAGCTTCGAGCATGGCTCTGAATTTAAATTCTCTGCTCCCAATAACGCCGAAGTAGACGCTTTGTATGCATAAAATCCTTGGGTTATAGACGTGCAACGTGGCATCTTTGTCTGGGCTACTGGCTGATAATATAGTAAATATCATTGTTGCTTGCACATAATTAAGCAGGAAACTCGGCAGCTTCGGCTGCCACTGTTAAGCCTAGCGGGAGCCCATAGAAAACATACTGCCAATGTCTGAACTGGCATTAATTTTATGTCTATATGTATGTGTGTGTTTGTGTGTTTGGATTTTGGCTTAATGCGCCAGTCTGTTGACTTTCAGCTCTGACGCTAATTAAGCCTGTTTATCGGCGTTAGTTTGCTGCTTAACTTTCACAGCAGCAGACATCATCGAAGCAGGTTTATCTGAAGCGGCACCACATACATATATGTATATACAGTACAGTAGCTATAAGAACATATCGAGATGCCAATTCCCATTCTTGCTCACATTTCCATTCCCATTTCCACCTCATACGGCCAACGCTGCTTGGAGTGCAATAATAAAGCGATTCTCCCAAATGCCACAAAGCCTTCAAGTTCTAGTCTAATTGAGTAAATTGTCCAGGGAAATGAAAATAGCATAGCACATGAGTCTCTGGAATTGTCACACACACACATACACAAGCACACACGCACAGCTAAGTGGCTGCTGTGCTGCTGTCTGTCGTCTATTTTGTGGTCGATGCGCAAAATCTCAAACAGCTCGCAAACAAAATAAAAACAAATGCAATTTGAAAAAAAACATACGCACACTCAGTGTCTGCCTCTATTGCTGTTTCTATTGCTCTCTCTGTCTCTGCTGTGAACTCAATTGTTTGTGGTATGTGTGGCCAGTGACATTCTATTAGCAGATAAAACTAATTACATGAAAATCTATTGTGAATGACAGCGACCACATTGCGCAATTTGCCCGCACAGCCCAAAAGTAGGCAACACTTTTTGCTGAAGCATTTTCGGCCAGCAAAACTTCAACTTTTACCTATGGCCCTCTGCAAATGAACACATTCAAGTACTAGCACAGCACAGACACACACACACACACATGCACACACACGCTCAACTCTATCGCATGGGGGTCACTTGGCAATTGGGCAAATAACCCAATCATTTATCATCATGCTGTTGCACACTCTGAGGGCCTGCAATTGCCATCGTCCAGATACTTTTGCATGCTGACAGTTTTGTAACCTGTTCAACTTAACCTTTGACCGCACTTGCTGCCGTTGGTGCCATAGAGACATGTGTGCACTGGCTATACCCTGGGATGGACTGAAATTGTTGGAGTGAGTTGTTCAGGGCAATGCAGAAAATTTTATAATGACAAAAAAGAATTTGGAATGAGCTAATTTATTAATTAAAATTCAATACATTAAGCAGCCAAATTATTTAATGTTAAGTAAAATCAAGTAAGTGGCATCATTTAGTTGCTCACTTTTGACTTCTTTCAAATAGCTTTGTAAAGTTTTGTTTATCTGCTTCAATTTATTTTGCTTTAAAATTCCGTTTATTTGCTGTCTTCTCAATTCTTAAATGAATCAAATATAAATATATATAATAAATAATAAAAAAAGGAAATGAAAAGTTTAATGGCTTCGTATATATTCAACTTTTCCTTGCAAATAAAAAACTTTTTTGTTATGGTTGAGCTCTTTGCATTTTAACGAACAGCACAGATTTGTCTGGCTAAATTTCAATTATTTATGTGCTTTGCAAGCGCTGAGCTCTCTGTCTATCTGGCATATGTAACTAGCTCTATTTTATATTTATTAAATTTGCCTTTTGTTTTTGTTTTTTTTTTTTTAAACTTTATTAAATTAAACATAAATCTCAGATGAAGATGTTTTTGGTATATCTTTATTTATTTAAATAGATGAATTTAGGCAAACATTTTAGCTTGGTATCAAATTGTGCTAAAATACATTTGAAATACTTATATATTAAATTATTATTTCGTTTGCTCAACATATATCATTTCAATTCAAAGCAGCGTGAATGTTGACTTATTTCGGGTCAATTATATCCGTTTTCCAATTATTCAATTTAGATCTCTTTTTGAGTCTGCATTCGTCTTCATGTCACTCATTTATGCGGACAAGTTGCCATGACTTTTGTCTTATCTTTCAGTTTTGCTGCTCCAAAAATGTAGCGAAAAATCTCTTAAGCATTTTTGACCAAAAACAAGACTCACTAATGAGGCGCCTCTTAGCTTTTTCTTTCTGCCGAAACTAAGGGGCTAAAGGCAGCAGCAAGGGAGGAGCTAAACCAGATCCCAAAGAATAAGGGTGGGAACTAATGTGGGCAGTGTATAATAGCCAATGGCGACAAAATAAATATTTCTGAGCCAATAACAAATTTTAATAGCATAAAATTGGCAATACTTTGATGTAATCATATGGATATATATACATCTTTATATACATTTAAAAATACTATTAATTATTATATATATTTGCTTATTTATATATTTAAAAATTTGTATATTTTTTAATGTATGATTGGATAAATATATTGAAAATATATAAATATAAATAAATATAAATATATTGCAAATTTATATTGTAAAATGCAGACTAAAATTATCTTCTTCTAATGACATAGGTAAGTATCGATAGTTAGCTATATATATATATATAACTGTTTGATTTTTACTTCTAAACATTTCGGCAATCCAAAGTCAGGTTTTTGTTTTGTGAAAACCTTGAAATGTATACGAAATTTATTTTAAATGGCATCCAAACAACTGCACAGTATATAAACGAATTACAAAGTGTGACAAATAGATAAAAAAGAGAGAAAGAGAGAGAGAAAAGATAACAAAAATGAATGCTGTGCACACAAAGGAACGGTCAACAATTTCCGGTTGACTCGTTTGAGGTGCAAACAGTTTTTTATTGCATTCATTGCTGTTGTTGTTATTGTTGTTGTAGTAGTAGTAGTTGTTGTTATTGTTGTTGTTGTCGGTTGTGAAGCCAAGGCCAGGGCTTAGCATAGGAAATAACATGTGCATGCATGTGTGCGCATCGATTGTATTGGTTGCGGGGCAACGGGGCGTATGAATTTTGCTGTTGATTCACCTGTGGATAAAGCGAGTTGAGTTCCCTGTGTAACGGGCTGTGCACATCCATAGAAATGCATGCGAAGGCACTTGGCAATATCAATTTACTTCTTGCTGTTCACCCGTCATCGCCATGCCAATTAAGTTGAGTCCAAGTTCAAGTCAAGTGCCGGCTGAACTCAGAATCTCTGTCTCCAGTTGTTCCTTTATCAGTGCAGGGGATGAAGCCCTGAGCTACTGTTGTTGTCAACCCTGAATGCCTACAACAAACAGATTGGGCAAAAGTTTTTGTGAGTTTTGCCTGAAGAGCCGGCGAGTGCCTCACCACACATGTGTGGCCGAGGAGCTTAGCCTGCTTTATGCACTCTCTTCGAAAATGTCAATTAGAGTCTGGTCTGCGTGGTTAGTTGGCTAGCAGGAGTCTGCGAGAGCTATTTCTGTGACACAGTCATTTTGGCAATCCTCACTGAAGTAAATGCTTCTTCTTACAATGTTCGTAATGTGCACAGTGTGTTTGACAAGCAGCAAATGATGTCTGCATGTGTCGCTCGCAATGTGGGGCGGCAGTGGGAGTGGCAGTGTTTGTTTGCTTATTATTTGCGTTGCACTGATAGCAGCCACTGTTGTTGTTGAGCTGCTGCAGTTGCTGTTAGCTGGCCAATTAGTCAAAGTGCTGCTTGTCGCTTGATAAGCCGCTGAGCGCTGCTGATAGGAAATTCATGTAATTGCCGTGTGCTCCCTTGACTTGGCTATAAAAGCGAGCTGCCCTGGCGCCAACTATAACACTGCAAAGCGTCAATCAAGTGACAATGCTGCCACTGAAGATTTTGGTACTGCTCGCAGCGCTTGGCTGCCAGGCTCTGGCTCTGGTTGAGGATCCGACGACGACGATCTGTCCGTCGACACCCAGCGACAGTAACTTCGGCGACGATTCGCTATGCCCCAACTTCCAGGACCTGAGCGCCGTCATCGAGGTGAATACACTGGCGGAGCTCACACAGGGCCACTCGCAGTGCGATGCCAAGTTCCGCAGGGCCATGTCGTACTACAATACGAAGCGCTTCCAGCTGGTGATCCAGCAGCTGCAGCAGAGCGAGGCCTACATGACGATGCTGGTAGATCTGCGCAGCGCCGGCGTCAATACTAGCGACATTGACAACATTATGGACATCTTCGACTGCCTGGAGCAGCCGACACCGCAGCCACCCTCGCACTCCAACAAGACCTGCGACTGCAGGCAGCTGCGCGGCCACACCTTTGTGGGCGATCTCCTGGCCGCCATGCCCAATCAGGAGGTGCACAGCTATACGGCCGAGGCCCGGGCCAAGAAAAACAACTTTGGACTCTTTGCGGACACCATCAGCTCGCCGGCCTTCCAGTCGCGCCTGCGCGCCAATATGGTGAGTAGTTGATGAGGAGGATTTCTTGGTTGGTTGATTGCATTGATAACCCTTCACAGATGAAGCGGGATGCAATGCGCCCGTTGCGCCTGCTGCGCCGCTATGGCTGGAATGTGCCCGAGATGCTCAGCGCTGCCGTGTCCATACTCAGCTGGTGATCGACATGGACCAGGGCAAGCACAGCAGTTTCATATGTATTGCAATTGAATATGTAGAAAAAGGTTGAAAACTTGAATAGATGAGCGATGTCAACTGCTCAGAAATTCTAGCTGAAAGTGTTGTTGTTGTTGTCGTTGTTTGCATTGATTAAACTCAGAATATGATGCATGGGCATGGACATTGATATCATCAGCTAGGGATCACCTCAATCACACTACTCTTCAAGCTGATCGGCATTTATATATACATACTTATATATCAATATATATAATTTAGAGCATTTAGTAATTCATCTCACTACACTGAGCGAGCAGGAGGAGAGCGCATTACTATTCCCTCTCTTACAAATGCAAATGCTGCTCTTATGAATGCAGACGTTAAGCTTGCCATAGGAAAGCGACCCTTTAAATAGCATAGCCTGCAGAAGTAACAGTAGATCGTTTCACCGTTACGCTCTGCTCGCTGCTTGCTCTACTCGCTCTCGCTTTGAGCAAGAGACTTCGGCAGCCGAAGCCGTGACGATCTTATCACGAACAGCATTCAAAGAGAGATCGATTGACGCTCGCACAGTGCGAGTCAGTAAGTCAGTGCACACCGTCACACTCACATACACATGCACACCCTGAACTCACGTACGATCTCGATGCATACATAAACGAAATTTTGCTTCATTTAACTCAACTCTGGGAGCAACCAAAGCGAGCCTATTACAAACGAACTTGTTGAAGGGTCGATGTAAGAGGTTTCTCTCTGACTTTTCTCAGAGTATGAATAGAAGACACTCATTGACAGACATCTTTAACAGTTATTTGCAGCCTGCGTTAAATACTTAAATATTTAAATTAATTATCATTTGATTATGACTCAGAGCTGAGCTGTTTCAGATTTATTGCTCTGATTGCACGATTGTTCTAATCGTAATTTACTCAACTTTACTCGATTCCTTGACATCCACATTATAGCTGAAGAGACTCGACTCAGGCTGCTGTAAATACAATGAGTATGGCTCGTCTCATTTTTCTTTTTGATACACCGAACAGTTGAGCAATTCCCCTTTATTCCATTGCAAGTTTTCCCTCTCATTCTATCAGGTTAATAACTTATTCGTAAAAGACTTTCAACTCTTTCAACTTAATACAACCGTTAAATTCTGTGGCGCTTGCAAAGAAATTCTTAACAGGTGCATTAATACCTTCATAGTTCTCAGTAATTACGCCGACAACAACTCAAATCAGAATTCTTGGTATTAATTAAAGAGAAAATTCAGAATTTCTGTGAAATATTATATCAAGCTGTTCGAAATGAGCACACAATTTAAATTTAATTAATTATGAACATATTATGAATATTCCCATTGTGGCAGCCCATGAAACCAAATTGAATCACATACTTAAGAAACTTATCGCCTTTCAGAGTGTCTCCATATCCATATACACCAATTATATCTGAATTGAAAATAAAGGCTGCATTATTTTGTATGGCATTGGCATTGGCATTGGCTCAGCGCCCAGTTGGCTCGCCGGACTCGCATAATTTCCATTTAGCTCGGCCACTTGGCGCGCTGGACAAACAAATTAAGGCTCGTTACAATTTCATTGCATGTGCTCAATTTATGGCCCAAGCGCACGGACAGACGGCAGTTGGTAGTTACACCCAATGCCAGCTGTCGTGTTGCCAACAAACAGCACGCTGACAGAGAGAGAGAGAGAGAGAGAGAGAGATTGAGAGAGAGAAAAGAACAACGACAATTTAATACTCTGGCAGGCATATGCTTGTCCAAAGTTTTATTCCTCAATTGAGGCTTTAGATTGCATATATTTCCGTTGAATTTACCAGAGAAGGAGTCTGTCTGAAAATTTAATACTCTGTGCATAACAAAATTTGGCTTAAGCTCACATAGAGCTAGGCTAGGCTAGGCTGGGCTCTTGCCATCAGCCCGACTGTTTTCTTTAGTTTCATCAGCTCTTTACATAATTCATGAGAAAATTGTAATACCCTTTGTTAGCGCATAAGTACAGCTGTAACAATTGCAGAAGCTTGCTCGAGCTGCTGCTCCTGCTGCTGCTGCTGCTGCTGCTGCTGCTGCTGCTGCTGCTGCTGCCTCAGCCATATCCTTCAGACGCCCTCTTCTGTACACATAACGCATGCAGTTCATGCAGTTTTCACATCGCTACACGCGCCTTCTCATGGCAATTGATTTATGGCCGAGACGTGACTTCATTTTTGAGGCTGCTGGGCGCGTGGGCGTGGCAGTGACAGCACCTGTTGTATCGTCGCCAGTGTGCTTATTAAATTAACAAAGTAACGACCTGTTTCGCTATCAGCGGGCGCGCGTGCACCTGATTTGTCTCGTGTGCGTGTTAGCCAAATTCAAAGCCATTATGCCTTATGGCTGTATAAACAAATGGCACGCCCACTGTCCGCCCACAGCAGCAACGACAGCCAGTCGCGTACGTGCGTGGCCGAAAAAAACAAACAAACACACACATAGCTCGTGTGTGTGTGGGGCACTCTCTCTCTCTCTTTCGCCCTCTCTCTCGTGTGTCAATCAAGTTAAATGTTAATGAATTAGTCGGCATCTGCATAAGGACACGCTGACAGGGACAACGCTGCCAAGACTGACAAGTTGTTTTGGTTTCCATGTTCTCTGCGCTCTTGTGGTTGGCGCCTCTCTTGTCGCCTCTGCCTCCTGCTCTTGCGAGTGCTTCTGGAACTCCAAGTGGTCGACCTGTCAGCGCACAAGAAGCGAAATAAATCGTTGCATACTTACGTGCGCAAACAATATTGCTTCTTCAACAAACACCCTGTAAGACGGACAACTCGCATAGCGGAGGTCGTGTAGAACGGGAGATGTGTTGCTAATTTCATTAAGATTCTTTAGGGGTTGCAGATAATATGTATTAGTATTCCTGTCAGCTTTTATTCTTATAAATATTTATTAAAATATATTTATAAAAATTAATTTAAAAAATATATTATAGATCTATATGTATTAAAATGAATGTTTATTAAAACATATTTATAAAAATTAATTTAAAAGCTATATTGTAAGAATTTATTTATTAAAAAGAATATTTCTCTCACAAATTATATGTATTAAAATTAATATATATTCTAAAATCATATTTCATAAAATTGTATTTGTAAAATGTCAGCTTATATTCTTATAATTATAAGTCAGTCTGGCAGACTTTGATGAGTTTGTTATTGTCTTTTAGTCTTGGTAAAAGGAAACTACTCCTGCGCAACACCGGAACAATCCAGACAATCCAGTTGCTTCTTCGCTTTGTGCAGGGCAGCTGTTAGTCCTCACCACTCAAATTCTCCTTAAAGTCTTTCTTAGCTTTGCTTCCATTTTCGGCTTCACTTTGGCTTTCACTTTCGCTTCCATTTGGTTTTGCACGTTGTTTTGCCGGGCAATACGTGTCATTGAATTCATTATGCTGTCAGCATGTTAGTCGCTTGCCACATTGCTGGGCCTCCTCCTGCCAGCAGCAGCGTCGGCAGAGGTGCCAGAGGTGTTGCCGCTACGTGCAGCAGATTAAAAATATGCATTGCGAAATTAATTAATTAACGCAGCGCTTGTAAGCTGCCATTTAAGCTGGCTCGCATTTTATTGATGGCATTCTTTCCGTACTCCACATTCTTTTCACTCTAATTTTATTTCTCACGGCTCTACAGAATTATTATCAATTAATTAACAATTGTGCGAATTAAATACAAATATCTGCATATATGAATCAAATATGATTTTTCATTTGTTTACATTACGCAGCGCGAAACATGCTCATCCCAAATTGATTTTCAATTAATTAGTCCAATTATATTTAATGGTTCCTTTAACATTCAATTCAATAATCAAGTGTTTGCATAAAAATTAAATACAATATTTATTGCCAGCGATTGTCGTTAATAAACCATCCGCATTTCCGTCGGACCTCGCCAGGAAAGACTATAAAAAATTCAAATAATTTACATATATAAATCGAAGTATACTATTTCTACTACTCTTACTATTTCTATGAGCAGTTGTACTACTGTTTCGACTACTACTACTATTTGTTTTGACTACTCCTACGATTTCTGTGACTATGACCACTACTACCGCTATCTTTTTTGACTATGCCTACTACTATTGCGACTACTACTACTATTTCTATGACTAGTTGTACTACTACTTCTATGACTATCTTCTTCTATTATTTCTACGACTGTATTTTTTACTACTACTACAAATTCAAACACTACTTTTAATACTTCTATTTCTAAAATTACTAATACTACTACTAATTTTACTACTATTAAAATTACTACTACCAAATTATTACTGCTACTATTTCTGCTGCTACTACTGGTATATGTACTATTACTATTTCTACTGCTATTGCCTCTGATATATCGATTATTACTATTTCTATTGCTATTACTGCTACTATATTAGCTACTATTTCTACAGCTATTATTACTACTACTCTTTCAACTACTCTGGCTATTACTATTCCTACTAGTAATATTTCTACTGCATTAGCTATTAATATATTTCGACTGCTATGATTACTTCCACTACTATTGCTACTGCTAATAGTCTGCCACTACCACAATTACTACTACTGCAATATTTTCTACTCCTCTGGTTACATTCATCCATCCATGGCCTAAATAACACATTTGCTCAAATTAAATTCCCATTTGGCATTTCGGAATTCCACAAATTCTGTAGAATTTGCCAGCATCCTGGGTTGCACTTCAGCTAAAGCTCACTGTGCAGTCGAGTTGACTGTCAATCAGTTTGAGCACGCGAATTGCCGTGTCACCGTCATGCATGTAGAATGGTCACATAATGTGCCGGGAATATGCTGGCAGTGTCCAAAACAATGCCAGCAGCAAACAATGGCTAAGCTCCACAGACCGTAATTACCTGATGCGCTGATTATTTCAGATCGCCGCCCATAAACGCCCCGTTCGTGTGCGCTGAAAACGGATGTCCGACAGAGCTAAATTGTACAGGTATGACCAGATGACTAGCTCCGTAGTCCTGCCAGAATATGCCTTAGAGGCATAATATTAAAGACCAGAAACTGTATGATATCTGTGCTTCAAACGAGAAGAGCTAAAGTAAACAATCCACTCACTTAAAATGTATTGGTATGCGATATTCCTCTCCATCCTATATTCCATATGCCAAGTATTTCCAAATCGAAACTTCTGTTACTCCAAAAACTTTAGTTAAAGCTGTCTGCAAGTGCTTGAGCTGCATTTAACCGCAATTTTTCATTTACAATGCATCTGTGAGGGGAATTGCAACAATTTGTTGGCTTGATTTGTTCTAAAATTGCATTACGATAACGATCTGAGGGGTTCTGCTACGATTGCAGCTGCAGCTCTGTGGCTGGGCATGTGAATGGCAATGCTGCTGGCATGGGCCAGTTCGAATGGCTGGCGCTGTGGCTGTGCCAAATGCGATTTGAGGCCCGCATCCGAGGCAAGGCAGGGCACGGCACGGCTTGGACGGCTTGTGCGTTCCCAAATGCTTTACAGTCGTTCAATTTCCTTACAATATTTTGCAATAAATTGAATTTGCCAGCATTCGGTTTTGCCCAGACTTTTCTTTTTTGGGACAAAAAAAGACATTTTTGGCACTGGCATTGCAAATAAATTGTCCAATTTATTTAAATTCAATTAAAATTAAAACAATTGACAACAATTTCAATTGATTTGTATCAGCGAAACTTGAAAAAGGAAAATTTTAGAAAATGTAGAAACACCGGAAATGTTTTTAATTTACATATATTTAATTTGATTTCATTGAATTCATTGAACTGTGTTCTTCGGTTACTGTTAATATAATCTCTTATACATTATAATTTACATTTATTTAAATCATTTCATTGAATTGTGTTCTTCAGTTACTGTTAACATAATCTCTTATAAACTGCAAAACAATTCAATTTAGCGCGAAATGCAAAATATTTCATAGCTGACATTCTGTGGATATTTTGGGTTTATTGTTGCTACTATTGAGAACGTAGTAAAGCTTAATTGTATTTACATTTTTTGAGGGCTGCGCATATTGATTTATACTAAAGTATTTAAGTAAGAAATATATTCGACTTGACTTTACGCTAAATGTGCTTTAGAATCCCCATGAATAGAAGAGCAAAGAAATATTCAAGAATTGCCAGACATTTTATGCTCTTCAAGTTGAGAAGCTACCATAGCTGGCGTAGATTTATGTAGTTACAAAGGTCAAATCTTGATGTTCCGGGGTCAAGCTGGTGGCAGCTGCCCGCTCCTGCCAGCTCCTCTATCTGTCCATCTCAGCGTCATTGTTGCTCTGTTTTGTTTTTGTTTTGTTTTGGCATTTCTGGTAATGTGCTCGTTGATAAAGCAACAGCTATTGCTCAATACTCGTAATGCTGTTGATTTATGGGCTAACTGCTATCGGCCATGGCAGTGGCCGCGTGTAAGTGAAACGAAGCGCAACAAAGCTATAAATAAATGCTGAGAGCTAGGAAAATGGCGACCATTCGAGTATCGGTTGACAAATCTCATTATGGGTTATGATTTGTGAACCCGCTGGGCAAGCAAATGGCGCTGCTGCTTGCTGACCGTAGCTTATCTTGGCCAACTGCTGCTGCCGCCTCCTGCCAGCGGCTTATCTTGCCCAACTGCTGCTGCAGCTGGCTGCTGTCTTATTTCTATATCGCCTCGGATTGAGTGCCTCGGCTATTCAGTTTTATTTCCTCCTTTAATTGATAAATAAAATATTGCTGAGCAGGATTTCACTACAGCCCTGACCGGGTCAGACTGGGCCTGGCCTGCTCTCGACTCGTTCATGTATGCATTTTAAGTGCAATTTGCGGTTGTCAACAATACATAAATTAATTCCGATGCCCCCCAGTTGCAGCGGCGCTCGCAATACGTGCAATGATATATTCGGCGAAAAGCTGTTGGCATTTTAATGAGTGAGCCAGCCAGACAACAGAAGAAGAGAAGGAAGAAGAACAAACTTGGCGAAATGCCAGCAAAAAACGTTTATAAAAAAACAAGCAAAATGAGCAAAAATGTTTTTTATCAAGGTTGATTGGCATGCAATTATAATGAAATTCGAGTGCGTGGCACCGTGGCAAATATTGCAATTGCAATTGTTGCTGCATCAGCAGCTGCGCATCATGTGTGTGTGCGTGTGTGTGTGTGTGCGTGTGTATGGCATGCTTTTCGGGCGGGCCAGTGGGGCAATGGAGCAGTGGAGCAGTGGGTACGCCAGCAGATTTCCTTCTCCACTTTTGCTTTTTGCCTCTCTTCTCTTTTCAGCTTCAGCTTTGTTTGCTGTTTTGCCCTGTTGGCGCTTATCTCGGCCCGCCTTTAACCAGCTACTAGTACAACTATTCCTGGCCGTGCCATTCCCAGCAATGCGGGCGTTGCTTCTTAACCAGCGCAAATATGTTAACCTACAGCAGAGAGCAGAGAGCCACAGCAAGTAAATAAATGTGCTCGAGATAAACTGGCGCTTTGTGTGTCGGCCCGTCCATGGGGAACGGGCCAGATCCGACTCTTAAAGTCCATCGCTTAAATTCTTCGTTCGTATGCAAAAATCTGGCCACACGCTTGAAGGCTGTCAAATATGTTGCACCACCGAGCCACCTAGCCACCGCCAATCCACCAATCCAGCAACCACCGGTCATGTACGTGACTTTGGCGCCTGAAAACCACGCGCTTCACTCAGCCCAAGCGACCGTTGTTGGCCATTAATTTGAAGACAAAGTCACACCGAACAGGGTGCTGCACCTGTCCATCTATGATTTATAGCTGGGATTACAATATAGAAATCCGAAGATGTTTCCTCTCAGCTATTGTTGAGCTGAGCTTTAAGTAATCCCAGTCAAGGCTCTAGCTGTGTGAAAAATCACGATAATTATTGGAAATGGAGCTCCCTTATGGAACAATGAGCTCGGCAGTCAAGTTTTTAAATATATAAATATTGTATAACACCCTTTTATTGAGATTAAAATTTTGTATACTCTCTAGGGAGAAGCTCAGAAAGGGTCATTTTGCTTCTGGGTGAGTTTATGGGGCGAGGCAGCGAGAGACGCAGTAAATGAATGAAAGAGGTTAATATCAGAGAAAGACTGAGAAAATGAGAGAGAGAGAGAGTGGGGGATGGAGAGATTGAGAGAGAGTGAGAGTTGGAGACAGATAATATATGGGGAGAGGGATTAAGAGAGGGAGAGAGAGAGAGGGAATGAGAGAAAGTGATAGAGAGGAGAGAGAGAGAGAGGAGAGACAGAGAGAGACATAGGATTAGAGTATATAATAGTGATAGAGTGAGAGAAAAAGAGATGGAGAGAGAATTGAAGAGAGATAGTTGGAAGAGAGACATATTTATCAACGGGGGAAAGATTAATTAGTTAATGCAAAAAAAAAAAAAAAAAAGAAAAGAAAGTGAGATAGAAAGACAGAATGATTGAGAAAAGAAGAGATAGAAATTCAAGATAGATATCTATATTTATGAGAGAAGTAGATAGCACAAAGAATAGAGAGACAAAAACAGATGGACAGAAAAATATAGAGAAAAGCATTACAAAAACCTAATTTAAGGAAAATGGAATACCAAACAAAAACGACAGCAGGAGAGAAAATTATAGAGATTATAACAGGCAGAGGAGAGAGGAGGAGAGAAAAACATTATCCCTCTGCTTTTAAATTGTCTGCATAAGCAGGGTATGGAGCAGTCGATTAATTTGCTCTGACTACCTTTAAATATCGATTCGGTAGCTGAAAGCAAAGCGTAAAAGATTGAAATGAGGGTGGAACGAAGACAAAGAAAAAAAAAAAAAAACTGATGGCAAAAAGCAATACCGAAAACTATATTTTAGGTAGAATATTTTTGCAAATTAATTTTCCTGTTGATTTAGCGTTCATTATAGGTGGAAAAATAATGTACAGAGAAAATAAGCAGAACTGGGCGAATATTAAAAGGATAATGGATGAGAAAATGAGAAAACGAGAAAAGGTTGCACTGCGAAGAAATTAGACTGCTTAATACCAGCTATATATATGAATGTTCCATATATATATATGAATGTCAGAAAGAAAGTTGCTTTAATGGACATTTTTTATAAGTATTGCAAATATACATAAATACTGAAATAAAAAGTTACCCAACTTCATCAAACTTAGTAGGCCCCTCTTTAATCAATGAACAATTATAAAATATATAAGGGTGCGAGTGCCTTAAAGTTTGCTTTGTTAGGGTTAACAACCTGACATCCCGTCAGAGAAGGAGGCCTTGCTCTAGGGCTGTCCGTAGTGCGGCACCCTGTTTATGTATTTGTATGTGTAGGGCTACTTTGTCACCCAGTGCACGTACGCGGCACGAAAAGGATTGGGACTGTCCACGCTTTGGTCAGGGCGAGCAGCGGACGGCAGGCGCCATCAGCTCGATTTGATGTTGTGGTGCGGCCCCAGTGTGGTTCGGGTTTTTGTTTTGCGGCTAGCACCGCTGACCCGCTCTGTCTGAACCTTCGTCTAATGGCTTAGAGAGAGTGAAAGGGCAGGCGAGTGATGGCGCGTTAAAAAAATGTTTTAGCAGCGCATTTTTTGAGGATAACAGCGCGCACGTGCTACGGCCGAAGCCAGAGCCAACGTCATAGTCAGAGCCAGGCCAGAGCCAGAGCCAGAGCCAGAGCTAAAGGTGGCTAACAAAGACAGACAGCCAGCCAAGTTTCGGCGCTGAGTGCTGGGGGCAGCTGGCCAAGATTTATCAAGCAGTGAACTACGTGACGGCAAAGCGTGTCAACTGGCCTGGAGCCACACGAATTATGACGAATGCCGTCTTGTAAATCTCAACTGGCATTTGCGGACATATGCCATTTAGTGGCCCAGATATAGCTCCTAATTCGGCTTTTATTGTCTTGTCAGAGTTACGCGACTTTGGCTTTAAGGCTTTCGCCAAGCTGTCAGCGCGAAACTCGAAAAGTTTAATGGATTTTTTTTTTTTGTTCTTCGTTTTTTGATGCACTCGAGCTCAACTCGAAAGGTTATTGAGGCTAACTCGTCGAATATTGTTAACGGCTTACCTTGGCTTTAAGGCGAGGCCAGTGGAGTCGGCGAACCATTTAAATTTACGACCCTCTGTAATCTCACTAAGCCCGGCCTCTTCGATTTCTGCCAAACGGTAGACGTTTAGTAGGCAAACTCAACTGCAAACACTGGCTGAGAGCGGCCTCAGTTTTGGCCACATAAGCCGTTGGCCTCCCTCTTGGTCAATGCAATTTGCGCAACGAAAATACCAGCATGGACCGTCCAGGACGATTGTTTCCCAGTTGAATCTTCGATTGCCATTGGCTGTGCGAGTGAATGTAACTGTAGCTGTAGCTGTAGCTGTGGCTCTGGCTGTGGCCTTGGCAACGCTTTGTTGCATTCTCACGCAATATCTGAATTGGGGCTCCTTCAATGGCCCACCTGGTCCTAATGCCTAAGGCCTCACTGCCGCCAGTTGGTTTATGTAGCAGCTTTACGCCCAAGTGGCAACAGGGCTTACGTTCGCCCTTAAATCGACTCTCGCTTCACAGCACAATTGAATTTTGTGTGAATCAATGGAGCTGCCCTATAAACTGAGCTAATTCATGGCCTTGACAAGCTCAAATATGAAATTCGACACAGCTCTTATCAGTGCAACTCGGCTGCCAAATTGCATATTACGATTCGTATTCTAAAGAAGTTGAGCAGTTGCATTGCTGTCTGCACTACTGACTGGAATATACTCTGTCATTTTTGTTTAATTTTATATTTTACAGATTTATTGCGATTCAATGGGGTATTATGGTACACTCTGTTTTGGGCCATTGGAAAATATAAGCCTAGAACATAATTCTGTTTTGGTTTTTCTGGATATCTACGAGTATACTCTATAATCTATAATCTATAATATCTATAATATCTAATATATATTCCATCTATACTATATCTGCATATATAATATCTATATTTTCTCTCCAATCTACACCCTACATAGAGATCTGGATAGATCTGCAGTCCCTATACTATCTATACTCTCTATTTCAGCTATTCTATCTATGCAATGTACGGTATTTCCTATGCTATTTACACCATCTATGTCACCTATACCATCTATCGCCACTCTTCTATTTATACCTTATTCTATGTATGCTATGTATGCTTCATATATTTTATATTTGCAATTGAATACGTGCTAAATATATTTAATATGCATTTAATAGTCTCAACTATTTCCTATTGCTTAATAACAAAGCTTTGCTCAATTGCACTAAGGCTCCTTCTACTCATTCTCAATGAGCTTAAGGTCCAAGTGCATGCACACATGCATATATACATGCACAAAATCACACCCATACACACCCACTCTCAAACACACACACAAATCTGACTGCAGATTGCAAGTGGAGAACAAACAAATTGAAATAGTTTGCATTATTGTTACAGTGAAAATGTCAACTATCTTCTTATGTGTGCTCAGTGAATATTTAGTTATGAGAGCAGAACACAAAATTCGGGGCCAGATTTTCGTTTATATAACTTTTGTATGAATGCCAGCCGTTGCTGTGAGCTTATTACAATTAAATCTCTGAACCTAAAAACGAAAGAGGAGAAGAAAACTTCGATGATTTATAAATGCGCCATGTTGATTTATTTTTTAAATATTTAATTGTAATGGAAGAAAGTTTTTGTGGATTATTTAATCATTTTTTCATTTTAATTTTTTACAACTATTGTTGATAATGATTCAATACTATTTTTTAAAATTTAATTTTATTTTTTTATTTATTTTATAATTTATATTTATCCCATTAAATACTTCAGAGTGAGGAAATTTAGCAATTTATTTTGTTAGCGCAGTTTAATTATTCATTTTTAACAATACTTTATTGATTTAGTTATTTTTTTTAAATCTATTTATTTATTTTATTATTATTATTTTTTTTTTTTGTTGTCTCGTTAAAATAAAATAAATTTCATAAATATTTACGCACAACATTTTTAGTAGACTGAATGCTTATGAATTTTTAAATTTGACTTTTAAAGCTATTGAAATTGATTGTTAAATTGTTGATTTTTTATGAAATGCTCAGAGAAAATCTAAAAAAATACATACAAAATATTAAATTCCTGTTGTAGAAATTGATTAAAAAAAATACTATAAATGGTTATATTTGATGAATATATATTTAAATTAAATTCATCACCGCAAGCTGAAGTGCCCGTCAAAATTTGTATTCCAATAGATTTTCACTTCACTAATATTGAAATAATTTTACTTAGATATGTATGAAAATTTAACTAAAATGTATCAACCATTAACAACAATTTAAAACACAAATAACCCATCTTTGCACGTGAATCGAAAACTTATTTTATACAGTAATGGTTTCGATTTAACGCTTTAAGAAAATGTGAAAATAAATAAATAAATATATATATATATATATATATATATATATATATATATATATATATATATATAAAGATATATAAATGAAGTGGACACATAATTATGTTTACGGGCGCATCTTTAAGCGCAGATGCACCGCATATTCAGTTAAATATTAATGATGTTGTCAATTCTCAACCGACTGCCCCGCCCACATCAGCTACCGCCCAGTCACGTTTCTGCTTGGCTACGCTATCATAATAGAGCTCGGCGCTGTTGGTCTGGCCTGATGTGCCTTGGCCTCCGTCGCTCTGTCGCTCTGTAGCTGCCAAGTATGCAATATATTTGATGTATATATATATGTACATATATGTATGCATGTGTTTCTCCCACTTACACGCTCTCTCGCTCTCCCTCTGGCATGTAGCCATCACTATCATAAACATTAACGGCTTTTACTTACCCGCTGTTCGTGGCTGGCAGTCACTTTTGCACTTGACACAAAAGCGAAATGTAGGCAAGCTGCTGAATTCTTTTATGAAGCATACTTTTGAGCGCTGGCGCTGCTGCCGCTGCTGCTGCTGTGATTTTTCACAAGCAGCCAGGACATGTGGAGCACGTCAGACACGCAAAACTTTGACCTACAGCAGATCCGTTAACCAGAGAGCCAACCAAGCCAGCCAGCGAGGAAGCGAGCGCGCGATGACATGTGCCAGGGCTTATAATAAAAGGCGACAAAACGTTGTCGCTGTCTCAGATCTGGCCATATGTGTACGCAAGTACCGCTGGCACTTTTAAAGCGTCTATTTGTTATTTGAAAAGTTGGTAGTGAGCACGCTGCCTTACCTATACACTACCACGCACACACATGTATGTATGTACAGATGTGCAGGTAGCCCTTGGCACTTGACTGCTTACGCGACCCCATAAAAGCGCATAGGCGCCGCGGCGTTTGCTTGCCAAGTTTTAGTGCGGTTGCTTGACCGCACCCCTTTGCGGTCAGCCCCGAGTCGAGGCGCCCTTAGGCGCATTCAGCATGCCCGGCACGTTCCGTTTCATTTAAAAGTTGGGGCTAGCATCGAGTAAAAATCAAATAAAATTAGCACAAGACGCGCATGTGTAAGCAGCGGAAAATTGTTTTCAATTTGCGCCAGGTATATGCCCATACACACACACACACATACCCACACACATGAATTCGAGCACATCGTAGGCAATACAAGTTCGAGCACTTTACGTGCGATTTACGTAAATCCAAAGCAAATGAAAATGCAAAGATAATCGAGAGCCTCGACGTAGCTTGAGTTGCAACCAAAAACTGTTTTGTTTAGCATCAATTATCAATGAGCAATGTGATTGCTTAGGCATTCAAGTTTATTACTTACTCATATGAAATGAGTTAAATAAATTGAATTGAACAATTTCTCTAAAAAATCGGACTATGTTACACATTTCATGCGCATCCTTCGGGATGCCTTAATTTACTGAAGAGCTTTAATCAGGCATTTCAATATGCTTGTGCGTGCTCTCTATTTCTCTCTGTCTCTCTCTCTCTCTCTCTCTCTCTCTCTCTCTCTCTCTCTCTCTCTGCCTATCTTCCTCTCTTTCACACACACGCACATATTGTCATTCAATAAATACAAATTACACATTCATCACTGTCAGCGTCGATGGAAATTGTCCTTTAATTTCACGCCTCTGTCCTTGCGGAAGGCCAGCGCATGAGTTGGCTTTAAATTTGCATTTTGCCTAATGCGAATCGACATCGAGCTGTATTTACAGAATATATGAGCAAACATGAATTGGCAAAAATAATGATTATTAAAATAATGTAAATTTTTTAAAAATTTAATCGAAATATGTTTTATGTTCTATCGATTTTTAAGCGTTAAGATTAAATTGTTACTGACTTGTTTTAAATTTAATTTATATTTTTTATACTTTTAGTGTTAATTGATGTGATATATTAATTGATGTGCATCTGATTATGAAAAGAAAATATTGAAAATAATTTAATTACTGGTATGTAGATGTGTTTATGAATATATTTCATGTTTCATTAAATGTGAAAAAAGAAATTGAGAAATAGTAAACACGAAAGAGGATAAATAAAGCTACATGTGGGGATTATGGGGGACTGGGGTCTATAATATTAACTATGAGCCATATTATCCTTTGATATGATGGAGTGGAAATGTCGATAACTTGTAATTGCCTATATTTAGATATAAATATACCTATATCTATGTGGTATAAGGACATCAAGTATTGTATATCCTTAAAGACTATCCAATAAAGAATATCCAGTATACGACTTTTATAATTTTTATTTATATCGATGCGAAAATGATTAATATATTTTGTCCACATCAAAATTGATTTTTAAATTTAAAAATCAAAATATCTTTGTTATATTTAATATTTAAATGCCTCTTTCTATCAGTAAATTTATTAAATTAATTAGCTCAATTTTGATGCAGCTGCAAAGCTTTTACACAAATGTGATAAATGAATCGAATATATTTTGATTTGTTTCGCATTAGTTTCTGCCAGAAACTTTATTCGGCTTTAAATGAAATGAAAAACTTGTAAATACAAATCTGATATATTCAAATGCTCCGATATAAATTAATTAAGCATTAAATACTATTCGTACGCATTTGTTAAGCTGAATTCGTATCTCTTGGCTTTTATTTAATTGCAGTTCAATTAACTTGGCTGCCATAAGCTCAATACAAATTCGCTCGATTATATTATTTGCATGTTCATTTTCAATTACTGTGACATTTAATCGGAGTGAGCTGCATTGGTCAGCCACTGGCTATTAGTTGATTTCATGTGTGGGTTTAATGATGCCGGTTCGCATGTGTAAAGGGTATATTGGCTTTCAGAATTGAGTCGTAGATTTGGGTATGCAAACTGAAACATTGATTGCCTTTCTAGTTTTATCAGAGACCCGTTTATGTATCAAGGCTGCTAAGAGTGCAATGAATTGATGCTTTAATGTATCAAATTTGGGACAAATAGGCAGATTTGATATCTCTTTATATCTTTGACAGTTCTCTAGCTAGACTAGAAACTTTCTCAAATAAAATTTGAAATTTGCATATTTCAGATGTAAACGACTATTAAGCTGTCTCTTATAGGTTCGTCAATCACATATTCTATATGGTTTGTGAATATCCGTTTGAGACATTTTAATGCCAATTGCAATATGCATATATGTGCGTGTGCTTGTGTGTGCGTGTGTTGGTTATAATAAACGCATTGGCGTACCAAATGTGCTTAAAATGAAATAATTTGGTCAGTCGCCCGCAAATACAGAGCTGCCTCTGGCAAAATTTCTAATTTCAATTTCTGGCAAGCAATTAGGGCTCGGCTTTTGATGTGGCTTCTGGTCGGCTTTGAACTTGACGGCCATGACAGCATAAATAACTAAGTAGCTGACAAATGGCAAGCGTATGTGTGTGTGAGTTCGTGAATGCTTAAAGAGCAGAGCTGAAAACATATTGAAATACAAACACCCCTTCCACAGACGACTTTGACTGCAGCGAGACAAGAGCTCAATTTTAATGGCTAATTAAGCGCAAGTCGAATGGGTTTCATTGCCTGCCCGTAAGCTGGCATAGTTGCTGAGGTGTGCACCTGTATTACAAAGGCATTAACCGTGGAGCAGCTGGCTGACATTGACGGCGTGTGCGATGCCATTGCTTTTATTGAAATGTTTTTATTTAATTTTTTGTTGCTTTCTTTTTATTGAGTGCGTTGCGCCAGGCCGACGATGAGTTTTTAATTAACTTTTGGTAGAGCTGTAGCCAGGCCATGTGTAAAGGCAAATCAGTTCGAAGCAGCGCATTAATTAGTTACGCATTTGAAAGGCACACACACACACACACACGCACACGAATGTGCATGGAAATTTGTAAAATTGCCCCAGGGCACCACATGGCGTATGATTAATGTGAGCATTTTGTACATTTTATTAAATAAATTGTAATTTATCATTGAGCAACAGCGAAGCGAAAGCAAATCAAATAAATTACACAGCACTCGAGCAAAAACTTTGACCATTAAACGCTCTAAACAAACAAACGGAAAGCAGTGACGATTTTAGTCCACCCGCCGAGCCACCCAGTCGAACCACCCACCCACATTGAGCGCCGCACTGATTCGATTCGAGTGCGGTTTCTTTTCGTTTCACTCTCTTTGCTGTTGCTGCTGTTGTAGTTGTTGTTGTTGTTGTTGTTGTTGGCATTTTTGTTTGTGTTCATTTGCGGGGCATTTTATTGCAATTGATTTTTGGTGCTGCCAGCTGCAGAGTCGGACAGACACAGCCGGCCAGCCGGCCAGCCGGACGGACGGACGGACACAGATACGAGCTCTGAGGCGAGACAAGTGTTGCGGCGGCAGCTTAAGTTTGTCGACAAATTGAAAACTTTTTGCGCTGGGCCAGGCACAAGAAAAATAAACGAAAACACCATCGACCCGACCGCAAAACCAAAGTCTTTTGGCAGCCACCCACACCGCAAAAAAGAAGAAGAAAAAATGAAGTCAAAATCAGAAAAAAGAAAACAATCAAAGTAAGCGAGCAACAAATGCGACTCGGCTTTAATTTCACGCGTCTTGAGGACAGCAAGGCTAATTTTTTTTCATCTTCTTCTTCTTCTTCTTCCATAAATAAATAAACGACTGCGAAGTAGTTGGCCAACAAATTGGCAATAGCGTGCAACAGCTGCTCAGGGCAGCTGGCGGCTAACCGGCTTAGCCAGCTATAAAATATGCATGCAGTGAGTGTGTCTGCGTGTGTGTGTGTGTGGAAGTGTATCTGTGTCTGTGTCCGTGTGTGTGAGTTCGTCGCCATTTGAACCTAGGCGCCACCGGCTGAGCTATAGCAGACGCTGTAGATAGACCGCGGCCGGCGGGGCAGGTGCACCAGGGCGTGGTGCTGCACCTCGTCCGCTTGCACGTCGGTGCTGGAGAAGGGGGAGGCGCCGGTGATCTGACTGAAGCGGGACTGGTAGCTGCGTATGGCCGAGACTCGCTCGCGCCAGGTGTGCCAGAAGTACTGCTTGTGTATGTGGCCGCCAAACTCGAAGATCATGGGTCGCTCCGCCTTGAGCTGCGGCTCGACCGGCTGCACGCTGAGCATCATGAGGCAGCGCTCGCGCTTGCGATAGAAATTGAAGCGTATGTACTCGAGCGGCACCATGCTGATCAGATCGAAGCACTCGATCTCCGGATCCTGGCCCAGGCAGCAATACCAGCTCGGCTCCCCATAAAGCTCGTCGTCCCGATCGAAATTGTCGCTGCCGAAGAGCAGCTTGGTGCCCGTCAGAGCGATTTGGTATTGGCGCAGACCCACGCCGTGGGCATCGACTAGAGTGAAGGGACTCTCCACCATTACCGGCTCGTAGATCTCTTGGTACTCGGTGAGCAGAACTTTTTGCACTCGAAACATCGTGTCAGCAGCAATCGCAATCGCATCGACTTTGCCAACGACTTTTTGTCTATAATTTAATTGAAATGTCAATCAAAGTTTCGCTGCTCGCTCTTCTGTGCTCTCGTCTTGTCTGTCCCCGGTCTGTCGATTTGTTTGTTCTGAGTTGAGTTTCTTTTGGGTTTGGGACTTCGGTTTCTGGCCTGGACTTCTCCCAGTCACACTCACTGTCACAGTAGCAGCGCCTGCTGTGTGCTATCCCAAAACTGTGCTGCAAAGTCGATTAGGCGAATGCAAATCAATTCAGCCCAATTCCACATTGTGGCCCCAAAACCGATTTGCATCTGAATTTAAATTGATATTTGTCCCATCGCCAGTCCACTCTTCATTCTCCCATAGTTCGCCAAATGCCTGCATTACATGCACTCTGCTGACCTCCGAGCGGTAGCTGACTTTGTGCTGCCCCCCCCTCAGAGTCGTTGACGTCGCTTTTAAGCCATGTAATGCTGCTTGGCTGCTTGGCTGCTTGGCGTCTGCAAATAGTCTACACTGAAGGCTTTCCGAGCATCGAGTTTGCTTTTAAATAATATTTTTATTGATGGGCTAAAGTGTGTACTTTAAATGTTTACAGAATGCATAAGCAAATATCTAGACATTCAAGTTTTTACAGACATTTCTCTCCTTCTCTTTTTCTCTTTGCTTAGCTGCTTTTGCTTTAGGCTATATAAATATGCTCTTTATTAGTTTAAATTAAGCTCCCAGCTCTACTCATTTTGTTATCAATTTTTATTCTGAGCTGATGTAAATTCGTTTGCTTAAAGTCTTATTTTACCTCCGATATAATTTAAATAATAATAAAAAAAATTTTAATTAGTAAATATATTAATAAATAAAACAATAAGTAAATAAATGAAAGAATAAATATTTTAATATTCATTTTGTTTGCCCAAATAAGCTTATAGATCGACCTACTCTTTTAATTTATAATGCTGTTTAGTTAAACTAAAAGTTAATTAGTTTATACTTATATTACCACTTTATACAATAAAATAATTAGTAAATATTTAATACATACAAAAATAAATAAATAAATTAAAGAAAACATTTTTTTTAAATTAACTTAATAACATTATACTTATATTTCCTCTATAAAATACAATAAAATAATTTTTTTAAAATTAATAAATACAAAAATAAATAAATAAATTAAAGAATAAATAATTTACTATTTTTTCGTTATCCAAATAAGCTCATAGATCGACTTACTCTTGTAATATACAATGCCGTTTAGTTAAATTCAAACTTAATTATTTTATACTTATATGTCCACTTTAAAATACAATAAAATAAAATGAATTCAATTACATTCACTTCATTCATTGCCTTCAAGTATTCCAACTGCAGTTTTGATCAGCAGATTGAATTTGCTTTTGTCAGTTTTCGCTTTTCGTTTAATTTTGTGATTTATGTCCTTATTGCTAGAAGATCTTGGCTTTGCACTCAATTGCGATGGCTGACAAATTTCAGTCAGAAATCCTTTCGAGCAGCGAACAGCTGGTGCTGTTCACTCGATGAGATAAGCATATTTCAACAAACTAGATTCTAGCTGGGGTGACAGAGTGTCCTCGGGCTCTCCTGCTCATGATAATGTGCTATTCCGGGCTGCGTTCGAGTTCAGTTTGTGCCAAAGACGAGAATCATCATCAATTAAATAAATTAATTAAGTTCACTGGCAAAGCTGTCACAATTGCCAAATGTACGAATGGCCAAGAGATTCGGGATCTAATTAAAGGAGTTTTCTATGGCAAAATGTATGCTTGCGATAAATAGTCAACCGAAATATTGCCAGCCCATTAATTTGTGGCATATTGCGGAGATTGCCGCAAATTGCGATGCGGTAATTAATGCAACAAATGTGTTTCGCATCCAAGGCGCTTCTAATTTGCAACACTTGATTTCGAGTGTTTCCATTGAAACTGTTTGCACATCCCATCGAGTGGCGGATGGCCTTCAGCCAGCTCATTGGCGTTGGTTTCCAAATGGCCGCAAAATGCATTTCCTGCCCAGATCTCTGAGCACAGATTCGAGATGGCCCATCCCAAGCCTCCTCCAGCCACTCGACTGGCTCTACTGACTCGATGGCTGGCTGTACACGTCAATTGTGCTTAAACTGAGTGCAGCAATTAGGTAAAAGTGGCTCTAACAACAATACACACAAAGCACATTTACACAAACATACGCATGTGTGTTTGTGTGTGTGTGTGGTTTATTGCCGTTTTGAGCTTTTCATTAGAAACATTTCAGGGTTTTATTGTTAAATGCGACGCAACATTAAATGGAGAATCAACCATTGCTCATACATAAATAGCGCAGCAGCAACAGATAAAATTACAGGTACTCTACAGTTACAGTTACAGTTACAGTTATAGCTGCAGCTGTGGTAGTCAGACGTACTTACCTGAATTTGTTATTGTTCGCTCTCCCAGTCACATATTCGTTGCTATTACTCACCTATACCTAATAGTATATTTATATATATCCTCTCTCTCTCTCTCTCTCTCTTTCGCTCTCTGCCTCTCCCTCTCCGACTGCTGTGTAATGCGTACTTTGTGGCTCACTCTGATGCACATTTCAGGCAGTGGTTTTTTCCTTTTCGAAGCGCTATGTCGAGTGCATAAAAGCTCTATTACCATTAAAGTGCCGCATAATGTTAAGAGTCCGCACTTGACATGGGCTCGCAGCTTTATTGTTAAATATGCCACGTTTGTTTTGTTTAGTTCCCTACTTCAAGTTTTAGACATAAATTGTTACTTCCCGGGCAGGTACTTGAAAATTTAATTAACATTTGGAGCAGCCTTCAGAGATGCAGGAAATTGGTGTCCATTTTAATGCCACTCAAACAACTTTATAAAGAATTGTATAAATTAATAGTTCTATTATTAAGCTGCAGATGTTTGCTGTAGATATATAATACTTATTTGATAATTAAATATAAACATACAATTATAAATATTTCTGATTAATAAAATTTAAATTTAATTTATAAAAACTTTGATATTTCATCAGAAAATACCTTTAGTATGTGAAAACATTTTTAAAGCATTATTTAAAGCAGCTGAAATATGCTTATTATTTTTAATAAATTTATGTTTGCAAGGATAAATAAAATAATAATTATACAGAGCACTTGTATTTCGAATTGTATTACTGCTATTTCTAACACAGGTCAACAGGATTGGATGGTCAAGTAAAATCTTTATATATGTTCAATAAGTAAATATGAATATTATTTATATAAAATTTAACTTTCATATTAAGATAAGCCTTATTAAGTTGGATTTTATCGACTGAAATTACTATGTCACGACCTTTCCCTCTCGTTTTCTCTTTACTCATCAGCTCTCTTGCTCGCACACTCTATTTCTCTCTCTATCTCTCTCACTCTTGACTCCTCTCATTCTCTCACTCCCTTACTCCTGTTATATATCTCCCTCTCTACTTCTTTCTCTCCCTCTCTCCCACTACGTCACTCCCTATCTATTTCCCATTCTCTCTCTCTCTCTCCCACTCTCTCTCGGTACCTTAATCAGGTTACATATCTCCCTTTCTCATTCTTTCTCCCCCTCTCTCCTACTACGTCTCCTGTACGTCTATGTCTCAGCAGTTTCGACTCTCATTTATATTTATCAACTATCGAAAATATCCAGTCTAAAGCTAAACTTCCCAATTTGTTCATATTTTGTTAGACAGTGTAGTTACACAATTTCTATAGCTTTCAAGGTAGCTGTAATCAATTTATGCACGTTTAAAATAAACCAATTAAATTAATATTTTTTTTTATTTAATGTGAATACAAATAAATTGATATCTATTCAATTGAACAGCTATAATATCATTACGGCAACCAGCTTACTCAGTATACCCTATACGATGGGCTGGGAATTCATGTGGTATATGTTGCTTGTAAAGACTTCAGCTCCCTTTCAACTTCTTCTAATTGCTAATTAGCTGCTATACCCTGCAGGGTATCTGCATAGTGCACCTCGCGCTCACTTCAGCCGTTAATCATTTCAGTCTGACATTTGCACCGCATACGCTTTTGATGTAATTAATCCCGTTTTTATTAATTGGAAACGCCACGATGCGGCGGCCCTCGCTATGGACACGAGAACAGCATATTGGGCGGACAGGTAATAGCAGGGTAAAGAGCTTACATAACATAAGCTTTGATATTTCCCCACACACGCGCTTAAACTTAAATGGATTTAGCTCGACTCAGTATCTGCATTTAAGACTTAAAAGCTAGAGCTTCGCATATTTTAGTTTCTCTCTTAGCCCCCCCTCCCCCTCTCTCTTCTCTCTCTCCCTCTCTGCTCCATTTCAGCCATGAACAGTAAATCGCATTCAGTTACTTTTGTACGCCCAATTGAAGCAGCCATCAAACTGCTGAGCTGAAGTGGCGGATAAAAGCGGAGGCAGCGTTCAGCATGCAGATGTTCTATTAAGTGGGAATTACCGAAAAGAGGTTGTCAAGCCAGAGACATGACACTGCCATATGGCTTCACATTGTCGCACAGTTGGCAGCTAGTACCTTGAATACCCTGTAAATATGATCCATGAGGTAGTTTACGAAATGGAGAGGCAAGCAGTAACTATTTCAGCAGACTCTGCCCCTTTCTTCTATATCTCTTTCTACTATATCTCTCTGAGACTTTACTTTTCAAACTTGCTCAGATAATCAACTGGGTATCATTTATTTAAATATGCCCTACTTTAATATTTCACTACATCTGGTTTAGCTTTTTGTTTTGGGGAAACTGCTCGAATCAGTGGGAAACTATTTACACTGTTTATCTTTATCGGCATCGCATAGTCGCAGAGCTTAAACTCAATTTTTGCATTTGGCGCTTATCGCACATCCGCATCTCAACCGGCACATTTGCACAATTGCTTGTAGCTGACACGTCCGACAGACGGCCAGAGAGACAGACAAGTCCAAGTCGAAGTGGATGTCGAGACATAGGTAGAGCCAATCTTCTGCTGAATGTGGAAACAAGCAACGCACTCGAAGACTGCCAACAATGTCTGTATTCAAATGGCTCTGTTCAACGTAGTATGTGTGTGTGTGTGTGTGTGTGTGTGGGTGGGTGTCTCCGACAGGTGTGGGACTACAATCTCTGCTCTTGAGGCAGATTTATTTTATACACACACGCACGTATATATATTTATATGTAAATGCCTTTAACTTTCTAATGCAATTCACGTGCACTCTATGCAGTTGTGCGTGTGCGTTTTTCTGTTCCACTTGTTTTAATACCCTGTACACAGTGATAGCGGGCATATGCGGCATGTGACAGGTGCAAAGGTTAACTATGCAAATGGATCGATTGAGGACTTTTGATATTTACTGATACTTTTTTATATTTAATATATGTTGAAGTTGAACTCAGCTTGGCCCAGGCTCTTGCCTCTTTCATTAATTAATGGAGTTTTAGTTTTCATTTAGCCCAGCGGCAGTGTGACTCAAGATCTAGGGTAATAGCTAGTCAAGCATGCTTTCTTTTGTATGTATGAGGAGTTGCACTCGTTATGTCGAGGTAGAGTTCACATAATATGCGAGTCCTTACAGCAGAACTATTTCTGCCAGGATAATGTTGCTACATGCATATATATATATACATATATAAACGATGCAAAAAAATTGCCCTAGTATCGGTTGCTGCGTTGTCGCTCGCCCTCCTCGTTCCTCCACTCTGCCCGTTGCTGTAATGCACTGTGTGCAGCTTATGTGAAAACCACTTGAGCTTCGTGTATGCAAAAATGGCTATAGATTAGTTTTCATCTGATCAAAATATTTACGAAGCTTTCCTCTCAACCAATTAACAGCCACATTTTGGGCACAGGGCTAACTTTAAGGCAGCTTTAAGCCACATGAGAACACAAGTGGCCATAATTCGGGCCTTTATTGAGTGCCTGTTGGAGTGAGAGAGAGGGAGGGCGCAGATAAAATGCCTATCGCCCAGCTGCTGATTGTTTCGTATTCTAAATACTCTAAGAACAGGCAAGAGTTGTATGAACTAACTGAATGCAGATGTTTAGTGAGATGTAAATGAGTATTTACTGATGACTTAATAAATATATATTTAACTATCTATACATATTTATATCAAAAGGAAAATTAATGCTTCTTTATTGTGTAATATATATCAAATCTGTTTATTGTTTTTTATTGAGTAATATATATAAAATCTATTTATATATTTATTTATTTTAATTTTTTTTTTTTTTTTTTCATTGTGCCCAAATCTGTTTTATTTATTTATATTTTATAAATCAAACTACATCAAATTTGAACTCCTTTTAAAATTGTTTGGTTTTGCTGTAAAAATAAAATTGATTTAATTTAATTAAACTGAGCTTTCAGATGCAAATTCATTTACTAACATATTTCATACTCATATTCATAACTAAAACTTCTCGATTGGCTGGTCATTCATTTGTGACTAAAGTTGGCAAACTACGAAAACTTTTTAAATCTAAACTCATGTTAGGAAGTTGTATCAAACAGTAATATTAATTAAATACTTGAACTTTTCATTCGAACTTTTCTCAAAACTATTTCCGCAAATAATTTGTGTCCAGCAAAAATGTTGAATATTAAAACACAGTTTAACAAACACAAAGCAAAGGCTTAGGCGAATCGCAGGACGCACCTGGCATTTTTTACCTCTGTATAGGGCAGACAAAATACCTCGAGGCATCTGTCAATTGTTTACTTGGCAGGGTATTTGTGCATCGTTGCAATAAAGTAGGAAAAGTCTCTTTTACAATATTATGACAGCGCAGAAAGAAGGCAAAGAAAGTAAAAATTGGAAAGCCAAGCAGAGCAACGACACGGCTAGACGTCGAAACAAGTGACTGCTGGCTGGTAATTTCCTCAATATCGTTTGGGCTTCGTTTGTTCTACCCCTGAGTAGCAACAGCAACAGCAACAGCAACAGCAGCAGCAGCAGCAGGAGCAGCTGCCCTTAATAAGGTGTTGTTGAGCAATTTAATTTTATTGCACTTATTTTTGGCATCTGAGCTGGCAGACACACACACACACAGGCACACACAAACAGACACCCATATACATTTATAGTCCAGCTTTTTGGCAGTTGCCTACTTTAATTTTAATTGGCTCCACGCACGTGAACCTAAATTGCTGTCCTCGATTGTTGTTGCCGTTGCTGCTGTCGTTGTTATTGTTTTCGCCATGTCGACATGTTCCTCTATCACATTTCAACTCACACTCCATACTCCATACTCCATACTCCATATACAGCATATTCGATGCTGTGTGCTTTTTTCCTTTATTGTTTCGCATATAAATTTGCTCGACGCTTTTCGTTTTTGGTTTTTGCAATTTTTGGCCTGCAAGTCGTTAACATGTTTTTATTTAATGCCATTTTGATGTGGCGCAAAGAAATTTCCACTGGCATTTATTGCCGTAATTAAGTGATGAAAAATGTTTGAAATGCTCTGCAGCTCCCCTACCTAACCGAGCCGTGACCCTACGTCCCGCTCCCGCTCCCGTTGCCGCTCCCGTGGCCGCCATCAAAGGTCATCAGCATGGACATGGTTATAAATTCTGAAGCACAGACCCATTCACAGTGCGCTTAAGTGCCTTTATTCTGTTATTTCGACTGCTCCAAACGACTGCTCTAACGCATTCAGATCTTCAATTTATGACCAGGCCAAAAGAAAAAACACCTGACTTTGGCAACGATTGCAACAGGCTCTTCATTAAGTGTTTGTCCTTTTGAATGCCACAAATAAAGTCAAAACTGCTTCGTTTAGCTTCATACATATATATCTATATTTATTTTATTTTTATTTTATTTTTTTTTTTTTGGTTCAGGCAAGTCTATTAGTTTAATTGGACTTTCAAGTGGGAATATGTGAAGCTGCATATATATATCCTGCATTATAGAAACATGAGAGGGTATATGCGATCGGATGAGTGGTTATAGCCTAGTTGATCTCAAGGAGTTGGCCTAAGCTCAATAATTTTGCATTTTATTTTCAATGCATTGAATTTAATTTGCTTTCACTGCAAACTTCCTATTTTTTATCATTAGCTCTTTGGTTTTTATAGACTATTAAATTTAAATTTTAATTATTAAATTTTAATTTAATTTTGATTCAAAACACTATTATTTTATATCTCTTTGTGATCTTACAAATATTTTCCAGGGTATGCTTTATTCCATCCAACTTCGTAATATAAATTTTTTGCATATTTCCAGGCGAGATTTTTTTATAAGACCTAAATGCTTTGGCAAGCTTAACAAAGGCATTTTCGACATTCTTAAACCCAAATCCGTTGAAATTCCACTGCACATTTTTTCATAGGAATCGGCGGAAATATTTATGCTGGGTTTGCAATCTAACGCGCTTAAATTAGTTTGATATAACTATATATTAAGTGTGTGTAATGAAATAAATATTGTAAAAAATAAATATAAAAAAATTAAAATAAATAAAATTAAAATAATTTAAGGAAAGCTTACAACATAAATAGAAATTATAGTCTCTATTTTAAGAGTTGAATAAAAATACCCAATAATACTATTTATTAATTTGCATTTGAATTTCCCTTTGTGCTGTGCCTAAGATCTCAAATTTAGTTCAGAAATTACTAGTTTTCTAATATTGCTGAGCTTACTAGTCAGATAGAATGTTGAAATTAGTTTATTAATCAAGTCACGTAAGCAGCAGGAAATGTAATACCAAAATATTTGCACTCAAATATGTTGGATAATTCAATTTGAGCCCTAGCTTTGACTGCGTCACATCTTCAAATAGTCTAAAGTATAGCTAGAATTAATTGATGCCTTCGCTAACTCTCGATTTCCGCACAGCTCCAGCTGAATAAAATAAAATGTCAGGCTTAAAGCAGTGGCCTGCCAGGAGAGCGCTTTAAATTAATTTAACTTCGACTGTGGTCCATGTGGAAGATGCTTAAAATTCAATACACGCACTTTGCAGCCAAGAGTCCTTTATAAACTCGATAACACTTGGGGCCCTGTCGCATGCGGGCTACTCTGGCTGTGTGTGATTGTGTGCGTGTGCTTGCACGTGTGCGTGTGTGCAAGGGTCTTTAACAGAAACTGTCAGCCGGCTGGGAATTTTAATTTGCAAAGCAAACAGCAAACAACATACAGCAGACGAGGCGGCACTGAAAACATCGACAGGCAAATGTTGTAGAAACATTTAAATTAACGTCTCCTTTAAAACGGTTGACACTGTGCGTGTGTGCGTGTGTGTGTGTGTGTATGCATGTGTTGGAAAGGCATTCATAAAACGAGCCCATAAATGGCAAAAGGGTCACACAAACACGAACGCAAACACGCACGCACTGCCACACAGGCATGTCCATAAAGATAAAGACCATAACGCTGCCATAAACCGAAAGTGTCTTCGAGCATCTGCGAGTGTGAGTGTGAGTGTGTGTGAGTGTTGAGTTTTTTCTCATCACTGGGTAATGTTACAAAAGACACACTCACTCACACACACACACGCAGGCATACTTACCCGAAAATGGACATCGAGCAGAGTGAAAACAATTTGCACAGCTGCCTGTCGGCTGCAGCGGCTGCAGCCAGACGAGACGACCTGGCCGTATTTACAGACATTCATAATAAACCTTTATTCATCATTATATAGTTAAATAACATTTGCATCTTTTTCGTACATTAAATGTATTTAAAAATGTTTTCATTTCATTTTGTTTTTCCTTTTCCTTAATTTTTTTTTTTTTTTTTTTTGCTGCTGCTGTCATATGCTTAACTAAATAAATATTTGTGAACAATGCTAAATGAAACGTAGCCATAATTTGTAATTTGTAATATAAACAATTTTGGCTATTTTCATATGCATTTATGCGTGTACTTGTTTTTAGGGGCCATCGTTAGTAATTTTCAATTATTAGCTACAATTAAACTAAGCTCGGAAGGCTGAGCGCATTTAACAATATATTTATTTTATTATTTTCTTGAATTTCGTTTTGGCAGAGATATGTTTATTTTACAGTTAACAACTAGAAGTAGAAGTAGCATGAACTCTAATTTATATATACACACACATATATTGCACTTGCTGCTGCATTAATTCATTTAATCATTTATAATTATTTTGCTGCTCTTTAAGTTCGATTTCGCTTAGTTAAGCCGCTTAGTTAAATTATTTTGTGATTGCTACGTGAAATTCAAATTCAATTTATGCTAAAACACATGATTTACAACAAAATGGCGGCGCTCTTTACAGTAGTATGTGTGTGTGTGGGTGCGTGTGTGTGCAAATTATTCACAACATTTGGGGCTCATGATTGTTGCAAATATTTTGCGCCTGTTTGCGTGGCGAAACGCGGCTTTTGGCTTTCACTGAAATCAGGCGTTTTAGCTTTTGGTTATTGATTTAAGCGCATAATTTATGTATGTACATAGCTATATATACATATGTATGTATGTCTATATATATGTTGATTTGTTGATTAGTTGCTACAGTAGTACAATTAAATTTCATAAAGTCTTTCATTATTTAATTATCATAACATAATCATATTCTAATCAAAAGAATTTTGCAATCAGAGAACACATTCCATCTCTCTCGCTCTCTATCTCCCTCTCCCTCTCTATACAGAAACCTCCTTGGTATATTTGGACCGATCGTTCAGATCGAGCACCAACTTGTCGGGCCGCTTGGGTCGACCGGTGCCGGTGCCGGTGCCGGTGCTGCCGCTCGTCTTGTCCGTTTGGCTCGTGGAATTGTTCGATGCATTGGACACGTTGCCCAGCGACCTGGTCGCCTCGGCCGTTGGCTGTGCCACGGCCTCAATATCGCTATCCGCGCCGCCGCCGCCGCCGCCTCCGCCACTTGCACCCGCTGGCCTTGCGCTCGCCTTGTAGAGCGCAATGTCGTCGGTGGAGCGAGCCACCTGGGTCACAGCGATGCTCACTTCCACCTCGGCTCGGTCCAGCAGCTCGCTGCTGCGCGTCTGCCCGGAGAGCGGCTGGGGCGCGGGCTGGGTGCAGCTGCCGCTGCGGCGTCGGCCGGCGGGCATCGGCTTGTCGCTAAGCCTATACTTACTTCTACAGTTATCACAAATTTGATACGAAATGCTGACCTCGGCCTCGAGCAGGTTGCGCGGGCCGCGCTTGCAGCTGGCGGGCGGCGTATTGGTGGCCGCAGTGCGCACCGCGGGTCGCCGGCGCTGCGCCTGGTCGAGGTCCTCCGACTGGGAGCACATGCAGTCCAGCTTGATGTTGGCGAAGCTGAGGCTGCCCTCCTGCTGGGGCGAGCCGAGCTCCTCGCAGGCAGTGCGCGGCGGGCAGCAGTAGTAGTGTTCCTTGGACGCGTCCAGGCAACGGCTGCAGATGATGTGGCCGTCGGCGCTGCGCCGGAGCAGGTGCTCTCTGAAATGGTCGCCCGTCAGGTCGGTGTTGGTCGCCCGCTCCTCGTAGGCGGTTGTGGGCGTGGGCGTGGCCGAGGAGGGTGGCGTCTCCAGGACCATGGTGGGTATGCTGCCACGCGCCGCCGCCGCTGCTGCTGGCGCTGGCGCTGGCGTTGCCCTGCCATTGGCGTTGTTGTTCTGCTGCAGCTGCTGATTGTACTTCTGCATCTCGGCATTGAGCGTCAGCAGGGGCAGCGCCGTTTGGCGTGCGCCTGCAGCCGCCTGGCCGGTAGTTGCGTGCGTGGCGGCAGCGGCGACCATCATCATGCCACCGGGCGTCTTCAGGCCGTCCAACAGACTCGATATGGTCATCACAGCGACGCCCTTGGGCGGCGCCATGTCCTGGATGCGCTGCAGCTGCATGCTCAGCTGGCGAATCTCCTCGAGGGCCTCCTGGTCGGACAGCTTGGTCTCTGCAAAGGAAATGATTGCTGGATGAAGTCGTCGGGCCGCAGCCCCATCAATTATGCTGCACAAAAAGCAAAGGCGAAAGGCAAAGCGAAAGCGAAAGCGAAAGTGAGAGCGAGAGCGAGAGCGAGAGCGAACTGGCAAAGTTGCCAGCCGAACAACTTTCGCACTAAAAAAGTTGCGTCTCGTGTCAGAAGTTGGCCCCGGCCGGATCGGGGTGGGGGTCGAGGACAATTTAAATGCGTACTCCTGTAGCTGTGGCAGCCAGCAAAACATGCCAACATGGAAATGAAAATGGACGCTGTTGCGGCTGCGGCTGTCGACGTCGCAGTCGCCGTTGCAGTCGCCGTCGCCGTCGACGTCGACTTTTATACAAGACGGCCTACACTTGGGAGTGAGTGTGTGTGTGTGTGTGTGTATGGGTTGGTGGTGCTGGCTCTGCTGCTTGCTCGATGATAAATGGCCGTTCAATTCAACTGAAAGGCTGTCAGTGTGATTTAAGTGAGTCCACTCAGCGCCACTTGACGCGACTTTCAAATATATACAAAAAAAAAGGAACTTTTTTCTGTTTTGTTGGCGCTGGATTTAGATTTATGGCTGTGAAATTAAGCGGCAGCAGCAGGAGCAGCAGTGGGCCAAGAATTGAATTTATTATGTGCGTCTGTGGTGGGCTACACATATTTGCACAAAAAATATTTAAAATTCACCACACAAAACAAATTCACATGAATATAATCTAACAACTTTGTCTCTAAGTGAGCGGGTATGTGTGTGTGTGTATGTGTGCGTGTGTGTGTGTGTGTGTGGCTGGGTATATTTGCGGCTTTGTTATTGTTTAATTTAAATATGCAAATTGAAGGCAGCAGAAACAGAAAGAAACGAATGCAAGCCAGGATAAAGAGAGCGAGAGAGAGGGAGAGAGAGAGAGAGAAAGAGAGAGCGCGACAGAGAGTTGGAAATTTAACGCACAATTTACGCAACCGCAAATGCGTCTTGCGGTCGTGCCGGGCAACGCCGGCATAGAAATACGAGCAATAAAAAATTAAATATAAAAAAGAAAGCGCCAAATGAGAAAAGGTCGCTCATAAAGCATTAAAATATAAAGCGTCGCCCAGACCCACCGCCCCCCCGCCCCGTCCAGTTTGAAGCCTGGCAATAAACTGCGATGGCAGCGCGGAATTAAAATGCGGCCTAGACAACAAGCCGCTCGTAACTGTTTTCCCAGCGACTTAATCATTTCGCGTGCCACGCCCACGTGTCAAAACATAAAATGCCACCTGCGATTGGCCCCGTTCGTCCTCTCCTCCGTTCGTCCGCTCGTCCGCTCGTCCGTCTGCCTCGTCGTGCTGTGCTGGCAAAAGTTTTGCTTCCATCTAATTTGTAGCTCGCCTCAGCTTCAAGTCAGAGATTTGCCGTTTATGCCAGCGACATCCTATCAAAAGGACATCATCAGGCATTGAGCGACTTCGGGGAATAAACCCTTAACAAATTTGCCGCCTCTTGTGTAGTGGCTTCTAAATAAATAAATGTAACGTTTGGCATCTCGACGAGGAAGTTAACGCTAGGCTGATTTCAGCCACAAACAAGTGAGCGCTTGAGTGCTCTGTCCCCCTCATGCCCCTCTCGCTCTCGCTAAGGCTAACCGCATCAAGCATGGAGGACATTTTGCGCACATAAATCAAAGCTGAAGTTGACATAAGATATCTGCGAATACTTGAGCATATTCATATATACATATATATATATGCATATATATATATATATTTATATACAGACTTATGTATGGCTAGACAGGAATGTCGGCATTAAGCTGACGCCACCCGCGCAATCAGTTTATTTTTTAAATCGTCCGACAAAGTGCCATAAATAAAAGTCAAAATGCCACAGATGAGTTGACTTAATCAGCATCCTTGAACTGTGCTGTGCATGAGGAGAAACAAAATGGGTAGCCAGATCATTTGTCAAGCGTCTCGTTAGTCGTAAGTATATCGATATGCAGTCCAGTCCGGTCCGGTCTGGGCTGGTCGAGTCCATAATGATGCAATTATGCTTACCCGCCGAGGTGGTGCCAGCTGCTGGCACCGTGGACGTTGTCATCGAGCTGGGATGGGCGAAGGTGCGCACCTGTGGTCGAAAATTGAATTTGGCGCCCGATGCCTTGGCGCCCATGCCGATGTTCTCCTGATGCGATTTCCCGCTGCGCAGCACAATGTACACCTGTTTCGCGGCAGGAGGGGGGCGAAAGGAGAAAAGGCGAAAGGTAAAATGGCAACAGCCTTTTGCAATCGCTCGCTACGCACCTTGCTGCCAAAGATGAGGGCGAGGAGCAGCGTCACCGTCAGCTGCGTGTGGCAGAAGAAGATGATGTAGAGCAAGTCTGGATTGGCGGGCGATTGCAGGAAGAGCCTGATCAGAGAGAGGGAGACAGAATCATGGTATATGCTAAATCAAGTAAAACACGAATCGTAGAGCATGAGATTGCTTTGCTCGCTACTTACATGGACACATTGAGGAAGCAGGTGAGCAGGAACTCGTTGTAGATGGCCATTGATATGAAGCGGCTCTCGTTGAACTCGGATGGCGCCTTCCTGACCATAATGCAGAGCCGGACGCCCCAGGCCAAGAACAGAACTTCCACTGTTCGTGTGGAGCGGCGCGAGCATATGAAAATGAGAGAAGCAAAGTGAAGTGAGATGATTAACTTCATCTACGTTTGCTTCTGCATTTGCAGGGCTTTTAGCTTTGGCTTGCTTTGAATTTCAATTTTAATTAGAAACTGTGCAGAGAGGGAAATGGAGAGAGGGAGAGAGGGAGAGCTCAACGTGTGCTTAATTAGATGGCAATGCCTACGAGCCTTTTCAAATGTTATTTAACATAATTCACAGACGTTCACAGTGAACGAGCATATTAATAAAGATATCTCACACCCACACACACACACACACACACACACACTCTCGAACAGCGTGTTCAATTTCAGTTCTGATTATGTTGCATACTTTTCAGCGCAAAGTAGCAAAATTCATGCAATCAGCACGCAGCTGCCTGCATCGCTTTTAATGCGCATTTCGTGCTGTTCCATGTGCACTATATTCAAATTAAGTTATTTATGCACTGATTTCTCTCAGCGCTGCACAGGCGCTGTCTCTGTCTCTGCCTTTTCATTCTCTGCTGCACATAAAAAAAAAACTTATACTGATAATTTTCCATTTTTCCTGAAGAGCAATATTCGTTTATTTTATAATACTATTGAGTGAAAAATAAGCGCAATAGAGCATGAGATGGTGCTGCTGCTGGTGATGACCTGGTCACGGAACCAGTGTTGCCAGCTGTTGAAAAAAATACAAATTGGAATAACGAGCCAGAGGGAAAATGGAAGAAAACATACTAAAAGTGGCCAATATATTTAGGGAATTGTTTGCAGTGACTTTTACTTTGATCATCATGAAAATAAAATAAAAAATCACAAAAAATAGAGTATTTACTCTAAATATTTCCTGCAAGTATTTCCATTTAATATTTCCACTAAATATTTCCACAAAATATTTCCACAAAATATTTCCACAAAATATTTCCACTAAACATTTCCTGCAAGTATATATTCCAAGTATTTCCTCTAAATATTTCCTACAATATTGCAAGTATTTCTTCTAAGTAATTCATCCAAGTATTTTTGTAATGCTTAGCTGAACGATCACACACTTCACTTCACTTCACTTCACTTCACTTCACTTCACTTCACTTCACTTCACTTCACTTCACTTTACTCTACTGCACTGTACGACTGACCCCCACCCGCTGAAATGCTGCAGCTGCTACCTTTTATATAGGGCGGCTTTCACTCAGCGCCTCTGTTCCGCTCAAATGTTGAGCCCGACGCCAGGAGGGGATCATTGCAGTCGACGTTGAAGTGAATAAGAAGGAAGACTCTCTGCTGCGTCAAGCATTCCAGCATTCTTCTGATCTTCTGTTCTGTTCTTCTACATCCCTTGCTTTTGTTAGGCAGACGGACAGAGAGACAGACTGTGAGATATCTGCAGCAGCTATTCACTTACTTGGCTCAAGCGATTAAATCAAATAGAGCTCTCTCTAAAGTCAGGCAGACATATAATAATTTCAATTAGAGTCGACGCGAACTGTATTAAAGAAACTTGTGCTTGTCATTCAATGAGTCAGTTAGTATTTATGGACTCTGCAAAAGAATGTGTTAGCAGCTCACTAAATACAAGTTATGCAAGAATGGCTGAAAAAAATAAATAAATAAAAGCAAACAATAAAAGCAGCCATACAATGGCTCTTGAATTCGACAGATGCGAATCCGATGAATTACTCCCTCTCTCTCTCTCCCTCTCTCTTTTTCTCTACCTCTCTCCCTCTCTTAGAGAGAAAAGTGCGAGCTGAAATCATACTCAAGCCTTGAGACGCTGCAGAAGTCTATGGCTCATGAGTGGGCCAAAATATTGGCAAGTCATTGCCGGCTGGCGTTTCTTGACCGTCTGAAGGCCATAAGCAAGGCAAAGCCTGTTCATGTTGAGCCAAAATGAATTAATTCTAAATTTTTGGTTATTAACTTTAGTTTCACACATGATTTACTTTGAAATAAAAAAAAGCGAATTTAGAGCTTTTGTCTGAGCTACACTTGGATTGCCTATTCATGTACATTTTTATTATACAGATTTTATATTTTCAGTGGGCTTAGTGAGAAACTTAAAACCATATTTCCCATCTGTTGGAATTTTGTAGAAGTATATTTGATCAAAGGGAATTATACAAAAATATTGTTTTATTCAAAGTCTACCTAAAAATTGTACTGCTATATCTTCTCTCAGCCCTTTTGCCCAGAAATGTATTTATTGCTCAACTAACTTTACTCTTAAAGACTTAGTAACTAAGTTTAATTTGTTTATATTCCATCAACTGTCAGTTATGTTTGCACTGCTTTTTGTCCAGCAATTTTTTGCTGAGCGGCTGATTCAATCATATTGAAATATTTTCACCTGCCAGAAAGGTGCAGGTGAAACTTTTACTGTATATTTGAGTCAAACAGTAACTCAAACAATTTTCTGCAAAAATTGGAACATTTCATACAATTTTTTTGCTGCTGCAACTGCAGCTGATTCAGATTTCATGGAATTGATTTATTTTTTTTAAACTTTATAGAGTTAATTCAAACAGATTTTATATACCAAGCATTTCAAAAGAATTCTTTGAATTAAATCCATTTTGCCTTTTTTTTTTTTTTGCAATTCATTTACTTAATATAAAAAGCTGGAATTGAACAGCTTTCGCTACTGAAATCTATTGTTGAAGTGGCCCCTGGATGCCCTTAAATGGGAGAGCTTGAAAAGAGACTTTGGCCAAATAGCTTGCATTTGTTGAATGGCAACTTGTACACTGTATTTGGATGACTTGCAATTTGTGAATAAGCCTTTCACACTGCCCGAAATGCATTTTGGCGCATCACAGTGCAGCCAGCTCCACCGAAAAGCCGAATTTAGCTGCATTCGCCGGCCCTGGGCTGGACTGTCTGAATCGCAGCACTCAGTGGCCTCGTGGCTGGATTTTATGTTAAGCCAGCAGCAGCACACTGACCTACCCATACACACCCGCACACACACACACACACACATGCGTTTCCTATTGCCGGCCAGTTGGCATTTCAATATTTGTCTTTTGTCCAGGCACACGCTGCGTATGCGTAATACTGCCTGCTGCGGCACTTTCGTTTTGCTTTTTATTGTTATTGTTGTTGTTGCAGCTTCGCTTTGTGCCCGGTTATTCGTATGTTGGGCATGATTTTAAATGCCTACAGGATCAATCAAATGTGCTGTATGGCATTTTGTGTCCGGCCCATCAAAGTATTTGAGCCGGCGTCTCGGGTTACTTACTCGAGGTGAATGTGTAGTCCCACCAATCGGTTTTGCATAGAAACGCCTTCAGGTCGTCCGCCGTGCGGCCCACCACTACGTCCGGCGGCGAAACCAGAGTGCGCACCAGCAGGCAGGTCCCAATGGCCCCACAGATGATGCCCAGCCGCTTCAGCAGCGCCGCGTCCGTGATTTTGACAGCTTTTGCCGAGCGCACACGAAATATCACCGAGATGCTGCACACGATTCAGTGGGGCAGAAGAGCAAGAAAACTGTATGCATGAGAATGAAGCTGGACGCGTTGCCCACTTACCGCCAGGTTTTCAGCATCAGAGCACCGTAGGTCAGGGAGAAGCCAATCTCTCGCAGCCAGATGCGAGCCGTGCATGTGTAGAGATTCGGGTTCGGGTACATCACGATGTTCTGCAAATGGGCAAATATGCAAATAATTTAGTCGATTGTTGTGCTCTCAACGTGCGTTCGTTTTTCGTCTCGTTTCGTTTCGTTTAGCCACTTAGAATTGCAAAAATGAATTCAACGTCCTGTGACAGGAACAGGAATCAGGAAAAGGAATGCGAATGCGAATGCGAAACAGGAAAGGCAACCTGTGATATCTTTTATTTTTGTTTAATAAAAGTGTAGCAAAGGCAGCGGCAGCCGAAGTAGCAGCAGCAGCAGCAGCAGCAGCAGCAGCAGCAGGAGTTGCTGATTCTTGCACAGTTTAACAAATCACACAGCATTGCTGCTTGCGTCTTGCGTCTTTGGCTGTGCCGACATTGCCAAAGGGCAAGCAACCCCCTTCAGATAAATAGCACAATATATCTCTTTTGTCTGCGAATTTTTATACATACATCTGCTGAACACACACACACACACATATATCAGGTCGAAGTCTGCATGTGTGTGCGCTCAACGATAAACTCTCGTTTAAAGTTCTTTATTCTGCTGCCACAGTGCCACATTATTAATGTGTCACCAGCCATAAATCAATCAAATTAAATTGTAAAGTGATTCATTTGAATTGCGTCTGCTGGTCACAGGGACGTGCCTTTCGTTTCGCTCAGTGTATGTGGAAATAGATATTCATAGCCTCAGCTACCTGCTAGCTGTGCACATGATGAATATGACAATTTGAAGCCCATAAAGAAATCAATTTTGTCCTAAGTAAACTTGTTTGAGCGATGCCTCAAATAATATTCAATAAATATAGAATGAGCTGCAGATCTTTGGCAAGGGAAATATTTTATTTTTTTTTTTATATTTACTAGTTATTTATTAGAAAAAAAATCTGAAAATATACGAAAAGAGGAAATGTAAAGCTATAAGATTTCTTCTACTTGACTTAACTCAATCAATGCCAAATATTGAAATTTATATTTTGTCAATCCTAAGGAATTGAGAGAATTGTATAACAAATAATTTATAAAACATTTTACGACGGGGTTTCGAGCACTTTCCGTTAACTAAGTTCACATATGCCATTTTTCTTTATTCTAAAAATTAACCTCTATTTTATTACGGGAGTTAGACTATCTAAAACTAGCCCCATTTGTTGGCGTAGTCGATGAGTTGTTTTCATATTTATATGATATTCAATGAAGCGATGAGGTGAGCGTGATTTGCATAACATCTAGAGTCCTTTGTGTCTTTTACTGCGCAGAAAGTATCTGGTAAATATGCCACGTACAGAGATATGGCTTGTGTTATGTGCTTTGTTGTTGACTTCTTATTTATTGTGTCTCCGACCGAGGATACATTTAAATTTGCTGCTAGGTTAGTGATGCGCAAGTGCCACTCAACGACCTCTGAAGGAGGTGTCTGTGTTCCAGAGAAATTTTCAGCAAATGGGCATCTTGAGTGACTTTAATAGAACTCCAGCTAAATTCGCATTTTCTTATTAAATTTGAGTTCAGTTTTCTTCATTTTTCAATCAGCAGCATTTGAGCTGCCTATGAGAAAAGTTGACTTAATTTGCAGCTGCTGACAGAGCTCCACATTTGGTCGCCAATCATTCAGTCAGAGAGTCGGACAGCGAGTCAGCTAGACAGTTTGTCAATCAATCAGTCAGCACATAAAACTCTTTTGTCGAAATAGACATTTCATGCAGTATTTAGAAATCAGTGAATCACAAACAGAAAACTCGCTTCCCCTCATCGCTCGCTCCCGAATAAAGTTCACTAAATTGTCAAGGGTGCCGCGTCAGCTTATGTCTAGTTTGAAGTCAGATTATACATTTAATCGCGTTAGCTTACCGTGCAATAGATGAAGAAGGCGCCCAGCGCGATGACCCGTAACAGCGCCGGGCTGGCAGCGCGCACAACCTGTAATTGTTAAATACTTGATATAGAGTTGTCGAATGGGGGATTTGGCTGATTGCAGATTTGATGAGTGAGTCAAGTGTGGCGCGGACTATTAAAGTTAAGCACCTCACGTGGGGCTTAGTTGAAATTTAAATTGGAGTCGTCTGCTCTGCACAGAAGCCACAACGAGAGTTCACCTAGATCCAGCTTCGAGTCACACTTGGCTGCCTGTCAGACTGACTCAGAGAGAGAGAGAGAGAGAGAGAGAGAGAGAGAGAGAGAGAGAGAGAGAGAGAGAGGGACTTGGCGGCATTTAATTAGTTTTGGTGGGGCGAGAGAACGAGGGACAGAGTTGGCAACGGAATCGCATTTGAAATAAAAACAGTTTAGTTGGCTGACTGCGCTGATTCGCACCACTGTGACAGGGGCAGACAGCGCGGCAGTGGGGATTTAATAATTCACTCGCCCAATGTCCTCGCATGGACATGGCAAAGTTCGAAACGGTTTAAGGCTACTCGCCAGAGACAGTTGGCCGCACAGTCTGCTCCATGGACGCACCTAATGAGCGCTCCACTGATGCTGGACAGGGCGCAGTGCAGTGCTGGAGCTGGTTGATAGCTCTCTGCGAATGTTTGCACTTCCGTTTATGCGGCACAATATCCGTTGCCGAGGACATGGATGTGGACACGGACGTGGACGTGGACATGGACGTGGACGTGGACACGGACATGGGACACGGCCAGCACGCACAAAATTAACTTGAAACTAACAATGCTAAGCAGCTTAGCATTCCAATGACAGCAGCTTAGGTCGGCTGGCCTCCTGCCCACCGACTAAGCCATTTGACAGCGGCGACTTGCCGAAGGCGCCAAAGGCAACTGCTCGAAAGCCAACCCAATTCCCCGTCTCAATCTCAGTCGCAGTCTCACGCTCACTCTCAGGCACAGCCAGCGGCCGTCTCGGTGCTGGCTTATAAAAACTTGTACTGGCATTTTAAACAGGAGTGGCGCCACAGTGGGAGAGCTGGCTCTCTGGCTGCCACTTAATGCAGTGCTAACAAAGTAATTCTATTTGGGCGGCGGCATTTGTGGTACGTGTGATGGCACCTACCTTGACTTGTTGATAGCGAAAGGTGAACCAGGCGGCAGGAGGCAGCAGGCCGATGACAATGCAGGCCAGGGCCAGGATGCTGGAGCGCATGGGCCAGTTGAGGGCCGCGATGCAGGGGGAGGCGTCTTCGCAGGAATCACAGCCCTCGGCACAGGGCAGGCACTCGTATTCGTTGTTGCTGTTGTACGTGGAGTTCTTGCCCTGCGTAAATGAGAGTTGTAGTTGTGGGTAAATATTAAATGAGTGTATTCTATATTTTCTGTATCTCTTTATTTTTATTTTTTATTTTCCTTTCTTGTTGTTGCTGCTCTTTTTTGGGTTAAGCGTTGCCAATTACTGCAACCAGTTGAGTCAGCCATTTGGTGCCTTTGGGCCCTGCATAATAATGGTAATTTATATGGGAACAATTCAGTGGAACGTACCAGCATCAGTTTCTCGTACTCCTCCTCCAGCAGGCTGCCGTTAAAGAACTTGTGCAGCGAGGCGACGTCGGGAAAGTAGAAGCCCTTGCGGCAGAGGCACTTGTAGGAGCCGCGCCGAAAGCCCAGTCCCATAATGGCCTCGCACTGCGGTTGCGATAATCGAGTAGGTGAAAGTGGAATTGAAAACGAGAGCGAAACAGGAACAGGAACAGGAACAGACAGAGAGAGTAAAAGAGAGAGGGAGAGAGAGAGGGTAAGTGAAAGTGACTGCTGATTGCTGCGCTGAGTGCTTTGAATACCCACCATGGTGGTGCGCTGTTTGCACTTGTCGGTGCCGGCGAAGATGTTCAGCGGTCGCTTGGTGCCCGGCGTGTGCCGCTGCGGGCACTGGTCGATGTCCACGCGCCGCAAGTCAATATCGATGCCAGATGTGCCCCTGCAAGAAGCAGATGGAAGAGACGGACGACGATCAAACCGTTGTTTCGTTCTTGTTTGGTTTCTCGCTCTCTTATTAATTTGTCAGTTTAACAATCAACTGGGCGGCACTTAAGCCAAATGGCGCCATTTATAAAAATCAATTCAATAAAACGTGCACAGCGCCAGCAGCTCAAATATTTATGTATGCGTAAATGAGTGTGTGTGTGTGTGTGTTTGTATGTTTGTGTGTGTGTGAACTGGGGTTCGGGCCAGTCTATAGCAGACCAAAAGGCCAGCCACTGTATCGCATTCTGTATTTCCTCTAGTTTTGTTTTTTGCTGTAATGCGAGCGATAACAAACAATAAATTCCGCCTTTGATTGCGCGACTCTGTCTGTGTGTGTGTGTGCGTGTGTGTGTGTGCGTAAGTAGTAGATGAAAATAGAAAGGATAAAGGATAAAGGCCAGGCGGAAACTAACAAGCGTGTTATGGTTCCGGTTTCGCAATGAAAATGAACGCAACGAAAAAAAAAAATAAATAAATAAAATAAAAAAAAAAAAACAGAAATAGTAGAAAATTATTTTCTTTTCGTTCCGCTGTCGCTGCCTGCCTGGCCGTTTCACAAAGACATAAAGCCATGAAAAGGGTGCACTAAGTCCGGCAGCCAGCACAGATGACTCGCAGCCTAGAATGTCTACATGGCAGCCCTGGCATGGGCAGTCGGCAACACCCAATTACACGCATTCCCAAGCAGGGCAGCGATGAGCAACCAGGCAGCCGGAACCCATCGAGAGTTTTACGCATAATCCAAGGACGGTCTTCACCGTGGGTCCAGAACTATTCAATTTTATATTTTCATAGATGAGACTCTCTGTTTTCTCTTAACTGATAAACATTATCATCATTAAAGTCCTACAACTTTTTCATTATATATACAAATATACAAATATCTAAAATATTTTGCTTAAACACTTTTTTTTAATATTCACAAATGCATAAATATTTTTATTATGCAAAGTGCATAAATATTTGTATAAAATAAAAATGCAAATAAAAGTTTTATTGTAAAGAAAAATTATATTAATTAAAACATTAATCCTTACTCTTTTTTTATTTATTTATTTTTTTTTAATTGTAATTCTTTTCAAATATTTTAAAATATTTTTTTCAATGGAATTTATATATAGGAAATATATTATATATTCTATTATATATTATTTATTAGCAATTTTTTGGTGTTTCAATATTTAATTTAAATAGCTAAAATTAATTTAAATTTATTTTATGAATTTAATACACTAACTATTTTCATTTGAAAGCAAATGTTTTTAATATTTGTTTAAGCAGTTCGAAAAGGAAACAAAACATCTATTGTTGAATTAATTAATTAATTCAAGTTATATCTTTTCATTGCATTAATTGAGGCTTAGTTAGTTAGTTAGTCTTCAAATATTATTATACAAATTAAATAAATTTTCTGAGCTCGCATAATATTTGTATAATGTATGTAAATTTGAGAATTAATATAGTCAGTAAATTAATTTAATTGTAAGCCTTTAAGCTCAAATTCAAACGTGCATAAAATGTGTTAAATTATATATTTGATATATGAAGAATTTCGGCCTTCTTCCCCTCTATAAATATGAACTATAAATATTATAATTACATTTTGACATATCCTACATAACGCTCAACAAATATATTCATGCGCAATTTGAATTTTAATGGACTAAGAAAGCATGTGAAGGCCCAATGTGTAATGGAAGTTTGGCTGCCCGTCCCGGCGTCCCGCTCACGTTAGGCGGCAGACCTTTTCACTTTTTTGTTGTTAGCCAACTCACAGTAGGCCCTAATGTGCATGTGTGTGTGGGGTCCCTGGCCGTGTAGGGTCCGAAGTTTCATGCGCCTGTCAGTTAATATTGACATATCAGTTTGTATTTATTTGATTGTTTCTGACAACTTATTGATTGCGAAAAGGGATAACTGGGCTGAGTATGGTACGCAGCCGGACTACACAATGGCCATATTACATTATAATAATGATTATGTTAATTCTCCTGCAGTTGATCCCAACGCCTTTGTATGTCGTCCGGCCGGAATCCCTTTTTTTTCTTGTCTGTTTTTCGCCCTTCTTATTTGCTTGCCTTTTATTTGCTGTGGTTACGTTTTGGCAGCGTTGTTGCTGTTGTTGTTGTTGCTGTTGACAGTTTTGAAGATAATTTGTAAACGGATATCGGAAAATAAGCTTATCGAGCTGCCCGATTGAGCTCTCTGTGCGGCTCATATTGATTTATTAGTTTGGCGCCTTCGCTGGCGTCTTCAACGTGTCCACGGACTAGGAAGTATTTTGGCCAATTTAATGGCCACAGTCTCCGTCCTGCTGATGTAGCAATGTGTCCGGCTTTGCTGGCGTTTGCTTGATGCGTCTTTGATTAAGTGTCGCCCAATGCCTACAAATGAGCTGTCAATTAATTGCTGTTGTCAGATATTCCTGTTGCGTTGCGCTCCATTTAAATGGCCTGGCCAGTGCGTGAGCCTCAGCCACAGCCAGAGCCTGTTGATTTTCAATTTTGTTGCGTAAACCATGCGGATTTCAAGTAGCTCTCCCCCTCTCTCTCTCTCTCTCTCTCCCTCTCTCGCTGTCTCTTTACGACCTTTCGCCCTGCTCTGCTCGGCCGTTCAGCTGATTAGCATAATTGGTTTTTCCTTCACTCCAAACCAGAGTTCGGATATTCTCTAATTAAATGCTGGCCTAATGGCGACAACAGGCCATTGTAAGTTCGCCAAGCGCTTCATTTGCACACTTTAAGAGACTATTTATATTGTTGTCAGCGAGTTTTAAAGTAAGTTCGCAGCAAATATTTGGCCAGACGACACAGTGGAGACTACGGCATATGGCCGTGTGTAACGAATACTTAAGCCACGTCGAGCACGTGCGCTGCTCACCGTCTACGTGCATGGCTAAAATGCATTTCTCGCTGCTTAAACAGAAAAACAAGACACACACACGCACGCACGCACACACACATATATATATATAGAAGGGTATTACTATAGCACGTACGCTCCATTTTAAAATTCTGACAGCTAATACGCAGATCGCCCGCCTCCTGCCTCCCGCCCCACCTTTGCTCCGTCCACGCAAAGCTGTGTGAGTGTGCGATATTGTCGAGTGCATTAAGCTTGCTTTGCTGCTGCTGCTTGTGCGTATTTTGGTTATGGCCACAACGGCATATCTATACACACATACGCACACACTCACACATATGTGCATAGCTGTGTGTGTGTGTGTGTCTGTGGCATATGCCAGTCTCTTTCACTGCTCAACGCTCGCAAGTAGTTTGCAATCGGTTGGTAAACAACAACTCGTCCGTGTGGATTTGTTGCCGCATTACGTATACGCCATGTATGCTGCCATTTGCCAATATATATATGGCAAACTGTTGTGTGTGTGTGTGTGCATGTGGGGGATGTCTGTGCGAGACTCCATCTAATACTCATAATCAGCTTCACTTTTGCAGTTTTCACCTCGTTGACATTGTTGGGTAAGCCAGCAAAAATTCGGTCATCGCCGGCCTAAAAGTTGATTCCGAAACTGTTTTCAGCCCCAAAAAACCATATAACCTGCAGGTCAGGCCATTTGCATGCTCATGTCAAATGTATAAAAGAGTCAGGCATATAATTTTGGCATGGGTCTACGTCAGGCTGACCAGCTGCAAGTGGACAAAATGAGCGCAATATGAAAGGAAGTTGATAGAAAAAAGCAATTTGAACTGGAGTGGCTGTCCACTCTGGCTGAAGCCTCATTTAGGCTTTAGCTGATTTAAGTTTGTGCCCTTTGTACCTCTGTTTGTCTGCCCGACTAATCTCTGAGTGTTTGCTTAGGCTTAAATTTGTTTAACTCTGCTCGCAGTTGAAGTCAGGATGCGGCTGGACCCAGGCGAAATTTAAGTTTTGTGTTAACTAAGCAGCATAAGCTGTAAGTATGGCTAAAATGACTAATGAAATGGCAACACCTTTTCAATATTACAGCACACAAAGGCATCTGCTAGCTGTAGTAGAGGCTTCGGCTACTTTGATTGCCGATTTATGATTTATGTGACTGACTCAAATTCGTCTTTATCTTGCAACAAAGCTAAAAAGTCTAGACTCTAAAGGAGACTTTCGTGAAACTTCTCTAGCTCGCCGCCCGCTAACTCGAGCTGAATTAACACAGAGTAAAGCTAAAATATTTTTGAGCAATTCAAGAATCGCTTCGCCTTGTCATTCATATTGCATTTGATTTTTTCACCTCTGCAGTGCATGGCATAAAAATTTCAATGAAACCAATGCAGTTGGAGAGGGAAAAAAAGAAAAGAATATGAAGTCAGTCAGGAAACGGAGGATTTGTTTGCCTGTTTGATTTGTTTGTTAACAGTTTTCGCCTTGTTATTGTTGTTGGCTCTTTTGTCTTCAACTGTGGAAAAGCATCGAAAGCGGTGTAGCGGACAGTTGTGACAGCATCGAAGGGCCAATGTTGTTGTCACTTCTGATGTTGCCATTGCAATGCTGCGTATAATTGGCTGTTCGAGGAAGACATTGGCATTGTTTACTGCTGACAGCCTGCAGCCAGCACACGCTGCAGTTGGGCAAGTAGGGACAAATGTCAACGATTCCTGCCGGAGCTAAACTCCACTTAAAGGACAATCGCAGAAATGTTCACTCGACTCGGCTAACAGTTAAATACTTGCAAACAAGAGATTCACACATCAACATCTTCCATTCATAATCATGCATATTCATGCATTGCAGCTCGACGTGCTAACAAGCCAACCCCAACCCCAGCCCCAACCCAACCCAAACTAAGCCCAACTCAAACCCGACCCAACTCAGCTAAGTCCATGGCAACATTTCTCTATCGTCGTTGCATACTCAAAGGAATGCTTATTGCAATATTTGATATTTCCGGTTCCGTTTGCCTCATTATGCTTTGCCAGAGACTTTTTGTATGTTTTTATGTGAGTGTATGCGTGCGTGTGTGTGTGTGTGTGTATGCGTGTGCTCAGGACTTGTAGATATTGCAACATAAGTCAAATAAATACAACGCCGAGATTACTTGTATGCCAAGAGGAGAGCGAGGGAGTAGGGCTGCCATTGTATCCCTCTCTCTCTCTCTCTCTGCTCCTCTCTCTCTCTCTCTCTCTGTATTATTGAAAATTTGTTGCATGCAGCGCACGCTAAGCGAAACTTAAATGAAATCCAATAAAATTATTGCCCCAGCAGGCATGCCTGAGCAGCTTGTTCCAAGCGCTGGCCTGGCTCGGCCGGCTCGTCCTTTCTCTCGGTTCGCAGCGGGTGCTTAATGTGATTTGTGCTTTATACTTATTTGCGTTTCAGTTTGAGGTTGGCGTTGGCGTTTGGGTTGGGGTTGGGGTTGGGGTTGGGGTTGGGTTTGGCTTTAGGTTAGGTCGCATCATTTCTGTTTGTTTGCGCAATTCGACCGTCTGCTCGACGGCCCAACAAAGTGCCAAATAATTTCTAATATTATTAAGTTAATGTTTCGCTGGCAACAATGGCCCATTGTTGTTGGCCGCCTGCATTTATCATGGTATAACAGAGCATAATACATAAATTAAATCAATTAGCAACTTTCCGTGACGCCGTCTGAATTCCAACTTTTTCAGTCAGTTAGCCGGCAGTTAGCTGCCACGACGTAAACAAATTAATTTTGCGGCCAGCTCCACAACTAATGGAATACTGATAGCAGCCCATTATTAACACGATATCCAGTGGCCAACTTTAGCTTTAGGCGGACGGCGATGCAGGCGAGCCATGCTCTAACAGATACATACATATGCATTAGTGTAAGTGTGTGTATGTGTGTCTGTGTGCAGCTCTGTAATGGGCCGCTACAACCGAGTTATGAAACATAGTTGGATGCGAGTCTTATGTATTTATATTCCCATTTACTCTACGCAAAATATTCACTACTTTTGTACTTTTGTTGTTCATATTACGCAGCAAATTTTATTTTATCAAAATAATAGAGACAGTTAAGTCGGATTAGGCAACAGTCCTGACTTTGGATATTTATTTTTGAATAAGAGTATTTAAGCTTCAGCTGGCCAACAGAAACTTTTTGCTCTAGCTAGCACACTCACTCACTCTCTCTCTCTCTCTCGCTCTCTCTCGCTCTCGCTCTCTCTCTCTCTCTCTCTCTGTTACTGTCTCTCTCATTCTCTCTGTATATTTTATTTCTGTTTTGCCAAGTTGCCAAAATAAATGAGCTTTGTGTGTGTTTTTGGCTGCGGCTGCTGCAAGGCGTCGCTGCACCTAAGCCGAACGAACTTTCAACATTCAGGCATTAATTTTGTTGCATCCGTCCATTAGGCGAGCCAGAATTTATGTTGCAACTAATTGCAGGCAGTTACCGTGCTTCCGCGCTGCCTCTTTGTGCGCGACTGTGTGTGTGTGTGTGTGTGTGTGTGTGTGTCTAATGTGTGAAATTTATCGAGCGCGCAAAGTCAATGAGCATTAACTGGCATATCTAGCCGGGCATGTGCGGGCGTGGGCCGCGTCTGCTTCCTCTAATTGATTGCTTTCATTAAATATTGTCTGCCACACACACACACACACACTCACACACACACACACATGCTGCTGCTGTCTGCCACCTGTGGCCCAACCGCCGAGCGTTTAATAAAATTTGCAACGCCTTGGCCGTAATAACACAATTTATTAGCAAAGCCGCTGCGCTGCTTTAAACTGTCAGCTGCCAGTGCTCGGTGCGAAATGTTGACGATTCAGTGGCTGCTGCCGTTGATGCTGCTGCTGCTGCCGCATATATTGTTGGCTGGCCGACAGCCCAAGTCCGACAAACCCTTAACAGTTGACAACCTCAGCTGGCATCAGCTAGTCTACTATCAATCGATTTGTAAGTAGAATCGAAGAGATCTTTTTGAACCCTTTAATGATCGATGCGACATGCCCCAACAGGGCCTCAGCGCAGACGCTTCATAACCACGCCACATCCAGGCATCCAACCAGATCCGCCCAAGTACCGCAAAGTCTATCCGTGCTATTGCTACAAGCCGCCCGTCACGGGCCCCACGAAGGCATATGAAAAGTATATGGTTGAGCCCAAAGAATTTTTCATACTAAATAAGTGAATAGAGCAGACTCTAATTTCTAATCTATATCATGAATATATGAAATGGCTGATTAAAAATACTAAATCGTATATTTCATTTAATATAAGAAAATGCTCAACTCAATGCTCTCTCTTCCCCTCTCTCTCTCTCTCTCTCCCTCCCTCTCTCAATTGCTATAATTTTTGCATTGATCTATGCTCAATCTCGCTTGATTGTCTCAAGTTAATTGAACAAATTCCACGGCTTAAGCTTTCTTATTAAAATTCCAAATGTTGTTTTGGTAAGTTCCAACTGCGAGGCATCAAACAGACGCTTCTAATAATGGCATAATAAGACGCTGACTAAAAAGCAGATTGCACGTTGGAAATTTGGTATTGTTCATTGTGGGTTGTCCATTGTCCGTTGTCCGTTGTCTGTTGTCTGTTGTCTGTTGTCTGTTGTCCGCTGGCCGTTGCCAGGCAATAATTACAAATTATGCATGAAACGATGTGGAAGTGCGGACAGCGGACAGCAGCAGCGACGACTGGTTAATTGTGCACAGCAGCAGGAGAATGGGACACAGACAGAGCTGCTACCCCTCTACCCATCTCTCTCTCCCTGCTGTGCTCTATTTTATTGAAAACCCTTGCCAGCCTGACGCAGCGTCGGCATGTTCGCAATTTAGTCATAAACAGGAGAATGGCTTTCAGCCGTCATTATGCTGATGGGCATGCAGCATGTAGGCACTCAGTTTGATGTCCTAACTAACTGCTCAGTTGGGTCTGCCCCAACTACAATCGAGCAGGGTGTAAAGTGGGCACAATCTGCTCGCTCTATGCTCTATAGCCAGTGTAGGGTATCCTAGGCTATGCAGCTATGAGAACTATGCGAACTATGTGAGTATTAATATGAATAAATGTGTAATTACTTCAAGGGTCTTAAAATGAGCTACAGACATACTTTTTCAAATTTTACAATACGAAACATATTTTACATCAATTTTAGCGTTTTTTAATGCCTCTCCTAGACCAAGAAATGAATGGAATTTCAGTCATGATTATTTGATTTGTTTAAGTTTATAGCCAACAGAAATTTATTTTCGTCTAGTCAAGGACTATCGTTTGTCAATTTAAAAAAATATTATATACATATTCATTTTCCTGCAATATATAATGTATGTATTTTTATATTTCTGCAAATATATATTTTATATATTACAAATATATATTATATTAAATTTATTCAACCCATGCTGTGCTCAGATTTAACTTCTTATGGCCTTCCTCTACAGAGCACCGCGCTATTATGTAGATTATATAGATCTCAGTATATATTTAACTTAGAGTCAAATGAAATTTCTACAGGGCATCGCTCAGTCAGTCACTCTGCTTGCTTCTCGCTCTTTTACTTGTTACCATTATTGTGGTATTTGCTTGTCAAATGGCCTTGTTTATGGTAAAAGCCGTTCGGCCAGTTCCTTTGCAGGTTTCATTTCTGTTTTCTTTTCCTCTTCACTTTGAGCTTGAAAATATTTGGTAGTATTTGGCGCCTGACACTTTCAGCTGATTTGGCAAATTTAATGCACGAACGGGAGCAGCTCTTTGTTTTCATTGTTGTCTGGAGGCGCCGCCTACACCTCGGCCTTCGTCTCCTCCTCCTCCCCCTCTCGTGCTCCTGCTCCTGCTCCTACTCCTGCTCCGCCACCGTCTGACAGCCAAGTGAATTAATTAAATATGCTCAAAGTGCACTCGTCGTGCCCAAAGTGGCGCCCCGGAAAGGGAAATGCTTTCAAATTTATTGATTTGCCGAACCATCTCGGACCGACATCAATGAAATTTTTATTAAATTGTGTAACTTGTTTCACGCTCCTGCTCGCTCGACTACGGCTTCGCTCTGACTTTTCGCACAGTTGCCAACTTTTGCTTTAACATTCAATTGAGAAACTTTTACCAAAGAGAACTATGTTCCAAAAACAAGTAAAAGATGCAGGGAATCAAGTGAAAAATAAAAAAAAAAAATTATAAAAACAAGAGCCTGCACAAATTCGGTTAAAAGTAGTCGGGGCGCACGTCATAAAGTTTCATAAGTATGCAGTGTCCATGTTAAAGTATTCAGTTTGCCGGCGCGTGATTGAAATTCGCCAACAGTTGCCCAAAGTGGCTAAGTAATGCGATTGCTGTGGGTGCTGTGGGTGCTGAGGGTGCTGAGGGTGCTGAGGGTGCTGAGGGTGCTGAGGGTGCTGAGGGTGCTGAGGGTGCTGTGGGTGCTGTGGGTGCTGCATGGCATCCAAGATCTGTGGCAATCGTTATTATTGCTGCTTCGATAGGTTGCAGTTGCTGTTGCTGTTGCAGCGAAATGGAGAGTTGCGGCTGGACAATGGCGCAAAATGTAGGCACGCCCCGTCCAGCTGCTTGCATTTCATATTGTGGGACGGCAAGGGCAACGGCAGCAGCAGCTGCAGCTGACAGCTGAAAAAGCCGCCGCAACAATAACAATGAAAACAAATGCACAAAAACTGCGCCAATGGCAACTTTTGCCGGTCATTGCAGCAGTTGCCTTCGCTTTGCTTTTGGCCTGCAAATTATTTATGAAATGGGAAATGTAGGCAGCCAGCCGGCCTCGCCCACACCTACTACTGCATTGCTATTGTTTCCGACTTACTTGAAGTGATAGCTGCCATTCTCGTAGCCAAAGAACGGCACCGTGTAGGTCAGCATCCAAATGTTGCCGCCGCCGCAGTCGTAATAGGGCTTCGACCATCTGCCATCCTCGTACTTCACGGCCAACGTGTCGTCCTCGATGCGCTCCTCGGTCCGGTTCGAGTACAAATGAAATGCTGCAAGACACCAAACAAAACAGACCAAGGTTAATCGATGGCAGCTCGCTGATCAACAATGCATCATTGACGATGTATAGAATAGCTAATGCAAGGCGATTGTGCTAAGAGGCAACGGCCACATTCCAGCTCGACCTTCAATTGACTCTACAAGTGCCGTCCTCAGCTCTTGATTGTGCATTAAAAATAGATTAGACTGCTGGACATCATCTGCATACTAGGTTCACCCTAATGCCAAGTCGTATGAACAGCATAAGGAGCTAGGGAGAAAATGTAACTAATGAGAGTTTGTGTAACATTGACATGGTTAGAGCGGCTTGAGTAAGCAAATGAAACGAGCAAATGTGACTAGAAATACCCTGCAAAGATGACTATGACTACTCCATAAAATGTAAGAAGAGAACTGTGCGAACTGAGCTGAAAAGTGAAGAGCTCGATAGAACACAATATGTTGCTGCAGTTGTTAAAATACCCTGGACAGAAATGAGAACTATGAGAAGAGCACTCTGTGAACCAATCAGCAGAAAGTGTCTCGAGTTAAAGGTCTGCATTCCAATGAACTAACATGAGATGAACTCTATAGACTTAGAGAACAGCTTAATCTAGTTCATAAAATTAAAGAACAGACTTGCTGAAGTCGTGGGATATTCCTTTATACACAATTTAGTCTAGCTCTTAAAACACAGGAAGTGGGGCCTGATATCTTTAATGTTAACGATTGTTTGAAACAGAGGCCAAATTACGAATATCCATTAGAAGTTAGAAGAGGAAGACAGCTTGAGCGCTTTATAGCTCCAATGGGAGTCGTATAACAGGCATGCTATAAAAGAGTTTATTATCAGGCCGAGTATAATCAATCAGTGTCCAAGGAGAAGAACTTTTCATACAGAAGCTCGACTTCATTTAGGCATTTCGCATTAGTTGCTGAAAAGTTATGCGAAGACAGACTATGAGCAGAGAGAAAAGAGAGAGAGAGAGAGAGAGAGAGAGAGAGATAGAGAAAGCGAACTTCATACGTTTAAGTAGGGCATTATATGAATTCTGGCAAGCAGTATAACAATATTATTTACATTTCAGCTCTGAATAGAATAAGTCAAAGGGAATTGGCACAGCTAGTTAAGCTCTGCATTTATAATATTATGCAGTGGGAGTTGACGGCTGTCGACTGCATAAAGTTGATGGCATTAATTTTGCAAAAATATATTTCAATTGAGACATTCGCGTGCATATTTAAAGGTGTCACAGCTCATCAATTCCTAATGGCAGCCCAATCGAACGGCGAGAATCGAACATCTGTCCGATGGCTATAAAAGAAGGATGTTGGGTTGGGGACGTGCTCAAAAGCGCCAGCGCCGTGGGCATCATGGCATCCATATTCGAGCTAATCAAACCGGCACCACTCACCCAGCGGGTGCGTTCCCGTGAGGGCCTCATCTACATGTACCGGGGCATGTGGCTCATTGGCTGGCTGCCGCCGGAGTCGGGTGTGTGGCGGTACGTTTATCTCACTTGGACAATTACGACCTTCTTCTTCGGGGTCTTCTATCTGCCGGTGGCGTTTGTCGTCAGCTATGTGCGGGAGTTCAGCAACTTTGCGCCCAGCGAGTTTTTCACCTCGTTGCAGGTGGCCATCAATGTGTACGGCTCGTCGGCCAAGTCCCTGATCACATACTTTTTTATGTGGCGGCTGAGCAAAACGGAGATCCTGCTGGATAGACTAGACGAGCGGCTGCAGAACGACGAGGATCGCCAGAAGATACACAATGTGGTAGCTCGCACCAACTACGCTTTTCTGATCTATACCTTCATCTACTGCGGCTTTGCGGTTTCGACCTTTTTCTCCATGGTGCTGAGCGGCAGTCCGCCGTGGGCCATCTATAATCCGTTTATTGACTGGCGCAACGGCGTGCTCAGCTTGTGGGTCCAGTCGGTCTTCGAGTACATTACGATGTCCTTTGCGGTACTGCAGGATCAGCTGTCCGACTCGTACCCACTGATGTACACGCTCATCTTTCGCGCCCACTTGGACGTGCTCAAGGCTCACATACGAGACCTGCGCACGGATCCCACAAAGAGTGAAAGCGACAACTACGAACAGCTAGTCAATTGCATACTGGATCACAAGCTCGTAATTAGGTGGGACAGATCGCGCTCTCTAGCTCAAGTGAGTTCAGCTCATGAATTCTCTTCTCTTCTCAGATGCTGCAATCTGATTCGGCCAATCATATATCGCACAATATTCGTGCAGTTTCTGCTGATTGGCTTGGTGCTCGGCCTCACTCTGTTGAACATAGTCTTCTTCTCGAACTTCTATCAGGCCGTTGGCTCTGTGCTGTTTGTCCTGACCATACTGCTGCAGACGTTCCCCTTCTGCTACAACTGCAACCTGCTGATTGACGACAGCGACGACTTGGCCAACACGATTTTCCATTCCAACTGGACCGAGGCCGAGGCGCGCTACAAAAGAACCCTAGTCAATTTTATCCATCACGTACAGCAGCCCATTATCTTCATAGCAGGCGGCATATTCCCCATCTCGATGAACAGCAATATAAGTGTGAGTAGAAAAGAGCGAGAGAGAGAGAGAGAGTGAGAGGGTTATCTCTGTTTCCGGCAGGTGGCCAAGTTTGCATTCAGCATTATTACCATAGTGAAGCAAATGAATCTGGCAGAGAAGTTTCAGTAGCAGCCGCATCGAGTTTGCCCCACTGTGCATTGACAGCACTTTGGGGCTCATCCTCTGTTATATTAACGTAAATTTTCATCTTTATTTATTGCACCCTTAAACGAGTCCGGCGCGTGCCAAGTGCTCGTCTGCAATTGCCTCTAATACAAGTTCCCCCTCAGTAAAAAATGTAAACCAGAGTAATAGACGCACCCACACACACACACACACACAGAGACACTGACTCAGTCCCCACTGGTGCTCGACATTGTTTGTGGCTGGCATTTGCATAGAATTTGTATATGTTATAGTTTATCTTATAAGATTTAGCTGATTTAGTTGTGCTCTGCAATTGCGAGGCCCGAAATGGTAATGGAAATGAAAAGCCACAAAACGGATGGAGTACAACTCCCCTAGGAAGCGCAGGCGGAGGCGGAGGCGGAGGCGGAGGCGGAGGCGGAGGCGGAGGCGGGGACCAACATTTGCAAATTGTGTTAACAGACGGAAATTACAAGCGAGAAATGAGAAACAAGAAATCTACCAATGCCAAGACATAATCAGCACACATAAAAAGAGCAAAAAGCAAGAGGAGCCGCCGCAGGAGCAACTCCCTCGGCAGCGTAGCTCTCGCAGGAAGTGCCACGCATATACATATTACTGTTTACATATTGTATGTGATTTTTATTTAAATTTTATGTTAAACACGTGACGGGCGAACAGCAAATATATATGATATAATATACATGTATGTATATATGTATATATGTATATATGTATATATATATATATATATATATATATATATATATATATATATATATATATATATATATATATATATATATAGGAATACATGTATTCAGCTATAGAGAGTATCCACGGAACCACGAAATGTCGACGGCAGCAGCGACAACAAAAGCCAATCTACAAATATTTTGACATCGTTTTGAGTATTTTTTTTGGCACTTGTACACACACACAGCCACCCACACAGCCACACTAACACACACATTTGCACGCAAAATGACAGTGGAATGCAACTGCTTTCAAATTGCTTAGCATTTAGATTCGACACATGAAATTTGTTAAATTGCTGTAATTAAGTTCGGATATTTTTTTTCGACAGTGTCAACACTCGAGGTCAGATTTGCATGGCCAGCATATTTATTCGGCATGCACTTAAATTTATTGTACATGTATAGAAGTTTATATTTCGAAATTGATTGTGCTTTAATATCTAAAATAGCTTGCTAAAACTGTCTAGTCAAAAGAGACCTAATAAAAATAAATATATTCGATATTTCAAAGCTAAAGAAATATTCATGCACAGAAATTTTCATGGAGATATATATACTTTTATAAAGTTTTACTGTAACAAATCATTTTACTTTAATAATTCAAACTTTGGTTACTTTTGGCAAATCTAATCTTTACTTGATCTGGAAAAGCTCTATGTACTTTGATTATATCTTGAATAACTTTGCTCTCAAATTGATGGCGGAAGTTATTTAGTAGATTTAATCTAAGAGTGTTTACGGCTATCAGATTTCTAATATCATTCTAGCATTTATATTGAAATTAATTTTTATATTTATGAGAGATATGTGCCCCAAATTGGATTTTAGCTTTGCTATTTAAGCAAGCAAATCCGGCTTGAATGCATAAAAGATAAGAAATATCAGACCCAGATTCTTTCATACAGCCTTGATGGACTGAAGGCTGCCATTGCCAGTATGTAAAATTATTTCAAATCTGTTCAGAGCCTTTAGTATTTTTAACAGCTTTATTATCAATACAAATTAAAATTCCACGCAAACTTAATTTGCTAATGTATTAATTATTGAATTACAAAAATAAAATAAAAACACACCCAGTCTAACAGTAAGTAAACAAAGAAAAATAAATATATACTGAGAGCGATAGAGAGGTGAGTGAGTGTAAGAGAAGGGAACACATGTATAGATGAAGAGAGAGAGGCAGAAAAAGAGGGTGAGAGAGACAGGCTGCGGAGCGGAGAGTCAGAGAGGTAGTTAGGTAAGATGGATAGATCTACATATCCATAATAAAAAGCCGGATGCGTGAGAAAAAGAAAAAAAAAAAGAAGCAAACATAACAAAGGACAGAGAGACAACGTTGATATATGTATAAACCTGTGTCGAATTCCAAAAAGTTTTTATTTATTTATTTATGAAATTTTCTGGCAAGAATCGAATAAACAGCTCATAAACTTGAATGTTTAATTTACACTTTTAATTTGTTTACTATACAACATTATTTTGTGTTATTTACTTATTTGCGATAAATTTCTTGAAAACTTTCATTAGAATCCAGTCGAATTAGTCATTGATAATGAAAACATTTTTTTGTTAACCTGTGTAAATACACATAATTTTGTTGTATTTTTTAGCTTCATTGCAAACAGCAAAAAGTGTATAAATGAAGTCTCATTAGAATATGTAAATAGGTGCTGCAAAACAATAATATTTCCGCAAATAAATTAAAATAGCTACCCACCCATACGCACCCAAGTAGACGTAGTTCTAATGAAGTGAAACGCATTGTGCCAATTGAATTGAAATTCGCATTGGAATATTTGGGCCGTACGAGCTGGAATTATTGTGCAATTGGGCAAGTGGCCATGGCCATTTGGTGGCTATAACTGTTAATTATTGCACATAAAGTGCATTGAATTGAAATTGAAATTGATTTTGATTTTGATATTGATTTTGATTTTGATTTTGATTTTTTGGCTATTATTATTAATTGATATGCGTCTTTTATTCATGTTTGATAAAGCCATTAAGTAAACTCTGGCAATAATTACTCAATTTATCGTTGATTGCGGCGCAGCGGCGCGAAAATAAAATGAATTATGTAACGTCAGAAATGGAATCACTTCCTTTAATGGGCGCTCATTTCATTTGATTTCGTATCTTTTTTATTTTGTATTTTTGTTGCCGGAAAAACCGCTCGATAATTGCTTTAAAAATGTCATTGGCATTGGCATCACAATCGGCGCACCGCAAAAATATAATCAAATTAATTGCGCCTGAATTGGCCGGCAATTTGTTGCGGCTGCAAAGTATTTATGTATTTCTCTCGGCTGGCGTGAGAAAATCCCTGAAAATTTAATAAATTCTGCTTTGCCCGCCTTGCAACACGCCCAGCGCCTTGCAAATGCCTTGCGAGCGCCATTCGCTGCCCCAGCGAGGCGTCGCTGGAGCCAAGACAAAGTTTTGCCCAAGCAACCGCTGAATACGGCCACCAGCACGCCGGAGACTCCGTGGCGAAGGACCACGACTGCGGCTCAACCCAGTTCAAATATGTAAATGCATATAAATTGAAAGTCAGCTACGTTATGCAGATATTCCGACAGCAGCGTGGCCGACCCTAAGACGCAATTTAGCTGCCTCTGGTCGAGTTGCTCTGAAATGCCTGCCGCACATACACATACATATATACCACACTGTACACACACACACGTACAGATATGTGACTGAACGTAAATCATAGTTCATAGTTGTGGCTGCGCCGTGAGGCATCTTTCGCTTAAGTTTCACAAGCCAGCGAGGTCGCTGCTTGCCATAGATATATGAATCCGTTGTCAAAATGCTAGTCAACACTGACACAGGCACATACACATACCCATACACATACACATACACATATATATGAATACCCTGCAGCATAAAAGTTAGCACAAGAAACATACGGCTTTCGATTAAATCTTTGTTCTAAATTTGCCCTCCCAGCTAGAGAGCTACAATTTTCAATAATTTTATTTCAGTGGCTGTTAAAAATCGATACCGTACGTGAATTGAGTGTGTGCATGTGTATGTGTGAGTGTGAAGATCGTTTGCATTGTTCGTTTAATTGCTCACTTTCTGACTCTCATCGCTCCCAAAGCGAAGCTCGTGAAAAGAGCGCAGCCCGAATAGTTCAACTGATGAAAAATAGAAACGAGTAAAACCGAAGTCTCTCGCTCCCAGAGTCGTCCAATAGAATTTATGTTCCGTATGCAGAGCGTAAAGAACTATAATTTGATCAGCACAGCAGTCAGTATTGCTGAAGAGTCAGAAGAGTCGTTAACTGATCTTCGCTTGGAAGACGCCTTTTATTTAAGTCTGCTATCAAGTAGGAATATTCTTCTCACTCATAAACATCTCTTTGCCTTTAAACAAGACTCAACTCTATTGCCATGGTCTATAATCTCTGTTCCTTTAAGCAAGTCTCAACTCTCTCGACATGCTCTATCAGATTGCGTAACTTGAGGCTGATCGTAAATTCCATATATTATGCTGGAACATCATATATGAAGACTGCCTCACAACGTGGGTGCTCTAACTATTTGAGTTGCTTGTGCTCTATCTGCTGCTCTTCTTAGCCTACCCTATATTAAATTCTTCTTCGTATGCAAACATCACATATTCATGTAAACCAAAACAGCTTATCACATGAGTTTACTAAAAATTTGAATATATTTCTTGAAACCTCGTGCTGCCAGAAATGCCTTTTGCCCACCATCAAGCACGACAGGGCATCGACATGGGCAAGAGGGCATGGGGGCATGGGGGCTCCCAAATAGACGACACGCTGAATGGGGTTTTGGCCTAATATTTGGACTACAAATAATATTTCAACGAGTGTTTGTTTTTTTCCAATTACCCCCGCCACGACGGCGAGCAAGCAAACGAACGAGCCGATGAAAGAACGAACAAATGAATTAGTATCTGTGGCAAATAGGCCCGGCGTTAGCCGGCTTTTGTTTGCCTGCCCCAAGCTGGCTGCAATTTGTGGCGGCTACTGCCACACGTGCCATTAGTATGCAGCGGCATCCAGTGTGGGCGTCCTGCAGCCTAAGCGGCTGCGTGTTTGTTTTCAATTTCGTCAGTCTCGCTCGCTCGCTCGCTTACTCTCTCCTTCTCTCCCTCTCGCTTGCTCTCTTCCTTTCTCTTTCTCTATCGCTCCTTCTCTATTTGAGTGTTTGAGAAAGACAACACATGCAATTCGTTGGCAGCTAAAAACGCCGTCTGGCATGCCAAGTAATACAGCGTGCGGTTCGCGTGCACAAATTGCGCATACGCGACGTATGACGTATGTTTACATACGTATGCACTTATAGTATATACTTTTACTATATATATACACATATATATGTATTTGTTGCCTGCAGCCGAACGGGCAAATAATTTGCATAACAACATGAGCAGCCGACATCGCAAACACGACACGACGATGACACGTGGCGTATACGTAACCTTTAATTTACAAAATTATGCATATCAGAATGTGGCCATAAAGCATCTGCATTAAAGCCAGCGAGAGTGTGAGTGTGTGCAAACTGAAAGAATTGTTTGACGAACTGATTGATTGACTAATTAAGTGAAATGCGAGCGAATTACGAACCGTGAACTGCATTTAATGCACTGATTGACGCATGTCAAACGATATTCAACTCTCATTAAGGCAGGGCTTAAACGTGGCCTATTTCATTTGAGCCACTCCAGTGAGTGCCGCAATAGTTGACCATAATTTAAGAGCTGCCAACGGGCGACACATGCAATTTTCGGTTGTCTCTTTTGCAGTCCCAGGTGCGTATTCAGGAATCACAGCTAATTAGAAAGGCTGTGCCGACTTCTGGGCTATTCATTTGCATTTTAAGTGGCCCGCCCCTATAGACACATATACACACACACAGACATATATTCATATTATTTATACATAGCAATTTGAGACAGTGCCGGCATTTTCTTTCTTATTTATTTGCTTAATTGTTGGGCTATGATAGAAATTTGCCCAACTGGCAATGATAAAGCGACAGTAAAATATGCGACTCTAAATGGATAGCAACGGCATCGCAATTAGGCAGCGACAGCAGCAGCAAAAGCTGCTCGCTTTTATGGCCTGGTGGCTCCCTTGGCGACTCGGCCAAGTGTCCCTGATGTCGTCTGGACAGTGACTAATGAAGTCACAGATTAAAGCACGCAGCAAATATAAATATTCAATGCCATACTCGTGTATACTCCGCTGCCATTACGGTTGCCATTACGTTTGCCATTGCCATCGGGGCATAAATAAGCGGGGACTATCGCCTCCTTCCACAAAGGGTGCATAAATCAGGGGCTGCTACTTACATTTCAGGTACTGCTCGTTGCGTGCTATCACTCGCTCGGCGTTCTTGCGTGCGAGGAAGAACCACTCGGATGTGTTGCCCAGGTAATGGTACTCCATGGCCAGATCTTTGGCTAGAACGGCGCCCAGATTCGGCGGTGGCAGCCGGTAGGCGAACGGACAGAAGAGTCCCGGCTGCGCTGGATGCTCGTTCCAATCGAAGCAATTGCCCGCTGCAAATATATCATCGTCGAACTCCACCATGGACAGCACCGAGGCGTGCAGCAAGTTGACATCCTCCTGCACCGAGTGCGCCGTCGTCTTGAAGATTCTGCACGGAAATGGAGAAATGTCGGAAAATTATACGAGATGAATCTAGCAAGCGCGTTACAATTCAGCGAAAATTGCATTAAAAATCCATGACATAGTATTATGTGTATATATACAGATATATATATTGTGTTCAGTCGGGTCATAGATTAAAGCATTCCAGCAGAGATTCTGTGGGTGGCTGCTACAAGGCTTGTTATTGTTTGCCGGCAGGACCGGGCTGCCTCTCATTTTGTCGGGGCTGTCATTTATATTTTTATAACCGCTTGTTTGCTGCACCACTGCCCCGCTGCCCCACAACTGACCCACTACTGTCCCACTACTGTCCCACTGTCTGCCCTGGCTGTTGTTCCAGCCAGGTTCGGGCTGGGCCCCAGGCTCTAACACAAGTGCACTTATAGGCGCAGCGCATTATGCTGCTTCAAGCTGTGCTCAAGTGCTCCAAGCGCTGCTTGCTGCCGGCTGCGACTGCGGCGGCGACTGCGGCTATTGTGCGCCATCAGGCTCTCTGGGTGTTGCCAACTAGGTGTGTGACTGTCTCTGTGTGTATATATATACATGTATGTGTGTGTGTGTGTGTTTGCAAAAGTAAACGAGAATATTGCGTTCAAGATTGTGCCTTAAGTGCCATAAGCCCAGGCCGCCTGGGCCGCCCGTCGCCAATGGACGTCTGCCCAGCCTCCGCTCCTTTCTTCGTCGTCTACGTCGCGTCGCCTGGTCGGTATTAATTAAAATGTCACTTTAACATAACATTTCCTTTAGGCAACAACAGAAACCACAGGCGACATCCCCGCACCACAATTCCAGCTGTTCGACTCGGACCAAAACTGCCTAATGGCCAAGGCTATTGCCAAAGTCCAGGCCAAAATAAAATTCTGTTAAAATGAATATACAATTATTTGTGGTCCCAGCCACCTCCTGCTCTTTAGCCTCTTTTGGCTATTTAAGAATTGGGCAAAAACTTGTTGTTCGTTTGTTTTCCAGCAGATTAACAAGCAGACAAACTTGTGTTAAACTTAAGGAATACGTGTTGGTATGCCTGTGCGTGTGTGTGTATGTATGTGTGTGTGGGGAGACTTAAGGAATTCAATTCAAGAAATCTTTAAATACGAATATGCGTATAGTATGTGTATTAAAGCTTATCTATATGTAGCTTTAATGTATAGGAATTACATATAAATTAGTTTCAAATTAACATAACATAATTATGCCGAACTGAAATGAATTTCCTATAATTTAATTCATTTATCAATATTAATAATCAGCTTACATTTTGTAATTAAGGCTTTGAATTATTTGTAATTTATTTAAAATGAATATGTATGTAGTATTTAATTCATTTATAAATATTAATGAATTTTTTATTTGTATAAAATAGTATTATATTACTTATAATATTAAACTAATAATTTATAATAAATTTAATGAGGTTATTAATACTCATGAGTTTATTAAATCATATTAAATAGTATTAAATTACTTTAGTATAATAATAAACAAATAAATTTTAATAAATTTAATGAAGTTATTATTATTATTATTTTAATTTATATAAAATATAATATTAAATTTATTATTATTTATCATATTTAATGGCACATATTTTATTACAAATAGCAATAAATTTAATATTATATTTTATATAAATTTTTAATCATACAATCATAATCATAAATGTATCAATGATTTTATAAAATTAAATAAATTATATAATTGTGTATTGCATTGTTTATTATTATATATTAGTTTTCATAGTCTTAGCATTAATTTGTCTTCTGCTCAGCTTTGGCGCTTCGTTTTCCATTAGAGTGGACCAAAATTGGCGGTGGGCACGCGGCTTTGCCTAATTTGTGTGTGTGATTTTGACACGCTCGCTAACTGGGGGCGTGGCTCATTAATTAGTTGATCTGTTGCGAGGTTCATTTGTAAATGTCAGCAACATTTTGTCATTGCGAACGGAGCAGCGTCAGAGTTGAAAAGTCGCTCGCAGGCTCAACAAAAAACTTGAGGCTGGCTAATGATGATGATGATGATGACAATGAGGGTGGCAATGCCGGCATTGCTGATGCTGACTGTGCAACAAAGCTGGAACAGCTTTTTGGCATCCCAGCTCACGCTCACACATAATTTACGGCCACACTTGCCTGCTTCGAGAACAGCCACGGAGTTAAGTATATAATGGATGTGTGGCTGAGGCTGTGGCAGGGGATGCGACATATGAGTGGCTGTTAGTTGCAATGTTTAATTAGCTGTCCACAGATAACTGAGCAGAGGCACGATAAACTAACCCACTCACTCTGCCTCTCTCTGTCTCTCTCTTCCTCTTTAACCTTCTATATTGTGTCCCTCATGCTCTGGCAGACTGCTTGAACTCTTCAGCAAATGTTGCAAGTTGTAAGCAACTGCAGCAGAGCCTGTTTTTTGCGAAAAGTGTGTTAAAGACACTCGACTGTTGAAAGGGCAAACAAGCACTAAGCTGCAGCTGCGTCAAGTCAGTCAGGTATTTAAGCAGGCAGATAGACCCAAGAGCAGACAAAGTGCCAAAGCTGTCGCTGCTGCACCTCTCTCTCTCCGTCTCTTTCTCTCTCTCTCTCTCTCCGTTTGGGGGTGTTGGGATATGGCCCAGTGGGACTCGCAGAACCTGTACTGATCTGTTTGCTGTTGCTGCTTTTGAAAGCAGCAGACATTTAATTAAAAAGCATTGACCAGCAGCAGCAGCAGCAGCAGGAGGCAATACAGATAATAGGCCTGCTTATCAGCTATCCACTTGTCAGCAGATCACAGCATAGTCCGCGGACCGACAGATTCCACTTGTGTATTCATATTGTGAATCTCTATGACAGTCAAAATGGCGCCTAAGCCGCCATGAGCCGCGGGCCATGTTGCTTATTTGTTTTGCATATGGTGTCCGGGGCCGGCTCTGCTCACCACACAGTTGAAATACATATTACAAAACTTGTGAAAGCTGGGATAAGTAGGGGCGGAAAGCAACAGCCCACAACCCACAGCGAACAGCGAACAACGAGCTGAGAACAACAAAGTGAACAGTGGCTGGCATTTAAGCCGCTTTTTATTTGACTTGACTTGAGAAGGCCGACAAGCAGCTGACACAGGAGCTGACGTTACTCGGCCTGGGCCCATATAACGTATATAATTTACAAATGCCAATTTGCTTTAAAGCTGATGCCAAGGCCGGGCTTTCGCACTCTCTCTCTCCCTCTCTCTCTCTCTCTCTCTTATTGATTTCTTTTTGCTGGAATAAGCAGAAAATCAGCACAAAAGGCAAGGAATCTGCTGTATTCACGCTTGATGTTTCAAATTTCATTCAATTATTTCGATTACTTCTTACTTATTGGTAAAAAACCAATTAGTTATTAGCGTGAAGCCGGCTAAAAACAAAATTGGCAAATTAAATTCACATTGCGGCACCTGGAAGGGACCTCTCCAGCCTCGGATCAGCAAACACACAAAAAGCAGCTGAGCCAGCTTGAGGCCATTTGCGGCATGCAAATACAAACGCAGACGGGGCAAACATGCACGCTCCACGCTCCACGCTTCAACTTCGGCAAGGACATGCTTTAACGTGTCCTTGGGCAATACCCCAGCGAATGTGTGTGTGTGTGTGTGTATGTGTGAGTGAGTCAGGCACGCTTCATGTCGACTTTTTAATTGAAAGCGAAATGTTTTAGTTTAATTATTCAAAGCTCGACGTTGCGCATGTTTGACCCGCAACGTCTGCCGGCTGGCTTGCAAGCATCAAGGCGAGGAGTTAATATTGAAAGTGCTTAGCCCTGGCCCTGGCTCTGGCTCTGGCTCTGGCACTGGCTCTGGCTCTGCTTCAGGTTTGGCTTTGGCTCTGTCCCTGGCTGTGGCCTACCTGTCAATGGCTGGCAGTCGTCCGCCTTGCATGCTTTTGTTCTAGACTTTTGCCTTTTGTTGGCCAGCCTCCTGGCAAATGTTTATTTTAGCCCCATTCATTGCCTTTATCAATATTAATTAGTCCATGACGATCAATTAGGCAATGCAAGCCACGCGCCCATCTAGTGCATCTGATTAGAATGCGATTGACTGCCAATTTCTACCCAGTAATGTTTGACATTAAGAATTTATCAAGTGCTAACCAAACTTTGAATAGTCCACGTAAAATGTGTTGAACATGAATAACCAAGTTAAATATCCTGATGAGTGCAAATCATATTATTTATGTCTTTCAATACTTCTTGAAGCTCAACTTTCTGTTTATCAAAAAGTAATTTAGAATATATTTAAAAAACTATATATTGTATTTAAATTAATTTGTTAAAAGTGCGTTTGTTAAAAAGATATTAATCTAAATAATAATTTAATTTTAATTTGTCTATGTTTTGTTTCATATACTAAATTTATTAAAATTTATAAATATAATAATTTAAATAAATAAGTTATATTAACTTGTTTTCTATTCATCCAATCATTTTTAATACATTATATATTTTATACTGCTTGAACTGTTCCTTTTTCCCACATTTCCCAATTTGTTTATTTTCTTCTTTTAATGTGAGAAAAGCTTTTAGTATTTTCGGGCTCAGATTTCCATTGTCACTCACATATGCAGATTTAGGTATCGATTTCAGTAAAAAGTAATCCTCAAAAGCAGCTAATTACTGAGGCACTTTGTACCTTTACGCATTACCCAAATTACCCTTTGCACTGAGTTTCTAAGCGTGCCTCATAGATGTTGTCTTTGCAGAGCGACTCATTATTGAAGGGGTTTCTCTTACACATTTGCTTTCAGGAATCACCCACATACATATATATATATTTCTATAATTAGGACAGGAAATTGAAGCTTAATTAATTAAAAATTGGTGCGCAACTCGAAAGGGTTTTTGCTCGACTCCACGCTGGTTGCTGCGCGGCCTTGCGGCAGCGAGCCAAGCAAATGTCTAAATGAATCCGAGGCAGAGGCAGTTGCTATTGACATGTTGATGAGAGCCGCAAGCACACTCTACACACACACACACACACACACACACATACACTCACACACACTCGCACACACACCCTTAGACAACACGGCTCTTTAATATTTCTTTTGTGTTTGGCTTTTTGAAAAATGTTTTTTTGATTTAGTCCGTTAATTGCTTTCAAGTTGCCAACTTCTGTGCTCGCGCCCGATGATTATTATTGCTGCGGCGCAAGAGCAAAAAACAAACAACAACGAGAACTTGGCAAGCATTTTGGCCAAAAAAGTTTCTTTTGATTTTCTTTGCGCCACAGCCCAGCGCCCAGCGCCCAGCGCCAGCCCTTGCCGCGGCGTGGTCATAATGAGCCCACTGGGTGCGGTGCGTGGATGTGGGCCAAAGCGGAGCAGCTCTGTGTGAGAAACTTTTTCGACTCGGTCTGCTGGCTGCTTGACTGCGGATTAACTGCAAAAAGGCAGCCGCGTTTTTATTGCGTAAAAATAGACCTGCCAACGCGACGGCTATGGTGTGACTTAAATATTACGCATACGCCAAGTGGGCCATGGCTTGAGAGCGGCAGGACTGCGGCTTGACGTACAAGTTTGCTAAACCGTTAAGCTACACATGTTGCAGCAAGTGTGATATGCAACTATAGCCATAGTGGCAGCACAGCATAAGGAATGCAGCCGACAGCAGATGTTGATGTTGATATGGATGCTGACTGGCTGGCGGAAACAATACATTTGCACTTGCTTTGCATCAGCAGCATCAGCAGCAGCCTCAGTATCTCCATCAGCATCAGCATCAGAAAAGTCAGAGTCAGAAAGCCAGGCAACCCACTGGCAAAAAAGGAAAGAGCAGCGGCAAACACAGTTCGCTGGATAAGTGAGGCTAGCCTAAGGCTCGGCGGTGGCGCAGCTTTGCCGCAGGAACCGCAGGCACCGCACCACTGCACCACCACACGCTGCTGTCAGTTGCAGTTGTACGATTGCGGCAGAGAGCAGTTGAAATTCACATTAGGTATATACTGTGCGAAATGAAAACAATTTCCATTTCCTAACCGAGAACAGCAGCAGCAGCAGCAGAGCGAGCGAATGCAAGCGCGTTTATATGAGATGTGGTGGGTGCGTTATTAGCACCACCCGTGGCGCATAGCAAATCAAGCGGCACTAAAGGCTAAAGCAAAGCCGGATGTTGGCCATGTGAGCCATGTTGCATGTTGCATGTTGCATGTTGCATGTATCTGTATCTGTATCTGTATCTGTATCTGTATCTGTATCTGTATCTGTATCTGTATCTGTATCTGTATCTGTATCTGTATCTGTATCTGTATCTGTATCTGTATCTGTATCTGTATCTGTATCTGTATCTGTATCTGTATCTGTATCTGTATCTGTATCTGTATCTGTATCTGTATCTGTATCTGTATCTGTATCTGTATCTGTATCTGTATCTGTATCTGTATCTGTATCTGTATCTGTATCTGTATCTGTATCTGTATCTGTATCTGTATCTGTATCTGTATCTGTATCTGTATCTGTATCTGTATCTGTATCTGTATCTGTATCTGTATCTGTATCTGTATCTGTATCTGTATCTGTATCTGTATCTGTATCTGTATCTGTATCTGTATCTGTATCTGTATCTGTATCTGTATCTGTATCTGTATCTGTATCTGTATCTGTATCTGTATCTGTATCTGTATCTGTATCTGTATCTGTATCTGTATCTGTATCTGTATCTGTATCTGTATCTGTATCTGTATCTGTATCTGTATCTGTATCTGTATCTGTATCTGTATCTGTATCTGTATCTGTATCTGTATCTGTATCTGTATCTGTATCTGTATCTGTATCTGTATCTGTATCTGTATCTGTATCTGTATCTGTATCTGTATCTGTATCTGTATCTGTATCTGTATCTGTATCTGTATCTGTATCTGTATCTGTATCTGTATCTGTATCTGTATCTGTATCTGTATCTGTATCTGTATCTGTATCTGTATCTGTATCTGTATCTGTATCTGTATCTGTATCTGTATCTGTATCTGTATCTGCATCTTTTTTATATATGTATCTGTATCTCTATTTGATTCTCTGGCAGCACGCACTTGCATATTTATTTGTTTGCGCTGGCAAACTTTGAAGGATGTTGACAATGGCACGCGAGGGGCTCGGCACCAGGCCAGGCCGCGCTCTGTGTGTGGCGGCGACCTTGTTGTTGTCATGTCAGCGCCGACAACGCCATCTCAGTTGCGTTTTATTGCTGCGGGCGGGCAATTGGTCGCTGCAATTGCTATTGCCATGCGCCCTCCACCATTCGTCGTTCGCCGTTTGCCATTTGCCATTCCTTCTGCAGCCTTTGCCGTTGCACATCGCTTATGCAGATTTCGATTTGTGTTGAAAACAAATACGCGAGCTCAAACAGCGCCTGGGAACACAATTGCCATACAGCCGACCCAGCCAGGCCGACCCAGGCCCTGCACCGCCTTAAACCAAATGTTGCACGACAAATTGAATACGACCGAAGCAGCGCCCGATTTATTTGCATGCGTCACTTTATCGGGAAAATTCAAGATAAACAGAAAATCGCAGCGAATTGCTGACTGAAGGCGCGCCTTTGCAGCAGAGCAGCAGCAGGAGGCAGCAACAACAGCAGCAGAGAGCAGGCAGCAAACAGAAACAAAAACATTTCCATTGCCAAACAACAAGAAACCGGAAACTCAATTTCAGCTCAAGTTCTATGCAGGATGTCGACGGATGCAGAGGGCAGCGCCACTCGAGCTAAAACTCAAGCGACGACAACACATTTAAGTACTTAAAAGTTTGCCAACTCTTTTTGCTCATTTTACAAGGTGTGTGCGTGTGTGTGTGTGTGTGTGTGCTTAGCCGGGCTGGCTGGCAACACTTTTACGGCAACTAAAAGAAAAAGTGGCCAAGGCAAGAAAACAATTGAAGCTCGTAATTTCAACTTGAATTGATATTGTTTTTCCTGCCGCTTCTGCTGCTGCTTTCTTTTTGCCCAACGCCTGCTTTTCGGCGCCTGTTGTTGTTGTTGTCGCTGTGTGTTCCTTAACTGTTCTTCTTTGTTTTTGTTTGCCTAACAAATAAACGGAAATGCCTAGACACAAACTCCGAACACCAACGCCAATAGCAACAATAATGGCAACAACAACAGCAGCAGCAACAGCAGCAACAGCAGCAGCAGCAGCAGCAACAACAATAAATTGTATCACTAAACAATAACTTCAATTAGTTTGCCTGTACGTGTGCGCACCTAAAAGGGCCAACAACTCAGAGCACCACTTAGGCCCATCCACAGCCCCAGCCCCGGCCACACCCACTCTTCCATCACACCCACAGCTAGCCCACTTGGTGTTGTCTGCAGCGGATGTTGTTTTTACTTTGCTCCTTTCCTTTTTTTTTTTTTTTTTTTTTTTTTTGAGGTATTGTCGGCGTTTTTCTTGGGATTTGCCTAGCTGCCGCGTCGCGTGGGCGACAGGAAGTCCTTGATTATGTTTACATACTAAACAAATTGCGTTGGCGACCTATCGAGAACTGATTAAAATAATTGATGAGTATCTGCCAGATTATGAGTCCGCGGGCTCAGCTTAGCTGCGAGTTTAGCTAAATCAGCGACTGCTTAGCACTCAAGCAGCAACAGCTCCCGGGGGCAATACTCAATGCCCACAGCAATCTGACATCGAGGGCACATTTAGTCGGGAATAGGGAAAGCAAACGTCTAGCATATGACACTAAGTGCAATAATGTCGATCCTGCCCTGGATACAATATAATTTATTGGCCTTTCACATGCCCTTATTGTTGGCCCTGTGGCTCGCGATCCACTTAATTTGTCATGTTGTTTGTGCGTTTACGGAGGGCAAGACAGACGGAGGGCAAGTGTGACGGATTTGTCAGCTGGCGTTTGTCAGCTAATAAGTCGACTGGACTGAAGCATTTGTTAGCTTACTGCTGCATGTCTGGCTGCTCTGTTTGGTTTTTCAATTTCCTTTTCAAATCCGTCAAGTCGACCGTAACTTTATGGAGCTATAGATAAACTCATTTCGAGTTGACCTTTCGTCTATCAAAGCTGCAAAGGAAGTCATAAATCCTTGGGCTGCCTTCAGTTGGCCAATCTTTGTTTTAGCTACCTGTTCTACCTATAGGGCATTTGCCATTCGTTGCTTGCCGCCTAATTGTGTTCTTTCTTTTCATTTTTTTTTGTCTCGCCTGGTGCTTAATAAATTACTTTTACTGGAGCTGAACAAATGTCTGTGATTTAAGCGCTCTCTAATCAATGCTGCGGGACCCACAAACGCGTCGCATCGATGCACGACGCACAAAGTTGGACGAAAAAGTTCTTATCTGCGATAGGAAATTATGTGGGAGCCGAGGGAGACAAAAAAAAAATAGTGGAAAAGAAAAGCCAGTGAAAAAGAGAACTGTGATACATGAGTCGCCGCTCGCTGACATTTTCTTTGCGTTTGGTCAGTGCCTGAAATTGAGGAGGGAAAAAATTGAAGCGCTTTTTCACTGAAAGCAACATATATTCAATGTCTAATGTCCTGCAAGGAGCCCAGTCACATGCAGGTGGCTACAACAACAAAAACAACAACAACAAGAACAGCTCTCGCTCACGGGAACCCACATATGCGCCATGAAGAAAACTTTGGCATTTATTGCGCCCGTCTGACCAAGGAGAGTGGAACGAATGTCGCTCAGGCTGCTGGCTCGAGAGAGCTGTTCGATGTTCGATGCCGAGCGCCAGAGTTTAGGAGGTATGACATGTCCTTGAACGTACAATTCCTTGTTGAAACGGGCAAGAACTAGGCGTGCTCACAGCGACAGCTGCGAGCTTCTATGAAAAAAGAAACAACAAAAATATCGGCATTGTTGCGGTTGTCAAAGTAAATCAAAGCCCTTGACTGCTTTTTCATTCTCTTTTTGTTGGCCAAGTTCTTGGCAGTAGTTGTTGGCGCAGTTTCGCATTCACTAAGTAATTGAACTTTTATCAAAACTGCAGACAACTTTGGGCAACTTGGCAACCGACAAAAGTGTAAGTTAATTGAGCCAATACAATATCATACAATAATATATTATATATATATATGTGTATATATATATATATATTATATATATATATATATATGTATTATATATATATATATATATATATATATATATATATATATATATATATATATATTATATATATATGCTAGCCAAACTATTTTCTTTTCTCACTTGAGCAGGAGTTGAGCTATTTGCATAATTTGAGTATTGATGAAAACATTTTGTATAAATGCAAAGCACCGCTTGGAATCATGCGTGGAATATCTTAAATATGCCAACTGAAATTATGACCAGAATAAATATCCAATATACATAAGACGACAAGATTATTCGAATGTAAATTCTTTTTGTTACGAACACATTTCATTTTTTCTTCCATAATCAAACTACGGATCAGACTTTTACTTGATTGCAATCTATGATATGGTAGGATGATATTTGACTTAATTGTCATTGATATATAAATAGATATATTACTTATGGTAACTTAAAGGAAACTGAGAGGTTTATCGGAATCATCTATTATTTAATTGATATAAATATATTATTATAAGATTATTATTTTAATTGCATTTTTTATATTAAACAAAATCATAAGCATAAAATACAGCGCTGTCCATATTCGACGGACCCACCTGGCAATCCTATATCTTTTAATGGACGAGCATAATACGCCGTTGCGTCCGTCGAATATGGACAACCCTGTCTATATATATATATAAATCATTGTTCTTATTGTTTTCATAGCTGCTTAATTATTCCTTTAATTAGATATTAAAGTCAGCTTAATATACGATATTTCGGCTATAAAATCTGATTAATGTGCTAACTTGAAATAGTTTACTTTAATATCGAAACGATACGTAATTTCTATATATTAAATATATTTAGTTATTTGCCAATCCTTAATTATCATGCGAAAAGTTTTGGGCCAACTTAATTCAACTGTTATTGACAGAACTATTTGGCCAAGTGCTGACTAAATGCTGTTGGAGATATTAAGGTATTGACATATGCAAGTGTCTGGTTGGTGTCCCAAATTTATTCCTGTCACGAGGTCAACTCTGCCAGGAGGCGTCGGCGAGCGGACAGATGTGGGCGCTGTGCGTGGCCACTCCGGCAGTTCAGTTGGCTTCACAGCGCGGCGTCTATTGCCGCTGGCCAAGTTTCGATTGGAAAAGTTTGCCATGCGAATAAGAGTGGTGGGGCGTGGCAAGGTGGGATGTTCTGATGTGGTGGGTGGATGGGTGACTCACCTGGTCAGCATGTTGGCCCGATTGACGGCCACCTCGGCCTCAACACGAAAGCGATCCTGTGCATAGCGGTCGACCACGCCCTCGCCGAGATTGAGCGATGTGCCCGCCACGCAGTTGGAGCCCATCAGATGCTGCTGCTCGATATACTGCAGAAACTTCGATACCAAGTCAATTTTGCTATCGCGCGCATTTATCACATCGGCCGTTATCTGATTGGAGTCCACGCCGTCTCCCTCCACATCGCCAATAACCAGTGGCTTTGTCTTGTCGTCAATGAGCACCTCGGGCGGATAGCCGTCGTCCATGGTAACCTCTGAAGTGTCTAGCACGGTCATGCTGTCCGTTTCCGTCTCGACCTCCACCTCCGACTCCGAGTCGGGCCCGGAGTCGGACCCGGACTCGGACTCCAAATTAAAGTTGATTTGCTTGACAACCAGGCCCTCTCTATCCTGTTGACTGGTGATGGCCTGGGACCTCACCTCGTTTTCCGCTTCCGGCCACTCGGCAATGGTATAGACGCTGCTGTTGCCAGCCTCGTGGGCCGCAGCTGTCGCCTCCTCTATGGCCACATCGTCATCATCATCAGCTTCATAGCCATCTCCGCTTTCGTCATTGTCACTGCTGCGCGACTCGGCGACCTCAAGTTGGTAATCCATCGTTCCACTGCTCAGGGGCGAATTAACATTGAGAGCGAATGGCCGGCTGTTGCTCTGGTTGACTGGCAGGAGTCGGGTGCGGCCCAAGACTCGAGTCTGTTGTAGCTGCCAGCTTCTCGCTCCATTTGCAACTGGCTGACGAGGCGCAAATGTTGCCATTTCCGTGGTTGACAGCTCATCGTTCTCGCCGCTGTCCTCATAATTGCCATCATCACTGTTGGCACGCACAAATTGCCGGCCAGCTGCTGCCGCTGGCGCTGCCGGCGTTGGTGCTACTGCTGCTGCTGCTGCTGCTGCTGCCCCAGCACCTGAACTCTGTGCCATATCCGTGGTCGACTGCGCCCTCGTTGGCTCGACGGCCACGGCATTCGAGTAAGCTGACTCTAATGAGTTTTCCAAATCAATCTCGTCTGCCAATTGCATAATCTCACTAAGCGCCGCCGTATCATCGTCCGCATCGTCGACATCTGTGGGCCGCCCCTGGAGGTGCTCGGCCTCGGCCAGGCTGCGATGATTCTTGACCGTTCGCACCACGCCCAGGCTCTTGTCCACGCTCTTCCGTATGCTCTCGTTGATTTTCTTTTTGTGCAATTTGCGAATTTTATGCGTGACTGGCGCCCCGCCGCCGTCCGGCTGCTGTGTGGGCGGCATCAGCGAAGCCGGCGCAGTGGACACAGCCGCATGCAGCGCCGCAACATCGCTGACCAGAGTCAATCGGGTGCTGTTCATGTTGCTGCTGCTGCTGCTGCTGCTGCTACTGCTGCTGCTGCTGGGGTGCAGCATGTGCGCCCGGGAACGGCCGTGACGTATGTTGATGCTCTCGCCCGTGCTGGATGCGAGCGTGGACATGTTTTCCGCTTTCGCTTTGATGCGCCCGCGTGCCGGCTGTGGTGCATCAAGTCCAGGGCTGGACACCAGCTCGGCCCCTGCATGCCACACCCGCAGCACCATCACCAGCAGCAGCAACAGCAGTAGAAGAGATGCTTTGGACTGCATTTTCAGCGGCTGCAGGCGGCTTTGGCGAACGTTTTACGGCTCAGCTACTTTTGGCGTTGCAACTTGTGGGGGGCCTTGCTTATGTGGAGGACTGATCGATAGCTTTGTTGGATCGCTTCAATTTCACTTTTGGCTTTAGCTCGTCACCTTTGGCCGCGCATGTTCCGCACAGGTGAATAAGAATCTTGCTGCAGCTGTTGTTGTTGTTGGCCTCTCAGATTTGCAGGGCCACAGCCGATGCGTTAACCTGGCAGCCCCCACAGCTGAGCTGCGACCAGCGCTGGGCCTCGGGCACCGGCGACGCTGCTATTGAGCTCATTTCTTCTGCACCGTCTAGCTGCAACTTATCAATATCAATTCGAATGGACTGAAAGGCTGCAAAGAGAAAAAGTGGAAAATCTTGATTAGCCTTCGAATCGCTTTGGGGGCTGGCTGAAAGCAGCTCTCAGATGTCGGTAAGCAAAATATTTGCTTTGATTTATGCGAATTTCGCTCTTTGGCTATTTGCTTGCTCGTCTCGAAAGGAGATTGGCTCAAGGACATCTCAAAATGTTTACATATACACTGTTGGCATTTACTTCCTCTCTTGCCCTGTCTCACTCTGCTCCCTCTCCCTCTCGCTGTCTTTTCCAAGCTGTGCTTTGTGTGTGCAAATAAATGGCAGAGCAAGCGTAAAGAAAACGCATTTTTATGTGCTAAAGGCCAGTTTCATGACAAGCACTTGAGAGCCAGAGACGCTGGCATTAGCTAAGCCAAAGGCACAACACGCAAACGGCCAACAAAAGCGGAGGCCATTTGGCGGCTCCTGTTAAAGCAGCAATTAAAAATTTCCACACGCCAACGTCGCAACAACGGCATCTAAGCTGAAGATAAATAGGAAATTGTTTTTGTTTTAGCCTTAGCACGCACACACACACACACACACGTATTCACACCCATTTTGAGCACTTGCAGCGAGACATTGCGCATACGCCGTGTGCTGCTGTGCTGCTGTGCTGCATTGTGCAGGCACTTACAAATTATACACCATTTCTAAGCTGGCAAAATCTTGATTCTGCGCTTGGGATTTGAGCAGCGCCAGGCACAAGAGCAACGGCGACGAATACGCATTGCTTGCGGCATGTTGTCGTGGGAACAACAACAGCAGCAACAGCAGCAGCAGCAGCAGCAGCAGCCAAGTGAACATAAATATACAACAAACAGGAGCAGGCAGCGACACAGCCTACATAAATATTATGACGCAAACAAATTATATGCCATTTAAATGTAATACTAATAAGAAAATCCACTTCGTGGCTGCCTCCCACTGTGGACTGCCAGATTTTCACGCTTTAGTGGGATGAACAAAGCATAAAAATTCTTTCTGCTTGTGTGTAGGAGTGGGTGTGTGTGTGTGTGTGTGTGTATGGGTGTGACTGTGTGTGTGTGTGTGTGTAGCGGCAGTTTCTAATTTCGGGTTTTATGAACCATAAAAATCGCGCCGAGGCGACACAAACAACAGAATCAGAACGAAATACACAAATACATTTGGGATATGCCAAGCACACATATACACACATATGTCACTCTGTGTGTGTGTGTGTGTGTGTAAATGGAAAAGAAAATTCGATCAAGCTGGAGAAATTGACACCCAATCTTAGCGCTCATCTGAACAGTACTTTTTGGTGTCTATCGCAAATGAGTTTCCCGAACCTCGAGTAAAAGTTGTGCCTAATGCAGATTCTCTGATTCTCTGATTAAATTTAGCTATTTTCCTGGAAGTGCGTGTGATTTGTTTTGGGCGATTCATAAATATGTGAACTTCAAAGCCGCATGCCACATGCACGCAATCAAATCAAAGTATCTATTGGAATTTTGACGAATTTATATTCATTGTACTTTCATGTGGTTATAAAAAAAAAAAAAAAAAAACAGCTAAAACTTTAGCTATATCTAGCTGTCTGTCAGCTGCTCCGAGCACTCGTTTTTTCGCCGAAAATTGAAGCCTTTAGCATTGTATGAAAACGATATGCCAAAACAAAATATCAATTGGCAGCGCAGCTGATATGTTTGTCTGCAAAGCCCCGAACATATCCGGTTCTTGCCACGCGCCGCAACTTTTGTGCCACATTGCCGGCGCCGTTGACATGAAGTGCCTGACAGCGCTAATGCATTACGGGAAACGGCAAATTGCGACAAAGGGCAACCCACACGTGCCCTCTACCCCGCCCAACCCGATCCAAAGGAAACTAAAACAAACATTTCAGCGCACAGCCCGAGTGCCCGAGCGCCCGAGGGGTTCAGCTGGTGCACTTAACCTTTCCAGTGCTGCCACAGCAGGTGGACATTTCTCGAACAAGCAGCGGGAATTGAGGTGGTCGGGCGATAGCCACACTTGCCAGAGAGCGAGGGAGAGGGGCACAGCGAGTGTAAACTAGTTGAACTCTTATCAAAGCTCAGGCAATTACCCACCTTATGGAGAGCTGCTGATGCATATGCCATGCTTAGGCTGATTAATGTTCAGCTGGGCGCATGCCGAGGCGACAAGCTCTTTGAGCCCTCAAAACTTTAAACAAATTGAATCCTACAAGTCTTGTCATGCGACGTTTACTCGGATTTGACTAGGAAAAGTTTCGACAACAAACTACCTAGCAACGCACTTCATGCCTGTGATAGCTGGAGATGCTGTTGCTGTTGCTGTTGCTGTTGTTGTTTAGCCAGCTGCCTTTAAGTACTATATATATACATACATATATACATATATATAAATATATACTTTGCTTATACTGTGCTAGCCAAGTTTTCACTCAGCCCTGTTGCTGTTGAAATTTATGCAAACACATTAACAAACTCAACGCATTCGCGTGGTAGGCGTCTGCCTATAGCCTCCTGCTGCCTACAGTCTACTGCCTACTGCCTACTGCCTACTGCCTTTCGTCTTTTTCTGTCTTTCGTCTGGTGACAAAGTTGCTCCGTTAAATGAAATTCACGCAATTTTTGTGCTCTGCTTTGGCATTGCCAGCAAAATGAAATGTCTCTCTGCCAGTCGCACTGTTTCTGTCATGCTCCACTCGACTTATGCAGTCGGTCGTCCTCGACCTGCTGGCTTCTCCCCGCCTCCCCGACTGTCCGCCTCCTGCGCCACCTCATCATTGTCGCTACTGCTGAAGTAGCACCTTTGTTAGGTAACTCACATAATGTAATGGCGATGGTGGCAAACAAAAAATGACATTTGACTTTTAAATTGGATAATTTTTTTCGCTTCCCTCTGCTGATGGCTCGCTGCCAATCAGCAGTAAGAGATACGGCTGCTGCATAGCAACGACTGCTACTGGACAGACATCCAAATGCAAACAGCCTGTGACATTCAGGCAAATTATCAAATGCAGACTACATATTCAAATATTACATATTTAACATTAGTGTTGTATAAGTTAATTAGTTTATGAGCCAGAGACAATAGCAACACCGTCTCCTGCTATGATCCCAGCTTGACAATCTTCCACATGACACCAACTTTTACTCTGTGGCTGCTGCCTCAAGGGCTGCTCACAATTTGCATATAAATGTTGCACAAACACATGCTCATCTGCATGAGTATGCACACACACACACACACACGCGCACACTCACGTGTGGGTGTGCTTTATGGCCACTAATGATTGTAACAAAAATCGCATAAAACGCACGCAAATTGCACAGATTATATGCCGCTTGGGCCATGCTCTTGTTTTATATGCCAAACGAGAGCGATTTTCTTATGAAAAAGGTTTTCTTTCACACTTTGAAGATTTATTTTGCAAAAATAAAAAAGCAAACAGAAAGTGCTCTGCACAGCACGTGTGAGTGAAGTAAAAATTTAGATGAATTTCAAGTGTTTGCTCTCGCTCTCCCTCTCTCCCACTCTCCCTCTCTCTCACTCTCCCGCAAAACCCAAAAAATTGTGACCCAGCAGGAGTCATTCTACTTCTCAAGACTATAGCTCAGCAAATATTCAAATTATTCTTGTTATTAAAATCTGCAAATATTGAATAAATCTTGCCATCCAATTATAAATTCCATGACGCCTAGAAAATATGCGCAAATAATTGATAGTCAAATAATAAAAAAAAAGTAAAAAAGATAAATTCTGTCCTGAATGCGAAGGCCCACTGACCCAATAAGAGTGATACTATTTGTGATGGTTAAAACTCAAGAAATATGTCTGTTATTAATTAAATTGGTCTGCCAGCATTTGCAGTCAGTCTTGCCAGTTATTTATACATTTTAGCATGGCTACCAAATATATATATTAATGATATCGACATAATAATAAAAATGTCCCAGCAAAAGAGATGATTGAAGCTCGGCCAATATTTAAGTTATTGAATTTATGGAGCTATTGAGATATGCAGTAAAGCTTGCCATTTTCAAATATATTTCTATAGGCTTATAGAAAGCAAATTCTAAATTCTAAAAATAAGTTTTTACAAATTTGAGCAATTTGCTTATGAAATCTTTTTTAAATGGCTGCAGACAGTTTATCGCCCAGCTGAAAAGTTTCATTGAAATCGCTTAAGTCTTAAGCCAACAGCCAGACATGAGGTGAGAAACATATGGGCAGGGGCAGCAATGAATATTGACAAGAGACACAGCAAAGTCTAAATCCACTTTTTGGAGACTTTTCCTCAGCATGCGAGACGATTCACCGGAATGGGGCTGCGTATATTTCAAAGGCACTTCTGCTTGCAGCCACGCCAGTCGGGGAGGGGTACATAATCTGATACTCCACTCATGCTCAGATAGATGCAGCAGCAAATGAAAAGCGTAAAAGAAAACCGACATACCTCAAATGAATCTCATTTCTGCTGCACATTCTCTACACATTGCTTCCATTTGGTTTTATCAATTTCTGTGAGCAATGAAGATGAGAAATGGGTGTAACATTACTCAAATGAGTAACAAGCGATAATCACGTCGATGGACAATGGAGACAGACATCGCTGAGTCGTAGCCATAACTACTTAAAAGCCCTGAGACATTTATTCTCTTTAATATTTGCATCTCTTTCATGAAACTTGGCGCTGCTTCGCTCATTAGCCTTCGTTTGTATTCCTTGAGCTCGGCCTTTGATTGCGAGGTGGGCGGCCACGCGGCATGCATATTTAATATTCGCAAATACATTTTCGGCAAATTCTCACTGGCTCCCCAATGCGAAATATTTGGCGAGCGCGTCAATCATCGGATCGCTATAGACGATGTAAGTACTCGGGTGCCTACAAATAGCGCTGGAGTTGAGCCTGTTTGAAGGTGGTTGGTTTCTGGGAAGTAAAAACAATCGACTCAGCGCGCGCTCACAATTCACTTAGGGAGCGTGTCGAGACTGACGATATTATTTCTACATAATTGCTTTTCTTTCTCCTTGTGCACGAAATGCGGGGACATATTGCATACTTTTGTGCTCCAGTTACGGCGCACGCATAATGGAATTTGGTGAAAATGGATTTGGATTTGCACAGAGCTCACGAACGCACACACCCACACGCGGCGATAAGAACAACATGATGCTGATGAGGAGGAGGCGGTAGTACTGGCACCAGTTCCTACTCCAGCTACTGCTGCTCCGGCTCCTGCTGCTATTGCTGCTGATGTGTGTAGTCGTACGTGATGCCAACGAAACCGAGCGCCAAATGGCAGATTATGTCGCCAGGCATTAAATCACTGGCTGCAGGTAAAATATGCGATGCTTAAACAAAATCAATTCTATTTATACGTGAACGCATAAATTCTGAAGGCGCCCAAACACAAACAGACCGAGCTCGACTGCCAACTGGAGGCAGCCCAAAGACCCAAGCGGAGCGTGCCACATGTTAAACGCGCAACGGCAATAAAATAGAGCAGTTGCTTAAATCAGAGCCCGAGCCTAAGCCAGAGGTAAGCTGTTTATTTCGAGTGATATTTAGTACGGGTATTACCCATACGGCCCCACGGCAATACAAGCAACTGCTGCCACCCGCTCCACCCTCGTCCCACTTTAGGTGTTCGCGCAAATAAAGCTATCGGCAGATTTTGCGGACGTTGCCGGGGCAACCGGCAATCCTTCAGCCACTTGGCCCGCTAAGTACCACGTGTCGATGTCCATCGATTGTCAATGTGACATTTATGAATTCAATTAGTTGGGCCACGGACTCGTGTCCTTCAGGACATCACTGAAATTTAGCAGCTGTTGCTTGTTATTCAGTGTCTGAGGCAGACTCCTGTCCAGCAGATTGGCATTGGTCCTCATACAGTTATAACCATCTTAGTCTCCACGGGAAACAGTCTTTAAGAGTCATTCTCTGCTCGATTGCATATCGATTTGATGTGCAACCAGTTCAAAGCGAACTCCGCCTGCTATTGGCAGGAGCTTGATTGCCAATGTGACGGCGCCTTTTGCATTCAGACAGGAGAAATGAACAAGTAGCAGAAATGAGCATGAACAGAGCTCGACAGCTTTTGATTGATGCCAGCCAAAGGGGGTTTCAATTGGCTTCCGGCCATCTACATGTATGAAATAATTTTATTTTAGATAGTTTTTTTTTTTTATTATTTTTTCAATTTTTTATCTATATGAATATAGGAAAAAATGCGATTTGAAACGTCATCAATTCACGCACATTTGCAAACCAAATTCATGAATTGACAGCGCACCGCAAGGGCAACACAGAAAAAAATTTTTAATGAATATTTGACAAATTTATGACTTGTCTAGCTGGAAATTGAACATATTTCTATTAAATTTGCAAATAAAATATATAAGTTTTAGAATATAATATTTCATCGAGACTAAATGCGATTTAGTACTGTGAAGAGTTCACTGAATCTGTTCTGTTCTCTTACCACTCATTTATGAAAAGTGAATAATAATAATATATAATTTTTTATAAATGCATAACTTTTTAAATTGGCTAGAATAAGAGCAGAGCTTTATTTCTGCATTTATTTATGAGAGTTGAACACTCAAAAGCTATATAAACCTTTGATGTGTATATTAAGATATATTTTGGAATTTATTTTTAAGTTTATTGAATTTCATATTGCAGCTATTTGAATAAGAATCATTTGTTTTCCTTACACTCGTTTATTTATAAACTGAAAATTGTAAACACATTACATAAATTATTCAGAGAGAGATGGAGAGCGAGAGTGAGAGAGAGAGAGAGAGAGAGAGAGCGGGAGAGAGTTGTATTTAAATAACTCACAGGGTGTCGGCGCTAACTGCGTGTGATCTTCTTTATATTGAGTTCTCAGTAATGAAAATTATATTTCTTAAGGGCAAAGACAACGGCTGAAAGTGTAAAAAGAGAGAGAGAGTGAGAGAGAGAGAGGGAGGGGTCAAAGTGTAAACATTTTCGTGTATGCTCAACCTATGTGAACTGGACTCAAATTGACAGCAATTATTATTAAGACTCTCATGTGAGGCATAAAAGATTTGGATGTGAATAAACTTTACCAAAAAACTCAAATCTTCGCGTTTCAAATTTGCTCTCTCCCCTTCACTCTCACTCTCTCTCTTTGTTATACGTGAGACATAAAAATAATAAGGAAAGTAAAATATAAATAAATATTCAACTGGAAACATGTGCAAAGGTTGAAGAAAATCCAACACATACCTATTCATATATAACACATGAATAGACAAATATTTATATATTTTTTATAAACATCTATTTTGTGTGTAAGCATTTTAGTTGTCATTAAAATCCACCTGGCAACAGGGTATTCTTTGAGTGTGCCACAGCCAGCCAAACGTGATTTATTTCTCTTTAAATTACACATCAGTGCAATTAAAATTAATTATTGTTTTGATTTGCAAATGTGAAAACAAACAGGCTGGCAAGGCAGCAAAGCCGGAGTGGGTGAGTTGGAGATCCGGAAAGTCAAAACCACAAGCGTTCGTAATTTATTATGCGCATAATTTTCGCATAAAATGCTCGCCAAATTCGCGTTTCAAATTTGCGGCGCTGTCAAAGCGTTTTGCGGTTGCCGTCACATGCAACACATCCTAATGACTCGTTTCGGGAATTTATTTCCAGCAGATTGTTGGCCATAAATGAGAAAATGAAATGACAATCAAAAGCAGCCATCGATTGAGGCGGCTCGATTGAAAATCTGTGCAAAAATTAGCAGAAAATGTTATCAAAATGCTTTTGCTTTTCCCTTTAATATTTTCAGATATTTCAATTAGCTTAATTCTGGGAATATAAATTGTCGAAAGACAGAGAGAGAGAGAGAGAGGGACAGAGAGATAGAGGCTGTGTCTCGCCAGTGGCTGGCAATTGCTCGCCTCTCAGTCATCGCACATAACTCATACGCCATGTGAGCGCGCGGGCGAGTTTTAGCTCGGGTTAGTTTTGTCAAATGCTGCAAAGATGCTAAAAACAAAGGCGCGTAATGGACAAAGCGTGTGGCCATAAATTGAGAGCGCCAGAAGTTTACAAAATGGCAACGAATAAAATGCTCAAAGCCAGTCAAATGGAATTTTTCGGCTTAATTTATGGCGGGCAGGCAGCGAGCCAGGGGCGAGGGGCGACGGGCGACGAGCGGCAGACTTGCCCAAATAACAGGGCTAATATAAAACATGACGTCGCACTTTATTGACCAACCAGATACGCGTATTCCTCAGCCAGTCAGTCAGCCAAAGACGGTCATAAGACCAAATCCTTCAAAATCAGGACCCAGCAAGCGAATGGCTGCCAAATTTGATTCGAGTCCAGTGCGTACATGCAAAATGGGGGCGTGTGTGTGTGTGTGTGTGTGTGCGGAGTGTCTGTGTGTGTTTATGTTTGGAAAATAAAGCCAAATGGCGCGCGTAAGCAAAACCAAAGTCAAACTCCAACTATTAAGTAAATTATCGGCAAACAATGCTTGGGACTAGAAGATGTATAAGCACACAAACATAGATACATATATATATATATATATATATATATATATATATATATATATATATATATATATATATATATATATGTAAACTCTCTGTGTGTCTGTGAATAGATGACGCCAGCATTTTTTGCTCTCTCTATCTTTTTTTTTAGGACCTGTCTGCAGCATGAAATTTTAAAGCACACGACAGCGGAAATAACAAAAGTTAAACGCTCATCAATAACACTTCCGCTCCAATATATATATACATATAAATTTCTAGCAGCACGACCAACTAGCCTGAGCTGGCGTGATTTATGCCAAGGTTTGTTTTTCTTTTGCTTTTTTTTTTTGCTTTTTTGACAGCAGCTTGTTTGTGTGTGTGTGTGAGAGAGAGAGAGAGAGAGTGAGTTATGCTGTCATGTATTAATAATCAAATACAATTGCTTAATGGCTTCGAGTTTTGATTAGTCGCGCAGCAAGTTTAATGTGCCGCAAGGGCTTCGCGAACAAAGCGGGCTTAAACTGCAGCAGCGCCTCAAAGTATGCAGCACAAATCGTATGCGCATGCAAATGGCTGATTTTAATTTCCTGTCCATGTCAATCAATGCGTCAAGGCAGTTCATCGAAGACCTTGAACATGAATTGAACATGCCTTGTCACGTGGCTGAGTGTGCATGTGTCTGTGTGTTTGTGTGTGTGTGAGCACGTGGAAAATACAAATTGAATATTCATAAACGCATTGGCAAAGGCTGTTTGTGAGTGTGTCAACGGCGAGCTGGGAATCATGTGTTATATATACCTATGCCTATACATATACGAGTATAGCGTCTACCTATATCGTATGTATGTGCATGCTTTTATGACGGCCCACTTGTGCTGTGAGTGCATAAGAATTGCTAAAACTCCCCTTTGCCGACTCGGCCTGGCCATTAGGTTTTACTTTTATGGCTGGTCGTGTCGTAAATTAACACAAGCTGCAGCTAACATTAGCTCGGGCCAAATTCTACCGACAATAAGCACATAAAATAAACAGGCCAGCTTACTCACTCGCTCACCCACTCACTCCCTACCTCCCTCCCTCCCTCCCTCCCTCTCCCTCTCACTCTCTGTGTGTGCGCGGCTGACGACAACGACAGACGCATTATTCTGAAAGGCAAACGTTAAATAATATAAACACTGAGGCAGCCAGCGGAGTCCTTACAAAGGCCGTCGTCGTCCTCGTCATATACGCAAGCAATGTCTGAGCAATCGACGGCCTGAAGGGGGTGACAGGCCCGCGACAACATTGTTTGGCCTGTGGGCCCCATTGTCGCCACAGTGACATTCCACCGCAGCGGCAACACACGCACGAGTTGTCAGTCAGTCAAGCAACGGTAAAACGGTTCGCGTCACGTTTGCTGTGGGCCTTTTGTGTCCACACACAATACAATGTACTATAAATGCTATATATACACACATCTCCATCTCCTCTCTCTCTCTCTCTCTCTCTCTCTCTTTCTATATTTAGTTGTAAAAGTTGAAGATGTTGCTGTCTGTGTCTCAACCTTGACACTTGACGGCCAAGGCGGATAAATTATACGCTTGCCAGCCAAGTTTTGTTGCAGTTGGTGCCACTTGAAAGTAGTTGCGCGTGAGCTTTCACTGCGCACTGACAACTGTCGCCATAACTCACTCCTGCAACGACAGCAGCAGCAATGGCAAACTCACTAACGACAGTTGGACCAACTAGTTGCAGCCCTTCGAGAGCAGATGGAGGCGCCGGCGTGGGCGTGTGTAGAGCACTCGCCTTGATTTAGCCAGTTGGCCATTTGTTTTCATAATGCCACATGAACTGTTGCTGTTCACATGAAGCTCAATCAAAGCAGAGCCACAAACTTTTGTGCCATAAACAAAACTTCAGAGCGGCCCTAGTTACCTGACTCGAACAATGCACGGCAACGGCGCAGCAGGAGGACGAAATCAGTCACAAAACTCTGACAAGGCACAGCAATAAAGGCATCTATCGAGCAACATCAAAGGGTTGCCGTTGTCAGGACGGGGCCCAGCTCCCAATCAAACCGCTGACAGTTTTCCTGTGGCAAGGCAAACGCAACATTTTCGCGCTGCTGCCGACTTGTTGAGAGTATATTGGTTGCTATACAGCATTTTTTTTTTATAATTCAGTTAAATTGAAGATTGTTATGATATATATAAATATTTTTTATTTTAGAGAATTTTAAAAAATTAAAAAAAAAAAAATTAAATATAAGAAATTAAAATATATATTATTTTTTAATAATCTAATATTTTTCATTTTCCTTTCTAATGTGTTTATTTTTTTTATTTTATTCTTAATATTTTTGTTTAAAGAAGTGTAAGAATATTTCGCCAATATATTTCTTTAGAACACTATTAAATAATTTAATATTTCTTTATTATTTATTTCATATTTTTCTAAGTGGGAGCAGTGTATCTGGCAGTCGGCTACTGCTCATTGTGCTTGGCTTGCCGCAAAGGTAGAAAGTGTTTGCTGTTATCCTACACCGAACTTTCTTCGGACATTTCCCTTTGTGTGCTGATGGAAATACTTACGGAAGTTAACGTAAATGCGTTAAAATGAAAATTCGCTTCAATTAGATTGAATTTGTTGTATTATATAAATGTCTATTTAATTAAAAGTATTTTAGACCTGATTTCATTGCGAAGAAGTAATTTACTTGCATTGACCAGCTTATAAAAGTGGGCGAGTGTGATACATCCAGCTTTATTTCTAGCCTACCTACTAGAAGCGGCCCCAGTCCCATTCCCATTCCAGCTAAAATGCTCAAATTATAAACTATTCTCATAGACTGTGTTTTTGAAATATTTGAAAGCTTACAGTGTCAAAAATGTATTCTAAGTATGCCTAGACATCTCTACTTCTACCTCAAATGCCTTTCCTAAATTCGCTATATTGAGAGCCAATCGAATTTCTGCTCTGTTCAGTTTGAACGTTTCAATCGACACTGATCGATGATCTGTGATGTCTCTAAATGAGGCGTATAATTGCGCAAAGTGCCCATATTTGAGCTGTAAAGCAATCGGCCGCCTCCTGTTGCCGACCAATCGGGCTGGCATTTAGGCCTGCTTAATAATAGATATGTTTCATCAAGCCGCAATCAACCACGTTAATTAATGATTAACACGCAGCCGTCATAACTAATTTACTGTGAGACCAAAGAGCAGCCAATTGCACACACACACACACACGCACACACAGGCAGGCACACACACACACAGGCACACCCACCTTATGTAGACATGGCGTGCATGGGGCGTTAACTGCCTGAACGACAAAATAACTAAATCGTTTATCGAATGGGCGTGGCGTCAACTGACCTCCTACTAAGCGATGGGGCCCTGCGCCCAATGACTGTTTGAATGAAATTTCGATTTTTAATTGGACGCTCGAGGCATCTAACTGAAGGACTGCACGATAGAAGTACACCGTCAATTAGATTGATTGGCTGACGGGTCTCTTCAGAAGGAGGCCAACAGCGGTAAGGCTCTTATGGCCCAAATGAGCCATAAACAACTCCCAATTAATTGGCCAACCTTTTGCAATTCGAAGTTGAGGCTTAATTAAAAATAAAAAAAATGGCTGATAAAAAACGGCCACACGTGCATTTTGTTACCTGGATTTTCCACAAACTGCAAATGCGGGGCAGACTCCGCTGCGTCTCCATAATTAGTGGGCATTACGTTAATTGCGAAATGTTTTGCGGCAGGCTTGAATTGAATTAAATAGTTGCCCATTTCAATTTTTGTGCTTTGTTTGTTGTTGTTGTGCTTTCGTTTTTGTTGATGTGATTTACCTGGGTTTTAATTACATTTGCTTATGCAAACAATTTGATGCATAAACCGCTTACATAAAATAATAATTAAGTTGAGCGGCCGCACGGCGTATACATAATACGGCTGCCGATTAAGTAGTTATGAAATAATTATACAAATTCTCAGCTCACACACCCGGACACCCAGCCAAGCCAAACAAGCATTGAGCACTCGCACACAAACACAACTGGCCTGGTCGAAAATCTTTGCGCAGGTGGGGGCCAGGGCAGGTAAACATCTAATCCGAACAAAACAGCAGTGTGAAAACTTTGTGAGCGTATTCAGGCATGGCTTAGGGCCGGCGCAAACTTTAAACAATTTCTTGGCAACTGGGCAAAAACAATTGCCACGTGGCTGGCCATGGTCGAGTCAACTTTTCGAAAGAAGAAGAACTGTTTGTTGTGATCGCGCTCAGCTGGGGCTCGCCTCGGCTCGAATGAGTGTGAATGGGAATGGGTCAGCCAGAAAGTCGACTTAATTTGCATGCACAGAGCAGCAGCAGTCGGACCCCATCTGCAGGATGCCCAGAGGGGGAGCCTATGTCTCTGTGTGCCTGTGTGCGAGTGTGCGAGTGCGCTAGGTGCCACATAGTTCTCATTGTGCGTGCAACAAAACGCTAGCAATTAAAACCATAACCAGAATCAGCGTCGGAAACAATTAAACCGAATGAAGCATATAATTATTTATTCTGTGTGCCTAGCGCTCGCGCTCTTCTGCACGAGCGCACACACACAGAGGGAGGAACACACACACACACACACACACACACACACACACACACACACACACACACACACACACACACACACACACATTCATTCATTCATTAAACGCAAGTTAGACAAATCTTCTTAATGGCATTAAATATGACCATTTCCTGGCAGCCTGCGCTCATTTCTCTTTTGCAGCTCAGGACATGGCTTGAGTGGCTGCGGCTGCTGCGACAACTGATGAAAGAAATTTGCGAAATTAATTAGGCGTTAATTGTAATTTCGAGCAAACAAAAAGAGTTTAATTAATTTACCTAACAACGGAATGGAACGGAACGGAACGGAACGGCATGGAATGCTGAGCCACAAAGTGTTAGCCAAACTTGGCAACGCACTCAACTTTAGCCAAATACAATTTCACACTTCGTCTGACGCTCAGCAGCCACGCCCAGGCTCAGGCCCAGGCCCAGTCACGGTTCAGCTCGGGCTACGAGTCGTATGAGCAATTTTTGTGCCATCTGCTGCGAATGTCTACGTTCGCTTTGACTTTAATGTTCGCTTTATTCATGTTCACTTTTCGACTCCGGCTCCTCTCTTCCGCCTGTTGTGTGCGGGCCAGTTTAATTAATTGAGCCGCAGTCAGTATCTGCTCCGACTCCTGCTTGAAAATTAACTCTCTGCGTTTTCAATTCGCTTTGTGCGTGCTCTGTCGGTTGCCGGGCTACCCGGGCTGTGCTGTGCAGTTGTTGTGCTGCCCATTTCCCATTTCCCACTTCCCACTTGTCATTTCGCCTTTACTGCTTTGAGGGCGTGGCACCGAGTGCAACTGCCAATTGGCCACGCAATTGTGTCAAATCCGTGTTTTCGCCTTGCGAAACGAAAAACTCGCTGGCTTACAGTGCACAGATGTCAGCAAAGCAGAGAATATATATATATATATATATATACTCATCTACCATTATATATATACATATGTATATATAAGATATATGCTGTTGCATTTCATTTAATTAAATGCACAAACAAAGTGTTTTTTTTTTTTTTATTCTTTTCTTATTTGTCTGTTGAGCTCAGAGAGAAAAAGACAGCTGAGTAGCTTCACACTTTATGCAATTATTTGATTAAGAGTCCATTTAATTAACAACTTTAATCTCTCGGTGTCTATACTTTCAATGCATTCAAGCTAAAGCATTTTATTTATTGAATATTTTGCAGAGCGTGATGTGTCTCACCTAGAGAGTAGAGACCTCTACTCTGCTTCTCCATTACTCAACTAGTCAATACTTTCAGCTTGTTTTTATTTTTTGCTATTTTATATTGTTATTAAATTTTAAAAAATAATTAAATAAAAATTATAATACTATTCTTATTTATTATTTTATTTTATTTTATTTTACCATATTTATTCATTTATATCTTGGCTTTTTAATTTTTATATTTATTAGCATTTCTGTTAATTAATTTAATTTAATTATACTTTTGACATCATTTAATTTTTTAAGTGCAGAATCAGTACAATTGTTTTACCATATTTAATTTATTTTATTTTATACCAAAATACTTAGTTAAATTCACGAGCCCTAAATCGCACTTCATACAATTGACTTTAGTTTTATATTATAAAAACATTTTGTTAATGCACAAACTACGTCAACTGTTTTCAACTTTCTACCTTGGTCTCAAAACTTGGAACTATTATGAAAACTTATGCTGCACCATAGATCACACTTAATTAAAATCAAGGAACAAGTTGAGTTCATTTCAAATGGAATTGAATAATCAAAAGTTTTAAATATACTAAAGACGAGAATTTATTCATCATTTGAAAATATTTTTCTTTTCAATTTGCATTTTTTTAATTGCAAATAATGATAAATATATATATATATATATATATATATATATATATTCCCCTTCATAGCATACCCCTCCAGTTGCACAGACTGCCTTTCTCTCCATACACAATTCAAACCCCCGAGCTGTATCATTCTACAAAAACTTTTAATTAAAACAATATTATTCCGCCAACTTTAACTGTAAGAAATAATAGAGGAAAAACTCTTCATTTAATGTGAAATTGTTCTCAGTTTACCCATTTTTTGTTCGACTGGTGTGATTAATTGAAATGCGTTGATCTCCTGCTGCGTGCAGCTGTTCACTCCCGTTGACCCGTTTCTATTATATTTGCTTAAAGTGTGGCTCTCAGTGTAATTGAATTGAATGGAGACCTGTTTGCGCCATGCATGCCGTGGAGCCCCGCGGGGGTTCCCCACAGAAAAATGCAACAAAAGTGTGGCGGACAATAAGAATGAGCTGGAGTCAACTTCAAGTGCCACTGAACCACAGAATCAGGTGAACTCTGAAACAATCCATGTTATTTTCGTAATTCCTTTCATTGAATCAGTTATGCCTGACGTCTATAAATCGCTGGCTTTATCCATGGCACGCGTGCCACTGATGAGCTGTCAATTCGCACATTCACAAATTCCATGTGCCGCCATTGCTTGCTTATGCAAATTAATCAATCAATTGCAAGCAGCTTAACAAGGTCAAAAAGCCTTTGCCTGCGTCCTGTCCTTTATGGCTTATGTGAACAAGGCGCCATTGAGGCGGATCGGCTTAAATCATATCAGGGTTCGCAGCTTGTCAACATTTACATTTTGTTTTTTTTTTTTTTTTTGATTCACTTATTTACTTACCCTTCAATAAAGTTTCTCTCTTTTATTTAAATACACAAATTTAATTTGTTGTTTTTTACACAGATTTTGAAACTGAGCTTTATTTTTATGGGATTTCTTTAGGCATAGTCAGCGCCATTTCAATTATGAACTTCTTGTTTTTCTCTTCAAACAGAATCTTTAAATACTTTTTAGAAATATATTTAATATATTTATTTAATTTTTCACTTTCACAACGTTTCGAAAATCTGGTTTGAAATCTGTTTTTCTCGCGCCTTTGAAGTAGTCCGTGAGGGTCTGAGCCTCTGGCTGTTTGTGAGTTGAACGCTGGATGCTCCAGCTGCCACACAACTACGACCCGCCGCGTTTCAAAGCGTACTGCACATCGCTGGCCGGAGTCCAAGTCCGAGATTCGCCTACTCGAGCAATCGTGTCCGGAAATTCACCACGACAAAGCCGAAACAGCACGAACGAATGAGCCGTCGGCTCGGCTCCGCTTTGTGCCATGTGCCATGTGGGTCTGTGGAGCAATAGGCTAGGCGAAAAGCCGAAAAGTGAAAGCACTTGCACGGATTCTTATTGAGGCAGGTTAGTAAGTTCGTCGAATCACGAGGGCAAGTGGACGGGAGCGAGCGAGAGCGCCGAGCGATGTTTTTGATTACACTGGAAACGCGATGTTATTGGCCACTGATAAGAAGTTGTCGCTTCAAAGTAAACTGTTGCGTGCATCCACGTCGGCTTAAGGATTGCATAGGTAGGTCTACGTGTTTGTATGGCAACTGGTTAAGCTGACCTTGGGCATTGATATGATGTGCCAATAATTTCTAAATTACCCAGCTTTTAAATAGATAACAGAAATAGCAATACAATAATGATAGATAATAGCAATAGCACTCCATTTCGTTAACCAAATTCGAGCTGACAATACTTTAAGTGATGCCATATCAAGTATTAAGTGGATGAAATTTAAGAGTATTTAATATGTACATATATGTTTGTTTGTATGTATTTTAACGAGGCACTTCAACTTATGCTACTTCAATATGATTTATAACTCCAATAGAATATACCTCAGCTCAAGTATCCAAAACTATTCAAATATGAGGAGTCTTCAAAGTTTGTTTTCCTTAAGAATGTTTTTCAGGAATGCGGCTGGCATCTGCATCTGCGGATGGCATCTGAAACTGCTAAATTTTTGCATGAAAATTCTTTTAAAAATGTATAAAATCTTCAGTGATCAACTTAAAAATCTATTTTTGCCCCAGGCAAATGACTAATAAGCAAAGATGATGTGCTTTGAGATACTTAGTAAACAATAATAAGTAGCAGTAAAAATAAATACGCAATCCAATCTAGAGTATGGAACTATACTAAAATAAGAACAAGGGAAAAATATGACAAATGTTACATTCTAATATAATTGAACTAAAACTTGGCACTGCTTCCTCTTTTCATGTCGCTAAGCTACTCAAAATGAATGGAACAGAAACGTAAGACGGTTTAAATGTCTATTTACAGCATTCATAGTATTCAAATAATACTTAATATGATTACGAACTGTAATTATTTTTGCTAGTTTCATTATTTTTTATTTATTTATTTTTAAAATTTTTTCTAATATTTATTTATTTATTTTTTAATATTTTGTCTAATATTTATTTTTTTTTTTTTTCATATTTTTTCTAATATTTATTTATTTATTTTCTTGTAATTTTATATTTTTAACATTTATTAAATTTATACATTTTCGACTCTTACACCTTCTCACTCTTACAGACTCCAAATTTTAATTCAATGCACTTTAATTATAAAAAATCATGAATTGCAATTCAAATCATTCGAGTCAGTGAAATGCGATGTTTTGATTTGAAACGCTTCGATTCCAGGGCATGCGCAGCTTGGTCGATGGGAGAGGGGCTCAGCTGTTGAGCAGCGTCCGGCGTGGTGAATTACAGTTGCCACTGATAAGAGCTGATAAGAAGTTAATGCAAGCGCTGCAGCTGCCGCAGCAACAATGCCTGCCTGGGTGGCCAGTGCACTGCAACTAGAGTAATTGCAGCGTGATTTAATCAGCGTAGTACCTCAACAAGATGATGATGGAACTGGAACACTCGCCAGGGCGGGAAGTAGGGCGCCCCAGTGCGGGGGTGGCGGGTGGCGGGTGGCCAGGGCAAGCAAACTACTAAACGAGCTTCGTTACAGACGCAATTAATGAGCAGCGTTCCACAATTAGGGAACTGCCTCAATTATGCAGCCGACAACAGTCGCCGGCTACCCCAACCCCCCACTCTTGAGTTGTTGCTGTTGTTGTTGCATGTGATGGGGCCGCTTTTAATAGCAAATTTGTGGGCGCTGTGACCGTTTTTTTGGCGCTGGTTAGACAAGGCCAGCTAAGGACAGGGGCAGCCTTTTAATTATGATAATTACATTGTTGTCGAGCTCATTTGCTGACAGCAAACGCTGCCCACATTGCCCACTGCGACAGCAGCTGCTGCCACTGCTGCGGCTGTTGCTGCTGCTGCGGCTGTTGCTGCTGCTGCGGCTGTTGCTGCTGCTGCTGCATCCTGCAGTCGCCCCAACAGACGTTGCTAAGCTATAAAATGGTGTTTTGCATTATTTGTTGCTCTAAGAATGGCAGAGTGTTAAATATATGCAGCATGCTGAGTAGCTTATTTAGGAACTTATTTAAATTTCCATTAATGTATAAAGTAAAGTTAATTTGAAACATATAGATATGCAGAAATACTTTCAGATATTTATATTCACACACATATGTCATTCGATTTTATTAAAGTCTTTTATAGCTCGTAAAGATTGAGCTATCTATGTATTCATATGCATATTCACATATAACTGGAATAGAGCGGAAACATTTACTTCAAAATTTGGCTTATTTCATATTTGCTCTGGCAGGTTTCTGATAAATTCAGGAATAAATGTTTCATGCGGAGCAGTGCCAAATGCAATTCACTTTCTTCTTTTTTAATTTAGAGCAGGCTCATGGCTCTTAGTTGGCACACTGAATAAAATGCTGCATATGAATGAATGCTGCATAGAAATGTATCAAACGTTTGCTTTAAAAACAACAATGGAAATGGAATGAAAATATCGCATCGACAATAATTGTGTATTCCTATGACACAGAAAATATACAGCATATGGGTATACAACATATTGCTACACAACTAAATAAAATTCAGCCTTTGGCATTGGCTGGATATAAATGGCTTAAAGCCAAGTTTAAAGGAAATGTCGTGTCGCACTAATTAAGAACACGCTTTGGCAGTGCGCAATATACTATATACATATATAGATATACTACACAAATTTATATGTATATTTAGATGTATATACATTGTGTTTCTTTTATTGCTGGCGAATTGCCAGGTTGAAATGCGTGCAACAATTCATGGGGCCTGCCATCAAAATGTTGCAACATGCTTTTGGTTGACACAACTCCAACTGGATGTGTCTGTGTGTGTGTGGGTGTGTGTTTGCCTGGGACATGCTAATTGCATATGCCATCAACGCGACCGGAACTGCGCATACTTTAGTTTCAAATTCAAGCGTCAAATAATTAAAAGCGCCATAACTTCTGCCGGCTGCTGCGTGGCAGGCGGAGGGAAAACGCTAAAGGGGAAAATGGGAAATGCGAAATGGCAAATGGCGAAAATTGACATTGAGTGCATCTAAATTGTGTAGCATACTTTGTGAGCGCCTCCCTCCGACTCGAAATTTGACATGCAGCAAAACCACTGACAATGGCAGCAACAACTAAACATGCACTCATGTCACTTCTATTAATTGTTAACTGCACTTTGTGCCTTTGTGCGCTGACACAATGTTGAATTGCCATTCGAAACTCTGTCTGTCGCACCATGAATACCAAAATTCCTGCTTGGCACAGCCCTACCAATTAAAAGCATTCATAATAGGCTTAATGTATTGCACACAGCTTTGATTTAACGCAATTCTCAGGTCATTGATATGTTCCATTCAGTTATCTAACAATAAATGTTGGCTAAAACAAGCTCATGTCGAGCAAATCTAGCTTGTTTAGCTAACTGTGCAACAATGTGAACAAACTCAAAACTCATCTATAAATCACATCGAATCTCTAAAACACAGAAAAATTAAAACAAAGATTAAAAATAAATAAAATACTAAATAAATATACATACATCTGATTCGCCTGGATTTCGCTTTACATATACTAGTTTAACTTGAACTAAAACACAGCTCAGCAGTAATGGAATTTTAAGTTAAATAAAACTCAATGTCGATTGTATTTAGTGCAATAAAATAAAATAAAAATAAAATAATAAAATAAAATAAAATAAAATAGTGCAAAAAAATATAATCACTGAGCTCAAATGTTACAAAACTTCTGAACGAAATTCGTTTTAATTAAATATGAGAACTCTAGCAGAGAATGCTTGAATAGAAAGCAACCCTCAAATATATATATATATATATATATATATATATATATATCTTTTATATATATTCTTATGCATTTATAACAAATGCTCTAAGAAGATCCTGCAGCTTCGTTCACTGAGCACTCACAGCTCAAGTTGTTATATATTGTTTGATGAATATTAAGTCCATAGCATTATATATTTCTTTACCTCGGCAATTAACGTCAAAGTGGACAATGCGACCTTAATAACACTTCAATTCGATTAAAATAATTGGCTGTTCAATTATTAATTACCAACGAAAAAAAGAATAACTGCTGAAATGAAAATGTATAGACTAAGAATTACCCTAAATTCATTGTATTCATTGTATATTTGAAGCATCTACTACTTATTCTGTAAAATATATTAACTAAAATTTTGTAATATATCATAGCAATAATTTTAATAGGCATATTTGTTTTCTCTTTAGAACTGCAGCTATTATATATTTTCATCTAAAATACATTAATCAGAACATCAGAAGTGATGGACAGCATATCTATTCAAAGTAGTTATTAGGGCCAAGGAATAGACTCCTTACAATTCCATTCAATTGGATTGAACAGAGCATTTAATCACTTTATTATTATATAATTGAAATAGTAATTATATAATTACTTCAAAATGTCCTTAAATATTCTTTGAATGAATATAAAAAGAGACTCCAACATGTCCAACTTAATCAAAACGCAATGAAACGCAACGCCGAAAAGTCCGTCGAGCTCCTCGACAGCGTGAGTTTCTTCAGGAGCCATTGGGCTGTGTGGAAGTATGTTGGAGCGACATATGAGAAAATGAATTGGAATCGGCTCTACGTCGGCTATAGTCTGATCTTCAACATATTCGTCACCATCTGGTTTCCAACTCACATGAGCTTCCTGCTCTTTCGCAACGGCAGCCTCTCGGATGACATGTCGAACCTGTCGATAGTCTCTACGTGTGCTTCGTGTTCGGTTAAGACTTTCATTTGTATGGCCAAATTAAGGAAGATTGCGCGCATGGAGGAGCTGCTCAGGCAACTGGACTCCAAAGTTCAAACTGAGGAAGAGAAAGTCGTCTACAGATCTCTGAAGACTCAACTGAAAGTCATTCTCTATGTGATCCTTAGCGTGTATATATCATTTGGACTTATGGCCCAAATGGCCTTCCTCGCTCAGCAGCAACGTGCTCTCATGTATCCCGGCTGGTTTCCCTTCGACTGGTCAAAGTCGACGCGCAACTTTTATATGGCCCACGTTTATCAGACGATCGGACTCAACGTACAAATAATGCAGAATTATGCGAACGATTGCTTTCCCGCAATGATGCTCTGCATGATCGCCGCTCACATTAAGATGCTGTACATACGCTTCGAGAAGGTGGGAGAGGACAAGACTCTGAATGCTGAGCAGGAGCTGGAGGCCTGTATAACCGATCACAAGAGTTTGCTGGAGTGAGTGAAAGTGCTGATCAAGTGCACTTGGAGCCAGCTTTGACTGATTTCATTTATTTTGCAGGCTCTTCAAGACCCTCGAGTCGTTCATGTCCCTGCAGATGCTCATTCAGTTCGCTGTGACTGGAGTGAATCTGTGTGCGAGCATTGTGGGGCTAGTGATCAATAACGAGCCGTTGACTATTGCATATTTCGTAGTTTACAGTATCGGACTGCCTCTGCAAATCTTCCCCATCTGCTACTATGGAACGGATGTGGAGCTCCTGTTCGGAAAGCTACCCTATGCGGCCTTCAGCTGCCGTTGGCTGGCACAGACACGCAGTTTCAAGAAGAAGCTGATGCTATTTGTGGAGTGCTCACTGAAGCAGACCACGCCCCTGGCAGGCGGCATGGTCACCGTAAACGTGCGCACCGTCTTCTCAACTCTGAAGTTCGTCTACTCTCTGTTCAGCATTCTGATTCGCATGCGAAAATAAGAGCTCTGAATTGAGAATACATAGTCCGCAGGAGACGAGTGCACTTCAATTCAAATCATAATCGGGAAAGTTTTGCTTGTTAAGCCTCAAACAAAAGTGCAGCGGAAGCCACTCAGAGTCCAGCAGCACCGGAAGCCACAGAGAGCGAACGAGACAGAGAGAAAGGCAGAGCGAGAGAGAGAGAGAGAGAGAGAGCGCACGGCCAGGTTTATGTTAAATGAGATTTGGAATTAGCTTTGTGTTTTGCGGCTGGCTTAACCAATACACAGATCGAGCACTGCAAGTGGGCAACGCGGCTAATTGAGGCGTGTATGCAAATTTATATGAGGGGTGGGGGGCTTTCAGCAGGCGCTCGTTTATTTATTTGCACAGAGATAAGACATTAAAAGACTTTCTGGGCTTTGGGCCTGGCCTAATGCGCTTAAGTCGGCACTAAGTCATGTTGAATCTGCAAAGCCAACATTGTAACATTGTAAAGAGCTGGCCACGCGCCGCTGCTCTAAACTGAAATGGCCAACGCAGCCCAATGGCAGCAGGCAATGGCAATGGCAACGGCAAAAAAGGGCCAAACTAGCAATCTGCCAATTTATAGCTAAAGGTCAGCTAGCAGGAGGCGAGCAGTGGCGAGGGGCAGTCTGGGCCAAATCGATTTGATGATGTTGAACGGAACAGGCAACAGTCGACGCAGCGGGCACTAAGTTGATTTGAATTTATAACAACACACATTAAGCACACACACACACACACACACACACATGCACACGCACATATATGCATAGATTGGAATGACTGCGTTACGCATTCGGCTGCATGCAAAGCACGTAACTTGCCTGCCTGCTACGCCTACTTTGTGCTTAAATTCATTTCGCATCGAAATACTAAATCGCTCACAGAAATATGAGAGACCGAGAGGGAAGAGGGTGGTGTGGAGGGGGGGTAGTAAGAGTGCTGCTTTAATTTTTAATCAAGGGAAGCCGCGCCACTTTTCGAAACTCAACTCAACAAATTCGCCATGAAACTACTTTTGTGCTTAAGCTCACGCTACCCGCCGCCGCCTCCTGGACGGCTGCTCTCGGCGTTAAGCAGACTCAGCTGTTTCTCGTTGGCCGTCAGAAATTATATTTGGCCCGCTCTGCCGCGCTCATTTGTTCTTGGCCTGCAACAGTGTCGCCATGCTGTCGAGACCAACATCATTGCCACCATCATTGGGCAGCATCTTTATCTGTCGCCCGACAACTCGGTCTTCTCGACAAAGTCCGGCAAGTCGGTTTATTTAGCTTCAGCTGAAACTTATTCAGCTCAAGTGGCCCACACCATTCATTGACTGACTCGCTGTGCAGTGAGCAAGTCCTGTCCCGGGGCGCTTGCTCTGGTCTTATTTGGATTTGCTGCTCTCCTTTATATCCCCCCATCTCCTCCTCCTCCTGCTGCTGCTGCTGCTGCTGCTACTGCTGGCCATTTGCAATTTGTTGCCAAGAAATATACACTTGCTCCAGCTGCTGCAAGTGGCAGTTGCTGCTACAAGTGGCTGCTACACCTGACGAAGCTCTCCGACGTCTTCAAGTTGTTTATTCACATGTATGCCAACAGCTATACAACGATCCCTTTTGGCCAGCCTTAAAGACTTTCGGCTTGACGGGCAAAAGCTGAGCCAAATAATTTCTGCAAAAATTTTTTGCTTATGACAGTGGGAGGCAGGCGAAAAGTTTTCACGCATATTGTCAAAATTCAAGTAAATCGAAAAATACGCAACTATGCATTTGCCCGGAAAACTTTTGTACCACGCCACGCCCTACGCCCCACGCCCCACTGCCCACGTCGCATCCCACTGAACGCCTAGACGCCCTTCCACTTACCATTTGCCCATTCAGTCGCGGCCTTCGTCGTTTGCTCGGGCTGCGTACTCAACTAAATTACTGGCTTTCATAGTCTGAAAATATTTGGCATTTACGTATGCTACACAAACACACACACACACAGACACACACACACACAGACATTTGAAGGGTCTGCATATAAAGCAAGGAATTTTACAACCAGCATAAGAAAGTCACTTAACGTAGCCGTTGGCGATGGCAATGGCACATTATGTGGCCGAGCTCTAAATGTGGTGAGTGAAAGTTAATTTCTGTCGCAAAAATGTGAGGGGCTGCGAGGGGAGGGACACTCATACAGGCAGAGAAAACTATATGCGAAATGTGTACGCATACGGATCTAGCCTGTGATGACGGGGCGCCAGTGAAAACATTTGCCTAAACTATGCCATTAACATGTTAAACTTTCCGGGTACTTGTAACCGTCCTGTCAGCTTCTGTGGCTCGTCTGCGTCAGACTCGCCCTCCCTCTCACTCTCTCACCCTCTCTATCTGTCTATCTGTCCCATTCCCTTGCAAATGGCTGGTCCTGGGGCACGTAAATACTTGCCAGAAACTTGAGCGAATTAACAACAAAAGTTCGTCCTGCTGCTGCTTCTGCTGTGACGAAAAACTTTGGCTAAAATAACTGAAACTGCTGTTGGCAAGTGACAATAACAGGAGGCAAAGTGAAAGGCTTGGCAGCCAATGCCAGTGCCAAATGTCAAACAATTTGTGGTAGCTACCCGCACTCCACCCGCCCTAGGCCCTGCCCTGCTGAGATCTGTAGATCTATTTAAAACGCCCACTCGTGGCAAACGCCCGCCCGCCCCCTCGGCTAAGTATTAATAGCTGAAGACTTAATGTGCCGCCGTCGGCTCTGCCGTGCAGTGTGCACTGCTGAGACCAATAGAAACCAAAACACCATCCGCATAATGACCGTTAAAGAGCCACCTAAATGTAGTCCGAGCCGCAGTCCAAGACCGAGCGACGGGTATAACTCATTATGGCTAATGAGTGTTATTTGTGCCTGCCGCATAACGAAGCTCAATTTTGCATTTGGAAGTGGGGCGAAGGAGGCGGCGCCATAAGTCGAAATTAGTTTGACTTGCCTTGACTTGACTTGACTTGACTTGCTGCAGACAACTTCCTACACACACACGTGCATACATCCTCACACAGAGAGAGAGAGAGAGAGAGAGAGAGAAATTGGCCGTAATCGTAATCCGCTGGCAAAAGCAAAAGTTGACATTCATTTGCCACAAGTGCGAAGTGTCTCTCTCTCTCTGTCTCCCCCCGAGTGGGGCGTGACTGAGACAAACATAATTACGCCCAACATTTAAGAGCTTTTATCTGAGCTTGTTTTTCTCAAAAACTTTGCAAACAGATTTACACAATGTTGAGTTAAACGATTGCCATAAATATCCCGCTGATTAAATGTGCTGATTACACGCCGCTTGCAATTGACTTTAATCACATGTAGCACACCACAGCAAGAAGAAGAGGAAGAGGAAGAGGACGCAGGCGAGGCAAACAACCAGAAACAATAAACGCAGCCCCAGGCATATGCAAATGTCAATAACAAATACCAAACAAAAAAGTATAAAAGGAAGAAGCACGACTTATGCTCGCCTCGGCCTGCCTTGCTTGCTTACATTAGCATACGTTGCGTATACGCAATGCCTGCCGCATGGGGCAATTATTGCACGTAGCACGGCAATGGGCGGGGGAAGGGGCGTGGCCGTTCGCCTCAATGAAACTGGATTTGCGGAAGGCAAACGTTACAATTGAAATTTCAAATGCGTGGCCCGGGCGTTGACAGCCGTTTATGTTGATGATGAAGATTCGCCCTGCGGAACGGAGCTCCTGCTGCTGGCTTACACGGCTTTAACGTATTGTCGACCTGATACCAATAGCTCTGCGTGTCAGCCCAAGGTTTGCCCGGCACACACACTCATACTCACACACACACTCGCATTCAGTGACATGAAATTGATAACGTGTGATTTAATGTGTTTTTAACGCGTTTTCATGTGATTTCCAGTTAAATGAGGCGTAGCATTTTGAAAAGCCTTCGGCCTAGCTCCCTTCATGAGAGCCAATGGGCCAGCAGTCCGCCTATTGATTTGTGGGCCCATAAATATTCCTCTGCCACGCCGCTTATCCGCTGGTGTTAAAGTAACTTTTATAATTTGATTGCGCAAACAAAAACACGCGCCGCCCCAAAGTATGCAACACTTTCCCTCCTTCTCAGTGCCCAAAGGCTTAGCTGCCCCGCTAAACAAAAGCAATGGACGAGGATTAAATACAGAGTTTCTTTGAGTTGAAAGCAGTTCTTGGAAGATTCAATAGACCATATATATATATATATATATATATATATATATATATATATATATATATATATGTCTGTGTGTGTCTGAAGATTTGTAAGTGTGTATGTATGTATCTTTGGATGATACGTATGTATAAAATTACAATAACTATTTCCTCACAAAAGTCGGAAATAATTTTTAAAATAAACGAAAAAAAACATTAAAAAAGTTTAACTAAAAAAAAAAAAAAAAAGAATCAATGGAAAACACTTTTTTAAGTGTTTAAATATTTTTTTTGTTTTTTTTTTTTTTTTTGTTTAATGAATACTGAATATATTATAAAATATAAAATATAAAATATAAAATATAAAATATAAAATATAAAATATAATATATAAAATATAAAATATAAAATATAAAATATAAAATATAAAATATAAAATATAAAATATAAAATATAAAATATAAAATATAAAATATAAAATATAAAATATAAAATATAAAATATAAAATATAAAATATAAAATATAAAATATAAAATATAAAATATAAAATATAAAATATAAAATATAAAATATAAAATATAAATATAAAATAAAATGAAGCATCAAAATACAGGAAAATTAGAAAATAAAAATAAATACATTAATATATAGTTATTTATAATTTGTAAATGTATATTGTTACAGCTATGTAAGTTGTCCGGCGCGCCCAAATGGGCTGAATTAATAGATAACAAGCTCACAAAGGGGTTAGTGGTGAACTCCGTATGGCTTTAATAAAAACCAAAAAAAAAAAAAAAAAAAGTTATTTATATTTTCAGCTGCTCTCACCCAACACATAGATTTCTATGATTGGCCAAAATTGCGAAAAGTAAATGAATTCTTATCAAAAATAAAATATACGTATTTTTAATTCACTTCTTTGATCTCTATTCTAAACACAAAGTGGACATTTGTGCATATATCAACAGAAAAATTTCCATTTCATTTGATGAATGTTTTGTAAAGTGCAACACAATTCTACATGGCTGAGCCTAAGGCCAGAGCATACAATGTAATAACTTTTACACTTTTTTTCAAGTGTAACAAGCTCAGTTTTATCGCTAAAGATTTATATTTTAGCATATTTGAATGAATGAAATTTATGAAAATATATTGACACAAACAAGAAAAATACAAGCCTTAATTGCTTTGGCTAACTAGAAAAAGTTACAAAATTTGCAATCGAAATAGTTATCAACCAACAATTTGCCATACAGCTCCATTGAGTCATAAAACATGCCCGAAACACATTTAATATGTATATAAATAAAAACATTGATGACTATTTTTTTTTTTTGTTTCACTACATAAAAATTTGAAAATATTATATTAAAATGTTTCGGCATTGTGGAATGCAATAAATAAATGCCTGCAAATCACACACGATAAATTCCGATTACAATTTCAACTCGTTTGCCTGGCACTGTGTCCAATGCCTCGATAAGTTGTTTCCCTTTTTCTTCTTCTTTACACACACTCAGCACAAAGTGTGGCAAATAGTGGTGTGAAATTTATGAGACAATATGCGAGCATTCAAACTGAATGCTTTCCTCATTTGGGCCACACACACAGCCCATTGCATTCAATAGGTAATCAAAGCGAGCTACATTCGCTTCCCATTTCCCTCTGCTCGTCGATTGCGAATGTGCTGAACCATAAAGCATATTGGCAACATAAAAAGAAAAAAGAAACTATATCATTTAATCGAATGGCGTTGTTATTTAATCAATCGAATCTGTGGTACATCAGCATAGCAGCAACTGAACTGAATGCACTAATTGGAAATTTAATTTGTTTCAATCACTCGAATTCCATTTGAGCTTTGTATTTTCTAATATAATTTTGATAAATTCATGTTTCAGTGACTCTGCCCTAACCTTGACACTGTTGTCTCTCCGCGAATTTAACCACGCGCACACAAGATAGATAAGCACTCGTCACAATTACGCTTAATTACCTGAGCGTGCGAGGAGCGACGAGCGAGCAATTTAAAAGCAGTTCCACGATCATCAAATGACACCAGCAGACGATCTCGGGCCTGCCCAAGCGTGAAACAAGCAGCTGACTAAGCGATCCGCACTACAGATGGACAGATTAGCCTCTTGAAAGAAGGTTGAATAACAACAGCGACAGCATGTTTAATATATTCTATCTCATGCGACTTTACCAACTCACATTCATGGATATTCAATATGACTTTCCATTTTTATATAATACAGGACATTATCAGTCTGATATTGATTGCTTTCCTTTCATGATCTATCCCAAAAACGGTTTCAATGAAACAACGCTTACTTCTCTTACGGAATCCCTCCCTGAAACTAGCTCTAGATCTAAACAGTTAACAGACAAGCAAAGGAAGTCAGTTTATCGTCGACAATCAGTACATCTCTTAACCAAGTCTTTTTTGCTTTGGCTATTTTGTTATTTGGCTGCCAATTAGCTTTTTCGCTTGCCATTTTAGCAGAGTTAGCTTAAAGCTAAATATGACTGACTATTTCAGCATTGCCTTAAGCAAGTGAGCATCGTCATTAAAAATATACAGAAAAGAAAACAAATTAAAAAAATATCTATATATACATACAATTAAAAAGATACTTCTTAATTCTTTTTAAATATTCATAAATATTCTAGATATTTCAGAAGTCATTAGTTGACTTTTTCTGCTCAAGTCTTTCACTGGCTAATTAGGATTTATGCCAAATTGGAAATCCCCATCACGAGGCTAAGCGAAGTTTAATTTGCCACTTGAAATTTGTACTGAAATAATAGCTCTACGATAACTTGTGCTTATGGAAATCATTACATAGAGCAGAGGGACTCGGTGTGGTGAGGCAATTGTGACTGTTGCAGCTGGTTAAGTAAATAAATAAATAAAGCAAAGATGAAGTCGGCTAAAGCGTATCAAATTCGTAAGCTGAGATCAGCTCCCGCTTCTACTATAAATATACACGCAATTCATTCTTCCAAGCATTCTACATTCTACTAGTAGCAATTAAAAATGCAAATTGGCATTCGCAAATTTGCAGTCGACAATTTACGCAGGGCTCGAGTCGCGCTCTTATCGAGACTTCCAGAGCAGCGCGCCGAGTGCAGTTCTTTGATCAGAAGTTGAGAGCCATGCAAATTTGATGGCTAATTATTTTGGCTCATTGCAAATTGCTTTCATTGCATGGCAGCCCACTCCCCGCCCCTTGCAGCCCTGTGTCAGCTGCAGACGATTGCTGCTGTGGCTGATAATGTTGGCTGTGCTGAGGTCATTGCCGGAAATTATAAGCATTGCGTGCCGCACATGAAAATCTGAAATGGGAAATCGAAAACGAAAACGAAAACGAAAAGAGAGTAAGAGAAAAACTAAACGTGTGACGAGCACTTGAAGCACTTGAGCAGGAGTCGGCCGGAGTCAGAGCTATTCAATGATGTATGCAAACTTTGTCTCAGTTGCTCTGGTCGCTTATCGTGACAGGGTGTTTGGGTCAAATTGTTGGCCAGCTGAGCTGAGCTGAGCTGACGCATATCAATTCAGTTGTAATGCCATGTTGATTGTGGCTAACACACACACACACACAGAGGCACACACGGGCACACAAGTGACCACAATTCAGTTGCCCAAATGGCTACACGTGTGCTCGTTGTCGTTGCCTAACCAAGCAGCTCGACTTGTGCCTACCCCAACCACAGAGCGAATCACACACACACCCACCCACCCACACACACTCACACACCAAATTACGCCCACTCACAAATAACGCATTCGTCTGCGTTTGCAATTTAGTTCCTGGAAATCATTCCTATATCCATGCATTTCGGGAACAGGCCGTACAGCTCGGCCTATGGCCAAATAGTATCACGTACGCTTTCAAACAATTATTGTCCTTGCCCACTTACTCACACCCACCCACCCACACCCACACCCACACACACACATTTATTATGCAACATTTCGTAAGATAAACTCAAATTTGATTTGAGTTCTCGTCGCCATAAATTGAAGCTCGCCACTTTAATCAGCACATCGAGGAGCATCGATAGTTTCTCGATTTGTCCATAAATTTTTGGCGTTACGCTCTGTTTGCATTTTAATGGCCACGCAATTAAGACAAATCGCCATTCAAATGACCCAAATAGATTCAAATATTTTCAGAGCTGCTGTGCAATAAATAAACACACGCCTCTGGATGGCGCTGCCAGTGAAGCAAACTTTCTAGACCAGTGAACAGTTCAATACCAAAAATACAAAAAAAAAATAAAAGCTGAAATCAACAGAATTTATTATTCACAATTGTGTCGGTCTTAGTGTATTAGTACTGTGGCACAGCGGACGTAACGAGCAGTCGAGCGTGAAACCAATTGCAAACAGGTAAACTATAAATGCAAATATTTGCAGCATGCAGCGTCACACGCGGCGTATGAGTGATGCAGCCACAGCCGATGACTAAACTGCAATTCAGGCGGTCGTAAAGCGGTTGATGGCTGCAACAGTGGCCGTAACAAGTCAACAAGTTCACTATTTAGCACTGCGGTGTGAATATTGACGCAGTGAAAGTTGCTAATTGTTTGCCCAATATGCACTGCCCCGCGCATTGCAGCATTAGCTAACCGCTCTCTATTGCCGCATATGCGGAAAAGAAAGTCACAGTCGAACGGGCCGCTCAATGGCCAATAGTCGTAATCTGCTCCGGCCAATGCATTAATCGGTCAAGCGGCACAGCTCACGTACACAAAATCCGCCGGGCACAGGCACAGGCACAGCTAATCAGCATGTCAGGCGGCCACTCATGCGTAGTTATTTCTGTAGCCAAAGCAGTTGCTGTTGCTGCGAATGCCCTGTGGAAATTGTTGAGAAAGGGTAGATAAGCTGCGCGAAATAAATTATTGGGATACTAAGTTTAATACTATATAAAGTGAATCGATAAAAAATTTATTAAATAGTCCATAAATTTAAAAAAAAATTACAAATGTATAATATATATAAAAAATATATAAGAGTGTATAAAAAAAAAAACAAATAAAATATTTTTAAACGAAAAAAATAATAATAATAAATAAACTAAAAACTAAAAATAAATAAATAAAAAAAGTAAAATAAAAAGAGTAAAAATTAAGCTTGAAAAAAAATAAATTATAAATTAAAACTAAAACTAAAAAAACAGCATTGCCAGAAAATATACAAAATTCAAATAAAAAAAAATATATAAAAAAAAATTTAAAAAAATTAAAATTCCAAAAATTAAATAAAAGTTAAAGGGTAAAACGAAAAATCGAATTTTATTCTTTAATAATTTAATTAACTGATTTAATAATTTAATTTAACCATATAATAGTTTAATTAACTAATTTAATTAATTTCACTATTATATATTATGCCTTCGTCCCAGTTACTTATTTCGCACACCTAGTATAGGGCATATAAGTTGGTTATTGATATTATTCACTTGGATTTGCGTTTCTTATTTGCTTAATCTTTATTTGCAAACTGCCAGATATATGATAATATAAGACATTGATTCATCAGATATGTGTATAACATGCGAGTATGCGAGTATGCGAGTATGCGAGCTGTTTAAAAGTGAATTGAAGTTTGAATCACTCTAGACTACCTACCCACACCATGTGGGGCAGCTGCTAGTCTATTACTCTCGCTGCAAGCACGCCTCAACCTATTCACACTTAAAGTCGCAGCTGCCTGTGTGTACTCAACTACACGATGCGAAACGCAACTGTAGAGCCAGCTGCGCACGCGCACAGGCCAAGTATCGCACGGCTGCTTGGCTAGCTAAAACAGCTGCGAGGCGCGCTCAGCAGACAGCTGCAGCGCTTTGTGTACTCTAAATACAAATGCCAGTCTCTCAGTCTCTCGCTCTCTCAGTCTCTCGCTGTCTCACTCTCCCTCTACACCGTACAAGAGTAAAAAACGTGTTAGACTACGCCGAGTGCGAAACCTAAACTGAAACCGAAAACCCGCCAAGTGAGAGTCGCTTCGTCTCTGTTTGCTATGTGCTTTGCCGGCTTCGACGTTGACCAGGCTTATTTGAGTACCCGTAAGAGGCTCTCGAATAATCAGTTGCGAATTTCATACTAGCCGAAGCGGTCGCACGTGTGGGAGTTCGAATAATTTGGCACATCGATTCGATTGATAAGCCACAGATCTAAGCCAAACGAGCAGCGCGTTAAGTGTGTTAAGAAGTTTCATTCGCATTCAAACGGAAATTACTCAAGTCAATATCAAGTGAAGTTCTGTGCACAACTACAAAGCATCGAAGATAATCAAATATATATTTTGCGCAAACAGACAGCAGTAAGATGATCGAGCGACGCAGCCAACTGGATAAGGTAGGCAAAAGTAAATGAAATTCAAGTTGAGGCTGAAGCTAAGTACGGCCGAAACGAACTACAGTTCATTTTATTAAGATCTTGATCTCAGCTTAACATTTGACTCTTGGCTAAGGTCGAGCTGGCAATTCATTTGAATTAATTTATCAAAAATCTAAAAAATAATTTAAATACGACCTCAAAGCTGACAAGTTATGATATATTATAATGTGGGGAGAGAGATAAGAAAATTAGGATATTTTTATGTATGTGTGTGTATAGAAGATGGATTTATTCATTTTGTAAAATTAAATTAATGATAAATGTATATATATGTATATAGTTTTTATTATTTATTTATTATTATTATCTATTATTTAAATATAAAAAAAAAAAATATATATATATATATATATATATATATATATATATATATGTATGTATGTATGTACATATGTATGTATGAGTGAATTCAATATTACAATTCTTGATCGGTTTGACTGTACTTAAAGCAAAGCAATTCGTGAAGCATACTTCATCTAGGCATCTTCACTGTACAGTCTGCTGATAAGCCGGTTTCGTATTATTAACTGTTTTTATTTATTTAGTTTTATTTTCGTATACATAGTGAGATCATAAGGCAAGAATTATGTTTCTTTTTTCGTTTATTTTCTTTATTTTGTTTGTTGTATCTTAATCTGCTTCGGCTGAGCATGATTCAGTTTTCAGCTTGAGTCATTTGCATTTGCTGTTGATAATGTTTCAGAGACTGTGATAACTTTTGCTTTTCTTGGGCTCATCTGCAGGTGTAGAATGCTTTGAGATTCTAATTAATGACGTGCCGTCTGCTTGAGTTGCGTAACTTTGCGGCGAATCGCAGCAGCTGGCCGATATGAATAATTTATGGAGCTCCGAATTGATACGAGTATATATGATTAATTTGAGTGTGCTGCTGCTGCTGCTACCTGCTCGCCTTCCCCCTCTCTTATTCCACAAGGTATTAGGCCACGTTACTTGTACAAGCCACAACATTTATAATTACAAATTGCCCGAGCTGAGCTGGCCCAGCTCATTGAGGATGCTCGAGACAAATTTAAATTCTGTGAAGCATTTTTGTTTAACGACTTCGCTTTTTTTTTTTTTTCGCTGATCGATATTTATATAAAGAGACTTTTATTGATCTGTGCTCAATGGACGTCAGCACGCGCGTCACTTTCTGCCATTATTTTATTCGGACGCCGCCATTCAGTTGCCCGCTTGGCCGGGCCTCTGTGATCCATGTCACGTAAGCGCATGCACTCGAATTGGCAATAGAACTTGGTAGCTAGGCAACAATTACTGCACAGCCAAGCCAATTGGAAGCTAGCATAAGTGGCTGCTCCAAGCTGCCTTCTAGTTGCTGGCTGGATGCTGGCTGGAGGAATGCACGTGTCGGGCAAGCGCAAGGAGTGGAGCATTCCACTTGATGCTCGGCGAGGCACTCGTCTCTGGTTTGTTTGCCCAGTTTGTTGACTTTAAATGAACGCCCGGCGCACTTTGCACAATTAAGCTAATAGGAAATAATCAGAGCCTGAGCACTGGGAAGCTGTCGAGATGTAGAAAACTCTGGCCATCAGCACGAGTAGACAGAGTGTCTGAGAGAGAGAAATACATCCTTATAATCATATACTAAGCGCAGAGGCAAATTGAGTGGGAGGAAATTAGATTAGAATGGTGGAGGGACTCGACTACTCATATACCCTGCAGGCAGCCAGGAGGTGTCAAAGGGTGACTAAATAAAGATATATATAAGTATGTACTTGGATGCAATTAGACTGAATTACTTGGTGAATGCGACTTAAAAATACCCTGTAGCCAGATTTAATTTATTTAGAATGGATAGACCCTGTTTGAGAAGTTTATAATACTCATGAATATATGCTGAAGTTAAAAGCAAAATATTTTTACAATAGACCATATAAAAGAAAAGATTATCAATGGATAAGAAAAAACTATGTTAGAGTTGTCGATGAACTGACCTAGTCTTAAGTTTACTATCAGTATATATGCTTCATTGCCTATCCCCAACATCTACAGCGTATATGAACAGTGAACAGCAACACTATAAGCACTGAGAGCTCTCTTTGTAGATAGTCGTACGCAGATGCTAGACAAAGTTCATTAACCAAGCGCAAAGCAATTAAACAAGTCGCACAACTTGATAATTGACAGACTGACAGACTGACAGACAGACAAGCTGGCCTAATCCCATCAGAGAAGTTGGCCAACGGCTTTTGATCGGAGCTGATGTTGATTTTATGAGAGGCCCCACAAAACAATGTATTGCTACACATTGATTCTTGGCCCGGCTATTTGTGCTTAGTACTAGATTGTGCTTAAAACATGTTCTACATAGTCTTTAAACTCCATTAAAGCCATTTCAAAATACATAATTATTATTTCATGCGCTCTCGTGTTGCCAAGAATAAAGTTGTCGGAAGACAAAGCATGTCGAAATCCAGTTTATTATTTTCAAAAATTATTTTCAGATATTATATGTAAAATATATCATACATAACTATATTTATTATAAAAAGGTTTTACTATTTATCACGCTTCAATGAGCTTTTTATATACAAAAAACGGAATTAATTTGTATTAAAATATGTATTGATTTATTTTGCACGTGCCGCATATTAAATATTCAGCAAATTACTTCTTTTGTTTTTCCCCACTCTTTATTTTACATATGTACATAAAGTACTTACTTGTTATGCCTGTTCAGGAAATGTGAAGAGAGCATATTAGCTTAGCATAAGAGATGCTCTAGGCTCTATGATTGAATATAATGTTACTTAAGTAGTTTATTTCAAATTTGGAGAGATGTATATATATAAATTATATAAAAATATACTAGGTATACTATCATATGGACTGTACAGAGAATACAAAGTCGTGGCAAGTCGTGCGAATTCAGGTATATCAATATATCTGGATTGGGCCAGCATCACACAGTCGACTACAAGTTTTTGCTTTACAAATTCTTGATCGGGTTTATTTAAATATGCACATTAATTACGGTCTGACTGAGACAAGTTGTAAATGAAAGAACATTTCTATAGAGTTTACTATTCTTTGTGTGCCTACAATTGTTTTTTATAGCAAGCGTGTCTGTGTGTGTGCGCGTGGAGTCTATGTGTGCGTGTCTGTGTGAGTGCCTGTACAATTAAATTATTGCAAATTAATTACATTGATTATTTGGGTATTAAGTGGCTGTCATTTCTGCGGCTGTTGCGGCAAATTACGGCGTGTGCACATCAATCTCTGTATATGCCAGAGGGCACTACACACACACACACACACATACGTACGTATATACATTTGCCTCTGTGTGCGGCGAATGGGATTGCTACTGAATACTATTAATTAGCTGCTTGATTTACGATGTGATTGATCCGCCCCACTCCGCTCAACTTAGCTTAGCGTAATTGTAGTTTCACTTTTTATTGAGCGCACTTCATCTTCATCATCCCCCCGTGCGATTAAAGATACTTAATTGTGTCTTTAAGTAGCAGCAATTAAGTGGTCAAAGTTAATTGAATCTACGCCCGCTTGCTGCTGTTGTTGTTTGTTGTTTGTTGTTGTTGTTTTTGTTTCGGTGTTATTTGACTGTCTGGCAACTCCGCCCAGAACTGGAGCATTCCGCGCAAAAGTTCAAAGTCGTGGCAGAGACAACACACACTCACACACACACACATAATCCAAAAACAACGAATATGTGCATAAAGAAAAAGACAAGTAAAGCTGGCAAAAGCAAACAAATGATGCAAAACAAATTACAAAAGTTACTTCGAACTCAACATTTTACAAGTTGAAGAAAACGAAGAGAACGCCAATAATAATAGAAATCAACATGTTCTAGAGGCCCTATACACACACACACAGATAACTAAACACATAATCATTTATCTTCAAACAATTGAGCCATGATTCTTGCACGTGTTCGAGTTCAGGTTCAGGGCTTTGTAGAGTTTGTGCTGTAGGGCGGCTGAGCTGTACGGGGGAGGGGGCAGTACAAAACAAATCCGACTATCTGAGTTACAGTTCGCGCTTTTCCGCAAAAAGTTCACGTTCAGCGACCGATGGAAAAAAAGTACATGGAGCAGAATAATAACAAAACAGTATAAGTAAATGAAAAGTAAACGCGAAAGAAAATAACGCCAAAGCAATGACAACAATACAAGAAACCGAATCGGCAACACTGGGCAGCTTGAGAGTGAGAGAGTTAGAGTTAGAGTGAGAGGGAGTGGGAGAGGGAGAGGGAGAGGAAGAGCAAGAGTAGTGGCAGCTGCATAAGCAAAGGCGGACAAGCATAAGCAGAGAGGCGGAGAGGCAGCAATAGAGCGACGACGAAGAGTGAGAGGCAGCGGCAAAGCAACGAAGAGCCAGAAGAGAAACAGTGGCAAAGCGCAAATGAAATAAAAGCAAAACAGGTAATAAAATATAAAAAGCTGACCGTGAGCAATGTCAGGGGCTTAAGCGCCGTTCATTTGTTTGCTGCGTTTGGCCTGGGACAGCGCGTGAGTGTGACCAGAGTGTGCGGTGAAAAACCGTTCGACGCGAGCGCTCACACAAATTTATGCATTGTCAGCAGCGCCCAGGCAGGCAGGCAGACAGGCAGACAGACAGAGCGCAATAGAAACAACAGCAGTAGCAGCTGGAGTAACTGAAACGGCAACAGCAGCCGGTTGAGTCAAACTCAATTTTACGCTGTATGCCTGCCGCTTTGTTATTTGGTTTCTAGTTCAAGTTTAGGGTCAATAACTGTCGATTGCATTTTAACTAAGTTGGTTTGGCCAGCAGCTGTTGCTACTGCTGTTGTTGCGGCTACTGTTGATTTACAATTTGTAAAATTGGCAAACAAACAGTTTACGACAAATATATAGAAAATGGAAGAGCGTAAAGCTCCGACTAAAACTCAACAACGAAACGTGTATACCCTTTCCATTGGCAGTAGACCTGTGTAACATATGATAGCTAATAGCCAAATCTTAAGCTGTCTATGCTGTAGACACTTAATCTTAACATGCAAATAGTTGTAGACAAAAAAAAACTCAAGAGTTTGTCGATCTATTCGTCAGCCTGTTTATCTTTATCTGTGTGCGCTTTTGTTTATCTTTTTGACGAAGAGGGCGCGCTAAGTGAATCACGAGTAAAGAAACTGCTTTACAGCAACAGCAACAACAACAACTGGAATAACAGCAGTAGCAGCTACAGTAGCTCAGCCAGTTCAATGGGATTTGCGATTTACGAGCAGCTTTATTGCAGGTTCAATGCATCATCATCTCTGTTTGTTAGAAATAAAACTAATGGAGATGCAGGTTAAAGGTTTAAAGTGCTCTGAGCACAAAACTCAAGTCAAACAACTAAATCCTTGAGAGATTTGATATATGCATGCATAAATATACAAAGGCATACAACAAGATTTAAGACTTTTGAATAAATCTAGCAAGATTTCTGAAAAAATATTTACAAAAATTCTTAAATTTACATACGTGAAAAAAAGAAAACCGTAACTTATGTACGATGATAAATGATATACGCATAAAAGTATAATTAATTGCTTAGCAGATATTCCGCTTTTATTTCCCTTACAACATGTAAAACTAGTCTTAGTCTTAGTCTTAGTCTTTGCCTTAGTCTCTTCCTATATTTATGTTAACTCTTTACATATGTTTAAGCTCAAGAAGCCCAAGTATATCTCGAGAATTGGACATAAGGAATATATAAATAATATACTTAACAAAATGAAAACTTTCCATCTAATCCAGTTTCGCTTCTTCATAAAATTTCTTTACACAACGTTATTAACGTTTATTTATAGCCTGATGACGTAATTGGAGCACACAGCCATATCCGCATCCGCAACTTAAACAATTTCCCACCAATATGTTTTCTCTTCTTTTTGCATTTTGTTCACTTTTGGTCGTTTTTTGGTCCCATTTATAAGGTTGAATGTCCTTTTTGCCTAACTGGCTTAGCTGGCTTTCAACTGTTTCCGGCCTTTATTATGCTTATTGAATTAAATTTGTGTCCGCAACCTTTTCGCTCACTTTGTATTCGAATCCATCCCACAAAATATGCTTGAAAAGGTTCTAATAAACTTTTGCAAATGAATGTCATGAGCAGATATCCGCCGGGGAATATAACTTTATATGTTCAAAGTTTTTTATGTTTTGGTTTCCAGAAAGTGTTTTGCCGTAGTGTCAATAAATCTGTGTATTGTAGCTACAAAGCCCATAAAAGTCTGTTACGATGAATCGAATTTACCATTGATAAAGTAATAAAAGTAATATTATCTTCAACTTTTAATGTACCGAACACAAATCCTTTAAATTAATCAATAACGTTTAAAGAAAATAATATTTTTGGCAATTGCAAAGCAAATTTTTATATAATTCATTTCGAACTAGATGAAAGTTGTCTCCTGCGATATCGATAAATTTATCATATCAACAAATTATAATATAAATAAGATCTTTAAGCTATTCTGTGTTTCCCAATTCTGTAAAAACTGTTTCAAATCATTAAAGTATCTTGAGAACTTTCTTAAGTATGTTAATTTCTTTCTCTTGATCTCTTGATTCATTCACACCAGACTACAGGGCATTTCCTAGTCGACTCCTTATAGGGCTTTGCACTTATTTTGCTTTAGTCCCCCCGTTCGCAACCTTTTTTGGGTCTGCTTCGATTATCGCATCGCATAATTAAATATGCAGCTACGTTCGAGTTCAAGGTAGTTCCGGTATGATGATGGCAGGCAACGTAACTTACCTTGCTGCATATACATATAGCTATATGGCAACAGCGCCATTAATTGTCGACCTCATCTGCAGCAATCAGAGGCTTAATGATGGAGTAGAGTCGAGTTCGCGTAGAATGCGGCTGACAATCTCACATGATGATCGGCGGGCCATGCGGTCACTGAGTGTGCTTGGCATTGTGGGCGCCGAAAACTCGGTCAGTCGGGAGCTGCGCTCGTAAGGTGAGCAACTGAGATGTGTAAACGGGTTCAGTGAACTTAGCTCAGTTACAAATCCATGTCGAGTCACTCGCCTGGGGCACTGAAACCTAGGCGGACGAGCTGTAACCGAGAGCTGATTCTACTAGATATTAAGTAGCCGTCATGTTGTATTCTGTTTAGGTCTAGTAGAGAGCTGATAGATCGGATTTCATTAAGTCGATGCCAGTAAGTGTGTCAGTCCAGTCGATGCCAATTGCGCGGAAAGCAGAAAATCCACTTTTTGCCTGCCCTCGCTGCCCCTGGCGAAGTATAACGGCTGTTAAACCAGTTATTCGCGCTGCTGAGAAAGCGGCCCAAAGAAATTCTCTGCGTCGACGTTGACGTCGCTGCCACGCTCAATTTCCCACTGCAAGCCGAAGCGCTATGACTGCAGTGCAGTATAACAGTATGAGTGAGTGCATGGGTGTGTGTGTGTGCCTTAGTAATCAGCTGTCGCTTGAGCAGCAACAACAGCCTCAGCCGCAGTCTCAGCCTCAGCCTCAGCCTCAGCTTCAGCTCCAGAACTGTGCTACGTGCTGAATATATGTAAGCAGCGCATGCGCTGCCCGACGTCAGTTGCTGCGCAGACGCGTTCATGTGCACTTCACGTTCTCCATCGCCAGTTGACGTTATCGCCAATTCTGTATCGGTATAGTGTGTCGATAGTGTCACACACACACAAGCACACACTCACACACACTCACACACTCAATAGCTGAATTGGCAAAATGGCAGCGCGCAGTGCCTATATCACAAACGAGGTGAGTTCTTCCTGCTTTGCCAAAACAGAAAAGATAACCCAGCCAAAAAGCAAAAGCATTAAATAATATTATAGCAGAAGTGGCTGCAGAGAGCCACTCAAGAGCCAACCGCTAATTAGTGCTGGCTCATTAAGAGCGCAGACACTGTTGAGCAAACTGTTTGCGACTCGAAAGCGAACAAACAGAAATTGTCGGTAACTGGAGTATGCTTGAGAGATGTGCTGGCTGGCTGGCTGGCTTTGGGGCGCGCCAAATTCTTTATATTTTGCATAATTAATATAGACACATCAATGCAAACAACATCAGCTGAAGTCGCAGCTGAAATTCATTCCTTAGCCGTGCCCGAAAAACCCGTTTCAACACTTTTGCTTCTTTGCCGCTCTTGGTTCTGTCTGGGAAAACTTTTACCCAACAACAACAGCCAAAGCAGCAAAAGTTGGCTTTATCTTCATAATTAGTATGAAATTAGTATTAATTTTGCAACAGACGAACATAAACAGCTGCAGGGCAGAGCGCAACAACAAAATCAGTAGCAATAGAAATGAAAATGAATGAAAATTAAAATGAAAATGAAAATAGAAAGTAACAAAAAACAAAAACAAAAGCATCAACGGAAATGGAATGAGTTCGATGTGTTTGTTCGCCCTGCAGCTAAAGATATTAAATTCAAATTTCATTGGAATCACAATTAAGATGCTGGTGCTGAAATGCTAACAAAATTGATTGGATTTAAATGGGAGAGCAATTGAAATACCGGAAAGTCGAACAAATTTCTTGGTCTGCTGACTGGGCCTTCAGCAATAATCAGTTTCTAGTAAATTGAATTAGATTTTAGCGTTTCAGAGTCTCTCTGCTCTAACATAACTGAAAGATATTTAACTTATATAAGCTAATTAAATATCTATAGTTATATCTATTAAATTATCTTTTACTAGTACTTGTTGAACTTGAACTTCACGAACTTTTGACTGAGCTTTAAATAAGTTTTCATTTTAATTATGGGTGAAGCAATTTTAGTTTACAATGCAGCATATATATATATATATATATATATATATATATATATATATATATATATATATATATATATATATATATATATATATATATATATTATATTATTATATATATATATATTTCACATATAGAATAATTTAATGAATTGAACAAAATATGAGAGCCGTAAATGTATCATAAGGTTTTTATTTTGAATTCTTACATTTTGCTTTCATATCTATTTTCATTAAATGTTTTATTTATGAATTCAATTCTTTTTAAAATTTTATATATATTTTTAAAATTGTTTTTATTTTATATATTCATTTTTTTATTATATTTTTATATATAATAATTTTTTATATTTATATTTTATTTGAATTTATTCATTTAATTTCAATACATATTTTTTATATGCTCATATATTTGTATACTTATTTTACTTATTTCTTATATTTTACTTTTAATTGGATTTTATATATTTTTTATTGTATTTTAATTGGAGTATTTTGTATTTAATTTCTCTGCCTTCATTCATTTGCATGCAAAAATCTGAAATCTGCAGAAATTGTGAGTTTTAAGCTTTGTTTATGTTGTTTTCGTTGAGTTTTGAATCGAAAGTGTGCTCAAGCGTGCTGTTACTTAAAAATTCGACTATTAATTGATAAGTTTCTTGGGGTATACAAATACATAAAGTATCTGTCCGGGCCAGTTCTTCAGCAATGTGTACCAAGCAACTATATTCCCACACACTAAGCTCCAATTATATCAGCAATCTTTATTGCTGATAATTATAACTATAACAATAGTAATAAACTGCCTCACGCTTGCCATGTACGTAATCATATGCAACCTAAGAATAGATATTATGAATTGACTACAGATTAGCAGAGACCACGATACTGCAAACACAAATGAACACAATGTCACGATTTGAGCAGCTTATGGAGTCTATTATATACGTAGTCTATTATTCATTATATCAGCCAAACTGGCTGCCGTTTAGCTAAATGGTAAGAGCACGTTGAGAACTAGATTAAAATGAATGAAACGCGCGCTTGAAGACAAGATATAGCCACAAATGCGAAATGAGTTGCAGATTTGATTGCAAAGGTTGGCCAATTACACAGGTCAACACAATTGCGATTGAGTTTCGTATAACTGGCATTAGAATATGTCAGAATGTCAAGTAGACTCAGCTTGAAGTCAAGTTGTACTCAAGTTGTAATCAATTGAAATATATAGCTCAATTTCCAGTATTATAGCTATATTCGTTGGCTTGCTTACCAAATTCTGTTGGCCTGTTTAAATTGCGTTAGCCAACGTGTTTCCTCAGAGTTGCCCGAAACCAAACTAGATTCAATTCATTTTTATGAGCCTCACACCTAAACAATACAAAATATTTTGATTGCTTGCTATTTGTTTGCTTTTCTAGATATTAGTATGTGTGTGTGAGAGTGTAAAATAATTAATATTTATTAACACCCGGCAAACAAACTTCAAGCAGATGAAACTTTGGCCGCCGCCACAAAATCTTCGATGAAAATATATTATTATATATATAAAAGTGTCTCAGATTTAGTGTTTGTGCGTGTGTGTGTGTGTGTGTGTGTGCATATCCTAGCAGATCAGACTAAATAACGTGCCAGACAGCCATCTATCCACTTTGCATTATGTGTTTACCACGCGATTTTAGCTCTGTTTGCACTTTGAATATTTGCCAAAGCTTTTTTTATTCCTCCTTTTTTTTTGAGAAAGAATAACAAAAGATTTTTGCGCGTTAGGTAAACAAAATGTCACAGTCAGAGCCAAGTAAACAGTAAACAACGAAAAAGAGAACGACAAACATAAATACGAAAACTCACGCGCTACAGCTGCAAGAGTTATAGAGCTGCCCAGCGGACAACGGTGCGTATGCGCTGCACATTACGTATACGCACCCCGTGCAACACAATGAAAGCACTTTGCTGTCAAGTATTGTTGTAGCTAGAGCTTAGCCGAAATTTCATTTGCAAAACTCACAATAAATTCAAATTAAATATGAGAAAGACAAAAGCAACTCAAATGGTAAAACTCTAGATGTGTGTGAGTGTGTGTGTGTGCATAAGCTGTTTGGGTAAATAGTTTAGCAAAAACAATTCCCTAGTAACCAACGGGAGTTGGAAAAGCTTTATACAAACTTTTCGTACACTCGCACATTGTAGTTTTGCATTTAACAATTTTCCATCTCTGTGTCCAACAAAATCTTTCTAATTAGACGCAACAAGAGACTATTTGCTCTGCATTGATGATATTGGGCAGACTGAGACTAAGGGGCTAAGGGGGCGACTGCATTCGACAGACTTTACTACTGATTGGAGTCCATTATTCATGGATAATAGTTTTTCACACATACACACAGACAAAACTGTAATCATATGGCATACATTCGAAGCCAAATGCAGTCTTTGATTTCATTTTCAGTCCTCGCCTTCTGAGCCACAAAATGCAAACCGAGCAACAACTTTGTTGCCCACTTGAAATGTGCATAATAATAACAGAAAGCAAAAACCAAAAAAAAAACGAAAAATAAAAAAGAACAAAACAAGAAAACTTTAAAACAAATGGCAAAGCCACTGCCAGCTCAGCTGCCACGCCCCACTCCAGCCAGCAACTCAATTTAGTCTTAAGCCCGCATACATAAATGTCAGTTGTGTTTTCAGTCCTCTGCTCGTTTGGATAATTGTAAGTGGAGTATATGGGTTTTGGGTTTATGCCTTCTGGATGAACTACAGATGTTAAGAGTGAAGGGAATGCAAAAGGCTTGGCATTTCATATTTAGACATAGTTATGCAAACAGTCCATTAGCTTGGCTATCTAATAGGGGTATTTGCTTGTATTGAATTGAGACAGACTAGCCGAGACTTGTTTTTGATATTATGTGTATTCTTTTTTGGCTAATTAAAATTCAGCTACAATGGCATTAATTCTATGACACTTGCTTGTCCTATCAATAATATAATATGACTTCAGCTAACAGCAGAAACTGTTTTCTATGTTTCTCAAGTGCAGGGCTGAGAGTTTGTACAAAGCTGTTGTGGAGCTAATCTCTGAGAGAGCTTGCATCTACTCTGCACGCTCCTCAGTTCTATAATACATAAGCTCATTCATTCCTCATCTATTAGTCAAGCCACCCTTCAACCCTGAGCGTGTATAAAGCAGCCGCTTAAAGCCGTTTAAAGCATTTTTCATGCCTTGTTGTTGTTATTGCCTGCATATTAACCCAACTCGAGCTTTGTCGCTTGAGTGAATCACAGAGATTTTTTGCTCTCTCTTGATTTATGCATTTCCTAAATGAATGTTAATAATTTCCACATTTAACTGTTCAATGTTTCTTTTTTTTTTTGTTTTTGTTTTATTATTTATTTTGTGTTGACTTTTATTTTGGGCTGCTTTGATTTGTTTTTTAGTTTTTGCGCTTTGTTTTTGAGGCAAAAAGAATCTTTTGAGCCAGCCCAGTCAAGGGTCAGGGTTGAAGCCAACATTTGCCTAATTATTTATTTAATTGCCCAGCTAGAGTTGATGCTTTATTGTTTTTGTTTATGCGCCCGGCGATTCGTGTCAAGGCCGTGACAGAATCTTCAAGACGCGTGTTTGAAAAACAACTTCAACAATTGTACAATTAGACTTGGCACAGTTAACAACGAGGCCCAGCCCTGTGCAAAGTCAGTGCCGCTTGACAAATGCTCCGTGCCACAGCGCCTGTACTTGCCACTGATGTTGCAAACGCAATCAGCCATATAAACGGCGACAAGAGTTAACTAACTGAGGCGGGGAGGCGTTCAAGCGTGAAATACTTGTGTATATATGCATTATGTGTGTGTGTGTGTGCGTGTGTTAAAGTGTGTGCTTTATATATATATGGTTTATTGAGTCTCGTAACTTAAAATTGACCTGTGAACTTGCGGTCTATGAGCTGGCTTAAACTGTTTGCCTACATATAGACAAATGTTAGCACACTAAGATATATAGACGCAGCTCACGCAAGTCTGTCTATGCCTATAAAAAATTAAACAAAATTATAAGACATTTTAGATTAAATTTAAGTTAAATAGAGATAACAATTAAAAACAATCAATAAACATGAAATAAATTAAAAATGTATAAATGTTGACAAAGATAAATACAAATATATAGACAATAAACTAATAAAAATATATGTAAAAGTATATAAAAAAAACATTAAACAATATTTAAATAAAATTGGGCTTAAATTAAAATAAATTAAATCATCACAGATAAGCCAAAATATATAGATATTAACTAAATAAAAATAGATATAAAAATATATATATACAAAAATGTATTCAAAAAAATTAATGCACAAATAAACAAATATTTGTAATCAACGATACTTAGATAAATAAAAATAGTAGAAATATAAATAGATGTAAATTAAAACACAGATTAACCAAGTATAACAAAGTATATACAAAGTTATACTCAAGTTTGCATATATTATAAACATGTGCCCCTATAAAAATAGTACAACAAAATTAAAATTAATTTAAAACCGAGGTAAAAATAGATAAATAAATCAAACAAACAATTTACATTTTCCCCTGGCGCTGCTGAAGCTGCTGCAGCGTGTTATTGCTCATACGCCGCTTGGTCACTCGCCTTGGCCGAGCGTCTGCTGTTGCTTTGGGACGGCTTTCGAAACAGATTTAAGTGCGCGGAAAATGTGCGGGCTGTGGAAAAACTTGCTGCTTGATACACATGAAGCAGCAGCCGTAGCCGTAGCAGAAAAACAAAACTAGTTACGCCTGGCAAACGCCACGCGGCAAGTTGGCCTTGTGCTAATCCACATTTCAGAATCCCAGCAGCAGCAGCAGCAGCAATCGCAACAGCTGAAAACTCAATGCATGCGAATTCTCCAATGAAATCATGAGCACCAATCCATTTGGCTCACAGAACGTGGTTGGCGGCTCAATCGCAACGATCGCAGCGATCGGCATCAACTTGACTTTGAGTTTCGTTATTTTGGTGCCATAATTGCAATTGCGGTTCTTGTGCAAGATCAATGTGATAGCAGTCAAATTAAGACAAGCTAAAGCGACTATTTAATTGACGCCAATGACATTCGACAATGATGTACGTTTAAGTGTGTAAACATCCTTAGTGGATATGCCAAATTAATCATGTTGTTTGCTTTTCTCTTCTAACGACTCTTGCAGATAATTATCACAGCCATGGACCGTTTCGTATGGTTTGTGCTGCTGGTGGTCATGACGCACCTGGTCACGGAGTTCACACGTGTCACCGGCTATGCGAGAGGACAGCGACAGGAGCTAGTGCTGATCAACGATGTGAGTAAGAAAATTCCATTAAATCAGACCCCAAACTCTTGCAGTATAAATGCAATTTTTGTTGCATACTTTTGAGCGCAGCGTAAAATTTATTAAGAGATGCCTGAGAGAGCAGTTGAGAACGTCTAGTTTATAACCTTGACTTATATAATGTTCTCTTTACAATAACAAATAAATAATATAAATAATACACTTATAGGTTTACATTGATGCAGTAGCAGCCTTTGATAAACTTGCTTCATGAATAAGCACTTAATAAATTTGCAATTAAAATGCACTTAGGCTCTCATTGTATTTCGTTTTCTATATAAAATGATGAGTTATTCATTTATAATGATGGATTAACTAGAATAACAAAACTATTTTAAATTTATAGAGATTTTTTTTATAGAAATTCCCCAATTGCAACTTTAATGATTGTATTAATGTGTTAATTTCTGCCAATTCCAGACACTGCTAAAGCCGATGCCCGTGCAGAATATGCTTCTCTATCCGAGCTACGACTACGCACACTATGACAGGCCTCAGTCCGCCGTTGGCGGCGGCAACAGCTTGCAACAGAATGCCGCGATGATACTTGGCAGTCTGGGGGGCGGCGGTGGAGCGGCGAACGGTGCCATTATTGCGGGCAGCAATGCAGCTGAATCGAGCTTTCCGTTCTTCAGCCTACGGCCTTTAATCGACAGCATTTTCGACGTAAGCTAAGTGCTTGATGCAAATCCAACTCGTTGGCTAATCAGCTATTTGCCATTCCCTGCAGATACCCATATCCACTTTGCGAGCCGTCAACACCCTGGTGGGTCGCCTCACGGGCAGCTATCGTCAGGCATCGGAGGGTGTAGAGAAGTCAGTTACCATCAGCGCGGACGAGCCACTCCGGCTGCCAGCGGGTCATCCGCCAGCGATGCCCGGCAATTTTCGGCTGTCCACCACGGGCAACGCTGAGCGTCAACAAATGCGCGAGGAGCTGGCGTAGTGGCAGAGCCGAGCACAGCACTTGGCATTTACATTTACTTTTACACTTACATTTTCATTTACGTTTACGTTTACATTTATTCGTAATTAGTTCGTAATTCAACTTTGACCTTAGACCAAACAAAGGGCAAGGCGCACACGTTTCTCAATGTTGTGTTTAATGGGCGTTTCTATGTGTTAGCTGAAAGTCTTAAGTGTGTTTGTGTGAGTGTCTTTACTTGTGCATGTGCATGTGTATGTGTGAATGTATGTGTTCCTTTTTTAATGTTTAGCTTTTAGATGTTTTCGTTGTGATATATGTAAAATTGTTGTAAGTCTAATTTAATTGTATTTATAAAAGACAAAAAAAAAACATTAAAAATATGTGTAAAAAAATTAATGTATTTTTCTGTAATGTATTTCTCAAGCAGCTTCAAAGTGTGTTTATATACATGTTTTAACTGCAACGTATTTTTGAAAATAAAATCATGTTCTATGCCTGAAATGCTTGATTTTTATTTAAGCTAAGTCTGAGTAAAATTTAAAGACTTTTCTGGTCAATTCAACAAATTACCATTAAACATTAAAGTTTTATGAAAACCTTGGGAGCTTACTTCAAATTTGAGATAAATAATATTATATAGATATTTTAATATAATTGTATACCTTTGTAAACATATATTTATATATATTTCCACAAAAGCTTCGGCTAATAATTCAATGGAAATTGTGGCCCATTATTTTGCATGGGCATTTTCATGGGGCCGCCTAAATGTAGGCAATGCTTTTTGTTATTCATGAAAATGTTGGGCCAAAGAGCCTAGCATACTTTTGCGCGTCGCATAAAAATGTCAACAGCTTTTACACTGAAGAAAATAAGAACAAAACGAAATGGCCGCAGCAAGAATGTCAACAGCCTGCGGCTGTCCATATCAGCGGGGCGTCTGTCAGTCATCGAGAAATCAATGTTTAAACATTTCCGGGAAGCCAATTCGCTAATAACACCTAAAAGATTAATTAATTCATTGAAAATATATTTGATGAGCTCTTATGTTCGAAAATATTATAAATATAACAAATTTTAAAGACAAATTAGGTGCACAAAATGTGAAGAAGTCATTAGGCAAATGCCGATATAACATTTCCATTATCAATATTTGCTCAAACTTGTTTATCGATCCAATTAAAAACAAATCAGATATTAGTAATTGTATAAGTAAATCTGTATTTAAAGCTTAAACTTGCCTCGGGAATCAATTAAGCAATCACGATTCGCAAATTTTCCAATGTCAGAGACTAATGATTGGAATTACTCAGGGGTTGCTTTGGGCAAATAACTCGAATTAATATTGAGAAATGAGGCTTAAATCAAATAGCAATTCAGGGAACACACGCGCCAATGAATCGGACCAGCTTGAGCCTTTACTGTCATCAAATTTGGCGTATATAATTAGAATCATTTTTTTGTGAATACGGCCCTTTTCTGGGCATTTGATTTCGCTCACTCATTTCACAATCGAACAAAAGTCGCTGCGAGTCGCGTGGCTGTCATTTGAATTTTTAATGAGCGCTTATTAGGAGAAGAAAGCAGAAAAAAAAGAACGATTGAGCAGCCCAACAAACCCCATTCGCTGTTGCTTAAAGAGCTGTAGCCAAATTCATTTGGCCATTTGCTCATTTGCCTATTTAATTTGTTATCTGGCAGGGCACGGCTTAAAGTTCAGAGTCCATCAGCAGCAATTGGCACACAGACACACACACACACACACACAGACAGCAAAAGTCCATCAGGCACACACAGTGAAGAACTTCAATGCGACCGCAATGGAAACTGAAGCGAAGCGTATTAAGCGACTACCGCATCTTAATGGTCAGCTACAGTCGGCCCGAGAGCCGAAATAAAAGCTCTGTGCTCAAGTGATATAATGGAGCCGTAACCGGTCTGCAGTGCAGCCACTGGGGCGTATGCGCAATTGCAGCACAGCCCCAGCCAAAGAGCCATGTACTATATAGTTGGTTTATATGTTTACACTGTGGTTTTATTGCTTCGTATGCTGGCCTACGCTTATCTGTGGCATTCGCTCGCCTATTCTACTCGCCGATTATGAATTCATCAAAGACATTGAACATATAAATTCCTATATAAAGAGACGTTTGCATTTTAATTGCGACTCGAATCCAGTTGAGTTGAGACAGAAGCTGCTGCCGTAGACTACATTCGCATTTCTCAATTCAAGTTTAAGCAACACTCAGAGCCAGACAGACCCAGACCCAGACTCACTGAGCTGAGTCAGTGCTAAACGACAACGCGTCGCGTGTGGACGAGTTTCTTGCAGTCTGTGATTTATACACGAAGCGCAAATTAAAAAGACAAAACAACAAAACAAGCAAAGAAGTAAACAAAAAAAAGTGTTCAGGTACAAATTGTATTAGGCAATCGTGCCCGAAACATTCTACATAATAAGCAGATGCTATGTACTGGACTTGAAATATTGCCTGGCCTGGCCAAAGCGTTAACCAGTTAGCGTGCAGCTCAGCGACGCACCTGGGCTATGAGCCCGGCTGGGCTGGGCAGCATCAAGAATTCACATTCTCGACTGTCCGGCAGAACGCGTTGTGCATACAGAAACAGTCGAGTCTTTTGTTTTTATGCCTGCGAACTCTGAAAACTGAAATGTTGCAAGCAAACCAGCCTCTCAGCTCGCAGAGGGCTCTGGGCTGTTTGTCGGCACTGTTGGCCAAGCAAGAAACTAATTTTGTTTCACCTGTTTTTCAGCTGCAAAATGTTTGCGCTATTCGGAGCTGCTTTGCTGCTCTTGCTGCAAGCCACACTGGCCCCTGCTCAGGTAAGTTTACTAGCTCTTTTTTTTTGTTTGTATTTCTGCTGTGTTTTATAGCCAAGTAAAAACTAGGAACTTATGCTAACTACCAGCTCAAACTTCTTGCTTGTACTTTCTCAAACATTTGCCATAACTATGCACTCATGTGTGCCGTTGCCTCGTGAATAAGCAAAGCCTAACCAAACTACAACAACTACAACAACAGCAGCAGCTGACCAAGCTGCCCTTGCCACACAGCCATTTAGTGCTTAATTCTTTTAGCACTGGTCCAACACAAATATTTCAATTATTTCGTGAATGCAATGCATCAACTACCTCAAATTGTTTTATTTATCAACGACCTCAGCAAAGATTCGACCAGCGCAAATCAAACAAAATCGAACATAGACAGTGAAAGGTTCATGCGGCAGACGATTTCCCAAAAACATCTGCTGCGACTGCGATTCGCGATTCGCGATTGGCGATCGCCAATCGCAGGGTATAGAATTTCAGAACCTTCCTATAAAACAATTATAGTCAATTTTAGTCCATCTCAAGAATCTTCTAAATAAATAGCAATATCATGATAGCTATTCGTATATTACCTATCATGATGAAGCAATGCTATTTATTTAGAAGATTCTTGGGATTGTGATATGTGGTATATCATAGCTATTTAGCATATAGATTATTATCTTTGCTAATTGCGACGAATTGCTGAAAAAGTTATTGCATTTGAAATGAGTTTAAAAATATACGAATTTAAAAAGTGAAATAAATTTACAGCTGAGTCCAAGTTCACCTTTTCGTCTCAAATTTGTCAGCGCGTCATACTGATCAGATATATATGCACTTTATGTGCTCTGCCACGCCTCCAGCTGTCTGTTATGTACATTTCCATAAGCGATTTGGCTGTTAACATCTCTCTCTCTCTCTCTCTCTCTCTCCCCATATATATTTATATTTGATAAAATATATAAGCTTAAATATCAACTTTATTTACAATACTAAGCCGCAATAGAAAACAGAATATATACATATATGTATGTATATCTTAATGGAACATTTATGACATTTAAAAATTTAATTAATGCCATTAAACTTCCCATAGCCTCAAGGAGATAAGCTATATAATGGCTTATAGGAAATTCCCATTAGGAATACAAAATGTAAATTAATTTAATTTAATTCTCAGTTTAGCTTGCGCTGACAAATCAGCTCCACTTCGTAAGACTACAGACTAAAGCATAGTATATATGCGCTGTTTCTCCCCCCTCTTCCTCCCTCTCTCTCACTCTCTCAACGTTACAGCTAAGAAAAAATTATAATAACTTGTTTCAAATAATCTGTTTGCATTAATTAAATTTATAAATGGCCAAAGTAAGAATTAAGATTGTGAAGTGGCAAAGCAAAATTGGCTTAAAATTAATTTAATATATAAAACGTGAGTTGATTACTAAAAACAAAATAGTTTAGCTGGCTGTATTAACTAGTTAAGAGTTGCATATATTAATAGAAAGTAAGGAGAAAACCAAACATAAAGAGATGTAGAGATAAATGATTGAAATACATATGTATTTTAGATATAGATTAGATTAGATACATGGATATTATAATATAGATCAAGCTAGATATTTATTTTAGACATAGATACATATAAATACATGGATATTATAATATAGACCAAGCTAGATATGTATTTTAGACATAGATAGAAATACATATAAATACATGGATATTATAATATAGATCAAACTAGATATGTATTTTAGACATAGATACATATAAATACATGGATAATATATTATAGTTAAAGATAGATATTTATTTTAGACATAGATACATATAAATACATGGATATTATAATATAGATCAAGCTAGATATGTATTTTAGACATAGATAGGAAATACATGGATATTATAATATATATCAAGATATATATTTTCATAGATATACCATAGAATGAGCCCTGCCTGCAGCTTAAAATCAAGCTAAAAACCTTTCACTTCATAAAAGCCTAAATTTCGGTATTGAGTCTCCGCATAAACTTCGTTCTGGCCAAAATCACAAATTGTTGCCTATTGCCAATGTTTGTTGCGAAATTTGCGCAAATGTTGGTGTTGATTTTATTTGCGGTTTGCTGCACAAACGGTCGAACGCTTGATTTGTGGGGGCAGGCGGGGCAGCTGTGGCGGCGGGGCAGCTGGGGCAGCAGCTGGAGAGTGTCCGACAGGCAACGGGCGCATTTTGCTCATTAAATTGTTGCGCAATGCAACGGCTATTAACTGTGGCAATGAAGAACTTTAGTAGCCCGTTCGGCACTGGGCGAGTCGTCGAGCTCAGGCATTTCTAATTATAGTGTGTGTGCGCCAAGGTACAAACAGGTAATTACCTTTGAGCAGCGGATAACCCATTAACCCATGAGCTTGACTCTCTGTGTGTGTGTGAGTGTGTGTGTATGTGTGTGCTTGTTTATTTTCACTCCTTAGTCGTGGCGCACGATTATATATCATTTTAATAACAGCATCTGCCTTGAACTTTCGACCGGACTATGTGCCATCTGATATGGCGTCGTTGCCGTTGCCGTTGCCGCCGCCACGAGCGCAAATGAAGCGTAATTTTTAGCTAATTACGCATACGCCGCATTGTGCAAGTGCGCCCGCAAATGCGACAAATATTTTCACTGCAATTTGCATGCGGCACAAGTGCGTGTGTGTGTGTTGGTGTTTGTGTTGGTGTTTATGTTGGTATCTGTGCTGGTGTTTGCCTGCATAGCAGCCATTTTGTCGCGTATGCTGTCAGTTTACGCTGTTGGCCGCGTGTTGCCTGTCAGCCGCTAGCTCAGGTGGCAAAGGCCATGTTTGCCGGCTGGGCGTTGCTCTTGCTGCACTTCTTTTACAGTTAGAGCGGCCCTCGCTCCAGCTGTGGAGCAAAGTTTTTGGGCTGCGGCTGTCGGTTGTCGGCTTAATGGGCTGCGCCTTTTGGGCCTCCGCCGCCGCAGCTGTAGCAATTCGCGTACTTTTGGCCGTCTTCAGCGATCTCGCCGGCGCGCGTTGGTTTATTTCTATTTGTTTACGGTTTTGGGTCGCTTGCGGCCAACTCGAGTTTAGATGTAATCAACGCATGCATGAAATTTGCATTTGCCACAGCTAACCAAATTGTTGTGAGCTCGTGGGAATTGTACACAATTGAAATTGAAATTAAGGCTCGCGTAATGGCTCGGGCAAGGGTTACGAATTTTCTTCATTTTCTTCTTCTTTTTTTTTTTTTTTGTTGTGTTATCATGGAAATTTTTCTAATGCTCTGCGGGCATACAACAAAACGAAAAAGTTTCGGACTGAACTAAAAGTTATTAAGCTTTAAAGAGTTTCCACTGCAATCTGCAATCTGCAATCTGCAACATAAATTCGCCAGAGCCAGAGTCAGAGCAGGAGCAGGAGTACGAGCAGGAGCCATTGTCTGCTGACTGTTGTTTATGTTGGGGTCTAGATGCCGCCGTTGATGCTTATCAACAAATTATGCCAGTTGCCCTTAAGTAGTGCAAATAAACACATTTGGCAAGCCAGCTGACAATGGCATTTGAATTCGCTTCTATCAGCACAAAATTCTATGGATTCGAGCAAATATTTAACATGGCCAACAAAGCAAACAAACAGTCATTAATAATATTGCAAACAGTTTGAACAAAGCGAATGTCCTTTTATTGCTATTACTTCGAATTCTAATCGCACGCTTCGAAACTTTCACAGATAATGAGTTTTAGAAATTATTGAAATGAAAACAAAAGTTTGGCCAACTCTTCAGCCATTTTAGATATTGGTAGCTCAGCACTGAGTGACCAAGCCAAGGTGAATATTTAGCTTATCGATAAGCTTTAGTTGTTAAAATATTTTATATCTTTTGCCATTTAATTGTATGCACATTTGAAGTCTGTTGAAATATTATAAATTTCAAATAATGTAAACCCGACTCAGCAAGAAATTCATTGCCAGAGCTGAGTCAATTTATTGCACAATTGAAAAATTGAGTCTTGGGTCGATTTCTAGATATACATGTAGATATACATCTATATACATATATGTAGATTACTACGATATTCTGAAAATATAACCGCCTTAGCAAGTACTGATTGAATTGACCTAGTCCACATTGTACCACACAGCTAAGGTACTGTCAGCAGCTGCATTCTATATGCGTTGGCATAGATACACCTTTAAATCAGCATTAATGCCACATTCATATCTCAATTAGTTTTGATTTTATTACAGTTTATTTTGATATGGCCGTTCCGTTACTTAAACCCTAGCAGCATGGGCCAATACTGTTGTTGACTGCTGTTGCAGCGTTGCTTTTGTTTTTCACTCCATTCAGGGCAATAATTAATCCATTCGACGTCTGACTCACTCAATTAAGTTGCATTTCGCTTAGCTTTGCTTGATTCAAGATACAGTCTCTAATAGCGGATGCGCATTGTCAACTTAAAGGAAACACCTATTGAACTGCAGGTAGCGCCAGCCAGGCAATAACAGGTGCAAAAGCGATGGGCAGATTGAATGATGCGATTGCGTACAGCAACTACACATAAATAATTTCTTAATCGGCCTAAAGCCTCTTATGTGCCATATTGTATTTCGAGTGGGCGTGCAAGCAAAAAAAAAGGTGGGCGTGGCTGCGTTAAACTGCATTTATCAGGCGCTTAAAGCGACTTATGCTGGCAAAACCAAACCGCTAAGCGGTTTGCTGTGCAGTGTGTGTGTGTGCATGTGTGTGTGGGTGTATGTGTGGGTGTGTGGGTGTGTGTGTGTAAGTGGGTGGTTAAGTGGGCTTTTGCATCTCATTACGAGTAGCTGCAGCAGCAGCAACATCCGCAGCGCCTGCTCAGATGTCGCACAATATTAAATTCTGAAGCTGCTCAAAGTGAAACTCCGTGAAGGGTGTGTAACTGAGTGTGTGTATGACTGTATGTGTGTGTGTGCGTGTGTGCGTGTATGTGTGTTAACTTATAATGGAATTTTCACATTTTTCATGCTAATAAGCGCAACTCTCATGCTCTTAATTATGACATTATAATAACTTAGTTAGCTTTGCCGTCTGTCGAGCAGGAAGTTCCCAACATCGAATTCAAAGTTGAATCGCAACTTAATTAAGTTTCCTCGCCACTTGACTAGAAAGATAGAAAGAGAGCAAGCGAGTGAGTCAGAGCGCGTGAGAGAGAGCAAAACCTTGTTAAACTGAACAGCAAGTAAAGTTATCTCTAGCGACTAAGCGATAAAAATCACCTGCAGTTCACGCCTAGCCCAAGGCGAGGCCGTAGATGACCAGCTGGAAGTGCGCCCTGGGCACCTGTTCGTAGCGCTGGAAACGCACAACGGCGTGCTGTTGACCCACGCCGCCGCTGAGCAAACGCACCTGGCCGCCGTTGCCGCCCGGCAAGGTCATGTCGTAGGCATGCACCGCCATTATCGTGTAGCCATCGACTGCACTCGAGTTCTGCGCGAGAGATAAATGTCGTGTTACACCTGTTTGCTGTTGTTGTTGTTGTGGTCTACCTGTACGCCGTATACAACATCCCGTACATCCTCACTGACAGCTGCGGCATTTGCAGCCGCATCCGCATTCGTGCTGCTCGCGTGCCCCAAGTAAACATCTTGCGCATGCAGCGTGCTGGCATATTTGTTGACATGCCCCCAGGTAGTTGTGGCGCCATCGCCGTGCCGCGGCAGCAGCAGCACGAGCAGCAATAGGCTGATAAGCGTAGTTTTTGTTAACATCACGCACACATGTGGCACACACACGCACACCTACACTCGCGCCGACTTTCGTAGAGTTTGTGCAACGCGCAAGGCGTGAAACTCAAATGAGTCGCGTCCAAGTGGCCAAGTTAAATATTAAACTTCGGTCTGCCTTCAAATGTCTTATCAGCTTGCAGGTGTTTTTAACTCTCTCTCATTCTCACGCTCTCGTTGTCGCTCCCTTATCTGTCCAATGACACTCCACTCTGGCTGATATTCTGCTTGTTGTTGTCTTCTGCTTCGGCTCTCCAATAATTACTCTATGCATTAATTGCTCTAATATGGGAAAAACACAATGTTCGAACTCTCTGCCCGCCTAGCTGCGACTGTTGCTTATCAGCTTATCACTCAAATTGATATAGATTTTGGCGTCAGCAACGCCCGCACTTGCGTAAATTTTATTGAATAAGCTGAGCTAACAGGCCGACGACAGCAAACTGTGCAAATGTTGATATTCCAAATATGTAATATTCTTACACAAATCGAGGAACATTGTGAAACAAGACTCGAATGTGCTACAGAATCAGCTGGTCTGTGAAAAGGGGAGAGCATGGGGGAAATAGATCAAGCCAAGACAATAAAATTTGAAATTCGAATTGTATTAAGTGATAAGAAACTAGGCAGTCAAATTTACAAATCATCAAAATATGACTCGAAAATGAATATAATTTATATATAAATTATTTTAAAATAAAAAAAAATAGAAATATTAAAGCCACATTTTTAGAAAAACAAATTTGAAATATATAAAAAATATATTCCATTTATTAAAACACTAAAAAACATTTGAGCAAAATTATTAAAATAATATTTGTAAGCTATTAAATGATTTCAAAAATTATTTTATTATAAATTATTATATAAAAAAAAGAATATAAAAATTAAAATTATTGCTATTACTTTAAAATGATAACAACACCTAAAAAGAGTTTTGAGAATATTAAAAAATAAAAACAAAACAAAAAATATTAAAAATCTATTTATGATTTGGTTTAGATGTATAAAATATTTATGTAAATAATAGAAAAATAAAAATGATTAAATTAATATATCAAAATTATTGAAAAAGTATAAAAATTATACAAATTATTTTAAACAATTTTTAAATTGAAAAGGTAATAAATTCAATAAATTCATTATATATATAATTTTAATATAGACATGTTATTATTATTAAGCATAGGCCCCAGTGCTTCACCTCAGTTAGAATTTATAACTTTTGGCAATATTTTTAGCTTTGAAGAAATTGCAGCAATATTATTATTATATAAAAGAGAGTTGCGCTTTAATAAAGTACAACAAATTAATTATAAAAACCCGTTATACTTATTGTGGCATGAGCAAACGACAAACGGGAACATGTTTAGCCCAACTGCTAAATGTCAAGTGTTGAAAATTAAGTAAGCATTGAGGGACGCGAATATAAAATTGCCAAAATAAAAATAAATCTAAGTCAGGCTGAAAATAATGCGCAATACTTTCTGGACTTCTGGACAAGTCTTGCTAAGTGAGAAGCTCCACAACTGCCCCTCGCTGTGCAGTTACCTCAACGATTTGGAAAACTTAAGCCTGCCGAAAATTACTTAAGAACTAAGCGTCAGGGAGAAATAAGTTTTCAAAATGTAGAATTAAAACACAAAGTGTGTTTCTGTTCAACACGTGTGCCGCTGCCAGGACGTGGGTAATTGAAATTTATGATTTAGGGTTTAGGTCTGGTGATGTTGCCCTCCTGCTGTATGAATGCAGCTAAGTCGGCCATTCAATCGAATTCCATTCGTATTTCGGCCTTATTAGAAAGTTGGCAAACTTAATTTAAATTGATTGACGCTTTTCGGGCGGCCGGAAATGCCATAGAGGTGAAACTTGTTGCCTACCTGCGCTACCTTTTGGCTAATATCTTCAGGTGTTTGGTCAAAGTTTCGTTTGGGCGCAAAACTTTTACTATTTGTGAAAAATGGCATCGGCGTTGGCATCGACATCGCCTTCTGCCGCAAAGTTTTGCATGCCTAAACAAAGAGCGCAACTTTCGATAGCATTAAGTATACGCAGCGTGTAACTAACTTTGGCCAACTCACTGCACCCAACTCATCGCACTCTCTAATCAGTAAGGTCTCTCATTTCTGCAGCTGATAACGTTGCGCGATGGCAAGGTGGGCGTCAACTTTGCCGGCTTCCATGCCGATGCCGGACTGGGCGGCCTGCTGACGGGCAACGCAGCCCATGGCGGGCTCAGCGCCTCGGCGGGCACACCCTGGGGATCGCGTGCCGCAGCTGGTATTGGTGGCGGTCTCAACGGTATTTAACGCATTAATTGATTTTGATTTTGATTTCGACTTCGAACTAAATAAATGATACTCCCACACAGGTCGCACCGCTGGCGGTGCATATGCGGCGGCTCAGGCCAACGATGAGGTCGGCGCCAGCGCGCTGCTGGGCGGCTCCGTGGGCGAGCACGGCTACATCGGCTCCGAGGCACACGCGAATGGCCGCAAGGCCAGCCACTCTGTCAACCTGGGCACACAGCAGGTCCCCGCGGGCCCAGAAACCGTTGAGGATGCGCCTCCAGTGGTGCCAACCGCCGGCCCAACCACCTATGTGCAGAAGGTCAAGCCGCCCAAGAAGTATTCACTGATTGCCCAGAACGTAAGTGAAATTAATTAAGTTGTTAAATGCAAGCCCCTCTAGATACCTCTAGGCCTCGCCAGATAAGATTGCATCGCCTGGCAAATAATCTAGATGCGATAGCAGACGACATTCTGACTACCTACGAGTGAAGCTTTGTTTATTTGCAACACTTTGTCTGTTATCGTAACTATTTATCTGACAGATGTAACAAGCGATAGGCTTCTCTTTCCTATTCTCACGATGAAGACTCTTAGAAATGGTAAATATGACGCATTGAGTCGATGTACTCATGTCTGACAGATGGACATGACCATATCGACTCAGCTCGTCATACTTCCCATTATGGACTTCGAATTAATGAGTACACATTGAAGCATAAAAGTTAAAGAACCATTTGTTATCCCTTTATAATAGTGGCTTATGCCTTAGCAAATGCAGAAATGAAAATTTCATTAAGAACGTCTATCTAAAAGAAAAGTTTTTAAGGCTTCCATAGTTAACTCCATAGACGCTAACCAAGCGCAGTCGCTGCACAGTAAGCAGAGAAGCAAGCAGAGTGACTTCTTCTCCCTCAGCAAAGAAATCTCAGCTCTACACAGGGTACCTTTCAGCCGTTCACTCCCCACTACTTTGTTCTTCTAATGATAACAAACCAGCAGCACTTCAGGCACTGTGCAAGACATCGCTGGGCGAGTGTCATATTGAATTCGATATGTGCCTGAGTGGGAATAACGATTCGATATCTATAGAAAATAACGCTTCATTAACATATTGCCAATTGCGAAATGCCGTCTGACTAAAGTTCGCTCTACATTAAAGCCAGTCATTACGTGTTTAACTCTGTGTAATGTACTATTTACGCCCGAGCACATCTGTATTTATGTGTATATGTATGTATGTGTGTGCACACATGTTATCATGGTGTTTGTGTTTTCAACCCGCTCATCATTTATCCATGTTAGTCAGACCACACAGCGACCAGTCAAATCAATGAAAATCATGCTGAAACGGCCGCAGCGCCGGCCACAGAGCAAGCGCCCATCCCCCTGATAATTGTTAAGCGGCCACGCCTACACGTCAAGCGTGTACGTCAACGCCAACGCAACGTATACATAACACAGGCGGCACAGCAACAACAGCAGCAGCAGCAGCAGGAGCAGGAGCAGCTGGAGGAGCAGCAGCAGCCACACGAGCAGGAAACTGTCGCTGAACCGGCGAAGGTAACAGGCAAACAAACAACTGGGCAGCTGTGTGTGGTAAAGGATATGCATACAGATACACCCACACATGCTCACACGCCCACACGCGCACACGCGCACACGCCCACACTCACACACCCACACACACACATCGGGCGAGAGAGCGGCCACCCAGCACTGTCGAAATGTTGGCAGCAACAGCTTTTGGCTTTTGGCTGCAACTTTCGCTTTGGGGTCAAAATATTTGACCAGCGTTTGCTGTAAATTTATTTAAATTGTGGTTTATTTTGGGCCGGCGCGTTGCCAACTTGTTGAAATATTTTCAATAATTTTGTTTGATTGTTTTTCTCCTCATTTTGTATTTTATGCATGAGTTTTCATTACGTTCTCGGTGGCAGCTAAATATAACTTTTGCATTTGTTGAGCTTTCGGTTGGCGAATTGTTTGCGTTTGCGTGTTTTTGTCTGTCATCTGTTTTTATATTTTTGTAGCCATTTGATTGTTTTTCTCTCGCCCACACACAGACGCAGCCGTCGCCCAAAAGTGACGCCAAGGTGGTCCACAAATACGCAAAGGTCGCCCGCCAGGGAACGCAGGGTGTCAGCCATCACGTCGTAGCACCGCAGGCTCAAGGAGTCGTTGGCCAGGCACTCGACGTGAGTCAACCAACACATCACATGATGCGACTTAATTGCCTGACCCATGTTTATCCCCTCTCTCTCTCGCTCTCTCCCTCTCCCACAGATTCCCATTGGCATATTGCGCTCCCTGCAGATGAGCCTGGGCGGCTTGATTGGCGGACAGACGGCAGCTGCCCAGCCCAAGCCGCAGCTGGGTTGAGTGAACGTGTTGAACCGAATATATTAATAACAGCAAAATATCGAATAGTCAATAAAGCTAATTAAACGATATAAATAAGTGAACAAGCATATTTTATACGCAGAGGGGCTGTGATACAGCAAATTGCTTGTAAATGTTTCCATTGTCACACCATCAAAAACTCTGTTAGGCGTGAGACTAATTACGTATTTGCATACGGATGCAAATTTCCATGTCACGAATGCCTTAAAGCTATAAGAAGTTTCCGCTACCTGTTCACACACTTCGCTCCAGAAGTCGAATTTTGGCTTACATATGCATGGCATAAGGTGTTAATTGGGTTGAGGTTACATATAGATATTGACTACTATTTTTCACAGTTATATGCCAACCTAAGCTAAAGAATACTAGACTCTGTATAGAGGAACCTTCATGGTAGTCTAAAACCCTAAGAGGCGGGAGCACCTGCTTCAACAGGTGAGTCACTATGAAGCTCCTCTACTGATAGACCTATAAATTCTGGATTTTATGGAACGAACAGGTAGCCAAAGAACATTTAAACTGTAACTATTCTCTGATAACACAGTTAATCTCATAATCTAATCATATATCATCTTAAAACTTACGTCTGATATTTGTTTAACAATATTTGAGCTGTTGAGCTCCACTGCAGCTCTTATCTTTGTTTTTTTGCTCTCTGTCTGCTGCTTGCAGTTTCTCAATTTACGTTACTAGACTACACTCAAGAGCTGCTAACAATATCATATTAATTACTTTCGTTTACCTAACTCTTAACTCTTGTATGAACTTTGTTTTTTGTATTTAATTTAATGAACTTCTTTTTGTTCTCACAAAGTTTTGCTCTTACACACATTGCTCGAGCATAAAGTTGTTAGGTATTGAGTGAGGGTAACCTGCCGAGGCCTTCGAGTAGTATATGGGAGAGCATCGAAGAATTTACGACAAAGCTATCGAGTGTAGAGGGATTACATAATTTATTTATTTAATTTATTTATTCTTCATCAGTTTGCGGCATTGCTCTGCAAAGAGGCAGGCACTCACTCACATGAGTGCAGATCTCACACTCTCTGTCTCTCACTCGAACACCCAGTGGTTGCTTCTGTGTCTGTCTCGCTCTCACACTCTCTGCCTCTCACTCTTAGCTGCTTTATAGGAAATTGATTTGTTAAAGAACTTTTATATATAGATAGATATAGCATTAACAGTGAATCAAAAAGGATCATAGGAGTTAAGTGATAAATGCGACAAAATATATATTTTAAAATTATGAAAATTATAGATTTATAGCTGGGCCGAGCTAAGCTCTAGTTTATTTTCGATAAGCCTATTAAAAGGAAACAGTTATACAGGCATAGCTCGAATAATAGCAAGAGGTCTAGTTTAAATTGAGTAAGGTAAACAAAGTAATTATTATCGCATTAAATATATAAAATCAATTTATAATCTAAATATCTATCAAATACATATAAAAGTAATAATTAATATTTGTCAGTGTCAAACTTTAATTTATTAGCAAGAATTTCTATTTCAGTTCAGTTTCAGATATCCCCAGCTCCACAATGCATTAGCCACTTGGCTATGAATTAATAAATAACCCACTCGAATTAGAATTTGCATGAATAAATCGTAACACCAAGTGTTTGCACAATTTATGAGAAGTTGTCTCTGGCTGTGGTGGCTTTAATTTAATTTTGTTTAAGATGAGCCATTTTATTTGTATTTTAGTTCTAGTTTCAGTTCCCGGTTGGATGTGTTGAAAGGGTTCCTGCATAAAGTCAAAAACCACAGCAACAACAACAGCAACAGCAACAATAACAGCAACAACAACAACGAGAGCGATTCATTGAATAGTTTCGTCTGTTGTCTAAGTTGAGCAAGCTTTGGCTTTGGCCCTGGGGCACATGCAGATCTACAAATGGGTTAGAGGAATCCACAGAAAAAAATACAAAAAAGAAGAAGAGAAACCCGTATTGGCACGAACAATGTGCTCGAAATTCAAGTTTAAAGCAGGAAATGCCACAGCGTCGGACTTGTTTATTTAGGAGCTGCTGGCCAGACCTCCAGACAAGATACGGACACAAAAACGCACACACACGCACGGGCGCCTTGTGTGCATGTGTGTATGTGTAGGATGTGGCAGAGCAAAATATTTCACACTCTGCAACCACAGGCACTTGTGCGCCGCACTGCAGGGGGACAAAGGAGTGGGTAACGCTCCACACATGTTTGAATGCCTAACACATATACAAAAGTACACACACTCACACACACACAGGCACGCTCATGTAGTGTGCATGCACGTATTGTGTAAATATGCTTAAACACCTCGGGCTTTTATGCTTTTAACCCTTTGCCGCATGAAGCCGCCATTACATAAGTGTGAATGTGTATGTAAGTATGCATGTATGTATGGGTGTGTGTGTGTGTGTGTGTGTGTGTGTGTGTGTGTGTAGGCCGGCCTCTGTTGGCTGGCAACAAAATGAATGTCCATGCAGCGGCGCTTTGTGGCTATTCTGTAAATTTCTTAATTAATATTGCGCTCGCTATTTATTGACATTCAGCGAACTCTGAATTTGGTTCCAGCTGGCAAATGATGCCCAGCTCGCAGGTCTAGCTCTGCCCTGCCCTGCCCTGCCCTGCCCTGCCCTGTCCTGCCCTGCCCTGCCCTGCCATCTCCTGCCCATCCTAGCCCCGGGACACAGCCTGAATTCGCCGAAATGACTTGCATATCAAAACATGAGCAAATATAGATGAAACAATATCAGCTTTAGCAAACAATGACAAAGGGAGTCACATGCCGCATATGTTGGCTCGACCTTCAAGGTCTGTGAAACATACGAGTATATAAATATAGCCTATCAGTAATTTTCCAAAGCTTTAAACGTGTGCATATCACTTCATTATATAAAATATATGGAAAATGTGAAAACAAATTTTAAAAGTAAACTTTTCTACTAAGCTCCCAATTTATTACGATAATCATTATTATATATTTATTGTATATGATTATATTGATAATCATTTTTATAAATTTTTTGTATATTCACTGAAAAGTTGTCCGGCATTGGGTAAACGCACAACAAGTGGACGCTGGCTCAATTCTGATTCTCAAATAGTTCAAGTTGAGCAGGAACACTTAGGGGAGTACCAAGAGGAGAATGTGCCAGCAGTCAATAGTGATGATTCGCAGAATGAATAAAAAATCATATGTTATGGAAGAAAGTTTTCCCAACAAACTCTCCAGGAGAGTTGACAAAATATATACAGTAATGCTAAAAAGTTTGTAAGATAACATACATATATATCCATATAGCTTGCTTTCTAGAATGATACAAAGATTATATAAGCCATAAACTTCTTCAATAACAGTTTCATAGTACGATTTATTTTTGGCAACAAAAGAAAGCTCCGTTTCGGCTATTATTTCAGCGAAAATGCTCTTAAGGTCTTCTATAGGAATAAGTCGCTCGGAGTCAGTTCCAGAGAATAAGGTGAATGTTCAAGCATTCCGAAAATCAAATCATATCATCGCTATCATTGACATGCAAAGGTCAACATGATTAAGAGACCAAGAAACGCTATCGCATTCTGAAAGCTTTTTCTAGTTTAAATTTAAGCAGCTTCTGCCATTCTATTTTTGCAAACAAAATTTATACAAAACTTAAAATAGAAAATGTTAGAAGAAAATTCTAATGCATCTAAATCAAACTTTTCTACCGAGCTCCCAATGAGGTTTGCTCAAAAATTCGCATGAACGTCAGCTTTAAATGTATTATTTATTAGGTAGACAAAGTCTAAAAATAACATGATCTTTATCTAAATGTTAATATATATGTATATATATTGTGGTATTTATTTAAAATAATATAAAATTTTCACTTTAATTTCTTCTGTTTTGAACTCTAAAGAATTATTCAACATTGTTTTCGCATAAAAATACGAACTGGCATCAAATCAACATAAATATTAAATCGAAAACGAAGTCCAAATACAGCAGCCGGCCAGATGACAAGTTTATCTAGTATATAATATATATATATATATATATATATATATATATATATATATATATATATATATATATATATATATATGTTTGTGTGCTTGGGTATGTGTTTAAATGAAGGAGTAGTTATGTATTCAGTGCATTCGCATCATATTGAGCTTGAGTCAACACATAATTGTTTGGCTGAGTGGGCTTTGTGGCAAGCGGGCTAACAGCGGGTCGCAGAGCTCCCAATTTGTAGGTCGTTCGCAGGCGGCGCATTAAATTTTACGCACGTGCCCCACAAATTATATTTGCTGTACAGTTGTATGTGCCTATACATGTGTGTGTGTGGTCCAATATATATTTCTAAGCACATATATATACATATATGTATGTATATATGTATATATAAGCAATTTCTAATTTAGAAAATAAATAGCCAGTTGAAAATTGAAAAGGTATTTTTTTGGTTTTGTTTCGCTGTGCCAAGCGTTGAAGAATTTCCTTTTTTCGCTGTTTCCTTTATTCATACGGGCTGTGGGCGCTGAGCAAATGTTTTGAAAAGAAATAAAGACGGGTTATATGTATGCCAGAGCCTACACGCAGAGGGACAGACACACACGCACACACAGTGCGCTGAAAGGTAGGCAACAGCATCAGCATCAGCTTGTACTACATGACGTATGCGTGATGCGCTGGTCTAGCTGGTCCAGTAAAGGACAAGGCAACACACGCATGCACAATGCGTAAATCCGATTATCAATGCATTTTAGATACTATTGTGGCAACATTTAGTAAGGAACTAGAGGCCCAGCTCGTAGTTAGAGTTACTTACGGCTGAACAGTGTGCTCACAGTTGCTTGAATTGTTATGGATGCTGAATGTAATCCAATTAGCAGCTTGTAGATAATTGTAAGATGAGCAGATAGTTTTAAGCAGCATATACAGACATAAGTAAAACTCACTCCTGCTCTCTCTCTCTCTCTATCTCTCTCACTTTCTACCATTCTGTCTCTTTACCTGTATGTCTATATTATTGAATATTATGTGAAAGGAATTAAGATTAAAGAGCCTGTAGGCAGCTTTACGGAGAAGCTGAACAGCTGAGAGGCTGACGCAGCACATAATAAATATTCAGTGCTCGAGTTTGTGGAAATTGAGTGCAAACAGGTGAATATAAATATTCATATTTGCTATGTACATACGCCGCAATACAATCTTCTGAACTTTGTTTGCCCACTCAAAGTAATTTAAGTTGGCTTTAATCTTGAAATTGTTGTATAATTAGAATTATATATGTATATATATACATATATATGTATGTATAGAACAACTTATGCTGGCAGCGCTAAAAGCATATTAAGTCCAAATAAGGTGAATTTGTGCATAATTAATAGGTCGACACCATTTAATTGAGGCAATGTGATTGTAGCCCCCAAGCTAAACTCTATGGACTGTTGCCATATGCAAATTTCTATTGCGACGTGCTAGCCAAAAAGGTCTCAGTTAATCAACACCAACATAAACAGTTCATGAAACACATAAATATATACATATACATATATATTATATATTGTACATATACACATATGGTTACTCTGTATGTATGTATATCCTGCCACACGCACACATTGCGTACATGTGGTTCGTGCTTGATGATATTTTACATGCGTGTAACACATTTTATGCAAATGCATATGGATATGTAAATGAGTTATTTGGTGACAACAAGCACATAATACTGCAAAAAACAATTAAAATAAGCTTTTAATGTAACTGTAGAAAGTCTGCAAAGCCGTTACGCTATGCTAATTGAATTACCTACGTACGCACAGTAGGTACTATATATTTTATGAGCAATTAAGATTATAAAATAAACGTAATTAACATTTTGGCTTTAAGATTTTTAGCTAATTTTTAGAGATTACTCCCTGAAATTCGTTCAAATTATTTTATTTTGAAGTATATAGAAAATAATGGAATATTTGTCGATCTGTCTATCTGCTGATTGATTTATTAATTAAAAATTTTGCTCTCAAACAGAGTCAAATTAAACTCTGATTTCTCCCCATTACTCTATGATTTAATGAAAAATGCTTTTATACATATATATAGACTTCTTGGAATATGAAAGCAATTAAAGTCGAGGTTCACCTTTTCCACGAAACTCATTTAATTGACAAGTGAAGAAAATAGCAAGAAGACCTCTCACAGAACTGCACAGCTTAAATGCGGTTAAAAAAATATAAAAAATATATATAATATAAAGTAAAACGTAAGAATAGGAGGATTGTCGACTATGAGATCCCTTGTACCCTCCGAGTGCCTGATATGTCAATAATGCTTCGCTTCCTTTCTGCTTACACAAGGAACATCACACGCACACATGAGACTGCAGTCGTAATGAGGTAATCCAATTTAACTCGATTTCTCTCTCTCTCTCTCTCTCTCTCTCTCTCTCTCTCTCTCTCTCTCTCTCTCTCTCTCTCTCTCTCTCTCTCTCTCTCTCTCTGTCTCCCTGTCTCTGCCTGAGTGCCAAACAAAAGCCATGAATAAGGAAAAACTACAGATCATTCAAGTTGTCTATGTCTTTGCAGCACTATTCATTTGGTATTTATATTTAAGTAAAACGTAGCTAGAATGCTTGACGCAGCAGAGAATGCTCCAATTGGTCACATCAAGGTGGGCTGCAACGACTCCTACCAGGCACCGGGCTCAACATTTGAGCGCGACTGAGGCTTTGAGTGAAAGTCGCCCTATATAAAGGGCAGCACCTGCAGCATTTCTTCAGTCGCCCAGGGCGGATGGGGGTCAGGAGTACAGTGCAGTAAAGTGAAGTGAAGTGATCGTTCTTGAAGAATTGGAGGAAATGCTTGGAAGAAATACTTGGAGGAATTACTTGGAGAAAATACTTGCAGAAAATACTTGGATGAAATACTTCAAAGAAATACTTAGAGTAATGTTCAAAGGAAATATTTAGTAGACACATTTAGAAGTACATGGAGGAAATACTGAGAGGACATACTGATTTCGTATTTTCGCTGAGTTCAGGGTAAAAACTTATATATACCTTATCAATATGCATAAAGTTAAAAAATGCTGACCTATGTTAAACACGCAGTCTTAACCAATGCAGATTATCATCAGATAGCCAAACAGCATCAGTCACGGAGAACTTATATGTATATTAAAATGTAAAGAAAAGAAAAAAGAATAAAATTTGTTTGCCCAGATAAATGGCGATGATAGTGATGCAGAGCAAATCGGTGGCTCTTTTCCTTTGATGACTCTGGCTACTCATGATGAGATGTAAAAAGTTCACCAACTGAAAAAGCCGCACAAAAAAATAAGTGGAGTGTGAAGATGAGTGACCGGCGAGCATACACCCTGTAGTATATGCTAGTCAGATGTAACAATATATTCTTTGCTTAGCTGAACAAATTTCTATCTTTAAAGGAATGTGGAGGAAAATTTGTCTTTCTAATACGTCCTAAGTACTCGAAGAATTAAATTAGGATATACATTTTAAATTAAATTATATAGTTATATGGAACTAATATGGTGTGCATCTGGTATACAACCCATACCAAGAATACATATTTTATAAAAACATACATTTTAATAAATCCCATATACCCGTTTTACTTATTTTCGCTGGTGCTCAGCGTATTAAAAAGCTCTAAAGGAAAAAAGCAAAAACTTTCACGGCGCATTTCACAGGTTGAGGCTGGGCTATGCATCGCGATGCCGTAATAAAATTATAAGTCTCCGGCCAAACCGATGTGAGGTTAAGGCCAAACCAGGCTGGCTAAAAGAACAGGACAAAAAGGCATTTGTAACTGAGTTTTGTTTGTGGCTTTTGGAAGGAAAGCGGAAATGATGTTGGGTTGTCTTCGTTTAAGGCTTTGTTATCTCAGCCTTTGAGTTTATACTTTTGCTCTGGGGCTGCGAAATGAACGATTGCAGTTCACATTTTGCCATACTTATTTTATTCGTCAAGTTAGTATATAGAACTTTGCTCGCTTTTTAGTGCCGACTCTCATTTATGAAATTTGGCTACCTTTGGCTCGTTCAGCTTTGAGTCTTCGTCCTTTTTAGCTGGCTTCAATTTTATGGCTGCAGGAGTATAATTAATTTTATTTTACGGCAGAGCGCTTTGCAGAAATGCATAAATTCAATTAACTGAAAGAGCAGCGCAAAAATTGTAACAGCTTAACTAAGCGTGATATAAATCAGCTCTGCCATGAAGTAGGCGGCGTTGCAGCGACTCGCAGCTTATTATAAACATAACAACATAAATTTCTATAAAGCACAAATTTCTTGTGTAGAAAGAATATAAAAAAAAATATTCTCTTTAAAAGAAAATTACAAATGGTGATGAAATAAAAATGATAATTAGTTCAGGCTGAAGTCTCACAATTAGTGAGAGCAGTCATTAAATTACCTATGATCAACAATTTATTAATTTTTTCTTCTATTCGTATAAAAAATTGTAATATATGTAATTCTAATAATTTACCAGTTTTTAAATAACTGCATTTAAATACGCTTACGTTATAACATTAATCGTTACGTTGCAGACTTTGTGCTTACGTAGCTGAATTTGCGTTTACGTACACCGGCATGGCTTCACAGCTGTTTTTGGCGCGCTTACGTCGCTCTCTTCTGCGTTCGTGTTGCTCATTTTGCGCTCAGCACAAAGTTTGTTTACAATTGATAGCGTGCCGAATGAAATCAATTTAATAAACAAGGAACTAATTAATAGCAAACATATATGCTTAAAGTCACTTTTTAAGAATCAACATTAGAGTTAGATGAACTGCATGAAGAGCAAACCACGCGTTCATTTGAAAACACGCGCAAAGCGCCCACACTGCCAGCAGAAGCCGAAGGTGCGAAGGTGGGCAACGTGGAAATTGTTTTGTTTCTTTTTTGCATGTTCAAAAAACGGCCGCGTCGTCATTCGAGTGTTGGCTGAGCTGGCGAAAGGACACGCGCGTTGCAGTACACGAAAGTGGGATACTTGTGGTGCCCAAACAAACAATAAATCCCGTTTCTGTTCTGTCTGTGTGTGTGTGTGTGTTTGTTCGAGGAAGTGAAATTCACATACGAATTAGTAGCTTATAAAGTTGTCCCATTTAACTGACATTTTGTCGTTCCCGTTTTTGCTGTTTCAGCTGCCATGGATGACTTCAATAGCATAAAACCCAATACGTCGGTGGTGAAGCTAGCCGCCTGCTTGGAGAAGATCTACAATAAAATCGTCGAGTCCAAGGAGAAGCAATTGCCCGAGCACCAAATCAAGGAAATCGAGTTCCTGAAAACCCAATGCAAGCACGAGCACATGCAACTCAGCCTGATGAGCTGTCAGACGCTGGGCCGCCTGGTCGACGAGGCTGTCCTAGATGCCAACAGTGTGCAGAACACACTGCTATCAATGCTGCCCAATGCGGGGTAAGTTCACACACACACACACACACACACACACACATAAGTAATTGCATACTCACATACACACACACTCGCATCCTATGGGCGCGCCCTGCTCGAGCACTTCCGTTGAAGTTAGTCTGTCGATTGGCATTGTAAAGCGGCTAAGGCGAATGCACCTGTAAAATTGGCTACCTCTGAAGCATAAATTACAATACTGTCTGCATAGCCGCATTCCAGACAATTGGATATTTGACTACCAGGCAATCGAGAGCTCGCCACACAAGGGCAAGAATATACCCCATACTTGCTAATTAATTGGCCCGCTTCTAATATGCGAAAATGAAATACGAGGCATGCCAGCCAATAGGAAATCTAAATTGTTAACGCTTTTACGCGCACATTGGCATTGACTTACGACCTGTTCTGTGCGTGAGCAATTTACATAGCTTCCTGCCGCTGACCCAATGGCCGCAATCTCGACAGCAACAGCAGCAGCAATAACAGTGACACGAAACAATTGAAATACACGCATTATGTATGCAGGACGCCAAAAAATCTATTAGCCATTTCCGTAACGCGACCGCACTCCCAGAGGAAGCCATACATCAAGGACAGCGTCTTGGCCTTGCCACAGCTACAACTGGCCAAATGGCCAAATAGCCAACTGGCCATATTCAAATTACGCGCCAGCTACAGCTACAGGCCAGGCAAATATTTGATATGCAAGCCAAGCCGAAAGAGTGAAACGTGCGGCATTGAACTTGAAATATTTCCAACATTTGAAGGACGCTCGCCCCCAAACCTAACACAAACAACAGCTGCTGCAGCACCTGCAGCTGCAGTCGGCACCAGCAGCAATCACGGCGAAAGTAAACAGCATGTAATACAGAAATTAACCTTGATAAGAGCCAAGGTGCAGGTGCCAGTAAAAAGGATTGCATATTAATTGCCCCTTGTGCAACAGAAACAGCAATTAAGGCGAGCAGCCAATGTGGACGCCGTGTGAAATGTAATTATCGCGTCAAACGCAAAACGATTTGCCTGCAAGTGCCAGGAGCAGCAGCCGCACCTCTGCAACGGCGACAGTGTGCGAGGCGGTGGGACGGAAGTGGGTGCTAAACGCTAGTTAAGCCAGTTCAACCCTAATGGCATCTAGCAACTGATATCCATCTGCCTTACTCCAACCCCACTTAATGCAGCGCTTGCACTTGCAATTACTATCCACACGCAGCACACTCTGCAGTCTGCCCTTTCCCTAACCCACTTGATAGTCTGTTGTTCCTAGACACGCACACTTGATCAGGGAATAGCTGAGAGTCTTTATGATTACCTAAATTATAGTTGTACCTCTTCTTTGATAGTTAAGTAGTCTTTAAATAAACGCCCTTTTTGAATAACTTAAAGCTGTATTAAGTTGATAGGAATACGTATGAGGTATGTTAAGCGACTAGAAAAACCTTCTCTAATTAGATCAAACTACAGTTCATAATATATAAATTGTTAAGAACATAGACTTAAGTATCAGAATAATTTTAGCAAATGACTATAGACAGCTAAGTAAACCTAGATAATCAGTGCTATTCAAAATACAAATTAATATCTATAATTTTTAGCTTGTTGGAATAGTTAAAGCATGTATTAAATTGCTGAATTATTGAAAAAAGTATGAACTTGATATATCTTGTCTTCCAAACTAGGGAAACATTGGGAAATTAAATTTACCTGTATTTCAAAGTAAATATATAGGTAAAAACCGTAGCCTAAATCAAAGAAAAACGCTTTAAGCTCCTAAGTAAACTTAAGATATTCAAAATATAAATGATGAACTCTAAGCTAGAACTTATCAAAGTAATTTTATATGATACATCTTATATCTTATATTTCACATGATTACTATATACCACTACTCCAGACACATGCATTTTGCAATTCTAACGGAGACCATTCTGGGTCTGCAGCTGTTGAATCTGAAGCGGAAGACTTCGCTGCTAAAGGATAAGGAGCTGTATCAGTGTCCTTATGGGCTGAAGACGCAGCTGCATCCGCTGATATCATTGATACAGCACACGAGCGCCAACATGCACGATGTCAGTCACAAGATTATAGGCATCTGTCAGCATCACGATCAGAGGTAATGGAAAACTTCTGCTTCTAAAAATTATTCATATATTCAAATAAGCGTTTTGCATTTCCAGCATTCGAAAGTACAGCATTGAGTTTCTGCGTCCAGTCTTCCTTTATGTGCTGTGCAATCCGCAGACACTGCAGGACGTCAAGCCCATGTGGACGTGTCTGCTCGGGCTGAGCCATAGTCAGCCAGAGGCGCGCGCACTCATGCAGGAGCTGCTGTCGTGGAGCAAGTTCAACAATGCTAGCACCTGCTTGTGCACCAGTATTCTAGTCATTGAGGCCCTCGACTACTTTCTGCAGCAGTCCGACTACGCCCAGTCGGTCGATCTGTGCATCTATCAGGCGCTGCTCATCAAGCAGCTGGCCCAATTTGGCATCGATCCGCGTCCCAGCCTGCAGTGCCTGCTGCGCGTGTTGCATGCGACGCGGGAGCACACGCGAAATCACTACCATGTGCTGCTGGTGCTGCTCGCCGAGTGCCTGCACGTGCTGTCACCCTTCTATCTGGCCGATTTGCTGCGCATTATTGTGTTTGTGGTGGTGCAGGAGTGCTGTGGCCATGAATACATTCTGAACATGTGTCTGGACGGCATCATTCAGTGGATGTCTCAGACTGCATTCATACCCGCAGAGGGCCTGGCGCTAGCCCATCAAATTGTGGACCGCGTGCTCGGGCAGCAACAGCCGCCGCAGGATGACAACACGGAATTTGCAACGCCCATTTGCACCAAGGAGCTGCAGCCGGCACACATACGCAACTATCACCCAGATATAGCCATTGCCTTTGATCTGGCCAACCTGGTGGAGTCCTTTGACGTTTCTGAAAACAAGGACGTGTTTGCCTTTGTCGATGCCTTGAATGTGAAGGCGAACACGACCTTTTGCCAGCGCCTGCATTTGTTTCTGCGCGCGCTCTTTCTGTCACGAGAGCCGCCCGTTGACTGCTGGTTCAAGATCTACGAGGTTATTCTGCAGATCATCAAGGTAAACGAGAGCATTGCCTATGACTTCCTCATGACGTACATCTTCAAGCTCGCCCACGAGCACAATCCGGAGCTGCAGCTGGAACTGCTGCGCGGCCTGGCCAACTTTGCAGTTTCTAAGGTGCGTAGCAGTGGCACATTGTATCGAATTTAACTCTATTTTGTCTGTCAGGATAACGTGCCCATGATACTCAACACCATTCGCAATTTGTCGACGGATAATGCAACCTTCTGTGTGGATTTGTATTTGCGCCTCTGGCGCGTAGAGACGCGCACATATCCTTTTCTGCTGAAGCAAATCGCACAGCCGCTGCCAGACAACGACAAGCGCTGGGAGCTGGAAATAGCTCGTACGCATGCCATGCGCGAAATCTGCCAAGAAAAGTAAACAAAGTTGAATGTTTATATATGTATACTTATTATTATTCCACTTTTTTAGACCCACGCTGCATGGCTCTGAGCTGCTGCCACATCTAAGCAACACGCTGAATAGCTGCACCGATGAATCGGGCGATCTTGCCAATTCGCTGGCACTCGACGCCATCTATGCACTGTGCGACAGTCACACAGTCAACATTGCCTCCACGTGGCAGGCGCTGGGCAGCAAGTTTCGCAATGAACAACGTCCACAGACGCTGAAGTCCCTCTATCAACTTTTTGGACTGGTGCCGCTGCTGCAAACTCCGACTCTGGAGTACGAGAAGCTGGCTGATGATGCACTGGAGCAACTGTGGCAGGCAATTAGCCGTCCCAATACAGATGCTAGCCAAGTGCGGCAAGCACTTGCAGCGCTCAAGAACTATGAGCCGGGCAATACGCTGTGTCTTCGCCACATACCGCCGCAATTTTGCTTTGAGATTGCGCCGAGTGCAGTTGCAGGCGGTCGTGAAGTAATCAATTTTCAGCAGCAGAAGCAGCAGCAGCAGGACACCATTCCAGGTGAGGTGTGGGTGCAGCTATTGCAAAAGATACGACCCGAGTGCGGTGATGCGGCTGCTGACCTGGTTGCCCACTACATTGGCAACGAGATCAGCAGCTTTCGCAGCGGCGTCTATCGTCTGCCCGAGGGCAAGCCGGAGCCACGCAAGCTGGTAGGACTTTTTCCCGCCAGTGCATTGCGTGCGGTTACCAATTATCTGGTGAGTCAGTCACGATTTGGCGACTACGTGCCAGAGCCCTATGCCGTCACCTATGCTCTGCGTGCACTGTCCAAACGGTTCACTAAGCCAATACCACCGATGGACTGGAGCTGCCTGACCAGCTTCTTCCACTTGTCATTTGATGCCCGAAAATATTGCGTAATGATAGCGAAAAACCAAGCAATGCACAGCGGCACAGCTCGTCGTCTGCTGGAGAATTTCCTCGCTGACTTTGAGCCTAATTGCTTTGAGGAGGATCTGCTGCTCCTGTTCTCCCTGCTGCCCGAAATAGGAAACTGCGTGAGCCTCCAAATACTGAAGAACTTTGCCGAGAAAGTTGCCGTCTACTGTTTTAAGGAATCGCAGCTGAATAACTTTGCGGAAGGTAACGAAATGTAATAAAATTCATACGCTTGAGACTAACTCGTATTTTACAGGCTGTCTGTTTGAAAAGTTCTTAGATAGCGTGAGATATATATACACGGACAAGTGTGAGATACCCGAGGTACTGGATGTATTCACGCTTATTGTTGAGCGCTATATGGACTCTATGGATCTGGACTCGAGATTATTTGAGCGATACACCGAAGTAGTGTCTGTGCTGCATCCTAATGCAATTGATGGGCTAACCACGCCTGCAAATTGGTGGGAAACGCCCATGGGTAAACTAAAGAAGGCAACGATAATACGCTGCTATCTAGTTTTATATAACGACAAACTGCCGAATCCCCTGAAATGGCTGACGCCAATAATCGATGCCTACGAACGTCGAGCGGACGAACGACCATTTTTCTATCGTCACCTGGCCACCACGCTATACGCCTTTGCGAGCGATGAGCATACGTGCAACTGGATTTCTGAAATGTTTCTTGAAATACAAATGATGCTCGCTGAGTCGTCGAACAAAGATAAACTCAATAGGGCGTTGTATTTACTGGATATTTTTATATTGGCAGTGGATGTTTTGTCTGGTTGTGCTGTGCTGCTAGGCACTGTGGATGTGGTGGCCACAGATGATAAGGAACGATTTGCACTGTTTCCGGAAAGCCTACAATATCTGTCTGATCACATATTTTGGAAGGATCAAGAGGCAAAGGTATTGTATATCTTATGCATAAAGTTATAACAATTTTATAAACTTCGATTAATTTCAGATTTACGAATTCCTGTATAATCTCTATAAGCATGCATCCATACCCCCAACATATTCTGCCATTTTTAAGGAAGCAATTATCTCTTCGCGCAACAAACCCTACTTTGATAACAAAGGTGTTTGGACCAAATACGTGGGTTTGCGTAAATGAGAGTAATTCACACACTACACCGACAATTACAGATGTGGCCCACAGCCGAAACAGTGCACTTATTGTTATAGTTGAAATAACTTACATCCATTTTTATAGCTTCTTGTGCGATATTTGTTGACTTTATTAAAAAGAATTTTTAGCACTACTCAAATTCAAATTAACGGAATACGGCGCTACCACGTAGCTGAATATTCAAAATAACTACCCTGAAATCGAGGTGGCAACACCAGAGTAAAAACTTATCGCTGAGCCACTTCCCATAGGGTGCAGCCTTAGCGATAGTATTGTATCGAATATTAAAGTATCGATAGTATATCAACAATCCCAATTTTTAACTATTATAAATTTCAATATGATTCAGTAAAAAATGTTAAATAAAAATTATATGCGACGTGAGTAATTGATTAAATTCGCCGTGCAAGCAGAAACCCGGGCCGTAGAGAATCCGTGCAGTGTTAAAAGCAGTCAGTTCATAGTGAAACGAGCAAGAAAAAAAACGTAAACAATGGACGATATCAAGCTGGCAAAGGTATGTAAATATATATTTTAGTTTAATCAGTGCGGATAAGTGTTAAGCATGCTGATATGTGTGAAGTAAGCCTTTTATCAGTAGCACCTGTCCTGGCGCCAGCTGTGAGCTGAGTCATGCAATTGGAAACTTTTATGTTTAATTCAAAATCGATGGTCAGGTGGAAACTGTTCCTCCTGTTCTCTCTCAAATAGAAACAGCAGCCGCAGCAGCAGCAGCAACACAAACGTGTGACCCGGCAAGGGCCAACCCTTGCGCCGCCCCCCATAAGGGTGGGGCCAAGGACGAGACAGCCTTGTTGCCCCATGGCATGGCATGCCGCCCCCACCTGTTCACAACATATGCATATAAACATAGCTGTAAATCATGCGCATAAGCGCGAACCATAAATACATGAACAAAATGAACAGATTTGCATTCAATTTGCTTTTACATTTCCAGCTTTGCTCTACGGCATCTGCGCGATCTTTTACACCAGTGCAAATAATTACCTTCATTAGTAACGCAAATATATTAATATATAGTAGATATGTATTTGTTCATAAATATACACTTACATATATAGAATTTGACTGTGAAATGCCAACCTTATCGCAGTTTACAAAGTCTTTGCTACTGTTGAACTGCCGGCCTCAACGCCCTTTTTATTGAAGATCGAATTCTTGATCTATGTTTAGTGCATAGATATTACGTAGACTCATTTAAATTGAATTTCTTTATAAACTTATTTACAATTTATGAGTTGAATTTCTTATTTAGTTCTCCAAGTGCAACAAATTTGCATAGTCAATATTTTTTATTTATTGTTGTAGTTGCTGCTGTCTATTTAAAAGTGTAAAAAATATATTCAAAGTTCAATAGAAAATCAATTAATTAAATAGATTTTTTGCGATAACTCAATGTATATCATTAAGCTTGATTATTAGATTGGTAGTCAACGTAGTTACTGACGGTAAACTAACAGGCGGCTGTAAGTATTAATGACTGACTGTGAAATATCCTATACCTTAACTATAACTCGTTATCATATTACGAAAATCAGTACATGTATGCTTATTTACTAACATATATTTGATATATGTATTATTGTTTCTTATCCATAAGCAATATATATTTTACTATGTTCTCCGTATTTGTATATGTATAGTGTGTCACGAATTTGCTTTCACACTATTTACTTGCTCATATATCCATAGCGCAGGGTATTTGAATTGGACCTGTTCATTTGCTAACGTTCGGTGCTATGAGAGAGAATTTCCCAGTCGCAAGAATTTCCCCAAAACCGAAATGTACCAGTGGGCGCTCGTAGCATGCTTTTAAGCGCGCGCCTTTCACAGTCGTCGCAGAGTTAGCATCGGGAGCGGTCGTCCGTCTGTCCGAACGTCGCGCAGTGCTACACTCTTTACAAAGTTGATAACACAAGCATAACACACACACGCACACACGTAGAGACACATTGATGGGGCAACAGTGGCAGTGGCAGTGGCAGGAATAACAAAGTGGCACATATATAGTATATACATAAATAAATATGTAGGGTTACCCGATTAAGTATCGTCCGTACTTCGTCGGTTTGTGTGCTAAGCAAAAAAAAAAATAAGAAAAGTGAAAGTAGTAGAAGGGACAGTCCGCCTCCCTGGTGATTCACGTGATTTGATTTAAACGGCAAGCAGAAGCTGCTGGCGTTGCTTTTGAAGTTGATTTAAAATCAATAAACATTTACCCAAAGCAAACACACAGTATCTCTGCCTCAGAGTGTATATAATTTGGCACTGTGACAATGGATTTTACGAGATTCATGAATAAGTTTAATGAAATCGAACGACAATTGTCGCCAACGTCGGCGCTGCGCCTCAGCTTCGATAATATATCACCGGAGACCGAGGAGCCGCCCGATGGCAAGCGTCTGTGGGGTGTTCCAGTGCCGCCATTTGTCTCCGATAAGGTCGTCTCCTGGATCGAGGAGGAGTTCAACGAGGCGCCCGTCTACTACAACGGCAACACCGTGCTGAAAAAGGTGACCCGACCCAATTCCCTGTGTTTCATTAGGCAAATGTATGCAAGCGAAAGTAATCAAGCGATATTCAGCTAATTTTTCTCAACATTTTCTCATTCGCATTCCCTTTGTTACAATCGCCGCCGGCTGCTCTCGGCCGGAATATGCAAATTACTATGCATAGAGCTGGGGACTCCTCCCTTGCTCGCCAGGCGCTTTCCGACAGGCACGCACTTGCATATTTTATGTAGGTCGACTATCCGAACGACCATCCATCGATGCTCTCATTCATTCCCAACATGCCGCTGCGCCATGGCATTCCTTTCGTCCTTAGAATGCAGCAAATCGGCCCTGGCAAATAGTTACCGGAGTTGCAACAGCCCGAGACTTTGTTCTCAACTTGGCCAATTAAATAATTATGGCTTCTTGTGCACTGATATGGCTTTTATCACAGCGAAATTACTAGTTGGTATTTCCGCAAACACACGGGACAAGACAATTGCGAGAGATTATTTGTGTATACAGATTGTGGAATAGAATAGAATAGAAAGTCGCTTATATATTATTTGTGAACTTGTCAATTTAACTAAATATATTATTCATAATAAATATTTTAATAAGACTAAGGCCAAGACTGCCTGCAAAACTAAAAAAATTCTGAGTTAGAAAATTAAATTAGAAATCCTATTAAAATATAAAGATAACTTGATAATACACAATATGAAATCCAATTGAAAAGCCATCTATAGACAATTAAATGATATCTCTGTGAACAATTGTTATTTTCCCAGCTCAGACAGCTGCACTGTTGCCTTGCCCTTGCCCTTGCCCTTGCCCGTGTTCTTGTCATTCAATTCAGTCAATAGCTGTTGATTCGTATGCATTACAAATGACGTCATTGGGGCTACAAGTAAATGGATTAATGTAATAAATGCCCTTGCCTTTGCCTTCCCTTTGTATTCTGACGATGTCTATTCTCTTAAACGTAATCAATCTACAGAGTGGAAGCAGTTGTTGCGCGTATTTGAGCATTTTGCATTCACTCTCCCTCTCTTTATATCTATTTCTCCGACTCTTTTATGCACTGGGAAAATTCATTTGATGTCACATTTCATCTTATTCACTGTTCAAAATGCGGTTACATTGCATTTGTCATTTATATAAGGAAATTTAGCTTAGGCAAATGTGAATTTCCCTTTGATCCTTAGAGGGTGACCATAGATTTTTATCATTACTGATTTGGTTTACTTCGAAGATCTGGCAACGTTGGCTTGAATTTGTATAAGTGTATAGTAAAAGTGCAATTTAAAGTTGTAGGAAGTCTCTTTAAAATAATTTGAATAAAATAAAATAAAATCTTTTATAATCTTGTACTAAAATCTAAACAGCATCTAAGTAGAAATTCGCTCATTAATAATTTAACTTATTTTCAGCTAAACAACTTTTTTCCGAAATACATATTTCAAGGACCAACTTGACTGTCGGATAGTAAAATAATCTGCAACCATTTTAGTGTTGTTTACTCAGTTTTCGGGCTTCCTTTTGCCTGCGTGTGTGTGTGTGTGTGTGTGTGCATGCATGTGGGTGGGTGAGTGGTGCTTGGTGCGGTTTTGTGGGTGGCTGGGTAGTTGCAACGCAACTTTGTGTGGCTGACGTCAGCGAGTGAGGCAAAGAGCATTGCATATAGTATATGGCAAATAATAAATATAAAATATTTTATAGTGCTTCTTGCCCTGTTGTGATAGTTGCGAGTTGTATCAAATATATTAAATGCGTTTCTTTACTTTAACTTTTTTACAGGTGGAAAACGTGCGCATGATTGATCGTTACAATACGAAGAATCCCACAGTCGGCACTTTATATTTGACGGCCACCCATTTGATATTCGTGGAGCCTGACAGCAACAAGGAGACATGGGTAAGCCACCGCAGCCGCCCCTATGACATCATCAATTATTTTATGGGCCAAACGGTTCGAGTGCTCCTTCAACTTTTCATTCTCTCCGTCTCACTCTCTTTCACTCCCTCTCTTTCTCTCTCTCTCTCTGTCTCTCTCTTGGTGGAGTGGGTGCTCGCCAAGTTCAAGCAAAAAAAGTTTGTGCAATTTCTTTTTCCAACATTTTCTGGGTCCATTTATTTACTTTTTTTTTTGGGCAACTGTCGGCATGCCATATTGAGTGTGTGTGAGTGTATATGTGTGTGTGTGCGTGTCTGTGTTTGTGCGTTTTTCTCCACTAACCGCAAAAGTATGTTACGGAAATATAGTAGACCGCAGAGGCATGCCACGTTTTTTTTTACGGTGTTTGTAGCATGCCGCAAACATGCTGCTCTGCTAGCCGAATGCCACATAAATTGTTGCATTATGAATTTATTTCAAATATTCAAAATGACAACAATATTATATTTCATATTCTGCCGGCCCTAAAGCACTTTCAATTATGATTTATTATTTATTCCATTTTTCGCGAATGCATCAAGTTATGTTAATATGATTCGAACTTATGATTATTTTATTTGTGTGATTTAAAGTTTAAACTAACATAGGAGTCTATATTTATCGTAAATTTATGTGACATACATATTTCAAATTTTATTTAAAATTAATAATAGGCGTTTAGACAGACGCATTTACGCTGCTGTAAAATTCTGTTTAATGTTCGATGTTTTTTGTCCAATCGTACAGCCAGAGAGAAAGAGAGACAGAAAGTTGGAAGGACAGACTTCAAATATTGATTATATCAAATATGTAAATTCATTCTTCATTAGAACACAGAGAAGAAGAGGCTCTATTCTTAATATGTCTGTCTGTCCTTTCAACTGTCTTTCTCTCTTTCTCTCAGGCTGGCATCGAACATCAAACTGCATGTGTGTGTAAGTGTGTGTGTGTGCAGCAAAACTCTTTTGCTTTAGCGTATAGCAAAGACTACTCTAATTTCTCTCATCTCTGATCGACGCTCTCTCTGAGGCATGGGCTCAAGGTCAGACTTTCCTTTTGAGCGGGGCTCGCCCCATATATAGAGCGAGGCTGTTGCAGCGATGCTTCAGTCGCAAATCTTCTCAGGTGGTGATCGGACGTGCAGTGCTCCTCTTCTATGCCTTGTTGTGTGCTTGGTGTATATTATAATAAATTTAATTGTACTTGATTATATGTTTATTAAGCTGATTTGTGATAGTTAAGCAATTTGTGATAAGCTAAACTTTAAGTTCACAAATTTAGCAAATAGCTTAAAATAAAAGAGAGAAAAAATAAAATGAAATCCCTCTCGAAAATACAAGAATTATACAAATTTGTACAAAACTTTGTTAAGTCTGAGCTACATATAACTTTATTAATTTTATTAAATTTGCTCACGCAAATTTGTTGGCCTTTTAACCTTTCATAAGCAATTTGCAAGAGCAAAACTTTTAAAGAAACCAATAATAAGAACTCTTGAGCTATAGCTAAAAGTGTTTCATATTTATATGCTTTAATTTGACGATAAAAGCATGGAATGGTGAGCACAGTCAGCGGAGCACCCACAGCCGCAGCGAACGTGTGTAAATTCTGCACTTGGCGTTTATATTTCTGACCTCGCTCGTTAAACATTTTGTGCAGCAGGTGAAACTCGTCAGCTCAAAGCGACTGCGGCGGCTGGCATTCGTCATAGAGTACCTGGAGTGCATCTACGTGCATGCAGTTACGCAGGCACATATGCAGGTATATACATATATATATATGCCTAGCTGACAGCTGGCATGGCGCGCACTTCCGGCCACTTGGCTGGAAAGTTTCTTTTCTTAGCACGCGCCTCAAGGCTGCTAACCCACAGAGCGCACACAAAAGTTGTGCATATTAAAGTTTGGCCGGGGCTTTAAGCCTGCTCTTGCCTTGTCTTGGCTTGTCTTCAATTTAATTAAAACGCGCTCGCTTTGTGCTGCCCAGCAGAACTAGCCGCAAATGCACAGCGACACAATGGAACTCGCGCGCGTATTGCGTATACGCCCCATTGCATAAATACAAATTAAAATGCCATGTCGACGTGCCCGCTGTGCCCACTGAGTCTCTGTGTGTGTGTGTGTGTGGGCGTAACATTATATTATTCAGCAACACAAAACATGCATTCACAGTCCCAGGCGAAATCCAACAAAAGTGAAACATTCGCTAATGTAAGAGAAACATTGGCAAAGCAAACACAAATATGCCAGCACAATCTGCCAATATGCCAGAAATGCTGCTGGTCGGTCCTGCTGGCAGACTGACAGATGGATACACTGACAGACGGACAGACGGACTAACTGATTGAATGAATGGCAAGCGCACACAAATTGCTGCTAAGCGGCTGCAATTCAATTTTCATTCATACACAATTCTCTGTTCGAGGTACAAAAGCACATAGTAAAATATCTGAGCTCGTGACAGCAAAGAAAAACAGCAAAAAAAAAAAAAAAAAAAAGAAGGATTTTTCTTGTGTTGGAATACATAAGCAGCGGCAGATTAAATTAGATTAAATTAGAAATGCTAATCGTATGGCAGATAACAGATTGGGATATTTAGATAGGGCCTTAAGCTTCAGGACAGAGCTAAGCTAAAGAGTGGGTTAGAAAAGTTTTAGACTGTATCTTGATAAAAGTGAAGGTAATAAATGATAATTATACTAAATTTTAATTCGCAATTTATCATAAGTAAAGAAATAGCAGAAATACTGATAATAATTATATAAGGATTGCCAGTTTTTACTTTGACCTTTGCCAAGTTGTTAATTTTTTTATATATTTAACGATTAAATATAGTATAGGTATTAGTAATTAAAATATATATGTATATATACTATATACAAATGTTATATTTATTATACTATACATTATATTTTGTATATAATTAACCATGCAATTTCCAGTAACTCGCATTACTAAAGACTTGCCTCGTGAACAGCTCCTGACCTTGCTGATTCGCGCGATGATTCATTTAGTGTTGTTGTGAAAGGTTCGCTGCTACATTCAACTCTTTTGCAGGTGACTCCTGCTGCCTGCTGCCTGCTGCCTGCCGCCTGCTGCCTGCTATTTAAGTTGGCTTTTCTTCTATTTTAGCAGCGCTTGTGCATTGGGGCAGGGCGCTTTTAATTGCTACACCATAATTATATCAATTATGCACTTTGCAATGGCGCGACAAGTGGTCGAGCTCGCTCCTTCACTCGCTGGAGACCCGGCAAATGAGCATATTAACGTCACTTTGCCTCCTCCATGCTGTTAATTAAAAGTTAGGGCACTCGTGTGCAGAGCCAGTTGCCAATTATGAGCCGAGTAGGCCTTAGCTATCGATTTTTCTTTGCTGTCATAAGGCGGTGGGCGCATCAGGCCGACAGCAGGCACCACGTACCACGCACCACCCGGCGGACACCACTTTGTAAAAGCTAAAGTGCCTGACCTGCGGGCATTGCAAAGGCCATTAACTGTGGTCACGCAAAGGGCCGCCTCCAGTTGACTGATTATGAGTTGAGATTGTCTGTTCTGCTGAGTGTGCGCTATATATTTATTATACTCATATCCATATTAACTGCTCGCTTTCATTACAGATTCTGCACATGCACATTGCCAGCATTGAGAAGCTGCCGCTCAGCACCACCGGCTCCCCGCTGCTGATACGCTGCAAGACGTTTTTGTCAGTGACATTTGTCATTCCCAAGGACTCCGAGTGCCATGATGTTTACACTTCGCTTATCAAACTCTTTCAGCCGGGTAAGTGGCAGCAGCTCAGGCCTTTTATTTTAATATCTAATCTATTTCGGTCGCTTAGTCTCCATCAACAAGCTGTACTGCTTCAATTATCAGCCGGCCAAGGATGATTTTCCCAAGAACGTCGGCTGGGACTTCTTCAAGTTGGAGGCCGAGTTTAAGCACATGCTGGTGCCCAACGAGAACTGGACCCTGTGCTCCATGAACGAGAAGTACGAGCTATGCGATACGTATCCGCGTCAGATCTACGTGCCCAAAGAGGCCACCACATTGATGCTAATAAGCAGCTCCCGCTTTCGCTCCAAGGGTCGCCTGCCCGCGCTGACCTATTTGCACAACAACAAGGTAGCTGAGCATCCTGAGAGCCCTAAATACACAGCCACATATGTAAATCCATGTCTAATACAATCAATGCAATCAACAGGCGTCCATATGTCGCTGCAGCCAGCCGTTGTCGGGCTTCAGTGCGCGCTGTCTCGAGGACGAGCAAATGCTGGAGGCCATTCGCAAAACCAATCCCAATAACGATTATATGTTCGTTGTGGATACGCGACCACGCGTGAGTACAAATACAAAACAATATGTAAATAGGCAACGCCTCTGACCCCATTTGCTTGCAGATCAATGCCATGGCCAATCGTGCCGCCGGCAAGGGCTACGAGAACGAGGCCTTTTACGAGAACATCAAATTCCATTTCCTCGGCATTGAGAACATTCATGTGCAGCGCGCCAGCCTGCAAAAGGTGCTGGAGGCCTGCGAGCAGAAATCACCCACGATGAGCGCATTTCTGAATGCCCTCGAGTCATCCGGCTGGCTGAAACACATTCGCTCCATATTGGACACGTCGAGGTAAAGTAAACTTTAGCCATTGCAATTGTCATTTTTAGATTAGGATTAATATAATTCCCTTCTGCTTGATCCATTTCTTAGCTTCATTGCCAATGCCGTCGACAAGGGCATCTCTGTGGTGGTGCACTGCTCTGATGGCTGGGATCGCACCGCTCAAGTTTGCTCGCTGGCGCAGCTAATGCTGAATCCTTATTATCGCACAATCAAGGGCTTTCAGGCCCTCATCGAGAAGGACTGGCTGGCCTTTGGGCACAAGTTTAGCGAGCGCTGCGGCCACATTCAGACAGATGCGCGCGAGGTGTCGCCCATATTCACACAATTCCTGGATTGTACCTGGCAGTTAATGTCACAGCGAAGCGAGTCATTTGAGTTTAATGAGCGTTTTCTCTTGATACTGCACGATCATGTGCACTCGTGCCAGTTCGGCACTTTTGTGGGCAACTGCGAGAAGGATCGATTGGACCTGAAGCTGGCCGAACGCACTTTCTCGCTGTGGGGCTACATGTCGAACCACCTGAACGAGTATATAAATCCGCTGTACAAACCCAATGTGGACGAATCGATCAAAGCCAATCTGGCGCCGCAGTGCATCAAGTAAATCCGCAGTTGATTTGACTTGGATAGCCGCTCTCTAATTTGAATACTTTATAGATTCTGGCGTGGCATGTACAGCCGCTTTGAGAGTGGCATACATCCGCGTGAGCCTCTGGGTGATTTGCTGCTGGACAGCAAGGAGCACTGTAACTCGCTGGAGGATCATGTACAGCACCTGACGAAGCGCATTGCCAGCTTCAAGAACTACATTTCCAAGTCGGCCAAGAAGCTGCAAGATGCCACCACCACAACCACCACCAAAGTTAGCAAGGAGCCGACCACGAATGAGATCAATGACAACAAGTAGCCCAACACATTGACTGGAAAACATACAGAAATAGTTAACACTACATATTTGCAGATATAATTACGACAAGAAGCTGAGCGAATTATCTGCTGCCGATGATGATCATCCTCTGAAGGCGAGCAACATGTCATTTGCCAATCTGTCGTTAAATGCCGAGCAAACGAGCCCGCAAGCTTTGAGCGAGGAAATCTCGTCGGTGGCGCTAGATTGGAAATCCATGCGGAATGTAACCACCTGCTCCTGCTCCACACCCTTCGATCAGTTCAGCAAAAAGGTTAGTTAGTTAGTGGCATGATGGCCACGTGAAAGCTCATCCAATTCATGTACCTTGCCTCTCTTCCAGACACATTGCTGGCGTTGCGGGGAGATCTTCTGCGAGCGCTGCATTGATAAGAACGTGGCGCTGCCTGGACATGACAGCGGCAAGCCGGTGCCCGTATGTCGTGGCTGCTTCCGACAGATGCAGAAGCAGAGTCCATAAGCCCAATCTAGCCTAATCCTAGTTGTAAATTGTTGAGCATGTGACGCGGAGTGACTGTGGCAAGCGCGCGAGAGTGAGCCGAATTTGTGTCGGGTGTGTTTTGTGGCATTAAATACATATACACGGATTCACACACCGATATATATATATATATATTGAGATACATATATTATTATATTATATTTATTGTTGCATTTGTAGTTGTAGCTACTTAAAAGCACACGCGACCTTCGAGTTATAGCGTGCAAATTCAATCAAGCTAGGCAAGGCTTCCAGTCGTGCGCATATACATATACCAGAACTTCGCCTAGTCGGGCACAAATCCACTTTATGTTGTTGTTGTTTTTGTTTTAAATAATCTATTTTTCTATATATTCAGGCCTATTCCAAAAATCACTATCGTTTATAACTAAATTCCAAATTATAATTCGTATTGTAAATTATGCTGTTCTTCAGGGCCTTAGACGGCGTTTAATGTGTTACATTTCTTAGAACATAAACTTTTAACTTAATATTACAGAATCTCTGTTCAGGCAGCATTCCATATGCAAACTTATATTTTCTTAAATTGGTTGAGCTTTCCATGACAAAGAATTCGTCAGTTTCAACTTTAGGAATCTATGTGAAACTTGAATCAGACCTCTTGCCTCAACATATATCTCTCACACAAACAAGACAGTACAATTGCTTACATATTATTGCATACCTAGGTGTGTGTATACTTATATACCATTAGCATACAATTGCATGGATACAGTTCTATTTAAAAAGATAACTATCGTAATGTCTGCCGCTAGCTGTCGGGCAATTAAGCTGCTTTTCAAGCCGTAAATGTACTATGCAAAAATGTTTGATCAAAATATAATAAAATGATTATTTATTCAACAATTGTCCATGACTGTGGATTCGCGTTCAAGTTTTCAAATAGGTGCACGGCGACGTTGATATGGGCGAAACAACCTAATAACCAATATCGGGCTTGATGCGCAGAATGACGGGCACGCTGGTGCAAGGCAGAATGGCCACCTCGGTGACAACGGCGCTGACCAGCTCGGGTGGCGTTATATCGTAGCTCAGGTTGAGTGGCGTTAACCGGCTCTTCGATTGCCAGTTGTTGAGGGAGCACTTTCCATCCATCACCAGTAGATTAGGATCGCACAACTCATTGTAGACAATAGCATCAGTCTGGAAACGTTCACTGAACTTATGTGTCTCACAGCACACGAGCACGGGTACGTTATGGGAGTTGGCAACGAGCGCCACTTGAGCTGTGCCCGTTCTCGCCATCACATATCCGTTGGCTAATAAGGCATGAGCTCCCAGCATCACTTTGGTGGCCTCCGGCATTACATAACTGATGGCGTTGATGAGCACATAGGTGCATGGTATACCGCAGGCATGCAGCCGACGCAGCATCTCCTGCCCCTCGCAGAAAGGCCGGGAATCGACGACAATTACTCGGAATGTCACCTTGCGCCGCTTAGCCTCCTCGCAGATGAACTGAATGAGGGATGAGCAGGCAAAGGTGAGCAGAACGTCGCCGTCTGTGATCTTCTCTTGCATGGAACTGCTAATAGCTTGCGCTGCCTTGCCAATCTGATTCTCTATATAGGTGTCTATAAAGTGTCCGAGGAGCTCCTTTAACTGAAACAATAAAAACATCAATTAATTTCAATCACTCCATTCACTGTTCGGCTGCTTACCTCCGTTTCGGGCGTGTCTGTTGGCAACTGCGTCAACTGATTCTTGAACTGTTTGTAGGCATTGTACACGGATACGGCCAGCGGTCGGCACTTGTTCAGATGATCCACATGATGCTTGACAGCCCCATCGAGACTACGTCCGAACTCCTTCTTGGCAGGTGTCTCAAAGTCCTGCACCACCTGCCGCAGTGCATGCAGAAATGCAATGCAACGCGCATTGGATCCAACAATTGTCCGCTGAGCATATTGTACACCCAGGCGAGCCATGCTCGGATGTACGTTGGGATCGTTGATAAATAAGCTGGCGTCTTTGTCAGCGCTAACCAAGTGATTGAACAGCTTCACTTTGCACTCTCGATCCGCTTTGACTGTCCCACCCTTTAATGGCGACTTGGCAGGTGACTCTTCCTTGTCGTCTCTGTCATGTTTGTGTTCCTTGCTGGTCGTGGCAGGCACATTTGGCGTCGCCCTAACGCTGTTCCCTGCTGCCGAATTGACAGCTCCAGACGTCGCAGTTGTCTTTTTCGTTTGTGCCTGCGCCTTGGCAGCACGTTGAGCCTCCTGAATAGCTCGACGCTCCGCCTTGCTAAGCGCTGGCTTTTTCTGCAGGGGAAGACGAGATGAGGTAATAATGAATTGTTAATAAGATTTCTTTAAATTTTTCGCCAAAGTCCAAAAACGGCGTTGAATAGCGCCATATACGCGTTAAATATACTTGAATTGTCCTGAAAAGCAAAATTTCACTCACCTTTTCATGATCCGCTGATGCAGCTGCACCTGTAGCTGTAGCAGCTGCGGCTGAGGCAGTATCAAGTTGCAGGTTATTTAATTGCTTCGTTGCTGCATCCACATTATTGGACTTGGCGGATTTAGCAGCTTGTTTGGCAGCTTTTTTCGCCTCGCGCTCTGCTTTGATTTGCTCACGCGTTTTTTCGCCAGCTGGCGCAGTTGGGATAACAGACTCTGTGGAGTTTTGTGCGGATAATTGAGATGCAGTTTTTGTGTCAGCGACATTTGTAGAGCGTAGCGGCAGCTGGCTTTGCTCTTTCGTTGTTGTTGTCGTGGTCGTCAGCTTCTGAGTGATGGTGGTTTGCTCAACTTCGGTTATAATTGTCGTGGCTGAAGCGATGGATTTCTGTTTCTTTGCCAGTTTCGCTTGCTTTTTGGCTTCCCGTTCGGCCATCACTTGCTCGCGCGTTTTATCCGCTGATGCATTTTGCTGTGGATTACTGCTCGATTTTTGCATTGCGCTGTCCTGTTCTGACTGATCCCCGATATCTTCGAGACGGTTTCGTTTATTTCTTGGACGATTGCGTTGCCGTTGCTTTTTCTGCTTTGTAACTGCAGAGGTCGATGTGCCCTGTTGAATGCAAATAGACAATATAATAGGCACGACTATATTGAAATTTACAAATCACTTTCTAATGTAACTACAAATGCCAAATAAAATAATTTTTAATACATTTCCACTACGTATTCTGGCTTAATAATTAATGAGGCTACATATGTACCTGTTCGCTCTTTATAACCATATTGCTGGCTTGAAAATATAGAAATTTGGGTAGCTTATAGGTGTGAAGACCTAATCATAATATAATAATGGGACTATGTTTAAGTGACCCATTTTTATTTACCTTTAAAATAAATTTGTTATAAAACCGATTTACAATATTTGCTCACGATGGCAATTTTTTAGCAGCTGGCTGCAAACGTTGCCACATCTAGCAAAAAAAAATTGGCAACGCTGTCCGCATTCACAGTGAATGTCAACAGGCTGACGTGAATAGTTTTCAACAGAATTTAATTTTATCTATGAATGTAAAAACAAAGTACATTTTAGATCATTTATTCACCAATCAATATTCAAGTTATGCCACCTGAAGCGGCTTCGAAATGTAGATGCAACTTTAAACAACTAATTCAATGGCAGCACGCTCAACTTAGCAAGTTAATGGTGCTCGGCAGCCTCCTTAGCCTTGTTCGCAGCCCATGCCTTCTTGTTTTCAGGCGAGTTGGCTGAAAAAAAAAAATTAACATTATAACGTATGCAATAAGAAGTAAATCCTTATAATGGATACTTACCCAATCGGCTGATCTTGTAGAAAACGGGCACACAAGCGATTGCGGCAATGAAGTAGTAGCGCCAGATCCACTGATTCTTAATGTAATGCTTGATTGGGAACTGGGCAATCTTAGCCGAGAAAGTGTATGGATATCTCATCGGACGTCCAGCAGGTTTCGGAGCTGCAGCTTTGTCGGACATGGTTGCGATTTGTTTACTATGCGTTTAAATTAATTTTAAAAAGATCAAAAAATTATGTAATTTTCGTTGCGAATGCCGCAGTTACGTACCTGTGCAAAACTCAGAGAATACCACAATATTTTAATGTGGTACTGCAGCCCTGGTCAAATATGAAGTTGGTTGCGGCTTTCGGGACTGTCAACTTGGAGTATTTTAAAAATATATACAATAAAAAATTTGTACAAAAGAAAATGCCTCTAGTATGCTTACAATATTGAATGAATATAGAAAGTTCAATTTATTTTGTTATAATCCTGTTAATCGACATCGACTACTTTGTTTAATTTTATGTTTTTAATTACCTTCAGTCTTAAAATGCTGTATGGTCACACTGTTTGTCATTACCAGAGTCAATAATAACACGCCGGCAGTCAAACGCGGTTGATTTATTTTAAGTTCTATTTCCTTTTATTTAATGTATACCTGTGGTAATTTGATTGAAATGCTTATTTGTGGTATTGGAACAGTTAATATTATTGCGTTTGCCTGGAAAACAGCACGGGCCTAGGCTTAAACCATAAACGTTTACCGCTCGCGGCAAACACGTGAAACCAAATATAAAAATTACAAAAAAATGTCTGACATTTTTGATTTTGATGAGTTTGGTTTAATGCTAAGCCCACAACATGAGCGATCGCCAAATAAAACGGCGTCCGCAAACGGGCAGTTGTCAAAAAAGCGCCTACTAATCGGAGACCTCATTGCTGACAACGATGCGCTAGTGCGTCGAGTGAAGGAGCTTGAGGCCCAAGAGAAGCAGCTGTGCAGCATAAGGCGTACCGCCAGCGAGGTAACTGAGCTGTATAAGCAAGAGAAGTCACAACGCATCGAACTCGAGCGCCGAGCACTTGAAGAAAGCGAGCGTTGCTCCGATCTGGAAAAACAGTTGGACGTACAAAAGCTAAGCTGTGAAAAGCTGCAGGAGGAGGTGAAGTTAAAGTGCCTGCCAGTTGACGCTAAAGAAATGGTCATTATTTTTATGCAACTAGCGCTGCGCGTTCAAGGGGATCTCTGTTCAGAGGGCCTAACGCGGGTCGAACAAAATATGCTGCGCAAGCTAAAAGATTATTGCAAGTCGGCAAATATTTGTGTACCTCCTGCGAAGAGCCCAACGAAGAAACGAGCCAAAATCATAACTGCAACGAAAGCAACTTCGACAGAAACATTTGTCACAGAAGCCTCAGCGCCCACGAAGCCTAAGATGTGCTCGATTGCCGTACAGAGCGAGAGTTTTGTGACCACCCGAGATCAGGGCATACAGCATAAGAACAACACAACAACGCGCAGTACATCGACAGCCGCGTTCATCAAAATGCACGATGTGGGCACCTGCTTTCCAGAGCCGGAGCCCCCTCTTGACGCTGATCAAATATTGGAGAAGATGCTAGCGTGGGACATTACGCCGGTGAGCCCTCTCCCTGATGAGCCATTCATACCCGTGAATAGCGTGGGCACATGCACTGACATATGCAATGTACATCGGGAGATCGACTACTTGCCCGCGCTGCCAGCTCAATTGAAGCATTCGGATTCCCGACCGCCATCACGAACCATGCACGACAGTGTCAAGCATGAGATGGCGGCGCCCGTCAACGCAGCGACACTAGATGGCTACAGTCACACCATGGCAAAGGAGTTGTTCAGCTTCCTACCGCACAGTCAAAGTGTTCTCGTCAAAATGCCACCCCAGGTCTTCGAGGAGGTCTGGCAAGTCATGGGCCAAATGGTGTTCGTTGCACTACAAGGTCGACCCGCGAACTCCATTAGCCAGTCAGATTTTCACGACTGGTTTGACACGCTGTACGAGAGCCACCAGATTAATAACGATGCATCCAGCACCGATATTATTAATAAGGGTAAGTCAGTAATGCTGTATTAAATTGCATAAAAGACTCAATATTATTCTTGTAGATAAATGTATGGCACCGGCAGATAAAGGATTGCCACCTGATGATCGCAATAGTTCCATAAAAACACCGCCTCCGGCAATGGGTTTGGACCTTACACCGATACGACTGACTCCACTCAGGGATATAGAGAAACTCAATACCAAGCCAAAGATAAAACTGGAAAATAAGAAGAAAAAGAAAAAGAAGAAGAAGAAGGATAAGGAACAATCAATACCCACATCTCCCCCAGAAACTGCGGTTAATTTAATAACCAATTTAAGTGATTTCCACAACTCTAACTGTGATAACTTAGACATTCAGCTGAATGCAGAGGAACGCCAATTGATGCAACTGGCATCTGCAACAGCAAGTAATACGCTGCCGCCAGTCACATCTCATGTTTTTGAGGACTTTATTCCGTCGAGTCCAATAACAGACTTGTCCCATAGCCTGAACACACAATTGGATGAATCATTAAATGTGGATAAACCACAATCAATCAATCCAAAGCAGTTACTCACAAATGCTGCTCCTATCGATTTTATGGAATTGTTTGGCAGTGATTCGGACTCGTCAGATGAACAAACGTGCGCAAACTGGAATGTAGTACTTAATGAAGCAAATGCTGACAATTTCAGTTTAAGCTCAAGGAACTCAAGCGTCACTGAAGAGAATATACCCAATGATTGCGAAGTGCGACATAAAGATACACCGCCGGATCCCAATTTAGTCATCAATACTGCTGATTTTGGTAGCGATTCCGATCACATCAATAAGACAAAACTGTTGCAGCGCCAGCGAAAGTTAAGTTCGCGTAGCTCATCCGATCCTCAGTCAGAAACTAGTGAAGGTGAGAATATAGTCACCAGCGATGGACATCCTCATGTGGACAATACAAACAATATACGCTCAGATTTGTCTTTATCTGATACTAGTGAAGAGGAGAATTTAGTCACCAGCGATGGTCATCTTCTTGCGGACGAGACAAACAATATACGTATACGTAGCTTGCCTAATTCTCAACCGGAGACTAATACAGAGGAGAATTTAGTCACCAGTGATGGTCATCCTCATGTGGACGATAGCAACAATATACGCTCAGATTTGTCTTTATCTGATACTAGTGAAGAGGAGAATTTAGTCACCAACCATGGCCATCCTCATGCGGACGATTACAACAATACACAGAAGTGTAGCTCATCTGGGTCTCAGTCGGACACTAGTGGAGAAAATGCGGTCACCAGTGATGGTCATCCTTACGCGGACGATACAAACAATATACGCTCAGATTTGTCTTTATCTGATACTAGTGAAGAGGAGAATTTAGTCTCCAGCGACGGTCATCTTCTTGCGGACGAGACAAACAATATACGTATACGTAGCTTGCCTAATTCTCAACCGGAAACTAATACAGAGGAGAATTTAGTCACCAGTGATGGTCATCCTCATGTGGACGATAGCAACAATATACGCTCAGATTTGTCTTTATCTGATACTAGTGAAGAGGAGAATTTAGTCACCAACCATGGCCATCCTCATGCGGACGATTACAACAATACACAGAAGTGTAGCTCATCTGGGTCTCAGTCGGACACTAGTGGAGAAAATGCGGTCACCAGTGATGGTCATCCTTACGCGGACGATACAAACAATATACGCTCAGATTTGTCTTTATCTGATACTAGTGAAGAGGAGAATTTAGTCTCCAGCGACGGTCATCTTCTTGCGGACGAGACAAACAATATACGTATACGTAGCTTGCCTAATTCTCAACCGGAGACTAATACAGAGGAGAATTTAGTCATCAGCGATGGTCATCCTCATGCGGACGATTACAACAATACACGGAAGTGTAGCTCATCTGTGTCTCAGTCGGAAACTAGTGGAAAAAATGCCGTCACCAGTGACGATACAAACAATATACGCTCAGATTTGTCTTTATCTGATACTAGTGAAGAGGAGAATTTAGTCACCAACCATGGTCATCCTCATGTGGACGATAGCAACAATACACGGAAGTGTAGCTCATCTGTGTCTCAGTCGGACACTAGTGGAGAAAATGCGGTCACCAGTGATGGTCATCCTCATGCGGACGATACAAGCAATATAGGTAGACGTCGCTCATATCTATCTGAAACTGGAGAAGAGAATTTAGTCCCCAATGAAACAAATCTTTGCATTGCTGGTGCAAGGCAACCAATGGCAGATGCTTCTGTGAAACGCATACGAAGAGTAAGCAAGCGTATTGCACTCAAGAAAAAGTTGACGATAAATAAGGAAGCAATCGATTCCAATAAAAGTGCAGACAAGAATTGTCATGATAAAGATGCAGAGAAATTGGCTGTGATTATTCCTACGGAGATCGAAAAGGAAGACGCGTCCCAGCTCAAGGCAAAAAATGAATCAGACGATTGCGATACGAACAGCGGGGAAAGAAATTTAATTATCGATGATACTATTCAGACAAACAAGGAATTCAATAAGTTACCCACATCACTGATTGATAAGCACAATCGTCCAACATTTGAAGATTCAAGCAAATCCAATGTGGGCTTCGTGGAAAATAACCTAGTCAGCAATGCCAATCTTCACAGCGATACCAAACACGATGAAGACGCATGCCCTCAAAATACTGTAGAAAGTCAGCCTGTGATATTCTTTGGCAATCGCAAGCGAGTGCGAAGCAACTCATCCGAACCGAATCCTTCGAATGCAGTTGTTGCAGATACGCATTTAACCCCGGACCATTCCGATGAGCACAAGCCGCAATATAAAAAGCGGTCTGCAGCCAAACGCAAGCGAAACTGCAGCGTGAATGGCTCATCTGAATCACCGCGCACCGCGAAGCGACTCACGCGCTTGCAGGCCAAGCAGCTTATGCTGGATGCGAACAATCAGGAATCGAGCAATGGAACAGCAGTGCAGGAAAGCTGCGTATATGACAGCTCACCTTTGTCGCCCGCTCAGCCGGATAGCTGTGAAGCGAGTGGCAACGAGCCCATAGAAATTCCACTAGAGCCATTTGTGCGCCCAAATAACCTGGGTGTGCAAAAGCCGCTGATATCCTACATGATCAACGCCTACAAGGTTGAGATGAAGAAGCGGAGCAATCACAAGCCAAATAAGAAGCTGGATGACCTGAACTCTCAGATAATCGAATATTTTAAACTCTCAGAGGAGGTGGAACTGACGTCTACTCAGTTGGAAGGAATAGACGACCAAGATATAATCAATGTCTTAATAGCGGCATATGGTGAAGTAAGCGAAGCAGCAGATGTAAAAGATATCGTTGTCCTGGAACGTGTGCTGATACTGGTTAAGCACTTAGAGTGTGAGAAAAACTCGTTTCTAGAGCATTTCATGAAGATGTTGGAGCAGCGTTTGTTCAACCCGAAGGACCGACTCTCCGACAAAGTGGCACTCATGTTTGTAAAGCTATTTTTACAATTGATTGGACTGCAGGCAAGGCAAGCCAATTCCTTCGAGCTCTATGAGAATCCAGCGCGCCTGTTCCTAGCCAAAATACTCTACCACTACAGTAAGCAGATGCCGGAATTGGTGTTAGAGGTTCTCTGTCATTATCCCACAGTGCTGCCGCATCGCGAGGAGCGAGCTTATGATCATAGTGATCCATTGATCACGGTCATAAAGCATCTGCTGATGTGCCATCCGTACAATGTCACCGATCCTCTTGGAGCCGAGCGTGCGCTGATCTCCAAACTACGGTACGAATATCACTTCCAGCCATTTGAGCCAACGAAGCAGCAGGTGATCGAGAACCTGTTGGAGAAAATTAAAGCGGGCCGCACGGATCAGCTGAGCTATGCCTTTGCCCTCTTCTGCAGACGAAGCATCCAACTGAACGTGATCAACCTACTGGCGCAGCAACTGATCCCGCTGCTCAACACCTATTGTAATTTGTGCGTAAATAGTGAGGAGCACGACGAGTGCATGGAGAGCCTGCTGCAGTGCACATCGATGATTGTTAAACAGCTGCGTCTGGACGGTCAGGTGGATATCGCTGGCTACATAGCGATCTTCAAACGGATCCTCGTGGCGGTGCCGCGGCCTGGCGTGCAGGAGGCTGCCGTCCAGGCCATACTACGCACGCAGCGATTCGGCTACACATACGTTGTGGATGCCCTCCAGTGCTACAAGCCCGACTATCAACTGTCACCGATGACACGCGCAATGCTGCGCAGCTTCGTCGAGCGCCGACAGCAATACCTGCTGGCAACAAAGGCATGATTCAACGTAAATAGTTCCGAATTTCGAGTTGGTAATTTGTATCAATTTTAACTATTTATTTGTATGTATATAGTAAATATATATATATATTATTTTGAATTAAACTAAATGCCAACTGCAATTGATATTTATACAATTTTTCACTTAGAACTAAAATGAATTTGAATTGGAAAGGAATACACATTAAATGTTATAAATGATTGCACGTTAAATCAGAGAAGCGTGGAGTGTGTGTGTGTATGTGTTATGTCAATCGGGCAACTTAGAGATGAGCATAATTTTAAATGTACAATAGAGTGTTTGTTTCGATCAGAGTTTCGTGACTGTACAACAAGCACAGGGGGGGCGATACACACATAGGTAAGTATTATTATTAACTACGCCGCATCCAAGTCGAAAAGCCTTTAAGCAGCATTTAGAGCAACAACTTGTGACTAAGTTGTGGTAAGGTACTTGTGAACTTGGGCTAAACGTTCAGCTTGAGTTTGTAGTCTAAAAGCGTTTCATTGCAAGGCTGCCACCATTCGCTGCTGCCGTAGGTTGCCAACAACTCTTGCTAGATCAGTTTGTTAAGCTGCATCAAATGAATTCATATGATTAATTGATATTTCTCTAAGATCATCAAATTTATCAAACATACTAATGAGCGCCGCTGATGCTCCTTTTCCAGGGCAACCTGTGCCTGCTGTGGCGAAAATTTCAGCACTGCCGATATGACTTTTACCAGAGTCTCGTTATTCGCATTGCCGGTTAAATACTGCAAATATATATAGAGACAGTTATATGAATTTGTTTACATTTATATATTATATCATTCTCACCTGGAACATGATATTGCGCAGATACTCGAATTCCGTGTTAGCTGGCACGCTATCGCTGTGCTGCATGGATACCTGCAAGACAACAAATTTCAGATATCGGCGAAATTTATCCTTAGCTTATTCTATTACCAATGTTTCATCCAATTGACGCGACAATTTTGCGTTTTGCAGCTTCAGGCGCTCATTGGATTGCTCGAGTATGAGAAAGTTTTCGCACTTTTGTTCGAGGAAAAGATTCCGATTGGTCACGTCCTGCACTTCGTTCATGATTTCTTTCAGCTTTGCCTCCAGCTGTGCCTTCTCATCGTTGACAGCGGCCTGCTGCGCACTCTTGGGTGCCAGGCTGGCCAGCAGCTGCTGGGCCTGAATGCCGGCGCGTAGCTTTTCCAGTTCCATGATGCGTTCAGTCATTTCCTCATTGTTGGCTTGTAGCTCATCGATTTCCTGCTGGAGGCTCGTCTGCTCCCCATTGGTTTTGTGCTTCAGATCTTCCAGCTCGCGCTGCAATTGTTCGTTGAGGCTGCGCAGATTCTCAGAATCATTTGGCAGTGCAACTGGTGCCTGCTCCTGTTCACTCTTTAGCTTGCTCAGTTGCTCTTCGAGACCGAGGCAATGTTCCTGCGCTTTGGACAGTTCCGCCTGGCGTTCCTGCAGCTGTAGTTGTACCTGCAACAGTTCCCTTTGCACCGTATCGTTCTGTTCGCTTACGAACTTGGCGTGATCAGTCTGGCGCGTCAGCTCTAGAGTCTGCTCCTCCAGCGAGGACTTCAGTTGTACGGCCTCCGCCTTGGCAGCGGCCACCTCTGCGTCCTTCTCGGCCAGCTGGCTGGCATGCTGTTCAACCTGCTCCTGCAGTACGTACAACTCACACTGCAGTGACTTTAGTTTCTCTCCGCTGTCGCCGTGAGAAGTCAGTGCCAAAGCTAGTTCCTTCTCCAACTGTTTGGTGTGCTTGTTTAGGTATTCGTTCTCAATTTCAAGTTGCTCGAATTCGGATTTCAGAAGCGTCGAGCTCTTTAACGTCTCGATTTCCTTCTGGAGCGTTTCATTCGCTTCGAGCAAACGATGAGCATCTGCATTGGCGGCACTCCAGCGTGCCTCCAACGTTTCCAACTGTGTTGCATGAGCTACGTTAGTGGCTTGAGCTTTTTCTAGCATCGCCTGTTCTCGCTCCTTGGACGACTCCAGTTGCTCGCGTAAATTGTGAATTGTGGTATTCATATTTTGAATAGTTTCCTGCAGTGTCACCAGCTGCTCTTTGCTGCCCTCCAGCTCTGAGCAACGCTCTGTCTGCTCTTCCAGCTGCTGCTTAAGCTCACGTTGCCGTTCGCGCACCTCTGACAGCTGCTGTTGCGCCTGCTCCAAGTCCAGCTGCAAGGTGCTCCGCTGTGATTCCAGAGCGGACTTTGTCTGTTGCAAGCTGTTGAGCTCATCTTTCGCTAGAAGATTTTCCTTTTCGTACGCATCACATTTGTCCTGCAGCGTGCGGTGATCGTGCTCCATAATCTCCTGCGCATTTTGCAGCTTCGAATGCTCGTCGAGCACCTGTTGCAGTTTGGTCTGCAGCCTGGTAAGCTCTTCCTGCTGCTTCTGCAAGTGATTGTTCTGCTCCTGCAGCAGACAGTTGTGCTCAGCCAATTTGCTGTTCTCGCGCTCAATCTCTACGAGTCGCGCCGTCGACTGCTCACCCTTGGCATTGTGCTCCAGTTGCTGCTGCTGCAAGTCCTCAATGTGTGCTTCCAACTGTTGTTTTTCGCTCTGTAGCTGCGTCTGCGCACTTTGCACTTCCTGCAGGTGCGTTTGCATCGTTGTGATCTCCTCGAGTATTACATTGACACGCTCCTGCAGTTCCTGCTTCTCTCTGCGCAGCTCCTCAACGCCGGCCAACTCTGCCTTGAGCTGTTCCAGGCTGGCTGCCTGCTCGCTGTGCTTTGCCTGCAGTTGCTCGTGTTGTTTTTTCACCTTGTTCAGCTTGTTGCCGCTCGCCTTGAGCTCTTTCTCCTTGGCCAGTGTGCTGGATTGAGCCTTGCTCAGCTCTTCATTTAGTGCTTCGATCTGCAGCCTCAACGACGCTATCGCCTCCGATTCGCTGTTGCTGCTGCTGGCATATTGCTCGCTCAGCACTTGCAGTTCACGTTGCAGTTTGCGCGTTTGCTCTTCGGCAGCGGATTTCTCAACACTTAAAGCGGCTACCGTTTCGCGTTCCACTTCGAGACTCTTTTCGGTCTCAAGTGCACGCTGCTCTTGCTCTACCAGCTGCGCTCTGGCATCCTCCAGCTGGCTCTGCACCTCTGTCAACGTCAATTCGTTTTGCTGGTTGCGCTGAACAATTTCGTTAAGCTGCTTGTTATGCAAACACAAATCTTGCAAACTCTGATCACTCTCCAGTTTCAGCCTGCTGAGTTCCTCTTCCAGTGCAGCCACTTTTTGCGCCTTCTCCGCATTCTCGTTTCTCAGTGTGTTTAGTTGTTCCTCCAATGCCAGCGCCTTGGAATCTGCTTCTTGTTTGGCATTCTGCAGTTGTTCTTTCAGGTCTCCCGCTTCGGTCACATGAGACTTGGATAATTCCAGTTCGGTTTCCAGTTTTGCCAGCTTCTCCTGCAATTGTCGTAGTTCATTTTGATTGTGCTCCAGTTGTGACTGCACTTGCTTTTGCTGCTCAGCGCTCTGTTGCTCCTTTTCCGTATGCTCTAATCTCAGTTTGCTCAATTGCTGCTCCGCTATGAGTAGCTGGGCATCCGCTTCCTGTTTGGCATTTTGCAACTGCATTAATTGCTCTTTCACATCGCCGGCTTGAGTGTTCCGGCTGTTGGCGATCTCCAGTTCGATTTCCTGCTGTTTAATTTTTTCATTCAGCTGCTGCACTAGGCCTTCTTTTTGGTCAAGCTCAGATTTGGTTCTTTCCAACTGCGCCGCCACTTGTTGATTCCTTTCTGTTAGTTCCGTTTTCAGTGAATTCAATTGTTGTTCGGTTTCAGCAAGTTTTGCTTCTGCTTCTTGTTTGGCATTTTGTAGCGCCTTCAGTTGCTCCTTTAAGTCATTTGCCTCGAGCTTGCCACTATTCACCTGGTCCAGCTCAGCTTGTTGCTGCTTTACCTTGTCCTGCAGCTGTTGTATCTCCTTCTCCTTGAGTTCCAACTCGGACGCGACTTTCTTTTGCTGAGCAGCGAGCTGTTGCTCCTTTTCCGCGTGCTCGCCTCTTAGTGTGCTCAGTACATGCTCCGCTGCAATTAGTTTAGCCTCTACTTCCTGTTTTGCGCTTTGTAACTTCTTCAGCTGCTCCTTGATTTCACCTGACTGTGTTTCCCTGCCATTGGCAATTTCCAACTCAGTCTCCAGTTGCTTTATCGTGTCCTGCAGCTGGCGCACCTGGGTTTCCTTGTGCTCCAGCTCTGTGTGTATAGCTTGTTTAGTCTGCGCCAGCAGCAGCACATTTTCCTCCTCCTGTTTGCGCAGCGCAGCAATTGTATTGTTGGCCTCCTCATTATTTTTCGTCAGCTGCTTCAACTGTGCTTCATGCTCGGCCAGCAACTTTTGTAGTTTCGCCAGTTCGTCATTTAATTCCTGCGCAGGCTGACTGCCATTAGAGGTAGGCGCCGTCACCGGCTTTATTATTGGCTCCTCCAGATCGATCAGCTTATCAGCGGAGTCCGCCTGACCACGTTCCAGTGCAGCTGTAACATTATCCGGATTCTCTCCTAATAGTTTCAACTTGGTTTGGTAGGCTTGCATCTTGCAGCTCATGTCGTCCATTTCGATGCGCAGCGCCTCCTCCAAATGTGCCTTGGCCTGCTGTTCCAGCGTACATTGCTCACGTAGCTCGCTTATGCGACGCAGCGCCTTGTCCTGCGTCTCAACAAGCACTGCCTGAAAGAGAAATGGGATTAGAATGTTTTGCGTGGGTAGCCTCATAGACATTAGACAAACATTAAAGATTTTACGTTTTTTGTATATACATATAAATTCACTCTATCTTGTGTCTTTTATTCATACCCGCGCCTTGCTGCTGTCCCGCTCCAGTTCCTTGTACTTTTTGGCTAGGTCTGTGTACCGGCAGCGATATTTGTGATAACGATCAAGCGACTTCTTGTATGCATCGTAAAGCTGATCCTTGGTGATAACATCCAGACGTGCTGTCGATGCGGAGTCATCGAACTCGCTGCTGGTCTCATCCAAATCGGACTGCAAGTGGTACGTCTGCTTTTTAAGAGCAACATTAGTTCGAGGTCAAATGAGTCGAGTATGCGATGCCCACGCACTTACCGCTGGCGCATCATATGTGGGCAAACGGAACGACACATCGCTGGCCATGGACGAGTTTGAGAGTTTCCGAGTGCGTGGTATTGCGCCGCTGCCCATGCCATTCAGTGACTGTGTCGATGCACGGCCACCGCGCGGCAACTTCTGTATGCGATAGGGAGAGTTTTGAGGAGTGTCTATACAGTTGGCAAAGAGAAACCAATATCTTTATTGAGGTGATAAGAAAATGATTCGTTCACAACATTACCCTCTTCCGTGATGCTGAAGAAATTCTCATTAGTACCGGTATCGGTGTTCTCCGAGCTTGGTGTTGTTGTGCTGGACGATGAGCTCACGGCGGCCTACAATAAAGCAAACCGATAAAATTCCCTTGCATGTGTGTGTGTGTGTGTGTGTCATGCGATGCGATTATGTTGTGTATGGGTGTGTGCTGGGGGGTTGGGTGTGCACCCAGCTGCCAGTTTCATTCAAATGGGTCAAATTAAGTAGAATTAGCCCATTGCATTGACTGTTTTAGATGCATCACCTCCCCATTAGGACAAACACACACACTAGCAAACTTACACACAAATAAGCAGCTTGCTTGTGTGCGTATGTTTTCATTAATTTGCATTTTTTTTTTTTTTTTTTTGTATCTTGCCTGGGCTGCATTTGCAAATTGTTGGAATTTGGACGGCGACGCTTTCACCTCCTCGATGAGTTTATTTTTCAGATTAGCAAACATTGTGGGGCACCTGCTGCACTTGTTCTTTACTGCGTTGACTACTTAATTTAGGCACAATTGAATTTATATAAAAAAACATCTAATATAAATAAATACGTGTCTGCAGTTCTCGCTCCAATTGCCACTCTGTTACAGCTAGCGCGATGTGGCAACACTCGTTCTAGTGTGACCATATATAAGATACTGATACATTTGGTATTTTTTGATACATTTTGGTATGCTTTGAAAATAACGGCTGTAATCAGCGCAAAAAACCAAAATAAACTTCGAATTTTCCGTTTTAGTTAAGACTTCAATTGTCCATTCAAGCAGTAAATAAAACAGCTCATCTTTTCATTTAAGCCATGCAGGTGATAAATTAAGCTGTATTTACCATTTATTAAGGTGCATATCGAATATTCCATCATCTTCTAAGACAGGAGTGAGAAAACTTGAATTGTGTATATTCTGTAAAACACAAAACGTTCAGAAATCTGTCAGATGATCAACATAGTCTAAAACATAACTTCATACATCATACATAACAAGCATACGCTTAGACATCATACAGCATACACAATAATTGTTTTGAAAGGAAACATATTTCGACTTAAGCAGTACACATATACATATATATATATATATATATATATATATATATTTCTATAAAACTTTATTTCCTGCCGGTCTAAATTGTATGTTGCATAGGTCGAAAATGTTAGTCAATAGTTTTGTGTTTACGCGCGCACTCAGCGAGTTCAGCGCAACAGCTTTGTTTATGATTATTAGCTGTATGGGCGATGCTATGAACGACCAGGATGGCTCCGGATCTTTAATCTCAAGCATCATCTGTGGATTGGCCACCGTCATGGTAATGCATATCTTTGGATTTATATCGGGCGCACATGCCAATCCGTGCGTGACCATCGCATGCTGTCTACTCGGGCATATCGAGTGCACCATGATGTTCACCTACGTTATCTGCCAATTGGCCGGAGGAGCTTGTGGATACTTTCTGCTGTTGCAAATGCTACCGCAAGGTTTGGCACTTGGCATTTTTATTGTGGAACCATTGAATAGCCTGTCCAATGTGCAAATCGTGGCCATTGAGAGCTTCCTCACGTCGGTGCTTATACTCGCCTGGAGCGCACTGTGGGATGTACGTAGTGGACGCTTCCTCGACTCCGTCACCCTACGTATGGGCTGCCTGGTTACCCTATGCAATTTGGCAGGCGTAAGTCTCGACTTTTCCCTCTCCCCTGTGTTTTCAGAGTATCTACTGTGTATTCTTTTGTAGGGCAAGCTCACTGGTGCCTCCATGAATCCAACCAAACTGCTCATTCCACCACTTTTCAACGGAAATCCGGAAGCTATATTACTCCAGCTGGGCGGACAAATGTTAGCTGCCTTCGCTGTACCTCAAATATGGCTTTATGCCTACACACCATGCTATCGACCCCTACTGATTGAAAACGCCGAGATAAGGAATAGGTATCTCCAACCGTGAGCTTTATTTTTGATACTTGACCAAATAAATATATGTATGCATGTATATTTAATATGTACGTGCACCTCTCTGAATTATTATACTCAATGTACTCCAGCCGCTGCCATTGAAGCAATAAGTTGTTGCCCCGCCAGGCTATGTCATGTGGCATGCGAGTGCAGCTTTAATGCCTGCGAATGTCTAAGATAAATTTAAAATGTAAGATATTTTTAAATTTCTTTAATTGCGCTTATCTACATAGCTATCACATTTGCTAATACAACTAATTTAAAATAATTTATTGCCTAACGGCACAGAAGCGATTGTAACATGCTGCCAACAAGATAAGAATCTATATAAAAATTATATGGGGTTCCATCTAAAATAGCAGCATAGCTTCTACTTACTTCGCTATATACCCGGGTATTTCTTAGTCAAGCACTGTTCCTTCTCTTCATATAATCTACAAAAATTGAATATGCTTACACTTACCAAATTTAACTCTATGCCTTCAAAAAGAAAACTAATCATTTATGAATTTGAACTCTCTCCGGCTTTACTAATTATATTTGTATATATTACATATTGTATAGAATATATAAAATTACTTTATGTCCCTTACTTACTAGATTTACGCTAAGCTATGTAGTACGTGTTTATAATTGTTATTTTGATTTCGAATTATAGCTAGACGTCGGTCGAATACATATACAAATTCTTATATATCTATATACACCCAGCGTATTATTGGGATATAATATACACAGCCCCATGCCAACTACGGCTGGGACATGTTCACTTTGCTTGGTCTTTCTGGCGTACTTCTAAAGCCGTATTTGTAAGCTACTGAAACGATTAGCGACGATAGCAAGGGAGCGACCCAGTATATCCAATGGCCTTCCCAGTAGTTATTCCACACAGCTGGAGCAAGCGAGCGAGCCGGATTCATGCTGGCGCCAGTATACTGTCCCTGCAGACCGAATTAGACAATTATAATGTGGAGGAGTGGCATTATGTTCAGGTACGTACCGCAACTATGCCTATACAGGAAACTGTGAGGCCAAAGCGAATTGGTATAGAATCCTGCTGCGCTGCATTGCGCTGATCCCAAACACCGCAGCACACACAGATCAGAACAGCCGTGATAAGGAACTCAATGATGAAGGCCTGCCAAAGGGTTAAGTTGCTGGCCACGTATGTCACGCAGGCACCCCTAGAGGTCAGCTCGTTGCTCAGCATATTTTGGGGCAGCGATGCAACCAGCAGGCCGTAGCCAATGAGGGCTCCAGCTATCTGGGCCACAAAATAGAAGATGGCCATCAGCCACGATATCTGATCGTACACCAAGCAGGCCAACGTCACGGCGGGATTCATATGGGCGCCCGACACACAGCCAAAGCATTGGATGGCGATGAGCACAGCGAAGCCGAACGTAAGTGAGCCCTGGAACGGAGAGTTTATAATCGACAATGATTGCGTGCAGCCCATGCAGCCGATGTACACCAGGACGGCTGTGGCAATCAGCTCCCCAAAGAATTTGGCAACATTTTGGAGCACTTCCCTCCTGCAAGAGATAGATAGAACATAGATATGAATTAGCAGTTGGACTTTATCAACCACCAAATTGCAGCAGACACCCGCGCTTGAGTGCACTTGCCTCGTCTTTACACTTTGCTCGACCATTCTGGCCGCTACGTTGGTTAGCAAATATGGCAACGTTCTAACCCCACGCGGTTCAACACGCAACTGATACCAGCGAATCTGACTCGGAGACTGCACCTTCTGTGGTCGATTGTCGGTGGTTGTCGATGGCTGTCGGTGGTTGTCGTTGCCCGATTAGCGCTGCTACTCGACCCATTGACAGGTACTTGCAATGCTCCAAGCCACACCCGCTCCTCCCCCAGCAAGATTGCAGCAATAGGCATTAATCTTCAACAAGGGCCATTATCAATTGTCGAATTATCAAATGCTAAAACCAATTATTAGCTAACTCTGCTACATGTATACATACATATACAGATATGTATGTGCGTATCAAGCTTAATTCTTAATATTACTATATATATATATATATATATATATATATATATATATATATATATATATATATATATATGTATATATAGACCCACATTTTCAGGCCCTATCTGCTAGTACTAGTAAAAATTTTGATAACCATCTTTAAAGCTGTTGGAAAGCACTTCAGAAATAAATTGGTTTTATTTTCTATTCCGTTCAGTGATATGCATTTATGCCCAATAACATTCCTGATTAGCAAATCCCATTGGAATATGTGATTAAGCACAGCTGAACAGTTGCTACAACTCTCATATACCCTAACCAGGGAATAGTTAGTTACCATGACTGAACATATACCCTAACCATTCTTTTCTTCATAGTTAAACATATATCCCAAACATTTGTATAATCATATATGTATCAATATTTGCATATTTTTTCTTTGTCGAATTTAATTTCAAGGATAAGCATAATTCTAATGGCAAACACCATTATTATATACCTTAACCAATTATCAGAGAATTTCAATGATCGTCTGTTCTTTTTCATTATATTGAACATAATTTCATGGTTAGGCTTAGTTTCAATAGAGCCCAGCCAAATCTGTCCATTTCATTATTAAACCCAGCTCGATTGAAGAGTTGGCACGACTAACATATACCCTAACCAGTGGTAAGCATATCACTCTGCTTCAAGCTGTTCCTCTTTATGTGGAACAAAATTTCAGGTTTTATTGTTGTCGGTTTTTCTTAGAGATCGCACAAAGAATTTTATATAGGCTTATATTTTAGATTATTGCTATTTTGTTTACCAAATTTATAGGTGCTCAGCGTGCACAGTTCAATCATATTTCAATTAAATGGTTCATGCCTTCCTTATAAATAGTTTTATGCCATTTTTAGGAACGGAAAAGCGATATCAATCAAAAATTATATTGACACAATCTATCTCTCAACATGACGTACAACAGAGCGCAGAAGAAGCAGAACAAAAAACGCTCTATACTTGGCAGTTGAGAAAATACGAACCTGAATCATTCTCACCTCGTCGTCAACATCGAACAGGTGTTGCTCGCTCTAAAAAAATGCAAATTACTCGTATACCCTGATTTTTAACTTTGTAAAAATTAAATATATATAGGGTATATTAAGTGTGTAAAACAGACTATTTATTATCTGGATGATTGACAGCTCGTTCTACAGTTGAAATCACTTTTCTGATGTCCAGTCATGTGGCAATTGTTGGTAACAAGTTGGCTGGTATTTTCCGAGCGTTATCAAATAAATCAAAAAATGACAATAATAATACTAATAATATTGATCTATCTTCAAGCACGTTGAACGTTTAAAGTAGTAGATTAACTACTTTGCCACTCTGTACCTGATAGACCTTGGCGCCTAAGCAAGCCAGACAACTCTAATTTGCTAATCTCAATAACCCAAATGAATATGTCTATATGTACATATATCTGATTGCTTTCCTGACGTAGAGCTATCTTATCGATTGGCGGTCTATTGAGAAACCTTCTTTAGTACAAGACTTTAATTATTGTCAGATTTTTAACAATATTTTTTTATAGCACTCTTTTTATTGTCGCTGCAATAGTTAGCTTCTCAGGCTGATAAACACTTCGCACACCTTTTATCTGTTATATAGAATCAAAAGAGAAATTAAAGGCGCAGACTTCTCAAATTTGAGTTAATTATTTTGATTATATTAAACTTAAACTTCACTTAAAGCTAAGACAGCATCATTGTAGTATAAAGACGCCCGCTAGACCTTGTCAAGGAAATTGATTTGAGCACTTGAGGTGGGCAGCTCAAGAACTTTTTCAGTGCGGCCTTTGAATGCCAATCGATAGATGATCGAGGTGATTGCGGCGCCAACCAACGGCCCCACCCAGTAGATCCAGTGGTTCTGCCAGGAATTGTTCCACACCGCCGGCCCCAGCGAGCGGGTCGGATTCATGCTGGAGCCAGTGAACAGGCCCTGTGGGAATCGAAATTGAAGTTGGACGAATTACGAATGCGCTCTCAGTATACTCATACCGCAGCCAAGTTCAGGCACGAAACTGTCAGGCCGAAACGAATTGGCACCGAATCCTTCAGCTTGGCATTGCGCGGATCCCACACCGAGCAGGCGACCATGGTCAGGAAGCAGGTGATCAGCAGCTCAATGAAGACGCCCTGCAGCACCGAAATGTCCTTGCTCAGAACTGTGACACAGACGCCAGCGGGCTCGTCCACACCGACGATGGCGTTCAGGGGCAGCACGGCCTTCAGCAAGCCGTAGCCAATCAAACCACCGGCCACCTGGGCCACCAGATACGCTATGGCCATGTACCAGTTGAGGGCGCCGTAGATCAGGGCCGCCAGCGTGATGGCCGGATTGAGATGGGCGCCCGAAATGGAGCCGAAGCTCTGTATGGCAATCAGAATGGCCAGGCCGAAGTTCAGGCTCAGCTCGAAGTGCGAGTTGAGAAACAGGGGCGTGGTCACACAGCCCATGCAGGCAATGAATATGAACGTGGCCGTGCCCACCAGCTCGCCAAAGAAGGCGGCCACTCGCGCTCGATTCTCAGCGCGCAGCTTGAGGTATCGCCAACGCGCCCTGGAGCTGGTGGTGGAGACGTTTATGGTTAACCTCTGCTGCGACATGCTAGCCAAATACAACTGAGCTACCAGTCTGGGCCCGTGGGCCTAGTTGGCCTAGTGTCGGCTTCGAGCAGCGGAAGGTTTCGACTTTAAATTGGCCCCTAATCAATCAATATGAATTATAAAACCTTAATGCTAATTATTATGAGAATTTTTCGATTTTTTTTGTTTTACTTTTTCGTTTAGATATGGGGCTTTTCACTATTTGCTATTGTCATCGTCTAGTCAACCCCATTCGCAAATTAATAGATAATTTATCATGCTTCGGGCTCTGAGAATTCCTTGCCCACATTGCCACCCGGCGTGCTACTTAATGCGCAATCTTATCACCCCGCGATCTATGAATGTGGCGCCTCAACTTGGCCAATACGCGCAGTTATCGCAATGGCCCTAAGAACTCTAGAGTCAAGGCATTAAAGCACCCAATGCTGGCCTACTTTTAGGCTTCCACAGTTCAGGTGGATAGTAACTAAGGACCGTCGGAGTATCAAAGAAAACGGTATTACTACCGAGTGATAGAATCAGCAATATATAAGTCTATATAAATATGGTGTATAAAGCGACATATTAGTCTAGATAAGTGATCTATAATCCTAGATAGATGTATATAACTTGAAGCGATAAGCTGCAACAATTGAACTGAGTAAACAATTTTAAAATAATTAAATGAATAAATAATCAAATTTATGATGTACAATTTTTATACTACATTAGAAATTTGTATAAATAAATCCATTTAATTTTCTTTAAATAAGTGAAATAAAATTGTTGACTGGAATCGCACTTTGTGTGAAGAATTTGAATAGGAATATAATTCATTTATTAATGTGTATATAATATATATATATACAATTTCACTCCCATCCTAGGAATATAATGCAATTATTAATGTGTATATAATATATATTATATTACGATTTCATTCCCATCTTATCTAAAACAAAAATCCAATTTGCTCGATATAGAAAAAATTTCTATATGCTTTATTAATCGATGATTTCTATTAGAGTACAACAATTGCTTTAATATAGAAGTCGTCGATAACGATCTTAGCTTAAAACTAATTAGATTTTCTTTAAGTGTGTGTGTGTGTATGCCCTGTACAGTGGGGCAGTTTTGGCACATTATTATTCAATTGTCTATGAGAGCTGGACATCCTCCAGTTGGCGCAGTTTCTCGTCGGAGACGACCTGGGCCTCCACAACCTCTCGCCGGAAGACGGTCTTGTAGGCGATGGCAGTGATGCCAGCACCGCTCAGCGGTGCCAGCCAATAGATCCAGTGCTTGAGGAAGTTGCCGTTCCAGAGCGCCGGCGCGAAAGATCTGGCTGGGTTCATGCTGGCGCCAGTGAAGGGTCCCTGCAAGCAAAATTCAGGCATGTTAATTACAGATTTCCTCTTTCAGATCTGGGCGGCTTCAACTTACCGCAGCACAGGCCAAACAGGCAATGGCCAGGCCAAAGCGTATGGCCACCGAATCGTGGTGCTTGGCATTGCGAGGATCCCAGACGCCACAGCAGACAATAGTTAGAATGCCGGTGGCAACGAACTCAATGCCGAAGGCCTGCAGATTGTTGACCTCCGAGTGGGGCAGTGTCACGCACAGGCCGTTGGGCACATTCAGCGTGGATGGGGGCAGCAGGGCCATCAGCAGACCGTAGCCAATGAAGCCGCCCAACATCTGGCCGACAAAGTAAACGAACGCCATGGGCAACGAGACGAGGTCATAGATGTAGGCCGCCACCGTGACAGAGGGATTCAGATGGGCGCCAGACACACAGCCAAAGCATTGGATGGCAATGAGCACAGCGAAGCCGAAGTTCAGAATGATCTGCAAATGATTGTTGGGAAAGAGATCTGTTTTCACGCAGCCCATGCAGCCGAGGAACACCAGAATGGCTGTGCCCATCAGCTCGGCCAGGAAGCAGCTGATTTTATCCAAAGTCGATGCCTTCATTTTGAATACCTTCAAACAACTGAAATGCGAAACGTTTACCATTTAATTAGCCAACTCGACGGATTTGTTTTTATGTTCGTTCTTTCTCTCTCTCTCTCTCTCTCTCTCTCTCTCTCTCTTTTGTCGATTTGTAATCGAACTGCCATTGGCAGGCGTTGGCCTGTTGAGTCGATAGGACGTTGGGCGCCTACACAAAATCAAATCAACTTCATCAATCATGCTCGAGCATTAGCCGCTGGCCATCCATGCCTAAGCCTTTCAATTAAATTTGATCTTACGCACACACACACAAACACACACACACATATATACACATATATTTTTCCGTCTCTATTATATTGCTGTCTTCCACTTTTAGCTACTGCAATTGATTATGCTGTTTATTTGCTTGATTTTTCCAACAATTTCCTAGAGACAAGCTGGCTTAAACATATGTCTGTTAGTCAAAATACTCAACTGACATAGGGCCAAATATGTTCATAAATATCCTAGAAGAGAGACTGGGAAATGAGCAGAGCTGCTAGAAAATACAGAAAACTGATAAAGAGAAATAAGCCTTAATCTAGGCTGTAATATTATCTTGGCTTTGACTAGAGATATTGTTAGAGCAATTAAAAAAATTATTTGAAAAAATTAACTGTTCAAATCAGATATTTTTCAGTTATCTAATATATATAATTTTTATTATTATTTTTCTTTTTTAATTTGAAACTTGAAATTCCAGGCTTAAAAGATGTTCACTTGAAGAATATCTTTGTTAGTGTTCTATAAGAAAAACTTTGCTCGCACATCTTTTTTTTTTTTTTTTGGGTCAGACATAATTTGTCGAATATTCGTTTTTTCTTTTTCATAAAGTCTATATTTAAATATTTGTATTGACAAATTTTTGTATGCTGTGCTAAAGTAAATACTTCATATAGACTAATGGAAATAGAAAACAAAATAATAATAAGAACAGCTGCTTAAAAGCCTTCAGCTAAATTTATGGAAATTTAAAAAATTGTTTACAACCAAGCGAATTCTAGAATTCTAGAAATTTAAAACTTTCTTTAAGATATTTACAAAAAAATATATATGTAAATTATTTACATAAATACGACTGCGACTTTTCCAGGAAAATTCTCAACACTCTTCACATTTTGCAGCCATCAAGCTGGCAAAATATAATAATTTAATGGCATATTTAAATTATAAATAATTTTTTATAGAGCCGTATTTTTATTGAATCTAATGGTTTTTTCAACAAATTCCGTTTTCTATTTATTTTGTGCACAATATTTTTCTCATTTTGTTCATTTGAAGGTCAAATAAGGTGCCGAAGTTTGCGTAATTTGTTTAAAAAAAAATGAGAAAAAAGCACAATCTATATCATTTTTTTTATAACCAAAAAGTTTTTTATGGAAGTTTATTTTTGATATTTACCGATTCAAGCACTCGCGACTCATGCTAACGGTATTTGTGTATTCTATAAATATGTGTATATAGAATATATCTGCTTGCGAATGTCTTTTCTGAGTTACAAACTCGATCGAGCAGCTCCACTGTCAATGTCAGTCTGAGCGTTGGAGTGTCACTGGCAAATATTTATATATGTATATCCATATATATATCTTGTGCGTAAATCAAACGCCACCCATTTTTAGCTGCGAGAGACCCTAGAGAGGCAAATTAGCAAATTGCAAATCCTCCACGAACTGCGAACGATGCTCGCGGCTCGCTGCTCGATGCTAGATGCTGAGCAGCAAGACACTAGCCGAGTCGCGTCTCCAGATATCGTCAGACAGAGATATCACACTCTCTGCACGTTTTACAAGCGCACATGCTCGGCGCTCTTCACTTATTATGAAAGCAATATTTAAAAATAAAAGCAATATAAGTAAATAGTGTCTGCTCTTATCAGGCAGCGTTCATATACACTTATTTGCTCTACCAACTCGTCCGACTATATGAATGGGCTTGAATTATCAGCAATAGGTTAACAGCAATATATTTACAGTATTTACTTGTATGACGTTTACTGCAATTCGCACTTCAAAAGGCTTATTTATCAGCAAAAATAAGGAGCAAGGCTTTAGTGGGGAATGTCCGATTGGGAGATACCTCAAGTGAGTTAGTACTATATAAAGCGTAATATGTACTATAATGTAATAATATGAATAGTACTGCTATATATGTGTGCACTCTATACTATGTTATAAACGCATACACACACATATATAAGAAGATATGTAATTTAAATTGAACAATTCTAATATAATTGAATATTATTTTGATTACGTTTACATTGCGAGCATTACTCAATTACCACAAGCTGAATAACTCGAATAGAAGTAGTAGAAAAGGCAAAAACAAATATTGAAGGTGGGGTATAAAGTGGCAAGAACTTGAAAGGAAAACTTCAGTGCTCTAGTTCTTAAAGGTTTCAAGATTAAGCTGACTGAAGAAGAGATTGACTTGCAGACAAATAGAAAGATCGAGAATTCGATAACGAATCGTTTGTTACCCCTAGTCAAGAATGTTTATATATACATATATAATAAATATATTTACACTTTAAAACACGTTTACTCTCGTTATCAATAATCAATGGGCGACATCAATCAGTGCAGCGCCTATCAGCGTATCGGGCGCTGTCAGTCAACAACACTGACGCAATTGCAGCACCAGCAGGAGCAGCAGCAGTAGCAATATCATGTGGCAAATTGCGTGCCACGCAATGTGTGCAAATAAATCAGTGCAACAATTCGCAGCTGATTCTGTGGCACTCGTCTATCAATGCCCCGTGCACGCAATGTCCCATTAAATGTCTCAATCGTCATTGCACTTCAATTGAGCAAATGAAAAAGCAACCCAAGCCACATGCTCTGAATGAACACTGAGCTGATATGCAATCTGAAATATATATACGCATATATCTACTATATATATATAATATATAATGGTATTTGCTCGGCGAGTGGCTAAATATAAAGTGTTTTTTATTGTTTATTTAATTTTTTTTTTTTGCAATTTTTTATTTTATTTTTATATTTTTTTATTGCACAATCTGAACACGATAACCTTTCTGATCTTAATCCCGTTCCCATAACAAATGTATTAAGTGCTTGCGTTCGTCCACCTATTCGTAATCGCCGAGGTATGATGCCAATGGGAAATGTTTGTGCCAGATTTGTCTGTCGAGGGTATTTTGAGTTGATTGTCAAACATATACTGCAAACGGGGAAATGTGTTTAATCCTATATTAAATATGTATAGGAATATATGCCTATATTAAATATTATATTTACATCTATATTTTCTGGCACAAATACAGAGTAACTGGCAAAGAATGCTATCATCTATTTACTTATTGCAGGGCATCTCAGATCCAGTTGAATGTGTTTACTATATATATATAATATTTATAATGAGTTGTAATCTTAAAGTGTTTACCTACAAATCTGCTAAATCATTATTCATTGCTTTACGAATCAGCTTTTACTAAGGAAATGCCAAGTCTTAGGCCTATACAAAAGAATCCTGATTCGCCACCTTCCTGATTGCTTCCTATACCCTATACCATATCTGCAAATTCATAAATAATCGGGTTGCTTTATATGCATAAGCATTTAGCTGCGAGATCAATAATTGATTTAATGCAATGTTTAAAGTATAAAATCCTCATCAATTCGCCATTATATGTCATACTATATCACATATCTTGGACAAATAACACCTTTATATGGTAAATATGCAAGTAAACGAACTTTAGTTTTATAGTCGCTGTTGCAGTTGTGAATGCGCTTGGGAGTTGCTCAACTGCTTAGCGCTTTTCACAAATGCCCAATGATAATATTTGTAATTGTCTTTTGCTGGGGTTACGAGAAACGTTTGGCAAATAGCCAACGTAAATATTATGTTAACTGATTGACAGAGACATAAACGTGTGTGGGAGCAGCCGAGAGAGAAAGAGAAAGAGTAAGAGCACGAGAAAGAGCTCACGCGTTTTGGCAAGGGGAATGTATCTAAATGGTTCATCTACGAAATATATAAAAATAAGTATGCCAAAATAACAATTGGAAAACAATTTCTATTATATCATTAAACAAACCAAGCACGTTTTTGGTTAAGGCACAAGGTAAAAATCAAATCAAGTGAGAGCTGTGCTACCTAAACGGAACTTGTCCGAAGTTGTTAGAATTTATGTCCAAAGTGTGCGCTATGCAAATAAATCAATTATCCATAGTGGGAATCGTGAGCTTTTTATTATTTATAAGTTTTTTATAATTTTTTCTTCAAACAATTTGCTAATTGATTTGCCCGGAAGGATCACGCAGTCGGTGCGCAGCATATCATGAATTAGCTGCATGTAAAGCGATTCGATTCGTTGAATAATTCTATTTTTAAATAAGAAATCACAACTTTTCCAATAAGAATAAATGTGTTAATTAACATTTAATTGGCGGTTTAACATAAGGAATGGGGCCGCGAGCAGTAGCCATTGATAAGCCTCAGCGCAATGTTGTTGTGCAGCAAGAGAACATGCAAAGAGAATCGAGCGCAAGCTTTTTTACAGCTTTTATGTAGACTTTTGTTTGAAACTTGTTAAGAGGATTTCGTTAGAAGCTTTTGCGAAGCTTTCATGCAGACGCTTTTTGTGCAAATGGAAAAAGCTTTTGACGATCTTTATCGATTGAAGCATACATTTTTAACGGCTCGCAGAGAAAAAAGAAATGTTTAGCTGTTCGGGCCGCTGATAATGGAAAATTTTAGGTAATTCAATTTTTATTTTTATTCTTTATATGAATATGTTAATTATTATTATTGCTTTTTCTAATATGAATATGTACATATTAGCATATACTTATATTTATATATATATAAATATTTTTTTTTATTTTTAGTTATAGTAAGATATTTTTACACACTTTGTTATATTTAGGTATAGTATATATTATATAAACAGAATTTATTTTTGTGCGTTTGAACTTCTGAAAGCCGTTGAGGTTTATGGACTTAGTGTGAAGATTTATAAAGATCTGTCTAGGTATAATATATAAAAATTAATCAGGTTTGCAAAAGAGATGAATATTTTGATATCAACTTATAGAGCAATAATCTTGTTCACTATATAGATTGGACTTCTTCATTTTTATTACAGAATTCTGTATTTTTAATACAATTTTTAAAGCTGAGATGTAATGTAGAAAGAAACAGCTATAAATGCTTAATTCTAGAATATATATTAATATATATTCAAGCTTACAACTGTTTCAAATTCAACATTGCATAAGTCTAAAGACAATCATAATGGTCTCAAGTAGCGCATACTAATCTCATATTCTCTACTCAGAGGCGTCCCACCTCTAAAACTAAGTCAACTAGTGTAGTGGGTCAAGTTTTTTAATTGAGAGGTGCTTAAGAAGATTGATACGTGATATCTGTCGATAATATCACTTCGAAAATGAAAACAAACAATTAAATCCCGAAATGAGATTCACCTGCAATCACAACGACAGACATACATATATACATACATACATATGTACATACATAATTGCTTGATAATTGAGTAGTTCAATTTGGAAGTACCTAATTGGATTTTGGCGTTAAGTGATCAGACAGCTATGCCAGCACACATACACACCTTATCGCTTAGATATCGCTTTTTGGACTGACAATATGTTTTTCATTGCGAGCTGAGACGAATAACGCTTGGTATGACATGGCACTGCGATGGGGCAATGACGTGTTTCCACTTCCCGATTGGCGTGTGCGATGTATCTACTATTTATTGGAGCGCATCTGTTTTGATACGCTTGTCGCGTTCAGAGCGCGCTGCATCTTGTTTCCATGTCACATTGATAACTAATTCAGCTCATTAGACATATTTGCCACGGAATGGGCTGCGGCCAGTACTTAATATGCTGATAAGCTCTATTGATCAGCGCTGGGCATGACATTGAACAGCCAAGCAGCGAAGCAGCGAAGCAGCCAGGCAGCGTCCTTCCCGACCGTAGACAAACTTATAGTACACAGTGTATTATATGTCACTGCTGCTTCTGCTGCTGACTTATAGCTGTTTATACTGTAAGGCGCTTATCAATGGCATTATTATCAGCGGGAAGCGTTGACGTTTTATTGCGCAACACGTTTAAAGCCAACAAAACGCCAGCGCATGCTACTTCAGTGGGGCTATAGATTCTTTTTATGGGCCCCGCTGGGCGAAATTCGCCGCTTGAAATTTGAAGAGGCCCGAAATATCTTATGCAAGTGTCGCAGCAAGTGTTCGTATTATCGCCTAGATGGGCATTGCCAAAACACACAGGCGGAGGCTTCTGGCCAAGACAGCCGACAAAGTTAGTGAAGGTGTGTGTGGGCGTGGTAGCGCCTTATGGCACTCACATGATAGAAGACGGATGCCTGTTAACCTCGAAATAGCGCTGAACTTCACATAAATAAGAATTTATCAAGAGATCTGCACTGCATAGAAAGAGACCCCCAACAGCTTATCTTTTTTTTATTATCTGTTCCAATAAGCGAGTCTATATAACTGAGCTCAGTTACTATAGCAGATAGTGTTTCTGTACTATTATTGTTGTAATAACTATTTTAAGAATTGCTGGTACTACTACCATTTCTATGAGAGAGAGATGTCAATAAAAATCGATTTGTGTTCTAATCAGAACCTCTGCAATGGGCCATAAAGTAATATTATTCAGCGCAAATATCTATAAGTGGTTCTCGATAATACGGCCATAAATCAGAAATCAGAAGTCAACTCTGGAAGTGTAGGCAGTAAAACAAAATCCAAATCCGAATCGGGGAGCAGCTCCCCTACGCACCGCTGTCATGTTTTTGAGCTTCTTAACTAGAATGCGGACAGAGCATTAAAATGGCCTTCTATGCTGTCACTCTGGTTACTTAATGGATCGGCGTTTGCTACTACAAAACAATGCTGATCTCATCGGAGTAGGGCCCAGAAATAACAACAATTATAATTAAGTTTCTATCACGTGCGTATACTTAATGTCACATTGTCTCCGAATGCCGAGAGGGAAAAAGGTGTGTAGCAAACATATCATATGTAAACTGATGAATGTGACACCTGACCACACGAAATAGCTTAATTGTCATGCGAAATCTTCCATTTTAGCAGGCATACGATAATCAGATTTATTGAGTTATCAAAAACTCATATAGGACAATATTAGGCCTGCGTGTGGCTCGATTCGATGAGCTCCATTACATTCTGATGGATTTATCAAAATGTTTAGTGCAAATTAACAAGTTGCGAATGTCTTTCAATTAGCTCGTCCATTAAAAACCTCAAAACTCGACGTCAGGTGTCACACGGCTTACATAATCAAAGTATGGGCAAAACACGCCCACCAACGAATGTTCCAAATAATTATTGATATATATATAGCAGTGGAAAATATCGCAGAGCTTAGCTGCTGCTAATATGTAAGGTATATAGATAATTTAGAAAATAAATAAGAAATTGCTGAATTGGGTTAGCACGTGCTAACCCGAGCTAAGTCAACGTCAGAGATCTATATACCCTGTGAGTGAGGGCAGTAAAAGGGAGATATCGCAGTCTGGTTAATACTAAAAGGTATAATAAAAATTCACAGATGTCTAGGGGTTTAAGTACCTTGAGTATGGGTACTACTGAAAGGTATATTAAAACCCCATATACCCTGTAAATGTAAATAGAAAAAGGTATACTAAATTACCGCTAGTCTTCTAATCATATCTATATTCTCATTTTGCTAGTGAGGAAGGCCCGGCAGAGGCCAAAGCTAAAAACAAATTAAGGAATTTTTAGCTGCTGATAAGTTTGCCTAAGAGTCTAGTCCACATAATATCTATAGACTAGACACTTAGGCAAAATTATAGAGATAATTTGATTTATAATAATAAAAGATAATAATAAGTGCTGAGAAAAATATTTATGACATTTTAGCTGCTGATAAAGAAAGCAATTGAAAAGACCGTTGATAGATAATACTAAAAAAAAATTGTTCAAATAATCTAATAAATATTAATTTATAATTTTCCTGCTAGTTTGCTGATAATCGTGATCTATGAGGGTTATTTAATAACTACGTCTAGCCCACTTTTTGTAGTTGAGTTAACTAACTACAATAATAGTTTATAGAGTTGTTTGGTTTGGCTGGCTCCATTCTTGCCTTTGGTTTGGTTCATGCAAAAAAAAAAAAAAAAAAAAAAAAAAAAAAAATTAGCTGCTGCAGCTCAAACCGGCTCGATTCAAACCAGTTGGCAGCCTAGATATTGCAATATTTCATATGCATGGCTTTCACCTAAATGAAAATCAATGCTAAATTAATATATTCTTCGCTTTGGCTCCTACACAGGCTAACATGAGTTGGTTAATATACTATTTAGTTAATATAAATTTATTATATTAAAAATTAAGTTGTGCTCTGGACTAATCAAATATAAACGACAGCTCAATATTTGATTACAATTAAGTTTAGAAGAGATAGAATTTTGTATATACTTATTTAAGCACATATATGAAAATCCTTGAAGCCTCTATCCAAATTTATTCAAATCAATTACAGAGTAGCTGCAAGTCAATAAATCTAATTTCCATTGCTTGCATATTTGTTTAGCTCTTTTTATAAGACGCACATAAACATTTTATCTGGATTGAGCGGCAAGGCGAATGAAATAATTTCGTATTATCATTTTCTTTTTTGGGTGTTTGTTCTTATTTGGCATTCAGATAAAATTCATGGTTGTATTATTATAAACATGCTAAATGTGTGAATTATGAGCGACTATTATGAAGCGACGCTGCGATTATGAAGTAAATATGAATAAAATCAAATGAATTCAAATTGAGCTAGTGAAGTTTAGCCTCTTGTGGATCGTACGATTCTAGTCTAGTCTAGTGGCATATGCACTATTTGGTTATCAAGTGTGGCATTTAATGGAATTGCTGACCCTGCGCCAAATCAAATTGCAATCTTTTTTTAGTTTAATGATAATTCTGATAAGAGGCAAATGGAACGCGCGCAGCGCGCCCAAATGCCAAGAACACATGTATGACACTTATAGAACAAAAACAAAAAAACAAAAAAAGAAGGAGAAGAAGAAGAAACAGAAAAAACTGGAACAACATGCATATAGAGTCCATATTATAGACACAGAGAAGCAGAAGTATCAGCTGCACATACATAAATATATATGTGTATGGATGTATGTATGCAAGTATTTGTGTATTCTCTGAATATATCCAAAGAACTGAACTGAAATGTTTTAAAAATAAAAACTCTGCTGTCTCATCGCCTGCACGTAAAGTGCGGTTAAAAAACATATAATTTTAATATGATTTCGGCTTATTTTTATAAATAACTTTTCAGTGAATGTTAATGCAATATCAGTGCGAAATCAGCTAAAGTACTTGTAAATAAATGAAATGAAAAACTTTGAACTCGCCGTATCAGCGGCGTATCGCTCTGTCTCTCTCTTTATATATATGTGTATATATTTGTATATTCCATTTCAAATCAATTTACTTTCAGTACATATATCTTTATATATATATATATTCTCTTTCAATTCAAATTCAGCTCAGACTTGATTCAAAAGTCTTGCCAATAAATATTGTTTGTTATATAAGATGGTTTATAATTGACTATGCGCTATCTCCCACGTGCAAGATTTTATTAGCCATTGCATTTAATGCAAAATAATGCACATAATTATAAGCCAATAATGCGGCAGTTAATAAACAACAACCACAACTACAACAACAATAACAATAATGTATAGAAATAGTTTGTTAAGTTACTTTGTATATGGGATAGAAGGTAGAGCGAAGTATACTCGGGTCGGGTCGGGTCGGGTCGGGTGTAAGGCGTGTGTTTGTACATTGTTTTTGATATTCAAGCAGGCGCACAACAACAATTAAATGCCATTTAATCAATATTAAGTACATAAAAAGCAGCAAGTGCAGATAGCGTATAGGCCGACAAAGGCCAGGCCCCAAAAAATGAAAACAAAAATATGCACATACGATAAGCTTGGATATGAATAACTTTAGAACTCTGCAGCTGGATTCACAATTTTCGTTGGCGACTGCTATCAGCATTCCACACGCAACATATTTAAATGAACTGTTAATTAAGTCACAAGATTTGCTTAGCACACAAGGCAAGAATTAGAACAGGTAATTACCTAAAAAGGCTCAGGATCGGCTAGAACGGTAACGGCAAATTGCACCAACTGCGATGTTCAATGGAAACTGAACGGTTTCTGCACTGGATGCCTTTTTATATAGATCAAAAGAATGTATTTGAGCAGTGACAGCAGAAGCAGAAGCAGAAGCAGCGGCAGCACCAGCCACGTGAAGAGAGTTCAAATTTCTCTTAGTCTTTTTTGCACTTTTGATGAAATTTTGAAACAAGTTTTCGAATTAATTAGTGTTTGACGCACACACTCACGCACTTGCCGAAGCAGCTGACTGGGAACTAACCTGCGCTTTTGTCGATCGTTTGATTGCAATTAAAACTCTTGAAGACAGCAGCGAAAGGCGCGCGCAATCAACTTCGGCAGCGCGAAGCAAAACAACAACAACAACAACGAGCTTCAGCCACCATGGCGTATTATTGTTGCTTATTACTGAAAGCAGCGCAGTCGACGAGTCGAAACTTGCAGCTTATCAATCGTAAGAAGAGCGAGACAGAGAGAGAGAGAGAGAGAGAGAGAGAGCGGGCAAATTCCCGAGCAGCAAACGAGCACGAGAGCGAGTTGCGTTGTGAGAGCGCGCTCGTTTGAGTGTGCGCCAGCGCAGCGAGCTTTTTCGACGTGTAGCTGCTACGGAAAGTTACGCACACTGCAGATAAGCGAAAGAGATGTGCTGCGTAAGCTTTTGTTTTTATTTTTGTTTTTGGCTAGGCTTTTTGGTAACGTAAGCAGAGTTAACGAAGTTTTTGAACGGTGACTTTCGTATATGGAAATGAATGTATGCTGAACTTTTTGTTTGTATAAGACATAGGCACAGCTGTATAAGAGTTTATTCTGGTTGGCGTATAAGCTTCTCCTTTTATTATGACTGTTATATTTAAATATCTTTTATTCTTTTAATTAGAACAAAGAACTGAGCGACCTTCAAAGTTTTCTGTGGATATATGTTTGTTTATATAAGAGTTTTTTATATTCGTTTACAAACAGAACCTAAATCTATTATACGTATTATACTATATATTTGTATAAGTATAATTTAGCAGAATTCAATGATTTCAAAGACCTTGAAATTTCATGTTATACACATCGACAGTAAACAGTTATTAACTTTGTATTAAGCATTACTTCACAACACTGACTTCTGCCCTCGACTGAAGCATTGAATATTCCAATTTGGGGCAGTTCTGCTTAACACGCTAATTTATTTTGTTCATATTATTAGCAGGCACAAAAGACGAATGAAAATGTTAAATCTATTAGATCATTGTTTCAATGCAGATATTATACGCTATCAGATTGGGTTATCAATAACAAAATAAACAAAGCCAAGTCATTTTGGGTAGCGTGAGCTGGGCCTAATTAAATGTATACAATTTAACTAGAGCACTGAACCGTTAACTAACGTATCAGGAAATCAAGAATATGTAAAGTAATAATATATAATATAAATATATATAAAATACAAAAATGTAGCCAGAGTAATGCCATTGTAGCCATTTTCCAGCCCAATTCAAATGCCGCTAGGCTTAGCTTTTCTTTGGCGGAAGTCTAGCTGCTGATTTTAGCAGTTGACTGAAAGCTTGAATGACCTCTGTCATGCGCATATAACGGTTGTTGCCTTGTGGAGATGTCGAGGCCAATAGAATATTTAGCCAACTCCAAATTGAATTTATAACCAAAAAATGATATTTAAAGCTAATGCTAATTATGTATTTAGCTAGAATTCAATTAATATGCTTTAGGCACAGACGATTTGTGTGTAGAAGCTATCAAGATCTTTTCATTTTTTAATTAATTATGTAGCTATTAAAGTATTCCAATTAAGTAGATTAATATTTGTATTTGTGATATATTTTCTTTTAGATTTTTAGCTATATAAATTTGAGTTGTAGAAGTTTCTGTTATACAATATACAACTATATTGAGTCTATAGGATTGTACTTTCTAATCGATATTCCAGTTTTATATGGGGTTCCTTTTAAGATCTATATGCCACATGATCATCATCATCATGATGTGTGCTATATGGAGCTTATAATATATGGAACCTAAGATATACTTTCTTTCATTATAATTTCTAAATATAATTCATACTATATATAGTACATAGTATATAGTATATAGCTTATATGGCTACTGTCCAATCATTAAACATAGCTGCCAATAGTCCCAAACCATAAATTCCTCACTCTAACTTCAGCTGTCATCATTATCTTAATAAATCTAATTGTAATTGTCAACTAGCATGCTTTATTATATTAAGATAAAGACAGATAAACTTGTAAACATGCATTCCATTGTTCAAGCGTCACGCCCCGTTATTGACAAGCAATTCATCAGGTGCCATCAATTACAGCTAAAGATCTTCGTACTTACCTCTTGTGGTGCAACTTACCCCGAAACCTGCTCTGGCAGGGCTGGTCCAAAGCACATTATCACTTATCACACACACACACACACACACACGAAATTGCACTTTATAAAAGCTTCACACGCATTGCATTTGCTAAGCGGAAAATTTGATGATTGATTTCACGAGGCTTTTCCCACGGCGTTCGGCATTGACTTTAACGATTCGGGAAGCATTTTTGGCTTTGCTTTTCTAATTTGCGGCTTCGTTTTGAAGTCGCGCCAAACCAGATATATTTAATGATATCTATCTATGTTAATGTCGCCAATGGCCAATGAATTAATATCAAATTCGAAAATCAAATAGCATCAAATTGATGACTAACAATATTTGGTCATTAATGGGTTAACAGACGACAAAAACTCACTGGGCCATTGAGCTACTAAATGATCGTGTGATCATGTGTGAGTATTTCTGGTTGTGCCCATTCATATGATTTATCACACACTCGGCTTGGCTTGGCTTGGCTGGACTGAACTGGCCAAGCTTGTTAATCGGCTTCAACTCGTTTGTTTGCTCAAGAAAAAGAACAAAGGCAAATTCAATCAAGCTTTTTCTGCCTATGCCATTTCCACATAGCTTTTGCTCTGCCGAAAATAAACAGACTCCAACAAATAAATAAAAGCTGCCCAACTGTTGCACGTGACGTATACGCAATGCCCATCGCCGTCAGCGAATGTGTGTCAAATCTTTTATTTGATTTTAGTTGCTGTTTCGCATTTTGTTGTTGCTGCTGCTTTTCGACTCGGGAACTGAGCAGAGCATATTGGTTGAGTGTAATGCGGCTTTAACTGAGATTGACAGCTCTTTTCCGGTATTGGAGTTCGAGATGAGGGAGGTTGTATTTAATGAATGTATACTTAATGAGTATAAATATATGAGTATATGAAAAAGGTTGTATTTAATGTATATATAGTATACTTAGTGAATATAAATAAATATATATAAACTTACATATATATATACATATATATCCATCCATTTACATTAGAGTAAAACATTCTTTATAAACACTTCAACTCTCCTCTTCTCAAACTGGTAAATATGATATATTTTTCTAATTAATCAGAAGCTAGAAATATTTCATATATAATATTCAGCTAAGTTCCTACTAAAAACAACAAACTGAAATATATATTAATCTAAATATTCTTTTCAAATTGCAGTTATCCCTAAGTTCTTTTTAATTAACATTTACTGCTCACACTTCAATTTATATGGATTTTTCTTCTTCTTCTCTACACTGATTGACATCGTTTCAAATGGTTATAATTGAATATATACATATATATATTTATATATATATTTAATATAATTGAATATATTCCACCTTTTGGAACTTGACAGCTAAACTTAAAAAATATTTAAAAAGTAAATATAAATTATGCTTGCAAAGAAATCATATCTTCTTTATATCAGAGCTAAAATTGATTAATCTTGCAGCACGATCATTTTAAACCCCTTCCACGCGCCCAAAAAATGATATTTAAATAGATCGAAGCGCGAGCGAGTATCATGCAGTCAGTCAGTCAGTCGCACGCAACTGCAGCGAGCTTGCCCACTTTTTGTTAGTCACTTTGACGCTTAATGATAAATGTGTTTGTATTTAATGCGTTTAACTATATTGAATTATATTAATCACACCTTTTGATTATTTTCTTCTCGCTCGGCTGCAGTTTGGAATTTGATTGCTGCTCCCCTCGATGCAGCTGCTGATTGAGCAAAGCAGCAATTGACGGCACTGATGGCTGCTGTTGCCGTTGTTGTTGTTGTTGTTGTTGTTGTTGTTGCTGTGGCATGATTACACTGCTATATTGTTAAACGCACTTTAGCACTTCTTTCACACACACACACACTCGCGACACTTGATATGCAAATTGGTTTTTTATGCAGACGCGACGAGGAACCTTTTGTTCGCTTCTTGATTTTGTTGATGCGGCTTTGGTCTCGATGCTAGTCTCAATGCTGTTCGCAAATTATATTTATACTTGTGTCAGTTTGATTTTTTATTGAATTTTTCTCAAGCATCTCTTTGGATCTGCATGCACGGCCGGCTTAGCGCTGCTGCGACGCATGCGAATATTGCTTTTGGTTTGCCCAGCTACGGCGAGCTGACTGACAGAGCAACCGTCGACACGTCGACTACGAAGCTTAAATTCATCGCAGATGGCAGCGGCGGACAATAAATATAAGTAAAAATAAAACAAAAGCAAAGGCAAAAACCAAACAAAACAGACATACATATAAATACATCTATAGATATATATGTGTGTATATATAAACCTAGAGCGAAAGCAACAACTAGACAAATGGCAGCAAGTGTCGTGTAAAGCGACTTTTGGCGATGGGCTGAATTTGTTATGAATCCATTGCAAAGGTGTAAGCGAGGGTATTTGCGTTTTATGCAGGTGTATGTAACGGACTAGAGTGAGGGCTGAGTGCGGAAGAAGGCCTGTTGAAGGCCTGAGTTGAGCTGATGAGTAAAGAGTGAGCGAGAGAGCGAGGGAGCGAGGGAGCGAACGAGAGTGAGACGGATAACATAGAGAGCAGAGTAGCGAAGTTGGTATTTAAATGATTTCAGTAGATTAACAAAGATATATAGAGAAAAGATATAAGATGTAGATAGAGAAGAGATATAAGAGAATATATATTCATATATAGAATATATTGATATATGTATATAATAATAATATATAAAAGATATAAATTAAATTGATATGAATAATGAAAGCTCTTAAATCAAAGAGTAACTTTGGCTATTCATATGATATATATACAAATTAATATAGATCAAATATTTGTCTAGCATAATTGGAATACTTATATTTTCTTCTTTGATTTTATTTAAAAAGGATATTGACATACCGAGAGTCAAACTATAATATACTATTAAAGCCTAACTAATCCAGGTTAGTTGTATAATAAAGATTTCATAGATTTTTCTGAAATTCCCTTTCGATTACAAGTTTTTCTTTTTGTCTTTTTGAAAGGCCTTTTTCAAGGTCATACAAGTGAAGTAAGCTATTTGTCTTTAATGTGATATATATGTGTGTATATATAGTCAGGCTATGGGCGGGTCGTGTACTGCCACACACTGTTAGTTGCTTTACTTATTTTCACATGTTATATATAGCACAGTATTTACTTAATATAATGTATATACATATATATATTTGTCCTATATGCTGTCGATTATTCTCCGGACTGGTCAGCAGTTAGATCAACGTATTTACTAGTCCTGCACGCCCAATTAACACGCTCGCAGTTGCTTTACGTATTTAACCTCTGATATATATAGTATATATATTTAGAATATACTATATATGCATCAAATACTATTTATACTAACTATAAAAATCTGGACAGAATTTATTTCAGGGTATTTGCTAGTCATGCCATTCCCAAGCTACACTTTTGCGTTTTTTGCTTTACATATTTGATCGCTTTGGCGTTTGCTACTTTGTTGTTGATTGCTGTGCTCCACATTTTCGGCTTTTGTTTTGATTCATGACTTTACTACACGGTGTGAAGTGAATGTGAGAGAAAGGGGCGTTTGGGTCAAAGGTTTCAAAGCCTTTTGGGTATTTGTTGTTGTCATTTGCTTACAGTTCCAATTGATTGTTTAATTGAATTTGACTTTTTCTCACATGAGCTGAATTCCTCTCAGTGTATAATTTATTATAAGATACGCATCATATGAACGGTTTTATATATATTATTTTTCGCTAGTAATATCGTTTGTTTCATTCGTCGGTTTTAGGGCAACGATACTGGTGGCGGCTCGTCATAAAGCCATAAAAAAATGCTTAGATATTTTGACATCAACTACGTTGTATACACAGCAATAAATTGGGCGTGCGATAAGGGCAGCTCTGAAAATAGAATGCAAATGAAATAGACATTTGTTACTCTTATTATATATAGAATAAATATTTGTACTACACTTTTATATAAATATATATATATATATATATATATGTATATATATATGTTTAATGCGATAAACATTAATCCACCAATGCTCGCTAATCTGTTCAATTCAATGCGATACTAAAAATAGTCCTGTATTGAGTGCTCGGCCATGATATGGTATTAATTGATTGGGATCTGCAGATAAAACTGCTTTCAAATGTTCTTGGCTAAAGCTGATAGTATATTCGCAAATCCAAAGTGCAATAAATCCATGTCGGTTAACATCTTCAACTGATTGACTGATTGCCTTCAATAAATTTAGGTTTTATATTACATGCTATAAAGGAAACTTTAAAAACCTTCTGATTTATTTACCGATTTTATTGATATTCGTGCTTGAGCAACTTGTTTTGGTTTATGATCTATTTTATAGTAATATTAAAAATGTAACTTACGGTGTGAGCCAGTTAAAGCGACAATAACCAATAACCAAACCAAATAATCCCTGCATCGAAAAGTGTTGCATACTTATGTGCGCACACAGAAATTAGTTTGCTTCTTTGGTGTAAGCTGATGATGTACATTTTACTTATTCGCTTTTCAATTACTTAAAATTGTAATAAAATACAAGCACATATTTTGCTGCTCTTAATTTTGGGCTCTATAGGAAATTACATTCGTATTCGTATTCAATTATTGATATACCCGCCTACGAGACAATACCAAATAATTGTAGCATACTTTTGCGCGACAATAAACATGTGCCGAGGCTAATAAAAAAGCTGTTCGTTCACACAGTTATAGTATAAATATTTCCAACTCGTGCTGTAATCTCTATGTTCTCCAATATATATTTATATGTATATGTTAGACGTTCCAATATATTGTATATATATATATATATATATATATTTTTTTTTTTTTTTTCATATAAGTATATTTATTCATTAAATAAAAGTATATAATATAAATAAAATATATAATATAATATAAGTATAAAATGCACCAAAGCCATTCATTACATATAAATTTTTTAAAATTTGATAAGTTTGATAAGCCTTCAGTTGCAAAAAAGAATTCAATAAGCTGTTAAATACCAATTAAAAATCAATTAAAAAGTAGTTCTGTCAATTAAAATATTTCAACGAGCTATTTACATAAATTTATGAATTTAAATCAAATAAATCCTTCATGTTATAGGTTATCCATTTATTAATAATTATTATAATTTATTTCTTATATATACTACACTGTAAACAAATGCAAAATTTACAATCATAGACGAAATAGCAATTGAACAATTAAAAAGTACGCCAATTCGACTTAGTTGAGTTTCACAGCACAAAAGCTTTTCTTGAATTGCCACCAAGCTGGTTGCTACAGCAACCAATGCTGCTACAAATTGAGCTTAACCACTCCACAGCTGACAGCTATATAACTGCGTGCTGCTCTCCTGTTTCGAATTGCAAACTTGAATAACAAACGAAACAAACTGATTGGAAAGAGTTAACTGGCGGGGATATCCAAGAAGAGATCAAAAACGTTTAGCATTAAGAGCCCGCAGCATGAGAACGCGATTAACTGGAATTAACATGTGCCGCATGTCTCGCTAAAGTCGCTTCAATATTGACACGACTGACGGCCGGGCCGACAGGGCCGACAGGGCCGCCGGGTATATCCGGTCTTAACAACTGACCGCCGCCAGGCCATTCGCTTTGTCTGCTTAATGTATGTAATCGATTTCACACTACTTTTTAATCACTACAAAACACATTTATTGTTTGCGCACAGCGAGAAAAGTTAAACAAAGCCCAGAGCAGGAGCAGCGCAGCGCAGAGCAGAGCAGGAGGTGGAGCTATACAAATTGACATGGCCACATTATTGGGCATCTGCAATGGCACTGGAAACTGGGCCCAAAACTCTCTCACGCCGTTCAAGCACATACGGACATATGTATATAGATATATATTTATACATATATAGATATATATATACATATATATATATATATTCGTTGACAGCTTAAATCGTCGCCTCAGCCCCAAGCCCGGATCGATTTGGGGCTGGCTGAGTCGTTTGTGTTATTTGTTATTTATTTTGCGGTTATAATACTTATACGCGCCTTTTTATTGTATTTACAGAAAATATTGTACGCCATTCAAAAAAAAAGAAAAAAGTGGAAAAAAATTAAAACAATAAAAAAAAATATACAAATAACAAAAAGTTTTTTACAGTTTAACTTTGGGTTTTGTGCTGGCAAATGATAAATTAGCTTTGTACGTAAATTCGAAAAGAAAATCTGTACGTGAAAATGTGTAAAGAGAGAGGGGAGTGGAGGGGGGGGGGGATTGGAGAGAGGGGGATCTCGCTCAGGTAAGTGGAGCGGGAGACGAGTAATTGTGTAAATATCTTGTCGCTGTATGACAATAAGCCAGCTACAGCCATCTGCCATCTCTATCTCTCTCTCTCTCTCTCTCACTCTCTTTACCTCTCCCTCTCGCACTCACATGTGCGTCATGAATGCCGCATTATTATTATTATTTTGTACTCTGTCAACTTAAACAGCAAAGCCTCGCATGGCGTTGATGCGATGTGATAATTCAATGTCGCGCAGCCAGCGCACGAACACCTCAGACTCTGGCTCAGAGTTGGACTCAGATACAGCAACAGCAACAGCAACAGAAACAGATACAGATACAGATACAGTATCTTTTTATATGCATATGGGCTGTAGTTGATGGCCGTTGATCTTTGTAGCGATGACCGCAGTGTTGTTGTTGTTGTTGTTGTTATTTCGCTTTTGAGCATGCCAAAAGCATTGTAATTACGACACTGTCATCTGTATCTGTATCTGTATCTGCTTCAGTGCTTGTATCTGTATCTCAACAATGGCATCAGCATAACAAAGAACAAATTGCTGTAAGCTTGGCTCAGTACGATCTCTACCCCTCCCCTCTCTCTCCCTCTCTCTGTGTAAAAAGCGCCTAAATAGTGTCAATGATTAATTGCTTTTGTGATTATGTGGAAATTTAATAGATTTTTTATTGCGCGCTCTCTCGCCTGCAGACCCAATTGATATTCTATAAAGGTACGCAGACAAGCTCTAGCTCTAGCTGGAGGCACGTATCCATCCGCATTGACGGTAGCATCATCATTATTACCCTCAGCTATTTGTCAGTTGGTTTTCGCTGCTGCTGCCACTGCCGCTCCTGCTGCTGCTGCTGCTGCTGCTGCGGCTGCTCCTATGACATTTACTGTTTGCTAGAAAAAGGGCCGCATCATTGTTGAAAATTCAAATTGAAATTGAAATTGAAATTCACACGCGTCACGCTGCCAACTGCAGTTGGGTGGATTGGGCTGCCTAGCTGGGCTTGTTAGCATATTTGTGGCCCCCCAGTTGGCAGCTTGTATTTAATGTAATGCCACCGCAAATCCTCTAAGCTGGCCACAGCAGACGAGCCACGGGCAACTAGCGCGTTTCGCAATCTCTTGAAATCCGAACAAAGTCACAAAGGAAAGCGCACATTGAAAGGGGAAATTCAAGTGGAAATTACTCAATTACAGCGGGCGCAAGAACTGCAAATGGAAACCAAAAGCAGCACGAAAATGAACAAGAAAACGAAAAAAGAATACAAAAACGAAAACGATAACTAAAAGCAAGCGTACGTTGATACCAAAATATAAACCCCATTGACCACTGGCTTAACAGTGGGCCGCACTGGAATTACTTTTAGTGGCTTGCACTCGCCGTTCGTGAATGTCCTTGCCAGGGCGGAGCACGTGACACGAACTGGGGATGCGTCTGCGATGGCTGAGATTGGCCAGGTGTGCTATCGATTCCTTGTATTGATCGATTACTTAGCAGCTGAACGTCAAATTCTTATAAGATTTGCAAGCTTTTGCTTATCAGAGAGTTATTTATAGGACGTTTACCCAAAAATATATAAATAACTCCCCGATAGTTATATTATAGTTAACATAGTTTTTGATATCAATTTCAGTAATATAAATACATTAATTCTTAGCTAAAAATAAATAGTAATTTTAAATCAAATAAAAAATGCTGACAAATTCAATTTCATTTAAAATAATTAAGTATTAATATAAAAATAATATAATAAACTATAATAATTAATATAAAATATAATAATTAATTATAGAATATTATAATTAATATAAATAATTAGTATAATTAATATAAATTTTGAATAAATATATCAAATAAAAAATAATATGTATAAAAATAAATGTATAGTAATTAACTTAAACTAAATTACAAAATATTATAAAATTATTCATTATATAAATCTTTCGAATATCCACGACTAATTGTTAATACGACTCATTCAAATTAATAATAATTCAAATTTATAATTTGCTTAAAATTATTCAAAAAATGAGTTTAATATACCTAAATTGATTGAATATTTTAACTATTCGAAAATTTAAGTTAACTTGCTGAATGTACGCATTTCAACTTCGAGACAAATATATAAGAAATATATCTTCACTCTATGTTTATAAATCGAATGTGAAATTCAATCAAAGAATTAGCTCGGAAGCAAATCCAGTTCTCATCAAAAATCTATTATATATATTTTTGCCCTTCACTCTCGTGCCATCTATGCCATGCAATGCGTGTCACGCTGTCATCCTTAATGCTTATTGATAATTCTGTAACGTATAATAGCTAAAGAGGGAAACCCTACAAAGCAATGCGATGTGCGCGATAATTACACCCCATCAAATGGGGGAGCCGGAGGCACAGCGCATACGGACATTATAGCAGGACAATTATGTAACCTGATAAGTCGCAGACGGAGAATGTTGTGAAATTAATAACTTGTACTCGGCGTCCAGCCTGCCCCTGCCTCTGGCTCTGCCACCTCTGGCCAAACATATTTATTACAAATAAAGAGACAAACACAAAAGACAAACAAATAAACAGACTAAGGCAGGCGGGCAAATAGCAAGTGCCATGAAGACCGGTACAACAAAGCGTTTGGAGCATTTAATAGGCTTAACTAGGGAAGTTGCTGGGGCAGGGCGGCGTGGAGGAGGAGGAGGAGGCAGAGGCGAGGCAGAGTGGATTTTAACAAAGCTGAAAGAAGTGTTGACATGTTGTTGGCATTGTTGTTGCAACAATTTACACTTCAATTCCAATTGGATTTCGTTTTGCTTTCTGGGTGGGGCATGCTATTAAAGTTTTGTAACTGTTTCTGATTAGATCAATCTGATTAGTCTGATGGCACGTTCGGCCAGCTGGGAGCTTTTCGCTCTGCAAGCTTCTGATTGGCGCACTGACATCGGGCTATGCAATTTACCTAATGCTCGCGAACATCTCGCGAAGCTTTCGAGTTGAGCTACTCGTATTACGAGCTAGTCGCCACATAAATGAACTTAGCATGTACATAAGCACACACATACATACACATATTATCTGTGTGTGTGTGTGTGTGTTATAAACTCTCGTCCCTGTCAATGGTTTGTCGCCTTGGCGCTCGTTTCGATTCCAGCAATTCCATTTCCAATTTCAATTCCAATTCCATATTCAATTTTTATGCGCACGCTCTCGCTCGCGCGTGCCAGCGGCCACTCTCTCCGCTCGCTGCCTCTGCCGGCGCATCCATCAACTAGTGTCTCTCGCTCTTGCTTCTGCACACGGCTATGCGCTGATGTTGTTGCTCTTGCTGTTCGCTCTCGCTCTCTCTCCGATTATTTTATCTGCCGCTCGCCAGCCAATCACGTTGCCGTTTCATTGCCAGGTGAGCTATTGGCGTGTTCGTATCAAAACGAAATTCGTATTGTAATTGAGAATAATATCCACGTGCCACACCCAAAAATAATAATACTAGCGAGGTGTGCTCAATAGATTTAGCAACAATTTCACTTAAACATAGAAACGTTCAGCGTTCACTCGTATTGCTTAATAGCCGAAACACCTGATGCATTTCGCCCCCGACGCAAGACACAATTGCATTTTTACGCTCTTTTAATTGAGTTAGCTAATTAAATGTGGTCATCCCTGCTGTGCCCCAAGGGCGACTCCGGCACTGTGGGAATTCGCACAGCTTTGGCGGGCATAAAAATGTGCGAGGTCTAATTGTTGGGTGGCATTTTATTGTGATTGGGCAGCACTGAAAACTGTGCACAGTTTAATGTGTTTGGGGCTGAACCACATCCACAACGACTTCAAGCAGCAACTACAGCTTCACTCAGGCCTTCAATGTGGGCGAGCTTTGGCTTTTCTTTTCCCAGGCCGAGCAATACTAAGCTAAGCTGTGAGTCGGGGTAATTGCTATGCATACACCTCACACACACACACACACACACGCGCAGTCAAACTCTGCTGCTGTCATCCAATAATTTCACGCAGTGCTAATTAATTGCTCAACAATCGACGGCGTCCAAAATGCAGCGTGGGAAAGCCGCACTAAAGCGGAAATCGCTTGCCGCGTCGCTCGGAACTTGTCGCTTCAGTTTTTACAGGTTTTCAGCATATTTCACACCTGCCCGGCGAGTTAGTCAATTGATTTCACCTTTGAATTGGGCAGCAAATTCAATTAGTAATAAACAAGGCATTGTTGATAAGCGCCCCAAGCATCAGCCGAGGCTGCCCCAACCTGGTCTACGATGCACACATTTCCAGCCGCGTGTGACTATAAAATTTATTAAAGCCCGGGGGCTGACTGAGAATCAGAATTCTGAGACTGGACAGTCCGGGCAGTAGAAGAGGCAGGAAGCAGGAGGCAGGCGGCAGGCGGCAGGCGGCAGGCGGCAGGCGGTAGGTGTGGCTCACTGGCTGCGCGCGCCCACGTGTGGCACTTATAATAAAGTAATTCAGAGAAATCATTTGCAGCGGCAGCCGCAGAGCCACAGAGAAGCGAAGCATTTGAAGTGCGCCTATTAAACGCTGCAAATCACAGCCGATGCGCAACAAGCTGTAAACTTGTTGCAAAAGATGAAAAAACTCAATGCGACGCTACTCCACACACGAATGTGCGGACACATACATACGCGCATGTATGCATAAATATAAATGTAAGTATGTAAGGCAGCATCAGCAGGAACCACAGCCAGAGCACCAGCAGCACCCGCAGCACCCGCAGCAGCAGCAGCAGCAGCAGAACCAGAACCAGAACCATGCCATCCAACAAAGAACCCGAACACCAACGCAGCGTAAAGAGATCAAAATGAAAACATTTCAGTTTGAAGACATTGCACAGTGGAGTGGAATATAGCCAAAGTGAGCGTATAAATATGTGCAAATACTTAATAAGTTACCTTAATATATTATAGTATTATTCAGCTATACCAATAGCAATAGCAACTGTTATCACCTCTGCAGCTGCTGACAATTTATCACTGATGTCATTGGCCACATATTTGCATATCTGTTTCGATTAAGGCTTTAGATTCAATTTAAGCCACGATATTCATTATTCATGATTCATGATTCAGTTACAGCTCAAACAGTTGCTATGTGAGGCCAAGGACTGCCAGCAAATTGACAGAAGTTGTAAGGGATGATTTGAGCATATTTTAAAATGTTTATTATTTTGCATATATGCTCAACTAATGCTATGAATAGCTCATCTCCGATCTTTTGCTAGGCCGTTAAAGGTAAAACTAGATTAAGTTGCCGCTGATGGCAACAGAAAACTTGTTCAATTAAATAAAAATATAAAATATAAAACAACAAAAGCAGAAATTAATTAATTACGACTTTTTTCAATAATAAAACAATTACTAAAATATAAGATAAATAATAATTAAAAAGCTATTTTTGTATTTTAAATAAAATAAATTTTGGTAACTTAATGGAAGCAGAAAGAAATATTTAGAAATTATTATTTATTTTGTTATATATATATTATTACTTTTTAATTAAATATTTTTTCTATATATATATTATCATTATTTTTATTTATCTATTTTTTTTTAATTAAATATTTTTGCTATATATGTGTTTATATGTATATTTATTATCAATCAACAAATATAAATCAATTCTTTCAGATTATTTAAAGAAATTATATAGTAGTAGAAAATAAAAGTAAAATATTACATATATTTAATGTTTTTATAAATTTTCTGTATTATTATTACTTTTTATAATTAATTTTTAATGTATATTTATTATTATAATTATTATATACATTTTCTGCATTATTATTATTTTTTGTAATTCAATTTTAATGTATATTTAATATTATATATATTATTATTATTCTAATATATATATGTTTTCTATTTGAATATATGTTATATTTAATATTATAATACTTATATAATACTTATATATTAATATATGTAAGCTCTCTATTAAATAGATATAGTTTAAATTACTTTTATTTAATTTTCACATTTTGAGCTTGGCTTTAAAAGTGCATAATACTTTAGTTGTTTAACCGTTTTTTTCTGCAGTGTTTACTCGACTCTTAACCAATGTGCACTGTCATTGAGTCTACGGAGCAAACGACCAGATCAGGCCCAATTTCAGTCACAGTCCCATTCCCGGGCAGCGTCTGCCGCTTCGTCCTCATGCTCATCCTCTTGCTCGCTCTCCTGCTCGTCCTCGTCCCCAACCTGAAACTCAACCGCAGCCTTTGCCTCAGCCTCAGCCTCCTCCCCCTCGTGGCCTGCCACTCGCTCGCTGCTCAGCCTCAGTAAATCATGGAGGGCGTATAACGTTGCTTTTGCTCTTCATTTGTTGTATTTTATGCGTACATCTTCGCGGAAAACGCATAAAATTATTAAAAATCGTTTAAGTATTTCGGCATCTTTCATCGCTGCCACAGCGGAAGCAAAATAAAAATGCAGCCATCTAACTATCCAGCCAGTTGGCCCAGCCTCGCCCCACACCCAGCCCCCAAAAGCGACCCTCAAGGGTGTGGGGCCCACAACAATGTTTTCAATAATCATTTCATTGCCACACCAGAACCGCCGGGCGCGCCCCCCTCGCCCCATCCGGCCAATAGCTGAAAAAGATTGCCGCAAGCTGCGCGGGTGTCAACAGATCGATGCAACAGCGTATGAGCTTGTTGCACAAGGATTATAGCTCGAGAGAAAGAGAGAGAGAGAGAGAGAGGGTGCTAATCAGATGTCATCAATGCAGTTATTAATTGACTAGAGACTCGAAAAGTCTCCTTAATGAATTTATAAATGTGCTCAAATTAATAGCATTTGGGTTAAGGCCGAAGCACTTGGGAATACATTTTCCTTAACTAATGAATGATTGATATAATGTTTGCTTGCCTGTGAAAAATGAAAGGATTCCATAGAGCATAGTTTTGATATAAAATTTAATTACTCATTAGTCGTCTTTCTTAAAAAAAGGATTATATTATATCTAAAACAATTTCAAGATATAAGGACCCATACTAAGAATATACTCTATGTCTCTCTCTCCACTGCCCAAATTTATTATATACAGTATATACAGCCAGTCCAAAACCTTATACAAAATATTTTTAAAAAACTAAAAATAATAATAATAATTGTGATTGATATTGCCCAAAGAATATTGATTAAATTAATACATACTTTTCTTTTTTCAACTTTTTCTTTTTTCACCTTTTTCTTTTTTTCAACCTTTTCATCTATGCTTTATTTATACATATTTTCGCATTTATTTATTTTCAAAAGTAAATTTAACCATTTTTATTTTGTATATCCTTATATGACTTACAATAAATTTTTAATTTAATTTTAATTTTTTTTTTTAATTCTTTAATTCTAACTAAACCAACTAACTTTGATTAACTGCTTACTCAAGTAAAATCTATATGCCCAACATTCATTTTAAATTCCATTTGAATTATTTAATTAACTTAAGTTTGTTTATAACCAACCTGATCAACGCGTCGTCCACCGCTTTAGGCCACAGCAAATCAGTTAATTTAATGTTCAGACTCGTCCCATTGCAACCTTTTGGGAATGCGACGAGAAATGAGCAGAAACATTTGCTGCGAATATCAAGCGGGCTGCCCGAAGAACTGGCAACGGGTCATACATACACACATGCTTCCTCTGCATGTGTGTGTGTGAGTAGATATGTGTATGCATAAACACGCTTGTACGTTTTAATATTTAGTGTTAATATGTTGACGGATTTCTGGCCATAAACACTTTTTGTGTGGAACGGTCCACGTCGTCCACAGCGTCGCCCGCCTTGCCTGCTAGGACTGTACGCCCCGCCATCCCCCCGCCTCTGTCAGCTGCCGGCAGAGTCGTCAACGTCACTGTCGTCCGTCTGCATTACAGCAACTTGGCTATAATTTTCTTTAATGATGAAAGTTTGGCTGACTTGGCATACACAGAGCGAGAGAGAGCGAGAGAGAGAGAGAGAGAGGGAGAGGAGGATGTGTGTGTAGTGGGATTCGCCTGTGCTCCATCGCCAGGGTCCCAGAGTTCATTAACATAACAAACATTGTGAGACTGCGGAGCTGCCGAGCTATGGCCGTAGCTGCGTCATGGGGAGGTGGAGCCTACGCATTATAACAATAGTACGAAACCTATTAACAGCAACGATTTTTATTTTTACTGTTGAACGTCGCGACGACTCGACAGCAACTGCTGCAACTGCAGCAACTGCTGCAACTGCAGCAACCGCTGGGAATGCGACTGCAAGTGCAGATTCGCTGCGCATCGCTGCATTTCATATTTCGCAAACGGCACGCACATGAAATGACATAAATTATGTGGCAATCAATTATCGACCTGATGATCACGAACTGCATATATATATACCTATATATGTATATATGTATATATATATATGGCTGTAATGACGATCGCCATTGCCATAATGACGTTGAGAGGGCCAATGGCTGCATCTGTGACTGAGCCGAGCTTTGGCTCTGGCTCAACTGAGGCCAAAGGGGCGTTTAGATCCCTAGACCTATTTGCAATCGATCAGCGTTAAGGAAAAGCTATGAGCCATTTGCTGTTGGCATCGGCCACAACTCTCACCAACACCAGCCAGTTTCACAGCTTGTCTTCCTGCCCGCCTGCCCACAGTGCGTCCACTTGTCCGACTGTCCCACAGTCTGTCCCTCTCTCTCTCTCTCTCTCTCTCTCTCTATCTCGCGGTCTGTCTTTCTTTCTTTCACTCTGGCTTCATTCACGAGGTGTTGCTGTTGTTGTTCTTGTTGTCTTTCGTTGCCAGTGTCAGGTATTACATTGTAACTGTGTGTGTGTGTGTGTGTGTGTGTGTGTCTGTGTGAATGTGGAAGTGTTGCTCTTTAGCTGACTGCATTTTTAAGCATAAAAACATTAAAAAAACGCAAATACATCATCCATATACATAGCATAATATGATTTTCCATATGACAAAAGTACAGCAACTGCGGTCGCGGCACGCAGAGAGCCACAGTGGTACGCAAGTGCTAAACATTTGCTAAAATTGCGGTAAAATACAAATGATGGTTTACGAGCTTTATACTTTGCAAAGAATTGACAAATACTTGTGAGCAAAACTAACCAAATTTTATATTCAGAAGAGGCTATATATATATATTTATTTATTTATTTTATTTTAATTTCAGTAAACCTGGAACTGTTACTCTCATCTCATCTCAGCACTTACCTACGTCTTATAAACTCTTAAACATTTAATTTATTTTAATTCACTTTATTTATCAATGTCACATGTATGTAACTGTATGTAGTCAACATATACAATATATTATTTTATATAATTATATGTATAGTATTTTATTTTCATTTCCATTTCCTCTACATTTTTTCATACATTTCCTTACTCCGTTAGTGATATCTACAAAGAATTGTTCCTAAAATATAATATATATATTTTTATATAATCCATAATATTTAAACATTCAAGAAATAAATTTATAAAACAATTCTTTTCTAGCAAGCAAAATATAAAAATTAGGAAATAGGAATAGGAATAATAAAAAATATAAAAGAATATAAAAGAAAAATTAAAATAACGAATAAATAAACAAAAATGTGTTATTTATAAATAATATTAAAATATAATGCAATTTTTTCTAGCAAGCAAAATATAAAAATAGAAAATAGAAATAGGAATAATAAAAATATATTAAACAAGAAATATAATGATTAAAATAACGAATAAATAAACAAAATATGTGTTAGTTTTACATCAAATTAAAATATTTAAACATTGCTTCTTAGCACTTTAAAGGTTATTAAGTATAAGTAAATATTTAAAAACCAACTTTTATTTGATAAAGAGATAAGAGATTTAAATAAATTTAAATAAAAGAACTGAACAAATTTCTGTTGTTTTCAAACCACTGTGCACGTAATTTAGTGCTTGGCTTATTCGCAACGGCTCTGTGGCTTTTTGTAATTGTCTATCTCTGTCTGTCTTTGCCCATATCTCACTTATTCTTGCTGCCAGTTGTTGGCTCGCTCTCTCTGCCCCTCACCAACTCACCACCTCCCACTCTCTCTCTCTCTCTCTCTCCCTCTCTCCCATGTACGTGTTGCCATCTCTATCCGCTGACTGGGCATATCAACGAGTTCGATGTAAAAACTTATACCTATTTCGTTGCTGTCTATTATTTATTGCCGTTGAGAAGACGACGTTTATTATAATTCGAGTGTTGAACCTTTTGTTTTTTATTTGGCCCCGGCGGTGTCGGCTAGCGGCTAGCTGCCATCTAGACCCGGCTAGCGGCCATTTTGTTGCAACATTTTAATGCACGGTCGTAAATTTAATACGCCCCGTTGGCCATAAACATCCCAATGCGAGTGCCCATATCAATGGATCTAAAGAGATAGATGATAGTTTGGCCAATGTTGTTGTTGTAGCTACTATTGTTGCTGTTGTTGTTGCTTTTTTGCAATTAATTGCCTGGCACATTAATTAAGTGACTGGCGATGACACAAAAAGGTCAAAAGCCGCTAATAAGCGTTAGACAAGTTAATTTGCGTATGGCTAGACATATATCTGCTTACATAAATATATATATACATCTATACATATATATATATATATATATACATATATATATATCTATACATACACATATTTATCTATATGTATACATATATATAGATATCTCCGCTTTTATACCTGTATTCTCAGTCTATTCAAAATGGATTTGAGGGCATTAAGGCTAATCGCTCCCTTTACGCAAAAACGTGGCACACACACAGACACAGAAAGAGCGAGAGAGAGAGAGAGACTTACAAAATAAATCATTTGCTGTTTATTTTTGTTGCTGCTTTGCCTATGCTTTTTCATATCAAAAACAAGACGCATTCTGATAAATAGAAAACTTGCTGAGCCAAATTTCATCGCATCAAGTCAATGGGACCGGGTATATTGGTTTGTTGACGATGTATGCAACAGGCAGCCGGAAGCGTGGCAGAGCTTAGCTAAGATATAGGTAAACTCTTGATCGAAATGCGATGTAGTCTTCCTCGTCCGAGTAGCTCCTCCTGTCTATCTATATCGATGCGATGTTTTAATAGCATAAGCAGGCCTAGTACACCTCATAATTTCGATACCTCTGCATGAGAATGCCTCCCATATATCTCGGCTCTAGGAGGGACTCTTTGGTGGAAATTTTGTATCATACCTAATGAGTTTTCCTTAAGAGAACAGCACACCCAAAATTACATTGTAAAGATGCAGAATATCTAATCCCTCTAAGTCTATCCGTCCATTCGACCCAAGCGTACCTTGAATTCCCAAAATAATGCAAGCTAGAAATTTACTGTGCCGGCTTTTATAAAGAATACATATATATTGTGTTTTACATATACACATGGATACATATTGTGTATTGAATACCCTTTCCATTCCCTACATTTAAAAAAAATATTTCATCTACTATAAAACAGACATTTATGATGAAGCTGTCATCATTTCATTATGAAACTTTATCTGGATGTTAAAAGTTATTTAACAATTAAGTTCGTGTATATATATACAAAGCTTGTGTGTGTGCATGTGTGTCTGTGGGTCTACATGTATTGTGCTTATATGTCTGTGCTATGCATCTAATAGGCGTCAAATAATTGCATTATCAGCTCGGCGCTGAGTGTAGGGTAACTGCCAGTCAGGCTACGGCTGGGAGTGCCTGCAATCTTACTTGTTTTTTATAAATTTTCATTTCGGTTTTTTAATTTTCAAACATTGTGCGATATGTAGCGATTTATAAAAGTCACCCAAATTAAATGTGTAGCTGCGAATGGACAGCAGCAACTGTGGAATTGTTTTTGATGTCATGCTATATGGGGTTTGATTTCACACACCCACACACACACGCACACACATACATCCACGATTTGATATGACAATTGGAGGGCTGGAGCGAGAAGCGTGGGCGTTGCTAAAAACGCAACACTTCCTGTCTGTCTGCGTTGGGCAAACGCATTGAGATTTGGGCTTAGTTGTAGCTATAAGAATACGTAAGATATTTGCAAACTGGGCCGACATTTGGACGCCCCGAATGTCAGTCGGGCATCAGATTAATTAATCAACGTGTCGCCGTCGTCAATCTTATTCCGGCCTGGCCGAAAGAGATTTCGAATTTGAATTCGGCTCGAATCTGGCTGATGCTGCTGCTGCTGCTGCTGCTGCTGGCTGCTAATTTATTTATTTATTTTCGTATTGTTTGTTGTTGTTGCTGCGTTGGGCAATGGACGTCAACAGCTGGACATGTTTGCCGCTGCTGCCGCTACTCCTGCTGCTGCTGCTGCTGCTGCTGTTCATTCAATTTAATATAATTTCTTGATCGAAATAGTTTGTTGACTTGCTCGGCATTTCACATGACATTCTGTTCTGCTTACGTGTGGGCAAACGCGTCACTCTGCCTCTGGCTTATACGAACTGATATGTCGGCATTCCCTGCCCACTCCGCTCGCCGACCTGCGCGCCCCGCGGCCGCATGGCGTATACGTAACGGCCTATCGAAGCCCGACAAACGCACGCCCAATCCCAATCCCAATTCCAGCCCAGTAGCTCGTCTGCTTGCATGCAGGTATTATAATTATATATATATATATATATATATATATATATATATATATATATGTATATTATATTGCCCCTGCCTTTGCCTCAATTGCGGCGCATATAAACACACAATAAATAAAGCAGCGGGTATAAAACAAAATGCCCAACTAAAGAGGGTGCCACGACCCACACTAAACCAACAACAACAACAACAAAAATGTATAAAACAAAGATTTTTTTGCATGAATGCTAAATGCCCTTTAAAAATTATGCTAAATTGGGGCTAAACTCAATTCATATAATATTCTGTTCTGTATAATTTGAATTCGTTATGTTTTGGGGCCAATAGCAATTAGAGGGGAATGCTAACTATCGAAAGGTTCTGACCTTTCGATAGTGACATCGATACACCACTGGAGTGAGGAGAAACAGAAGTAAATTCAATTTGTAGGGCAAATCGAATCGAAGAAGAAAGCAGAAAAATCGTGTAAAAACTTATATCTTCTGCCTTGTATTATTCTTGGACTTGATTTATGTATAGTCTTTTTATCGAACTTATCAACAGCTTCGAGATTGACTTTGGAGCTAAGCTTAATTATGCAAGAAATTGTTTAAGATATGTATAAATTTACCAATTTATATTATATATACACATTTATATTGAAATATATAAAATGTATCAAAATATATAAAGAAAAAAAAGAACAGTAAAATATATATATATTTTTGTTTAATATTTAAAAATATATTCTATTAATTATAATAATATATTATAATAATTATATTATATTAATTAATTAAAATGATTTTAATTAAAAAGGTTTTTTTTTAATTTATGATTTCAAAATAATTTTATAATAATAATACAATATTTTTTTTAATTATACAAATATATTATTATATGTATTAATTAAAATATATTTTTTTAAGTATAACTTCAAAATAATTTTTTAATAATAATACAATATTTTTGTTTAATTTTAAAAATATATTATATTAATTAGTTAAAATTATTTAATTAAAAATGTTTTTTATAAATGTTTTATTTGAAAATAAATGATATAAGCCCACATCTATAAGCCCACTCAATCAGCTCAAATTCGTTTGGCATCTGTTCACATTCCGGCAATCAACCCTCAAAGGCTGTTACAAAACCTGTCTAAAAACCACAATACCCTCTTCAAGGCTGTGTCGAACAACACATGAATAACAACAGCAACAACAACAACAACACCACCAATTCAATGTCATTATTGATGTCATTCACATTGTATTTGTATTTTTATGGTTTTATAATCGCCATCCACAGAGCGTGCTAGGTGTGCGCAGATATGTATTCACTGTGGGCATTTGCCAATGCGAACATAATGAAATTATCACAATTTAGTGCTCACATATCGCTGCTGACATTATAAGGCATTATAAACTGCACATAAACCAACGGAAGAACATCTTATATATGTATGTATTTATATAAATGGGCCAATTGTTGTACTTGGAATACAAATTAATACAAAGAATGCGTAGAATGGAATATATAGATATTCCAAATATTACAATAGCTGTCACATATATGTACATATATATTTTTCTACTTAATCGTTTATTAATGCATGATGGCACCATATATGAATAATGAATAATGAGCAATGAAAGGGAAGCTGTTGGCATTTCTTTATTAAGAACTCAACACAGAATTGCATTCTGCTGCAAAATCATTCAATTTGAATATTTTACAAATATTTTTGATCTTTTCTCATGAATATTATTAGCATTGAAAATCATAAAAATATATTAAATATATATGTATATTGTGAAAAATTGTTGTTAAATATGAAAATATTTGGAATGATGTTTATAGTATAAAAAGCTAACTGTATTTTAGCTCATATATCACATTATTCATTATTAGCATTTGTTCATATTTTACAGTCATTAAATTGTTTATTGTTAAAGACTAAAAAAAATATATTTGCAAATACTATTGAATATTATTGAGTATTTATTAATGATTTGCAAATATTTGTTTATATTTACATATGATATTAAGAGTTTGCTGGATTTTCTCTCAGGCAAAAATAGAAATTTGCCAATGTAACAATTACATTGTGCTACATTCATTTCAAATAAAAATCATCCAGCATTTATTTATATAATTTCATATATGATATATTTGATATATATTATTTTATTCAAGGTTTTATAGAGCTAACTTTCGTGCTGTCAAAAGTGATTCGATTAGACTAATCGATACCAGGAATTGGTGCAAAACGATAAAAAGGAACTTGAGCTGTTCATATACCACCCATAATCCAAATGAGAACTTCGAAGAAGAGCAAGAAGAAGAAGAAGAAGCAGAAGGGGTAGCTCGATGCGCATCTGTAATTTATTGCATTTGTGCTCAGATTGCGCTTCAATCGGAGAACTTTTATGTCAGAGATTAACGATTAAAGTCATTAGCAGTTAAGATCGAGATCAGTCAAACAGTTGATGTGTGGAACGGTATGACAGAGAGAGAGAAGAGAGAGAGAGAGAGGGGGGGGGGGGGGGGGGGAGAGACACAATCATATATGTATATATATATATATATATATATATATATCATATTTATACTGTTTGGCCAGACAAAGGCGATACAGTTCATTCTTTTACCGCTTTTGGCATTTTACTGTGCCCGGGTCCGAAGTCAGTTTTATTGTTTTGACTGCGGCAGCTCAGGACGGCTCCGAGCAGGAGGACTTGCAGCGAGCTTGATAGGCGCGCATATTAAGGGCAAAGTTATAAAACATTAGCGCATATTAATCATTTCTGATGTTTTATACGAAAAAATCCATTCATTTAGTTGATTCAAAATAAATTCCAACTCCGGTTCCACTTCCAGTTGCCAGTTGAGGAATTCAATTAAAGGCTTGTGCGCTGTGTAACATTCCCGGAATGAGTGCTGCGTGCATTACATGGAGATGGAGATGGAGATGGAGATGGAGATGGAGATGGAGATGGAGATGGAGATGCAGAGGGAGATTCAGAGGGAGACGCATTCGTCTGCTGACTCCATGTGCCAGCAGCGCCGTCAGCCAGTCTCCCGATTCTCCAGTCTCTTGCCACAGCTTTGTGGGCCTCTTGATGAGAGCAGCCAAACTGTCAAAATATTGACAGGCGCATCCGTTATGCTTTTTGCCCAAATTGATATTCTATTTTTGACAGCGTTTGCTCGACTTCATTAAAAATATTTCCACAAACAAAAAACTAAATTTATATTTTAATAAACTAGAGGGACGGAGAAAGAAAGAGGGAGAGAGAGGGAGAGAGCGAAAGGGCGAGAGGAAGTTGTTGTGAATGAAGCCTGAGTGCTAATGATCTTCGATATAGATGCCTAACTGGACTATCTGCAAACTCTTTTTATAGGCGCGTTTATTTTGACTAAAGAGTATATTAGTTTTGTGCAATTAGTGCATTCAGCTGTCCAACTTCATTCGTCCTGTCCCTTCTCCTATTCTTATCAAGTCTAACCAAGTCAGCACTGCATAAACTTCAGACTCGACTGCAGCTTCGTCTTATAAATAGTTAAATCTTGTTCGTATAGCTCAAGTAGCAACTAAACGAAATTTGGTAAGGAGTTAACAGTTGATCTCTTCTATGGATCAATCCATTGTTGAAGTATCTTGCTATGTGGATTAGAATACTTCTATATGGTATACTTCGAGCGCATACAATGTATGCTCTATATGCATATAAAGATGGATATTTATATAAAAGATAGTAAGTTTCTATCCTATATCATTGTCGGCATGGAGAATCGACTTTTGACATTTTGACTTCTCTGGGCCACGGCAAATTGGTAAAACTGGATCTTTTGGAGTACTATATCTTCTACAGTTGAATACGAATTATGTGTGCTTTTCCTCTGAGCAGATCTGAGATGACATAACTAAACTTTTTGGTGGCGTGGAATATATAAAACAGCTGCATATGCTGTTACAAGCTACAGCCACAAAAGGTAATAAGAAAGCTAATATTCACCCACTCATACTATGTACATATTATAGATTCAATCGAAATAGTCTAGCTACGCCTTTTACGGTCTAGACAAGTCAGGGAACTGTAATTTCTATAGCTCTACAGCTCGAACTACCGTGTGAGTTGCTCTATAGACTCTCCCAAAAGGCGAGCTATATGTCTCGCCACATCGGAGTACGTGGGTAACACGTAATATAGACATATGCGCATACCTTGAGCGGGCATCGCTGCAGTCGCTTAAGCTCGCTTTTTATTGTTTTGTTTTTGTGAATGAATTCGTCGATTGCTTCTAACTGTCTTTCTTACTACTAATTGGGAGATGTATTGAAAAGCTTGTTATATGTCTAAAGCTAGAGCTACTCGGAAATTATTAATGAAATGCGCGGCTGAAGCTTTTTTTATGCTTTTTCCGATGCTGTTTTGGGGCCGCAAGCCAATTCCGTTGTTTTTGTTTTATTTTTTGGGTGAGTGTGTGAAACGATTTCGATCTGGAAATGATCCGCTGGCCATTTGCATGTGCCTGGATACGGATAGACGTAGGCATGAGTTGGTTAAATATCATCAATTATCGATGTGGCTTTCGGGTTCATTCATACGACGACGTTCACGACGTTGATCTGGTCAATCAATTTGGCTCTGGCCCAGGGCACTCAGCCAGTCAGCCAGTCAGCCAGTTAGGCAGGCCGGCTGGTTAAGGCTGCTTAGCGCTCGGGCTGAGCGAGATCGACTGCGATGCTATTCGAGTTCTTAGCCTCTAAGAACTAAATCGCTTTCTCACACGTTTGCCACACAACTCTTTGATTGTCTGTCCCGCTCACAGGGGATTGACAAATTGCATTTTATTTATTAATGATTGCCTAAATGGTGTTTAATTAATTGACCCTCTGGACCCTCTGCGCGTTGAAATTCTAAATCTCTATTCAATTATATGTAATTAAATTCGCATTTTTTATCGGGCGAGCCAACAACAATTCCATGTCAATCTATAATCCATTTACACGTTTGTTAACAGATTTCAAAATGCTAAAGGATGATTCTTTGTGGGGCGGGCACTTTAATGGCCTTTTAATATCAAGTTCAGAGTTGAGGAATTATTTATGATAATTGCAGGAGGCGTGTATTTTGTATTATGAAATCAATTTGTGTTGAAAAACAAAGAAATGCAATTGAATAATACATTTGTGAATCATACAAGAAACACTTTTGCAAAAAAATAATATTAAATTTAGGAACAGTATTAGGAGAGCCCTAAGATGAATAAACATTTGTTTCAAAATCCGTTTAAAGTAATTTTAGCAATTTAAGAAATTGCGCAATGCTCACATCTGTTCGTAGTTCCTAATCTCTTGATATATTATATTATATCCATATACATATATAATATAAAATATACATTTTTCAGCGAGCTCAAATTGGCTTAAGCAAAATATATATATTTATTTTAATTTATTGAATATACAATTTCCAATATTTCAACCTGCTTAAAAATATATTTTAAAATATAAATATGTTGATAGAAATATATAGAATAGAAGAAAAAATAATTTATAATTGAAATATATTCATATAAAAATAGTACATGTTTTTTAAATAAATATGATACCATATATATTAATTATTATATTTTTCACAATCTTTACATAAAAATAGTTTTTGTTTTTAAATAATTATATATGTATTTATTATATCTTTCAAAATCTTTACATAAAAAAATATGCTTTTTTTTTTTTTAATAATTATTATACCATATATATTTATTATTATATTTCTCACATTTTTTTTACATTTTCCCTAATATTTGTCTAATAATTATTTATTTATTATCATCTAGATATCTTAGCTGAAATTTATTTTTATCCACAAATTGCGTTAAAATGATAAATGAGTTTTCGGGGCTTCTGACTCCCAAAAGGTAGTTCAAGTTTTTTCTCTTTAAGGGTGAAATAATGTAAATTTGCGTCAACAGCGAGAATTCCCCTAATCGTGCACGGAATATCAAATTCCTAAAGAACTCTTAGGTTAAATTTCCTATGAAGTCACACCAAAAAAAAAGACAGAAAAAGGGAAAAAAGACGCCAATGGATAAGTGTAATTTCCAAATCTGAAACTCATAAGAGTCATCAACTAATGAGGCCTCTAAAAGCCGACAAAAGCATGAAATACATGTAAATAGATACAAATATATATACATCTATATGTATGCTATATATATATATATGTATCTGCATCAGTATCTGTATCTGTATCTGTTGCCGTTTCTCTATTCGTATTTATTTATTTTCGAATTGTTTCGGGCACATTTTTCATTTTTCGGCTAAAACACAAAATGCAGGAAATGGACGTGTTGACAAATAAACGATGTTCATACTCGAACATCTATTTACCAATATATGTATCTATGAATTAAACACAAAAACAGCTCACAACGAATTTCACCTGTGCTTTTTAGTTGCTTTTTTTTTTGTTTTTGGTTTTTGTTTTTTGTTTTTCGTGTCGGTTTTTGTTTCGTTGATTTTTTAGCATTTGAAATGCGGACGGGACGTACTTTGAAAATCAAATAGCTTTGGCCCCAAATGAAAGTTAACAACGGCAACAACAAACGGTAATTGTTATACTTGCCAAGGCACACACACAGACACAGACACACACACACACACACATCTATGCTGTGTGTATCTTATGGATTCATTTTGTTTCACACGCACAGCGGATCTGCGGATCTGTCGCTGTGTGCGTGCGAAAATGCCGTTCTATTTATTGAATATTGATAAATGCGCTGCGCTCACAGACGATGGTTAGAGCAAGCGCCTCCAACCCCACAACTAGCCCCGCCACGCCTACCGCGCCGCCCTCCCCCCGTGGCTCAACTCATTTGCGCCACGAATTTGACGTCGTCTCATTAGTCACATTTAAAATTCTATTTAATTACTTTCTCACTTCATCATCAGTCAAGTCTGTGGGTCGCTGCCGCCTCGTCATTGGCGCTTGGGGGGTGGCAAACACCCCACTACCGCCGCCACCACCACACCCGCCCCCCTCTGTCCGGCACTGCGGCTGCGGCTGCGGCTACAACTGGGGCTGGCTCTGTGCCTTTCCTGGTGGTGTTTGATGGGCGCCTGCGCTCCCTACAAAATATACATTTATATACATACATACATACATACACTCCATATATACGAAGAAGCCACAGACAGGCCGTCGAGAGAAAATTGATATACTCTCTGCTGGCGCGCTGCTCCGGCGCTGCTGCGTCGCTGCTTTCATCAATCTCAAATTAGTGAAAATCGAAGAGCAACTGCAATTATTTGCGTGGGCTGCTGGCAAATGTAACGGTAAATGGTATACCATATTATCTATATAGCCAAACATTCATTCCCACCTATACCCACCTACCTGCCCAACTACCAAAGCGACCTACCTACTTTTTTTGCTTGTGGGCCATTACAAGTGTAATTTATCTCGCAAATCATTAATCAAGTTCGTGTGCTTGTATTTGGTGTTTTCCCGACGCTGGTGGAAAGTGTGTAATTTGCTCGACTGTTTTCCCCTCTATATCAAACGGCATTTGGCATAGGCGAGCCACACAAATGTTGACGCCCCACGAAACTACGGCTCTCCGTATGAAAAGGGCGTATTTTAAATTAAATCGCGTATAAAAAAACGGCATATTTATGATTGAAAGATACACAAACTATGCAAATGGACAGACAGCACATACACTCACACAAAAGCACTGTACAGCATGTTTGCATTGATTTGCGTTATGCAAAATGGGTCCATTACGAAGTAGACAAACAACACTCGACTCAAGCACCAAAAACATGCTCAATAGTGTAGCCCCACTAAGAGCTTATACACAGCTACACATATACACACTCAAGCATCTAGAAATGAGTCGTGTGTGTGTGTGTGTCTGTGTGCAGCGAACGAATGAGCGGCGAGCGCATTGTACACATACACGAGTTTCGTATTGAATAGATTACGATTACAAATTTAATTGAATGCCACCTGAGCACAGCTGAAACGACAATCCGATTGGCCAGCCAGCCAGACCAGCTGGCGAGAGGGAGAGAGAGCGAGCGGCCTCACAAATGAAAACAAATGGGAATGGCACAAGCACACAAGCGAAGCCCGCGCACACTCACGTTCCATTTGTCAGTCGTTCCAGTGCGAACGACAGTGCAAGAGAATGAATGGCATTGTCATGAGAGAGCATGAGCGGCAAAGAGGCAGTTGTGCCGCGCGTTGTCTTTTCGTCGCGTCGTTTTTGATGTGCTGAGAGAATCATTTTTATTCCCAATTGGAGTTCCGTGTGCGTCGGGCGAAAGTGGCGGACAGTGCGCGATATCAAACGTGAAATAAATGAACAAATTGTTAATTAATAAGCAACAGGAGCCGATCATCATACCGATCAGGCACCATCAGGTAACAACAACAGCAACGTTGCGCCGACTATTCCAATGTAATCTAAATGTGTTTTGGTGTTGCGTGTGTGTGTGTTTATTGTGAGCGCCCGAAAAGGAGCTGACAACAAGGAGAACGATAACATTTTAATTATTTAAATTAGTGTTAATATTAATTACATCCAATAGCAACTCAAGCTAATGTGGGCATGTGCGGAAATTCAGAAAAATAAAATTAAAAACAAGCAAAACCACAAAATAACGCGTGTTCGATTAACGGTGCTTCTCGAGTGATTCCCTTTTGGCACAACTTCAGTGGAATCAACCAAAGCAGCAGCAGCAGCAACAACAACAACGACAATACGAAGAGCGTCAAGCGAGGAGACTATTCGAATATTTGATAACGGTAATTCGATGCTATAAACGCAGGAGCAAAAGCAAATGCAAAACAGGCACACAAACAGCGAAGCGAAAAAGAGTGTGCACGAGAGAGATAGAGAGAGAGAGAGAGAAAGAGAGCAAGCAAGCAAGCAAGCAAGAGCAAAAGAAACAATAATAATAATAACAACAAAGTGTGCTGTGCAAATTACGTAGAAAGTTGAAAGCTCGCGCATTGATTCCGCTATAAATCGAAACAATTTGCCATCTGCGCTTTGCAATTATAATTATCAAAATTCCATATCCAATTCGAAATCAAAATCAAATTTCACTCGAAGCCCGCACTAATAAAGAAACTTCGCACTAATGCAACTCCGAGTGCATCCGACTATGGATTGCAGCGGCCGTTCACATAACACTATTGAACGCGATTCCGATTTGGGTGACGATTTGGTAAGCAAAAAGAATGAAAACAAAAGACGGAGAATGAGACAATTGTGAAACAAATATGAGTAGAATGGCAATGTACATATATATATGTGTATGTGTGTGTATATGTAGCTTAAACAGCTATTTTATTGCCGTGGCAAATAGTTTTATCTAAATTAAACGATATGAAGTCAATTTCCTATTTGTATTGTATAACAGAGTTCGTGATATTGGACTAATAGCTATTAAAATCGAGTTGAAACTTTATGCAGCAATGCATATTTCTATAATTTGTTTTCTTTGTTTTAATTATATTTTAGTTTCTTTTCTTTTCAAATTATAATTTTTTATCTAAATTTATAATTTTTTGCCTAAAATTATATTATATTCTACAAAAGTTATAATTGGCTATATATTTTGAGATTTTAATCACATCAAATCATGCAGCTTAAAACGTAGGACGCACTCTTCCACTAATTATATAAAAAATCGGAATAATTTAAATTAAAAAATAGAAGACTTTTAACTATTTTTATTTTAAATATATCTGTGTGAATTTTAATATTTACATATGTATATTAATTAAAAGCTCTCAAACTGGGAACTTAGTTATATTATTATTGTAATATTACAACTCCCTTTAAGCATAAGCTTTACAGCTTTGATAAGGTTTTCTTTCAATTTTATTTTAATTAATTAATTGTTAACATTTTCTAATATCTCTATGTAAAGTTTTTGTGTAAAAACTTGTGAAAAGTTTTGATCATGTTTACTGTTGACAAATCCATTTTTACGCTTGACAAATAGCTGGAAAATTGAAAAAACTTGAGGCACGTCAAAAGTCGGCGTAATACCAATTGGTCTGTACATTTAGGTGGATTAGATAAAGTTGTTTTTGAGTGGACTAAGTGCAAGTGTAACGAAATAGTTTCTAAGAATTCGTGAGTCAACTGTAGGGGATTTTATAAATATATAATATATATACATATATGTGCTTGATTATATATATATATATATATATATATATAAAAAAAAAAAACAAAAAAAAAAACAAATATATATATATATATATATATATATATATATATATATATATATTTAATTTTTTTTTTTTTTTTTTTTTATTTTTTTTTTATAGACTTGGCATGATTTAAAGTTTCCTTGCGGTTTTGCCGTCGGCATTGCTACAACTCTACTCTCTCTCTCACTCTCTCTCCCTCTCATATATTATGCTAAAGCTCTGTACGAATGACTAAAAGCTTTGTATTGATGCAATTCTTCGAGCCGCGCGTCTGTTTGCAGATGATTCGAAACGTAATTATAATGTTAAATTGTTGATTCAAAATTAAGCAGAGACGACGCAGCAGCGGAGTCTACGGTTTTTGTGCCCTCTCTCTCTCTTTCTTTTTTAACCCGTTCGTTTTGTTTGCTATGAAGCCGTTAAAAGGTGACATGCTAAATGGTCATACAGCGCATTTATTATACACACACAGAGAGGGAGACACACACACACTAAGTGCATACACAGACAGGCTCATAAATACAAATAGATTCATCTGTTTCTGCTTTGGACCAGGCCTGCAAGTGCCCAGTGCCTAGTGCCTAGACCTAGGTGTACGGCTGGGGCCCTCCAGTGGGTATATCTCGTTCACCTTTCATCAATTGAAAGATCTCTTTCAATTCAACTCTTTGATGGCGTTCATATGTAAATAAAATGTTTAAATATTTGCATTATTTGTTAGTACCTTAAATGAATATTAAATGGGTTTTATTGCCGCTGTGTGTGAGAGTAAGTGAGCATCTATGCGTGTGTGTGTGTGTGTGTGCATAGGCACAGGTATGCTCTCTTCTTCAATAAAACTCTTGTTAGGCCTCTTTTGTTTTTCTTTCATTTTTATTTCATTGTTGATAGACAGTGTGCCGCGTTGATCAACAATGAGCCAGACTTTATACATAAATATATACATACTCACATACATGCATACATACATACATATATACATACTGAGTCAGATACTTGGCTATTTACATAATTTTTAATAGCTTCGGAATTTCTTCTTTATATTTTGGTTTTTTTTTTTTTTGGCTCCTCCGAATTGCCCCTTTTGATAGCCTTGTGCAAACATTGTTCCCAGTCATCCAACGCTGCTTCTTCTGGCACTTCTTCCTCTTCTTCGTTTTCTTTGCATAAAATATTGTATAAAATTCAACAGTTAATTGAACACTTCGATCATAGCGAGGGTCGCCACTGATATATGTGGGTGAGTCTTTGTCAATTAAATTAAGTTGAAACTGGCTCAATCGGATGTCGGACGACACACACACACACACACACACACACACACACACACACATAGAGAGACACACATGCATAATGCTGGTGTCATTCGCGCGTCCGATTTTTAATATCAAATCCTAGGGCATATTGAAAAACTGTTAAACTGAAACGAGACTCAGAGATTTTGGACCAAAAGTCACGATTAACGAATAATGTGGGCTGTCAAAAAGTCATAAATTCTCAAATGAAGCGAGTCCGAGTCCGAGTCCGAGTCGGAGTAGGAGTTGAAGTCGTGCCCCTGCGTTGCTGCAGCTTCAACATCATCTCTGCGGTCGTCATTTGAGGCACAGCTTTAATTACTTGGGTTAAGCGCACAGTTTAAAATTCATTGAAGTTGGCTTGATTTTTGAATCGTTTTTAAATTAAATCAACCAATGTCTGCACTCTGTGTGTGTGTGACACTTCAAAAGGAGAAAGAGAGTGAGAGAGAGTGAGAAAGAGGGAGGGCGGGAGTGGGAGCAGCTGTCCGGCGACGCGCACGTGTTCAACATCAGCGCCATTTGCTGTTCCCACATTAAATCATTAACTGTGGGAGTTGTTGGCTGCTCCGACTGTGCTCTGTCCCTCTCTCTCTCTCTCTGTGTGTGTGTGTGAATCTCAGTGACGTTAACTGTTGTTTTGGTTTACAGATTCCCAGTTTAGCACTTGCTTGCGATTGCCTCTTATCCGATGGAAAATTAGCTGACTTTTTGGGCTACCCCAAAAGGCCCCCACCAAAAATCAAATAATATATCTCCCATGCCGGACTCAATTCCATAACTGGGGGGCATTTGTGTAACTGTGTGTGTGTGTGTGGGACTCTTAATGCACTCAGCGACGGCAACGGCAACGGCACCTGTTATAATTTGTTTGGCTTCTTGTACGCTGACAGGCAACGATTTGTATTAAATTCTTTGTTGGGCTCTCGAGGCAGTTGTTGTTGTTGCATAACGATAACCCACATGAGAGAGAGAGAAAGGGAGAGGGAGAGCGTGTGGGTAAAGATTTTTGATTAAGTATGCAAGAGTCTTCGAGTCGAGCGAGCGAAATGTCGCCTTTGGGGCAAGCTTTCAAAATCAATGGCAGATGAAATTTATTGGGGAATGGAATGGGCAGGGGGAGGGAGTTGGCGCCATCTTGAAAATGCATTTGTTGCATTCAGGTCGCGTCATCGTTCTGTATTCACATATATTTAATTTAATTAAAAAAACAACAAATAAAAAGAACACAAATGTAAAAGCAATAGAAGAAATAGCAATAAGCAGCAATGGCGACAAATGCCAAAGCTTCTCTCACACGCACACACACAGTCAAACAACCAATTGCAAAGCGAAACAAAAAAACTCATAAAAATTATGATTATTACAGTTTTGTTTAGAATGAATTTATGAATTATTTTTCAACCATAGCTAATAAAATTGTTAATTGGATTTTTCCAGCACTGGCGGCCGCTCAGCAGCTGCAGCTGCTTACGAGCTGCGATAAAGTGTAATAAACGAAACATACGCACACACACACACATATATATAGTGCGAATACACGACGCACACATGCACTGGCACGTATAAAAGCTTATTATCAAAGCACTAATAAATACAACGTCTCGCCTCGCAACGCCTTGTGAAAGGGCGTGGCTTTAGTTATTTTTTGTTCTTGTTTTTTTCATTTACTTTGCGAGCGCTCGCGCAAAAACGGACGCCCGACCGAAAGCTCTCGCTGGCCCGTGTAAATGCAGCGAAATTAAATGAACGAACAAACAAATGAGAAATGGCAAAAGAACAGGCGAATTTAAAACGACGAAAAGGCGATGCTCTTCCACATAATGAAATGTGCTAAAAAAGTGCAAATTGATTAAGACTGAACATAATATATGGTAGAGTCTTTGGATATGAGACAACTTTCATGTCAAATGTCGAATATTCTCTACATAAAAATACAAAGTTGAGCAGCCAAAAAGCTTTCGCCGCGATCCGCAGACCGGCAGGCTAACAGGCGCAGCGAGGCAAGCTATATTTTCGCCGTCTGCTATAAAAACAATGCAATCGAAGCTAGAAGAAGGCAAGGCACAGAGTTACCACCAGCAGAAAGAGTCTTTTGGTCCCTTTTATTCATTGCTTTTTTAACCGGTTTCATTTTGTTGTTGTTGCTTTTTTACATTATTTTATTGTTTACGCGAAATTTTCATTTTCACACACACACACATAGGCACACACGCAAGTGCTCACCCAACATGGGCGTGCGTGTAGCGCCCATATAATAGTGGGTAGGTGGTTGTTGTTGTTGTTATTCGTGTGTGTGGGGGGTGGGGGTCGGTCAGTGGGCTCGTTCGCTGGTTCGCTCTGTTGGATCGTCCAGCCAGCGGGCAGCCGGCACATCGAATGCGCCATTATGTTTTGTTGCCCGTTTCGGTTTCAGTTTCTGTTTTGTTGTTTCCATTTTTATATTTTATTCGCTTTATTTTTTCCGCTTCGTCGCTTTGCGAGCGAATGAAATGCGCGACGCACACAAATACATTCACGCGTGCGCGCACACACACATATGCATGGGTATTAGCATTTGCTCTTGCACTCGCACCCATGCTCATATTACACTCATATGTACATATGTTTGGCTGTTTGTGTGTGTGTGTATATGTGGGCATGTATCTCAGAGATACGTTTTGCATTTTAATTTTATTTTCATGCTCTTCGGCCTGCAGCGGCGTTTCCGTATCGACCACGTTGCACATGTTTTGGTCCTGCCCTTAATATATATATATGTATATGTATTAATGTATGTATGTACATGTATTTCTTGTGTACTTTTTTAGCCGTCAGCTCTTTCTGCTTGTTGTTGATGTTGTCGTCGCCGTCGTCGTCATCGTCGCAGCGCGTTGAAATAATTCGCCACGGGGTAGATGCGTAAATGAGCAATTTTTATTTATGTGTGTTTGTTCGCATTTTTATTCAGTTATTCACATATAAGAAAAAGCCGCCATTTATTACATATGCATGTGCATACATACATATGTATAGATGTATGTATATATGTATGTATGCTCAACTATTCTTAAGTGCCTACACATGTGGGTGTGCATAAGAAACATATTGTTTTACATATATCAGAAACATTTTACACAGTTACACACAAAATATAACTGAAGCTAAAATTGAATTATATTCTCCTTTGATTATAATATAATTTAATATATAATAATATAATTTGATATATGTATATGTATAATAAACAATTAATATCATGGATTACCTATTACAATATTACAAAAAGAAAAATATTCTGTAAAAATTCTGTAGTTTATCAAAATTGCAATTCGTATAAATATTTTTAGTTGCAATTAGTATTTCAATTAATTTAAATTAGGGAAAATATAGTTTACTTAAGTGAGTCGTTAGTACTCTTGCATAAAATATGAAATTGTATAACTTGAAAAATATTTTTAAGTTTTAAATTTAATTTATATAATAGCATATATCTATACGCATATACGATATACAGCAGCTGAATTTTCTTTATAAATTATGCATTAAAACTTTTACAAATTTGCAAAATTCTTTAATTTTATTCACACTTATAAAATTGAATTATTTTTACAATTTAAAATTAAATGTGTAATACTAAAAATAAAGCTGCTTTATCTTCTTTTTCTCTTTTTAATTTCTGCAATATGCATATTAAAATTTAAAAAAAATTAAAATTAAAATTTATTTCCTTCTTTATATTCTTCTCTCGAAAAATTTCCAATCACCTCAGTTTTCCCAAAGTCTATCAAAATTAGCATTCTTTGTCAATTCAAAATAATATTACTAAGCTGTTTTCCAGGAATACAAGAGAACATATAATAGATAATTCTACAAAATTTGACTATGAAAAGAAAACGTTAATAAACTTAAGACGCCAGCACGCCCAAAGAGCAGAGCACTTGAATCGTAGGAGTATTAGGACATCTAGTTTACAGTTCGGTCTAAAAAAAAACACACACACACACACATGCAAGGCAAGATTTGAATGAAAGGGAGAGAGAGCTAGCTGAGGAAGAGAGAGAGATATATATATAGACTATATATAGGCATATGCCTGCAATATAATCTTAATCCTTCACACAATAAACGGTTGCCTGCCTCCGCCTCTGGTAGCTAGTTGATCCTGTTTGCATGCTGCGCCCTTCACAGCTTGGCACTGCGGCACTCGACGCATTATGGATTTGTCGTCCTTTTGTTTTAAATTAGCACGGCATGTTGCACATGCGGCGCAGCGCTGTCTGTTGTCCGCTTCGTCCGGCTGTCCGTCTGTCCGTCTGTCCGACTGTCCGAGTTGCCCGCCGTGCAGGCCGCAGTCCGCATGATGAGCGAAGCTGGATGCCAATGCCGACGGCAGCAACGTCATTTCTCTGACGGCCCTGAGTGCTTCCGACAATTTGTCAGTGCAACAATAGCAATTGTTGTTCATATTAACAACAACAACAACAACAACAGCAGCAACAGCAGACAGAAATTAACTAAAATGCATTTGTGGTCAAATGCAATGATAATAAATTAAGATAAATTATTTTCAAGCGCTTCTATCGAAATTAATGTAAACTAATTAGTGATAAAAACTGTCAACGGCAAATAAATTGAATATTTTACCCATACGAATGCAATTTGCCGTTAGATAGTATCCACATTTGCCCCAGTCGGCTCTTTGTGCCCCCATATTGTAAAAAAGGCCGCCGTCGTCGTCATTTGCGGTGCATTGAAAGCTATTAAAGTAAATTGCAATGAACGGGACCCAAAAGCCATACTCATACTCTCATGCCCAGACCCAGACCCAGGCCCGAACCCGAACCCGAACCCGGACCCGGTGCCGGTCATACCTGCCCGCAATTGTCGTCTCTCTGTCGTATCTCTAATGTGAGTAGTACACATGTATCTGCTCGTATCTGTATTGTGGGTGCACTCATTGGGTTTTTGCGGGGACTTCTGCAGCAGGTCTAATTGCGATTTAATGTCTTTTCGGCCTTTTCCTATGAAAGTTACAAAAGAGAATAGGAAAAGCGATAATACCGAACGACTCTATCAATGCAGGCTGAGTCCAAATTAATGGAACTAGCTTGTGCTACTAACTACTATCTGCAACTAGACAAATTACTCAATGGAAATCTATCTGAGCTGGCGACACGGTTTTTCTACTTCGTATATATAATAAGATCATTAGCGGCTTCTGCTTCAAATAGCTGAAACTGGCACAGCTTATCGTCATTTCATGATTTATGCGACACTTGCACATAATTGCATAGAGATATTAAATTATCGTCGCGCATAAAAGACCTCCAGACAGATATGGAATGCCTTTGTGTGTGTGTGTGTGTGTGTGTGGCTGGAGCTGGGCGGTAATTGAGAAACTGCATTAGTTTGCATGCAAATCAAATAGGAATGCAATTTCAAATTGATTGTCAGCTTTTGTTATACTAATTTACGAACTGATTGGGCATATTGGCTTTGTGCCATGCCCGACCGACTGTCTGTCTATTCGTATGTCCCTATATCCGTATTAGTCCGTCCGTGATTCATAGTCGAAAAAGCTGGAGCCTGGAAGTCTGGAATGCCTCATGCTGTAGGGCTATAAATTTATATAAGAATACCTTGGGACTCCTGCTAGAGCTAAAAGTTATATATACATGCCTACTGAGGCGTGGCGTTATATGCCATATGGGAAAGGATGTCTCGTCTACAGTCTAACAATTGGACACTATAAAATGTAACTTCTAACTTGATCCAATTGTTACAGTTTTGTTCCAGTTTTCCCCTTTAATAAAAACTACTATTATTTTTACGAGCAACTAATTTTATAGAAATTTTTCTCTAAAGGCCTGAAGTGCAAATATATCTTAATTGTTATTAAAGGATTTCTGAATTAATGAAAAATATGCAATTGTCTTTTAAATCTCATTTCGTTTTTCATTATATTATAAAGTTTATAAAGAACGTTTGCAATATTTATTACTTGCTTACGCATATTATATAATTATTATCATATATTATTTAATATATATGTCCAGTTTTGCTCTATAAATATGATAAATATATATAATGAAATATTACAATTTTATCATATAAACTGTAATATTTCATTTAATATATTTAGCCAGTTTTATAGCGCTTTAGATCTTTTTATATTATTATAACAAAATATATAAATTAACTATTTTAGGTCAGTTCTGATCTTCTATGCTCAAATACGTTTACAAATTTTCTTATACTTATATTTGAATTTTTATTTGAATGCAATTTTCATATAGAATATTCAGCATATGAATGAAATATTCAGATGTATTTCATATCTTGAACTCGCCTGGTTATCGATCGGCTAATGAAGTGCATCAAGCAAAGTAACAACATTTTCTTCATTTTGTTGTTGTTGTGTGCAACACGCAACTGAGACGAGGCACAAACAACATTAAAGCGGCGCAAATTCGTTGTGCATTAATTAGACATTTTATAGGTGCAACACGGCGTAAACTGCACGCCTTTGGCAGTGGCTGGAGTTGGGGCTGGGGCTGGGGCTGGGGCTGCGGCAGCCGCAGACCAGGCCCAATACCACACTTATTGTTTGGGCCTGGTCAACAGCAGTGGCAACAAAATGAGAGGCGAGCAAGGCAATGGCAAACCGCAACTAAAATGTTGCCAGCGAAGCGTCCATCGGCCTCTGAGTGCACATATTTCGCATGGATTCGATAACTTACATTAATTTGATGTACATACACACATATACACACACACACACACACAATTGTTATATATGTGTATGCAAATATGGCTGGATGCATGTGGCAACCGCGAATTGCCAACTAACTAACCAACCCAATGCAGCGCAGAGCCTCCAATGCGAGCAGCGATCAATATGCGCCAATATAAGCCACACACAAGATGAGAGCTAGAGAGAGAGAGGAACAACTCTTAGAGCGAGAGGCCGAGAGAGAGAGAGACTGTGTTGAGCGGGAGGCGCAGGCGGCGGAGGCGGCGGAGGCTGTTGCCACTAAACAGCGGCAAGAGCGAGACGTTACCATTTCATTATGCGCGTCCGCGTTCGCGTTCGCATCGTTGAGCGAGCCAGTTCGGAATAACAGTTTGCTTGGGGTTAACCAAATGGTGTTGCCAATACTTGTTGCCACATACGCAATCGGCCAATACACTGAGCGCAATTTCCTATTTGCTGAATTGAATTGAAAATGAATTTTCATCTTTGAATTTCGGCTGGTCAAAAAGAGATACAACTTGGATGGATTAGTTCCATTTGCGAGTCATATATATAATCTTTTGTGGAAAAGAAGCTGTATTAAATATAAGTATTATATATAATTTGCAATTTGCTTTAAATTCGCTTCCATAAATGATAATATATATAACCCAAATATCTTAATTAAAGCACAGATTTTGTACTCTTTTTAACCCACTCTTTGAGAAGTTTATATACAATACATCTGTGCAAACTATTTGGGAATTTGTTTTTGGCCAAATCAAAGGCTTCAGTTTGCAGGCTTATAAAGCCTTCAGCTGGTTTCAGCTAAGAAGTGGTAAACATCTTGCAGCAGCAATTGGCATCTGTATATTCTTCTTATGTAGTAGAAGTTAAGTCAATATGTCCACTATTTAAGTGAAGACTATATAAAACATTTAATTTATACTATATATTTTTGTATTTTAATCAACTTTGATTAGCTTTCATATATATTACACTAAATCAAAGAGACAGCTCGAACCGTATGCCTTTTAATTGGCTTAAACGAAATTTTAATTTTATTGGAATCTTAAACCTTGCAAGCAAAAGCTTGATTTAATTTAGTCCCAGAAGACTTTCAATTCAAGCCGTATTTCCCCTAGTTGAGTTCCGATTTCTCAACTAATTGTTATATCACCAGAATATGCGCAACTATTTGTCACAGTGTACAGCTTAAAGCTTTTGCATTTTGCGCCAAACTTCAAAGAATTCTTGGAACTTCAGAGCTCTACTGCTGAGAGTTCCATAGCCCACGGCGCATGGAGCTCAGTTTGTCTATGTGTGCTTTGGTTTTGGTTGCATTTATGATTACAGCAATGCGACAACCAAGACGACAACAACAACAACAATAACGATACCGGCGATAAATGTTGTATACACATATGAAAAGAGTTGCAAACTGAGATGCAAACTGCACTGCTGCTGCTGCTGCCGATGGTGATGATGATGATGATGATGATGATGCTTGTTGATGATGATGGACTAGCTAGCCCCAGCCTAACCTGTGCCTGCCTCGGCTGGGCTTACATTGTGCGGGGCAGGCTACAATGTGTTTGTGCTGCTATCGGTTGGCTGCCGCTTGAATGTGTTTAAATTGAAAATTCCCGATTTGCACACAGTCACAGATGCGCTTAATTTGCACCTCTCCAAATGCATAAAAAGCAAAGAGCGGACCGCGGGCATGCAGCAGCAGCAGCAGCAGAAGCAGCAGCAGCCTCAGCAGCAACAAGAGCCGGCCAAGCGTGGCGGACTTCTAGCCAGAGTCACGGCTGGCAATAGTACGCTTGAAACGTCTGTGGCCACGGATACGCCATGGATGTAACTTGCAACGACCTGGCGGCCCAAGCGGCTACACTCGCCTTTAATGGCCTGGACGGAGCTGCGGACCTGCGGACCTGTTGTGGCTCTGACTGCGGCTCTAAGTCTGGCTCTGGCTCTGGCTCTGGCTCTGGCCCTGGCTCTGGTTGTGGCTCTGCTTGATTGCCATTACCGGCTTGCCATTGTTAATTTATTAAGTGGTTACCTTTGTTGTCGCCTCGCTGGCAATACAATTGAAATTGCTGGAGCTCTCTTTGCCCCTCTCGCCCCACCTTTCTCTGTCTCTCTTTGTTTATGTGTTAATGTTTTCCTGCCTTGGACTTGGCCAGAACAATGAACATTTGCTAAGTGCTGCCCACGCAGCCGCAACACGTCGCACGTTGCGCATTGCACGTTGCACGTTGCACGTTGCACGTTGCAAAGCCGCCGCAAGTTGACAAAGTATTCAACATTTGGCCGGCACAGCGGGAGTCTAATCGCATTGATCGTGGCGCTCAATGGACCTGGCCAAGATTCATTGAGTGCAATCGATGCGGCATGTTTTGACATAAGCGCCACCATCAATTCCAATGTCTGATGCACTAATTCTCTCCTCTCTCTCTCTCTCTCTCTCTCTCTCTCTCTCTCTCTCTCTCGCTTACAGTCCCACGGCGATCGAACGGATGACGAGATGCGCGACTGCGACTCCGTAGACGGCGAACATCATCAGCTGAGCGCCAAGGCGGCTATCGCAGCTCGACTCAGTCACACAGTCGCCGGCGGCGCTGGCCTCAACTTTGCCAGTCCGGAGCAGCAAACAGATCTGCCACTCGGGTGAGTTGCTTTAGCTACATAAATATATATATGATCAGCTATATCAGCCAAATTTCGATCTCTTTCAGCCATCATCATCAACTGCCGCCGAATCATCCGCTCAATGCCCTGGGCAGCTTCATGGGCATCGGCGGACTACACAGCATTCCAAACCTCCAGCACAGCGATGTGCTCGAGAAGCTCAAGATGCAAGTGCGCGACATGAAAGTGGGTCTCATGGTGAGTGTCAAAGCAATTAGAACTTATCTAGTATTAGTGGATCGCAAAAGGGGAGCGGAGAGGCAAATGTGTGAGAGAGAAGGCCGAAGTGGGCTCTAGGCAACTTAAGGGTTAGACATAAGTTGGAGAGAGTGTGGAGAGCAGATAGTAAATGTAGGCAAAACTCGAGTATTTTCATATGATAGTATTTGCTGTTTCTACTAACACTGTTAGTTAAAAAAAAAAAAACTAAAATAAAAATAATTAAAAACAAAATAAATAAATAAAAATAAAATAAAAAATAATAAAAAAATGAACAAAAGTAAACATTTAAATAATTTATAAAAATATATATAATTATATAAGAAAATTATAATAATAAAAATAAATAAACAAAAGAAAACATTTAAATAATATATCAAAATATATATAAAACTAAAAATATAAATTCAAATTTGTTATTTAAAGAAAAAATATTAATAAGTAAATAACCGCAACAAAAAATTTAACTAAAAATATAAAATAAAAATAAAAATAAAAATAAATAGAATGAATAAATAACATTAATATTTAACTAAAAATATACAAATAAAATATTCTTCAATAAAAAATAATGAAATAATTATATATATAAGTATACATAAATAAATAAAAAAATAAAAATGCCAGTAATGGAAAAAAAATAATAATAATAAGAATATAAAAATTTAAAATTGAAATATAAAACTAAAAGAAATGAATGCATAAAATGAAAAACAAACATATAAAATTAAAAAAAGGAAATACACATAAAATAGCAAAAAATAATTGATATAAAAAATATCTTTAACAATCAAAACAAAATTGTATGTATAAAAAATAGGTATATAAAAATATGTAAAATATAATTTATAAAGTTAGAACTGTGTTTGTCGCACTACTTTTGAAAGGAGTAATATATACATGAGCAGATTTTACATAGATTAAAAAATAAATACTGAAACAATAGCAATTTTTAATTAAATCTACACAAAAAACACTTAAGATGTTTTTTAATTGAAATTCACTTTTCCTGTTTATGTAAAAGAATAATATACACAAATTGGGGAACAAAAACACCTTTGCACAATTTTTTGATATATAAAAAATTGTCATTGAATTTTATATAAAATAACTTTCAATTAAATGGAACCATTTATATCAAATTGTGTGATTTGGAATTTAAATCGTAGAATTCGTAAATAATATTTATTTTGATCAAAAGTTCACACCGAATTCCGTATGGAGGTAAAAACGTTTGACTCTGCCCTACCGATTGGTCTCAATCCCATTTCGTTTGGCTTGCAGGAACAGGACTATGCGGCGGCAGCACACGCAGCTGCCTTTGGGGCCAATATGTTGCCCACGACGATCAGCTCGGCCTTTCCGCTGGCCCACAATACGGTGGCAGCCGCCGCGGCAGCTGCATCCTTTGGCCATGCGGCCAATGCGGCGGCCAGCAATGGCGCCAGCTACAATGGAGGCGCCGCTGCTGCCAGTGGAGCAGGAGGCGGTGCAGCAGCTGGCAGCAATAATGCAGGTGGCCCAGGTGGAGGTAACAACGGGGGCGGTGGTGGCGGCGGCGGTACGACGAATGCAACCGGCAACAGCAGTAACAACAATGGCAACACTAACAACAACAATAACAACAGCAACAACAATAACAACAACAGCAACAACAACAACAGCAACAATGCCGGCAACGGGCATCCCTTTTCGTTTGCATCGCCGACAGCGCCAAGCGCCAAAGAAGGTTGGTATGGGGCTGGGGATTAGCCGGTGTTTAAACTGTTGAACTCAGCGCGTCATTTTGCAGCTAATTCCGCATCAAATTCATCGACGTCCAGCGAGGCATCCAATTCATCGCAGCAGAATAATGGCTGGAGCTTTGAAGAGCAGTACAAACAAGTCAGACAGGTTAGTGTTAGTCAATTTAATCTCTTTGCAAACAAGCCAAGCCAACAACAACTAAAGACTCTGGGGAAAATGCGGCGATGCGGAGCAGAGGCTGCTCGGGTCCAGCCGTTTAGGCAAACTATCAATTAACGGCTAATAGCCAAGATCTTGAACCAGTTGCCTTTCCGTTAAGATGAGTCGAGCTAGAGCTCGCCTTACCTCCCTTCGTCTCTCCCTCTCTCTCTCTCTCTCTCTCTCTCGCTCTTTGTCTCAGTTACGAGTGCAGCCGGGGGATGCGCCAAGTTTTGATCTCGTTTTGACGCTTCGGCCCGAAGCTGTTCACATGCAATAAAGAGTTCCGGTTTGCTGCAATTGAGCAATTAATGCTCACATCTTGGGCACACACACACACACATACACACACTCGCACTAATTTGGTGAGAAAATAGCCAGTTTATTCATCTTTTCGGCTCTGCCTAGAGATGCTGGGCGGTCCACAAGTGCCCAGAAGTGTTGGGCTGTTTAGGCCTCAATTTCTACACGCTTGGCTGCAGAGCCAGCGTGAAATTTGTAGCAGAAGTGCACAATCTCGAGTAATTAAAATAGTTTGGGTTTGGGTCCACTCTAGGGCCGTTCGCCGTTGCCAAATTGTTGCGCCGTGTGAACCGCAACAGCTTTTGCCGCTGGCCATAAAAACTAAACTTCGATTAACGTTCGCTCGGCCCGAATGGCCCGGCGCATCGCGTACACCCCCTTGGACTCTTTCGGCTCTCCCGCACAGCGACTCTCGCCCGAGTCAGTCTCTTGGCAATTCATCAAACAGCCCGCATTCTCTATGCACTATAAAAACTTTGACCCTTACACATAAAGAGATACAAATGTATCTGTGTAGCTGCGCTTCACGCTTATAACACCTTCCGAGGCTGCAAACCGGCTTAGTGAACCAGCCAACGCCTACCAACCAGCTGCGAGAGGCTCGCTCAGCTCCGATCTGCTGCTCCGCTGCTCTCTGATTTCTGATTTCTGATTTCTGTTAGGTTCCCTTGGAGCTCTTTCTCGGCTGCCTAATCCCTTTCGAGCAGATACAGTTTGATGCCGCTGCTGCGCCACAAAATGGCGGCTTTCATTAATTTGTGAAAATGTGGCCGCGCTGCTCAAAACGTTAATTATGTTAATTGAGTGAGTAGCTGCCGCGTATGAAAAGCCATTTTGAATTTGTCTGCCGCCGCCTAGTGAGATGCCAAAAAAGAAAATCATTCTACACGGGCGTGGGGCAGCTGCGACTGCGACTGCGACTGCGACTGCGACTGCGATTGCGACTGCCGCCCCAACGCCACTCGCCATCGTCGTCGTCATCGTCATCAGACATCCAAAGCAACTATCCATCCATCTATCCATCCGTCCATCTATTCAGCTCTTCAGACGAAGACGAAGACGAAATATTATTTTGGTATTTTTTTCCTCGTTTCTATATGATTTAGTTTTGCTTTATATATATATATATATATGTATGCATATATATTCACATATATTTATATATACATATATAGTTGGCTTGCTCTCATTAATCAATGTCAATTATCTGTACATACTGAGTAATTATGTTTAATTATAGACAGACCCCAAAGCATTTTCCAATATTATTTTATTTTATCATACGAACATTTCCTTTGTATATATATCTACATATATGTATATACGTATATATATATATATATATATATATATTAATATTCTCGTACTCGATTGCACTTTCTGGATTATGAAACGGCTCTGCGCACTTTTACCCATTATTCCGTGTTAATAATTATTTATTCTATTGCCGATTTGTACGAAAAGGCAACGAATTTCCATTTTAATTATGGGCAGCGAACGTTCTCAAATAATTAACACGAATACAAAATTAATTATCGCCGTTGGCAACTCTTGCAAATTAGTTCACTTTGCTTTTATAACTTACATTTATTGGTCCATTTCGAAATTCGATTTACCAGACCCAACCCATAAGTTCATGTAATTCGTTTTTATTTCGGCCTTTTTGGCAATATGGCAAAAGTTTTCGCTTTAAGTTTTTAGTACTTTTATTGCAGTGAAATTGGCTTTTAGGTTTTTAATACACGCCCACCAACTGAAGAGAGTATATTGGTTTGCTGTAGTGCCAGAAAGAATATAGAGCAGAATATGGAAGGAGTATATTAGCTTGGCACGCTCTTGACGAAACAGATTAGCCATCGTTAGCTTCCTATATATCCATTAAAGGCGTGGCATACTAGGCCATACTATATTTGGCATAAGAAAAGAGACTTCAAACAAGACTTGGAATTTTCAGTACAATTGAGAACCTCTCATGATAGCTAAGATATTCTTTGCTAATCTGATTTCGGGATATACTAGATCTAGCATAGGTGTTAGAAATTTGAAATATATATCCTTATTAGTATATATTAGACATATGCAACCGTTAGGACTGTTTATTCTAAAATGTTGGAACCGAAGGGTTTCGATATTACCAAAGATTTCTATTTTTAGCTATTTTTCTATAGTGAACGGGTATTTTGGAGTCGCTGACGGCCGACAGCAAAATTCTTACCTCATTCCATTTGCAAATCTTATGAAATTCTCTCAAAATGCTTATTTATTCAAGAAATTGCTGCTGCAATCGAGTTGAATTTGATTTGTGTGTCATTTATATTTTTCGCCGTTGAGTTGTTATTAATCAGTAAGCACTGTACTTAAAGAAGTGCTTAAATCAACAAAGGCAATAAAATACAAAAATGAAAGAGGAAGAAAAGTAAAGAAGGCAACGACGAAACCTCAACGAATTTCAGTTAATTAAAGTGAACAAAACAAAAATCTGGTCAACAGATTTTCAATAACGAGTGTGAAATTCTTAAATAAATATGTGCACAAGATACACACGCACGCACTTCATGTGTGCCTGTGTGTGTGAGCATGTGTAAATGAGACTGGACAAATTATGAGGCGAACGCAGAGAGAAACATGCAACGGGATCTTGTCATATAATTTTTAGTAGCATTTCCATTTGGAAACCTTGCACTTTCCATGCTGATAGTTATAAATTACACACACACACGCACACGCACACGCACACGCACGCACACTAGCGCACATTAACACACACTTTGATCTGGCCAAACGCATTTGACAATTCCCAGAATCAAGGATTCAAATTTCAAGCACACATTTTGAGGTACTAGTCCGCAATGCTAGCGACAAATAAGTGAGATTATTTTTATAACCGAACCCTGGCCGGAGTGAGTATGTGTGTGTGTGTGTGCCATGTGTCCTCAACAAGCAAGCTGTGTGTGTGTGTGTGCAGTTATAAAAACGATTATGATTGGTCTAGAACTTCTGTTAGGGTATTTTATTGTTTTATTGCCAAAGACTAGGCGGATTTGTGAACTTGACCTGCGCTTGCGGCTGCCGCTCCTGCTGCTGTGATGCAAGCCTGCCACCAATTTCCAGGACTCGGGCCATACGGATTTGGACAAGGGTTGCCTGGGCAGGCTAACCCAAAGCGAACTTCATTTTTATTAGGTACATATTATTAATGCACACACAGCTACGGCAGGCAGACGCAGCCCAAGGCACACATAGATACGCACACACACACGTGCACACACACATACGCACGCACACACTTACACATATTTGATTTGTACAGCGACGTCAGCGTCGATTGCTGCACTCGACGGCACATTCACATATTTTTAGTTGATAAACGACCTTTGATGGCGTTGCATCGTCGCGTTGATCAATCGATGTGGCTGCAACCTGCGTGAGAGATATTCAAGTTGATCAAAAACAAAAAGCAAAATACAAATAAAAACTGTTGAGCATTGCAACAAGTTTGCAATTAACCAAAAAGAAACAAGTAGAAAGTGTTTGTGTGTGTGTGTGTGTCTTAATCAATCAATTGCCAACATGCTCATCTCCGAGGATCAAATACAGGAGGTACTCAAAAGCAACAAAAACAACAACAACAACAACAGCAACAAATATGATCATAAATATTGCCAATTCATAGGCATTCAAGAAAGAAGAAGAAGAAAAACTCAGCTCAAAAGTTTAATTAAAAAAGCAAAAAAATAAATAAAAGCCAAAATAAATAAATTACAAATTTATTTCTTTTTGGTTTTTGGCCAAAAGTCCGTCAAAAAGCATTAAACGTAAAAGCGCTTCAAGTTGAGCTTCAATCAATTTGTGCAGCCGGCAAAGCGAAATATAAGAAATACGCATATGCTGATACAAACACACACACATATATATATATATATATATATATATATATATATATATATATATATATATACATGTGATATATGTATATCTATATGCACACACTATAACTCTTGTGGGCGTCGTGCATCATAAAAAACAAGCAGCCAGAGCCAGCCAGTCGAAGTTGCGGCGAGTTGTGTGTTGCAGTTGCATTCGCTGAATTTGGAGTTCCAGCTCTGAAGTTGGGGGCAATGGCAATGAATTGGCGCTGGCTCTGAGTCAGAGACACAGCCTCAGTCCAACTCAGCTGCAGCAGCAACAGCAGCAACAGCAGCAGCAGGAGCAGCATCTGCACGTTGTGTTGCTGGGCTACAGTCGCGTTTTAAATCATTTATGCGAGTGGGGAAGCGAGACAGTTCATCATCATTCGCATTGACTTAGAATGTGCACCCAAAGCCTCAGACAGAGCCAACTCCAAGCAGGAGCCTTGGCTTGGGTCTGTGCCTTAGCTTAGTAGGCGGAAAGTATGATGAATTCCAAATTTGATGAGTTCACTCAGATGTTGTCATTAATTTTATACACAGAGAGACGCACACGTATGTGTGTGTGTGTGTGTGTGTGTGTGTACGTATAGCAGGAGGTTTTAGCTAGGCTCTTATAATTTAACTAAGAAACAAAACACATAAGGCCAAAGGAACTCCGCTGGCAAATGGGTTAAAGGTCAGAGTGTGCGCCTGAGGAGCCATGAAGTGAGAGGGAGAGAAAAATAAAGAGAAATGAATAATCACGAATCTGAACAAAAACTAGCGAATACTTAGAATACTACATAAATACAGATTGATGGAGAGGCAAATGATTGAGAATCTTCTTTGTAAACTCGAATTGTGTAAACCCCAGAATAGTGTAGAGAAAGGTTTATAAGGTATGCAGTTGGGTTCATGGAAATATTAGTAGTAGTGGTAGTAGTAGTAATAATTATAGTAGTAGGTCATGGAAATAGAAGTAGCTAGTAGAAATAGTAGTACTGGTAGTAGTAGTAGTAGAGCTAGTAGAAAATAATAGTGGTAGTAATAATAGTAGGGGCAGTAATAATTATAGCAGTAGTAGCTCATGCAATTAATAGTAGAGCAGTATTTTTCATAAAAATAGTAGTAGTAGCTGGGAGAAAATAGTAGTAGTAATAGTAGTATTTTTTATAAAAATAGTAGCAACTGTAGTAGCTTCAATTAATACTATTCCAATTCTTTTACTTAGATATTAATTTTAATCATTTAATGAAATAAATATTTAGCTAGTCGAGGACAAAAAGAAAGGAACATAGTAGAGCATTATTTTTTATGAAATTAGTAGTAGTAGTAGCAGCATTTTTCATGAAAATGGTAGTAGTAGTACTTGGAATTTATAATATTGGAATTGATAGTAGGGTAGATTAAAGTAAATTAAAAATGGTCAAGTCTAACAAACATTTAAATAATTTTGTGCTTCAGTTAAAATTAAGTAGTATTCTAATGTATTTAGCTGATCCATAGCGAAGCATATTTGCATTTGTTTGCGTTGTATCCATTGCTTGGAGTTCATTTAAAATTCATTTATTGCTATTCTCTTCATGCAAAGAGTTGATCGCATTTGCCTTGCCCCTCTCATGCGCTGCACACAAACCTAAATACATAACTACTACATACAGAGATTCTCATCTTTATCACCTAATTATGAATTGTGCCAGGCCACTCGCTCACACGCTCAACTCAAGCCTTGCCCTTTTGAATGCTCATTGGGGTGTTTCACACGTTTTGCCTTGGTATGCGTAAGCGCTTGCAACCCCCAGTGAGTGAGTGAATGACTGAATGTGTGAGTGAGAACGAGAGAGAAAAACACGCGCCCCTGTTGTCGCCAGAGCTAGGGTCGTGGCATGTCACGGCGTCTATTGTCTGTTAACCAACACCGAAGCAGACAACAAAATAAGCAGAGAAAACAAGTAAACAACACTGCAACACAATAGAATAGCGTGTGGCAACCATTTTGTGCCAATCCATTGGCCCACAAGTCAAGTATTTGAGCCCCTATTATTGTTCATCGATTGTTAGCGCGATAATATATGTTTGTATATATATTTATATATGGAAAATAATAATGATAATGCAATGTGCGGACTGTGATGAGCAATGATGGAGATAATTTGCATAATAATTATAATGCTGATGATAATTAGTGTGCCAATAATGACAGCAATGAGAATTATTCTGGTATTGCTACGAACTATGATTATGAATATATATATTCTGATGCAATGACAGTTAAATAATCATATATATATCATGATAATCGTAATGCGGATGACTATCATGATATTGAGTATGCCATGGGCTTAATGCTAATATAATATGATAAAGCTAGCGCTGATTATAAATAAGATTGACAAATTCAATATAATTCTGATTTGAATAGGATTAATATATTAAAACTAATAATGATAATGAAAATGAGTATGATTATAATTATGATAATAATGACAATGATAATGAGTGTGATTATAATTATGATAATAATGATTATTATTATTATTATTATTATTATATTCAATTTTAAAATTCAAATAATAATTATTTAATATGAGATGATTAAAATATTTATAATAGAGATAATCATATTAATGACAATAATATTATTTATGCCACTGATAGTGATCATTCATTATCATAATATTAATTATCATTAATATTATAAATGCCAATGACAGTGATCATTCATTATCATAATATTTTTGCCATTAATATGATTATCTCTATTAAAAATTTAATAAAATATTGATCATCATATTGACAGTGAATAAAATAAATATCAAGAATATAATTAATAGAATGTTAATAAATGGTCATCATTTTATATTAATATATACACTCATATGATAAATATTATAACCAATTATTATATTATATTATAACCAATTATAACCATGCGCCTTTTCTTTATTCTATTTCGCAGCTCTATGAAATCAATGATGATCCCAAGCGCAAGGAGTTTCTCGATGATTTGTTCTCGTTTATGCAAAAGCGCGGTAAGTTCATCTGCCAGCAGCTCTATAGGGGCATGGGGCAAGGGGCATGGCCACAGTGGGGCAGGCATACTTGAACAACACTTGACGCTCTCTGTGGATCGGTTGTTGTTGCATTTGCATTTGCATGTGCATCTGCTGACTCAGCTAGGCGAGTTTGAAGTGTTTGCGTTTCGGACGGACTCAAATTATGTTAATTGAATAAATTTCTCGGCACTTTGCCGTTTGATTTGTCGCTCGACTGTGCGAGCGCATTAAAATATGCAGAAATTTCAACCGAACGCCAGAGAAATCATCAAAATGATGCCGCACTTTTCTCGCTCTTTGTCGTATTGTCACTCCAAATTACAGTGCAGCAAACGGCGCAGCAGCAACACTCTGCGGCCTGGTTGAGGAAGGGCGTGTGGCGAGGGGCGGGCTGCGGGCTGCGGGGGGCGTTGGGCACATGGGTACTTAAAAATGCAACACTGAACAAATGACGACTATTTTTAAATGGCAAAATTTCGTTTGCTGCATTTCGTCATTAATGACATTAACAATTGCCCAGTTGAATGGGCGAGCAACGGCATGTGGCATGCAACGGCCGAGAGCTTTTTGGCCCACAACAAATGCCACTTCCTGTGCCACACACACACACATGCACAAGTCCTCGCTGAGTCGCGAATCGCGATGGCCACGTTGAAGTATTTGCGCATTGCCGAGTGCATAAAATTTGTTGATATTTGCATTTGCGACATGCGAAGCAAAAAGATTGTGCAAAGAAAAAGCCAAAGAGCTAAATTACATGCACTAAATATGCATGTGTGCTGCTGTGTGTGTGTGTATATATATATATACATATATATGCCTGTATTGCCTTATAAACATGTTAATGCTCAAGCTCGACTTGCAACATTGTGCTTCGTTTTCTTCTATTTATTTTATCTAATGCACACATACACAAACGCACACATATATGCATACACATATATAATGCATGCATATATGTATGTATATATATTCATATGCTTAGCTAGCTACACATATCTCTCAATGCTTGACAACTTAATGGATTTTAATCTGTCACATGCGCTCAAGTTTTGACATATGTGTATGTATGTGTGACTGTGACTGTGACTGCGACTGTGACTGTGACTGCCACTGTCACTGTGACTATCGCTGTGACTCTGTCTGTGACTGCCGCTGCCATTGCGCCTGGCTGTCTAAAGTGTCGCCCGAAAATGCGCTGCACACACACACACACACACACACAGCTGTAGCTGTATCTATAACTATATTTATATCTGCTCTCCGATATTGTACAATTGTACAGCTATAACATATACCGTATAACGGAAATTATGCTGAAAAATATATAAACTAAATATGTTTCCCTATGCCTGATCTGTCTCTGTCGCTGGCTCGTGTGCTTGTGCATGTGTGTGTGTGCGTTGTGTTTGTGTTTGTGCAGCGAAGAGCGGCGCAATTCTTAATTAAAAGACGTCAATCACTTATCAACCGGGCGCGCTATTTCTGTAGATATTTCTCAGTGCTCGCCTGACAGACCCTTCCCACCGAGATCCAGTCCGAAAGCGAGCGCCAACCAAAAAATCACAAAAACAAAAACAACTATAAAAACAAGTTCAAGCAGCCAACCCCAACTAAATCAGCTGTCAGCCAGCAGGGTACGAACTGGTAGTAGGTGCGTTATGATTTCAGACTCTATCAAATTTCTCTAAATTCCATTAAAATGCCATGACATCTAGGAAAACAATGCATAAAAATAAATAAATACTGTTTATAGCGATCGTCGCTTGTCATCAGCATTTGCCCAACTCAAAATTCTTTAAACTCACCAAATTGCTTTTAACTTGTTTACAGTTGTCTGGGCCTTTGGCTGTAGGAATTTGCCAATTGCAAAGTAATTGGAATTTTATCTCTTTAAAATAGGTATTATAGGCATTTAAAAAAAGAGAATTCAAAGAGGCAGCTCCTAGGATTATACGTGCCTTGAGATTTATGATCTACTGAATTGGATTCTTATGTTCATGTTCAGTATCATATCATCTTGAGTTATTACAATTTAAGTCAATCAAAAATATGTTTTACTATGGCATATTCCAGTTCTGTTTATAGGAATTGGGGGAATGGGAATGTTATTCAGGGAGTTATTCAGGATAATATCACCTCGAGTTATTCAAACTCAAACAGTTCTATTTATAGCGAATTATTGCATCTTCCAGCATAGATCTCTTTCTATATCATTCTTTAGAATTTATTATAGAAAACTTTGTGGTTAATCAATATTAAGGAAATCAATATAATGGATGAACGCATCTGATAGATTGTATGAATCGACTTATGATTAATAGAAGGATTGAAATGATAGAGGCTGTCAAAGTTTGCTGATGTCAAAAAGTGTTAGCTGTCAAGGTAGCATAGATACATTTGAAATATTTCCGAGTAAATGCTTTCACTTAATTGAAAATATGATTTTTGCAAAGAGAAACCAGAAGTAAATCCACTGTGCAGCAGGAGGTAAGCGTCAGGACAAGTGGGGACTATATAAAGTTGTATGAAACTAGCAGGGAAAGAACGTTTCATATCAATATTTAATAATATAATGATATAATAACTCTATATTCTATAATTGTCACTCGAATGACGCCAAGCTAGCTAAGGCAAACACAATTCTAGTTATAGATCCTCAGTTCAATCAATCAATCAATAAGGTAAACCACCTTCAATATTAGTTACACAATAATATTGCTTATCAAAAGAATTAAATGTTGGCATCATGTGCAACATGTGCGTGTTGCTGCCACTCCGAGGAGTTGGCCAATTCGATCGACAACAAGCTGGAGTGGACTGAGGCCAGAGGCGAAGCTGGCGATTTGTTTGAGCATTTCTGTATGGATTTAATGATCGCTGGGAGACTGGAGCAGAGTTAATCATTAAATTGCTTGCATTGATTGTGATTTTTTCGTTGTTGTTGCTGTGTTGCTTTTGTGGCTCGTGCAGTGATCCAAATGATCGCATCATCCCAATCGAGCACACCCCCCGCTCCGCTGGCCTTGTCCTTAGCCACGGACCACAAAGTAAATTGTTCGATTTACTCGTTTTTATTCATTTTTTTCCCTTTGGTTTTTTGTTTTGTGATATGCAATCATTAATGCCCCCTTGCGCCGCACCGCGCCGCGCCGCCTCCCCTCTCACATTTGTTTATATGCATAAAAAACAAAAACGTATTTTCATTCAATCAACACGTCCATCAACGAGTTTGATTGATTCCTTCGGGCTCATAAAAAGTCGAGAGCTCCACATTGGCACAAACTATATAACTCTCTGGCAGCAGCAGCACCGGCCGTGCAGCATTAAATGATATTCAACAAAATCGTATTTGTATCGCTCGAGTTGAAGGAGGCGGAGGGCGAGAGGTGCTCCCTCTCGCACAGCATCCGTGTACAAAGTCAAGTTACTCACGTACAGCAATTATGCAAGTTGATTTGATTTTTATATGCGCCACTGCGCTACTCGAGTGGGGCACATCGCTGCACAATGAGAGCTGGACGGGGTTTTGGGATAGAAGGTGAAGAGTTGAGTTCAGAGAGTCTAAAGTTAATAAACTTTATTATTGTATGTACATGAAGAATAAAGTATAGAGTCTCTAACTGAACTATTGAAGGTTTATATGAACTGTTATACTTTGGAAAATTATTAGAATAGATCCTTCGTTCTTTTGGGATAGCATGTGAAGAGCTGAACCGAAACTTGACTTTAGAGAGTCCAAAATTAATAAACTATATTTTTTATGTACATTATATAAAGTATAGAGTATGTAACTTAACTGTTATACTTTGGAAAAGTCTTGGAATATCCTTTGATCTTCAACTTCACTGAACGCGCGATTTTCATGAGTTTATGAAGATATTTATATAAATGTGCAGGATTCGATCAGAATAGATCATTAACTTGTGAGAGACCTTATATAATAATTGGAGATCAAATGTAGATTTTATAGGTTGTCACTGTACTATTGAAACTGTTATACTTATAGATATGCCTTGGTAAAGTCTGAAATTGACTTTTATGCTCTGCTCTATTGTGCAGGACTCTATCGGAATAAATCCTAAACTTGACAGAGATTTAATATAATTATATGGAGATCAAGTATAGATTTAATACGCTGTCCTGTACTGCCGAAACTGTTATACTTATAAGGGCATGCCCGTGGCAAATGTAAATAGCCATAAACCCTGTCTAGAGTGCAGGGTATCAGAGCTTCGTCTATGTCTGCAGACGCAGATCGCTGCTGCTGCTGCTGCTGCTGCTGCTGTTTGCTTTTTTACTCTTTTGGACGCATCCAAACAAAATGAAATGGGCAGGCAGGCAGGCAAATGGGTGCTGGGCGTGGCAAGTGAAAATCGAATAATACAATACGAATACGATTCGAATGAGAAATAGAACTGAGCTGATGAGCCAGAGATGATGATGATGATGATTAGCCGCCATAAACACATATAGACATATGTACAAACATGTGTATGTCGGCAACATTTTCGAATTGGATTTCGATTTGGATTTGGATTTATTTATGTTTTTATCGGTACACACAGGCAGACAGACAGACACGCGGACGTGCGGACACAGAGAGAGGTCTGCACTTGGGAGCTGTTGTTAGCAGCGAGTGTTAATTGCCCCCGGGCCGAGACGTGCGAGAGAGGCGTGGCGTGGGCAGATAGGATGCAATGCGATAAATCTGTTTTATGGCATCGTTTAATCGTATTGTGCTTGCTGGTGCATTTAACAAGCGCATTAGAAAACATTTACATGCCACAAGTGGAAGCTTTATGGCGCAAACAAGACGCATTGCTAATTTCTCCAGTTGCAACTCTATTTCATCTCCATCTCATCTGTATATCCCAAACACAGGCACACCTATCAATCGGCTGCCGATCATGGCCAAATCGGTGCTGGATCTGTATGAGCTATATAATCTGGTGATAGCCCGCGGCGGCCTCGTCGATGTCATCAACAAGAAGCTCTGGCAGGAGATTATCAAGGGGCTGCATCTGCCATCGAGCATCACCAGTGCCGCATTCACGCTGCGCACACAGTAAGTAGAGTGCAATTTGTAGAGTATTGGCAGTTCGTATATAGACATGTGCGTAGCTGCAGTCGACACCTGCCCGAGAAATATGCGCTGATCAAACAGAGCTTGCCTCCGCTTGACGAGCAAATAAAAAGAGTGCGAGACAATTCAAACATCGGCAAACCGATCAAGCGACGATCGATCGACTGCAGTTGCAAGCCTGTTGCATGCTGCATGTGGCATGTGGCATGTTGCTCTGCTGCCCTGTTGCCCTGTTGCCCCGTTGCTGCTCCTTTGTTTGTTCTTGAGCTCGTCACGTTTCATATTTACACGATAATTCAATATAAACGTGAAGGCGACAGGACAGGACAGCGCTGCGATGTGTTTTCCTTGCACTCGATGCATGTTTGCTGCGCTTATTAATAATTTTATGCATCTTTCAGATACATGAAGTATCTGTACCCGTACGAGTGCGAGAAGAAGAACCTCAGCACACCGGCCGAGCTGCAGGCGGCCATCGATGGCAATCGGCGCGAAGGACGTCGCTCCAGCTACGGCCAATACGAGGCGATGCACAATCAGATGCCGCTGGTAAGCATCTCTCCCACTCTCTCGCTCTCTCTTTCTCTATCTGTCTCCTTCTTGGCTAATAAACCGCTTCGCTCTTGCAGACACCCATTTCGCGAGCACCGCTGCCCGGCGGCATGCAACAAATGTCGCCCTTGGCTCTGGTCACACACGCCGCGGCGGCCAACAATCAGCAGGCGCAGGCAGCGGCAGCAGCCGCCGCAGCGCACCGCCGACTGATGGGCGGGCCGGCGTTTGGCCAGATGCCGAATCTGATGACGCAGGAGATCGAGAACCGCATGATGGAGTATCTGCAGCTAATACAGGCCAAGAAGGAGCAAAATGCTAACCCTGTGCTGGCCGCCACACACAGTCACCAACAGCAGCAGCAGCAGCAGCAGCACCAGCAGCAACAGCAACAACAGCAGCAACAGCAGCAGCAACAGTCGCTGCACCATCACCAGCAGCAGCGACAGCGCTCCCAGAGTCCGGAGCTGAGCACGCGCGATGCGCTGAGTGCACAGGTGGCGCTTTGGCACATGTATCACAATAGCAGTCCAAACGGTTCGGCGCACACCTCGCCACAGCAACGGTAAGTGTTATACGTAGTGCATAGCCTAGGCACGCACCATTTGCGTTTAGCTCAGACACTAACCGTTAAGCTTTTCGTTTGCCATTTCGCCGCCCTTTAGTGAAGCCCTGAACCTGTCCGATTCGCCGCCAACTCTGAATCTGAATCACATAAAACGAGAACGCGAACGCGATCCGACGCCAGAGCCGGCGGAGCAGGATGATGCACCCCACCAGCCGCCGCCAGCGAAACGTGTGGGCAGCGGCCTGATGCCACCCGGTTTTCCCGCTAACTTCTATTTGAATCCACATAACATGGCCGCTGTGGCAGCCGCCGCCGGCTTTCATCACCAGGCGAACAGCAACAGTCATCATCATCTGCATCAGCAGCAACAGCAGCAGCAGCTGCTGCAGCAGCAGCAACAGGACGCCGCGTCCGATGGCGAGCCAGAGGATGACTATGCCAATGCTGACCACAATACCACCGGCAATTCCTCGTCCATGCACGACGACAGCGAGCCCCAGCCGCTGAACGGTCATCATGAGCTCGACCATCATCACCATCTGCATCATCATAACCATCATCATCATCAGAATCATCTGGACAAGTCGGATGACTCGGCCATTGAGAACTCACCCAGCACTTCCACCACGGCATCAGCGTCGGGCGGCCATCGTCACAGCTCGCCGGTCTCCACCAAGAAGAAGAGCGCCACCGGCAAGGCACAGTCCAGTCCCAAGGACACGCAGCACGACAGCTGCACAGCTGTGGGCGGCGGCAGCAGCAGCGCAGGCATCGGCGCGAGTGGCGGAGGAGGCGGAGGCGGAGGCGGAGGTGGCGTCAAGCTAAATCCCCTCGAGACACTCAGCCTGCTGTCGGGCATGCAGTTTCAAGTGGCACGCAATGGTAAGCAATCCAATTAGGAGCGTTCGTTCCCAATCTAATCATTCATCCGCTTCTCTGCACAGGCACCGGCGCGAATGGCGAGCAGCAGTTGATTGTCAATCTGGAGCTGAATGGCATTAAGTACTCGGGCGTGCTGGTGGCCAATCCAGCCGGGCTCGAGCGTCACAACGACGACGACGACGAGGGCAACGACGATGGCAACGGCAACGGCAACGGCAACGGCGATGACGATGACGACTCGGACCCCGAGCCAGACAACGCTGCAGTTGCGGCGCCCGCTGCAGTCGCGGAAGGAGGCGGCGCCAGCGAGGAGCCAGCGCCGGAAGAGGCCAGCGAGAGTGGCGGGCAGGAGGTTGGCCAGAATGAGGCAAACGAGGAGGAGGCACAGCCAGCTGAAGACATTGTCAATGAGCGCGTGGGCGTGGGCGTAGGTTTAGGTGTGGGCGTGGGCATGGGCATGGGCGTGGCTGTGGGGTCGCTGTTAAAAGATGCTGTTGCCAGTTCGTAGACTGTGAGTGGTCAAGGCAGGAGCGAAAGTAATAGGAATACCAAAGTCATATTTTTCAGAAAAATAAAAAACGAAGCAGACACACACACGCGCGCACACGCGCACACGCACACACGCACACACATGTAAATACACACACACACGCATAGAGTAGTGTGCAGCTGTGTTAGGCTTGCTGTGTGTGAGTGTGTGTGAACTCGTTAGCCTGGCTAAGACAAAAGTGCATCCACATAGCAGTTACCACCACGCGCCCATAATGAAACCACAAACACACACACACACAGGCACACACATACATATATATATATATATATATATATGTAGTTATATATGCATATATCCATACACGATATATCGATTAGTACGTATGTTCATTTTCCACACACTTTGCATAAAAGACAAGCTTGCGAGCATTGTATTTATTTATAGGCCCTAGTTATAAGCAACAACAACAACAACAACAATAAGAAGATGAGGTAGAAGAGGTAGAAGAGGCAGAAGCAACAGCAGATAAAAACTTAATAATAGTTTTGTTTAGTTGTTTAGGGGTGCTCCGCCCCGCCCTGGCTTCACTGGGCAAATTTAGTTTTACTAAACAGAAAATCTAATATATTTAAAATTTGCTCTTTTAATGTTTTTTTTTAATATTTGAAATTGTGTTAGGCTGCAAAAGCTTGTGTACATATCAATAATTTCTATGTAGTAGTAAATATCTCTCCATATATACATACATAATATATATATACATATATATATGTATACTCTATCTTTATATAATTCTAAGTGAGCATTAGTACACACACACACACACACACACATTTGCATTTTGACCATATAAAGCATAGTATATAGACATAAAAACAACTACGAGAGCCTAAAGCATATAAACACACGCACACGCACGCATACACATACACACACACACCCACACACAAACACAACTATATAATATAATATATAAAATAATTCTATTATGACATAAAGTAATAAAACATACAAAACTGTTTGCGCATTGGCACTCTCTATGTAAGAAGAAGATGAAGCACTCGTACCGCACACCGCCCCCCCCCCCCCCCCCCTACCGACAATTACTACTCCAAAGCCAACACTAAATTAAACTATATTAGCTACAAATATGTTGTAAGCGTAAGCGTTCAATTTATTGAATAATAAATCTATTTAATTTTAGCTCAATTCGATTTCTACTCTCTGTAATTAAACAATAATAACAGCAATGATTGCTGTTAATTAACAGATCGCAACGGGATGACGTAAGAGCGTAAGAGTGTGAGTGCGAGAGGGGGGCAGAGTAGAGGGGTCTGCCTGGCTCCCTCGCTAAGTGGCTGAGCAAACAGCATTAAAAAGAAGGAAAACTTTTGGCACTGTTGCACGTTGTTACTCAGATGTTGCACAGTGTTTTTCTTTTGTTATGTTGCGCGAAAATATTTGGCTTTTGGGTGCCCTTTTTTGACTTGGCTCGCAGGCCATAAACAGGCTGAAGTGGCCGTAGATTATGATTCCGGGACCTTTCGGCCTGGACCGCAAAAGTGATGAAAAACAAATGTTGTTGGAAGCAATGGATGCGTGAAATTGTCGACTAACGCTGGCGGGCCCAGCGGGTGTGGGACAGGGCCAGCCACAACAGGTGAGGCGAAATCAAGTGCTAACTACATTAAGGTAAACTCGAGGGATGCTGCCCCGCCTCCTGCACGCACATAATGAGCAGGCGCAGCGCAACATTTTGCGGCGCCTTTTGTTATTGCCCCTTGAAGGGACCACGTAAGTGGCAAGTGGCAAGTGGTAAGTACGCTCAAGACCCTGGCTATAAACAGCTCAAGTTTTGCCTCCAGCCGCGCTGCGTGGCCAGCGCAAAGAGCATTTTACGGCCAATTCATGGGACTCATGCCTCAAGGCGGCCTGAATTATGCACCTTGAGTGCGGCAATTCATTGCCACCTGCTGCTGCTGCTGGTGCTGCTTCTGCTGCACTCACATAATTGCACTTGCAGCTGAGGTCCGAGTGCAACACTTGGCCAAGTGCATGTGCGTCTAATTAATACGGCATTTACATATCTGAATTTTGAGCTCGCCTAAAAGTATGCAATAGAAAATTGATTTTATGATTATTATTATATTATCATCCATAAAATATTCATAAATACTGCATGGACCTGCTCAAAGCTCCATAAAAATACTCAAATCTTAATGATATACAAATGGGATTAGCCTGGATTACGCTCATCAAGTTTCTGTTTTCCTATTGCTTCCCCACGCCCTAGAGTCACAGCGAACCCAAAACCTTTGGCAATTAAAGGCTTCACTCTCAAAACGAAACCCTCACGTATCTATCAATAACTGTATTAAATTACTGCAACAATATTTACCTATATTTATTTATAAAACATTGACTTGAGCCCTCTATATAAGATTTATTTATAAAACAGGAGAACATTAATTAGGAGAATTCACCATTAAATGGTTTATTTATAGTACTAGCTGGCGCTATGCTAAGCGAATGCGCGTTCAATAGTAGCCGAGTCGAAATATGCTTGCTATAAATCAATTTAATTGCACAGCTTGTAAAGTCAACTTAAATAAGAGCTACGAAAAGATAACAATACCAGCAACAAAAGCCAATATCAACAACAACAAAAACGGCGAACGGCGAACGGTGAACAGCGAAAACAAAGCAATTGAAATTCAAAAGAAAACATAACACAAATTAGCCAAACGGAAAACGCAGGAAATTCACGCTGATGCCTGCGAAAATATTGATGGTCAAATTAAAGGCCAATAATACAGCAATAAAGTCGCCAGTCGGCCGACCACGTTAATACACACAGGCAGACACACACACACACACACACAGACAGAAAGAGAGGCACACGCAGGCCACCTTTGGAGGTAGCGCTTAGAAGTATTTATAAATTTTATATAATGTGGCGGGCTCCAGATACATACACACGCACACACACACACACATGTATAGGTACCTGTGTATGTGTGTGTTTGGCTACATTTAAACACTTGATGTGATGCCTACATAGAGTACAATAGCTGTTTGCCCTTTTTGTGCCAGAGCAGTTCGCTATTATTCACCAATACAAGCCAAACTTTAAAAACCCAATGTATATTAGTCGAAATGTGTCTGTGCCTCGCTCTCTCTGTCTCTCTCTCTCTCTCTTTCTTTCTCTATCTCTCTGTCTGGCTGTCTGTGTGTGTGCAGTGAAAGCTACTGTTGCGAACATGTGTACAGCGCACACACATTTAAAGTGTTTAATACAACAATTGTGTGGCTTTTTAGTACACAGCGAGTGCGGCTGCGAGCAGCGCGTAATTATGTTGCCAGCCTTCGGCCGTCGATGCCTGCGTCAGCCTGTGTCTGTATGCGTGTGAGCATGTGGGCTGCCGAGCCACTCAACGTTCGTAGTTCAGCGCTCGGCTGTTCGGGTCACACGCAACAGTTGTCAATGGCAACAGCATAGAAGTTCCTCTTATTTCTTCACATGTGTGGCAACATTGCTTAGCAATATCAGTTGGCAACTTCGCTTAGCAACATCGCATGAAACAGATTTATGTTAGAGTTTTGCAGTTTCAACTTGAATGAATCTCAGTGCAAGATTCATCCTAAACTATTTGGTTAACTTTTATAAATATTGTAAATACTTATACATATTCCTTATTTAAGAGATATGTAAGATCACATAATTCTATAATAATAAAGTAATAAAAATATAATAATAATAATTATCATAATAATAATAATGATAGCACTTATTTTACTAAAATTAACTGAGTTAAAATTGAACTTTTATTAAGTTTGCCTAACTAGATTTAAATTAATAACCACTACACATTCATGAATTGTAATATCAGCATTATCGGCAACTTGTTGCTGCATTTCGTTAGCAACATTTTGTGCGGCGCTTGCGCCCGTCTAAACTGTAGCACACTTATGGCGGCTGCATGGCAGGCAGCTGGCGCAAGTACCGTTAGTACATACCCACACACACACACACACACACACACACACACACACACACACACACACACACACACACATGTATGCGTGTGGCTGTGTGTGTGCTCAAAATAACAAACTCGATTTCAACTTGCAGTTTCGGTCTGCGCTGTCGCTGCTGCTAAACCAACCCTTAGCTGGCGAAGCTTGAAAGCTTTTTGTATCGCAACATTGTGAAGCTCGCAGGCATGCAACAAGCCAAATGTTTGCCTGATGTTGTTTGTATTTGTGTGTGTGTACCTCAGTCTGAGTGTGTGCGCGTGTTTGTGTATCTGTGTCTACGGCAGCGCGCTCGTGGCGGCACTCGTGGCCGCAGTCGTCAATACCAACATTTGCTCAGCTATAGCTACAGCTACAGCTACAGCTTCAGCTGCCCAACATAGCCGCGTTCGGGTGCCACGGCCGCCGATACTTCACTTATGTAGGATTTTTGCACACTTGAGAGTTTTAGTTCAGTTTTGGCAGAATTGATAGATACACGCAGCACAGAGCGCGCAGCGCAATCACGCGTCCGTTGTAGATATATATGTAGATACAGATACAGAAACGCAACGCTTTGTTGTAACACACACAAACAAACACACAGAAATGCAAAAAAAGTGAAGTAAAATAACAAAAATAAATTAAAAAGCTAATGTGAAAACGAAATTAATTCTATTGCTAGTGTCCATTTGACTTACTTCGTGACCGAATCACTGGCTTGCCCCGGCCCATATCGTGGCTATCTGCCCGGAATTAGTTACTGAATCGCTAGCTCGCATCTAATTGGAAAACATTTGGCTATTCAAATTGAGCACGCGTTGATTTCTATTTATTTTATCGCCGAATTCTCGTGATTTATTCAACGCCACGAACCAAAGTGCAGCGCACACTGGCCGCAGCTGCAGCTGCAACAGTTTCTGTGAGTGAGTGCACCATTTAATTAGCTACGAAATTGCATTCGCCATAGTTCTGTGGAAATTCAGCAACAGCAGCACTAGCAACAGCAGCATCTGCAGGTAATAATAATACATATTTTAGTGCATGGCGTGCCATAAATTCAAATACAATAGCCATAAGTTTGTGCATTGGGGGCTGAAAGTGGGTCTTTGGAGCCGGATGAGAGGCGGTGCCGTGATTTGTTTGCATGCAGCCCCAGACTAAATAACTAGCTAACTAATTAATTGATACCTATGTAAGGCTGCTGCCCGGCCGTCCGTCCAGCTGATAAAGCGCTCGCTCGTGCCCAAAGCGAAAGCGAACGCAATTACAGTTGCCAAAGAACAAAAGCTCGTTAAGCGCTGCACACACCGGGCAAACGCGGCTAAGCTGCCAAAGCAGAGGCAAGACCAGAGCTTAAGCGAAACACATTTCATTTCCATTTCCATTTCCATGTCGATTTCAATTTCGTCGCTGCGATCGTTTCTTAACAGCTCAAATGCGAATCACGTGTCACGTGCTTGGCAGAGCTTTGCTCTCGATATGCTCACTCTCTCTCTCTCTCTCTCTCTCTCTCTCTCTGTTAACGCTGAGCGCGGTCATGTCACGTCACGTATGGCTCTCACGCACGATCACCTTTAGGTGTAGCTCACGCGCTCAGCGCCAGCTACAACTGTTCACCTTGCGCTCCCATCCATACATATGTATGTACATCTGTGTGTCTCCTCTCCCACTTATTGTGCGCTCTCCCGCTCTGTTCTATGAGTTTCTTGGGCATTGCTTTGATTTCTTTGCTGCTCTCACTCTCAGCTGGCGCTGACGATTGGCGTTGCCAAGTTCATATACATATACCGATATACTCACACTCATGCTCATGCTCATGCTAGCACTCGTAGTCAACTCACAGTCATACACAAATACTAATACTCTTACTCTTACTCGCACTCGCACTCGTACTTCTCGTGCTGTGCGTTCGCCTCGCATTTGTATCCCGCAGATTGTTTCAGTATTTTTCTTTTCTTTTATTATTTTCGTATTGTTTTGTGTTGTTCTCGTATCGTAACGCGGTGCGCCGCGCTTTGCAGCTCTGAGCGAAATCAGTTTGACGTTTTGCTTTGACAGGCAATCGTCGTCGTCGTTGTCGTTGCCGTTGCTGTCGACGTCGCCGTCGCCGTCGCCGTCACTGTCGTTGTCGTCGTCGTCGTGGTTGTCGCGTTGCGTCGGTCCGTGTGGATGTGGATCGAGATCTCCAACTCGCAGTCACAACTCGCCGGTAGCCGTCGCCGCAGCGCAAGAATAAATATTCTTTCCATTTAAATGCGAAAAGAGAATAAAAGAAAACTAACGCAGTTGTAACCAAAAATACGAGTATGCATTTATTATTATTAAGTGTGCATGTGTGTGCGTATTTTTAAGTCTGTTGTGTGGGTGTGTGTTTGTGTGTGTGAGTGAGTGCGTGCGTTTTTAAATTAGGCAACCATAATGTGAGCCAATTGTATACCGCAGTTATACATAGTTTGTGTGTGTGTATCGTTGGGCGCATTTGTGACGTCACAGCGCAAGTTGTGCTTGCACTTCGGGAGGTGCTGCTGCTGCGGCTGTTATTTGTGTTGTTATTTGTTGTCATTTTTGTTGTTGTTATTTGTTACTTCGCTTGATGCTGTTATTATACTTAATGCACTTAATTTAGTTATGCAGCTTTGTGCACAAACACACACTCACAAACACAGAACACAATTTCAATATCTTGTGCGTCAACAACAACAACAACAACAACAACAACAATAGAAACAGAAACAACTAGCAACGCTGCTGGCGCCGCTGCCTCCGTGCTATGAACGTGACCTCCGTGTATTAAAATAAATTCTAATTTGTGAAGAAAGAGGCAGCAGCAGCAGCAGCAGCAGCAAAATGTTTTGTTATTGTTGTGACGATATTCCGCGAAGAAGTATTCGAGTAGCTATGCATACATACACGCACACACTCACACACACGCACACGCTCACATACGCACACACACACGCTTACACACATGCATACATAAATCTGTATCTACGCATACGCATGCATGCATGTGTGCCGTGCTCTCTGTGTGTGTGCCCATTGTTCATGTGTATTTGTTTAATTTATATCTAGAGTCTGATATAAATATTAAAATAATAAAAAAAATAAAAATATATACCGAGCCGCAGGCAGCAAGCAGCAACAACTTTAACGACTAATTTTTTGGTACGTCAACAGATAATGTATTATTGTATATGTACATACTATACTTTAGTTTATTGTTTTTATTTTGTATCTTCATAAATATGCTGTGGCATTTACACGCACGCACACACACACACATGTTCGCTTATATATATATATATATATGTGTGTGTGTATGTATAACTAGTACATACAACTTGCCTTGAATTTGTCGCTGTCTCATTGTCGCACAATATACGAAAAATGCCCTCCAAAAAAAAGGCAAAAAATATTAAAGAGCGAGAAAAAACAACATGCAAAATATTAAAAAAAAAAAAAAGATTTTAAATGACAACGAAAACGAAATAAACATTAAAATTAAAATCAAAAGCATATTCGGTGGGTGTAGACGATTTTCATGCGACGGGCGTCGCGCACATTTCCAACATTTTATATATGTATATGTCTATATAAAAGTATATATATATATATTTATCTGTCAACTGCCGCAACGGCTTGGTCTGAGTCGCAGCAGCAGCACCAGCAACAGCAGCAGCAGCAGGAGCCCATTAAAAGACGCTTAAAGCTGTCTCATGCCTCTCAGCCAGTTAGCTATTTGCACCCATAGATATAGGTATACACACACACGCACACACACGCACACACGCGCACACAGTTGTCTATATCTATAGACCTATATAGCCATAGCCATACTTGTCATAAACAATGCAAAAATATCGACTCTGTACTTATAAACAAGCCGCAATCAGCTTGCAATTTGCGTTGCGTTTCGCTAGAGTTTTTGTATTTTATACAAATTTATTCCTGAACGTAACTCTATATACAAATATCGGCGTACTGACCCATTTCAGTGATTATCTAATGTCTATTTTATTTTAGTTTTTTTGTTTTGATTTTTTGTCTTATTTTGCCTTCAGCTCGTTTGATTTTTACTATCTAAGCGATACGCGCAGTCCGCAATCAGCGCCAGGCACCTAACGGCTCCCGTTATATATTTATTTTATTTTTGTGTGTTATTTATTTGACTGGTTTTGTTTTTGATTATTATTATTATTATTATTATTTTTGTTTTGAGAGTTTTTCTTAATTGATTCTCAATTTTAACTGTTTATTAAAATTGAAATTGGCATGGCGTAGTTATTGTTTACAGCAAATAAAACTGAGCCGTGCCATTGCATACTGATTTCGCCTTTCAACCAGTTACAGTGGGCACTGCATATTGCGAACGGGCATTTTGTAATCAGAGTTATGCAAGCGACCCCTCATCATCATCATCGTCATCGTGATCATGATGATCATTGGCGTTGCCGCGTGCATGCTAAGCAGGCCGCCCATTGAGCAGAGCTAGATATAGTAATAGGCATAGTACCTGCTCGTCTCTGCCATATACAGCATATATACATACATATATATATCTATATAATGTAGGGGAAGTCAGCTTTATTATTATAGGCATGCACATAGTCTGGGCTAAGTGCAGGGCATTCACGAATCGCGATTTATTGTGCTCGTATTGTCAGCCACTTTCGAGATGTTTGCGCGCAATCGACGACACTTTTTCGCCTTTATCTAGCAGTTTAGATCGGCTTAGTTGAAATGCAAATTCCAGACTAGCTCTCTCTCTCGCTCTCGCTCGAAAACTCTTTCAGCCAATATATGGCACTCAAATATATATATAAATATATATATATCTATCTACTTACAGCCATTATCAAATGGGGCAGCGATTAGTTTTTTCGGGCTCTGCCATTTGTCTCAGCCCAAGGGCGATGTAAATATGTTTGCAGTGACGCACGAGCGAAGAACGGGTGAATGAATGAATGAATGAATGATATTCTCGATGGGCACTGAAGGTCGTACACTCTGGCCGCGCAGCCCACGCAGCAATTGCCCCAAAAATAACCAAATTAATTAAAATTCACTTAGTATTTGTAATTACACGCATCTGAAGATCAATTTGCCAGACTTTTAACAGGCACATCAAGAGTTTTACGCTACGATTAATTCAAATTTGATAAACCAATAGGCATATGAGTATATGTATATATACAGCAATTAGGCAGTGTTTTTATTATTTTTTTTTGGTTTTTACTCAACTTTAGCGGAATCATATGATGTATTTTTTTTTTATAGCACGAATTCCGCTTTATTGCTTGTCACACGTCAGGTGAAGTCTAATGCAAACGCCGCTGATATCAAAGCCTCAAAATGATGTAAAATTAACATTTAACCCGAGCTAACGGCATATCAAATAGAACTATATATAGTGGACTAAATAGCTCTAAATTTAGATAGAGTTACTAAGGCTTTTGCCTTTACCTGGATCTATTTATAAACTTGCAATTCACATTGGTTTAGAGTGTTGAATTTTTAAGTCAATTAGGTAATACGCTAAGCAACAACAAGAGCAAAACATATTTAAATTAAACACACCAACATTTTGTTTATAAACCAAAGATTGATTAATCAAATATTTATGGGCGCTTTTGAAATAAAAGACATAAAATACACACACCCACACACACACACACATAATGATTTGGAAATATGATTCACTTTCTATTCGTTCTAAATTGAAATTTATTGAGCACAAGAATTCATTAATTACAAATATAAGTTGATTAGCCTGGCTGCTTATTATAATGCCACCAATTGGCCGGGCTCAATAATAATGATAAACATCGAATTAAACACTCATTATCTCGTATTTTAATGCACCTTTTTCACAAGATATAAATATCGATAATATGTATATATACTATATACAATATATATACATTTTTTTTGTATTAATTTATATGAAGCACATGCATTGAACTCCAGATACAAGCTGGTTTACAGGCATATAAATATGTATATATACACGTCTTTATATATGTATATATTGTATTTTTAGGTCGTTACCAAAGCCGTAATTAATAAATCAAATACGTATAGCCCCAGCCGTAGCCGTAGAAGTAACCGTAACCGTAATTGCAGCCATTGCTAAGCCCTAAAGCCGAAATTATCTATTTCGGAGAGAGCATATAAATCGCGCGATTAAAATATTTTTTGCTACAATGTGTGCGCACACAGATGCTTTTCAAAAATGCACACACTCACACGCACACACACTAGTCAACTATCTATAGATCGATACATGTGTAAGTAAACAATACGACTGCAACAGCAGCTGCGAAACATCAGTTTGCAAAAACTATTAGATACAAAATTGTGCGGCTGCGTTTTGATTTCGATTTTGATTGGGTTGTTGTAATTGTTGTGTTTGTTGTTGTTGCTGTTCGCTGTTTGCTGTTTGCTGTTTGTTGGTCAGCTTTGTCGCTCAGCTGCCAAGTTGGCTCGAATATGGCTATGGATATGGCCCCCTGTTTCTCTACATGGCAATGCCTGGCTGCGGCTCGCCATACCTGATGTACACACACACGCACTCACACAAACACACACACACACACTCGCACCTGATGATGCTATTATACAAATACCAACTACCAGCTGCATACTAATAGCGTGCAAAGCATTCCGGATGCCCACCTTGGTGGCATCGTGACTGTCAAGATGCTGCCGCCTGGCATTGCAGCAGCCAACCAGCCACGCCCACTGTTTGGCCAAACCCCCGGGCAGAGGCGGAGGCGGAGCCGGAGGCGAACACTTTGGCGTTAATAGAATTTGTAGCTGCTGCTGAGCTGCTGCTTGATGTGATTAGTTTGAAGTTGCATAGTGCCAGGCGCATGTCCTTGTTGCCAGCTGAAGGCACACACACACACACACACACACACACACACACTGAGCTACATTGCACACACACATACAGCTCGAAAGCGCAAAGCAAAAATCATTAATTTTCTTTTAATAGTTTTGCCGATGCTAAAAATAATTTGTTTAAAGCAACAAATAGACAGGGACAAGAGCAGCTATGGAAGGAGAGTATATATAGCCATATATTTTATAGCATATATATGGTCTAGTATATATATTGCTGCTCGATCTAGTAGCATTGGAAATGACTGGCCATTGTCTCGACGTGCCTGAGACTGGGGCTGCTGCTGCTGCTCCTGCTGCTCCTGCTGCTGCTGTTGATGCTGCTGCTGTTGATGCTGGCTGTCT